>WACJ01000015.1:0-1492320 GCA_008973525.1 Stenopsyche tienmushanensis
AATGTAATGTGTAATGAGCCACTCACTTTTATCTTCAGTCACAATAGAGCTCAGGAAATCCTCACCTTCCAATTCAAGTCGCCCAAGAAATTCGCGGGCGCTATTGACGGGCTCGCACTTGGCGGAATTTCTTACCGACATCTTTCACGCAACTGGACACTACAACATTAATTTACGTAATGCCGTGTTCCTACTATGCTCGCTTTGTCAGAAGAACTCCCTCTACTATTCAGTATAGCCAACCCTTAAATAATAAAAAACCACAGCCCGTTATTGTCACAGTACACTTACTTTTAGGATATTCCTCGTTCGTTTGCTAATATAAAAATAATAGACATCATCTGACTCGCATGTTAAACGTAAACAACAGATGTAATTCGTCTTGATCCAGTGTCGTCGATCAATTACATGTTAATTGAAATATAATGTTAATGATTTATAATTTACATCAGATTAATAATTCGATTCGACACTAACGCTGTTGGTATTAGTCGACTGAAGTAAAGACACACTTTTCCCGCAAGCAAGACTAAAACCAACTCAATGATAGCAGTAAAAATAAGTCTACTATCACTGAAGACTTATTTCGACATTTACAAAGATACCAAGATTGAAATCATCTACTCCTACTAAGAAAAGGTACCATAAATCCAACCTTTCCAGTGGTGATCAGTTGGTGAGTAGTAAAAGTAATTCAATTACTTGGAAAGTTGCAAAATAGGACAAAAGGACGTTGGTTGGATAAAGTTGCAACAAGTTTGTCTACCATGGAGAAGAGGGTTTGGTGAAAACAAATCCTAAAAATCGTCATGTGTATAATTATACAATAATTATGTAGAAGTCTAGTTTCGTTTTATTCTTTTTTTATTATGAATTCTTCAACTGATAATATGCTTGTTCACTATCATCGACATACTTTTTTAATGAATTTTGCAAATACAATTATCGAGTATAAACCTTCAATTCCATAGATTTTTCAAAAAAGAGCAATACAATTCGGAGTTAAAAGTCGAAATTCTTGAAACTCCTGTTGAAAATATTGATGATATGGTGACAAATTTAAGCAAATCCAGAAACGATCATATAAAGATGAAATGCTTGATTTTAAATTGAGACTTGAATAGAATCGTCATTCCAGAAAGACAGCTCTCAAATAAAATGATCAAGTAGGATCCAAATATGGAGAGGTAATGAAAATTAAAAGTGTGCTTAATCATCTGCTTGTATCTTCTAAAAAAATTCACAAGAATCTTAAAATTAATTTAAACAACCATCGATCAAAAGCTTGTTAGTATATTTAACGTCAAGCACTAGTAGCCAAATGTTTTCTTTGTATTTCCAGCTAACAACTTTTTTTAAGTAGCTCTTATATTTGTACATTTTGCATTTTGTTCAAATCTTGTAACGCAGTTCTTGTTTTATATGGAAGCTGAAAATCTGTTATTCATGATATTTTTCTGGAATGAATTACAGCAAACCTATAATGCGGCATGTAAAGCTTTCACAATAAAATCAAGTACATTCTGAATTTGGTAGCAACCATCAGAATTAATTTACAAAGAAAATTTCTCCAGATAAGGCTCTGGAGAGATGTTGTCCCACAGCCTGCGGATCGTCGCCGCTGTTAAAACGGATTCCACAAGGAACATAGAATAAACAAAGTGACTTCTGTCAGGGCTAGTTATTGTATTTATGACAAGACCTCAACCAACCTAAGATGCTTATCATGCGAACCGCTTCTAGTGAAACCAGTGATTCTTGAATACATATGACCACATTTGCAGAACGTGCTCAGCACCGAAACTCTTTACGGAGTCCGCTACTACTGATGTTTAGGGATATACGATACTGCATCCGAACTACCTTGTAAATAAATACCACAACTTATAAAGGAATCTCCTGTTCGATTCTGTTATGTTTCGGAACCTAGCTGCACTAATTTCTAATTAAAATTAATAAGAAATGTACACTTAAATCTGTTTTTGTGCGGTAGATGCGTTCCACGGAAAATCGCACAAAAAAAGCTATGACTTACATAGAAAAAATGAAGATGCAATCCATGGGTTTTAAAAACCGCATAACTTTAAAAAAGCTATATAAAATATATCCAAATTCGCATAAAAAAAGTTAAAAAAAAACAGGAAAACAATAAAGCAATTAAAAAATAACATTACATAGTTAAAATATAATTTTTGACATAAATCTGGTTGGAATAATAGAGGGTTATATAGAAAAGATTCGTACCCAGATTGAACTATCTAATCTAAACGAAAATAAAGGGCGGGGTCGAAATTCAGCAATAGCAGATGCAATATGATTTACACAGTCCCAAATTATAATTTTGCTGTGCCTTTTACAAGGACGCTTTACGGGTTCCCAAAGGTGTTTAACCATCGAACTAGATGTTCATTTTTGATGCTTTCTACAAAAAAGAGACACTACAGCTGCGTGACATCTCCCTTATAAGTCACATTCTTAAAATCAACTAAAGTATGACCACATTTTAAAAATTATGATTACGCTAGAAAGATTGCATCAAAGTTGCATCGAATTCAATATCTGAGACGCTCACACTGTGGGAGCGTCCGATAACAAATTTTAAACACTAATCTATATATATTTAAAGAATGTGTGTCATCGTATTGTCGGTTTGTTAGGTATACATTCCTATGCCGTTCATCCGATTGCAATGAAATTTTGGGAAGTTGTTGTATGCACCTTTGTGAATATTATAGGATTAGCACAAGTATTATTCGTGTGCGGAATTTGTTTTGCGAGTCGTTTGACGGATGCACCATATTGGTCTAATGAAGTGAAGCGTGACTGCGGGGCAAGGCGAGGAGAGGGAAAATAATGTGCCCAAAATGCGGCGGAGAGAGGGAGACAGTCGATCTTCGAGGTGAGAGAGAGAGTGCACGCAAACTTTTGGATCCTAACCTATCAGCCCGTTCTACACATGCGCCACAGCTATACACCGCCTAACTATAGTACTGTGTTTCTTTTCAAATATGCCGGGTACTCGCTAGGTTAATATATAAAAACCTGTGGAAAACTACATAATATATTCCAATAAATTACCTGGATTGGATAAACTAGGAATGGTTTAGGTTGAATTATTTTCTAATCAGAAACATTTAATACTTCCTATGATCAAAACTTGTATAACGACATTTACCCGATAAATATTAACGATAAATTAATAAGCAGACTACATAATACATTAACGATTTACCGTCTTATGTATTTTTAATATCAGTACATTTGGTCATCCGGATCGATAACTATTTCCGGAGTAGACATTCATGTATTGTTTATTTACCGACATTATTGACATCCATGTCACATGTTGAATGTCGAACGTATCCAAACCAAAATACATGTTTAATTGATTTTGCTTTCGATAAATACTATTTTTTGAAAATAAATCATAACTTAAATGGCTGATAACTATTGAAATAAATTTAAAAAAAATAGAAGATACACCGAAGTTCGGAATACCATTTATAGATCAAAAGAACTTTAGCTTTGGGGTGAATGTAAAAGCGGATGTGTTCTTGACTTGATTAATTGGAGAAGTTACTGACTTTGATGATACCATAACATATCATTTTTGAAAATCAAAATCCTAATCTGAAATATGAGTTCTGTCATTAATATCGTAAAGAAAATATTTTGAGTTTCTTGTTCGTTGATTATTTTGCGGAAACAGGTGGTAGCATTGGTGGACCCCATTATTATTCAACCTTTTGATGTTTAACAAGTCATTAAATATCCAATAAAATATAACGACTTGAAATTATTACCGACATATGAGACATTCAAATTTTAGAGAGCAAAAATGCCGACTTATTGTTATAATATCATAATGCAGTCGTTGAACGATACATTATAATTTGTTCGACGAAGGGTTGGTATACAGATGTTGTAATCCCTTTTTGGGAGCAGTAAGGGCACGCTTTTACTATTAACAGGCCAAATTATTTGTATGCAGAAATAATAGGATATACACTATTAAATGCGTTGTGTAAAATTATGCATTATGTTATAGTAATTCGATATGCAATTATCATAACTGATCGCTATTTACATATTGCTTCTATCTAGTAAATCTGCTATGAATTGAGGGCTGTATCTACAATAAAGTTTTACACTCAATTTAGACTGAAGATTCCAATAGCGATAGAGCTATTCGATACATTCACCCAGGAGACTCGCTGGGTGAGCGTTCACCAAGTTTGCTGCGTGTGAATTTGATTCAAAAACCTATATTTTTGTTGCCATTATATATATATTATTTTCGTTTTGAATGATTTTTTACCGCTATTTATAAGCAACGTCAAATCCCCCATACAATAAAGAACATTTGCATCATTACATGCAGTTTTTATTCGCCAAGGGAGTGAAAACTAATACAATTTTGAAAAAAATCGGATACCATAGAAACCTCGGGGACATTCCTAGAATAGGAAGTTTTAGCGTTGTTAATGAAATCAGATCGTCGTTACAGCAATTGAGGAGTAGTATATTAAGCTTTGGACGTCCATGGTTAACAGTTTAGGAGCCAGCTAATTAAATACACAACGACCTTAAAGTTCTCCATGAATGGTCACAAATCGCACTAGAGCAGCAAATAACAATCAGTAAGCGTCCTTCCCTATCGATCCCTCTTAAAAGCCCGTATTTATGGGGAATCGAAAAAAAAATCCATCAGAAGTGACTACTGAACTATAATTGTAGTCAAGTGCTTGTTACTACTCTTAAACCAACATTTATATTTAAAAAAATCTTCTGAAAAAGCTCTTGAACGCTGGAGTCAGAAGATTTCTAACAGAAAGATTTTTAACGGAAAAAAAGGAGAAAAAAAGAAATCGAAAGGCAATATTCGAGTACATATATACATACCGGTGCATTTCAAAACACAATCAGTCGCCGACGGGCGCACGGTCGGTGCGGATTTGCCTTCACCCACCGACTGCATAGCGTATCTATCATGTTAAGCAAAGAATGGCTGTAGTTCAAAATTTTTCAAACCGTGACCTGCGTAACTACGAAATTAAATATTCTCGTGGAATTATTTTCAGAAAAAAATATAAGATCTATTTTGACCAATATTTGACCAAGAAATGTTTGTTTGTTTGAAAAATTAAGTCTCAAGAATAACGTAAAATGTTGGGATGGGGTAAAGAGTTGGGATAGGGTCCGCAAAAAATATTCAAGAGGAGGTCCGCCAAAAAAATTTTGCTCAAGAGGGGATCCGCCGATTACATAAGTTTAATAACCGCTGCACTAGATAGTTCATTTTGAATTGCCTCAATCAGATCATACAATGTGAGCAGTATTACTAGTAGTACCTCTTCACGAGGGTAGTTGCTATAAAAAACAACACATCAATCGTTGTTATTAGGACAAAATATAAACATTTAAACAATATACAGCAAACGCGGAAGAAGCGTTGATAGAAAATACATTTTATGAGAAGTGATACTCCTTAGCTATTAAAAATAGTTGATTTTATGAATTGCTTTTGCATACGATTAGTATTATTTTTGTCTTTAATTGTATTTTTTCCATTTCACATTAAATATACACAATAGAAATTGTTCACTAAATGATTATGCTGTGTTTGTGTAATATATAAAAAATGCTTAGAATATACAATGGAGGCGCATAGCGACCGACCAGACAGCTTGGAGTTTTAATCCCTAAAGGCGTACTATCGGAGGATCGGTGATCCCCCTCCACTTATTCAAAAAGAGCACTCATGTACATTGAGCTCGGAAACAGACAGAGACAGAGAGAGAACGTAGCGCAGCTCGGGAGACAGAGACGGAGAGCTTCCCCGCATACATCGTACGATTGTATAGATCGTTAACCAAAAAACAAAAATAAAGCATGAACAAATGAATCGATTTCTTGTGTATTGTTTATGTAAAAAAATGACGTGGTCTTGTATGCTATCAACAGTGCATATTTACAATTGAATCTTCCTCGAATTAAAGATTGTCTTACGCTGATAGGAGCTGACAGAAAATAATCGCTGCGATTAAATTTGCTCTAAACCGCAACAACAAAAGTCATTTCAAAAATTCTATTATTTAAACTAAGTAAACACTAATTTCTCCTTGCTTATCGAGTGATGCAGTTTTTGGTGCTGTTTATTAAAAATTTCGCTTAAAAATATTTGTTAGCTTTTAAGTTATAGCGATTTTTACATGTATACTTGTTCACACGGTATCCATTTCACCCGCTTAAAATGTGTTATGTTTCTGCATTTAAACAATAATGATATAAAAATGTACAGTGGGTAAATCATATTATATTATATTACTATGTGTTATATCATCATCATCATAGCGCAGCCACTAACAGTCCACTACAGAACTATGGGCCTCTTCAATATCCATTCATAGGAAAGGGGTTACATCCATTTCGTCTGTATCATACATTCACCTCCTCATTCGCTCGATATTGAAGGTAGCATTACCACCGAGTTTTATTTTGAACGCTCACCCAACGGGTATCCTGAGTGAACGTATTGACGAACACTTTCGCGAACGTCTCGATAAGGAGTTTGGGGGGTTTGTAAAGACTGAGTAGTTTTCATAGGGAGATGGTGGAAAACTACTCTAGACGACCTTTTTTGACTCTACTGGAAAGGGCTTTCTGGAGTACAAGGAGTCCAGTCCCCCCTTTCCTCGCTAGGGCGTTGCCGGGGTAGGGTGAAGACATACGAGACGCTTAAGTGCATCTCGGATTCGCTCCTACACCAACTGAGGGTGTCTCCCCGTCACCGTACAACTTACCCGAGCGAATTCGAAACTGAGTGGTTTCGCCATTTTTTCAGGTTGCCCCTCTCAGTTCGGCGATTACAAAACGATATAGAAGTCAACGGAAGACAATGTTGTTTTTCGTTGCAAAGTAAAGATCATCAAATGCATCTCCTCGAGGCCGTCTTCTTGGTGTTCTTCTTGTTCCTGCTCCGTTCCTAGAGCCTCTCGGATCCGAACCGGTGAGGTTCCTCGAGTTCCATACTGCTAAGTAGGGAGGACCATGCAAGAGACAACGAGCGACATGCAAGTTAAGATTCGTATAAAAAGCAATGAATAGTATATAAACTGGATATCAGCTTGCTGTTAGAAGAGTATTTAAGTATCTACTCTGTAAAAAGGTACTAGTCAAGTGGCCAATAGTTAAAATACATAAAATCGTATAAGTATAATAGTTAGGAGTAGTCAAATGTGGTTAGGCCGCAAAAGTATTAGTCAAATTGTATTAGCAAGGGGTAGTTATGTCGCATCACAGTATTCGAACTTTGACGTTTAGTGTCTACCGGGCACAATCAAATAATATTTAATCGGTCAGACTGGGAGTAACTGGAAACAAATATATAGACATAGCTGAAACGAATAGGTTAAAGTCAGGTATCAAGTAATATCAAATAGTCAGGTCCATATCAAATAGTTTTATAGTCAAGATTGTATTATGGGAGCAGTCGAAAAAGCATTTTGCTCCCAGTGTTCCCGTGTTTATGTGATAGTAGGAGGCGGATGTGTGCGAGTATTTGTTAATTCACTTACCTTGGAAGCTTGGATTATTATGATCTTACTTGCGTTATTATCCTTGTTGTAGTTCCTCTCAAGTGACGCGGTGGAGATGTTCCATTTTTTTTTTGTGCAGATGTCATAAAAACAATGTTTTTCGGCGTCACTCGCGAATTTTATATACAAGTGAAGTCGGCGTTTCGTCAGAGCGAACGAATGAAATTGCGCGGGGGAGAGTGCGGGGGGGGGGTCCCCGGCGTTGAGGGTGCCGACAAGTCACAGAAAGAACTCAACGTATCACAGAAACGAATTATTTTCGCAAAGCGTATCGAGCGCCGAGTCGTTTTACCTCCGACTATCGGGAGAAGACTGAATGTTAAACTTTGACAATTATTGAAAGGTTTTTAAGTCCTTAATTTTATTACAGTTAAGCGTCGATTGGGAACGGCCCACTGGAGGTAGAGAAAAGAAAGGCACAAAAAAAATGCGTTTCTTTGAATTTCGATGTTTGCCATAAGCCGCGTGTTTAGGCGATAACGAAGGACGAGATGTAATAAAATTTCGCAGTATATTATAATGTTTCGCGTGTAATTTTCGTTAGGACAAGATGAAACGGTCTTACTGATGAAGGGGGCCCTGTCGGAGGGCGCAGCCCCGGCGGTGAGGTGCCGACAAGTCACAGAAAGAACTCAACGTATCACAGAAACGAATTATTTTCGCAAAGCGTATCGAGCGCCGAGTCGTTTTACCTCCGACTATCGGGAGAAGACTGAATGTTAAACTTTGACAATTATTGAAAGGTTTTTAAGTCCTTAATTTTATTACAGTTAAGCGTCGATTGGGAACGGCCCACTGGAGGTAGAGAAAAGAAAGGCACAAAAAAAATGCGTTTCTTTGAATTTCGATGTTTGCCATAAGCCGCGTGTTTAGGCGATAACGAAGGACGAGATGTAATAAAATTTCGCAGTATATTATAATGTTTCGCGTGTAATTTTCGTTAGGACAAGATGAAACGGTCTTACTGATGAAGGGGGCCCTGTCGGAGGGCGCAGCCCCGGCGGTGAGGTGCCGACAAGTCACAGAAAGAACTCAACGTATCACAGAAACGAATTATTTTCGCAAAGCGTATCGAGCGCCGAGTCGTTTTACCTCCGACTATCGGGAGAAGACTGAATGTTAAACTTTGACAATTATTGAAAGGTTTTTAAGTCCTTAATTTTATTACAGTTAAGCGTCGATTGGGAACGGCCCACTGGAGGTAGAGAAAAGAAAGGCACAAAAAAATGCGTTTCTTTGAATTTCGATGTTTGCCATAAGCCGCGTGTTTAGGCGATAACGAAGGACGAGATGTAATAAAATTTCGCAGTATATTATAATGTTTCGCGTGTAATTTTCGTTAGGACAAGATGAAACGGTCTTACTGATGAAGGGGGCCCTGTCGGAGGGCGCAGCCCCGGCGGTGAGGTGCCGACAAGTCACAGAAAGAACTCAACGTATCACAGAAACGAATTATTTTCGCAAAGCGTATCGAGCGCCGAGTCGTTTTACCTCCGACTATCGGGAGAAGACTGAATGTTAAACTTTGACAATTATTGAAAGGTTTTTAAGTCCTTAATTTTATTACAGTTAAGCGTCGATTGGGAACGGCCCACTGGAGGTAGAGAAAAGAAAGGCACAAAAAAAATGCGTTTCTTTGAATTTCGATGTTTGCCATAAGCCGCGTGTTTAGGCGATAACGAAGGACGAGATGTAATAAAATTTCGCAGTATATTATAATGTTTCGCGTGTAATTTTCGTTAGGACAAGATGAAACGGTCTTACTGATGAAGGGGGCCCTGTCGGAGGGCGCAGCCCCGGCGGTGAGGTGCCGACAAGTCACAGAAAGAACTCAACGTATCACAGAAACGAATTATTTTCGCAAAGCGTATCGAGCGCCGAGTCGTTTTACCTCCGACTATCGGGAGAAGACTGAATGTTAAACTTTGACAATTATTGAAAGGTTTTTAAGTCCTTAATTTTATTACAGTTAAGCGTCGATTGGGAACGGCCCACTGGAGGTAGAGAAAAGAAAGGCACAAAAAAAATGCGTTTCTTTGAATTTCGATGTTTGCCATAAGCCGCGTGTTTAGGCGATAACGAAGGACGAGATGTAATAAAATTTCGCAGTATATTATAATGTTTCGCGTGTAATTTTCGTTAGGACAAGATGAAACGGTCTTACTGATGAAGGGGGCCCTGTCGGAGGGCGCAGCCCCGGCGGTGAGGTGCCGACAAGTCACAGAAAGAACTCAACGTATCACAGAAACGAATTATTTTCGCAAAGCGTATCGAGCGCCGAGTCGTTTTACCTCCGACTATCGGGAGAAGACTCACTATGTGTTATATATGTGTATATATATTTTTTGTTGTTGTAGTTGTAGTTTTTAATTTGATTAGATTGATATTTTATTTATTTATAAATTTATATCGTGTTGTCAAATGATCGTTTGGTATTAAAGGTATGCTCATGACCTGCAATAATAAGAGAATTTGAATATTATGTGTATGTAATTGAATGTGACCCCGTAGTAGCATACCCTGCATTCCTTGTACAGTGTTCCGAGTGAGTGCAGTGCCGACAACCAGTCTCGGCTCGGCACGCAGCGGTGCTGGTTCGGTCCGGACCGTCCGTGCTAATTAGTACGTTTTAACAACAAACCACACTTATTTACAACCAATATAATCAAACCGAAAGTGCAACAATTAATTTGCGAATTGATCCTAAGCGCGAAAATAGTAATCATAGCCACGCGAAAAGTTTGTGATCGAATGTGCAACGTGATTTCGCGTACTTTTTTTTAACCTCCCAAATGCAATCGACCATAATACATTCTAATTGACCGATAATGATTTGCGTGGATTGATTGAAAAAGTGTTCGAGCCTGGACGCATATGTGCGTCCGCTGGCATACTCGCGTGCCGGTCATATTTAGAGTGCAATCCATCAATTTCGATATTATTAATCTCATACATGCTGGATAAAATTATTCATACCCTCAACGTATGCCAAAATCCTACTTAGGTTGCGACGTTGTTAAAAATATATATTTTTAGTGTACATGTAGTGTAACAACGCACCGGTTATACATAATTTCTTGGCATGGTGCAAAACATGTGTCGCTCAAAATTACTGGAATACTGGAACATTCCTTTTTTATCCTGGGCGTTCGAATACAAACCCACGGCTATATTTGTGCCTCAATTAGTTTTAAAGCGACATTTTATAAAAATTATCAATAGCGTGCGTGATGTTCAAATTTGACAATCGAGTCGAACGATATAATATGGAATTTAATGAGACAAAGGAACAGATTTAGACATACCTAAATTAAATTGTCAAAATGACAAACGACTTATTTAATGTCATTCCTTCAACGTTGACATTTTCGTCACGATTCTCGACCTACGAAACTATAGTTTATGCTAAACACATACTCACACGATAAGATTTTCAGTACCGGCATATTGAAACATCAACCGCAGCTTTCGTTCAAAATATCTTCTACAAGGATGTCTAATCTGCGTGCGCATGTACGAGAAAATGCTTCCGTATGGAACGCATCATGCGCATCTTTTATTAAAGCGTGCAAAAAACCAGTCGTGATCATTAAAAACGTATGAATATTATCAACGATGAAAGTTTGTTTAAATTGGAATTTCTTATTAAATTGGACAGGTTATATGGCAAGCCTAGGATAAATCGGAAAACATATGCAATTGATGAGATTGATAATTTTAACCCCTTAAAGAGGTTAGACACAGAGTTGTGTCCGAATTCCAGTGATTCAGAAAAAACATTCTTACACGTTGAGCTCAGAGACAGACAGAGACGAAAGGTATCTAGAAAGAAAGACGGAGAGAGTATCTTGCGTACATCGTACGAGTGTATAGATCATTAACCCAAATTTATCAACTAATAATAATGTGTGAATGATGTAATGAATCGATTTCAAGTGTATTGTTTATGTTTACTTGTTTATGTACAAGCTTCATACGCGCTGCGACTGTCCTGACAGATAAATGGATTTGTACGGATGACAATTGACGGACATACAAATATAGCATCTGAGTTTATGGTGATTTAATATTAGCTCACTGCTCAAAGGGTTAATGTATTTCCACAGCAATAATACATTTTTTAATGTTCAATGTTTCATTGGTTGAAATGTGTACGATAAACATATGTCGCATAATAGAGATAAAACTGTTTTTGTGGTCAAACGCTTTGACTATCCTAGATAAAATTCAACTGTCATATATTTAACACAAAACATCACGTTTAAAATTTCTCATGGTTTTTACTATAAAACGCACATTTTTCTGAAAAGGACATTTTGTTCACTCACAATGATGAATCTCCGACTTATCCTTGCTAATTCAATGGTGGAAAATCTCTTATTTTCAGATATTTTCCTTTCCCCTGCATTCAGAAGGCAATATAAAATTTTGTTGTTATCGTTGAGCAATCCTTCTGCCATCGTCTTTTTTCTAGCTCGGGTACCGTCATAATCCTTGTTCTTAGCGTGTTCCATTACAAGTTCATCCATTAGATTTATCTAGAAACTGCCATAAGCTGATAGAACTTACCTATTTCAAAGATGAAGTAAGGAATCAAATCTTTGTTAATTCTCATCGAACTACACTCTGGGTTCTAGTTATTTTGAGAATGCGCAATAAAGAAATAACAACAGATTATCTCTTCAAATTGACACAAATTAACCAGGACTACCTCATTTACAGCCGATATCGCGAATATTTTTGCTGTATTATATCTCCTAATCCCGCCGTATCCACCGGGAACTATCTTATCCATTGCTATTTGCACACAATAGTCAGCTAGATTATCACTCGTCATATGAAATATCATCAATTTTCCTTATCGGACGCGAGTATCGATCTACTGCCGCTTCTTGGATCGTCACCCGGGATCAATTTCGATTTATTATATCCTTCTTTTATGAAATTACGTTAGATAAAGCGCTTAAGAGCTCGTTGCGGAACGTGATGGTCCCTCTGTCGCATATAATCGAGCATAACAAATCGTAAATGCGAATAAAAGAAACCGGTCCAGGTTCAAATCCAATCTTCAGCAGCATCAGAAAGTCTTCTCGGGATGCCATAAAAAGTC
Organism: Stenopsyche tienmushanensis; assembly: GCA_008973525.1. Classification (NCBI taxonomy): domain Eukaryota; kingdom Metazoa; phylum Arthropoda; class Insecta; order Trichoptera; family Stenopsychidae; genus Stenopsyche; species Stenopsyche tienmushanensis. The sequence goes on from WACJ01000015.1 coordinate 12,709, forward strand.
TTTAACATATCGAGTGAATGGTGGATCCCCTACCTGTAATAAAGTCTTTCATTCATTTTATTGTGCGCTCTTGAAAGAGGAGTCGTATACAGGCGATCCGATGCGTCAGGGCTTTCTTAGAAATATCGCAGTTCCGAGTAAATCATGTGTTTTTTTAGTCAGACCGACAAGATTTGTTCTGAAACCCTAAACCTGTTATATGAGCTATCGTTTCGTAGCGTTCAAATAGTTTTAATTAAATCGTAATTCGACTACAAAGCGCTCTGTGGTGTGATATGAATCGGGACAATTCGTATTGCCTATGTGCAATTTTACAGTCATCTGTATGCAGAATTTCGATATCGTTTTAAATTCCAGAGAACCGGGAATGACTAAGTTGTTAGGAATTTGATCTTGAACTTTGGCGAAGATCATTTAGCATGGTATATTTATTTTACATGCATTTTTGTCATTCAATAGCATGACTATAGTCGAAAACGATTTGCACACTAAAGCACATTTTCATCCCCTTGCAATTTTTAAGACGTCTTTTCTGCACCATTTTTACTGATCTTAGCCATTCTTTAAGAGAAACCCATCATCGTTGAAAAATCTTACATCTTGCCAATTAATATTTTGGACAGACTATGAAGGCATGCATTTCCGTCATATTATGCTTCATAGCCTTCTCAGAAGTTCTTAATTTTTGCCACTTTTAACATTCGTTTTCTGTATTCATCATAAATAAAATTTAACTCGCCATAAAAATCCGCCACTAATTCTTTCGTTATGCACTTTTATAAATTATTAAATAGCGTCAGAAATTCGCAGATCCGCAAACGAACATGTTGATTTTTAAAAATCTGTAGATGTATTCAAATCAAATGTTGCATTTTTGTAGGATCGGTGTGAAGTGTGTTTTTTCATGAAACCCAATTCGCGATTTCGTTGCTTTGGATTGAAAATTAAAATTTGTGAATTTCTCTTTTCAGACTGTTTGTTTTTGAATCACTTTAAAAAACAAATCAGTGATTGAATAACAGTGAATAATTAAAAAAAAAAAAACATTTTACAATTTGGTGGTTCGGCGGACATTGTTCGTCCGTTGCACGGTGGAATAAAATATTAAAAAGTTGGTGATGTGATAGTGTTGAATATCCGTTTTTTGTTCTTGTTCATAGCAGCGTGGATGCATGACGCAGTCCACGAACGGCCCATAGAAATCAGGGACGACGAATACTGACGTGCAAACGCTGAAGAAGTGTTTCACTCGTGAGTCCCATACTGTACCATGAAAGAGTGTTGATGGTATCGATGGACACATGTCGTCATGTGTCATGTGTTGCTAATTCATGTTACTTAGACGAGATATGAAAACGAACACGATGCAGGACGTCCAGAACGGTGTCGTCTTGATCAAATGTAAGTATCCATCATTTTTGAACGACTGGTTTTGATACTTTCTCGAGAGCCACAGTGAAAAATGACACTGATACGGATTCATCTTGCAGGGAAGAGCTTGATCCGACACAATACAGTTAGAGTTACAGACGAATAATGAGCGTGAAGGATGATTAACATTGTGTATGCATCGATTGCAACAGTCGCGATCGTACTCAACAATTGCTTATTAACGACTGTGATTTAGTTTCGTTGTGTGCTTAATTATGAGCAGATTGAAATACAAAACGATCATGACCTCATTCGAGGTATTTAGCTGCATTCCCGAGTCTTATACATAGGAAGATCCTATGCTGAACCTCTACTGATGGACAAAGCCATGCTGTATTATGATTCCACGTGCTATTCTCAATATGACCCCGAATCGCATTGTTCCATAAATATGCAACTATGCGCCGAGCACTGGAGTGCATCAAGCTCTCCGGACGTCGTAAAATCTATCGATATTTTTGAACTCGCGTTCAAATATAAACTTGCATTGAAAGCCAGACCTTTGAAGGAGCATTGAGTGTCAAACATGGCACCTTGTATTATTTATATGCATAGGGTATTAATATTTCACATTCAATAGTAGATTTTCAACCGATATTCAGTTAATTGTACAGCCAACCCTTGATTTTCACAGTAAATACATTAATGAGAAAGGGACGCATCCATATTACATGTATCAATTTTTCATATCCTAGTTTGCTTGAAATTGAATTTAGTATGAACTTCTAGTTTTATTTGTGAACGCTCACCCAGCGAATCACCCGGATGAACGTGTCGAAGGGCTCTTTCGCGATCATATCGCTATGGTTATATTATATAAATTTATATCATCATCATAGTGCAGCCACAAACATTCCACTGCAGAACTATGGGCCTCTTCAATATCCATTCACAGGAAAGGGTTACATCCATCGCGTTTGTATCATACATTCACCTCCTCATTCGCTCGATATTGAAGGTAGCATTACCTCCGAGTTTCATTTCGATAGGGAGTTTGGGAGATTTGTAAAGACTAAGTAGTTTTCTTCTGAACATACTGAAGACAGTAGAAAACTACTCTTTTTGATTCTACTAGAAAGGGCTCTCTGTAGTGCAAAGAGTCCCTCCTTTCTTCGCTAGGGCTAGGGCGAAGACATACGTGACGCTTAAGTGCATCTCGGATTCGCTCCTACACCAACTGAGGGTGTCTCCCCGTCCTCGTACAACTTACCCGAGCGAATTCGAGACCGAGCTTTCCTATTTCAGGTTGACCCTCTTAGTTCGGCGATTTAAAAACGATATAGAAGTTAACGGAAGACAATGCAGTTAACGTTGCAAAGTGAAGTTCTTCATATGCCTCTCCTCAAGGCCGAATATTTAGTGTTCTTCTTGTCCTTGTTCTCTTCCTAAAGCTTCTTGGTGTGAATCGATTAAGTTGATGATAAATGCTTCGACGGCTATAAAATACGGTCATATCTCTGTTTCTCTCTCTCTCTGAACCGCCGCAAAAAATTGGAAATTATATAGGGAAAAATGCCGGTATAGAAGTGTTCTTTATAGAGGGATCGACTGTACTTCGATCTTGGAGGTAAGATCAAGAACAAGAATCAGGCAAATTAACAATAAGCATTTTGGATTTTATTTGCGTGGGCCATAGAATTACAATCAGTTTAAATTGAAATAAGCGTGAATCGAAATTATTTTGGATATCATGAAGATCTGCATATTTTTCTGATTTAATTTGGATGCAAAATTGTATTTGATTTGAACGCAATTACTTTTAGCTTTCCCCATTATATTGATCTAATGTGGTTTAACACTTTTATTTTTAAATGTGCACATCGCCGGACATAAAAAGCGTATTATAAATCAGTCAGTGACAGTCAATTAATGTCTGTGACATTTAAAGAGGAGAGTTATGTAATAAATTAATAAGGAATTATGCCTATGGAAAAAGTTGAATTGAATGGATACGTCAAACCAGTTTGCTTCATCTTATTACGAACGTCCACCTGCCTCAACTAAAGATAAAATCAATTGCGTGCGCCGATTTGCAAGCCCTGACTTGCATTATAAATGATTTTTAGTCCTTTTTGTGGTCAATGATGTTGTGCGGATTCCCATGACTGAGTAAGTCACCCCTTGCGATTCATCATCGCTCAGTAGAGCCCAACCTTTTATCAGTGCGGAATCCGTTTTTATTCCGACGACGAATATAATGCACTTTTGAATCACTGGTCGAAAAAAAAATTGAAGCAATTATTTCGAAGGTTCCCATCTTTTCGGGCCGGATGATGAAAAAGTTAAGTGAAGCACCTGCCCTTGGGATCCAGATGCGTCCTCCCCCAAGCGCTCTTGGCGGAAGAACTCAAATGTTATGCGGAACAACTACAATGACAAAATTGCTATAAAATGTTGGCGTAAATGACAAGTTCGCAGACCGCAGGTTGGTTAGATTGGTACCAGAAGACAATGGGCCGCCTACAGAGTCTTGCATTGTTCAAGGATACTCTACGTAGTATTTCCGCTTTGCGATTAGACAAAACGAACTATTTGTCACTCGGTTGTATCTCCAAGAGTCGGACCAAATGGTCGGTTTAATTTTAAAAACTAATTTAGACTGCTTTTGATTGCCGTCAAATATACGTGGCGAATGGATGGAAAAACGTGAGCCAAATTCCGAGAAACACGCTATTTCTGCTCGTATTTTTATTTGGCCGTCTAGACTCCATATCAAACGCCAAATACAGTTTAGAGCTTTAACTTCGCTTTTTATATTTTTTTAATTCCCACTAATCGTACACATTAACCCGTTACATGGCGGCTGTCAACGATTTCTCGATTTCTATGGAAATAGCTAAATTACACCGAAAATCTCACATGAAAATAAAAATTTCGCAAAACTTATCTGTGTAATTAGTAAAGTGTATTCAATTAATTTTTAAACCATTTTGGCAATCAAATTACATTAATCAATTTTGATTGCTGTTTACTTTTAGTTATATTTAATTAACCCTATCACAACTGAGTGTTGATTTCGCGGCTCTGTTTATCTTGCAAAGATTACTGTGTCCGCTTTTATATGTTTATCTTTATATGTAATTAATATGAATATTTTATAAATACAAACCATCATCGCCATGGTGCAACGTAGGACTAGAAAAGGAGGGACTGGACTATTTGCATTCCAAAAAGCCGTTTCCAGTAGATTAAAAAAGTTCGTCTAGAGTAGTTTTCCACTGTCTTTCGAAGAAAACTACGTAGTCTTTACAAATCTCCCACACTTCCTATCGAGACGATCGCGAAAGCGTTCGTCAACACGTTAATTCAGAAGACCCGCTGGGTTGGAGGTAATGTTACCTTCAATATCGAATGAATGAGGAGGTGAATGTATGATACAGACGAGATGGATGTAACCCCTTTCTATGAATAGATATTGAAGAGTCGCATAGTTCTGGAGTGGACTATTCGTGGCTGCACTATGATGATGATATCTTTCCATGGAAAAGTATCATATATTCACCTTCTTATGCCTTTGATATCGATCAACTATAAGTTTCATTTGTGAATGCTCATCCGAAGGGTCATTTGAATAAATGTATCGATGAGCGCTTCCGTAGTCTTCTCTAGAAGTTCAGATGATTTCATCAGTTTTTTTACAAGGCAATGAGTTGGAATTCATCTTTAACTTTATTAATTTATTTTTTTAAATTTATCAATCAACCAAAGACAGCGACATTATTTGTGTAATTATACCTACAAATCTGATTCTTTCTCATTTTTGTTGTATTGATCTTATAAATAAACCAAACAGCAGTCTACCACGATGATATTGTTGTCGACTTTTATAACATTTTTTTAAGTTTGTAAATAATTATTATGTAAATGTCTTATATCTAAAAGACTGAAATTATGTTGTAGCTGCATATAAAAAATATTATATGTACACTTGGGTCTGTTTTTATGCGATAGATACGTTCCACGGGGATTCGCATAAAAAAATCGCATAAAAAAGACTTGAACTACATAGAAAACTGTGTGATAGGTTCCATTATTTTTAAAAACCGCATAACTTCAAATCATTGCGATATAATGTACCAAAAAATCGCATTAAAAAAAGTTTATAAAAAATTAATATAAATAAAAATATTACATATTTATCTTAGAATTGCTTTATTAAAGTCTATTTTACTCAATAATCGTACAAATTGTGTAAATGACATAATAAATCAATTTCAAGTGTATTGTTTATGTTTACGTAAAGAAATTACCGAATGTTGTGTGCTATCGACAGTGTTTATTTATTTATATACAAGCTTCATACGACGTTTATTTAACAATAATTAACATAAACTATATGTAGACAAAAAAATAGCATTGTAGATTTTAATTTAATGCCGATAAGTACAATTATTCAGTTTCGAAAATTGTTATTATGTCCGCAACGTTGAAAGCTTAGTAGACTGTAACTTTCCTGATTTACATTGTATAAACACTGACCGAAACAAAAATTAGTTTTGTAGAAATGGGTGCAAAATTTCGGTCGCTCCCTTCTGTACTAAAATGTTTCGTCATTAAGACGATACAGCAAATTTTGATCTTTCATGTTACTTCCGCATTTCTTTCCATAGCTCTTTGAGACGGTTTCAATTTGTGGAAATCCTTAGCATTCATCATTCTTATTTCGCAAACGTACTGCAGTTCATTTATCTGCTTGATATCATTGAATAACATATTATTCGTATCACGAACCACCATTACAAGATTGATTCATATCACTTTTGCTAGAAAAAGGTGTATATAGAGGCAATAATCTACTTCAATAAAATCGCACTGATCATAATGAGTAGACTTCTTTATATTTCCAAGGAATATCAATTATTCTTTACAACGCACTCAATTACTCATATTCATCAATATTAAATGCAAGACAAGAAAATAGCTTGAATCGATTGTTTAAATAAATTGATATTGTGAAGATCGAAGAAGATAGTTTTTAATGGTAGCCTCATAGTTATCCACTGATGAAAATCTATTTAGGGCTTTATCTTCTTACCTATACGAATGCGGCTCAATTGACCCAGATATGCTTATTGGCTTATATATAGGACTTCTTGCTTTTATTGACGGCAAGTTAACTGATGTTCCTCGACATAAGTCAAAAGGTTAATAATATCATTATTAATGATTCATTTATGTATTTTTAACAACTAAAATACTTTTCTATTTTGGTTATGTATTGTTGTACTTGGAACAATACATTTCGTCATTGTATAACATGATCTCGGTTAAGTTATTTTGTAATACAAATATGCTTTTTAAGCTTCGATTAAAGTAATTTCTATGAATATTTATCACTGAATGTTCTTTGCCTGGTTTCATAAATATCATTTTTCAAACTTCGGCTGATAATAAGAACACGAAATTTGTGATTCATGAATGCAAACAGTCGATCCTTTCCTATGCAAACACTTGTAAGTCTGTAAATTTTGCAAGGACGAACCGTACATCTGTCAAGGTTCTTCATTCATCTTATACCACCATTGTCCTGGCTTACAACCGCAGCATTTTCTTCAATACACCTTGCAATATGTTATTCATCCCGAATGTCTCTTAGCGTCTTCGTCTTTGCGTTTCTAGCTTGAGACTATTTAAATATTTTATTTGCCCTTTTGGTGCTATTTTGAAACACAAAAGAAATTGCTTTGTACATGGATCTATTTTGTATGCTTCGATACCTGCTTCGTTCATACACAATGAGCCCGAACCACTAGAACTGTTATTTCATCAAGAGCGGCCTTATGCAAGCGATGGATGCAGAATGCGCATTGCAATTATGATCTCACACGTTCAATAATCTATGGGATATTTTTTAATTGCTATACTTAAATCATGGATATATTGGAGCACAGTTCAAACAATGCTTTTCAACGATTACGTCGTACCATGCGGTGTATGATGAAGCATTTTTGATTCGCTCAGTACTGCTCGTGCTGTATTATTTCAATTTCGAAATCAATAATGAACTTTCAAAAGTGGCTCATTACTAATTTTGAAATAGATCTGTAACACATTGGTATGCGATTTTTTTTATCTCGAAGCTTCAGGGACTTGTCTGATAGGAAATTGCGGTAGAGAAATGGCAGCTAGGTAGTTCAATAGGACAAGATGTTATGCAAACATCCAAATATGTCAAGAGCACTCGCAAAAACGCAACAGCTGATTCTTTGTAATTCAATGAGATCAGCTGCAGCGTGGAATGTGCTTCGTTGGCTTTCACTTGATATTTTATAAACCAAATGTCAAACAATCTTTCATCTAAAAAATATGTTGAGAAATCACTGATCATACAACGACAGGGCTTATTGAGGAAGATTGCTTTTAAATTTATCAACATAAATAAATTTATCCTTTGACTGCTACTGCGTTTTTTGATTAACGGAAGCTTTTCTGCTATCTTTCTCTTTCTCTTATTTGATCATGCTAACCTGTGAACAAGATGCACTACAAGGTTAAATACTAATAACCTGACACAAAGAAATGGGCAAACTCCCTGGCAAATAGAAAAGAAATGGAATCAGGTTTTCAAGTATTTTAAGCTTCTTATCTTCTTTAGTAAAATAAATTATAACTGATTCGGGTAGTTTATTTATAAATCTTCATGTTCCCTTATGTCATTACTTCTGAAAATGTGATAAGTCTGATTTCAACCAGCTTATAACTTTATTTCACACTGTGACTGATAGATTATTGAACGTTCATCATATTTTGAATATTTGAAGGATTTTGTTATCGTATCTAAATTGCGTCTTTTTTATTATTGAGTCAACTTTAAGGATAACTTATCCTTTTTTAACAAAGGATTTATGGGGATTTTTAAATGCAGTAATTTCCGCTTGTCTTCTACAAATATTATAAGTATGATAATGATAATAGAATATAATTTTATATCACAAATGTATTAAAAAACAGGAAAACAACAAGGCAATTATAAAATAACATTTAAAGGTTGTCTTTCGTCATTGGCAAAATTTTAAGGATGTCTGACATCTGGCATCTCAAATGCCAGAAATCCACTAGAGAAATACTAATTATTTTAATTACAAACTATCATCCCTGTATGAAAATTTTCGTTGCCATTTTCGATATAACTCAAAATCGCTCCCTTCTTCGGAAGAAATAGTATACCCAGTGTCAATGTCATCATTGTTTTTTTTGTAGATTTTCTCTTTCCAACAATATAATTCATAGTTAGTAAAAATGTCACTAAAGTCCAACTCAAATTAAATAAATCACAAAATGGCGACTCTTTAAAAAAAATTTTGTCAAGTCATTTTTTGACCTTATTTTGTCAGTTTTTTTTAATAGTTAAAAAATAAATTTTGACATAAATCTAGTAGGAATAATAGAGGGTTATATAGAAAAGATTCGTACCCAGTTTGAAGTAAACTGATGAGTAAACGCGTTACTAAAATAGCTATAACTCAGTAAGTAGTTGGAATTTTAGAAATTCTTTTGGAGAATATATTTTTAAAAGTCAGAGCATTGGAAAAATGCAAAAAAAAATCAAAATTCTAAACGAATAAAGAGCGGAGTGGTATACATTTAGCGATATTAGATGCAACATAATTTACAATGTTCCAGATTTTTTTTTAAAATTTCGGTAAGTGTTGATGATTTATTTCCTATTTAATCCAAAATATCTTGTTACGTACTCTTTATGAAATTAAAAAAAACCGCATAACTTCGAAATCGCACAAAAAAAAGTCGCACAAAAAAGATTTGAGTGTACTTCACTTTTTTTTAAGTTATATTTTGAATGTATCCTTTCCAGCTTAGTCATTTCTTCGGCTACATTCATCCGACTTGATATTAGATCTGCTTATTGCCAATTACATTTCACTGTTGTCGTTTCTCGAAATACCAATGCGCTCCTTTTTCTTTTGAATGCTGCTAATTTAATTTGTTGCTATTTACTAATGGCTGTTACAGAATACCTCTATCCTCCTTATATGAGGTTTCGTGGAAAATTGTGGAGCGCCGTTCGCTTTTATGCCACATATAAAAGAAATGTGGTAGCAAAATGTAAAGTTTATCACGTGGACTGCGATGAACTGACGCGTCATTGTGGCGCCTTAATACAGACATCTTCCCATATGCCGCATTGAACTATTGTGATACACATTTTCATTGTATTTCGTTCCCTTGATTAATTTTATTGAAAGGTATATACATCTGATGTTGAGTTTTTACAACTATGTATATGTTGAATCAACTGTGGTCCATCGCTAAACGAAGCAGCTCTATGAAACTCATTTTTGTCCATCGAGAAATATATTGTATCCACAATATCCTGCGTTATTTTCACCATTATAATTATTTGACATGGTTAGGATTGCTTAAACAATAAATCGTTTTTAGCCTTTCCTAAACTTAAAAATCATGTTTTTTTATAGTAAAATATAAGTGTCGACTAAAGAGGCGTCGAATAACGGGGTCTAACTGAAACTTTTATGTTATTTTGGATTTTTATAAATTGTTTTATCAAACCATTCTGTAGCATTAGACCGATATTAGTAAATATTATTCCCATTGACCGTTACTTTGCACCGGGAAATCAACAAAATGGGTTCATACTACTTCAATTTTATCGCTCCAAGCTGTTATTTTATTTAAGGAAATTCCAGTAGATTGCATATATGGAACAGAAGTAAGCCGCTTATGTAAGTGAGGCCTATCTATGCTAATTGTCCAAGCATGTCAATAGCACCTGTGAGTGGAAAGCATTGAACTTAAGCAAATTAAGGCCTTGCCAGGTTCTACCGCGGATAAAACAACGATTACATTGGGCCACGACGGGTTCAGTGACTCTGCGGGCTTCAAGCGGGACCCACTTGTGGTTTTTGTTATCCAGGTATATAATAGCATCATCATCAGTTGCTGGGTTAGTCCACGGAGACCAGGCCTTGAACTCCAGGGTTCGTGGTCCGCCCGCACGTAATCTTTGTCTTTGAATACAGTAATGGCGACCTATTGCAAGCACCGAATCATTCCACAGTTTAAAGGTCGACTATTTTGATCCGGCTGCAATTTAATTGCTATAGCTGCTAATTCGATATTAGAGATTCATTGCGCTGATATGTGACTATGTTGACTGGAATATTTATCTCAGCTAGTGCTAATTTCAATGACCCATTCGATCTTATCGCTATTTGCGCGCCATCAAGCATATTAAAATGAAGGGTCTTTGTTTATGGAAAAAAATCGGGATGAATTATAAATTTATTATGAGAAATTACATACAAGACAACTTTTGAATAATAATTGAATCATAAATCACATATTTTCATTTTTAAGGGACATAAATATAATACAACACAGAAGATTGTTGGGGCAGCTTTTACTTAATTTACAAATAAATCAACCATGTTTTTCTTTTCTTTCTTCGTTGCGAATGATAGATTTCTCCTTCAAACATTTTCTACACACGTATTTTTATTCAGTAGACTCTCGATTATCCAGGCTAATGCTGTGGATAACTGGAAAACACGGATAATCTAAATTATCAAATTTCTACTTGGTTTCGAATATAATATCATATTTACAGTAGTATACTGTATTATTTTTGCAAAATCGTATATGACATGTCTTTTTGTTCTTGGAGAAATTAGTGATAGTCCTCGACCACCTCCATCTACTAATTGTAATAGAAATTGTTGTCTTGATATCTTTTACCTACTTGATTCTTTATAAAAGATCTATGCATTGATCAAGGATGTTAAAAAAATCCTGCACAGGTCATCTATATGATTTTTGATCTGATTTTGTACATATATACATAGAATCATACGTTCGTTCAACATCAAGAGCATTCGATGTTTTTATAACAGTTTTATTTTTCTTTACTACGTTGTACTGCATATTGCCTGTTTCTATTCCCAGAAGAGTATGCCACACCTCGTCAATTTGTCTTTTGAATTATCTTCAAGTAGTCATGCTGACAGTATGAGGTTAGAATCCTTAACCCAGTTTTCTTTCCATCGTTTAACTTTGCATGCATTGATTATTTCTATTTCCGCTGGTCTCCACGTTCATCATCTTCATTTTAAAGGCATAGCACAAGTATGCCTTTAAAACTTTCTTAAGACCAACTCGACTAAATTTGTCTATGCTATCCTGTTAAAAATAAGCTGACATCACACAAGCTTTCTTATAGTTTTATTATTAATAATATTTATTAATAATCCAAAGGATTTTCATAAAAAATATCAATTTTGAATGAGATTGTAAATACTACTTATTTCAGAACCAATATGCCGTTAATGTTGAGGACGTAATCAAATTGTAATATGAAAGGAAATATTTGAAATATTGAACAGTTTCAACATTTCCGCGATTTTGCATATACGATCAATACACCTCGGAAAATATTTTTTGCTAATGATTGATTTAACACTGATAGTTCAAAAATAATCAAACTTCGGATTTTTTAACGAAACCACTTTATTTATATGGCTGTAGAAATAAACAAAAACCGTAGAATGATAAAGCAAAAATAGCTGTATGGAAGAAAATATAGGCAGAGTGGTTCATTTCTTTCCAAATGGCACGCTTAGTAATCACAATAGTAGACATAGTTACAATTGAATGTCTGATACTCTCTGGTTTTTATTATATAGAATAATATGAACCTTTATTACAGTCATATGATGCTTCAATGGCTATTGTAGATCTTGTTGGATATAATATTAGTAAGGCGAGTTTGTTCCTGGACACTAATTATAAAGGTTCCTCTTCAAAAATATTTCATCATTTCTACAAGTTTACGGAAATAGTAATATTTTAAATCCAGGATATTTGCTCTCTTTCACATTAATTATTCATCGTTTCCATCTAAATCTATGTATTGCAGCCATTCGCATGCATCCCGATTCATGATTCCACTTTATTTATACGAACAAATTCTAAGATTGCCTTGGAATAACCTACTCCGCGCAATATCTGGAAAATTAATTTGCAAAGCATAATCACGTCCACGTGAATACCCAGAAACTCATAAATTCTCATGGCCGGTCGAAAAGAATTTAATATGAAGATACTCAATCTCCTCCCAGAGCCATAACATTCTAAATAGGTTTTGATATCTTCTGCATATATTTATAAACCGAACCCGTTCAAATCCATTCCATCCGACCTTCGTCTTTAATATGGGCTGCAGATCCAGAATTATGATCTCATTTATTCGCAAATCTATTCCTAAAACACATCGTACACGCTGGGTATTAAACGAGCCAAACTTAATGGCAAATTAGTTTAACATCACGATTTCTAAATTTATCAAGGAACCGTTTGTTATACACACGATACAAGCTCTCAAACTGTTACCAAGCACCAATAAAATTAATTATAGGGAGAAAATTGCATGAAGAGCTCGTATGACATTAAGTCTTCGATAAATTAAAACATTTTTTTAAATAATTATTCTTTACAATAAAAAGGTAAGAATATTGCACGATAGAAGTGAAATTTCTTAGCTCATAGGAAAACTTGATTTTATGCATTTGTCAACCGAAATTATTAGCCAAAAGATTTTGCTGTGTGTTGTGTAATATATAATAAACTTAAATTGTTATTGATCTAGTGGTTGGTATATTCTAACGATTCTCATTCTCTATTTGATCAACTGCCGCTTGGAGTTTCACTTTTCGCAACAATCAGCAGTAGATTCCATTTAAAAACTGATCTGAATGTTGCTGGATTAAGATATTTTTAAGATTAAATTCTCAAATAGCAATTTTGTTTTTATGGTGCATCTGATCTTGACCTTTTAACGGTTTTTGTTGCAGGATATTTAAAAGAGTAACAACGCAATATACGGTCTTGAACTCTTGATTACATAGGATTTGGAACGAAAGATTAGATAGAAACGTGGAAAAAATGAGTTATCGTTAGGTGATACAATACTTATTTATTTGAAAGGTCACGAGCCACTCAGGTCAGTGTGTTTAACCGGTCCGCTTTTCGGAGCGCTGATATGACGAATAAGCGTCTCGCGTTTGAACGCCATACCAGAACATGTCTGAAGAAGACTGATCGGATGGGTTGTTTAATTTTACAATCGGTCGAAAATATTGTTTTCTTTATTTTATTGCGGGCTTATGCCGGCTGGGTGGATCCAATGTTTAAGCAATAATGAAAAAAAGAGGGATTAGATAACTTAATATATATTATAAAAATGGACAGTCAGTCTGTGTTGATTTATGTAAAGTAGAATGGTTAAGTAAAATTTAAAAAAAAATCATTGTGCCAATCATGACTGGGTCTGTATTCTGCGTTTTGTGCCCCAAGCCTAGTTGCACTCGTGGCGGGTGCCTGCTTTGCCACCCTCTTATTACGGCACTGTATATCAGTGTTTTTTCAGAAATCTTCGATAATGTATTCCTCATATTCGCTTATTCTGAGTCTCCTCTCTGCAATCACTCAGACCCAAACATTCAGCATCCTTGTTGATTTATTTAGTCCAGAATAGTTGACACCCTCTGATGAGTCTGTTATCATTCAGACCTGAATCTAAGACGGTTCAAAGAACTCTATTTGATGATAACCATCTTAAATGGTTTGCCCAGCAAAGACGGCGGCATCATAAAAGTACTTTTATGTCTTGAACGTTGATTTTTAAATGTTGTCATAATCTTTTTATTTTTTTGGTTTGTCGTTGTACATCCAACTTTTGGCGCCAGTGATTGCACACCACAAAAATGTTTATTTTTTCGTTACAAGCTAGAAATGAAATGCAACCATTCAGTTGCTATTAATATTTGCATTTGGAGAACCTAGTGACAAACCTACTACTGAATCTTCTTCATAACTCTTAATCTTTTTTGCATTGACGACTGATCAATTTTCTGTCTTTATTGAATTATTAAATATTAATTGATTGACAGCGTCGTCGTATGACGTTTGTGGACTTATTCATCTGTTTCTTTAGGTCTACAGATTCTGGCTTTATATTTCAGCTCAAACAAAAAACATCAATAGCATGCAATTTCGTAGATGCTGTAAAACCAACATAAAATAGTGGATATATGAGACTATTACTGAAATAAAGTTCAGAAAACATTGAGCTACGAACTTATTTATCACCCTAATACATTTTGGAGTAAAATTCAACCCTATGACAAGTAGGAATGCGTATTGTCGACGCTCACATGTAGTGGGAGTGTTCGTTCTTAAATTCGAGTCATGATAATTAAATTTTAAATCTGCTGTATCTCTCTGAAAATTTCTCATTTATTCAACGCCATCATAATTAGCGCCATCATCATTATGAGCATTAATTTTGACAATAGATTGAGTGGTCTCTTAAGGCTTATTTTGATCAATTAACCGTTGTCCATCGAATCGGTCGTTGGCATTAAAAAGGTTAATAGACATCCAGGGGTATCCAAATGACCTCATCGACCATTCGAAATAGCGAATTATAAATAGCGGTTGATGATTTTACGACTGTGGCCTTGTGGTGAAGAACGAAAGCGGAAAAAAAGCGTTGATAAATGATGGACCACTTAAGTCTTTAGTGTGGCAGCATTGAAAAAAATGTAAATTAATTTCGTCGGACCGAAAAAAAATCATTGTTGTGCACGTTATTGTGTGCAAATATATCACTTTGAAGGCAATTTGTAGGCCGAGCGAAAACTCATCAAATGATCATTCGAGTAATATTTGTGGTAATTGATGATTGTGCAAAAAACGACCACAAATGGTCTTATATGGGGTGGATGACGGAAAAAAATTAGTGTGATTTATTTTATTGCGATAGTAATACAATATGCGCATCTGCTGCTTCATTTATGCTATTTCTAAATTCCAAATAAGTCACTATGCATTGTATAAGTCATGTGTGAGTTTTTGCTAATAAAAAATTATCCTAAACCCGGATTTCCCCCCTTTTTATGGCAATTAATCCAAAATATATGTTGCTTCAATCATTTGGCTGGTTCAGCCCTATTAATTATTCTGTTATGCTAAAAATCATTTTTTTTAAATTCATATGAGCGTTTAATAAATTTATGCAATAACATTCATTGCTTGGAACATCTTAACAAGTTAATGGCCTGCATTGTTGAATAGATTATAAATACTTTTATTATGCACATAACTTAACCCGACTATTGCACCTATAAAAATCAGTTAAAGACTTAATGACGATTTATAAAATAAAAGGACCAATAAAATATAAAGGACTATGCAGTGAATGGCGCCAGTTAAAGTATATGCCCAGATACTAGAGGAGATTAAATGCTATCAATTTATACAAAAATGGAATAATATTTACCCTTATTTGCTAGTTTTTACAAAATTAAGTAAATTCAGACTTGCCAATTTGATGATCACTAAAAATATATTCGGGTCAGTTTATTATATTGACTTCGTTCATTTTGATCAAATTACAATAGTCATAAATTCACGCGCTTAATGCCCCTCCCTTGTAATCCTCAACCCACTTTACCACCCAATGACACACTCCTTTGAAAATAACGTGTTCCCCAGCTCGTAACCCTAATTAAATTTGGATGCATTTTTTTTATTGAACCATGGCAATACATAAAACGTCTAACATAGTCAGTGATTCATGACGCTCTTCTCATTGTTGTTGCTGTTTGTGTATACGTTTAATTTATTAATGGAATGATCAGGAAACAACATTTCCTGTATGGCCCAGCTAGATTCACCATTTAAATCACCTCATTTGAATCCGTGGTCTCACGACAAAGTTAACTGAACTCGCACCATTTATTGGGTCCAGAACAACACCCATCAGAGATAAAACAAACCGACACTTTGAAATTCGCAATCCCGAACGCCAGTCCCAAAATAGATACTTCATCGCTTCTCGGAACCGATAAAAGCAGTCACTCAAGCAAACTTTGAAGTATTGGGTCATATGCGTCTAGTCAAGGTTATCTCCTATTGTGGTGTTTAATTGCTCTATCTGATTTTTTTGAACCAAAAACATTATGCAAGCATGTCATGCTAGAGAATGAATGCATGTCATAATAAAATTGTTAGCATAATGGATCAATATAGTTCCTGGACTTTCACCTAAAAGGTTAGGGCTCAAATTCAAATTATGAATAAAATTTTCGACTTCTGAGATAATTAATTTTTCAATTTGTAATATCCACCATCTTCAAAACAATATCCCATCAAAATTCGGGATTGAAATTTTTATCTAACAGAAATCGTACACCTCACCAGCACAATGAAGGCTACTAAATCAAGACATTCCCGCCGAAATCTGGACGCTCGAAAACAGTGGCGTAACTACTAATAGGCGACGCCAAGGGGCAGTAACTGTCTAATCTATGTATACATATATAGAATACATATATGTTTTTCAAATTGTTATATTACCTTTCCCTACCGGTGATGTATTTACTACACCTCGACTCTAATAATGGGAATATCGATATGAAATATAATTAATACGGGGTTCAAAATGTTTGTGTTCCTCTATAATATAATTACGAATTACATCAAAGTATTATAAGTATTCATCTGATCCCGGGATTGTCTAATGCAATCCCGAAATCCCGGTATCGAAATTTTGCCTCGGAATTGGATTCCCAATTTATATATATTACATTAATCGGTTGATACAGCGATGTATCGTTATAAAAAAATTCACCAAAAGTGCGGCGCGACGATATATAGACGTTAAAATTCCAATGAAATAAACATTTAAATCGGCTTAGATTTCATAAAATCTTGTGTTTAAGGTGTTTTTTTGTGCATCCTATTTTCAATAAGAATTTGCAAAATTTGGCAACTCAGTTAATAAATAGCGTTAGTATGCATGATTTTTACATATTACTTAATTTGAAATTATTGTATTAATTTGTCAATGCAGTTGAAGAGTTTTGTGTCATTCAATCATTGCAAATAATTTCAAATACTCGAAGAAGAAATGTAAATTCATTTTATTTTAATAAATACACGTACTAGTAAGATTTTCATCTTTCAAATAGCAGTCGTCTAGTCATAGATTTATTTACACGAAGCTTATTAAAATCGTGTAAAAAAAGGGCTCGAGGCTCATTCAAAATCATGACCAAAACAATAAAATTGAGGCAATCATGGGAAAATATTTACGGATGTTTATTATAAAAAAATATCTATTCATAATAAATATTCTTAATCTTGGTTATTTATTTTGTAACTATTGATATTATTTTTGTTAAATTCCTTAAAGCTATTATCTTCTGACATACACGCTTATTTATCAATGATTTGGCATAAATAAAACAATAATTTTGATTTATTGAATATCACAATATAATGCTTCAAATTTTGATTTAAAATAGCTGTATTTTGCAATACTATTCATGATATTATGTTTTTTGCAAACGTATATACATTTGATTGATTTGTAATATAAGCCAGAATACCCTAAAGTCGTTTTTATTCAAATATAAGGGATGTATTTGTGTTCTGAACTTGAAATGCCAATAGGTTAAGAGCTTACAAAATATCAAATTTCATCTGGCTCAATTTCTGCAGCTGTTCGTGGGCATTGATTTTCCAACACTTTTAACATTCGGCGCCGCCTGTCTGCCTTCGATCCAATACAATTAATTGCAAGAAATCTAAAATTTTGCGCACAAAAGAATCCAGGATGTTCTCCAAGTTCATGTCTGCTCAATTTTTTGCTGGACGAAATCTCTATAGATGCAAATCGATCGAAAGTTGCTAACGAAAAGCGTGGCTCTGATGCCAAACGTGATCACGAATTGATGAGCGAAACATTTTTGCACGTTTCTTGTTATAATTGATTCTTCCTTTTCCATCACTCCTTAAAATCCATTGGCAATTGATGCTAATTACAAAATTAAATTCGTTCATAATTCACTTTTGATTAGAGGCAACGATAACCGCCTCCATATAATTCTGGCTAATTGAAGAGCAAAAAATTACTCAATGCAAAAATTGATATCTTTCAAGGCAAAATGAATCATATCAATACATTTTCACTGTAACATATACATGACATCGATTAATGTATCTATTACATAATATAATTCTGTTAATTGAACACATGGTGAATTATACATAATATATCTGCATGAGTTTGCATTATATTACATTTAATGTCGTTTAACCATCTAACTACCGTTCCCATAAGTTTATACGTTTTGGTGTTATTTTGAAATCACTGTTATAGTTATTATGACTCAATTTGATCGATGATCATTACTTCATGCTTATTCAAGTTTATTATCCAATAAAACAGTCCTAACTGCGACGGTTTATATAAGTTATCCCTGTCGTATTAAAACATAGTGAATCGTTGGGCAATCGATATTTATAGTCAGACTTACATCAATCGGCATCAACCGGCAAAAAATGAATTTACAGGTTTATTTTTTCCTGACGTCCTAGAACAATGGATGCTGAAGAACATGATGCAGAATTACAATGTACATGTTAGATATCGAAGATAATCTTTATACTGTTGATCAAATGAATTCCATACGGCTGGCGTATTTGACATATATTATTTGGCCAGCGTATTATTCAAAAGTATTTTTAGCTTAGAAATAGGCCCATTTTCTATTCGCATATCATGATTTTCACTATTATAATCATATATGTAATACATTCATTTTCTCATGTGCTTAATATGAAAGGTAGCATATCACCCAACAGGCCATCTAGACGAGCGTACCGAAGAACGATGTTATGATCTTTTCAATATAGAGTTCGGGTGCTTCTAAAATTTGAGCAGCTTTTATTGAAATAAACTTATAAACTACTAGAGAAAGCTATGTTTAAAACCCCTAAATAGGGTGTTTTGCACATGGATCGATTTTTTTCTTTTTTGGGGTAAAGGGATATTTTGCTACGTTTCACACATTGTCTCTTTGTCCTAAGTATCAGGGTTGTCGAAATAGATTTTTTTTCAACATTTTGAAAAAATACCCAAAATGTCACCCTCAAATCGGCATATTTTTTAAATCTGTGGTTGTAATAGCACGAAATAACTGTTTTTGTATTTTGCAATGTTTTTTTATCTAAATAAATCATTATTGTATGCATTTGGTTTAAAGAAAATTACTTTTGAGCTTCCAAAGTCGAATAAAATGTGAATACGGATGAGAAATGTGAACTTCTAAATTCTTTAATAAAAAAACTAACAACTATTTTGAACTGTTTTTATTAAATTTATTTACAAAATTTGTTCAAATTGACCACCTCACGCACATCTGTCATTTAAATTGATTATTTGCACGTCCCTAGACAAATAATTCTAGTAGTGTCAGGTCTGAAGACTATGTGAGCCACGGAATAGAGCACATCCCGAGGCAAAGAAATCCAGTGGTGTCAGATCTGGAGAGCGTGCGAGTCTTGTTGATTTTAGTTATTTTTTTTTGTTTAGAGACTTTAGATGTTGACATTTCTCATTCGTTTGCACACTTTTTTGTTACTGGAAGCTCAGAACTAATTTTCTTTAAACCAATTGCACAAAATAATGATGTATTTAAATCAAAAATGTATTGTAAAATATTAGGGTGTCCCATAAGTTTCTTTCGTTTTCATACTAAGAAAAAAATAAACAATAATTTGTATTACATCAAAATTTATTTAATAATATATGATCCATTCTGCTCTATTACCTTTTCTCAAATGCCTTCTTGCCTCATAATGCCTTCTTGCCAAAATTTCCCAGGTTTGTTGGCAAAATATTGTTCAAGGTACATTTTTGTTCAAAGAAATAAATAGTAATCTGAAGGGGCAATGTCCGGAGAGTATGGAGGATGAGGTAAAACATACCAGTCAAATGATAATAATTTATTTCTGACGAGCAAAGGCATATGAGGCCTAGCGTTATTATGATGAAAAACAACGCCTTGTCTGTTCGCTAATTCTGGCTTTTTTCTGGCAATTGCATCCTTTAGATTGTCTAGTTTAAAACAATATTTTGTTGAATTTATCGTTTCACCTTTCTGAAGTAGCTCATAATAAACTACCCCCTTCCAGTCCCACCAAATGCATAGCAAAACTTTTTTTGGATATAGGCCAGGTTTAGCTACAGTTGAAGCTTCTATACCTTTGGCCAAGACCGTTTACATTGGATATTTTCATAGAGTATCCAACTTTCATCTCCAGCGATAAGTCTCTTCAAAAAAGGTTGGCTATTATGTCGTTGGAGAAGAAGATCGCATGTTGAAATACGCTGAAGTTTATTTGAGTCAGTCAGTTCATGAGGAAGCCACGCATCTGAACGATTGATGCAGCCCAATTTTGTCAGATGATTAAGGACGGATGTTCGTGGAATTTCTAACTTGTTAGCTATTTCGCGAACAGTATATCGCGGGTTTTCTTCAACCATGGCTATGATTAGATCTGTGTTCTTTTGCGAAAGAAACTTATGAGACAACCATCACTGATAAACAAGTTATGACAATTTAAAGATGAAATTTTGGGTGTTTTTTCAAAATTTTGAAAAAAAATCAATTTCGACAACCCTGATACTTAGAACCTATGTATGAAAAGTAGCAAAAATCTTATACAAATATCTTCTTCTTCTTCTTCCTAGGGCGCCATATCCGCTATCGGATGTAGGCAATCTTCTTATGATATATCCAATAGGGAAAGGATCACGTGTTGATTTCCTATTTGTCTTCCAGTTTTGATAAAGTTAGGGTGGGATAATTTGAATAGGAAATTTAGGTGGGAAATTTTATCATTATTTTTAAATTCAGTCTCTTATAAGACTTCTTCTGCGATTTTATTAATCGCCTCAGTATCTACTTTTTCAGATCCAGGAAATCATAGTGATCATTTATAATAAGACTTAAGAATTTAAGTCACTATACCAACACTTGATCAATTGTCATTGCTTAATCATATAAATTTAATCGATCCTTATTTAATCTTACATCTTACGATCAATCCCCATCACATTCCAAGATTTTTATTATCAATTTTAATGTTATATTTTAATGTCTGAATCTATTGGATCTCTAAAAATTAAATCCAACACTAAGATCATGGTTTCATCGACGTATGCCTTAGATAAAAATCTTCTTATATGTCATATTTTCGAAGCTTCCACAGCATAATTAAGATTTTAGCTTCTGAAATTTGATATATACTGTACAAGCTCAAATTCTATGAGTGTCTCTTAATTTTGCCGCACAAGTTTCTCGGCAAGATTGTAAAGCGGCTCTAACGACAACCATCGATATCCACGGGGAGCCATTTCATTGAGGTAATTTTGAATAATTTTACTCATGTTTCTCTGATGTTGAGCCATCCAATTGTCGGTTCGTTGCACTCTTTGGGAGCAAACCCTCGTTCCAAAATTATTACCATATGTTAATCGAGCATCAAATCATGTATATGAATTGTTTTCGTCCCAGTCGGTTGCCATTACGTTACTCCCTGCTCATCTATTATCGCACATTTTCGTACCGCGATCGTCATGCAGTGATTCAGCACCATTTTCTAAGTCTGATCCACTTCGCTCGAATAGAAATTGTTAACAGATAATATATGGCCCAGTCCGTGTTATAATTGCAACCTTAACATTGCTCGGATACTCTGACTCCACCCACAGTCGCAATTATGATCATAAATTTTATCTATAAAGTGTGATCAGCAAAGTCAAGGATCATCCTATGTATCATCCGCCGAATACAAATATTGACAAACATATATCATTAATAATTACGAGCTCTCAGGCGTGCAAATATCGGACTCGTTTGCATCGTTTGAATGAAATTTTTGGAAAATTGTTAGCGTATTTTTGTCTTAAGTTCACGGCCATGAGAGACTTTTAACCATAGCGCTTTGAAGCTCTTAAATTAGCTTTATTGTCGTCGCCTGGCTTTGCTTTTGTATCTTTTTTCTGTTATATAAATGACATGAAAAAGTTCTTAATGTTTCGGCAAAAAAATGATTGTGATTAATAGACAGTGAATGAAATGATCATTTGGCAAATGATTCAATGTCTTGCTATTGAGCATGAACATCGGACATCATTTGATCAGCGTATAAATCCATCAAACGCATTCCGCAACATTTTACATATTC
Source organism: Stenopsyche tienmushanensis (assembly GCA_008973525.1). Classification (NCBI taxonomy): domain Eukaryota; kingdom Metazoa; phylum Arthropoda; class Insecta; order Trichoptera; family Stenopsychidae; genus Stenopsyche; species Stenopsyche tienmushanensis. The sequence goes on from WACJ01000015.1 coordinate 35,215, forward strand.
TTTTCTTTGCTAATATTTGTAAAATAAATCGCTTAAATTTGTTATTATCCTTAAATGGAATGGAAGACCTCGAACGTCCTTATTGCTTGTTTTGAAGGTTTTCTTTATATTTCACTGGCGTAACTTCTCATAAGACATGCTTAATCCTTTCATTCATAAACATATTTTTTCGCATTTGCTGTAAACAGATACGAATTTTATTTGTGCACATTTAATCAGCGGGTGGATGATAATTATTTTAGTTTCATTAAATTTATTTGACGGATAGTATTATCAATTTCTTGTCCAATTATTCTTATCCAAACGCTGTTACATTTTCTAATTGTTTGTACTCGATCTCTGTACAGCGATGCGTCTTTGATGTATTGTAGATCGCAGTCTTAATTTTTTTGCAATCTTGAATACCCATTAAGCTGTTCGAATATTCACAGGCCATGCATGTACGATCAAAGCAATCTTGCTTTGCTTCTTGGAGCACTTCATTCCCGTCCGAATTCTTTAGCTGGAATCTGGCCACGTTTCATCACTGTTTACACCTTGATTAAAATATCGCCTAGGTCAGAAAATGTGGGAAGCCTTCAAGAAGGATGGTGCGTGGGTCGACTCTGCATTTATACGCCGCGGATTATATTTTGACATATTTCACACATGATGAATAAGACGTGATTGAAATTGTAGCTAGCAAAGTTGCGTATTATATAGCTCTTTTATTTCGACATCTCCACACTTCCGCGTCCATTCAAACGAAGCAAAATACCCCGTACACAATACAACTAATTAATATCTGCCACGCGATAATTACACACATACGTGTACTAAGTATGTGAAAATGTATCTTGGAGTTTCAGCTGCATCTAATCGCATCAAACGCACTTGTCCGATGCATTCGAGCGCATGGCGGTTAATTTGCCCGCATGAAAAGAGACGTCTCAGCCCACATCCGATATCTCAGATTGCATTTTTTTTAAAAAATCACACAATGCTTACGTATGAGGAAATCGCAATTTTATCTAAGCTCATTGTTTATCTTTGCAATAGTGCATAAATGCAATTTCTTGGAAGTATTGTCTGAGTGAACCCGGCACAACAGTAAGCGATAATGCTATTATTCAGTGGAAATAAGAGAATGTTATTGTATTGCCGGAGTTCTCATATTGTTTCATACTATTGAACTGTAATAAATATTATCGGCATCCCATGGCAAAGGGTCAAAACACTGCTACTATAAAGATTGATTCGAAACAGCCTCTCAACTCATATAATCAATCTATCCCTACTCTTATGAAAAATTCACTGTTTAAAAAAATCATACTATTTAAATAAATATTTTTTGTTTAAATTAAAATGTAATATTAATCCATTCAATGGGGTAACGCATCTATTATTATGTTAATAAAAATGATGATTATCAATATATACAGTACATATATGTTTTTCATCTTTCCCTACCGGTGATGTATTTACTACACCTCGACTCTAATAATGGGAATATCGATACGAAATATAATAGATACGGGGTTCAGAATTTTTGTATTCCTCCGTAATTTAATTACGAATCACATCAAAGTATTATAGTATGTAAGTATTCATCTGATCCCGGGATGGTCTAATGCAATCCCGTAATCCCGGGATCGACATTTTAGCTCGGATTCCCTATATATAACTTAAGAAGAACAAACATCTTTTACACAAACAGCTATTGGACAAAATTTTAAACGAAAGCAACCAATACCACAAACCAGTAGCTAAATATTGAAATTCAAATTCGGCTTCTTTTATAGATTTGGATGATAAAATCTATTTATACGTATGATTATCATATTGATGTCGGTGAGCATGATGAGAAATCGTTATTTAAGTATTGCATAATGCTAATATTGCTATTCGCGGCCAGTTCGTGCCAAAAAATTTGATATTTCCGATCGATTTTCTCGTTTCAGCTCTATATTGATTTTCTAATTCTATTCCGAAAAAGTAAATATTGAGATAGTTACATAAATATTTTTTAACGGATATACGAAGCATACCTCCTGTGTAAAATATTATTATTTATCTCAATAGGTATAGGTTAAGAGTGAGCCATAATTATGATTTTATATAGCTCGGTTATTACGAGCAATATCACAGCATTATACCAAAATTTGAAAGAGGGAAAAATATATCATTATTGTCAGATGAGTCAGAAATTTCATTATTGATTTTGTTTATTGCAAGTAATTTATGTTTACCCCATGTTGCTCGTTATAATCGGGTAAATATTTAAATATTTTTAACCCAAAATATATAAGATGTGAGTAAGACTCTCGTGTGGTAAAATTTATTTTTTTTTACTTATTTTATTTAGCTATGTTTGTGTAATATATAATAAAATAGGCTTGCTACTGATGCATTGATTACTTGGTGCTATACACACACACACACATACACACATATGTATATATATATATATATAATATGTATCATGTTTTTGGTCAATAGGCTTTAAGCTTTTATTTTACCGTTTGCAAAAATTCAAATTCACATGCAAACAAAAATGGGAATAATGCCAGCAGACATATTTTTGCCATCGCTGGAGATGTTTCACTCTTCAAACGCCATTTTGAAATCGAATACTTCGTGCAAAAAAGCATCGTTAATATTTGATCGACCCCCATACACTGCGTAATATAAAATTGCAGTATCGACCTGAAACATGAAATCCACATAATTGCATATTTTCCTTTCACCCGAGTGTTCCATAAACGTCAGTGTATTTTAAATTTTAGACATGCACCGACTCCATTATATTTTGAGATCGCAGAATTTATGGATTTGTATCGTGTATACACACATGATCTGTGCGAAACGTGCAATATATCAAACATTCCCCATTCCCCAAGCTATCGCCTGTAAAAACACCGAGCTCTTGCAAAAATACCCAATTTTGCACATTTGGAAGGGGACTAACGATTTCTATAAATATTATTTATATACACACAATTCGAGATCGCCGATCACATGCTATTGATCACGCCCCTGTGGAATAAAGCGTTGTGCCACGATTGATTTGACTGGAATCGATGTCTAGTTATTTTGACTGAATGTAATGCTTAAATTTCAGTGATTCTCAATTGATTGTGCTGCTTAATATTGTATTTTGTGCAATTTATAACCATTTGACAGCATAACATCGGTCTTTAGGTATTCATGTTTGCATGAAAATAGCGGACAAGTGAATTTTCGTACCATTTGTTACTGAAAACACCCAAATTGATATAGTCTATCCAATTAATCCCCACAGCGAATGATTGACAATATCAGCACACAATCATCTTCAGAACTCTTAAATTTTATGTATGGTTGAAGGTTCGTTCAAATGATTATGTATAGATTTGATTCTGATATTATTCTAGAATAATATTTTAAATGTCCTTCTTATTGAATGGGTTAATGTTGAGTATTTGAATTGTCATTGATCTCTGATTCCAGTGTCACATTACTCAATAAGTACAGGTGGCACATGCCTAAGGGCTTTCATATTAGAAGGGATTTATCTCATGAGCGAACAAAATTATTGTTGAAAACGATTGATGTTAAATATCTAGGACAAATGGTGCAATAACATTTATTATAATAACAGAACGAATATATTCTGAGAATCCCATCCTATTCCCATTTGATCCTTATTAGCTGCTTAAGCAGTGTTTACATAGAATACAGGTAGTGGTACCAAATTGAGTTGTCTTTTCAATGGGTCTTGAGCTATTTTAGTGCTCTGTATATATCGTTGAAGGGTTGAAGAAAGATACATTGCCATCATTATCGGAACTTCTCGAAAGACATTCTCCAACTGCTTTACATATTTTGCGTTAGCTCGTATACAAGATGCTATTTCAGATTACAATGTTATTTTTCAGTAGAGAAACGACCCCCACTATGGTTCAGAATGTAAGTTTAGATTTTAAAAATAGTTCATTCTGTAATATGTTCAAATCCGAACAATGAGCTAGCGATCCGAGACGATTATTTATATGTAGCTATTGTTACAGTTCAGCGAAGATGATGCTCGATTTGTCCTAAAATTCACTTTCTAAAGATGGCATATGGTCGTTGAATGACTACCGGTCAAAGAACTCGTCATGTGTGCTTTAATTGTGACAAATCGAACGACAATTTGAAGAGATCGATTCTCGGGATGATTGATAGTGCCGCAAAACGGATAACTTATTTGCATACAAAGAGCAATATGGTAGAAAGGAAAATGAATGATGGAATGCCATAAAGGGCATTGCCTCCGTATATAAATATTTGTCTTGACGAGATATCAAAAAATGCCCAGAAAATACTTCACACAGAACTTCTTAAGAAATCTTTAAATAAATCAGAGAGAAAAATTATAACTAGTTTTCAGAATTTAATAAATACTCCTATTCTATTGTATTGTCCTTGTTTCGCACAGGATAGCATAAAATATTCATGGATAAATTAAAGATTGCATCGTTGCAGATTGCATTTGATGCGCCTTAAATTGCAAAGGATCATATTACTGAAAAACTTTGCAGCTGGCAGTAATTGCTTTTAGCGCCATCGTTTGGCGCAAAATTAAGCTGTCTAGTAAATTTAATTCATTTTATGGCTCTAAAATATTCCACATATAATCTGAGATTATGCACTCATGAAATTATCTTTGTAAAATCACCAATAACAATTTAATTTTTCGATGAACTAGGTTGTTATTGATTCTTTCAAATCTTTATCATTTATAAAACGAACCCTTCCCACCCAATTGTGATGTCTATTAGTATTGTATTTATTTGGTAGCCTTCAAAGACAGTTTCGTTGAAGTTCAGAATGCTATTATCTCAGAAAACAGTTTCTTGACCTTACCAGAAGATTTTTCAACTACGTTTTTAATGAGAGGAGTATATGAAGTCTTGTATTTCGACTGCACAACTCCATTCTGAATTCAAAATATTGAGCAGATTAGTTATCTTGACAGCAATTTTCTAATAGAGCAACATCTGTCAAATGATCTATCTGTCAACCTTTTCTGAGAGACTTCTCCAGAAGTTCCACAGGATACCTCGTGCAAATGTCATCTTCAATTAAATATTTTCTCCACTTTTACTAAGAAATTTTATAATTAACTCAATATATAACATTTTTATAATCTTCACACATTGTACTGAAACGAGACTGAGTATGCAACACATCAAGACATGTCCTAATATGTTGAGACTTCTTTCAAGCCGTTTATCACTTTCTTTCATTAATAAGATCAATCATTTATTGAAAGGTCGTTATAAGTTCAATGAATCAAGAAACATATTGAATTCTAACATTTAATGTTCAACGAAAACTCCATCGACATAACTAAATAGTTTGTCGAAATTTGATAATGTGTATCTGAGGTCAACAAAGTTTATCCAGTCAATGTCAGTGTCATTCATAACTATCTGTGGAAGATATTTAGGGAATTGCTTGAAACTGTTCCATAGATATTTCAGGGTGATACTGGAAATGATTGTGAATTTGTATGCAATTATACATTTTTGTTATATAATAAATATATAATCTCGGTTCCTTTAATTATCGTAAATTCATACATATACAATTTTCTCAGTCTAGATTTGACTTTTTAATTTTTTAAAGTAATAATCCATTCACTCTTCTAATTGCATATATTTAGTTGGCATGTTCATAGTATACATAATTAATTTAAGACTTGTATCGATGAATAAATTCATTGCAACCAGACATAACATATGCGACAATAATTTTAACAACATGAAATATAAATATTTTTTGCATTCTTACAAGAATAATTGCATTATTGGCGGCAAGATAATGCATATCTGTCTTCTTCGTACAACATTAATCATTATACGCAATAATACCGTCGATAAATATGACATTTCCATATGCAATATATCATCTCGTAGCATTGACACCATTGCACTGATGTCACATTAGCTTCGACTTATTTTTTTTTTTTTGCTGATTTTGCCATGCAAAATTGTAGTTGAAAGTTTTTTAATATAGCTTGAAAGACTGTTCTGCATCTCGGCTATGCATTTATTTCGCAAATGCAGAACAATGCAATGTCTGACGATGAAAATGGACTGCCCTTATCTTCAAGCCGTGTATAATAATAACACTTAATTGAATAAATACACACCCACTGGGCAATATTTATAAGAATAATATTTACTGCGTTATCGCTTTTGCCATCGCTACGGCCACTGGCTTGGCCTTTGTGTGAATAGTGTGTTTATGATACCAATGAAACATTTGCTCTTAACAGCTGGACCACGAACTACATCCGAAAATGAATCTTCCCGTGTTTGTTTATGAAGAACTTTCGACTCTTTCTCTGCGCGCGCTGTTGTGGATCAACTTCAAAATTGTTATGCATAGTCATTGTGGAATTTCATCAAAGGTATTGATCAAATTTTCACCGCTTCCTGGATGTGAAACTCTTCACTGGGTGCATTAAAATGGCGCATTGAATGCACGCAGCTTTATAATTTAAGGATCACTTTGTTCAATCACTCTGACCGACACATTATTGAATTGCCGACAAATTTCCATTGAAAACATGAATAGCGTCGTAAATATATCGATTCTTCCGTGTTCGTCATGCTTTTCTGCATGTTTGCCTTTGCAATACGTTTCGCACATAAAACTGCTTCCATTGATTCATTAAAATTTGCAGTGGCACTGTGCTGTTTTATGTCCGCTTTTAAAAGTCTAATTTTCGAACTCGAACAATAGTCCTAATGCGAAATAATGTATATTCAAGCGCATTACTTGTGGGGATCCAATGGCAATACGGAATAGAACCTCCATGTAAAATCATTATTCATTATTCAAAAGGGAGGTTATTTATGGCGGTGGGGTTCATACTGCGCAGTTGCAACATCGCAACATAAATATGAATTTGCTAAATTATACTTCTATTGAGGTATTTATTTTCGTAGTGGTATTGTATTCTTTTGTATTTGCCCCGTGGATCTTTCTTCCATTTAGTCAGCCTTTATTTTTTAATGAATAGATACCAACATTAAATTTCATTATTTGAAGTAAAAATCACTTTCAAATAACGCTAAGAGTACATTAAATATATATGCACTTCATCATTATCATTGTGCAGCCAGATGCAGTCTACAACACCCCATATACTCGATATTATAAGTAACCCCGAGTTTTATTTGTGAACGCTCACCCGGCGGGTCACCTAGGCGAATGTGTTGAAACGCGCTTTTGGTGTCATTTCGAAAAGAAACTTGTAGCAGCCATTTATTTGATGAAAAAGACGTTGATGAATTGAACCACCCAGGATGACGGGATTGCATTAGACAACCGGGATCAGTCCCGGGATGCCGGGACCGGGATTTTTAATAGTTTAAGAAACTACATTGATAAACTTGATCAAAAATTACTAACAAGTCCATTTGTTTAGTATAAATTTATATTTTTTTAAGAAAAGATAAAAATACAATTCAAAAATAGGTAAATAAAACACTAAAAAAATCAAATACTATTTTGAAAATATGCTCGAAGTAACATTAAAGCATCGAGTGTTTCGTCATTTAGTCTGGATCTGATTTTGGTAGCCAGGTAACCTGCTGTTTTCGTATCATCATCATCAATGTGATTAATAAAATTCCTTTCTGCTGAGACACGGACTCAAACTCGCAAAATTCCCGATTTCCCGACAAATTATTTATTTCCGTCGCTGCAGATGAATATTTATATACTATAAAACTTTAATGTGATTCGTGATTATATTACGGAGGAATACAAAAATTCTGAACCCCGTATCTATTATATTTCATATCGATATTCCCATTATTAGAGTCGAGGTGTAGTAAATACATCACCGGTAGGGAAAGGGAAATATAACAATTTTAAAACATAAATGTACTTTATATATGTATACATATATTAGACAGTTATTGCCCTTAAGCTCGCTAATTAGTAGTTACGCCACTATTTCTAAGCGTCCAAATTTCGGCAGAAAAGTCTCAATTTAATAGCCTTCATCGTGCTTGTGAGGCATATGATTTCTGTGAAATAAAAATTTCAATCCCGATTTTTTTGGGATTACCTTTACTAATCCCGGGATTCATGAGCAACTAAAACTGTCCGGGATCCCGGGATTGGATTCCCTATTGTAAATTAACTATTGACGTGGCCGAAAGTATTAAAGAAATAATGATTTTTTTCACAATCTTAATGTAATCAATACAAATGCAGGCATAAAATCATTTTTATAATAATTCTTCCTTCATGAAAAATAATATGGAATGTTATTGTTTTTTTTTTCATATACTTTATCCTTAAATTACTAATGTTCACATCCCTGAGGATATTCACAAGGAAGGATGGCTTATATTAGGACTCAATTATTTAAAATTAGCCATCAAACATCCGTAGATGGTCATCAATGATGCTATCGTTGAATCGTTCCCATGGTCTTATTTGGACAATGGCACGATCATCCATAGTCCGGCATAGATCATTCTAAAACAATTTGCTTGTATGAGTATTGCCCATTGGCAATTTGCTTGCTCCTGCGCATTCTTCCCGGCATTCTCGTATGCAATTGTCCATGTATGTTAACTTCGTCTGCAGAGGCAACGCGTGCATCGTTTTAAATAAGTGCATTAAATGTATTGAGCTCAAATTGCTCAGATTGAATCATGTTCGTGAATTTTTACCTGAGAGCACACGTCGGCACCCCATGTTGGGTATATAATGCTTGCAAATTGGATATGTTTGAATATAATGCGTGGCTCGCAGACAACTTCACGTGTTTGCTACGCACATATTGTTTTCTCCCCTCTGTTTTTGGAAGGATCGGTTTTGAATGGTCTCGATCGAGTTTTTATGAAGGACCACTTAGTTATGTTTAGTTGGGTTCAGGTGTTTTGTTATGGTTGAAGGATTCAGATAGCAACCCCTAACAGGGGGACGCGTGCTAGGAATATAACGTTACTCGGAGCCTGGTCAGATTTTCATGCATTACGAATTGTGTTCATGAAAGGTTCATGTTTTTAAAGTCGTAACCTTTTTTGCGCTTGGTCGTATTTTTAGCACGTTCTTTGTTTTGTTATACCGTCAGCTAAATATAAATTTTGTACGATAAGGACGCCAGAAAAATATATTTTGATGAGGAGAATGCCTTTGGTTCTATTTATAAAAATTCCTTTGATATCCTGCCTGACCTTTATCACATACAAGAGTTAATATTTTTGAAGCATCTCCCTGTGTAGCCTTACGTTTTCACTTTTTTTTAAGAGACCGTAGTAATTCGTGCAAAAATTCATACAAGGGAAAGTAATTTAATCCCGTTGATATATGTTAAGGAAAAATACATATCCTTGAAGAATATTTAATGAATTTTCACGTAGACGAATTTTTCCAGGTATTAATTTTTTTCAATCATATGAAAACATTCGCCGCTGATTTCGGCCATCCAAAAGTATTGGCACAGCATTAACATTCAAGATATTGAAAAAATTACAACACCCTTTTTTACAATATCTTTCCTGATTAAATAAACAAAAAATTTAATAATACCCTTTAAGTATTAAATATATTAATTTTTATTTGCCACGGGGTTGTGTAATATAATTTCGTGGATCTTCCGCATACTTTGATATAAATCTTTAATCAAAATACAGCTAAATTCGTTATTTAAATGTTAATAATTAAAAAAATATTTTAGCAATGTTCGTTCCTTATATCAGCTTAAAATATTGCATCATTTGAAATGACAGTGGACTGGTTATGTGGCAAGGTGAATGGATGAAATATGAACGTTATATGGAGATAATAACACATAGGAAAGAGCAAATATTTTGAAGCATTTCTATTTAAAATTATGATTAATTTAATTTTTTCTTGTTTCAGGTAAGTGATACAACAATCACATATGGCCCACATTCAACGGCAGTTATAGAAAATGAGGTATTTCATAGACATGTGTAGTCACAGAGTAACTATGTCATGCATAGTCGGCGATTCGTGAATACCTTAACGTATGGATCTCCGTAACATATTGCTTAAAAATGCAAGCTAGTCTTCTTACAAAAAATATTGGATAACAGACCATATAAATAAATTTTGTCAACGTCTTGATACCTGCATTCCAATTGAATTCTTCCCGTATGATATAGTGTGCTAAAGTTTCATAAATTAGTAATGTTCTTCTTATTGTATTATTTTTTCCACTCGAAAGTCTAAGAAATATCTAAAAAAGAAGATTTCTTTATTGCATATTTAATCGATTTGGTAAATTTTAATGTATTTTTATGTAAAATGTATGCAAGCATCTCAACGCAAGAATTGTTAGTCTAATCGACTAACATTAGCTCTCTGTTGATGCTGTTTTATTAAATACTATACTATTGATTATCGAGTCTGCATCCATCTGAAATGAGATATTCAAAGGGATTCGATCTTTGAAATTTTTTTTAGCATGTGGATTCCACTATTTGTCAGCTGAAAATTGTGTCAGGATGAAGATAAACTTTGGTCGCCATATGGCCACAGCACGGTGGCCCGATTTTCGCGTCATGATAAATTCATTAATTAATATGGCCGGGCCGAGCATTAAGGTCCCTTGTGATCCTCAGCGACTTTCTTGAAGAAGTGAAAACGTAATTTCGCAGCATCAGAGCTGGTCCGTGCTGCTGGTAGTTAATTCTCTTTCCATTTCTCCCTGTCGGCTATAATTATCATCATTTCTGTCAGTTTAATTTGCTCCATAATCGCGGCGATGCATCATAGTAACCCAAATCGCACATCAGCATCCAGGGATCATAACCGGGTCACACGCAACAGTATCGACGGCTACAATGATCGGATATTGTTCTTCTTGCGTATATCAGATGCAAACGGTCGTCGTATCTATGGCGATTCGTTTTGGTCGTTAATATAATTCGCCGGATATTGCCAATTACACAATCGAAAACTCTCGCCAATTTATTAGCGATTCATCCGTCCGTCTGTGTCAAGAAGAATGACTCACATAACATTATTTTATAATCTATTGCTTTCGGTATTGCCTAATATGTTGGATAAGAAAGTAATTTATAACAAAGAAATTTTATATCACACCGAGTAATTGGATCGCATGTTTTAACCGATAAGCATGAATCCAATCTTTGACATTAAACCTATTTGCAATCGCGCAATTAACTCTTTGAGTAGTGAGCTAATTGAAAATCATCAAAATCTTAGATGCTATATTTGCTTGTCCGTCACTTATTGTCATACAAATCCACTTATCTCTCAAGACCACAACAGCGTGTATGAAGCTTGTATATAAATAAATAAACACTGTCGATAGGACACAATATTCGGTAATTTCTTCAAGTAAACATAAACAATGCATTTGAAATCGATTCATTGTATCATTCACATATCATTATTATTTGATAAATTTGGGTTAACGATCTATACAATCGTACGATGTACGCAACATACTCTCTTCATCTCTGTCTCTCACAATGAATATTGTGTGCTATCGACAGTGTTTATTTATTTATATACAAGTTTCATACACGCTGCGCGATCCTGACATATAAATGGATTCGTATGAAAGTGGCGGACATTCGTATATACCATCTAAGTTTATGATGACTTAAAATTAGCTCACTAGTCATGGGGTTAAGCAACTTCTATAAAAAACAAATATTTAAGCTGAAAATTCAATTAATAAAATAGCACTTAATTTTTGATTTATTTATCCTATACTAAAATTTCGGTTTCCTGTGTATTTTTCAGCTAAGCGCTTTAATTATATTGAACTATGATAATCCTGTTATTTTGATTTGAATCTAGTCAAGGTTATCAAATAACAGAAACGATTTGAAAGGATCAAGGAAGTGATTTAACGTATCAACATCAAATCGAGAACTAATCCATATAAAACGATTTTAGCTGGCATTGATCACAATTTGCAATCATTCTCTTTCTGCTCGGAAATTCCAACATAAGAATAGATTGACATTCAACCAATTCCATTGGATTAAATGGACTTTGTACTTATTATTGCATATCGAAATCCTTTTTTGCTTCCTGCGCTCAGTCATCGTGCGGTTAGTTCTTATCGAACAGCTGATGCGAAACTAGTTTCATAAAGTATCAGCACGCACATCTCCAGGTCTCTTGAATATTTAAATATTTTATTCAGCGATGAAGATGCTACATGAAAATTTCTCTCCACATTAAAAGGATCCTGCTGTGACTGACACCGCCTCCATAATTTTATTGCACATTCATATGCGGCCCAATTAATAGTGCAATTTCGAAAATGTCACGATTTGCATACGAGTGAGATTTGGGTCGGTAAACAATTAACACTGATAAAAGAAAATTACATTTAAATGGAACCTGGCAACGCCGGTGCCCACTTTTGAGGCAATTTAAAACCGAATTACCATCCAGTAATTGTTATATACATCAATTATATTCCCTCGTGCAGCCCGCTGCGTAAAAGTCGCTCGTGCGAAATTCGACCTAATTCAATTCTCACTGCAGCACAAGTGGAAACTTTCAACCCTAATTTTTATTGGCATTGTATTATGAGTGCTTTTTTGACCCCGTGTTTTGATTACATTGTTGAGCTTTCTCTGGATTGTTTTAGAAGTGATTGATCGTTCATTGATTACGTCAGCAGTTGAATTATGGAGCTTCTAAAGTGCGTGTGATTCATTCGTATAACGACACGATTCAGACATAATAATATATTAGACGCATTGTCCTCTAATACATAATGTAGAAAGTTTGATGTTAATTATTCAAGTATAACAAGATGTAGATGGCATCACTCTGGCTCTTTGTTGAATCAATCAAATTTTTAGATTTGGCAATACAATCGAGTCTATAGAGATACATTTCATAAAAAATAACAAATTAATTTTTTTGCACGTCCTTAGACAAAGAAATCCAGTGGTGTCAGGTCTGGATACCATGTGAGCCATGAAATATGATACTTCCTTAGACAAAGAAATCCAGTGGTGTCAGATCTGGAGACCGTGCGAGCCACATAATAGGGCCGCCTAATGACAGTTAATCTTTAATAGTGGTTCGAAATATCGGAGGTATGAATTTAACTATAATTTTGCATTAAAAAAAAACCTAAAAACGCAATCGAAAACCTGTTTTTTCAAACGTTATGAAAATTAAAATCATATATATATATATTAAATTAATATCTGTTTTTGGTATGTCTGTTAGTTAGTTTGTCTCGTATATGTTCCTATACCATTCATCCGATTTCCATGAAACTTTGGGGAGTTATTCTGCGCACCCCCGTTCGTCATCATCACTTATTAAAGCTCCATTCCAAGATGCAGTGCTCAAAAAGATAAGCATTAACGATATTAAATAATATTAGCACTTATGCAGTATTAGAAAATCACGTAGGTTTCTCTCTCAATTGTTGAAACTCACCGAGTATGCTTAATTGAGTTACATAAATACTACTTTATAGTTCATAGCGCTAGTCTTGGTCATGGTTAATCCTCCTCATTACTATCCACAATCGATTCGATCAGTTCTTCTTCAATTAATTGCACGATGTAAGATTCGTTAAGTTCAACCACTTTTACTCCTACATAATTAAAGACTTTCTCCGAGATTATAATTAGATTTAATGTTGCAAATCCAGCTGAAATCTTCCGAGATCGATTTACAAAAACATGTTTATTGGTCGCCGTCGTCGTGTATCTTTCATGGGCGCCGCTGCGAATATTGACCCAATTTCTTGACCGAATTGAAAAATGCACTTGTTCTTGCGCCACCGGCTGTGAAAGTGATCGCCGAAGATTATGTGTCTTCTTCCTACTTTCCCATAAAGCATTATCCTCGTGCGAGAGCGTCGATGGCGGCGATAATGTGGCCATTTTTCATATGGTCAACGAGAGGTGAGCGGAAAAAATGGAAATGGCTATTATTACCTGTATTTCCCAGAAGTGCTCCGAGACGTCGATGCGTTGCTGCTAAACGAACCGCCATATTGCGTACCGTATCATTTAAAATAATTTATCGTCCCCTTGGTCGTGGATCGATCCATAATCTCGATCTGAGGAACGGTAGTCATTACTGTAATGGAACATTTAGCTGGCCGTAAACACCAGCTCTTTGGCTTTTAGCGAACGTGCATTTAAGGCTGGTGCCTTTACCGATTTTCCGACTTGGAGCCGGAGCTCGTTGAAATGATGTACGGCCCTCTATTAGATCCAATTTGGCAAAGTTTGACAGGGCCGATATAGAACTTAGATTGAGAAATCGATCGTGGAAAACTCGAAAGGAAGTTCTGCAACCGTTTTCTCGAGATGAGAGCATTGCAATTTACCGACTCTTTTATCTGACAGGAGACGTCAAAAGTTCACGGGATGCATTTCAATATAAATGTTTGCTTTGATCATTGCACCACAAAAAATGCTTTGAAATAATTTACATCATCATTAAAGACAAATTATTTTTACGAATACCAAATTCCATTTTTTTAGATGCAGTCTAAATATATCACACACCCAAAATAAAATACTTCATATGACATCTTAGTATTATGATTTGTTAAGTATATTCAATTTATTAATGTGTTAACTAAATAGAAACATAATTTCTTTGAGTACATTTCTGGACTTTTTTTTAAGTGAAATTTTGGTAGGCGCGGTAGAGCAAATTGACTTGAACGTCACGTAAAATGAAACTCCAACCAGCAGTGGTCGAAAAGAAAGAGAAAATCATTTGTAATCCACTTTGTTTATACATAGTATAAAGCAACCACTAGACTAGTAGCACGCCTATTTTATTACGTATAACACAAACGCAGCTTCATCTTTCAGCTAAAAATTTACATTAAAAAATGGAAGAAAAGAAATTCCTAGAATCAACTTTCCTAGGATAAGAAGTTAAATGGGTTGTTTATAATCTGAACAAGATTGATGAATTATCATCATTACTGTTTGGCTTTTATGATGATTGATCGCATAAATTCCTAAATGTACATTTGTGGCGAAATCTAGATTTGAACCCGAACTTTAACAATAAGAATGCATAATCTAACTCACTTAATAACCGATACATGATCATTTATAGATTAGCAGACGAAATTATTTAAAAGAAGGTTCATTAAATGGAAGTATTAATTAGCCCGGTTATATAAAGTCCGATTTGTTTTGCCGGTTTGGTAATGCGAAAAAGATGCAGTAATCATATATCCATTAACATTCGGAAGAAGAGAATCAACATTTATTAAAATGCCTCTTAATTATGTTCGCAAAAAAACAAACTTCCTCTGATGCGCTCGTAATAACTGTGAGAAAAAGTGCATGCAATATTCCCGACGAGTCTTCGAGGCGTTCAAACAACTTGCTTTTCCATACGAATCGTTGGCAATTGAAATCGATAATTAAAACGCTTTCTTTCGTTAGCTGGACGACCAGTGACGTTACCAACTGGAATCATTTTCATGGGGTTAATTGAAGGTGTTTCACCTTCCG
Source organism: Stenopsyche tienmushanensis (assembly GCA_008973525.1). Taxonomy (NCBI): domain Eukaryota; kingdom Metazoa; phylum Arthropoda; class Insecta; order Trichoptera; family Stenopsychidae; genus Stenopsyche; species Stenopsyche tienmushanensis. Next base: position 50,718 of record WACJ01000015.1, read on the forward strand.
GTCCTCGGAGGAAAACGATCGTTGACTGTTCAAAGAGCAAGCCCAGAGCAAGAAGCTGCGAGCACGTGCATGCAATCGGAATGTTAAGTGTAACAGAACTGGCCTTCGAGGCAGACGACGCTCGGGAGGAAGTTGATGAGCGCTTAAATTAATTCAGTGAAAAGCGAGGAGATCCCATGCCTCTGGCGACGATAAATTAATAAACTCGGTATGTGTCCAGGAAAGCAGAATGGACACCTTGGTGACTATCAATCATACACCAACTGGTGAACAACTACGGAGCTGGAATGCAATTTTACATATCTATTAGCAATGCTAACTTGATAATCTGTCCGTTTAAGCGCCACCGCTGTGGAATGATACTTAACCGTGGGCGGCCACTTGCGACTGTTGGATGAGCAGTACGTGTCTAGAGAAATACAATTTGCAAATCAAACACAATTTTTTGCGGCTTCAGAATCAAACGGAGCATATCAGCGATAGCCAAAGGCGTGAATTAATAAATCGATTGCATAAAATTCCTTACCGATTCAAAAACCTATACACGTAAGAACAGAACGGTATTTTAAAGAATATCTAGTATTAATACATTCCCATCGGGTCACGCATACGTGCTTCTTTCGGGTACTATCGGTAAACGCGGGAGACGCATCTATGCGTTTTTAGCCATGTGCCATTCATTGGCTTTAACGCGATAAATATTTCAATCGCTGATAACAGATGCCTCCACAAACATAGCCCACACAATAATTTAACGAAATCATTTAGTTATATCTATACTACCTAAAAACATTTACGTTTGTACGCGCACTACAATTTAAAAACTACTGCTTTATTTGACATTAACAACATGCAATGTCATACACCTAAGAAAAGTGTCAAGCTATATAGAACAGAAAGAGTGGAATTAAATGGAATCGAAAGAACCAATTAGAGTAGCTAACTTTGGTAAGAATGCCTTTTAAAGGTATATGCATATCTTTAAACATGATCTGCTTTCAGTCTATTCATACGTCAATATTCCATATCATCAACTACTATTAAGGTAAATGTTACGCTTATGTATTTTGAAGTGAAACTTGTATAGGCGCGGTAGGGCAAATTGACTTGAACGTCACGAAAAGTGAAACTCCAAGCTTTTATACTTTAGCGTTACCATGAAATTCATGTTCACGTCCTTACAAATCAGATCAGTTTGGCATTTCTGCACCTTGAGATCTCCTTTCTTCTTCGATACATTTACACGAATATTTGCCAAATTTAAACACGTCAACGTATATATAGTACAATATCGGGACACAAAACCTTTCTCTTTTAAAATATAATATTTACAAAAAAGAGAATACCTATTTACGCATTCTGTGGTTGGCAGCGCATTATGGTTGTGTTTTGTTTCAGCAAGCAATGTGTTAATTAACATATTTAGCCTACTAAATCGAGACATTCTCGCCGAAATCTGAACGCTTGGAAACAGTGGCGTAACTACTCATTGGCGAACTTAGCCGACGTCTAGGGGCAGTAAATGTCTAATCTATGTATACATATATAGAGTACGTACATTTTTTTCAGATTGTTATATTAACGTTTCCCTACCGGTGATGTATTTACTACACCTCAACTCTAATAATGGGAATATCGATATGAAATATAATAAATGCGGGGTTCAAAATTTTTGTGCTCTTCCGTAATATAATTGCGAATCACATCAAAGTATTATAGTACATAAGTATTCATCTGCATCGATGGAAATAAATTATTTGTCGGGAAATCGGGAATTTTGCGAGTTTGAGTCCGTGTCTCAGCAGAAAGGAATTTTATTAATCACATTGATGGTGTGAAAGCTGAGCGTGCATTTTCAGTAGCAAGTTTCCTGGTTTCCAAAATCAGATCCTGACTAAATGACGAAACACGCGATGTTTTAATGTTATTTCGGGAATATTTTCAAAATAATATTTGAAATTTTTAGTGTTTTATTTATCTATTTTTGAATTGTATTTTTTCTCTTTTTTTAAATAAATAAAATTCTTTCGCCATCAAGTTATTTTTTACATCAAACAAATAGACTTTTTATCAAATGTATCAATGTAATTTCTTAAACCATTGAAAATCCTGGTCCCGGGATCCCGGGATGGTTTTATACAAACCCGATGTTATGGATATTTTTCAAATTCTTCAACCCTGACACTTAGGACAGAGTGAAACCTAGCAAAAGACCTTCCAAATTCCCAAAAATTGGCGATCCATTGAAACAACCTGAATATATATTATTGTAATTTTAATTAATTTGAATTTATATCGCATATTGAAACGTTGTTACTAAGAATATAATCTTTACAAGGAAGTGGTTTTTAGTATCTTAAACAAATTTGCGGTAGACATAATAGAAGATTATTATTTATTTATATTTTTGAAGATAACTGCTTTGTACTTGATAATGATAATGTATTTTAAGTGAAAAAGGGTTAAGGTCACTCCAGAAGCGTGTCAGCAAATTCTCCATTCTGCAAAATTGAAGGTGATTTGTGGCACAAGTGCTGCAAGACGCAGATCTTATCTTAAGATTTCATGCGGAGATAAGTCCGTCTTGGCATATCCGAGTTGCGGAGCTTCCGTTTAAGTCGTGACGATCCTCAAAACGATGCAACCTTTCAAGAGCAAGAGAATTTGACGGACGTGGCGAAGATCGCGCCGATGAGGAGAAATTGGACGGAAGACCCTGGGCTACAATTTTAGAATCTGAAGAATTGACGTATAGAAAGACGGCTTTGGCAAATAGTTGGATACATCATTATTTCGAATGATTGATTTCCGAGCGGGCGACGTTCGTGTCTTTCAGTCATGGCCAACACGTTGCGCCGTCAAAGACAAGTCCGTCCGAGTTAACTGATTCGTGAACATAATTAACCAAATTTTGTTTAACATATATATCCGCTGTATGCAATTTAATTTTAGACATTGATATATGAAACCTACGCATTTGCATTTCCTAGAACTCGAATAAATATTTTACTTAAAACACGATTACCATGGTTTATATTAATCATAACAATGAGATATGATTTATCATAATTCGTTTTAATGTCAGCAAACAATCGTGTTTGACGTTGGCCGTAAGATTTTGTGGTTTATATTTCAGGACATCCTTGTATACCGACAAGGAAATCAATATTTTTAATACAAAACGTAATAATTAAACGAACTAGCCTTTGTAATATTAATGTATATTGTTCTTAGATTTAATAGAAATAATTTAAAAGAATTTGAAAATAATTGAAATTGTATTCTAAAGCATAATTTATAATTTGTGTATAGAATTTTTTGCGATATTAAAGATATACATTTTATTTTATCAGGTCAGTCCAAAAGTTCGTGCGCATTTTTGGGATTTTTTTAAATAAAACCCTGATAAATTGGTTAAACCATATGTCGACCTACATAGCGAACAGATAATTACTTTGCCATAAATATATAACACATAATGTATACAAAGAGCGAATCACATTGCAAATATTAATAAGTTATGTTCAATAAATTTGAAAATTATTCACAAGAATTGAGATCTTTTTAAAATTTGTTATATTATTTATCAAATTTAGATATTTTAAACATAATTGATGACAGCATAATTTTCATATCTTTCATATCTATATTGATAGAGCCCAAATGTATCGTCTGTTAGTCATTTACATTTCCGTGGGAGCTTTCAGAAAATAAAAGCATGTTATAATTTACTCAATAATATAAATTAAAATATATGGTCATTCTCCCTATATATTTAATTGAGTCGGGATATATAGTTTAAGGGGGTATTCCAATGTGAACGCGTAAAAAAAGGCATATTTTCGATATTTTTTTTCTCTGAAACTATAGCATATAATTAAACGAATGTTTTTCTATCTTAAAGGCATATTTAAGGAGAAGGACAAAAGATTTTTTTTGATGATCAAAAATATTTATTTATATATTTATGACAAAAAAATCAAGCGAATAAAAAAAAAAGTTTTCTGCTGGCGTAGGTACTTTGAGCTCTCCTGGTGATCTGAAATAGAAAATTGAAATAGTTTATTAATCTAGGTAACTGTCCCTATCGCAGGTACCTCAACTTTTTTATTTCATTGAAAATTGACAAAATGGCGGCGTTTTTTGTAAAAGAGAGAGAAAAACACACATTTTTTGCACCATAAATGAGGTGAAATTATAAGTTAAAATCTAAATATCAACAACTTGGAGGCACGGACGATAGCCATAATAGTGCTTAATATCGTATTAAAATTTGAAGTCGATACGCTTAGCCATTTTTTAAAAATCACCTACGCCAGGTGCAAAAATGTCGTTTTGAGAAAAACGCGTTTAAAGATGAAAAGTCATAGAAAACTTACCTTTTCGACTGATCAGCAATGCCCCAACCATACAAGGTACCTTTTTCTTCGTCATAGACTTCTTCTTTAGCCACTCTAGCTTCTCTCCTTGCGATTCGAGCGGCTTTTGAAGCAAAGGAGCTGCGTTGGTCTGGGCGTTGTACGCGCGCATTGTCGCAGTCCTTGGCGAAACTCAAGCTTCCAGGGCCAAGTAAACAGCCCATGACTTCCAAGATCTTAAGTATTCTTTTCTGACCTTCATCAATTATGCAAGCTGCATTATAGGTGGCAATTTTCAATTTTTTTTGCCGCAATAGACATATTTAGGTGCAAACTTTCGTTGTCATTTTGCGTGTTGGAACCTAAGTATCTCTCTAAAAGTTCATTTTGGCTCAGCTCTTCATAAATTGGCTTCAAAGTGTCTTGTGTTTTGTTATATTCATCTGTATCTTCTTTGCCAATTCACGCATTGCATGCTTTATAGAAACTCGATTTTATGATGGTATCAAAGATTATATCGGAATATTTTCCAATCAGTGATACAATGCCTAGAAGAGAAGAAAATCCTCTCTTGAACCACGAACCATCGCTAGAAACTGAGAGCTCATTTTCTGGAAAGCCAGCTTGTACATTTAACTCTTTTTCTTCTCGAACGGCTTTACGAATCACAATGTCGTACACAGCGTTTACGCTTTCAGAGATAGATTTTATAATATCATAGTATAAATTTACGTTAAAACTCTTGCCAATATCCATATATCCACAAATATAGTTTATATTTTGTAAACCAGCGCCAATCAATCGCGTAACATACACGAAACGGCGGTATCTGCTTCGAAAACATAGCGCGCGCGCAGTTAGATGCTCTCCGTTGGAGCATTATAATTAGTCAACAAGATAGGAAACACCCAAACCGATTCTAGAATATCAATTTAAAGGATATAAACTATCGAAAAATGCAAACAAAAAAAAAACGATTTTTCGAAACGGTCACATTGGAATACCCCCTTAATAATGATCTTGATCAAGAGCTTCGTATTTTTATCTCCATATGACTATATTCTTCTTCATTCTTGGAACCTCCATGGTCCGATATCAAACGAACTCGCATGTGGCTATTATTTTTGAAACGTCAAACTGTGAATTTAATGAAAATTGCGGGCATCTGACGTTCGTTTTTTATTATTAATTTTGCAATAAATTGAACTGTTGTGGTCGTCGATGAAAAAATATTGGTATTGCACACAATTTGTTCATCGATGAATCACATTGTGCCGCGCCAATATTGACGCACTCACTTCCTCGTCTCCTCAATGCACAATAAATGGTTCGTCATAAAATGAGCAACACGCATTTTTAACATGCGATTTTATGTCAGTCTTTGGGCTTAAATTTGCTCTTCAATTACACGCATCAAATTAACAAAGACGGTGAAAACTGTGAAGACCCGTTCTCATTCGATAATATGGAGCTATCATTGCGACCGAAAGCCTCGGGGAGGCTTTTGCTCCAATACGCAGAGAAACTTTTTAGGTCTCCAGCTGATGCCACCTTCTGACGAAGTAAACCGTCAAGCCCTCGTTGTTTATCACTCTAAGAGTTGTATTGATTTCTCTCGTGTATTTGTGAATTTTGTTGATTTTTAAGAGAGAAAGCACAAAAGCCCTGAACGGCGTTGACAGTCGTATTAAAGATTCGGAGCTTTTAAAGCTCAGTAGCCGATAAGCTCCGACAGTTGGCTGTCATTAGCTTTCACGTCAATGGTCTATGAAAGTCGAGATTTATTCTTCTGTATATTAAATGAGACATTTTCATTCTTGGAAGTTATTAAATTGCAATTAATCCGAGCGCTCTTATAGATATCGTACCAATAAAAATCGCAACAATTAATGGCCTTTCGACTACTTAAAATAATTCCATATATACGATTGTAGCAGTTTTGCCTTTTTTGTGCTTCTGGAGCCCGTAACCCACATTTTAATGCCATTATACGTTTTACTTGCGTATGAGAAACAGCTTCCCTAGATGTAAGTTACGCGATAATTGTATTAATTCCATGTTTTTATCTATGAATAATTACGGAACCGGGTTGCACAAATACCACGCGATGAAATTACTAACAGTACAAATACCAGAATGATATCTTGATTATTTCCAGCTTCGACAAGCTTATCTAATTGAGTGCTTTTCAAAGTTTTCGGGACACCTGAATGTAATTCAATAATCTATAGAGTAATCTAATCTAATAATATCGAAGGCCTTATTCAGAATTATCCAAGTATCCTTAATTGATGACTGAAATTTTAAAAATACGATTGACTTTACCAACCAAATATAAATGCCAATTTGAGCGATCATAAATGCATTTTCTTACGATGTATAATTGACTATTGTACTATTGAAAAGCACCATTAAATTCTCGTACGATATATGAAATAATGAACTGGAAAAGGAATGGCGACAGGTCATAAATTAATAGTCGAAAATCAACATTGGTCTTCATTGTTATATTGGGAAAAAAATCTTATATATATATTTGTAATACAATTTTTAATGAATATACAAGAATATATCACTTTTAGTTCCCTAAATATTGTGTTGCTAAAAACTAAATTGCTCGCTATAACCGTGTTCATGTTCTCGCGCGAGATCAACTGTTGTATGCAACAACGATCTTCATTTCACAGATTAATACTTTCGCTTCAAATTAATACTTGGCAGTCGATTAAACAATTAAATTGAATTGTATCGATTCATTAAGTCAATTAAAACAACAATGTAATTGACTTTGAATCTCATAACTGGGTCATCCGATCCATTACCTAATACAATAGCTAAACGTATATAATACATGAATTTTATCAATAGACGAGGCTTGTCGGTTTATCTATATTTTTCCCCATTAACCAACGATAAGTGTCACAAGGTCTGAGCAAATAGACGAATTGCCAATACCGTTGTGTTTTATTTTTATTCGTCATTTGCTCGATTGTTTAGTACGTTTTTTGCAATTCAATTTGGAGCGTATAAAATTTTGCATCCTGAATTATAAATCAAATCAAGGTCCTATAACTATCGGAAACGTCAGAATGCAATATTTTTCTTCAATCTCGATGTTTTGACGCCCTATGAAGGATTGCACGATTTCGAAAAAGGAATCGTGAGGGAAAGACCGGAATGTCGATATTGAATCGATGTTTATTTTGTTATTTGTCACGATGTGTAAAACGAATTTGACGGGACTCAAATATCGATTCTTATCTCGTAAAATGGAGTCAAAATTCCGTTTAATAGAGCGCCAAGGATCTGGATGGTGTTTTTTGCATCGTTGTTTTGTCCTATGCCCAAAGCTGTTTCTTTTAATGCGAGAAAACTCTTTTCCACTGCTATTAATTGGCTAAAACACGCTATTTAATGACCAACTTAAATGTTAACGATGTAGTTATGATTTTTTTTAAGCATTTTATGATCATAATTTACATATTTAATTTCCATTTTACAATCATGCTGAATTATATGTATATGAAAAAAGTACATTAAAAAGCAACACGATACTATTATATGTTTATACCATAAATATTGCTGCTTATGATTATTGTACCAAATGCAATCAAATTAGTCAAATCAATGACTGAAATTCGATAATTGTTTAAAGCTACCTGTTAAATAAGAAATTATTTTAAATAATATTTTATAATGTCAATACATGAAAAACAGTAACATTCGAGGAATATCCCGAAAGTAAGTGTACTAAATTTTTATATTTTTTTAGAAAAAATGTATCTGAAAAAAAAACACAGGATATTGCTGCTACACTAGTTAATTATTTTTTAACATACTCGCCGTCTTGTTCAATGCATCTGGTGAGCCGTGGCACAAGCTTCTTTATGCTCTCCTCGAAGAACTCTCCTGCCAGCTCCCTCCTTCACTTCAGAACCTCTTTCTGCATCTGCTCGTCGGTTGAAAATTTATTTCCACCCATGTGTTCTTTCAGAGGGGAAAAGTTAATAACCTGAATGCGCCAATTTAGGGAAATATGGGAGGTGGTTCAAAACATCCCAACCAAATAAAGCCAAGATTTGGTGGTCTAAGGCTGTGTGAGGAATCCTTTTGTTTTAAATACTTCTCTTGAGCTTTTTTATGGTCTCACAATATCGTTGTGCACTGATGAACTCTCCCTGTTGCAAAAATTCGATCAAAACAATACCTTTTCGATCCGAAAACACTGAGGCCATGAAATTGTGGTTTTGAATTTTTTGGCAGATGATGAATTTGTGTGACATCACTGTGACGATTGTTTTTTTGACTCAGACGTGTAATGAGCTACCCACTTTTTATCTCCAGTCACAATAGACCTCTAAAAATCCTCACCTTCCAATTCAAGTCGCTCAAGAAGCTCGCAGGTGCTATTGATGTGCTGGAACTTGGTGTGATTTCTTACTGACATCTTTCACACAACTGGACACTATAACGTTAATTTACGTACTAACGTATTCCTGCTATGCTTACTTTGTCAGGTGATCCTCTTTATCACTCAGAATGGCCAATCCTTAAAAAACAAAAACCGTTGCTCGTTATTGTCACAGTACACTTACTTTGAGGATATTTCTCGTACAAATGCTGAGATGTATTTAATGTTGATATTTACGACATTGGTTTACCGATTGTCTATTTCAAGCCCCGTACAAACTATGCATATCTAAGACTGACTATACATATGCAGATAGATCTTAACTTTTATAATAGTTTTCGTTTTAATTTGCCGAAATATTTTTTTGGCTTCACACCAGGATGTAAGATGTATATATTGTTTTAGCTGATCTTGGTGAGAGATTGGATGGTGCTTTTGAATTGTTAATCATTCTTAGTTAACAATTCCAGTTCTAAGTACATTCCTTAAAGTTCCTATCGATCTATGATATTTATAAAATTTTAATATCTTTGTATGAATCTGCATTTTTTTACGTTTGTCTTCTTTTAAGAAAATTTTGTATAAAAACAGGGAGTATTTTCTTAGACAAAACGCAGGATGGCGTGTGGGTGTAGAAAGCGTGCTTACTAATCATTCCAAGTAAATCTTATACGTCAATGACTGTTCAATTTAAATTATTTTATGAAGGTATAGATAAACTCCGAAATTTATGCTCAAACATCCGGGCTACTATTTTCTTTAAAAATGTATGATCATGAAATAATAAATTGCTTTTTAAACAATTCAAAATCGAGAAATTCCTCTTTCAACTTAGAACGATTCCTATAAAATGAGCAAGTTTTTCCCAAGATCGATCACTCTATCCCGACATTATATTTACCTCATTATCCTGATCGTTAAATATATTTTTAAGAAAAAAATACTCACAAAATAAAACTATATTACATCTCATTAAGCGATGACTAAACATTTTAATTATTTTATTTGTCAGTTTTATTACATAACTGGCGTTGAAAAAAATATTATCACGATGTGGTTCTAAATATCAGACTTCTAGAATTAATTGCAAACGATCTTATCTCATTTCTACATTCTCTGATAAATTAATACATGAAAACAACACTATTATTTTTAATGTGTGTAGAAATAAACCCTATCATCCTAAAAAATGTTTAATAATTTAACACTAAACCTGCCGATACTTCATATATATCTATTTCTACCACAGCGAAAAATATATCATTTAGTAGAATTTGGTATATGATTGGTACATGAATAAAAAATTTTTTTCAAATAACGACTCAAAATTTTCATTGAGACAAAAAAATTTCAAATAACGATTGAAAATCTTTTGCAAGTTCTTCAGCTAATTGGGATAAAATTTGTTGTTTAGAATTTTTTTCGCCGATTGTTTCTCTGTATAAAACCCATGAGTTGACTCCAGTCATGTCGAGAATATTGAAGAAAATCTGCACAAACAAACGACCCGTTGCGATAATTAGGGCAGATTACATATATTTCGCAGTAAAAAAATATCAAGAGAGAAGTAAATATTGAAAAATATATTCAATATATTTTTTAATAAAATTAGTAAAGGCAAATGGCGATAAGATAATGTCTTTTTTAAGAAATTCTGACAAATGGGTCATTTGTCTTGGGTATTTTACGAAGCGTTGATTCGTTGCCCTTATTTTAAGCATATTTGCACTGATCATTTCAATAGTTTGTCGACATTGATCATTGCTGTCATTCCTCGATTTACAACCAATTTAATTCCCAACCTTGTAATGGAATATCGATAAAGCAATTGATTGCATCATTCGTCGTTTTTGCATTATTAATCGTTATTCGTGGTCGATTTTCAATCTTCATGTGCATATTCAATCATTGATTTTGCACAAGCAGTTGCGATAACAGAACAAAAACATACACGGAACATTGAAAGAAAACAGTGTTCATTGCTACTCGCTGTTCCAAATTATTGATGAATTTCCTCTTACATCAAATAGTTTGTTGTCCATTTTTTTGCAATCTTTCGAATTTCTGCTTTTATTTTTAATTTAGAAGAGACTTCTATTTTAGGCTAGCAATAGATTTAAAAAAAAACCCGAAGTTAAATAAAAAACTATTGTTGATGTACTGCCGCAATGAACCAACGTTGGTAGCACTTATTTTGGCGGATTTTTAAAATGTGTAAAATGAGTTTAAAAACTCCGTTCCTTTTAAAAATTAAATTAAATTTCTACTTATTAACGTGGAGTGAAAAATACTGTATGAATTCGATAATGGGAGAATAAGTCGGAAAAGCCAACTTAAGTTATGTTTAAGGAAGCGGTTCGTTATCGGAGTCTCGCAGTCGGGTCATCATTTTGAACAAACCAGCTGACTTATTGCTTTTCTAATCTTCAACATCCAGCGGTGGATCTTCTCTGATTTGATAGTCAAACAGACGACGCACGCAATCCAAGCGTTCAGTGTATAATTTCCATTTTAGATGCCAAATCAAATTAGGACCACCCTTGAAACATACTAACATTTATTCAATCAACTCGCTTGCTTATTTGCGACATTTAAAGATCGCGGTACACTTTGAAAGGCATATGGCAAATATTATTTATTATTACGTATTTGCCATTTGAGGCCATAATTTAGCTGTTCGTTTATTTAATCGAAGATCTTTGAAGCATCGACGGTCTACATTGAGATTTATGACGCGTGGACAAATCGCAAAGCAAAATTAATTGCCAAGGCGATAGACGAGGATGGCATATTGGAAATCCACTCGATGTCAAAGTCTTCCTGGGTTGCGACTAAACCAATTTGGCCAACGCATGCCGATTGCTGATAAATGATTGTTTATTCGGCGAGGTCCGATTGTTGAGCCCGACATCAATCATGGAACAATCAGTCGATCAATTTCGTTTATGGGGCCAGCGTGATTGATAAACGATACAGTGATGATGCTGTATCACAATCGATCTTTTTTTATTGTCCGAAAAAATATAATTCACTGACCAGCACAATGGGACGCGCATGAGAACCACCGGTGCGTCCCATATAAATGCAAAACCGGAATTTTAGAACGACTTTTCTCATTTTACATGTATGGCGAACTTCACACGACGAAGTTGGTTTGACTGCCCTGAGGAAGGAAACGCGTTTTTTTCGACACGCAGTGCATCGCTGATCTTCTTTAAATAGACCACTTTCCAATACGTCAGTGTGTTTCCAAGATGTACTTTCAAGGTCGTTCAAGAGTTTTCATTTTGCAGAAGAAAAAAAACTTAAATTCCACATCGTAAAATATCATTCAAACACGTTTGTGTCAGTACGCTTTGTCAAATGTCAAACCAGTAATATTTATAGCGCTCAATTACATCAACCAGCAGACATACTGTCATGTCATTTAACTATAAAAAAATGATTTAAAAATATAAATATTTTGATTGCAATAATTCCTTATGGAAATCCCATTTTAACATTAGCCTACATTAATGGAAACTCATATCCTTATGATCCATATTGATCACGGCAAGCTTGTTTGTACAAACTCATACATTTTAATTTAAACAAATACGCCATATTTGAAATCAACATATGTGGTTAAAACAAATCATTTATGAAAATAAATATTTTAAACCATCATCTCGCTTTAAGCTCTTTGGATGCCGCGCCATTTTCGTTTATTTGTGCCAAAAAGACTAATATTTGTATTAAAATAGCACGTCCACAATTATACACAGAGCCTCTGAGTTTCCATATCTAATGAGCATTTATTTATTATTTCTCAAAGATATTTTATATCACTTATTTGCTCAATCGCGTCAGTATTTATAACTTTAAAACTGAGAAATCGGGAAGAAAATCCATGTCATTTATAAAAGTACAATCCCGTTACCAATTTATAAGCTATGTTAATAATTCAGGATTATATCCGAATTCCTGGATATTTATGAATAAATCTGCTAAATACTGCTTCTCACCTTGTAATAATTAATTTAGGATATTATATAAAGCACAATTACATCTATATTTCTAGTATTAAAGACCAATAATGAGGAGTTTATTATAAAACTCAATTCATATTTTAGTGGCCCAATTTGTGAATTTAATATTATCAAAAAACGATGCTTTTGTATAGGTAACTACTACTAGTAATGATGAATGATTGATATTATTGAATCGCATAAATACGAAATTGCACTATTTATTTTAAAAAAATAGTATATATCAGGCCAATCCAAAAGTTCGTGCGCATTTTTGGGATTTTTTTTTTAAAAAAATTCAAAATTGCAAAATTCCCGATTTCTTGACAAATTATTTATTTCCTTCGATGTAGATGAATACTTATATACTATAATACTTTGATGTGATTCATAATTATATTATGAAGGAACACAAAAATTCTGAAACCCGTATCTATTATATTTCATATTGATATTCCCATTATTAGAGCCGAGGTGTAGTAAATACATCACCGGTAGGGAAAGGTAATATAACAAATGTATACATAGATTAGACTGATACTGCTTCTAGGCTAGGGGTCCCAATCGAATATTCGAATATTCGAATATATTTGCCCGCTTTCCAATATTCGTATATTCGAATATTTGTAAAATTAATCGAATATTATTCGTTATATATTTTTTAAGAAAATTGCTCGATGTTCTTCTGCCAATCGAAATAGCAACAAAGAAATTCAAAAAATTGCCAAGTTTATTGAAATTATTTTATTGAATTTGTGTAAAGTTTATTCAAAAAATATTCAAAAATATCGATCATGCCAAAAAAAGGGTAATATATTAGATACTGTCGATAAAACCAAACTCAATGACAACTGAGAGGGTTTTTTCAACAGCATGCTCAATAAAAATGATATTACAGTCAAGCTTAAAAGTAGAACGTTCAATGCACTTTTTTTTAAATATATATTTCTGAAAAGTAAATAAAATTCTGATCCTTTTGATTTCACTGAAACCAAAAACCTCAAAATTTCACTTGATTTCTAGTCTTTGTCTACGAGAAAACGCGTTGCGCAACAGAAGATGATACTTCTCGCCCTTTTTGTGTGATGGGATAAAGAACCTTCCTTCCTGAGGGAATAAATTTATTTCTAATGAAGGGAACTTTATAGAAAAATAAGATGCGCCATTTATATTTTTATAAAATAACACTAATGAAAAATTCCGGGCTATATTTGAATCATGCTCGTCTACATATATAAAATATTTTAATACTTGAATATTCGAATATTTTACCAATTTCACATTCGATATTCGAATAATTGATTTTACGAATATTTGGGACCCCTATTCTAGGCGTCGCCTAACCTCGCCAATTAGTAGTTACGCCATTGTTTCCAAGCGTCCAGATTTCATCGGAAATGTCTCGATTTCATCATGCGTTGGTGAGGTGTACGATTTCTGTTCGATAAAAATTTCAATTCCGAATTTTTCGGGACTACGTTTACTAATCCCTAGATCTTGGAATCCGAGATCCCGGTATTAGATTCCCTAACCTGATTAAAATGTAAGAATGAAAATCAAATAATTCATTAAATATTTATAAATGAACTGATAAAAAACTGATTGGGAATGTCTGTTATTATTAAATATTTATCTAGTCAGGGTATTTGACCTATCAAAGCATGCATGTTATTCATTGCCTGTATTCCTGTTTGTATACTATATGAGTTCCTAGACAGGAAGCTTATGCACGAATGGCACCACAACTTCCTGCGCAATGACAACTCTAGCAAAACTATTTTTGTTTATATACAATTAATAAAAGTGTGTTATCAAATATGTTAATCGATAAAATTATTAACGCCCCCGCTTTGGGAACTGGTATTTCACGAATGATTTTTCGCACGTTTATAACGACCTCGGCTCATTGTTTGTTTTAAAGAACCTGTCAACTCACTATCACCTCGTCACCCAAATCACCATTTCTTTCAAAATTAAATGCTCGTTGCTGTGAAGTTGTCACATGTGTCATTCTTTTCCGTTTTTGGTAAAAACTGGTCTTCGGAATGGTCGGAAACGCTTTATGTAACAGTTATGTGGTGGTGGGCCAGCAAATGTATCGCATATCAATCTGAAATTGCATATCTTCAACGGGTTCTTTGTAAATGACTTACCCTCGAGATGTGACATCTTCTTTAATGATCTTCATTAATGATATTTTTATTAAAACTCCAATCATTTTTGCTTTGTATTAGGTCAATCGAAAAGTATTCAATTTTTTTCGATGAGTTCTTTCACAGTTAGTTTGTGTTGAGACACGATTCAGTAAACACAAAAGTTTTGTTTTCTTCATATCTGGATGTTTAGCTTTCTTGAAAGTTCACCTCTTGCTTAGGCCCATAATCAATGGGGGAGACAAACTTTTGAATATTCTCGCGGTTGTTTTTTGTGTCATAAATTATGAATTACGCCGTACTCACTTGCCAATTTACAATTTGCTTTTTTACACTGACGAAGCTTTACTGTACATATGTATTATACTTATATTGGGATGTCGGATTACAGAGGTCACCGGATTAGACTGGGGCCGGATTATAGTGAGTCTGTTATATTTAAATGAATGACAAAATAAGCGATGCAATCCCTTTAAATACGAATGAGAAATTTAGAATGAATGATATACATGCTAAATAAGTTATATTTTTTTCTTGATTTTTTTGACAAATTCATTGTATTTGCTCAAATATGCATATATTAGTTTTATCTGGGAAATTATGATTTCATCTATTTTCCGCTCCGTTCCCTCGATGTTCATCTAACATTATGCTAGATCTGTTTGAAGACGACACGAATAGCACCTCTCAAGTGATTGTTTGAGGCAATTTTAAAGCTGATGGGCGTCGACGATAAGTAATTCCATTGTCATTAATGGAAGACGAACCGTTATTGCCGCATTTCGGTTGACATTCGGTCACCTGTCTCGGGTGACTTACGAGAAAACGAGTTCCATCATGACTCATGGACCAACTGCAGACATTGCAAAAAAGAAATCTATTATGACAAGAATAACAATTTATCAACTCAGCATAGATTTGATTGCCTCACTCTTGGCGATAAAAATCAATCATATCATATACGACGCCCGTGATTCTACAAGCAAGCAGGAACCCACCATCGTTCAAATTGATATTTTTTTCCTCGACGCTCACTTTCTACTGTAGTTTGATAGATAATACAGAAATCAGGATGCTATAATTAGACATGATTGATGAAAGTTTTCGTGAGCTTTTACAAGCGATCCCAGGCCGATGCCCGATGTCCATATCCTACGAAAAAATGATTATAAAAAAACTTTTCTAATGTGCATAAGTGCCAATGATGGAAACTCGTGAGAATTGCTCGATCCAGTTTTGCTCATCTTTAATAGACTTTCTCTTCCATAGATCTCTATAGATCACAATTAAACAGCCCAAACTGGTCTAGGTTGGGTACTGGATCTTTTCGCTTATGGTCTTGTCAGCGGTTGAGAGCACGATGGAAAATTAGCGATTTAATTAAAATTCCTATGGATTGCACAAAAAAATTGCGCTCGCCTTCGATCATGTATCATACTAAATAAGCAGCGATATAGTAATAGTCTGAAAATCGATAGTATATTTAGAAAGCGACAATTTACCATTTACAATTTTTTAATATGAGATATATAAGAAAATCTAAGTAATGATATTTTCTAAAATCTAGCATTAAATTTTCTCGACTATGAATATTATTTATAAGGCAATATGCAAAGAAAATTTGCATACGAATGCAGCCATTACATTAAATAATGCAATCCTAGCACATTGATAGTCTGCAAATGACGCTGATTAAAATAAATGGATCAAACATTTAATAATTAGAGGTGAACATCAAACGTAAAAGTGACATCTTATATCTAAAAATAAATCGAAAACCTTTTTAGAAAATACAGAACTGGAAGTTGTTTCTTCAAAATCAAAGTATTGGAAGAATTCGTATCTCATAATTAGGGAATCCAATCCCGGAATCCCGAGATCTCGGACAGTTTTATGTGCTCATGAATCCCGGGATTTGTAAGCGTAATCCCGAAAAAATCGGGATCGAAATTTGTATCTACCGGTGATGTATTTACTACACCTCGACTCTAATAATGGGAATATCGATATAAAATATAATAGATACGGGATTCAAATTTTTTGTGTTCCTCCGTAATATAATCACGAATCACATCAAAGTATTATAGTATATAAGTATATATCTGCAGCGACGGAAATAAATAATTTGTCTGGAAATAGGGAATTTTGCGAGTTTTAGTCTGTTTCTCAGCAGAAAGGTAATTTATCAGCCACATTGATGGTAACAATCCCGGTCCCGGGATTGATCCCGGGAAGGTCTAATGCAATCCCGTAATCCTGGAATCGAAATTTTGACTCGGGATTGGATTCATAATCTTATATATACAAAAATGTATAATTATCTCCAATGCAGTGTACAGAGTTATTCAAAACTACCACCTGAGAAATTGAAAAGGAATTATACTATGAAAAAGTAGACAAATTCCAGTATTCACATGATGTTTTTTAAAATATTGATGTAGAATGCAATATAATTATAATATAAGGAATATCTCCCGCGAACGATTGAATTTGTGCATTCTGTCCCAGATGGTTGCTTGAAGACTGAATATTAACTTAAAAATATATATGATTAACATTCTTCATTAAACGAACATGAAGATATTGTATTTTTTGTCCAATGTCATCAAAATGCTCGTATTTTTAAACACAAATTAAGGCTAAATTTGATTGAATTTATCATACGGACGTCATTG
Organism: Stenopsyche tienmushanensis; assembly: GCA_008973525.1. Taxonomy (NCBI): domain Eukaryota; kingdom Metazoa; phylum Arthropoda; class Insecta; order Trichoptera; family Stenopsychidae; genus Stenopsyche; species Stenopsyche tienmushanensis. The sequence goes on from WACJ01000015.1 coordinate 68,322, forward strand.
GCCTCGAACGGTAAAAGATTACATGTTTGCCTAGAAGTCGATGATGTCAACTTCTGTTCAGACGAAATTTTATTTTGACCCAAATTCAGTGTTTTCGTCAAATTTTGCTTAAAATCCCATGATCTGTCTGTATATTTTCTGCCGCGTTTCGAGCTGAACGGAAGCAAAGAAATTATGGCACAGCATCCAATGCTTCATTAGAAGGATTTGTCTTGCTCAATTTTTCTTTGCAAGTTCGCCGACACGCAAGTTGTGAAATGATCCAAACTAAGAGGATCACGATGAATCATCACTTTTGCACAACTAAAACTCCTACGCGTCCTGGTTCTTTATCCATTTTTAATGCGATTATCTAAGAGTCCTATGGTAATGGACCCGCGAATGCTGATCACACGTCAGGTGCTGTACTAGAATAACAAACCGCAGAAGAAGGCGTCCACCGAACAATGACTTGGGCCTCTGGCATTCAACTTCGAGTCTCATTTGAATGATTCTGATTCATACTATTCGACTTTTATATTGCCATTCATGCATCCGAAGCACGTGGTTGAAAGTCAATGCACTGGATACGCAGTAAATTTACCGGTTTTCAGATTTATTTAATTTAAATAACTTGCATAATAATGTATGCTAACAAATGCATAAAAATGCACTTGACGTCATGGAGCATGTTAGCATTTTTTTCGTTGATATATGTGGCCTGGTTTGCATAAAAATTCTTTATGGGGTATCTGATTCAGACGCATAAATTAACCACTTTTGAATTTATCTACAATAAAGCAGAACATTTTCCTTGTCCTTGTTGCATGAATCACCAATGAATATAATTTTTCATTCGAAGAGAATTAATACCTCGACTCGATCGTCGTTTTTAGGTCATCACCAACGAGCTAATTAATATTTGCTTATTTAAAGTTGTCTTCACCCGTGCCATTGTCTTGGATACACGTCTCGAAGACAGCAATTACAATTTCCTCTTCTATAATTGATTTGACTCGTGCACTCTGTGCATACTGAGGAGTCTGCTATGCAGAAGAGTCGTGTGATATCGCTTAATTGTCTTTTATTTGTCTTCAGTGCTTGCTAATCTTTGTGCATAAATTCGTCAATATCTGACGAATGGTTGTCGATGTCGGTGGTCTATCCTGCGAAAGTGCACTTGGCTGAAGTGAAGCGAAAACTTGTCTTCAGTGTTATTGATTGATCGACGGCCATGGTCAATCCTGGAAGACTGAAGATCGACCTGGGCCGTTTGTTCAACGGTAGGCGTCTTCGACGTGGTAGATCCATCAACTTCAAGCCCGAAGCAACAAAGGAATCAATCAAGCGGGCTTATCCAATAATGTTGGCTTCTCTCTCAATCGAGGGAATCTTTTACAGCCCAAAGCTGCACAAGCAAAGCGAAATGCATCATAAAATTGCAATTTATATTACAATAATGAATTATTTTTATCATTGAACCATCGAAACAGTGATGTCATGTATGCATGCGAATATAAACTTGAATTATAAGAAAAGGGGTATCATTTCTTATGCAAAAAAAAACGCTTTAAAATGACGTCTTCCAAAACGTCCTACGTTAATTGAGCCACAATCAAATGTTATTTTTTGTTAATTTGAGGAAGATGATATTTTAATATTCGTATGTCGTCATCTTATTATATCATATATTTAACATGCCACTGACCAAACAGCATGTCGTCTATCTACATATAATTATAGTCTTAATAGTTGCATAATTTCATTGCATCATCTTAAAAATATAGAAAAAAATGTTGACATAGTAATTTAGATCCTGAACTATTTGTTATAAAGATTCAAGATCCAGATTGTGGGAAGAACATCATGACAAATTTGGATCAATCATAAAGATCCAGACTTACTATAATTTCCTAGATCTGAAAAATTAAAGGAATTTATAAATAAAGTCGTACCAAGGACACCTATGAGCGAATGAATATCGACTTATTAATCATAGATTATCTCCCATTCAAATAATTATATCCTACTTTTGTCACATGTGGAATGCAAATAGGGAATAATCACATGAATATCCCTAGAAAATTCTGCTATGGAGATCACATACTTCCAATAACGTATCAGATCAGTCCAAAAATTCTTGTTTTTTTTAAGAATTCTTTTAAATAGTGTAATAAAACACAATATTTTAATCAAAGATATATTTTCCTCCTGCTATCTACAATTTCTCGCCATCTCACAGATAGTTTTTTAATTCCATTGCTGTAGAAAGACACTGGTTTCAAGTAAAAAAAAAACTTGAAAATCCACTCTGTACATCCTATTTATAATTTAACTTTTTCCCTGGTAAACATTTTTCTTGTCATGTTATAATAAATAATCCATTTTTCGTCACCTGTTTTATATATTATTTATTCGATCTTGAAATCTCGATCAACCACTAGATTCTAATCAATCCATATATTTAATCAATTCGATTATATAGTATTGAATTTAGTATACGTGATTAGAAGAGCTTTCATTGATAGCTGTCTATTGCATGCATTTTTGTTTACATGCGTAACACAAACATGTGACATCTTCATGTGTTTGCATTACATATGCAATCAGATCATTGGAAAAACGTACATGGATAAAGCCAATTTCCTGCAGATCAGAGACTTGTTTGACTTAGGAATGATTACCTTACCTTCTTAGAAAAATTGTACTCGTTTGGCGCTCCATATTTTTAAAATTACTTACATCAAGATAACGCTTGAGAAACGCCGACAACTGCAAGGAATTAGATTTATCACCAATTTAAGCATTGTATACAGTGTCTTTATAGGTTGTTTACATTATAATAAGCTTCTGAAATGGGACAGAAATTAGCACACCATAAATAAAGCTGTTTCTTAATAACGACGTTTAAAGTAGGGTCCGCGTCTCGAGCTGAAATATCACCGCGTCCCACTGATTTATTAGTATATAATTTGAGTAAGTTCACACCTATGTAACAATTTCAGTTTGAGACTAATACTTTGACATTTGTTTGAGTCTGACATTATCCAGCCATTAATCAAAGCCGTTCTGGACGACGCTGAGTAACGCTATGAACCGTAATGCGAATTAATGCAAATCTCAAGAAGTCATGAATTCTGAAGACACAAATGCGAGGAAGTTAATCCATTCGTCCGTTCGCTGGTCGTTTTGTTGGCTATCGAATCGGTAATTTGTATCATCAGGCTGTTGGAGCTGCAAGTGCAATATGAACTATGTGATGTAGTGACCATGGCCTGCAGCGCCGGCAAAACCCTCTCATGATTCTTAATGCCTGTATCATTACGCCGCTTTTCACCACAATTTTAAAAACGTCCACATTCACAATCTGGAGCATTTATTGCGACCGGATGCGTGTTTATCGGTCGAAAAAATTATAGTTCGAGCGGCACTTTTAATCTGTCCACCATTTATAGTTTCTATTGTTCTGGACTAGATCTGGCATTTTTTTTTGCATCAATCATGATTCAATAGCATGTGACAGCGCGTTTGCTTCGGATCGCTCAGACTGTATTTATTTTTAAGTTCATTCTTCAGATAACGGGGGGGCAATGGACTATTCGTCCTGATCTTTACAAATACGAACCGTCTTAATTACGTTATATGTGGGAATGATTGATGGCTGATGCGTCCAAGAGAATTTGTGGCAATGGAAGAAATTAGTGGCAAGTCAAATTTGAGTGCCATCAAATTGACAATTGCCATAATTTCGTTGACAGAGATTAAGAAAAGTGGCAATATTCGTGAGAGCCGATTTTTTTAAAAATTGATTTAGTGAACACATGTTTAATTTTCATGCATATTTTGGTGCAAGTTTCGATCCTTTAGAACTAATCTATAATTGTTGTTTAAATAATATTTTAGTTAAATATAAAATTACTGGCACCTGAATATATTTTTTGTATATACACTCAACCTCTTTTTGTGCGACTTTTTTTTTGTGCGATTTCGAAGCTATGCGGTTTTTTTAAAGCAATTTTTTCATTTTTTTAATTTCATAAAGAGTACGTATAGAGATATTTTGGATAAAATAGGATATAAATCATCAACATTAATGGAATTTGGGAGAAAAAAAACGTTTTTTTTTTTATTAACTTTTTTTGTGCGATTTTGCATATATTTTATATAGCAGTTTCTAAGTTATGCGGTTTTTAAAATCCATGGAACGCATCTTTATTTTTTATATGTAAGTCATAGCTTTTTTTGTGCGATTTTCGGCGGAACGCATCTACCGCACAAAAAAAGGTTTATTTGTATAGTTGAAGTGCTGAAACGCACAAATCTTTTGATTATGTTTTAAATTAAGTATTTTATGTTGAAGTTGATAACGAAAGATTTGCATATTTTTTTAATACAAATCAAATTTAGATGAAATATCAACAAATACAGGATAGTAGATTAATGTAATATTTTGTCCTTTGTCTTAATATTCTTGTCATCATTAGCGTACCTCATGGTCACGCTTACTTGAACTCTGTTATCCGATATGAAACTGGGAGCGATCCTTACAAATCAGGAATATTCTCAGTTAGAGCACGTGGGCGTCGTTCAGCGTCATCTGGGTGAGCCATAGTGGGAGCTCTTATTATCCGCAGAGTTAAGAACGAAGGAAAATTCAGCTCTTTAAAGTTTCCCGAGACCTTGTTTTTGCAATGCCATAACATGATTTTACAATCCATATTAATCATTTGTTTAATCATTAGAAGACAGCGAAAACCATTACATAACATCCATTATTTTTGGTAAAAATATAGTGGTCGATTACATCCGATAGAGGACCTTAATACTTAATTTCGAATATAATATCACATTTACAATACAAATTTTTGTTCCATAATTTTAATACTTATTATTTATTAAAAAAAACGCTCATGGTTAAGCACAAAAATGACCGTTAATAGTTAGTAACCTGGTCCATTCTATTTAGAATGCATTGATCTGTTTCCATGCCAGAAATATCGAACAAGTGTTTCTGGCCGTACTTTTGACCAAGATTGTCTTATTTTATGTAAAGCATCATGTATCGTATTTTTTCCAGATAATAGAGCTTACACTATAATTTTTGGTCAAGTCATTATTAGAATTTCATTTGAAGCTTTTTAGCCCTAAAATCTATATTTATTCTTTTTATAATCATATAAAAATAATAAAAATATGGCGGTTGAAAAGTTGCCATATTTACCATTGTGCTGCCAGCCATTAACAATGGTATGGCCACCCTGTCTGCGCCTGGCTTCCCTTAAGGCGAAATTCAAGCCAGAGATTTGTGCTGGTCCGAGAAATTGCTTTAATAAAAGGATATTGCAGCACTTGGATGAGTTTAAGATGCAACGGCGGTGGACTCGAACATGCACCCCGAGGGAGGCTGGCGACCATCACGAAGATACTTCTTCCCAGCACAATCGTCCAATATGTGCACAACGAAAGCTCTATCAGCAGCAATTGTTTAATGATCACATCAAGCGGCTAAAAAAGACCCGCTGCGAGCTTTTCTTCAGCCAATTTAACAATTCGCCTCCGCATAATATATTACGTCGAAAGCCGTTAATGGATTGAGCTCGTAAAACGTATTGAAGCGTCGCACATTACAGGTGTAATGAGTATGCATACAAGTAATATTTCTAATGTGTAGCTAGAATAACACGGTTATAAGCGGCAAGTACGAATAAAACGATGACATTGAAACAAGACGATAATTTATTGCGCTCATAACGACATAAATAAAAGCCTCTAAACGATGCCTTCGATCCGCTGAATACCGCGATGGCCGTTATCGAAGATGGACTGCATTAGATTTAATTCGAGATAACTCTGAATCCATCGAATAAATATATTCAAAGTCCTCGCAAAGGATATCGTATTTATTGAACTTATAAAATTAATCCGGAGCTTTTAAAAGCGGCTTTTGCATCGAGTACGAGCTCTCTAATAGTCGATCCTAATGCCATATGAATAATACAATATTATAAAACCATTTAAATATAAAGAAACACCATTACTAAGTTCATAAATTTATTAATGTACTTTATTAAGAGTTGAGCATTTCTCTAGCATAATAATTTAAGCTGATAATTTATTACATGTGGAGCGGATTTTCTGCATTAAATATGATCAACACGAAAGCAAACGGCTTAAAAATTATGCATATGTTCGATAGAGTATAAAATACACATATTACACTATATTAACCACCGTTTAAACTATATTTATGCTATTATAGAAAGATCATAAATGCATTGTAATGATATTAACACTGAAAGTTAACACAACTGAACCCGTTATAAATGAAAATATTTGGTCTCTTCATAGCAGAAATTTGAATCATTTGTTGAGCGTAAATATTTCGACACGTATGTATTGTGTAATGATGTGCTCTGGATTTTGGAAGAAAATTTCCACAAACATCAATAATCCCCCTTTAATAAGTTATTATATAGGCCTCGTTGGTTAGGTTTGGGATTGCAATAACTTCGGAGTACCCATGCAGAAATCCGTTCGCGAGGCGCTATTTCTTTGTGTCAGCGGTCCATAATTTGGACCGGTTGGACACGGAAACACTGTGGCCACTCCCTTTAATATTTAAAAGCAAGGGAATCGCTTGATATTGGATAGCTATATTTTCTTAGGGTCTTAGATTGCAACTAAACAAATTTTGCAGCGTATGACAATCAATATAGATTTACATCATTGAAAAGGGTGGCTAATCGGAACCCTGAGGTACTTATTCATCGAGCATAAGTAACTTTAATCGGTAAAATATTTTAGAATTATTTAATGCACCCAAACATACAGGTAGACAGGTGAACAGGCAGATGGTACCAATTTCAATGTAGCTGTCAAACTGCTGATAAAAACACGCTTATTTTTGATTGAATACTAGTTTATTATACTATTTACAAACCGCAAGAAATATTATACTTAATTGCAATAAAAAAATATTGACAAAGGTAGAAAATATATGCTACTATCTTGAAAGCATAAAATGCAGAGAAAAGGGTCTTCAAGACATAAAATCCACCTGTGACTTCAAATATCTTAGGGGTGCTAAAAATATGTATTGACAGTTATTCTCAACCTTTTTTTTTTGAAAATTGAGCGCGAATGCGAATTTATAGTATTTAAACATTTTTTTGAATCATAGAAATATGAATCTCATCGATTCGGCGTCCAATTATATAGCAATGAAAATTGCATAATTCGACCATATGCTCATGATATTAATTAATTTTATTAATCTGTTTGTGACTGGCTAGTAAACATGTCTCTCATTAATTAATTGATAGCTTAAATTGCTAGAAAAACTCATTTATCTCAAACTGTCAGTCTATCGTAAGCAGCGCATTGAAACATGACAGTGACAATCACATGTGTATCAGAACAAATGTCAATAATATCAATAAAATGTTGACAAGTTTTGAAATTTATGTACGTCGACAATGTTGCGGTAACAGCAACCTTCGCCTGCGGCGCAGTTCGTTAACTTTTCCATCGAACCAGAATGGGGTAGTTCAGTTTTGCCATGCAGCGATAATGTAAAAATTGCGTGTCTCTTTATCAACAATTCCATCAGTAAATGCGTGTTTTTCGTGGGAAAAAAATCCGTTAATTGCGAGCTGAAACTTCTTTAATCCGTAAAATTTAGAGCCCCCTCCTTCAACGAAAAAAGAGGAAATAAATAATACCAACCCCTAAGAGCCAACGTGCTAAATCCGCATAGTTAGTCATTTAAATTATGCGTCCCCTTTTAAGCTGGTAAATTTTAGGCTTAACACATAATGCATTTTTATTTTGTACAGCGTAAATTAGGGATTATTTTCATACGCGTAAAAACATTTTTGGTATGTTTTATTAATATTTTTATTTTTTGTTACAGGTAAGTCAAACATCAACAACTTATGCAGATCAGTATGTATAAAAATTCTTATAACGGATCATTTATCACATAAATACAAGCCCCTGTTAGATTCGTCATGCTTAAAATGTTCACATCGTTTGATTGATACATTTGTACAACTTGATTGATACTATAATATCAATCAATATGCAAATATACAGCGTACTTTTAGCTTTGCAATGAATTAAATTGAATATTGATAAACTCAGTTATAATGAACATCAAGGGATGATGTGCAAGACGCTCGTTATATCCGTTATTTTGTAGCAATATGAGTTTTTAATAGCATTTGCATTTTATACAAATTTCATTTTTTTATTATATTAATGTTATTTTAAAGATTAAATTTAGCATTTAAATTATTCATATGATACATAACATTTATCATATTTCGAATATTATATATTCATAAAGATGAAATTTCATATCTTCGCACAATGAGGGCAAAATGTAAATATGTGTCTACATTGTGTCGATTCTCGTTGTGGTACAACATAGAAAGGGGCCCACGAAATGTCACCATCTAATAGATTTGACAAGGGTTTAGTCTAAATTAAATGCATATTTTATCAAACAGGGATGTTGCAGAACACCCCACCGCACTAAGCAATGTTGACAGAGGCTAGATGCTGACCATCCCAGTGGTTTCCTAATGAGGAAAGCCTTCTGAAAATTTATGCAGGCCAGTGAGCGCATATCTTTGAATATGTCGGGTATTCAAATATACGCAGAAGCCACCTCCTCGACGTGTCCATTAAATCTGCACGCATCCCATTTCCGCCAAATAAGGCCTTGCAATTCCGATCTGGCCGAAGCTAGTTCCGGTAGCTTTTGAGCCGACGATGCACATGTTTCTAAATGTGCAATTTGTTCCAAGTTCGAACCGACGACAGAATAAGATATGATGGAGCCGATGGAGGAGAAAACTCGTCCATCATACGGAGATTGACGGAAAAATCTAGCATACACATGTATCATCACGCTTTGACCGCAAGCCTAAGTAGAATATACATCGTGGCCACTTTACATACATCAAAGAATTCAGTATAAATACCGGCTCAATAAATCTACAGACCTATCTAAATAATTAAATGTTATTACCTACATACACAAAAGGTCAGACGTGTCTGTTTATTATTATGTCAGACGTGTGGAAGCGACTTTTGAATTATAATAGCTAGGACGTTGCCCTGCTTACTGTTATTGAAGATGAACACTTCCTACCGAAATTATTACAACAGATAATAGAAATTCTATCTATTTTCTATATGTAGTTTGAGATAATAAAATTTGCATATTCATCGATTTATTCGAAATCGATAAACGATATTTGAGCTTTTGAACGATTGATGGAAAATATCTATATTTAATGGTCCATATTTATTTCAAAAGAATCGACAATTGAATTCAATTAAATTGCACATTCAATTTCTGCTTAATTCAATATTTGCACTAAAAACGAAAAATGTGCCTATGATATAAACTTTACCTTTTTACTCAACTAATAATGCAAATTTTTCTTCTTGAATGAATTATTAATTTTCCGCGTAAAATGTTTATATACTTTGTTGATACATTGATAAAACTAGATATTAGGAAGGCTTCATAAATTGGATGATGATACCTTGACGTCATTAATGGAGTCAAATCCAAGTCAAACAATTTTTCAACAGTTTCGATCGAAAATATTAAGTTTACTCTGATTTTTTAGATTTGAAAACTTTGAATTTGGCTACTTATGCATGACGAAATTTGAAACAATGATTGAAATATAATTATAATTTCTCCACTCACTCATAGATTCTCTCTTACTTAAATGTTCCTCTTCAAATAATCCTATCATAATTTAAGCACAAATGGAAAATCATCATATGAAAAATCCTTTTCCCAGAAAAGTCTCACGTGAATATGATTCCATAGACATATATTTGATATCAGATATTAAGAAGAAGAAATCATAAGAATTTTCTCTTCTGTCTCTCACGTTTTTAAATAAGAACCTAGTCTAATTGATTTAGTCAAATTATCATGTGGACTATGTGCATGGAGGCATCTGTTACCAGAAATTGAAATATTTATCGCGTTAGACCCTTTTTTTAAATCCAAATGAATCACATGGCTAAACACGCACAGGTGCTTTTTCTGCACCTACCGATAGTACCCAAATGACGCACATTTGTGTAGCCCAACGGGAATGTGTTAAGTTGCATAAGTCTAATTAGATGACTACATAAGTAGTGAATTATCAATGTTTAGAACGATTAAAATAAGAGCTAATTAAAGAGAAATTAATGAAGTTTTGTTTAGAAGAACCCTCTGAAAAAAATCTCATTTTCTTCGTGTCTTTGTTTGTGCATGCAACAAAACATTCCCCTATGTTTAGTCTACATTTAAAACACATGGCGCCGCATGAATCAGCCATATTAAATTAACATCCCTTGAATACAAAAATAATGAATCTGTACGTTTTTAATTTATTCAGCCCATCGCCAATTTTATGGCTACTTTTGGATGCTAAAAAATGCAATAGTGCAGAACCGTTGTGCGATACTTTCTTAATTTGCGCTCTTCGCACTCTCAACAAGAGAGGTCTTTTTTTCATTGCTGAATGTAATCAAATGACACATTTCATTATCAATAAGGCCATTTCTAATGCCTATTCGATGGAGAAAGCCTGATGAAACTCGTTTTTACTGTGCAAAGTTGACAATATCGCCGAAGAACAATTCAACAATGGACGCTAAAATAGCACTAAAATTATGGGTCGATTTCGTTTTGAGAGCATTCAAAGCGCTCGAAAGTCGGATATTAATCTCTCGGTGAAGCTGTATAAAGTCGATATTTTACCGATTCGTGCTCTTTTTTCGATGGAAGTTTTGGTAAATGAGGCGATCATTTCTTTCCGACAATGAGGCGATAACCCATTTGACACTAGAAATTTCGAATGGTGATTCACGGAGAAGTGTTAACGCGGATGGAAGAACAGTCGTGGATATGGAAAGTGATTGGTGATAAGAAGATGTAAACTGGTCAAGATGGGGGTCATTGGTTAGAAATTGTGACTTTAAAACACACACAAATAATTGTATATCTCAAACGTTCCGCTTCCGATAGAGGCGACCGAATGCTTACATGAAAAATGTGTATGGATGACCCAAAATAATTATATATCGAAGATCTGTGAATGCCGCTTCAACTGGGTATTAGCGATCACATGCAGACAATAACAGCCTCATTGTAATTTCACAAAGCTCTTGACGTAAAATTGATTGATGTAACACAATAGTGTCAGCGTAACGTCGTTTTACAAAACGAATCTATTAAATCGTGCCAGTGTGGGATTAGAAAACGCTCTAAACAGAAATTATGTGAATATGCCATTCGTATGGATACGCTGTTCCACCTTATATAGTCAAGTTCTACCATCTTGACAACCTTCAAAGGAACGGAACTCGAGAGTCTTTCTAAGCCATGGAAAACTCATGTTATCTGTCAAAAATATTGACAACGGCATCTTGGAAGACGAAGAGTAGTCTTCGCGGGCGTTAATGATCCATTTCTTGGAGATGAAACAAAACTAATACATATTATACAACTAATTCAACCAATATAAAAATAATTAATATCAATAATGATTGATAAAATAAATGATTGTGAATAAATACTCATAAAAGCACGTATTATGTAAGAGCTTTTTCGAGCGCATATAATTCGATAAACTTTCATTTTGGATGAACAATAGGGTAACGTCAAAATGCATCCCCGACTTTCGATCATCCTATTATTGCTCCTCAATTTTAGATATAGTCTTACCTAAAATTTCTATTCAAATAATACTGCAAGGCAATGTAAAATCACCTTTTCTCTGATGGAGATCGCCTACATCCGACAAAGTATACTATCGACAACAAGTTTGGAAATGCCTTGAATATTATCGAGCTTTGTGTAAAAACATAACAATTGACCGTTAAACATATTAAAATCCTTCTACTTGACAATACATCATAATATCCACTCGAACATAAATACAAACGTAAGTAAAAAGTAAAGAGTTCAGAGAGTCATTTTCATTACCTGCTGTACAATGGGCGATGTTTTTTTTTTTAATATTTTCTTGCATCATAATTTTAAATTGCACAGAACTTTTACTTTATACTGTTTCGGTGCATTTTGAAACGAAAAGACATTGTGAAAAAATCTTAGTTTATTTTAAGTTGAAACTACCCTTTGAAATATAAAATAACAAAATCAGCCAAATTAAGTATCGTGATTCATATCACTATTATTATACTACGTAATAGAATGAAATAAGAAATGTTACTTGAAAAAACTTCAAGAAAATACAGTATTTTCAGGTCTTATTAGGGCGAAATTTCACATTCCAGCTTGCATGATTTTGAATGCTGAAAAAACGATCCGATATTTTGAAAACAATCGATCGAAAAACATCATTTATCTACTTATGCTAATATGCTCTGGAATAAAATAAACCACAATTCATCAACCGTGTTATATCAAAACCATGCTGTATAATGACAGTACTATACGAGGCCCAGATATATATGATAATTTAAGACGTACTCGAATGATTTGTATTTGATTCGTTATTTTGTTTAATTCATTTATATAATCAATTGAACGTCCCCAAACAGGCGCATTGCATTACCGACTTCACAACTTAAATGGTTTGTGCAAATATGGCAAAAAGATCGTCATCCACTTCCTAATCGGAATATCATCAAATAGCGCGAGAAAGGCCAGAAAAAACATCAACTTTGCGTGGGATAACGCATTCGCTTTGCAATTTACCACGCAAATCTCAAAATGTCACGCGTTAATCACATATGATTCTTGCCTCCTTCTTCCTTTCTTGGCTGCGATCTTCGAATTCGGGTGATCGTGTTCACGAAAAGACGCCGTATATTATGTAGGCCACATGGACGAGAAAATTATTGACCTCGCCAACAGTTCAAACGGGTGATGTATGGGGCTGTATTAAGTCATTTTGACGTGGAGCATTTTGACCCCTCGTGTCGAGCTGGTCTTTGGACACATCCGTGAAGTCGAAAAGGGCGCCTTGGCATACAAATGCAGAGCTCGTGCGTGTGAATGAGACTCGTTAGTTACCTGGAAGGTACGCGTGATGATCACGTCGACTCCACTCGTTATCTTCATTCTTAAAGTGGCCGGAATATTTATGCGCGTCCATTATTTCTGGATCTCCTCCTTTATTTGGAAATTATCTCTGCTTCAGAGGATCGGCCGACCGTCTGTGGTGTTGATTGCACTCATCTGTCTTCTGTTTCGTCCATCCACTCTCGACAATTGACCGTACTGTATAATTGTTCCATTAGCGAGGACCTCTGCAACAAAGTGACGTTTCGACGCGGCCAACTTTGACCAACGGCTTTGTTTGAGGCCTAAAGCTGATTAAGCTGCAATTTTATCTTGACCTCACTGCTTTCAAAACGTGTGAGTGCCAACGAAAATTTAATACAAAACATGAAAGCTTATCATGCAGACATTCATGCAGAATATATATTAAGAGTATGCCAATCATTAACACAATGCTTGCGGGATTTGTTGGTTACTATATGTGATAGGGATTCTGTGTCGAGACGTCCCGGGACTTTCGAGCTTTTTTGCTGTATCGAGTCCCGGAACTTTCAACGAAAAAATCCCGGTGCTCGAGATTTTGTGATTTAAAATGTGCCTAATATATTGTACCTTTTAATTATGAAAACACATTTTTATGCCCCCGAAACCATCGAAATTCGTCTAAATGTCCGATTTGTATTAGATGAAAGCAGGTATAACAGGGAACAAGGCAAAAAAATGCACAATGGAACGGATGGTTGCTCCAAGTGTTTCTAAGTACATAATAGCAACAGCAAGGATCGACTGATTTGTAGAAAAAACAAAGATAGTCCAATGCACCCTCTGTCCAAAACAAATCACATGCAAAGGGTCTAACAATATTGTTCTATAATAATCTACATGGAACAATGATGACATTGACATTACGCATATTTCTTCCGAAAAAGAGAGCGATTTTGAGTCATATCGAAAAGCACAACGAAAATTTTCATACAGCGATGATATTTTGTAATTAAAATAATTATTAAGATGAGATGCCAGATGCTAGACATCCTTAAAATTTTACCAAAAATGTTATTTTTTAATTGCCTTATTGTTTTCCTTAATTTTTATTAACTTTTTTGGGTGATTTATGTTATTTTATACAGTTGTTTCAGAGTTATGCAGTTTTTAAAATCATAAAGTAAGTCAGCTTTTTTGTGCGATTTTCCGCGAAACCGCACAAAAAAGATTTAAGTGTAGTGTATTATCCTTTACTCAGTTAAGGTTACAATTTATTTTGGTAATACACACACACACCAGATTTCAAAAAAAATCTCTTTTATGAGCATTACAAAAATAATAGATGTATGTACAGATCTACTCCGAAATCAATGTGTTAGAAACTTATTAACTAGGAAATGCTATACAATGATAATCAAAATTATCTCATTACTAACAAGCTAAATTTCAATTAACAAATGTAAAATTAACCGGTTATTTTAAAGAATTTATTATTCTTTATTGTGTACCATCTTTGTTGCGAAGATTGCTCATCTTAACCTTGGACTTGAATGCACTGAATAGATTAGCACATATTCATTTTGAACCAGTTATACGAGTTTTTCAGCTAGGATATCCTTTTTCAGATGGTCATATACAGAAATACCTCTTATAGTCCGACATTGATTCCGCCGATCTCATTATAGCTCGGTGCAATGAATCAATTCGTAATTCGATCAATGAAACAAAGCGCCATTGCGTTTTTTAAATTGTTCATATATTTCGCAAAAGCCGTAAAAGCCACAATAGAAGAAATTATTTCAAATTTAAATGAGCTTGGGAATTGCACCAATATCCGTAATATGTATGATCATATTGTAAACGATAATTTATTAAAAAATAACGCCTCAATCGTCCTTTTGCTTCATGTCATTTCAAACATTAAATCATTATTAATAAATTTGTATTTTAATTGTTTTTACTTTGGAACAAATTATCCGGACTATGCGAGGTAGTACCATATTTGATATGAAAATATTAAATAGAAATTGTTATTTAAGAATTAAAGTGATTGTTTAAATTAATTTTGACCCATTAATGAATATGTCCTCATGTAGAAAATTGAATGGGTTAATCGAGTTTGATCTCATTGACGCCTTAAAATGATCTTAAGTAATGATACCCATTTTTCTAAAATTGGTTTTTGGACTGCTTAACAAGTTCGTTTAATCTATTCAAATGATCTACATTGAGTTAATAGACTTTGTCTCAGCATTTAGATGGATATTGTGAGATTCTCCGATATACACTTGCCTGCATCATCAATTTCAATGATTAATTTCAAACGTGTCAACACTGCTCGATATGCTTATTAATGCCCTGCTGTCAAAATTTTCCTGTTTACGTCCGCAATGTGTTAATATCTCAAATAATAAAATATCGATTCGTTAATCTGCGTGTTTTGATCTTGTTCGGCACGCGCAGTTTGTATAGAAAGCAGAGTATCACTGATGCAGTTGGCTTGCATATGCAATCTACCATCTTTTAATAACTGTTCGATATGTTCTGTTTTGATCCATATCCAGAGCCAACATGACTAACATTGCCTCTCCATAATTGATTAAATCATAGCGACACGGGGCAGTAGTCCAGTGGTCCACCAATGCAAGCTTCCGATCAAGAATGCGACCAGCTCACTCCAGCTCGACTATTATAAATGCTACCCGACATATGGTGCTTCGGTGGTCCAGTAACTTTACCTGTGCGATCTTATCATCCTGTCAGAGCTTTCTAAAGCTTCAGATGGCCAAGATGCTAGAAAGCTTACGACGGTGCGTAGAGCGACGCAGCGAATAGATGCGAACCTTTTTATTCAGATAACGTCGCTTCGCTTGACATATCAATGCGCTCAACGTACAACTTCATATACTGGCGTTGGACCAAAAATAAATTGAGCTTTTATCAATTTCTTGACATGTTAAAGTTTGAACGACCACAATTCCATAAACTTCCATCCATCCGCCCTTAAGTTCTACTCGAAACCCGCAAAACTTGGGTACTTCGCTTCAATGATCCTTCCGAGATCGAATCCATGTTATAAGCTCACCCAACAACAATAAAGACTGGGAACAATTTGGGAATGTTATTTGCACAAAACTTTCTCTTGCAGCCGTCCTACATTACCATCGAAGCGATAGATTGTATTTTTATAATTAATTTAATATTGAGATGTTGTCGTTGACGTGCTAATTGAATTAATTTCGTCTGCTAAATTGCATTTTGCTGTGCCTCGAGCTTCAGAGAAAATTCCGTTAAATGCGCTGCCGGCAAAGGAAGTTCTTGTTTTCAATTACCATGGCGATTATGGAAATATCTAAACCAGGTTCGTACATACCGAGGGAAATGTCCTCATTTTCGACATAAATGGATTTTTATCAAGTTACCAAATCTGGCCATATACATTACGAGACTCAAATAATCTTATCTGTTCCATATCCTGGAGCACAAACTCTACAGATATATAATTTCCCGGTGGATTACAAGCGTACGTATTTTTTTGTTTTTCGACATAATACATACTAAAAAGTAGTGTTAATTATTAAATCAAAATTAATTTTAGTATATAATATCCTTTATCCTACTAATAGATATGACATTTATGCTTTGATAAAAGCTATTGATGACTTATTTAAGCTTCACTTTAATATTTTATATTTAGAGTAATATCTCCTACGGCCTTTATTATAATAACAAATTCGCATTAATTTTGACTCAAACCTAGTAAAATCAATTTTCAACCGACGACCTCTTATTATCCGGGTACTTGCTTTACACATCAGTGCTCACTGGTCATATATTCATCCAAAATGAATGTAAGTCAAATATTAATATTTTTTCATATTATATCTGGATGAAAACTTTCATGTAATGCGATCATAAAATAGTTTTAATAAAAAATATACAATATTTCATATTTTTTACATACAAGATTAAGTTCGTTTCTTATTCATTTTTTTCATAATGTACAAATTTTTCAAAAAGTAGTCACTAACTAAATGTTCTTTATATATTTTTTAATTCAAAATATTTGGGTTACGAATTTAACCACAAAATCAAAGTGTTCATTCACAATTAATTTAAAGAAATGCATTCTTTCAATTTCAACGCAAATTACGCATTTGAGAGTTACTCTCTCCACTGGAAATGATCGATTCGGTTAATCTTAATAACTGCTGTTAATTACAGACATGCAATTAAATAGGAAAATCAGGATTCACCCGGATCAATTCAATATAAATATTCATTCGTTACGATTTTACAAAGCAATTAAAATTTTACGGTTGTATTAAAGCCCGCTCGCAACCGTGGCCATAGCCTGAAATTGAACATTAAGACCCGTGACCACAGGTATTATGATTTTGATGTAAAATATTGAAGATGGCCTCCAGGCTCGGTATACCCAGGAGGGCTCAAACCCCATTAACTCATAGATGAAGCTGTTATTTCTTATGATTATAACAGCTACATCTCCCTCGATTACTCGTAATGCTGGCTTTTTTATTCAGAAAATTGTTATAAAACATTTCGAAGCTATCCGATCCTGCTGTGAATTAAAAAAGCTTAAATATTTCATTTCAATTAACTATCAAGGATTTTTTGCCGAATTTATCCTAAGTCGCCTAGATTATATTTATTAACGTCCTGCCTTTAATCTTCTACTACGTAAGGCGTCATGTTCGTAATAAGACATCAACAATCTTCTGATAAAGGAGATTTTACTTGAGATAAAAGATTTTCATCCGGTGGTCTCTATTGTCCACCACATGTGGCTAAATTAGGTCAAGACTATTACGGCTCTATTTTATTGATCATCTCAGTATTCAATTTTTAAATCAATGAAATAAGGCTAATCCTAAATCGTAATCAAGCAGATACAAACATAAATATATCGTTCACATTTGTAATGAAGGCCTTAGCTTTTCTCAAATTTTTGATGATGATTTGTTTTCCGTTTCTCCCATTAAACAAAATTCGGTAACAGATCACCTCATCTTGCTTTTAAACTTTTTTCAAAATATGGAAATTTCGTGGAAATTTCATCAACGATTTCAGTTATCAAACATTTTTTAAAGAAATTTATAGCAAATTCTTTAGGTTCTTCTTTTCCAGAATTACTATTTTGAAGTTCTGCATATTATTCATGAGTTTTATGTTATTTTGAATGAACAGGATTCGATACTGTCTAACGATACAACCCAAATCGCTTGTAAAATATGCTCATCCGTATTTTTCATCATCGCGGAAAATTGCTGCAATTCGTTGATCAGATTGATGTTAAATGAGATAATTTCAAAACAAATATTTGTGTATTAGAGCGCAATTGATTTCGTATAATATACGAGTATCTCCCATCGTTTTATGAAATTAAATATATTTTGAATTTGTAGCAAAACTGTTTAAATTGTTTATAGCAATGCAACCATGCATTAAGCGATTAGCCATAGTTCAGTTTGCCACAAACGAGATCCGCTTAGCGTTGAGCCTGATTTTCACATTTTCATTAAATCGCCGACATGTTCTGCCATTAGCGCCGTCTTTGGAAATTTATTTTTCGCTGCATAATTATAAAGATCTTGCCATCATGTTTTCTTATGCAAATGGCTGCGGTGCGGATTTTGCTCGCACATGTGTTATTATTTTCATGAAATATGACCAATGTAGATCATCGCGCAGCTAAACACTGTGGTGTTGGCTTAAACTCCTCGTTTATATAAATGGCGGACATAAGTCTAACGAGTCAGGAATGAGAAGTTGCGTGATGAAGAAGCCTAGTTTGCAGTGGTAGTAATTAATAATAGTCGGTCAGGTGGGCGCCGAGCCTCGCATTGAGAAGCTGTGGCCTGGCCAGCGATGCGTTTATTTACAATGCAACCTGTTGTAGTCGGCTGCAGACAGCACCACTACTCCTCCACTCTGGTTAACATCTCGCCTCCGAGGTGACCGCTTTATTGCTCCTTTTGCTCGCACTCCTCCGAAACGTAAATAATGTATGTAAATAAGAACGATGATTGCTCTCCTGGGGACAACCTCGCATTGACGGCTCGTGATTTCTCAATTTCACTCTTGACGTCTTCCTGACTGATAATTAATGTTGTGCCCAGACAAGAAACATAAACATTGAGCTGCAACCCAAATAAAGAATAATGTCGTCACTGATCCGACAGAGTTTGCTTGGATGTTTACATATGTTGCTCCTCAGAGCCTTTACCAATAAGGATCACCTGCGCCAGATGGGTTCATTCTTAGCAGGTGATGCACGTAAAAGCAGAAGGACTAACTGTAACATAATATTTCTATTATATCACATAAAAAATCTTCTTTCAAAATTTAATGTTTTATCATTTTCTCAAAAAAAAAAAAAAAATGCAATGCGTGCCATCAAAAAAAATTTGCGATATACTGGGCTATATTTTAAGTATTTGCAAATGTCAAAATTGGTTCCAGAAATTTCGATCTGGAAATTTTAATTTGAAGACTGCATAAGGTGGTGGCTACCACCACACCGACTGTTGAAATCGAAAGTAATCCAACAGAAAATATAAAAATATATAGGCCAATCTCGGATACTCAAGGCCAAGGAGTGTTCAAAGAAATCTGAAAAAAGTTGGGAAGATTTGGAGACAAGAAATATGAGTGCCGCACGAACTAAGCGAAGAGAACCCGGGCGACCGTATTAATGCATGCGAACGAACAACTTCTAAAATTGGAAACAGAAGATGAGATATGAGTTCTTTCCTCTAATTATGAACGCAAAAAGCAATGGCTATCGAAAGGTCACTACTCACTCACAGATAGGGAATCCAATCCCGAGCCAAAATTTCGATACCGGGATTTCGGGATTGCATTAGATCGTCCCGGAACTGATCCCGGGATTCTTTAAATGATAAAATTTCTTTCTACTGAGACACAGACTAAAACTCGCAAAATTCCCGATTTCCCGACAAATTATTTATTTCCGTCACTGCAGATGAATACTTATATATTATACTATAATACTGTGATGTAATTCGTAATTATATTACGGAGGAATACAAAAACTCTGAACCCCGTATTTATTATATTTCATATCGATATTCCCATTATTAGAGTCGAGGTGTAGTAAATACATCACCGGTAGGGAAAGGTTAATATAACATTTTGAAAAACATATATGTACTCTATATATATGTATACATAGATTAGACGTCGCTTAATTTTTTTTCTATTAGATAAAAAATTCTATTAGATAAAATTTTCAATCCCGATTTTTTCGGTCTTTTACGTTTACTAGTCCCGGGATTCATGAGCATCTAAAACTGTCCAAGATCCCGGGACTGGATTCCCTACTTACATATACTCTTCTACCTTCAAAAAAAAAATTCAAATAATCTTATCCTAATATTTACATACGTGGAAGGCAAATGAGAAACCACCACATGAACTATTCTTTCCTTAGAAAAATCTCCTATTAAGATGAGATATTATTCACCAATCTTGCTCTTTGCTACTATCGATGGTGTTTCATGAAGTTTCATATGAGACTATCTGGTTACCAAATCCTCTTCGTTTATTTCTCAATTCAAAGACATGAAAAATTGAATTTGGGTCACTTGCTGGGGACATCTTCGTTTTATTTTTTAATGAAAATCTTTATCATTTATTCATTGAATATGTAATATATACAAGAAAATATCGGCAGATGAAAAGATAGTCTTAAGCTTATTAAAATTTACATACAATTTTAGCTCAAATCGTTGTCAATGTTGTCAAAATCTTAATTTAATAAAGGATTTCTTTTAAAATTTTAAATATGAACGTTCTTTTATATTATTATATTTATTTGTGCTTTTGCCTCTTGGATAATTTATCTATAAGGGAGCTACCTTTATATAGATTCTTCAAATAACTTGGCAAGAGGTATGCTGCCTCTTCGATATCTTTAAATTCTTTCCATCGTCGGATAATTCCCATTCTCATCCCCTATAAATATTCTTATTTTTTGTTTGTTATGATTATTTCTTTCGATTTATAAAAAAACGTGAGTATCAATTGCCAAAATTATGCTCGAATGTCTCACATACGCTCGTGTTCTAATGCATACTCGATGTTATACTCGAAATTCTAATGTTCCGCTATTTTTGAATCCTTTTAACGTGTACGAATTTTTCGTCGTGTAACATAATGACTTTGAGGTTCATTGTTCGCTCAAACGCCGTCGAAAATAGATTTTTTCTTTGAAATTTAAACATATCGCAATAACGGCGCTTCTATTTATGGATGTATGAAATTTGATCCATCAATACTTTTGGTTTTCAGCCGAAACGATACGCATTGATTGGTTGTCTTTAAATAATTTTAAATTGATTCCCAGAATAACCTAATTTATTGGCATAATTCGATATGGCGATGATAAACGTGTGGATATTTGCAAATTTTCGTTGGAAAGTCTGAACGTCGCTGCTTCGTGTCAATGGCTCACTCGATGTATAACTGCAATATGATTTTCTTGCGTCGGAATGTCCACCACATCTTCGAGTAAAATTACGATACCATTCAATAATATTTGGTGCTTGTGTAAGCGGTTCAAAGATTGTTTTTCTGGCGGTCTGGGATAATAATTTTATCTTGAATTTGTGTGTCACGCAATAAAAGTCTTACATTGTGTCTGAGACATTTTGGACTTTGAAGTTTTGACACAAACGAGACGGCTTTTGCTCTAACCTTTTTCCCTGAAGCTTTCTTGAATGATCCTAAAAATATATATACGTACTTCTAAGGTGATCCATTTTATTTATAAAAAAGGGTTTTCAACATTTGTCCTGAGCAAATTCTACCATCAGCCACCTGGGTTTTTACTTTCAATCGTGTTATTTATCTTGTAAATTTCGAACAGCGATTTCAACGCCTCCCTAGGGGTTATTTCAGCCACTCAAAAAGGGATTGGTGCGACTAAACTTTAAAGGGTATGTGAGTTCATTAGGCGACAAAAAGACATTAAAATTAATTAATCCTATAATGTTGACGGAAGAAAATATTCCACGTCCATTTCTGCTATAAGGACAAGAATATAACGAAACCTTTGAGTTTTCATGAAAAAAATCGTTCCTATTTGATTAATGCTCTGAAGAGAAAAGTGTTCTCTTCTTAAAAAGTAAGAAAACGGCATTGAAAATATGTTTTTATACTCAAATTCACATGCATCTGCAATGAGTTGAAATTGTTTAGGTGACATTGATTTGAGATACATATATTAAAATGTTAAAGGATTTTAAAAGCTTTAAATAAAACATGATTAATCATACAGCATCTCTGATATAATTCCATGTACCATGTACTCTCAAGAGTATCCTCCATAATTTAATGAATGGTCGGTTTTTCTTTTCGGTCAGGTGTACTCACCCATCAATCCTAATTATGATGTTTAAATTATCCTCAGACGAAGACAAGCATCGTCTATCCTCTTATTATTTACAAGACTTGTCAGCCTGACCATAACAATTCCTCCCTCTCCATCCATCCGTCCACCCTTTCCATCCCGTGAAACATTCCACGTTTATTACACCTATCATATTCGAAACAGGTTTTCACTATTACCGGCTGATTTGTAAAGCAGCCCATACCCGTACCAACATTTAACTAATTAAATTATTATTTTAATTAGTTGTAATACGGATCGGTTCAAAAATGTCACGGTTCGTTTAAGGAAGGTCTCTCGCTAATCAGCCTTCCGTGCAAAAATATCCGACGTTAACTACCGTTCCACCATCAAACACAGTGATTGTTGTTATCTTACGTGCAATCTTATACAAACATTCTATTTTCAGCACACTCATGCTAAAAATACCATGAAAGACATAAGCGCTAATCCAATTAGCAAGATTGACATTCGCTGAATATTCCGAGATTAAAGCGACTTGAATTTTATCCCAACACCCAGATCTGTTGAAATGCTTGCCCACTTTTATTGTCCACATCTGAACATGCATAGTGGCATGTTTCGAATAGACTACAAATGAATGGTATCATAATGCCATATTTGGAATGGTAGGTGTAAATATGCAGTTTATCGCTCTATTCAACCAGTTTAATGCCTATGCATTGGCGTGAAACGGCACGATTGACTGTTTAAAATCCTTGCTGTGGGAACCAATATAATCGATAGCATAATCTAGGTCTTTAATACTAAAATTATAGTCCTTTTCCTTGCATTTTTTACTTACATTTCCTTACATCCTCATAATGACATTATGAACTTACATTCTAGGAATATGTATTTGTATTAGAAAATCGATAGTGCCTAAATATCCTTTATGTATTTTTTCCAATTGCGACTCTCATTATCAATTGAAACATCGCGAATTTCATGTATATCGTATATTCTGATTCCAATAAAAATGACTGCTTTTAGCATGATTCAAGTTCTTCTATATATCGTCAAGCATGAAATTTAAACGCCAGAATTCGTGAAAAAAGTTGGTTCTTGACTAAAATCCCAATCCGTAACGATATAGCATATTTTTTATCGTGACTAATGCGCTTCAGACTGTCCTTGTCCAATTCTATTGAGTTCCCTCATAATCATCATTCAGATTTAATTAAGTTGGATTTTTTCGACGCACTCCGAATCATTGTGATGGTGTGCGACGCGCATTACGTCGTCTGATGCGTATCGGCTACGTCTTGTACCGACACGTTTTTTTGTCAAGTTTTTTTCGTTCATCACACCTCTTCCTCCAGTCTGACCGCTCCGTGACTTGGAGTGAATGAATCACCAGGCTCATTACCAAGATTGCAGCATCTTCACAGGGAATCCACCTTCGACGTTCCGGTGGTCCATGAAGTCATTCACTTAACCGCCGCTTATTATTTTTAAACGTCGTATATTTTATATCCATACATTCCACTTCAAATAAACGGCCGCCATAACATGGAAGTCGCTTTACCATCTTCCGCTCTTCGAACTCTGAGAGTCACCTTATCCTATGTAAACCACTCAGATCGACGTAAATCGTCTTCTACTTGTTTTGCGTCGTTTTATGCCAAAATTCGACATCTGTTCTTCGTCGGCGTTCTGCGTTTAATCCTCGAGTGTTATGATTCCTGTCGACTGGGGATTCTATCTGGGAAAGTAATGTAACAAATATGGCGTGGATAATTTTCAACACCCGGCAGGATGATTCATTTACCAGATCATACAACATCTGTCCTGGGATGGATTATTTCATTAGTGAGTCCACCATCCACGAATCGCCCGTGTTGGAGAGGGCTGAAGAATACACCTTTGTGTGGAGCTCCAATTGTAATGCAAGGGGTCGTTCGAGCTATTGATATTTCAACGCACGGGTTCCATTATTAGAATAAACACACTTTGAGGGATGATATTTATTTTCATTTTATCCCAAAACTATTTTGTCATAACGATGTATAAAATTGCCAAAAAATTACAACGATTTAAACAACCCTCCTGACTTAAAATATCACAAGGATCAGACACTGCAACAGAATAATTTTTACCTGATATTAAGCAATCCAAATAGATGATTATACACATACAGGTATTCCTCGACTTCCTAAACATTTCAGTTTCTAACATAGAAAACATTTGCTTTGATGCTAAATGAATCGCATTTTTCACACATTTGCGACTATTCCCTTAAATATGTACACAAATGTTTTAAATTTTATGAAAATCCCTGGAACTGTTGATTTCCTCCATGTAATAAATGCATGTATGAACGAGATAAACGCGTGGACGTAAGTGCGAATTATGCGTTACTAGTAAATATAAATCTGTGATCCTGATGACTTCTATTTTATCCACTAAATCAAAATATTACGGGAAACTTATTTCCTTGTATCAAGAAAATTCGGTGGTTTTATACATCGTTTCTGTTATTAAATCTGAATAAAAATATTCAGTCTAAATCATGCAAATTCGGAAAATATGGAGGGTGTGTTAAATTCTCGCAGTTTAACCCCTATATTTTTACGGGTATTTTAACAGTGTGCGGGTACACATTGTCATGGTTTCACCCCATTTCGGTTTTTTAATCCTGGACGTTTTTTTTCTAGTTTTTGATCAAATCTGTTCAATTGTTTGGCAATAAACTCCGCAGAAGTCGTTTAGCATGAAAAGACATTTAAAATATTTATCCTGAATAAGAAGTTGAAACCGATGGTTCTTTCATTTAGCAAAATGTTCAATGAGCTTCGATTATGACTTGGTCTAAAAATTGATTATATATAATATTTGTCTAAATAAGTATTTATCACCTAAATGCACTGTGAACTATGGAACGAATATCTATTTGAAAATACAATTCCTCTGGTATATCAAGGATCTAATTCTGACCTGGCTGCGTAATGACCAAATTTAGTGAGTTCCGAACTCTCTAAATTGCATATAGTTCGGATTAAATCCAGATTTAGGAATTGGAAGTATTAATATTTTTGATTGATCATCTGAAATTGCATCTGAAAAAGTAAATACTGAGGCGATTAATAAAAATCATGCAGGACTACCTAAATAACGAATGATGATGCTTAACAGTGCAAAATATCTTTGTGGTTGCAAGTTGAAGAATAACAACTATTGCCTTCGAGCATTGTGTATTTGCTTTCGTTTTTTGATATTCTTTAAGCGTCATCGATGCTCGTTTGTGTATTTTATTTAAAAAAAATACATTTTAGAATAGTGGCCTTTACAAACCATTAAATATAAATCAGTATGATTGCATCTTCTACTGAATCTTGAATTTTATTAACCAATAAGTAATGATTACCCTTCACAAAGAAAAACACAAAATTGGACAGAGCTATAAATATTACAAAACCTCTAATAGTCAAATTATTTCTTTCTCAATGCATGTTACGCCCATTTCTTAGTCATCATCACTATTGCATCCGAGGATCCCCCCAACAATTTCCGTAAATTTAATATCATATATTTCTATGATAAATAATTGATTGTACGACTCCATAAATAACTGTAGATAAACTATAAATTCAAAATTTTATATAAATATGGGAAATTAATTAATAATTTCTCCCTTGTTATATTTTGGTAAAATAGGATGTTAAAATGAATTTTGACTATTTTTTGATCTTCACATCATATACGTTATTCATTATGCGATCCCAGTTACGAATGGGTCTTTGTGGATAATATAATCTTCAAGGCACGCACTTCCTACGTGATCCCAGGTAAGATCAGTACAAGAACAATCCAGCAGATGTTTTTTTTTAATTTTCATATGAATGAGAAGGGCGTAGTTCGTGGCTCCAAAATTAATATTACAGTCGAAAACTTGATGATAAATATCTTGCCGGAAGGCTCACATTTGTGGGCGAAAAGTAACCGATGCAAAAGGCTCGTCGCTTGAGTTTTGCATTTTTAACCATATACGATTTGGAACTGTAATTGTGGTGAAATACAATTTTTTCCCCAGGATGTGTTCGTAAATTATCATGGTGAAGATCACCCCAGGATATATGGTTTAATTGAAAAAAATGCTTTAATTGAGATGCTTAATGTGTCCGCATTTAGACGACAAGAGTTTCTTCCGAATACATCATGAGGATGGATCTCGTTTTTCCATTAATTTTGGCACACGTTTTAATGCTTAAATTATCTTTTTAGCTTTAAATTAGCTACACCACTATTTTATTTAATCGTTCACTATTATCAGATGTAAGATGAAAGCTTTAAGTCTTCTTGATAAGAATTTATGCCTTTATAACCAGTCGGTGTGATAAATCGACTTTGTACAACCGCCTGTGCGTCCACTAAAGATTTTCTTAGGCATGTAACTTTAACAGACTAACTGAGCAATTGACATCTCCATTGTCGATGTCGTTGGACACTGAAAATCTTAGTTATTCCTGTCAGCCGCATATTTGCATAAATTATTCCGAGCTCAACTCAAAACCAATTACTTACTTGAACTCTTAGTTAAAGAATAATTACTTCAATTATGCCGATTGAATAATACTGCTTGTTTTACAAGCGCTGTAATAGAAACTCGGCTGGCGTAACGTAATCGAACAAGTTGATGTTTTCAGCTTTTGATCAGGCTATACCACAAGTGATGTCGTTTTATTTTATTATTTATGATATATAACTGCATAGATAATTGATTAGGAGAGGATCCATGGATGAGTAGCAAAATTATCAATAATCATCAGCAGATATTTAGTTGATACGACTGATCTGGAGACTGGATATAAAATCAGAGATTTAATAAATCAAAAATTCGATTAAATGAAGCATACATGTAGAAATAGAAGAAGAAAGCGTATATTAGGGGGACCCATAAGTAATCAATCATTTCGAATTAAAACGAAAAAAAAATGTGTTACGATTTTATTTTAATTATTCAATCAATTATATAATTTCCATTATTATTTACAACTCTTTTCCATCTTTCAGGCAAAGTTTCAATGTTTCTTTTATAAAAAGAGGCTGACTTTGACGAAAAATAGTTATTTAGATGAATTTCAACTTCATTTAACTTCAAAAACTTTGAATAAATAATAATTAGACGGCGCAATATCTGGCGAATATGGCGGATGAGGTAGCAGTTCCCAATTGAATTCCCTAATTTTTTCCTGGATTACTTTAGCTGCATGGGGTCTGGCATTATCATGATGCAATATCACGCCTTTTCAGTCGATGAAATTTGTCTAATTGTGAGCAATAAATTTGTGCATTGATAGTTTCTCCTAAATTTAGAACCTCATAGTGTATTATCCCACCATATGCTCAAGGGGACCTTTTTTTTATAATCAAAGAAGGTTTAGAAATTGGTACAGCCGGTTGATTAGTTGAAAGCCACTGTTTAGTTCTTTTAACATTGTCGTATAATATCCATTTTTCATCACAAGTTATCACACAACAATAAGATACAACCAAATGCACAACCTCTCTAGTCGACGGATCAGCGATAACTGACATGTAACCACACGCTTTCAAAATAATTGATTACTTATGGGTCCCCCTAATAGATCAATAATTTATTAACAAGGGATGTCAGTGAGATTTGTAAGAAAGAGGAGTGAACATCAGAAAGCATCAGATTCATCTGATATACAATTTTGTATTGAATTTGAATTATGTTAATTGTTTACAATGCTGTTTAACGTCTTGTATATTTTTTATGAATTTGATACGGTATTGGTCAATCATACGATATTGAAATAAATTCGAAAAATAATATTTATATACTACACTCCAACCAATAAATGTTTTGTCCTGCGGATAATAGATTTTTATCTTCATCCTTCAAAAAATGTAAATTTTGTATGAAACAGGAGTGATCCGCTAGAGTGGTTTTGTAGCGTATTATCCTTTGTAAACCTTTTGTCCCAATCTGGGCGGACCTGAAAAGGATCAAATTTATTTGATCACAATTCACTTTGAAGCATAAATTCGTATTCGCATTTATATAGATTTCTCTTGAATTTTCCACGAGCGCTTTATTTCGCATGAAGTAGACAGCGGCTCGTCAATTAAGATTACCATGCAAATTTTCTCGTGCATGGTTGGAAATCTGCGGAAAATTATTCTCGTTCGTTCGTTCATTTATCTTTGACGATGGAAAGTCTACTGTGCATTAGTATTTTTTGAATTTGTGGCCACTAAATCTTCTAAATTAATGAATGAAACGCTTAGACGTATATATTAGAGATTCGTTCTCGGACAGAATCTCTCGGCTCCGTCTGACTGCAGTACATTAATCCGTCGCTCCGAAGCCCAATAAGGTTTAATGTTTCAAGTGCATTCTCTAGTCTACAGATCTACTCTCCTCAAACTGGTATATTGTAAACTAACCAGCTCCAGATTATTTCTACGCATAAATTGCTTAAGGGAAAATGCACACTTTATGAGATATTCATGTTAATAGATGCCCATTCTATTGGTTGTCTCTAATTAATTGTGAAATGCCATCTCGCATATTTCCTATGACTGATTTCTTTATTTTTCTTCCAATATCATCTGGATGTGCGTATTAATTTCTAATATTGCTCATTAGTATGGCAAGTACATCTGCGTAGACAGTTTCGCTCGGTAATCTTAGGTGGAACTCTGGCGTCTGTAAATGGCCGCTTTATCTCCTCCGGTATCGGATCGTAATCAATTGTAATTTCTTCTTGTGAATCGTGTTTCCTGATCTTGTTTTTGCATTGCCGTATCCTGTTGTTGCACACCATGCTTTATGACAAAATAATTGATCATTGATTGTATTCACGTAAGAACCGACTCACAATTCACTCTCACGTATGAGAAAAAAAAAAAACGAAACCATATAGATACAATATCTCCGTTCCAGGAAAACTCTTTCCTTGTATAAATATTTAATATTTTGAGGCGCTTTCTTATCGCATTGTTTTTTTTCTCATCATATTTTCTCACTAAGTTCTATCTTTATTACATGTAACGCTCCGAAAGATAAGATTCCAGCCCTAAGCTTCCCCGAGACGCCAAAGGCCTTTAACCTCCTTTCAGTCATATTTACATAATTCAAATTCATTTTTATAAATCACTATTAGCACGCATTCTTGAAATATCTCATCAAGCATTAACATATTTCGGAGCCCAAAGCGATATGCTACAAAGTGTCGAATCTGAATTTGAAAGCTTCGATTCGTAAGCTTTTTCGAGCGCGCGACATTAATCGTCTCCTTAAACCCCCATAATAAAATTTCAGTGCTCTTACCCCTTACGATCATAATTGTAATTGACTTACTTTTTATTTACGATGCTTTAAAATCCCACTCGTTTCTCGTCCTTATTATGAAAGTCGTAAAATTATTTCAACCAATAGAAAAATGACTCAATTCATCAGCACTGGTTAAACTGCCATCCCGATGGACATCATGCTTGATTCCCTCAATTGATTAATTTTATCCCATTTTTTTTATATTTCGATCTATTAGCTAAAGAAAGACAAGGTTTAAATCATAGAATTCATGAACACTGCAATGCATTCTGCAATTTTTAGAAAGCATAACTTTATACTCAAGGATCACGGTCGTCGACTTCTTGCATCATTTTCCTTCATTTATATTAACGAATGCGAGCCTGTTTCTTATTTATATCAGCTATATACAAATTTATTGCCATATGAAAACCGACTATTTTATAATATCCTTCCTCTCTAAAGTCATCATTGCTGCTGCGAATATTAAGCTAACGACCCTCCGATGGATATTCATCATCATCAAACAAGCAGGCCAGATAACTACATAATAAAATTTGTATCTTTCTTAAATTACAATGATCCATAATCAATAAGTATGATTTATATAGTTTTCATTTACTACTTCTACTTACAAATTTAAACTTAAATCATTACCAAATTTATAAACCATTTAGAAATACAGTGAAGACATGTGCTTATGATCTAACATTTTATTAAATGGTGATAAAACGCGGCTTAAATTATGTACAATACAATTTAAACAATTATTTTATTCACTTTTGTATCCCTATAAAAGTCTCCTATGAAGATCGTCAACATTCGATAACGGCTACGGCACCTTAAGGAAGGTAGAAGGATCAAATGACTATTTCACATCCAAGAAACAAAATCTAATCAGATCTGTATATTTCCATTCATCATCATCATCATAGTGCAGCCACAAACAGTTCACTGCAGAACTAGAGCTTCTTCAATATCCATTCACACACCTTCGTCCTTCCTTCCACCTTCTTTCCAATTAATATGTATCATACATTCACCTCTTCGTTCACTCGATATTGAAGGTAGAATAACCTCCGAATTTTATTTAGAATGCTCACCCAGCGGGCCACTTGGATGAACGTGTCGAAGGGTGCTTACGCAACCGTCTCGATAAGGAGTGTAGGAAATTTGTAAACGTCTGATTAGTATTCATCAGAAGATAGTAAAAAAACTATTCTAGACGACTTTGTTGATTTTACTGAAAAGGGCTTTTTGGATTATAAAGAGTCCGAATTAAAGCGTATCCCCATCTATGAGCAACTTACCCCGGAATTCGAGTCTGGGTGGTTTCCCATTACAGGTTGACCCTCCCAGTTCGGCGAATACAAACTGATATAGAAGGCAAGCAGAATTCTTCCATTGTCACCCTTCCGGGCCGTCTGCTGGTTGTTCCTCTCATGCTTTTTCTGTTCTTTTAGTTTTCAAGCTAGTTTCGTAGAATTAAAAGTGTCACATAATGTAAATGCCCAGAAGGGTTGGGAATATTCAAAAACTAAGTAGTCGTTCGTGAATGGCTATGAATATTAAGTAGTATTTCGTGGATATATTCTTTATAAATAGGTAACCCCTTTTAGTTGTAATGTTCAGAAGCACTAGATAGATTTCCATTAACTCGATGAAATTAACTCTGAATAAAGGTAGATGATAACGAGCTGGAAAAGTCTGTGATCTACAATGAATCATATCAATCTCATGATGAGTTAGATTATGTCGGAATCGATAAATTTCAATAAAGCCGATATTCATGCTCATAGTATGCGTTAACCTTTTCGTTAGTGAGCAAATTTAAAATCGATGAAGTCGTTGATGTCATAATCGCTTTACACCGATTACTTTCTGTCAGCTCCTAATCAGCGTAAGACAATCTTCAATTCGAGGCAGAGTCAATTGTAAATGAAAACTTGATAGTGCATACAAGACCACTTTATTTCTTTACATAAACAATGCACAAAAAATCGATTCAAGTGCTCCTCCTTTAGAAGGAAATGATAATTGGACAAAGACTCATTCAACATGCAGCGGAGAACAGCAAGCAGTTAAATAAACAAACACTCTCGATAACACACAATATTCGGTCGTTTCTTTGCGTGAACAAATAACACACTTGAAATCGAAATCATTATAAGTCGATAAATTTGGGCTTAACGATCTATACAATCATGCGATGCATATGAAGAAGCTATCCGTCTCAGTCTCCCGAACTGCGCTAAGTTCTCTTTGTCTCTGTCCGCCTCGGAGCTTCAATGCACAAGAGTGCTCTTTCTGAATAGTGAGGGTCAAAACGGATATTTCCGTAAGTACTCACGAAAAGGTTATCATTTAAAATAAAATGTATGGCTTAATGTTCGTTATTCAAATCGATGTTTATAATCGCAGGAACTTATTAAATCTTAGATTTATGAGTTATTAAAATCACATTAAGTGAATGTTGACAGAAAAGCGATTCAAGGTATAATTATTTATTGAAATCATCAAGGAATAACTCAAATCAGTCGCAATTTCCACGTGAAAAATTGATTCCCTAGAATTTTATGAAGAAGAACACTTATTTATTATGTGCAAATGAAATTCTCATCTAAATTTTATTGCTATATAGTTGGCCTTGTTTGTCTATAATTACATCTTATTTTGTTACTCCATACCTGCTTTAGATTTCGAATCATCCTACTTGGTTCTCACATATGGCGATGCAGCACGAACCGCAATAGCGAAGGACTTTATAGAATTATTTTTTATTGCGTTATATACAAAGACCAATGCTCATTCAAGGTTTGAGGGCACAGTCGTGTACGACCAGCCCGTGGTATAGTTTGCGCAACCATCATGATCGGAAATGCTGCATACCCACCTTCGTCGTGATCTTGCTATGCAACCGCTTACATAATAACAATACCCTATCGTGCTGTGATATACAGTAATTAAAGTTGATAATATCGTACATGAATGATGGCACTTGGCCTAACCGGCTCAAGCGCCTCGGAACTGATTATCCCACCCCCTGTGCGCCCAATATCTTCCCCTCAAATTACGACGTGACGCTTATTAGTTTTTAATTAAGTTCACGTAGGCTGGATTAAACGACCTAACGGAAATCGTTTAACACACCCGAAAAAACAATGAGCCGATCCATCATTGTGCGAACAATACCCACTTAATAAGTAAATAATTAAAAGAAGCACAAGTTATGTCACATGGGAGATCTGGCCGGATTACCTATTGTCTTCTGTCGTCGTCTCCGGTTCTTCGTCGTCGTTCTTCACACATAAAGTCCCAAGTTCACTTGGGCACACATTCTTCCCACGGTGCAAGTCCACAAATATTTTCGGTACATCTGTGACATTGTGGGAAACAATATATCTTAATATGATTTTGTATAAATAATGTTCATCTGCGGCATCTTTTTAATGAGCTAGTAATTTGGTTGTGAATTTTAAACAGTTTTTTCATCTGGATAATTGGTTAAGGCGTGAATCTGAGGTGGAATAGCGCTAATAATTTACTCATGTCAGAAAAAAATAATTATGAAACTACTAAATTTTTAGTTTAATGAACTGGCATAAAAAATCTAAATTTTTGCCTAATTGAATTCGTGATCTTTTATTAATACAAATATATGCATATTTCAGTACATAGACAACACTATTTATGCTAATGAACTAAATTGCATAATTTGAAGGAAAAATAAAATAACTATGCGCTTGTTTAAATTTGAAACAGCGAGTAGCCATAAGAATACAATGACTCACTATGGTCATGATTAAACCTAGATCCAGACGATAAATTGGTTTTTTCCACAGCGAACCTTTATAATAACCGTCCAAAATATAGACTATTATATCAACACTTTGTCAATGGAATTCTAATGCCTAAAAATATGTTGTAGTCCTTGCTTATGAATGAATTCTTCATCTATTCATTATAAATAAAAGCTTTACAAGTACTATTAAATGACACGCGTGCCATTTAGTGGCACTCAAAGCTCTCACACACCACGTGTTATAACTTCATTTTAATTGATATGAATTCAATTTTAGATTTTTTAAGGTTTTATTTTATTTAGATGGAGAGTTGATAGTGGCACATTTGGAAAGCATTGCTGTTTGATTATAAATACATCAAAGGCGACATGCGGGCTCCCGCAGCACTTTCAAGCCAACAGGAGTACTCCTAAGAAGTTTTATCTCCTTAGTTGAACCCTGCTTGTTTATTCATGGCAGAAGTAATAAACCCAAATTTCACCTACGATAAAAATTAACTCTATAATGTAACTTATTTTCGCCTTTCTTCAATAAATAAACGAATACACTCTCTTCAGAGAGGCTACATAATAGCATTTATTATATTTTTAAAGTATTTTTAAATGCTCGTGACCCCTGGATCAGCCACGGCGGTACTCCGTGTACTTTCACATTAAAATTTAATATGTTGACAGAAACGCACCCAACATTAACACGTGGTTAACAGCTTTTTTCGGTTTAAGTGGCATTTGTCAAGACAATTCTTGTAATTTATTTTTATGATCGGCAAGTTGAGAAATAAAGATATAAACTTCTCAACGGCGCGTAGAAGAATTTTAAATTAAAGACTTTTATATCGGTTTCTTATCGACCCAAATAAAATGGTAAAATAGACTTAGATGCTATATTTGTATGTCCGCCACTTATCATACGTATAAATCCACTTATCTGTCAGGACCGTCGCAGCGTGTATGAATCTTGTATTTAAATAAATAAACACTGTCGATAGCACACAATATTCGGTAATTTCTTTAAGTAAACATAAGCAATACACTTGAAATCGATTCAATATTTCCGGCAGGGAAAGGTTACCATAACAATTTGAAAAACATACATGTACGCTATATGTTTTTCAAAATGTACGTCACTCTAGGCGTCGCCTATGTTCGCCAATTAGTAATTACGCCACTGTTTCCAAGTGTCCAGATTTCGTCGGGAATGTTTCGATTTAGTAGCCTTCATCGTGTTGGTGAGGTATATGATTTCTGTTAGATAAAAATTTCAATCCCGGGATTTTTCGGGATTACGTTCACTAATCCCGGGATTCTTAAGTACCTAAAACTGTCCGGGATCCCGGGATTGGATTCCCTAATTATTAGTCGATAAATTTGGGTTAACGATCTATACATTCGTACGATATACGCAAGATATTCTCTCCGTCTCTGTTTCTCCCCAAACTCAACGTGCAAAACACTCTCTGTCTCTGTCTGTCTCCGCGCTCAACGTATAAGAATGCTCTTTCTGAATCACTGAAATTCGCTCGCATATAGGCGATCATACTACCATATAGGTTAATGGTTTAGGTACAAATCTAGATTGTGCAAAAAAATTATCACAGCATATATTTGGGATATAAGTGAATATTTCCGATCGATCGTCTCAATCCAGATTTTCTCTAATTTCCTGGATCTGAAAGAGCAAATACTGAAGCTCTTAATAAAGCCATATAAGACCGCTTATGAGTGACTCGACTTGCTACAATTATGATGGATGTGTTAAAATGTGGAAAATTATAGGAAATCACCACTTAAAATCCACTATCCATAGCCTCTCATTGATATTGCTTGCATCCAAATAGTTTTAATATATTCAATAATCAAAGACTACCTAAATACAATCACCCGTATGAAATAACCGGTCTTTATGCATATTTGTCAATTTGTTTCATTCGTGAACCGTTTTTTTTTAGAGATTTTTAATTATATCAATATCCCATTCCATCATAGTGCGGAAGGCTATTAACACATTCCCGTAAGGTTACGCATATGTGCATATTCAGGTAGACGTACCCGTGCGATTTTAGCTATTATACACTACTTAAAGACATTAATTCATTATATTCTATAAATTAAAAAAAATATATTTATATCATGCCGCGCACCACAGCTTAAAAATCACTGCTATGTTTAGATATTTATAACATATTAACTAAGTCATCATTAAAATGTTTTACATCGTATTATTAAAAGGCAAAATCTATAGCATTTTTGTATTTATCCTAATTCAACTTAAAATTAACATAATTGCTGAAATGTCGTGGTTTGTATTTTCAGTAAAAGGTATTTTACATTTTCCTCTCGTAGCATGATAAATATTCTGAATGTATAACAACTAAAGGCGTCTAGACTTAATAAAGGATATTTCGTTGACGTTTGACAGAAGAGATTTCATCCGAGCGTTATAAAATACAAAATAAAGTCTTCAAACTATCAAAATTATAAACGTTAGCCTAACTGATTGCGTTTTTTGATTGCTTGAAACTTAAATTAATTTCAATTTAAACGAGTATTTGTCTTCGTGGATCGATTTTTATTATCGCTATATATGTAATCCTTTCGAGTATTACTGTCTTTGAATTTTATGGTCGAACGAGAAAGTCTACCAGTTTTTCCACTAACAAATTAGACAAGAGATTTTATTGCAGAAGAGCACGGTCTGTAGTCATGGAGGCGTCATAAAGGGTTTAGTCGTTTTATTTGAGATTGTATATTGGCTGGCTCGACGTTTGTGTCTCTTCATTGATGAGTCGTTGTTGAAGAGGCTATAATTTAGCTGCTCGCTGTCAAATTATTCAATTATATATCGATTCAAAAGTCACATATTGTTACTCTGATGTGTCTCATTCCGTTTGTTTGCTTTCTATTATTTTATGGGCGTGCATCGTGCTTCTCGTCACACTAGAGAAAATGGCGTAAAAGTGAATGGTTTAATTGTGGTTGAAAGTGCGCGAAGGAAGACGAATCTTGAATCTGAAGCGCATTGGAGTTTTCTTCCACAATCGAAGGTTTCATTGGAGGAAACCGAAAGTATGTTAATTTGATTAGCGAGTGAAAGGCCACCATTATGACCAATATGACGAATCTGCACTAATCAAAACGTAAACATGAATGAAAATCTGGCATTTCGAAGATAATTTTATTTCTATACATTGTTACTTTTACTACTAAACGACACCTTAATTTGTTTTATTTATCTGTTTTTTGTTTGTTTCAGGTAAGTACCTACCAACCGAGATCTATATTCATTTGATTGATGCCAGGCATTGGACAAAAGATCAGTAAATACCATTGTTTGATAGCACTATTATAGGTATAATTAAACCTCATAAACTAAGGCATCCGAAATTACTAGGTTCGCTCTTGCGTAGCCTTTGATTACACGTTTTCCTCTTTGAAGGTGCTGGAGCTTACATAAAGCACATTGAAAGCGCCCCTATATAGTTTTAAATGAAATAAAGCAATAATCATTCCATTTTGCTTTTTTTAAATCTTAGTATATCTAAAAACAGATGTAATCATTCCCTTTGTAACCTTAATTGAAATTTATTCTACATTCGAAATCGGAGTTGTTATTAAAATAGTTAGTCTATATATGTTCAAACGAATTACATTTACGAATATCGTTTTACATTTAAACAAGATGTTTTTATGTTTGGCTAATTCATATAATGAGAAAATGATTGTTTTAACTTCAATATGTGTTAATAAAAATTCAAATATTTTAATAAGGAAAATTACCCATTTAAAACCCATTGGGATTTTCTTTTTCTTAAAAAAAAACTCGCAAAATTCCCGATTTCCCGACAAATTATTTATTTCCGTCGCTGTAGATGAATACTTATATACTATAAAACTTTTATGTGATTCATGATTATATTACGGAGGAACACAAAAATTTTGAACCTCATATCTATTGTATTTCATATCGATATTCCCATTATTAGAGTCGAGGTGTAGTAAATACATCACCGGTAGTGAAAGGTTAATATAACAATTTGAAAAACATATATGTACTGTAAATATGTATACATAGACTAGACAGTTACTGTCTCTAGGCGTCGCCTAAGTTCGCAAAATTAGTAGTTACGCCACTAATTCCAAGCGTCCAGATTTCGGCGGGAATGTCTCGATTTAACAGTCTTCATCGTTCTAGTGAAGTGTACAATTTCTGTTAGATAAAAACTCCGAACCCGAATTTTTCGGTATTGCGTTTACTAATCCCGGGATTCATTAACATCTTAAACTGTCCGGGATCCCGGGATTAGATTCCCTATATATACCTATACCAGTAGACGCGGGAGACGCATCTGTGCATCTTTAGCCATGATAATTTGTTTAAAAGAAAGGTTTTAATGCAATCTGCGAATAATTTTGATCCTTCCGATCTTCCAAAATTTTTGGTACAATTAAGTTTTTTTCTACAGTCCGAACTTGAACCCAAATCTTTATAATGATATTCCAGGAATTAACCCACCTATTTTAAATTTAAAAAAAAATACCTAAAACTTTGATAAGGCCCAAATAAACGGTTGTCTCGAATTATCATTTCCCGGGTAAGTATATTTTAGATTTCACAAAAATTTGGTTTTGGCTTGTGAAATAATAAGTAAGCGGAAAAGTATTGATAAATATTAATTTAGGATCTGAAAGTAAAATTGAAGGATAACGATGAAAGATCAGATTGACGCCTTTGACAAATACATGTAGGATTCTATAATTTTATGAATATTTTACTATTATTATACAAGGTCCATTCAAAATATAGCTTAGGATTTTTTGATCCTTAAAATCTCAAATATAATTCATAAAAAATTATATACTCAAAATTTAAAGCCCACGCTGGTTATACAGTTAATATTGTGACTAGTTGGTGTTCTTCAGTTGTTCTTCAATGTTTTTTGTGAGAGGCGTACATAGTTGATTACGTGCATGGCTCTCTTAATGTCATTATGAAAATGCATTAGGGTCCTTTTTGTCCATTTGACTGCACCCACGTAAGCATATGTCAATTGTAACACCGTGATGCACATAATTGCTCCTGTAATCTCTTTCATCATTACCTCATACGTGAACCCAACACAGGGAGGTCTTGCTTCACGTAACAATGCTAGAAGGCAATCAAAACTTATTTAGGAAGTCGAGGATTAATACGGAATGGACTCTTCTTCGGCGGGTTCGTTATGAATTCAAAAATTGAACGTGCTATGACTTTTTCCGATCGTTGAACACGCGCGTATTTATCAAAATCAACCCTATGTGAATAGCACGAACAATGGAACAAAGGATTATATTATTTGGGCGTATGATTAAAATGTGGATTGTAGGTGTCATGTAGAACATCCATCATCGCCTTTATTGTGATGCGATTGCTTTTTGAATGTGGAAACTTTCTGAAATGTGGTCGGATCTAATTGAAATTTCATGAAACGAAGAGCACATATAAAGTTTGTTTCGGAACTGGGTCGTCCGATTTCAATTTTCTCAGTTTTGCCGCAGTTTATTTTGAACTATTTGTTAAAACCACAAATTTGCGAAGAAATTCAAACATGAAATCGAATAGAATCACCTGTGCCATTGATGAAATCAAATTAAATAATATTTCCAAGCATCGTTCTGAATGATTTCCTTGAAACTTGTTTTATAAGAAATTGCCTTTCCCCGCTGCAAATTTTGTTTAAAATATTTGAAATACTGAATTTGAATCATTCAATGAATATGAAAAGACAACAGATTGAGAACTCGTTAGATGTTTACGTCTCGTTCACCATCCGATTGCTTTGTTTCTGTCTTTTCGATATACCCGTCTGCAATTTTAACGACGGCAACCGGGGAAGACAATAGTCCTCGAATTACGTATTCATAAGGACTCTAGAATTCGAGGTTAACCTATGAATGGACCTCGGCATTTATTCTGGGCTCTGTCTGATGTAAAACAATTTAGATCTGATCGCTTCCTCGCGTGCCCCAAATAATTCCCTGTAATGACCTGGCCGCATCTCGTGTGGAGGTCCACTTAAATTGGCGGGTTAATTCAATCACCATCATCCACCGGACAAACATCCATTTCGCCCTCTCTATTGTGGGATGATTAAAGCTAAAATGTCGGCGCGGTAGAGAAATGGTCCACGGACAATTGTGTGTTAAATTCATAATTGCTACACTATGAATATTCATGGAAAATTCTAATCATATCAAAGCTATTTGTATAGAGCATTATGTACGCAAATTATTTTATATGACCTTTTTTTGTTTATTTACCTCATTTATTTTTACATCCTTAAAGAGTAACTCAGGCTAAAAACTAACCGCTTAGTCATTAAATGTTCTTCATGAGGTGGTCGTTATGATCTCAAAACTAATGAGAGCCGAGAAAAGGATGTATGAAACTCCTTCATATTCCAAGAAGCCCCTTTTAGATGGTACTGTTATTGCTATTTTACTAGTCCTTCCAAGAGATGTCATATGATGTTTAGTTCATTTATTTTTTTAAATACGATTTCAAACCTCCGAACATAAATAAATAAATAAATGGATCATAAGAATGATGATACCACTCTCAGAATGACCATTCAAACCATCGAGCAAATTGTCTAGGACGTTGAGGGCTTTAGAATTTGACCTAATTGATTTATCGATTCCCCTCGCGGAAGAACAAGGGGGCAAGCTTTTGTCCGGAGCTTTAACTATTTGATGGATGTTTCCGTAAATAGACTAATCCTTTCCCCCATCATGGTGGCGCAGGACCTCAAATATGCTCTGACATGTCACTTTATATTGATTGCGACCCATTGAAGCCCAGTGGGCGATGAGCTTCCAGCCTAAAAAATTCTAGGCGTTGCGACACCATGAAATTTACAATTATGCCTATAAATTTTCCATGTATACAATAGTACACTTGCTCACGTTTTATTGCAGCCAGAATGAAAGGAAGATATTTAATATATCAAGGCGCACGTGTGCTTGAAAAGGGGGTTGATAAATTGAAGAAAGATTGAAAACCACGTACCAGTTGCTCTCGCAAAGCTTTCAAGAATACTTGGCCGTTTCAACCCTCATTTCGTATTATAAATATTTTTAGTATATCAAAGGCAATTCCTTAAATATTCAAACAATATTTTGTAAACAGTAGAATTTCAATATCATTCAATTCAGGTGATTAATTTATTTTTCACAAGATAGTGTGAATTTTTTTGTCATAAATTTATATTACATCACATATTTTATAGTAAATTATATGCTGTTATTGTTTTTATTTTGAGAATCATTTTGCGCGAATCGTCCAATTATCGCGTAAATATGTTGACGCATATCGATAGACATAGTTTATTGAACACTTCCTCCTTAATTGGCAACGTTAACAGTCTCTTCTATCAATTACAATGATTGTCTGGTTCACTATCAATTATAACGAATGTCATTGGTTGACAAATAATGAATGTGGTTAAACAATTGTCAAATTACACTAATGGGATCGATCAAATTTATCTAGTAAAAATATATAGTCAATTGGCAAAAATTCGTACTCTATTTGAATTTTAAAACCAAATTAATACAATTAACATCATCATATAACAACAGGAGATATTTAAGTTTTAACCTCACCTCTAGATTTTGACCATCCAATAATAATTGAAAGGGTAGTGGAAAATTAAGCTTAATGTATTGCGTCATGTAATATAATTTCATATTTATCTATTCAACTGTCCTATTATTAATACATGTCCACAAAATTATATGGACGATCTTCGTAAGGGCAACCTACGTAAACGTAAAAAACGTACAACGTAACATGACAAATTGGGAGAATTTTAATGTAAGAATTGCATATTGCTATGGCAAAATTATTGATTGTGAATTTATTTGTGCGGCATCCAATGCTTTTACATGAATAATTAAATTTTAGATGGAACGTATTTATATAAATAGTTTTATAAAAACGGGGTTGAAGCCCAATATTTAAACGTATTGATTCATATTAAAATGAAGTCGAAAATATTGCCTTGGGTTCAATGTCATGGAAAACGACTTACGTATCTATCATTAGCAAAGCGTCGACCCTTCTATAAAGAAACCCATCACTATTAATATCAAAAGCGTCTGTAGGTGACGATTCGCATTAAAGTCGAATCCGTGATCCTATTCGGAATTTTGCCAAGTGAAACTGATGGATCTGTGGATGTTAGTTGCTTATCAAATTAGAGTCGGCCAGTGTTGTGAATAGAAGCGTTCACAGGTCGCCGCTCACCCACAAAGGACCACTTCCGGCGCCTCTAATGAAATGCAGAGAACTCTTGTAACGGTGCCATTAAAGCCTATTTATATAATACAGAAGTGGCCAACATTTGGACATTGACCTGATTGATTGGCCACGGCGGAAATTATAGCCTATTTAAACACACACATTGAACAGACGTGCGCTCAAGAAGAACATTGAGAATGCATTTGTTGTGAACATTTTATTCAGGGTGGGACTCAAAGTGTACACAATGTATC
The DNA here is from genome assembly GCA_008973525.1 of Stenopsyche tienmushanensis. Classification (NCBI taxonomy): domain Eukaryota; kingdom Metazoa; phylum Arthropoda; class Insecta; order Trichoptera; family Stenopsychidae; genus Stenopsyche; species Stenopsyche tienmushanensis. Next base: position 110,383 of record WACJ01000015.1, read on the forward strand.
ACAGCGTAATGTATGCAAATTTTCATAGAAAATTTTGTATGATTTCATGCATCGACGGAGCTTTCAGCTCTGTACGCGAAAAAAGCTCGCAGCACAGAGAGCTTTTCAATTTTTTTTTGCGCCACTGACGTTATGATTTATTTTCCAAATATTTTCAAACATTCCTCATATTAAATCATTGACAATAAAAAATAAACTTAAGCAAATATTCACGACTAGTTTTTGGTTTATTTTTGTTAAGATTCTAATACAGATTAGAGTGATGGATAAAATTTACAACATGGAAATAAATTCTGAGAACATGAGATTTTTTATAGTTGATTAAATCAAACTAATATTACTCTGATATGAAAACAATAAGAATACCCCACGTGACATAGTCATGATTAAATTTAATAATGGTATAAATAAATAGAATACATTTAAACCTTTTTTTGTGCGATAGATGCGTTCCCCTGACGAATCGCACAAAAAAACTATGACTTACATAGAAAAAGAGAAGATGCGTTCCATCTTTAAAAACCGCATAACTTTGAAAAAGCTATATAAAATATATCCAAAATCGCATAAAAAAAATTAATAAAAAAGAGAAAAACAATAAGGCAATTAAAAAATAACAATTTTGGCAACATTTAAAGGACGTCATGCAGAATAAAATTATAAGGATGTCTAACATCTAGCATCTCAAATGCCAGACATCCACTAGAGCAGTGGTTCCTAACCTGGGGGTAATTACCCCCCGAGGGGTAAAATGGCTATTCTGCGGGGGTAATGACGCTGCTATTTTTTGGTATATAGATATAATAATAGAATGACAGAGGAGCGTCATGTAGTTTGTACTCTCTTTCAAGAAGTCTCTCACTGTGTTCTAATTCTTTTCTAGCAATCCTTCTCGCAAGTAGAGGGATGAAGGCCCACGGAGACGGTTCAGTTTCAACTTACTCGAGCACTAATTTGTACCATCATAATTTAATCATTTCCCGAAATGTGTACATTATTTTCCATTTTTTTACGTCCATGATTTTGATCCTAAAAGTGACCATTTTGATCCTTAAAGTGACCCTTTCCCGAAAGAAAACCATTATTTTACGTCCATGATTTTGATCCTTAAAGTGACCCTTTCCCGAAAGAAATCCATTATTTTACGTCCATGATTTTGATCCTAAAAGGGACCATTTCCCGAAAGAAATCCATTTTTTTACGTCCATGATTTTGATCCTAAAAGTGACCATTTCCCGAAAGATATCCATTATTTTACGTCCATGATTTTGCTCCTAAAAGTGACCATTTCCCGAAAGAAATCCATTATTTTACGTCCATGATTTTGATCCTAAAAGTGACTATTTCCCGAAAAAAATATTTTTTTTAATTTGAAATTATCTCATTTTCGGCATATTTTTTAACCTTTTTTGTTGGAGGGGGGGGGGGGGGGCGCAATTTAGATTCCTGCCGCGGGCGCATCATACACTAGTTACGGCCCTGCTTGACAGCACAGGATAAAGTTGCAAGTTTTCTGCATAAATTGGAACTTTACTAACGCGAGTTCAAGTTGACGATATATCGATGTTTACACAATTGTGTGAGCAATTGGTAAATGACCAATCTGTAAAAATCACGTTTGAAAATTCTGCGATTCACCATTTATCTGCAGTATATTTCCCGGACATGAACAATCGTCAGTTCAATTCTTGGATATTAGCACCATTTTCTACTGATGAGGGAATTTTTAAAGACGAAGATGTGTCAGCCAAAGTTGAATTTATCAGACTACTCGAGAATAGCACTTCCAGAGAAGTGGAATTTCAAAACTATGACCTCTGTACATTTTGGCGAAAAGTAGCTGCTGAATATCCGATTATAGCTGACAGCTCTAAGAATATTCGTTGGGTGAAACTAAACCTAGCATAAAAACTCTTGCAAATGCAAAACAATTTCAACTTTCACATTAACTATCATTAATTAATCAAGAAAGTATGTTAAAAATGTAATTTCGTATAGTTTTGTGCAATTTCATGATAAAATTTTATAGGGGGGTAAAACCAGTTTCCCTGATAGGCTACAGGGGTAACGAGACTAAAAAGGTTAGGAAACACTGCACTAGAGAAATACTAATTATTTTAATTACAAACTATCATCGCTGTATGATAATTTTTGTGTGATTTGTTGTGATTTTCGATACGACTCAAAATCGCTCTCATCTTCGGAAGAAACAGTATAACCAGTGTCAATGTCATCATTGTTTTGTGTAGATTTTTGTTTTCCAACAATATAATTCATAATTAGTAAATATGTTATTATAGTCCAACTCAAATAATCACAAAATGTCAACTGTTTAAAAAAAATCAGTCAAGTCATTTTTTTGCTTTATTTTGTCACAGTTTTTTTTAATAGTTTACGCACCCAGTTTGAAGTAAATTAATTAATCAAAACTTGAAATATCATGTCAACCATGTTGAAAAAAGTAGTTAAAAGATTTAATTATGGTAGGACCGGCCAAGTTGCCACGTCACTAAAATATCTATATCATCGTAAGTAGTTGGAGTTTTGGAAATTCCTTTGAAGAAAGTCGAAACATTGGAAAAAAGCAAAAAAAAATGTTTTTTTAAATTCTAAACCATAATAAAGGGCGTGTTCGTAATTCAGTGATAACAGATACATAGTCCCAAATTATATATTTTTTCCAAATAGTGTTGATGATTTATTTCCTATTTTATTAAAATTTCTCTAAAAAAATTGCTTTAAAAAAATCGCATAACTTCGAAATCGCACAAAAAAGATATTTGTCTAAATTTCAACTTCAGTCAATATTTTTTTTTAATTCACGTTTTTGCTACAGTAGATTGTGTGTTTCAATGTATTGCTTATAATTTCGCAGTGTGTCCCAATTAACCGAAAATTCTTAAAATGATGTTTATACGCTACATATCATATGTTAATTTATTTGAGAGTGTAAGGATTTTCTCCTTAAATATTTGAACTAATAAATCAAAATTAAAGCATATCTTTATGATTTCATTTGATAATAGACTGAATTTAATTTTGACATGTATGAATAATTATAATCTAAGACGTGTAGATACATTTTACTTACAATTATCCCTAATTAAATTTAAATAATCATTTATGTTAATGTGTCTTTATAGCTTAGTCTTAGTAGTTATTTAATTGGACAATAATTAATCTTCCAGGCGCGTCCCAATTAACCGCACACATTTTCATCAATTATATGTATATTATGTACATACAAATATGCCACTGTCTTAAAATATGATATTCAGTTAGCAAAAATGATGGATGGTTACAGTGAAAGAATTCAACTGAAGATATAAGGATGAATGTAAATAAATCCGAAAAGTATTTGTCTTGAAATTGACCTCGATCGATCAATAAGAATGAACCACTCTTATTTGTTCATCCTCTCCCCCAAATGTTTGAGGACCGTTTAATAGCAGTCACAACAATTGTACGATCAGATTTAATCAGAATAGGAGTGGACTTGCATTCCTATCTTCAAATTAGTGTTACCAGGGTGCACTTCCTTGACATGACAATTGCTCTTTCATACGAGAGTCTGAGGCGCTCGTCCGACTGTCGTCTTTATTCATCATCCCATTATCCGGTCTGGAGGCTCCTGTAATGATTCATTACCCCTTCAATTCCGATTCAATTGTTCTAAGAAATTCTTCTAATTCTTACGGCCGATGTAATCTAACACTTCCAGAGCTGGAGACGATTTTATTGCCGAGTTCGCCGTGAATTAGTCGCTCGGCACAAAGCATGAATTATGCATACAGCTTCAAATCTCTATCGTTATCGTCTTGCATTAACAGAGGCAAACCTCTGTACTGCTAAATTAATTGAAATGTTAGACTAATCTCTTTGCTCTGTTTAGACGTTCATTTGAGAATTTTCTCACATATCATCATAGCGAGGATTGGGTAATAAAGTCGTCTACCTTCTTATTGTGTATTTACGTTCATACTGGTCATTGTGCCTTGAATAAGATCTTAATCTTCATTATTTTTAATGTTATTTTCGCACAACTTCTATATATGTTACATAAGCGAAATCGTATTAGAAAACATGCATTTATTTAAAAGAAGAATAGTGAAATAACCACATATTGTCTCAAATTGCTATAACTCTGTTTCAAAATAACATTATACTAAACATTTTATTTTAGTAATAAGATATATATGCTTATTTTAATTTATAAAAAATAAAAGCTCAGTTGATAGGACTAATTCACATTTTTTTTCCAAAATGATGTTCGCGTCTCATGACGATTGTGGCTTACTTTGATTTTGATGATGAAAATACATCTAAATATTACGGTTAAATGAAGAGATTCTAACGTTATTTTTATCGTTCATCCTAGACGCCGTCGCTGAGCAAGATATGTTGAAATTAAATTCGTTGAAAATGCCTCAGTTTATGCATTGTAATTTATGGCGAAACTTGAACCCATGAGATCACCTGTGAGATTGCAGAGACCTAGCGGAGATAAGCGATCTATATAGACGAAACAAACGAGTGGCAAGAGTGAACGTAGAACGTTGACAGCAGAATTTGAATTTCAAACCTCTAAATGCCTCGTTTTGTGTTATTGTCTGCCAGAAGTTAATTTATAATGATGTATTATGAACGGCGAGAGCGCCCAGTACACGCTATGAGCACTGTATCGGTTCATCTGATTTATTGAATCAAAAAGACCAGCTGACCGCATACAAATAGCCAGCTTAACAATCCATTACCAGGAGGAATGTCGAGTATACAAACCTTAACTAAACGCTCCACGAATAAGGGCAAAGAACGGCTTAGGTGGCCCCGACATGTGGCGCAAATACTTTCGATGACTACTCTATATTTGTAATGCTTTCGAAGAGCGGACCGAAAGACGTACTTGCATCCCCTGGATGATTGCAGCGACAGATGGTACGTGCATTTTTCAAACCGACGATATTGTATTTCGTCATTTGGAATCTGCACAATGCGTGGCAGCAATCTAATCCGACCAACAGAGAGGGTTTCCGGTGGGGCCACTACCAAGAAACCATTAATTTTTACATAGCGTCCATATGTCGAAGATTATATAGTCATTGAGGATCGATTCTGATTATCAAACGTATGCTAATTCATCATTGATTCTTAAACGAACGAAAGAAAGAACAATATTTATTGGGCGATTTGCTCTTATTTTTAGATATCCAAATATAGTTATGGATCTTAATTTTAGTGTAGTGGATTGTAGTAATTTTATTAAATTCAATTACAATATCGTCGCTGACACGTCAAGTTTTTTATCTGAATCAAATTGATCATGCTATTTAAATATGATACGGATGCCCCAAAATGTTTATTATTTTTCTACTAATAAATGTGACATGATCTCACTAATGCTTCTTCACTTTACTTCTATTTATTGAACGCTTGTATCACGAAATTGTAGATCTAGAAGCTAAGATTAACAAGTTTGCTAATACGTTTTATTAATCCAAAGATTATTGATCATTTATCCATTCATCCTGATTAAATTAAATTTATTTATTGATCCGTTTTTCAATAATTTTACAAAATTATTGTCTGTTTGCTTTATCCACATGAACTATTCATTGTTTTACGATTAGTCATTATACACACATTTAACATAAGCAAATAAAATATTAAAGCTTTTAAATATTTCTTTGCAAATTTGATGAGCTTTTTGAGTTTAATCCATTACAATTTAACACTAAGCGTATAAAATTAGTCGGCTTTCTGTGTCCAAAGCAGTTCAAAGCATTACACGAATCGATGTTGCTAATCTGACAATGTCGTCTGCAAATAATAGCGATGCCATTTGTACTCAGCCGGTATTGATTCGGTCTTCGTTGTAGGAAATTGCCGACATATAGATAGATCGTAAATAGAATTGGAGATAATTCCGTTTCGTGTTCTTCGACGAGTTGACATGTAAGATTTTTTGCCGTTGCATATATCATATTATGCCGATGTTGGTTGATCTTTACGATCTTCGGGGGTATTTTATTAGCTCTCATTCTATAAGGTGTGCGGTATCTAATTTGAAATTCTTGATTGCTGTCGATTATATACTAATGTACGAATTCGTGGGAGGTTTGAATTCTAATTTGTTTGGTAGCTGTAATAAAATTTCACGGCACCTATGAAAAACTCTCACTTTCACCTTGGAACAGTTTTACAGCCTGAACTCTCCCATCACGATTGATTTGCTTAAGTGCTTCAAGCTTCTTTACAGTGATGTACATACAACTCGAGATAAGTTTATAGTATTATTTCGAGGATTTCATCTTGTGTTCAAATATATACGATGAGGGGATGATGAAGTCTTAATTTTAGAATGGGAAATTTTGGAAACAGCCAGCACCGCCAGCAACTGGCATTAATTGGAGTAGATTGTTCCTTTACTTTTCTCCCCATCTTCCATCTTGTCAAAACATAAATCTGGACTGACAATTGCCGGTAGGAGGAAGATTTTTTTCTTGCTGGAAGCATTCCGCCGGCGCCTCGTCAATTACTTCTCGATCAGGTCGCCACTTACCCACCACCTACCTTAGACAACCACCTACCTGTCTACTCAGCTGCCTATCTCCAGCAGACGCCAGATGATTGCGGAAGAAACTGACAGCGCGAAGTTGTAATTTGAAAGGGAAATCGAAAATTTCACTCTCACACGAAAATTTGGCGGCCACCTTTTGTAGTATTGACAAATGATTAGTCTGGCGATACATGATTGATAGGTTGATGCCATATCCAACGAGTGCCTTAATGTGCATATTTAAATATTAATTACAACTGAGAGCACATTGTTTGGAGATCAATGCTTCTCAAACTAGAATCATGACTGATGTGAATAGCAAAACTGCTTGCATAAGAAGAAAATCAATTTTTATCAATAGGAAACATCATCTAACAATCTGAGCACAACAGCTGAGATCTTCGATCAGCGTCAATGCAATTAGTAACATGTGCAAAGGGCTGCTGTCTGTGATAGGGTTATCCCTGTGTTTCATTTGGTATAATAATGCATACAATTCATAGACGAAAACAGATATTATTGTCATTATTCTGCAATACCTAACCTATGAGTGTATATACGTGATATTTTCAGGTTATATTCTACACAATCAAAGGTATAGATATGTGATCTTCATTTTACAACTTTCAACCAGTGGTTCTCAAACCAACGAAATACATTTTTTTTTCTTTCTATAAATAATACTTGTTATTTATATTTCATTTAAAATTTATTTACTATATGAGGGTGATAATACTTCGCAATTCTATGGAAGGACCGCCACTGGATATGTATATCCTTTACTTCAGGATCGTCCAACCTTTTTTGTCTTGGGAGCTACTTTTCAATTTAAAATTGTCTTAGGATCGATTTCTAATATGATTCTTATAGGAAATTTATTTACTTTCTTCAAACTTAAAACTCAAATTTACATACCCTTTATATCTGTAGAGAAATCTGTCAACGAATAGTGAAATATTAGTGTCGGTAACATTTTTTTTTTATGATGTTGTAGGCCCACGTTTTTACGCCAAATGGCGTCAGCGGTTCATAACGGTTGGGGAAATGAACAGATTCCGGTCTACTCACTTTTTAGGCTTTTTATGCAAAAAATTCCATGAACCGCAAATTCCATGACAATCAAAATTAGCCAAAATGCATAAAGACAATTCTTATTTTTTATTTTCATCTTCTTGATGATTTTATCAGGTTCTTCTTCTTCACTTTCATTGAGTATTTCAATTAACTCATGTTGTTCAGTATTCATTTTACATGGATACTGATTAAAATTTTATCAATATTATCGACATTTTTTTATAGAATTTTTAAAAATGTGCCAAAGTCAAGGGCCGCATGTATACCGATTTTTACAAAAGAAGTATTATTTTGCAAGTTTTGCAAATCTCATATAATTTCCAGGCGATACTTTATGCGAAAAACAGCGGACTGGAATGTGTTAAAGTTGTCAATAGTATCTGTTAGATTATAGATATCAATAGGGTAAGACACAGTATATCTAGTTTTGTCGCCATGTGATTTTTTTATTATCCAAACTGAAAATTTTGATGAAAGATACTCACATTGATAAAATACATCCAATGATGATGGAAGCATCATAGTGAGTAGGATTGATATCCATTTATTATGCAGCAAAAGTAGCTTCAATATATGTATTTTTATTGGATGCTGTAAGATGTATGTGTTTTAGAGTTTACGCAAAATTCATACTAACTTATTTTTCGCCCTTCAGCAATCGATCAGTTTCGGGTTTCTCCATTCAACGTCAAAAAATTCGTATGCCAATACACAAATATAACCCAATTGACTTAAATAAGCATATTAATATGAATAGAAACATGATGCAATACAATGTAAAATATATATCATCCGGAAGACAGTTTGAAAAACATTGGCTGTGTAATGTATGCGCTATTCGCAGCATGAAGATATTGACAGGCATAATTTGGAGCTGTCAAACCATTATCGTACATTTTCACTTTTTGTTCTCCCAAAACCGACAGTTTAGAATACCAGTTTTATTTTCAATCCAGAGACGTCAACCCCGTCAGTATTTACACGCGATCCAATTTAAAAGTTAATTAATTAACGAGAATTCGATTCCTTCGCAAATGTTTGCGGCAAGTCGATAACCCTTTCGTTCCATCGATTCCACCCCGACAGTCTTATTTTGATTTGTCTTATTTGACGCGTTGCATCCACCCCGATATAGTGGTGAACTGTATTACCTGATGGCGTGCCATGCCGTTATTTATCATCTGTGAACTGCAAGCCTAAGAGCCTTCCACAATAAGAAATATATATGGAAACAAAAAGCTATATATTACCATTTTACATGCAGCAATATTTACTATGTAACGGTTGGAGAACTCCACACGGTCAGAGGTTAAGCACTAAAATAGTTGATGCATGTGAACAGTTTGCATGCCAAAGATTGCTTAAGCGGAATCTTGTTAATATCTAATCTTCTGCTGAGATCGCTCGAAAAGCTTATAATCTATTGTAAACTAGTATTTACATTTCCAAGAAAAAGTGAGAGTCGACTGACTAGGGTTATAATAATACGTAGAACAGAAAATGATGAGGCGTCATAACCCTGGAGCTATAGTACTGCTTTGAATTTTACCCAAGTTTTCAATAGTATAAATATGAAAATGCAATCGTTGTCACTTGAGATATAATAAATATACGTTCACTGGAACTTCAAATGCTTTCCATACCAGGTTTCATTATATGATCGCCTTAAGCTTTGCAAATCTTGCAAATACTGCAAATAGTCCTTCTGTCTGTCTTTCATCGAAAGTAATTGATATTTATACCCTCACTTTCCTTTTCATTTTAGCATATGTATTTGAATTTGAATATCAGAGTATTTAATTTGTATCCAGGAATCTATATGTGGCTTAGATTCTGGACTTTATTATAATAGTTTGGATTCAAATCAAGACTGCGGATTTTTTTACTTTACCTACAGTCTTGTTTGAATTTACTACCAAAATTAAAATATATCTTAAAAATACTCAATCATAAACATTAGATAATTTCCTACATAAAATTCCTATTTCCTAAAAAAAATCCAAAAATATGGTACGTTAAAGAAAAAAAAATAAGTATTCATCATTTCAAGCCAGTCTTATAAATAAGAAAGCAAATGAACTTCCAAGATGAAATGATTACATTAAATTATAATTGTATTTTTTAAACAATTATTTAAATGAGAAATCATCATGCATACATTTAATGAAATGATTTGATATTTTAAATCATAATCATCATGACCAAATTCAATGTCTTCTCTTTTTGATTAGTCAATTAGCATTTGACATACAGATTGATTGGTTTATCGTGTCGTACTCCTGTCAAAATACAATTAATACCGCGTAACACCTCTTTGCGAAAAAATCGCAAGCAATTTCCCTTCACTTAATTATTAGCAAAATTGATTTCCAGGAGATATCCAAATTAATTATCTCGACTTCCTTCTAATTAAAGAAGCTTAATTGTAAGAGCCTGGGAGTGCGATTGATATGATCGCCAGCAAAAAATCGAGTTGCTCAATTGAGACGTACAGTCAACGACTTCATTATCTTTTCAAATTCAAGCTCTGAATGCTGAAGAAGGATGTCTGGACGCGATTTTAAAATTTATGCCATTATCGCGTGGAAAATTTTAGAGCGTATATTTTCCATAAGTTTTCCACGCGACGGTTCCGATTCATCCGCGAAAGCCTTTCCGTTTAATGTCATAACTTTTAACAAGTTTTGTTTTATATTTATTCGAAGGCCCACGTGCCCGTCGAAGAGCGGCCATGACATAAAATATTCAAATAAATGGGAAAACTTACTCCCTTTTTTCCACTCCGTCGTCGGACGTATGCTTTCACTTTCGTGATAATTTTCGTGAAACAGGAACATTTTCACATATTCAAATGAGAATTATTCACAAATGCAATAAATCCTATACACGAACGTATTATTTCTCACGATTTACGTGCAAAACAAGGAAGGAATCAAGAGAAGTTGGCTGCAACTCGGCATAGTTGCATACTAAACTGCTTCAGGTTTCATTGCCAGGAGGCACGCGACAATGTCCAGGATATAAGCCAACGATTAATTACAGCAACGCAATCGTTATGCAACCAACCCATTAAATATAACTTCCTAACAGCGGATCAATTTGTTAAATAAACTTATCACAAACGCCTTAAATGAATACAACCTTATCCTTGCAATCAAACTACTTCATAAACGCCAATTGATCGATCAAATAATTCATCGAATAACGCACGAAGTGAATAAGATGAAGTGCTCTTCAAATGCTTTTAATCGACTGGTAATTTGTCATTCAATTCATTACGCTGTTAGATAGTTACTTACCATATTTGGACAACCGGAAGACCACAGAAGATTAATGCTGTTTTCTATAACAGCTCATACCTTTCTTAGCAATATAACTCTGGAGGAATTTTAAGTTTGACAAATGGCACTATCAAAAGGCGGTATCATGAAGACATTTTATTTTATCATATATCTTTGTTATAGACGAAAGTAATGCCTTTTATACACTTTGAGTGCTCAAATTACGCCCGTATTAAATGTCTAGAGGAACATCTCTAAATCAGTCCGCTTTTCAGAATGTTCAAAATAACATCACGCAATTGATTTGTATATAATAAAATATTCGATAAAAATGCTTGAAAAAGTGTTATAATGTTACTAATATATTTAGTAAGCTTATTGTGATCCCAATTAGTTTTCATTGATTCACATCAAATTTTGGTCAAATATGATTGTCAAAAAGGAGGATTACAATGAGCATTCTTCTTCCCTTAAATTTATATTCATTTTTGTTTGATCTTGAACTTAAAAAATATTACATCAATTTAACATTGTATCTTTTTATTATTAATCTCGTTGTAATAGAACCAATTAATAACTTGGGTGGCATAATATTCCATTTTCCATTTTACTGAACTTTTCCATCGAAACACATGCGATGAATAAATAACAAAAATCGCTCTAGTATTGATATCATTTCATGTTTTTCTTCTGGTCTCTTCATCCGTAAATCTATTAGATTTATCTAGTTACGACTTTATCGTCAATATCGGGTTATGGAATAATTTTGGTTTGTTTCTTTATATGCAACCGACTAACGAACATGTTGCTTTAAAATATTTATACATGGGGAGGCTTGCTTAATTAAACGATCAACTCTTCCAGTTCGAAGAATAAAATCGTTATTGGAAATCGACGGAAGTTTGTGCGGTCACATGTAATAAATCGTAAATGTCTCTCGTGGTTCTTTGTTTCCGTGTACAACGTCCCCTCAGTAAGTATTAATTTATTTCTATGTGCAAACGACTTTATATTTATTTCAAATTCATTTTACATCATCTTTTTGTCGTAAATCCGTTGAATATTTTAATAATGAATATTTATTGTGAAATATATTCGATCGATTTCATCTGACTGAGCAATGTAAGCGCCGCTGCTTCAACATCACTCTTATATGGCTGTCGAAAGATCATATGCAAATTATTTGGATCACATCTCTCTGACCTTTTGCAATAAGGCCACAACTTACTCCTACGACATGAACTCTACAAAATTAATTTTAATATAGGTCAAACGTATCTGGTTACCATGTTAAGACAAAGAAAGTTCTACATCGTAAAACTCTCTGAATGTGCTTCTCATGCGCCTAGAAAAATACTTTAAATAATTATTATAGGAATCGTAAATTAACACAAATGCATGTACCACCCATTCAGAATTGAGCATAGAATACAACTCACGACTTTTCTCTGGTGAATAATGTTAATGAACTCATTAGCTGTTAGCTCACGATCCACCTGACTTTACATGCTTTTATTATTAAATATCTGAAATGCTGTTCGAATCCATGAAATATGAGTCTAGTGTCACTGCGTCAAGAGCATTCTGTTGTGCTTTGTGCATGTTTCAACTTTGTTTTCTTCGTTGTCTTTCACATCGGAAGCATCGATGATACATGTCTTGCATACCTAATTCTACCAGAAGTAGGAAGGAGTCCGCCCGCTGGTGCATATTATCAACATACATGACCGTGCTCTTTGGTTTCACTCTCAATATTTGACCCGGCTGAAATAATACATATAATTAATATTGTTGAAAATAACTATTTAATTCTATATTGGAAGTCCTCCATCATAGAGACACTGAATTAGGCAGCTCGCGATTCAAGGAAAGTGCCTCAATTCCTGTGTTGAAGCTGCTGATGAATTCTGCATCGAATTTCGAAAATATTTACAAAGATCTATAATACATATGAGAGAGATCTGTACTAGAAGTGTTTGTCAGTGTGAAGTGTTTCAATGAAAGAAACGTTCGCTCCTGGACATAAATCATCCAAAAAATGGATAACTGTTATGTATTGCGGAAACTAAGAATGAAATTTTTGTTGATTGGGAATAAAGAAAGCCTCGATCTTTAAAGGGAACTAAAATGAAAAATCTTTCTGTCGATTATTATAGTCAGAAAAAGGCATGGATGGACAGGGAGATTTTTAAGCATTGATTCAAAAATAAATGGGTTCCAGAGGTGCAAGATTTTTTAAAAGATGGGATTGCCTCAAAAAGCAATATTATTATTAGATAATGCGCCTTCTCATCCAAACGAAAGCATATTGAAAATAAGCAATGGACTAATGGTTGCAAAATTTTGACAGCTGAACAAAGAGAAGAGAAGAAAAGCTCGAAGTGATATTAGAAAATTGCTTAAAAAATCTCAACAATTACTCAGTACTAACTAATGGCCACTTATCTATTTAAATATGAGCATTTTTCTTCATAAGCAATGAGTATTAAAATGTTTTCCAGTTATCCGTAGCATTTTTCCCCAGCATTAGCCCTACTGGATAATCGAGAGTCTACTATACTATATATATATGAATTATATGGTATGACTTTTTTATACAATTAAAATGGACTTATTTCATCAATGTACTATTTGTAATTTGATATATGCCTAAAATGTGATGTAACAAAATCTAAGAAAAATAAAAACATCCTTATGGCACACAAAAACTCAATTTGTACTCCATGAAACAGAAATAATGTCAAATATCTTCTTACTGTTTTATTTTATCCGAAAAATTAAATTATATAACTGAATAATTAGATATAACTAAAACTATCTGATTTAGCTTAAAACCATATTCAATTCATGTATACAAAATTATTGTGATCCTACAGCTTCAATGCTTCCTTACTATGAAGAATCAGTATATAGCGAAATATCTTTAAAAATCATTCAAAATGTAATTTTCGATTCGATTTGTTCTTGTTAAATTTTAATATTTTTGATCCAGGTTCGCCATAATTTCCTGGACTAAGAACAGTTAGAATAGCATCTTTTTATATTTGCATAAGAAAAAATATCTGCAAAGATTGCGAATATTTTATAACAAGGATATGACATTTTAAGAAGAAGAAAATGCATGTATGGACAATGCTACTTATTGCTACTAATAAGATTAGACCACAAATTTATGCTATAATCCAAAGTTATCCTGATTTTAAATATTGAAACGATTGATTGAGTCGGACAGGACCAAAGATGAATGCCTGCTTAAAAATGAGTTTTCTTTATAAAATGACAGTGCTAATGAAAGTCTTTTCTGTTGTATAATATATATCTATGACGCTTTTAAGTATATTACATTGTAAAATTCAGGCAATACTATTTAATAGTAGCGTTAACACACATTACACAGCATGTAATTTGTTGAATAGTCAAAGCAATTAGACGTGCGCTTAACAAGAAAATAAATCAATAAAATAATTAATTTTATTCTCATGGTAACACTCGATGCGAAAGCCATTCGATTCCACTTTTTGCCTACCCCCAATAAATTTATTGATCCAATGCGTCGTATAACTAATTTTTTGTTGACCCATCGTATTGGAAAGCACTTATTTGCTTCCGATCGAAACCTCAACATCATCTTTATGATACTTTCGATAATCACGACTGTCTAAAATCGCGTTGAACCCGCGGTGGAGTTTATGCACTCTCGATTTTCACCCGTCCAATATTGCCACATTCCTCGCAATAACGTTGTTTTAGCGGTCCTGCTTCGGTCCTCAGCCTGCTGCACGAAGCCATGATGAAGCAATAAAACGTCTAATAACTTGAATTGCATTTTTTCTCGGCCAAGAAACTATTTGTAATTGCAACCGATACGTTGTCTGCGATGCAGATTCCACAAAACAATCTGTCCGCCGTGTAAGTACACATGGACTGATTAATTACGCCGGTTTCTCGTTTGCAACTTAATTTCTCACAGACGTCACTTCCTCTCCCGTGGCAGCAACACCTAAAGACGTTTCCTGAATGCAACTCTGTCAAAGAAAAAAAAACCGGCAAATGCAACTTGGGTAAACAATGTTGGAGAGAAAGCTCTCGATAGTGATTAAAGCTGTTTGAACAAGATAAAAACTTGGCCTTAGGAAATTGAAGTCGAGATTCTTAATGACTTTGTTAGCAATGCATCCAAGATCCTTAGAACGGCTCAAACATCATATGTTTATTCAAGTTCACTTTATAACTATGTCTTAATGAAAGCATAAAAGTATCTTTTGATTTGCTTCGTTCAGTGGATATTATGGTTATATTATGTTATTGGTTTAGATAGTTACCATAAAATATGGGATGAAAATAAATTCATTAATAAATGCATGATTGCATTTAGAGTTGATAAGAGCAAATCATGTATCAAGATGAACATCAACACGTTAAAGGGTGCACAAATGCACATGTGGATCCATTTAGATGCGCCTATGAATGTATGATGTCTGTTTGTTTGTTCGCCATGCAATCTTGTGAAATTGTGCTTTTTTCAGATATAAAAACGTATTATGTTTAAATGCCTTTTTCTTTAAGTTTTGCTAAATTACACTCTTTGATTCTGAGTAATATAATCACCCCATTCTCCAAAATCCATTGTGTCATTTTATTTATATTCATTTTAGAATCAATTCAAAAAATATAATACATTTTAGCTGAGGTAAGACGCTCGTCTTTAAAGTCTCGCAGCTGGATCTCCTTCTTGCCTTAAACTTAAAAAAACATGTGGAATTTAACCGATCTGATAAAAGTACCAAGTGTTCTTTATTATTATATTGGTTAGAATTCATGTGTATGAATCAATTACGTTCTGTCCAATTAGTATATTATCAAAAGTCCATAAAAAGATTTCCAATATAACAAGATTATAAACAAAGGCGATGATGTTGTAAAATCATAACATATCTGAATTCTCTTGAACTCCAACATGATAATTCCCAAGTATTGTGTATAATATTGCTTGTTAAGAAGTGAGGTTTTATGAGTCATTAAAATATGATAAATATCTTATAAACTATTAAATGAATATATATGAAGAACGACGGTAAGATTTTATGAATGCAAATTGATAATTGCAAAAATAAAGTGTCTGTGTGTTACAAGTTATACTTGATATGCAAGGATGGTACAATATTTTCATCGTACGCTTTTTGAGTAGAAAGTCGCCTTTACAAGATTTTCTTTGTCGCGTTTATGTGTTAATTAAAAGGTAAGCTCTCTGATTTTCTTTCATTTTCCCAAGAATGGCTCTGATTGTTAAATTAATCATACGCTGTTTCAATGACAACCAAACGATGTATTGTAACGCCAGCAATTGATAATGTAGGAGGAATTCAATCTCCTCATTAACAAATACTCCATTAAATAAATTGGATGTAAAAATTACGTATCATTACCCATAATGCTAGTTGGAATAGAATTACCGTTCTAGGAATAAGGAACAACTTGGTGGCAAGACTAATAAATCAGCGAACGTGAACAATTTTGTCGCTCACGCGATACTGATGTCGTCAAATCGTTCATTATGACATCAAATGTGAACATCTTCGGTATGCGCTTAATTGTGGTAACTCTCGCTTCGTAATATAAACGATGATTTACCAACGAAAGTGCAATCGATGCAATTGATCTGCCACAAATATTCAAGAAAGTAAGGAGCTCCACAAGAGACCTATGCTCCAGCTAATGTCATACGTTCAGGAAATATAAACATTCAACCTCAATTTAGAATGCAGCCAACTACCACATAGTCTCGTGTAGTCTTGCAATTAAAGTGTTTCGTGGTTTATATTACTATGATGAATCGCCTCATTGTTCCACCTAACCGTGGAGTTGAACCGTTTCTTTCGCAACCGCAGATTGAAATATGCTCCGTTTTAGACATTCGCATTGTTTCGAATGACAAATAATGGTCCATGTGTACTGCATCTGCAGAGCTGCAGATGAGGCTGCGACGAGTGCCTTACAATACTTTTACATTTCGACTGTGTGAAATGCTTGACCCGGAATCGGAGCCCCCGACCAGACCCCGGAGCGCCCGAAGTGACCCCTGCATTTCATCCGATGTGAATAAAATATCTTGTCACTGGGCATCGTCTCCTCTGTAGGGACAATACGCCATTATGGCGTCTGATCTTTATCTGGATTGACTGCTCTCGCCGAAGAACAGTTTAATAACCGCAGTTAATACAAATTAATCGCGGACCTCTTTTGTCGTTGGATTGCGGGGTCATCAGGGTCGATGTTCCGCTATGGTCCTCTGGACTCGGATATTTTTCTATGCGAAAATTTACATTGACAAGACCCTTTGTCTTGAGCTATTTTTATTGTTAGCAATATTCAACTAAGGCACACGTGTAAACTTCATAATATCCACAAGTAATGCTTACCAGCCTTTGTAACTTGAACACTTTGAATCGACCCTTTCTGAATATTCTTCCATATTACACAGTAAATATTCTCTTTGAGTTAAGTATAAAACAATATTCCCAAAAAAAAAATCTTCCGTCACATTTGCCATCATTTTCCTCACAAATATGTACAGCCAACCGAAGATTCGATAGGTCTCAACAATATTTTTTTATATCTAAAGTATAACCTAATCTAACCAACGCTAAACAAATATTGAACATAAATGTTTCAATGTTACTAGCACAGTAACGAGTTTGGGGAAGCCGACGGGAAGAATACGTCTTCCCACGGCCAAAGCATTGGACAACTCTTTGTCTTCTTCACTGTGCATTCGCAACCCTTCTCACACATGTGCATGTGCAATGATACAAAATAAGATTACTCAAAGTGACATTCGGATAAGTTTATTCGATTCTGATAAGTACTTAGCCCTTAATTGGATTTACTATTTTTGGCCACACAACAGCTTCGTGGATCAAATTTGACCCATACCAAAAAAACATTCGTTACAAGCATATTTTTGTATTATTTGCATAGATAGGGGATAAAAAAATAAACATTTTTTTATCTCTAACTATCATGGTTTAGTTTTAGGATCTTCAAAACAAGTTTTACATAAATTTGTAAGTAGCTTAGATTTTTGATTCATTTTGGATTAATCTATGCTTACAACTAAAATAAACAACCAACGAAAATCAAAAAGACTTCTTAGGAACTGACAATATCACAAGTTTCAGTATTTATACTTTATGACAAGCTATACACATAATAATCAGGACGAAATGTGTCTTAAAAATTAAATTAAAATTTTAGAAACTGTTTTCAGTCATTTTTTAATTCACATACGCAGCATCTGGTCTTTTAACGATTTAAAATAGCAACAATGACAATAGACGATGCATATTTTATAGTCTTAAAATTGGTAACATTTAGTCTGGCGTAATGGTATATTTATGGAAAATGTGTACGGTAAGGATCAATTGGTATGAAGAGGCGGGCGGAAACGCCTATAAATTTTATTCAATTGCTAAAAGGATTCGTTAGTATTATAATGAGTGATAATTATCGAGCCATTCATATGTCAGAGTTGCAAGGATATTTTTTTGATTTCAACATCTCATAAATCAATTCTAGAAAATTGCTTAGCAATCGATTAAAAGTATGATCGCATCTAGAAAATGAATGAATAAATATTGATTATTAAAAAATAATTAATAATGCTTGGGGCGCCCATGTGTAGGATTGGTCCACAAAAAAATCTGCATTTCCGTACTGGCTTGCATACTCAAAAAGCACTTGACCCAATACTACAATTGATATATTAAGAACCACGAGGCTCGATTTTGTGATTAATGCTCTCCCCGAGATATCGACATGAGCATCCATCAGGCATTAATGAATAAATGGATCGACTTCCGTAAGATCCGATATCTTTGCGTATGGATCGTGATCCGAAAAAATAAAATTGAGCCAAATTGATCTCACAAATTGCACGTACGTATTTAAATGGATCCACTGCGTACCACAAGCTGTGACCATCATTAATTTCCAAGCGGGACGCTCAAAACGTAATACTAAAACAGGATCTTTTTTCACATCGCCAAGGTGATGCTGGACCGTCGAAAATTCCTCATTACATCATTAGCTGTTTAAAGACGATTGCTGAAAATTAACACCGCTGATCGATAATCTTTTAGCGCGTGCACAAATAAAGCAATTCTGCTCCGTGAGTGTTCTTCTTTGTTTCGATCCCCCGTCCATAAATTGCATCTATGACTTCATCTCGAGCGTGATCATTTCCTTTTATTAGTCACCTTCGATAGCCAACAAAACGACTGTGACATTTTTATTGTTATACTTGATTGTATATGATATTTTATGTGTAAATCGTGCCCAGCATCACGCTGGAAAGCAACCATGAATGAATTTTTTAATCAACAACCTTTTTTATTTCGTACACGCCTGTGCAGCTTCAAATGCCATTAAATTGATGAATTCATCAATTACTTTATATGATTCATCAAAATAATTATCGCCTTCGTTTTTTGTCAGAGGATTACATGAAAACTTGCTAAAAAATCGTCCTTCATTCAACGAGTGGGCTAATAACACTCATACGAAGACGGAAGTATCAGCATGCCATTAATAATCCGTATCATTGCCAATATGATCAATATAATAGAAATTTACTAATAAAATTAACATTGAAAAGTATTTATAAATTTGCCAAATTTATAAATTTACGTCACCATACAGTCACGCTCGTCTTTAAAGAGTATGAAAACTTAACACACAATTAATTTTAGGCGGGCACTGATTTTTATCTTCAATGACTGTACCAAATTGCTTCTATCATACTATAATATATCGATTTGATTTCAAATCCAATTGATTGTTATTATTCGATTTTTTTATCGTGCCAGTCTAATCTACATATGTATCATAGGATCTACGTCAGAAATCATAATAAATGATCTTTGCTACAAAAAAAATACTATGAACGCTGTAAAACAATTTTGAAAACACAAAAAAACATACTTTCAAATTCAATGAGACAATTATGTTGTTTTTTTATATATATGTGACTAACAACGCTAATAATTCAAATGGAAATTGGACTGAACTTATCAATGACTTCGATCTATTGTCCAATTTGTGTGCAGGATCCAAGAACTTGGTCAAAGAACTGATAAATACTAATTCAAAAATTTTTTAAATGAAACTAGTATAGGCACGATAGGGCAAACGCACTAAAAAGGGTTTGTTCCCGGGGGGTTAGTGTGTAAAGTTCTTCTTTTCTACGCTACAGTTCACTGGTTGTCGAAAGGAAATGTTGTGAATCGTGTCTTTGAATTGAAAGATGAAATCAAGTTGTTCCTGGAAGTGCAAGAGAAACATGTCCTTTTGGTATACTTAAATGACAAATCTTGTTTGAAAATAGTAGTATGTTTAGCAGATATAATAGAACAGCAAAATAGGGTTAATCTAAAACTTCAGGGAAAGGAAACGAACATTATCGCATTTCACGATAATCTCGGGGCATTTTTATCCAAGTTGCAAAACTGGCGAAGAAAAATAAATTTTGGAAACATTGCCATGTTTGAGATTCTCTGCAGTATAGTAAATAAGTCTGAAGGTGAAATAAATAAAAATTTGAAGGAGGAGGTTATTCCTTGAAAATGAACTTCAGTGTTACTTCTATGAGCTGAAATAAGAAGAAACTACATTGACACGAAATTTATTGTCAGCTACTCATGATTTAGCCATCATTTTCGATGAATTACAAGATGAATTCATGGATTTGCGGAATGATTCAATGGAAAATTACTCACACAATCCCGATGTGGTATTTATCATTCTTAGCGAAAAAGATTGGGAACCTGTTATTATATTGACATTTTATTATATATTACAAAAACATAGCTTCATCTTTTTGCGGACAATTTTCGTTAAGATATGGAAAAAGCCAATGTTTTCCTAGGCTGGATTGAGTCGATCGATCGGAAGTGTTACTACTTCCAATCGATAAGTCCGATAATAATTTGTTGATACAGTGATCATTTATTTACAGGTTGGATTCAATTCAAGCCCATATAATAAGAGTACATGATCTAATCCACTATACGAACATAAATACAAATAATTAATAAATACTAAGCGTATAAAACATGAATGTTTTGTTATTTATATGACAGATTCTCACGTATTAATCTTGTATGGTGATTCAGATTAGGATGAATCACGGTTGTTCATGCATCTTTAATTTATTCATATATGCTCCAAAGGGAAATTTATTTCGGTATATCTATGATTGCATCCTTTTAGCATAATCAAACAATTGACCTCATATTGATCGCTCGATGGTTATTTCTCCGAGCGCGGATATTTATTGATATCCTTCCTCGCATTTAACATATGGACTTGCGGCAAAGCAATTCACAGAATAAAAATGAAAGGTATCATACAGTCGAGGCCTCCGTCCTGCAGGCCGCAGTAGTGGGTAGTTGATTATGAAAATAATGACATCAATAAACATTCATATTTATTGCGATGACTTTTCGCGATGACCCCGCGGCTGCGAAATACGTATCTTATTGTAAGATGTCAGAAACGGTCACCGATTTCTTCGTCACGTAATCTGTTAGCCGTAAAACACTCCCGGGAGATGACATCTTCGATTGCCTCCAATTCGACAGTTTTGAAAGTTTCCCATCCGCACTTTATCAAATTCCACTTTCCCAGAACTAATTCAGCTTATCTCCTCTACTATACATGATCTAATTTTTCGGGATTGATCGGTTGCGACTTTGATCCTTAATCACGTGTTTTGAAAACTTTTTGACGTCAATTTTGCTTACCTCATCTGCGAAAAATGTATTCGTCGGATCACAGTTTTTCTTTTTATTTTTTTAATGATGTAATAAGCCCATATTGTATGACCCGTGGATCTTGGGAAAAGCAGATTTCAATAACTGTATTTTCCAAAGCGTTTTTTATCGACACGTCATGGCTGTTAACAGGGTATTGTTTAGCAGATCTTGTAATTTTTTCACGTCTATTGTATAATATTCGTACTGTTATTATAATTTTGAAGATCCGTGGCAATTTGAAAACAATGCATTTTTGCACATAGTCAACGGTATACATATATGGCAAAAAGTATGCTCTCAAAAAGGTT
The DNA here is from genome assembly GCA_008973525.1 of Stenopsyche tienmushanensis. Classification (NCBI taxonomy): domain Eukaryota; kingdom Metazoa; phylum Arthropoda; class Insecta; order Trichoptera; family Stenopsychidae; genus Stenopsyche; species Stenopsyche tienmushanensis. The sequence goes on from WACJ01000015.1 coordinate 132,413, forward strand.
AAATGTGTTAACATAATAGCTATTTCTTCATACAATTCGATATCATGATATTTTACATTGTATTTATTTTCTTCGTGATGATTACGAAAGAAGTTCCATGTTTACCTAACTAGGAGTCTTAAAATTATATGTTTCATTGTGAGTTTTTAAGTACTGTTAAGAATATAATTGTTCGATGCCGGATTAACGAACTTTAGATCTCTCGATATTTTTCATAGGTACTCAAACAAATCATATTCTTCAACAGCACTTGATCTAACTGATTTATCTCCTCAAAAGTATTCAAAGGTCACTATATTTCATCGATGTAAAATCATACGTTACAATGAAATAATGAAATACGCTGACACTCAAACTTTGATCAAGATTCGACTTAAGTATTGTTTGTGCGTCGATTGTCAGTAAAAACGCCATAGGATGTGTATTTAGCATTTCTTCACATCCGGATAAAATATTGGACCTAAATGGATGTCGAAGGTCGGTTGATATACGACCAGTAAAACAAACATTTATGACTGTAATTATGGATTATTTGAAAACGTTTAATGGGTGCATAGCACCCGACGCAGCACTCAACCGGTTGAATCGATGCAATGCAGTTGCATCACAAATCCACCGAGAGCTTATCCATATAGATACGTGTTATGGGAGAATTTACGACCTGTTTATATAGGATTTTATTGGTTCACCAGGTTGATAGATATTCAACTTGTCTTCGATTCCTTTTAATACACCATTGATAATTATGCATGAGACCGTTGCAGGAATTGTTTCATCCCACGCACCTTATCGACCAGTCGGCCTTGGAAGACCATTTGCATATTCTTAGTCACCAGGTCACAAAGTGCCAATCGTAACTGGTTTTGATAATCCAACCAATGCCCTTTATATAATAAATCCCCGAATAATTCATATTTAAAAAATGCATTCAAATCGAGATTGATTTAGCATCCGAAATGTCATCGCGTTACATGTCTACTATGGCAACCTCTAATAAAGATAATCGTACTCATTTGCTAAAGCCGAGTAAAGAGAAAAACGATCTGTAAACCGGATTCGGTCTCCTGTAATAAGTAATGCGACCCGCTTTAACCGCACAACTGTTTATCCAACAAAATAACATACGAAACGGCTCATCATATTGTGGAAATTTCATGGATGGAATGTAGTCTGCCATCCGGATAAGTCAGTTTTCCAGTAATATGTAAATCAAATAATTTAAATTGAAGCTTAGAATCAATGAAAATTCAATGAAAACAGACGGGATCTTAAAAAGCGTAGGCGTCAAATGCTGGAATTCAATGGAGACATTTTATTTTATATAGAGCATTTATATGCGCGCGCAGATATATATACGTAGAATAAACGGAATTCACCTGATCATTCTATATAGTGTATCCCTAATAATTGACCCAATTAAGTGGCTGTTTAGTCACTACTATTTGAAAATAAATAATGTAGACCAAAACTGTTTGGAAAAATTGGATTGTCAAAAAATCATGCGAATCATAAGTAAATATTGAAAACATTAATGTCAAAATGAAACTCGGACGGCTAACCATATATATATCAATAAAATAAATTCTTTATCATATTGATTTATTATAATTCGATTAATTATAAGGGCTTGATTCTTATATTTACAGTTGATTAAGAGAATATTAAAAAACTGATTACTGAAATATAGATGACAAGACAAACTAAATTAATACACTTAAACCTTTTTTTGTGCGAAAATCGCACAAAAAAAAGTACTTACATACTTAAACATAGAAAACTTACTTACATAGAAACACTTACATAGAAAAAGTGAAGTTACATTCCATGGACTTTAAAATCTGCATAACTTTAAAACAGCTATATAAAATATATCCAAAATCGCATAAAAAAAATAAAAATAAAAAAAACAGGAAAAAATAATGCAAAAATCTTGCATCGCTGGTAAAATTTTAAGGATATCTGACTTCTAGCATCTCAAATTCCAGACATCCACTAGAGAAATACTAATTATTTTAATCACAAACTATCATCGTTGTATGATAATTTTCGATGCGATTTTCGATATGATTCAAAATCGCTCTCTTCTTCGGAAGAAATTCATAATTAGTAAAGATATCACTATAGTCTCTAACTAAAAAAAAATCATAAAATGGCGACTCTTCAGTCAAGTTATATAGAATGTATGTTCAAAAGTCGGAAAAATAAAAATAAAAAAATCAACTTTTTCAAAAATCTAAACCAGAATAAATGGCGCGGTCGTAGTTCAGCGATAGCAACGATACGTACTCTTTATTAAATAAAAAAATCGCATAACTTCGAAATTGCACAAAAAAAAAAGTCGCACAAAAAGAGGTTTGAGTGTATATCTGTAACGTGGGGTGAAAATGAACATAAAGACTTAAATACGCTAATATCACAAGTCTCGTGATTAAATCACAAAATCAATAGCAGCTCATTATGCATGCAATCAACGATATAATATATAGGTATGTAAAAATCAAGGTTGGGGTTGTAATCTTTGTTCCTGGTGCCTAAAGAAATCCTGTGGGGAGAGGGAGGATTTTTGAGAGTGTCAGAGTGAGAATCTTTCCGCCATTATCAAAATAGTCTTGGTCATGGAGCTAACTGGAGTAAAGTTTCGCAATTGGAGTCTCCCTATTTTAACCCTTTGAGTAGTGAGCTAATTTAAAATATTTATAATCTTAGATGCTATATTTGCTTGTCTGTCACTTATCGTCGTACAAATTCACTTATCTGTTAGAAGTGCCATAGCGTGTATGAAGCTTGTATATAAATAAACACTGTCGATAGCACACAATATTCGGTAACTCTCTTCTCGGGCTCAATAGTTGAATTAGTGTTATACAAGACACCATCTATGTTACGATATTTATTTTAATAAAACTTGTATAGGCATGGTGGGACAAATTGACTCGAACATCACGAAAAGTGAAACTCTAACCGGCAATTGGTCGAAAAAGAAGGAAAAATCGTTTGTACTATCTCCGTCTCCTTCGAATATATATCATTATATATTACACAAACAAGGCTTCATCTATCAACTTTGACAACAGTTTTTTTTTAACCATAATTATGGTTTCAGATCAATTTTTGATGATAACACGATGAATTTTAATATCCGTATCCGTATTTTAATATCATACCGAAATTATAATTTTTATATAGGAGCCAATATTATTTGTTCTAATTAGTTTTTCACATAACTTTAGCCGTCATGCATTCCATTCCTACTCGAGCCCCATCAATATATTTACTATTTTAATTAGGTCGTCCATTCAAACCTATCATTCGGTATAGGGATTTTTAAAATAATGTATACGCCAAAATAGTGTAGGCGTACTTACTACACGTTTTTAATACTACTTCGTAATTCGTGCAACTGTTAAATGATTTAATTCCCCATTGTGTTCAAATGGTAAGTCATGCAAACATGCCTTGGAATGAATGAAAAATCTGATGTAATATTCCAATTGTTGGAGTCGCTTATTTAAAAGACTAAATTTATTAAATTGGCAGTATTTTTGATGGCACAAAGATTATTTTGCGAGTCGAGACGTGACGTATTAAATTATTGTACAAATCAATTGTATTGCGATGGGTTTTGCACATTTTTTCGCAATGGTGTCATTTATGCCATGACAATCAAAGCGGCGAGCTTTGTCACAAATACGTGACAAACGATTTTATTGAAGGGAAATAATGAACAATTTAAACCTCCAAACGAGTATTACTGATTTTATTGCAAATTTTATGACGCTGTTCATGTGCGAACTTCAAATCGTGATGTATAGATGAAAGACATTGGCACTTTAATGGCGCATTTACTGTCGTCGATTTAAACGGATTTCGAACAATTGAATATTAGACGCACAAAAATATGATTGATTTTATATGTCGATGACATCGAACGAGCGGTGAGTTACGCTTGAAATTAGACTGCGCGCGCATGCACAAATGCTCAGGTATTGCGAGACATGCTTGACAAGCTTATCGGATATCGTTCATTTTCTACATATGGTTATTAATGTTTTTATTTTATTTTCATAAACGGTTGTTCTCTTAATTGGGGGGCTTCTTTCTCTTACATTGGTCATGTACCATATTCAGACGTAGATGATCTTCACAAGAGAAGTTGAGGTCCCTAACATTGCAAGACCCATGGCAGCATCCCCTCCTATCCTCCTCTGATAGATCATCGTTTTTTAATTCAAAAAAAATATTTATTCATATAAAATAACTGATATTATCAAAAATGACATAAATAATAATGTAAAATTTATGCTTATTTAAAGCCATTGATTTTTAAAGGCTAGGGGATCATTAGTTACATTCGACACATATGCTCTATGTCGGGGTTGTTTTTTTTATAAAAATATTTTTTTTCCTTCTTTTGATAAAATACTCCCAATTTTACCTTTAAATTGTCATAATACGAAATAATTGTTTTTGAGAGTATACCCTTTCTAACAATATGCTACATGTCATACAAATAATTCAATAAGTCGTTAAACTTGAAGAGTTATCAGTTTGCAAGGGTCAGAACTAAGAAAATATGATTCATGAAGAAAATCCAGTGGTGTCAGATCTGGAGATGGTGCAAGCTACGGAATAGGCCACGAGATTTTTAGCAACGGGATTAAGTCAATTAATTAAGCTATTATATTTGGAAGTAATCAATTTTTGGATGAAGGAACCAAACCTTAACCTTTTGAGGAGTGAGCAAATTAAAAATCGATTAAGTCGTTGATGCCATAATCGCTTTACACCGATTACTTTCTGTCAGCTCCTGTCAGCATAAGACAATCTTCAATTCGAGGCAGAGTCAATTGTAAATAAGCACCATTGATAGCATACCACGTCATTTGTTTACATAAACAATACACAAGAAATCGATTCATTTGATCATGTTTAAGAACGAAATGATGCTTGCTGCACAATGAGGATTTATACGGATGATAAGTGGCGGACATACAAATATAGCATCCAAGTGTATGATGATTTAAAATTTGCTCACTACTTAATTTCTTAAAAAAATACTTTTACTTCAATCAATTATCAGTATAAACCAATTTAAAATGAATGCGTAAATCTTTTGTATACTGTGTGTTTTTCCGATTTCTGCAATTATGTTTTAATTAAAAAGTATACAAATTCTGCAAATATTGATGATATTATTCTTCCTTTACGCGAGTTCCAATGTTGTTAACGAAACTCCAATATCTTTTAGAAGAGATAAGATTACTATATTTTAGTCAGGGTCCATCTACTTTAGAACAGGTTGCATCAATACGAATTACATTCAATAAAATTTACGTTTTTATCATTAAGAGCTATTCTTATGCTCGACTTTTTTTGTGCGATTTCGAAGTTATGCGGTTTTTTTAAAGCAATTTTTTATATTTTTTAGTTTCATACTTTTTGGATAAAATATGAAATAAATCATCAACACTAACCGAAATTTGGAAAAAAAAATATATAATTTGGGACTGTGTAAATTAATATATAATATATAAAAAAAAATTAAAATGACAAAATAAGACCACCAATAATTTAAACAGTCGCCATTTTGTGATTTTTTTTTTAGTTAGTAATAATAGTTTGTAATCAAAATAATTAGTATTTCCCTAGTGGATGTCTGGCATTTGAGATGTCAGATATCAGACATCCTTAAATTTTTACCAAAAATGCTATTTTTTAATTGCCTTATTTTATTCCTGTTTTTTTCTTAACTTTTTTTATGCGATTTTGGATATATTTTATATAGCTGTTTCAAAGTTATGCGGTCTTTAAAATTCATGGAACGCATCTTCATTTTTTCTATGTAAGTCATTGCTTTTTTTGTGCGATTTTCCGCAGAACGCATCTACCGCAGAAATAAAGGTTTAAGTGTCTTTGATAAAATTTATGATTATCATTATTTTCATCATCATCAGACCATAGGTAGCTCACTTTGAAATCAGAACCTTTTTTAATACCCAATTACACCACATCATTATTTTAATACTCAATGTTTTTGATGAGCTTTTTTATATTCATGAAAACTCCTATTTACATTAAAACTCTTAAATTGGCATTATTTAAATTTGATATTTAACAATTGATTTAAGTATAAAATAAAAATAAAATTTATTTGGCTATAACAATAAAATGACACAAACAATAGGAAATTTTCTCTTCGGGTAACTTTCTAAATGGAATCACTATATTTTATGAGCATTCAGATAATTCATATTTCTGCGCAGATACTCATAATTCGGTCATGATGTGGCTATAATTTACCGAAATTCTTAAGCTTAAATTTATTCATCTTATTTCTCTTTTTTTGCAGGTGAGTATTCTAAATCATTTTCGTTGTGAAGTTCGAAATTGCCGGTCGGTAAGTATGATTTGTGTCGCTCTTCAAACGTAAATTATCTTCTCCGTTTAGCATAAAATAGTAACTCCGCTTTTGGTCGCATATTTAACATCCCAAATTGGAACGTGCGTCCAGAGATTATGAGTGGGTCGAAACAGTCGCGAGGAAAAATCAACCCGGAAAATTGAATATTTTTTGCCGTAACAAATCGACCGTTTTACGAAGCAATAATTTAGCCTAATGTGTTTGGATTATGCTTGTGATATGTTAAAATTATGAATGGCAGTCGTCCAAATGCTGGCTTCTTCCGCATCATCCTGCACAATGATGGTCCGAATACTTCTATTTTCGGGTCGGCTCTTGTCTTCTGCGGGGATTCGTATTGTTATATTCGTTATGACAACGGCGAGGCGTGTAACGACATCGTTATCTCTTGTCGTTATCAGGACATTCGCAATAAACAAGTGCTTTCCATCGTCAGATCTGACATATAAATGCGACTAATTCGCCGTGAATATAATCACAGATTTCACACGACATTTAAAACGGATAAAAATACTCTGGGCTTTTATTCTTTGACCTTAATGGTTCGCCTCGAGAGCGAAGTCTTGAGAACTTTTTGCAATTCAGCGATATAGTTTATTGTGCATAAACCGTGGAACGGCATTATCATGTCTATAAAGTGAGTGATAAATATTTTCCGCCTTTGGATGTACGCTAAGGGATTCGAACATCATTAAAAATCTATATGGAGGGTCTTCTTTAAGAGGACCACCTTTGTGATATTTAAGGACCCTCACATAAATTACGGCTCATCTATTCGAAGGGCCTACGATTATTTCATGACCTTCCTTTTCTATTCTGGTGAATATCCCTTACAATGCTCGTCTGAGGAGAGCATGTACCGCTACAAAAGAATTCTCTTTCCCACATCCATTAAATGTCACTATATTATTTCGTATTATTTTACATGACAGACTTTGATATGAGTTGTTTTATTCATTTTGAAAATCATATATTATAATGTAAAGTGACATTTGCGACCGCCTGGTTTCGTTGATGTTTGATTATGCTCTTTTTCCTCTTCGTCTTGGATACATAATAAAATAAAATCCTTTCAATTATAAAATAATTAACAAAGCTTTAGCACTTTTCCCATAGAAATCATTTTTATTTATGGATTTTTGATCTTAGGCGCTTAATTTACCACTAACGTTAAATTTACACTGCAATAACATTGAGCTAAAATTAAAAATCATGAATGAGATCCTGGTACATATATCCGTATAATATAATAATATAAAGATTGATCTTTGCTTATGTCGCTGATTAGTTATATCTCGATTGAAATATGATATTGTTACTTAAAAATTCCCATTTTACTATAATATAAAACTCAAATCGAAGTGCCAATACATTAATATCGATGAATAAATTTTTAAACTTCAATCCAATGAAAACTTTTAATGGGTCATTCTGATTCTAGCAGGATCTATAGATTGTTTTAAATATGAATCGAATAAGTTTTCAACTTTTAAAGAATAGAATATTATAATAATTAGTTTACAGCCCAAACTTGAACAAAATTGTTGGGAAAATCGATCGTTTTAGAAGGGTGATTTGTGATGATTATCTTTATATGATCCTTAAACGAGAGCTTTTCTCTTATCTAAAGTCGCAAAACTTGGCTATAAACCTTCATAACAATCATGTTCTTCGACTTTTTTTTTATAGATTCTTGCATTTATATTCTAAAAGAATAAATAAAATATCAAATGTAAAGTAAACATTAAATTATTTGGGAAAACTCTCGATGTCTGAAAAGCTGGAAAACTGTCCTATTTTCTTGATAATCTGTTCTATTACAGTTTCCTTGATAATATTATAATTTTTATTTGCTATAATATTATCGAGTATCATAGATATATTAACCCTTTCAGACCTGGCGTGCACAATTGTAGACATAAATATATTTTTTTTATATTCTCCTTATTATACTTTAGACACATGGAATTTACAAAATCCATCGGATGAAAAAAATTTAAACTTAGATGTTTAATGCAGTAGAAATCGCCTGCATCCGATAACTGATATAATGCCTTATAATTATTCTCTCACTTTGAATTCAAACTATTATTATGTGCCTGAATCCATAAAATATTTAATGGTTCGTTGTGTGTATTCGATTTATATTACACTGAGAAATCTTACTAATATACATTGTATGCATAGATGTATACAAAAACTTTAAATTTCGGTGTAGAAATGGTGCACTGGTGCACCGCGAGCTTATTACAAGTGCACCGCGAAAAAATTGGTAAAAACGAAAAATTCTGCAAAACAGTGAAAACCGAAAAAGTCGTTGGCGAAATTATGAAAGTCAACGAAAGAGTTAATGTAAGTTTGAATTAGCCAAATCAATTGCGCGTATGTTAACCGTTTAACGTAGACTTTGGATATTCTACGCCTCGCAGCCGCAGTCCGTTCAAAGTGGAGTAAATAAACATGCTGTGGAGAAACAATCGTCTTTGAAATCCAGCACCATTACCCTGTGGAATCCTTCTCGTCAACGTTACAGGAGATGCGGCAGTCGCAGGCCGTCAGAAGCTCTATGAACGGAGGTAACTGGGACTGGTCGACAGAAGCAACACGAACATAACTGGGCCCCGGTATTCAAGCTGAGAGTTCTCGCCTACGTTACAATGGATACATTTATTACCAAACGAAATCGTGAATCAGACCAAAATATTAATGACACAGGGAGTACAAGTGAAAGAAGTAGTGACGATATTACTAGACATCATACGTCTCATACAAAAGAAAATGTATCCAGTAAAATCAGAAAACATAATCGATAATATTCTGAAGAATATTTATGTTTCGGTTTTACGTATTTTTACGCATTATGTATTTAACTCAAAGTATGAGTATATTTGAAAACTTCGGTATTTCGGATTGATATTGCGCTATTCGAAAGACTTACCTAAAACAAAGAATTTAAACATCCATTAGACCAAATATTTTGTGTGTATATTTTAGATGACAAATTAAATGATAGCTCAAATTTATCTTGCAAATCTTATTATCCTTACCTGAGAGCTCTTACTGCATGAAGTCCTGGACACCTTTGGAATTTGGCTCACCAGCAGTTCTTTTGAACCACACTGTACAATTTTTCACAACGTCCATCTATACTTAAGACTATTGATTGATGAAGGCTGGTCGATTTCGTAATCAAACAATTGCGGATTGCTTTTATATTAAACACGATTTCATACCTGAAATTAAATATTTGACACATTTTAGTCCAATTATTTAGCTGATGATATATTTTTAAAATGATATATGTATTTTCTTTAATCTAAGGAAAAATTGATGCTTAATGAAGCTTTTAGCTATAAAATGCTAGATGAATCACTTCCGAATATCGTATTTTACATATACATTTGAATGTTAGTCGTGACTTTAAAAAAATGATACAAAAATCGGACCTAAATCCTACATCTTAAAATAGACATCTTGATTTTCCTATCCACTATGAGTATTATTTCCGATCTGTGTTCTTGAAATCTCAATGCAATTGTTCAACATTTTAAACATTTCGATAATAAGCCTAATAATCGTATTACAATATACTTAAAAACTATGACTACTTGCCTCAATATTTTAGCTGCATGACGATCAGGATACAGTCTGGAACACGGATCACATTCCGGAACGGCACAACACTCTGTGTATTAAAAAATATCACTTAACATACGCACATGCACATCCTAACCTGTGAAAATAAAATATAGCTCTGCACCGAATATTGTTGCATAGCATAAACTCGACGCCTAAACTGGACGGACAAATTGAAACGCATTTATGACAAATTATTAATATTTATAAGAAAAACTATTTTTTAAAAATCATGGGATTAAATAAGCTGCTGCGATATATTCCCAAAAATATTATTTTTCAAAAAAAATCACCATCCTTTTCGTTGCATAAATATATTATTTTTTAATGAATTTCAAATTTGATAAAAATATTTTTGGGAATATATCAAAAGAGCTCATCTCAGAGAGAATCTCATGCATTCTTTCAATAGTTTTTCATAATAATTTACATTTAGTATTAATACATTTATATTCGTACGCTCAGTTGAGCCGTCGAATTCTAGGCGACAATCAGTGCGTGTTCGGTTCTTAGGTTATACGGTTTGGCTTAATCGTCAGAGGGATATATCTTAATAAATAAAGTGCAGTGTTGTTCCAGAATGCGTCCCATATTCCAGGATCTATCCTGAACGTCATGCAGCGTCGATACTCAGGCAAGTGTTCTTAGTTTTTTAAGTGTTTTGTACTGCGACTTATAGTAAATTGGAGGTCCCTGATGTCTATTTTAAGATGTAGGATTTAAAACCGATAAATTATGTTTTTTTTAAAGCCACGATAAACTTTTAATTGTATTGTCACAATAGACTCTTACATAGAGTGTGGAATAAGATGTCGATGGTTGAATACAGTAGGATGGTTTCAATGGGTATCTGATGAGCTGTGCGCCTGGTCGTGGCGGAATCTTCAAATCGTCATACAGTCTGATCGCTGAGGAAAGATTCATAATCATCATCAGTCTGCGTTCGTCCACCGTTGAACGCTTCGCTTACGAGTCTTCATCCCTCTCGATCCTCCGCTTTCCGCATCCAGCTTCATCCTGCTATTCTTTCGATGTCGTCAGTCTTACAGAGGTCTCCAATCCAACACTTTTCTTCCCCATCGACCGTCGTTTCTTCGACACGTTTGTCTCCCCCATTGCCACTTAAGTGTGTCAATTCTTTTAGTAGCGTCTACTACTCGAGTTCTTCTTCGGATATCCTCGTTTCTGATTCTATATTATAAAGACACTCCGAGCATAGATCTCTCTATGGCACGCTGGGAAAACTTTATTCTGTGTAAAATGCCTGATATTAGATTCCACGTCTTCGTGGGTTAACACTGGGATGATGCGTTGGTTAAATGCTACCATCCCAGTGGTATTCGTCTGTCAATTTCTGTTGAGAAATTCTGTCGTCCTAGTTGTATTACTTGTCCCAGATAAGTGTATTCATTTTCAACCTCAATTTGTGTTCCCCCAATGGATATCGCCCCGAAGGTTTGAGAATTGTGACTATTTATTATGGCTTCGATTTTATCCATGTTCATTTTCAGACAAATTTTACTTGACACTTCGTTTAGGTCTTGGAGCATGTCTTGAAACTTTTCAGATGATTCGGCTATTAATACTATGTCACAATTTCTCCACTTGTGTGTTGTCAATACTGTGTCGACACTTTTTCCAAGATAGCAGTTTAAACACATCTTCCAAAGTGTTTATGATAAGCTTGGGAGATAGTTTATATTACAGCGTTGTAGTGAGTCTAAAACTGCCCAAGAAAGACAGTGGCTGATTATAGTTTTCTGGATGATTTGTCTTAGTATGTAGATGTCGATGATACTAAAACCTTTTCTAAATCCAGCCTGTTCTCGAGGTTGAAATTTGTCAAATCGATCTGCCAGCCTACTAGTTTTAACTCTAGAGAATACTTTATATATATATGGGAGAGAAGCTAAATTCAACGATAGTTTCTGTAATAATAGAACATTAAACTTTATTGAAAGAAAATATTGCACGTTATTTTCCTTCCTTAAATAGAGAAATTTATGACTGGATTCGAAATCCATTTGTTACGACTGAAAAATCGTATTGTGAATTTTGAAGAAGAAGAATTAGTCTCATTGTCGACAGATTGTACTCTAAAAATAAAATTTTCCGAAATGACAATAGAGGACTTTCAGATTTCAAGAAGAATATCCAGCTCTTCACACGAAGGCACTGAAAATTTTGTTATAGTTTCCGACATCATATTTGTGTAAGCTCGGTTTCTCAACAATAACTAATATGAAAACTAAAAAACGAGAAAGATTTACGAATTCAGACGAAAAGTTGAAGGTAGCTCTATCAAATGCTCTATTGAAGGCACCTAAAATTTATGATATCTGCAAAAGCCAACAAGCTCACGTAGCACATTAATTGATTTTTGATTGATCATATAACTTCTATTGTGTTAAGCAGGGACATCATTGTGGGTGGACAACGGAAAAAAAACACCCGTTCCCCCAACCTAGATTTACCACTTACAGAGAGCAAATATTTTTAATAAAACGCGTATAAATATAAAATTGTTTCTAGGGAAAAATTGGCTAACTAAATATATTTTCAATGTTAAACATTTTTTATATAATTTGACATAAAAAGAAAATATGTAAAAATGGTGTAAATATTATTTTTTTAAATATGTAATAAAAATTATGTCTATGTATACAAATTTTTTCGACTTCTTAATTCTGGTGCACCGCCACTTTTTCCCATGGTCAAAAGTGCACCGTGACTTCAAAAAGGTTGAGAATCACTGTAGTACATACTTATAATTGGCCTTAATGCTCTAAGAATATAAACTTATGCCGAAAAAGAATTTAAATGTATTAAAGGATTGTAATGTCTACACGAAAGCTTTTTTCATATTAAAGTATATAAATATCTTGAAAAGTTTGAAACTTCTTTGTTTCACTTTCCGTCGAGCTTTCTTTAAGTACTTTGCCAAACTTTCCATGTTAAAATTAAGTGATTTTTTTTATCTTTGTTTGAACATACAGTACCGAATTTTCATAATTATACGTATAAATCTATATTTATATAATTTAATAAAGTAATATATTTTGATTGATGTGCATTGAAATTATTATTTTTTAATGTTAAAATCAATTTACTTGTCGTTGAGAAAAAGCTCATTTTAACGATGAAGCTTTTATACAGACTTGAAAATATTTTTCAATTACCATAAATTGCATCAGATATAAGCATATATGGTGGTATTTTGGCTTTAATTGTTTCTTAATCAAATATTGACTATGCTAATTTGGCTCCATGAAGAGTTAATTGACTCATCCGTGAGATGATCAGTATTTGCTTTGAATTTGTCTATTTGTGAGGTCCATTTAGGCTGCACTCGGACGAAGATTAAATAATCTATCAGCTGTATGAGGAAATGTCTTCATCTTAAATACTACATGGACTTTAATCTATAATCCTTGCTTAAGCCTAGTTGAAATGATTAAAAATTGTCATCTTGTGAGCTGTGTTATTGTTAGAGCCCACCCAGACGGCTTATATTATACAAACAGGAGTCTGAAGAAGAACATTGGACAAAATTGCTTGATATTGCGTTCACATATGGTAGACATTTTATTTCGCTTGTTTGAAAGTCGTAAAGTTTAATACATCGGTGACATAAGCCAAAGGAGCGAGTGAATCATCTTAGATTTTGCAGATGTCGACAACTTTTATCTTTATGGCCGCTATGAATAAATACTAGAGCTGAAAATGTAATGAAATCAAATATCACTTTCTTTACTACCCTTAAGCAGATTTTGGCCTTCTTCTCTGATATTTTGACAGTTGACCATTTTATTCAATGTGTAATGATTTTTTAGTTACATTAAGCTTATAACAGACAGTTGACTCATTGATAAAGATCATCTTTTGTCTATGTGTTTTTTAATGTATTTAGAAAAATGTCACTATGTTTTTATACTTTGCTTTATGGCACCAGTTTATAACAATGGAAAAATTATTATCATGGATGTCGTGACATTTGACTAAAAGGATCATCAATTGATCAATTCTAAATAATTGATAAATGGACCACTATTTTTTTTAAATGGTTCTATAAACACCGGTTGGTCTAGAATTGTTTTGCAAAATGATCATGATACTTTTATATAAAATAAAAAGAAACTTCAATGACGGTCGGAAATAACTGACATTTGTAAACGAAGAATAAATGTGTATTTTTGCTATCAATATATGACATCCTGGTTTTATCGCGTTCAGACAGAACTATCCAATCAATCTTTCCAACCATTAATTGGACATCGAGGAATTCATGCAAAACATATCAATACGTTGACGAGAAAGTAAAACACTAAACACACTCCATTATGTCACAGAAGAACACATGTCATAATTGTTAACGACTTCCTCGAAAGTCCACGAGCAAAAAAGAAAAGAAAGAAAAATGACATCGAATTGAAACGGGTGCGGAAGCTTACATCCATTATTTCACTTACGTTAGAGTGTTTATGATGCAATTACGGCTTTTAGACGCTGAATGCTCGTATATTATCAGTTGTAAAAAAATCGTCTAATCAATTCAAGTTCATAATATCTTATTTACATACGCACGGCGTACGTCAGATCAGAGACAACTTTCGCTGGTAAATACGCAGTTTAATGTAGAAAGCGGGTTCAAACTGTATCATTACCCTAATTGCTCCCAATAAAAACCTTACACGGGTAATAGTTTATTAGCAACCGGTGTTTTGATATTCAAATCGATGATCTTGACGATTGGTCGACTCCCTTTTCCGGCATTTATTTTTTACTGGGGAAAAACTATGATTTGTGTAATCAATGCGCAGAAAAAAATCGTTTTAATATACCTATTTAGGTATTTAACAACATGTATGCTATGCTAGATAAAATTGGGTTGCGTATAAAATATAATTGCAGGCATGAATACGAATACGAATCATAGAACGATACTTGAATGCATATGAAGTGTGCATAATTTTTGCCTTTATAAATTGACTCAAGGCAATCCAAAACACCATTTTATATTGAAAATGAAGACAATATAAGAATGGCTGTTAGGTTTCTAAAAAACACTCAGCAATATATGTTTTAGTGGAATATAAAATTAATTAAGAATAATGATCAAAATCATTATATAAGGTGTCCTTAGACGTCACTGATTATCTTTAAAATGGAGGAGTTTGCATGAATTTTTAAAGTTTTCTCCAGTATTAGCTTGAATTTTATGCTCTATTTTTTGCAATAAATGTTGTTGCTTTAATTTTGAAAATCTTTCAATGAAAAAAAAATTTAACATAATTTAAATTCTTTGGCTAAATATAGAGCTTTTCTAATGCTCTTTGTAGTTATTTTATACTTTATCAGATTGGATTAATACTAAATTTAAATTATTTGTGTTGCCATCATCCTTAAGTATCTATGGTAGGTTTTATTAATATTTCATGCTGCTGATCTTCAAATGGCCCAAAAATTACGCAAATGTAATTTGATGATGGTGAAGAGTTTCAAAATATTTCTATTGTCTTAGATCTTTGACTTCGGGGTTCAATATTTGTATAAATAAAAGTATTTTGACACCCCTGCGAATGTCAGGGATCATAACCGAGATTGCTGCGTCTGTAGAATGATCTGTTGTTGAAGAATATCATTTTATTCTCCCAACAAGAATATATTTAAAGCTTTGCTTGCATAAATTTAGGACGAACCACATACTAATGATGGTGATATAAATAAATATGACTCAAAATTATAAAAATAATGCTGTTAATCCCGTAACCAGCTGGTGGTCCACAGTCCATAAGTTGATTATCGATGCTTTATTTGAACTTCATCAGAGGCTCTTGAACTATTTAGAATAGATTCTGCATAATTGTACTTGAAAATCCTTGAATAAATAGGCGCCCACGCGAAATAGCTCAAATCTGAAAGGACCATTATATCGTAATTATGATTTATTATCTCGAAGGTTCAGACTTGCTCGTAAATAATAAATTATTCCAGTCACTCCCGAAGAACTGAACATCGCTCATCATATCTTTTCCAAGAATATAACAATCGAGAGACGACCATCTATCGCTGGCTGTCCATCCAAATTCCACGGACATGACTGACTAATTCTTCGATCACGCCGAAATGCCCAAACATGAATCTATTTGGCAACAAAAAGTGGTCACTTTCGATTCGCGACACGTCCACATGACGATCGACGACCAGCGTTTCCCAAATATTTTAACGCCGTCGTGGGTGAAAGTGACACCCGCGGCTACAAAAGCCGAGATGATGACCTCCAATCTAACGTATTGACACCGTGCTTGCATTTTCATTGATTGCCGAATGATCTTCGTGGTCTGACTATTATGCTTGCAATAAATTCAAATTTTGTATAAAAAATATTTTTTGTTCGGAAATAAGCGCCAATTGCAACTTTCTGATTTCGCCGAACTTCGGCATGAACAGTTTGATGGCTGCTGAAGTGAGCAGTCAGAAATCAGATTTCTGGGTCACTTACAGCAGATGATTTTTATTTGTTTGGTTTTGCTAATTTTTCATGCACGCTTTCTTTGGATTGTTTAAAACAATACCAATAAATTAATAAATAAATCACATTCTTACCTCTGATGAAGGACATTGAATAATGTTCTTCATTAAAGGTGCTAAATTTATGACCCTTTGTATTGCATTCTTAACCAAGATGCACATTCATTATGACTTTAAGTCACAATATGCACTATTTTCATTCCAATGTCATGACGACGAATAAATGATAATAAATTGCATAAATTCAATTTTTATTTCAATTGAGTTACGAGATAAGGTTGCCAACTATCCCGAATTGACTGGGATTTTTCCAAATTTAATTTGTTGTTCAGGATCCCGATTAAATGGCAAATTGTCTCGAAAATTCAAAGAATATCTCATAACAATACAGTATGTCAGTCTATTCGTTAATATTTACCTCGAATAATATTTAAAATAAAATAAAACTCTAAATAATGAAGAAATTTCAAAATAAAATAAAAAAATCCTACGAAATTATTGAGTGATTTTGGTCAGGTATAAATTGTTGTGAAAATTTGGAAGCTAATAAAATGGATGGATTTTCCTAATATTGCCAATTTTCGTATTGGATTTTGTTCAGCCTGTGAAATTCAATTAAACGTTGTTTTATCCTAAGTTATTATAGGATTTCTAAGAAATATTATTTGTGACATGATACTAAAAGTCATGCAAATATAATGGAATTATTCCATTTACATTATCGGCTTAATACCACACCCCTTACACGTGTAAACATAATTAATATAATATAATCGACGACAGAATTCGCCCCAAGGCCTTCTAAATATGACCCTTGACATAAACAATCAATTCAAACCGCGCTCCATTTATCTGATATTTCTCCCCTTGGACGCCATAAAACAAACCATACGAATTGTAAATCATTCGATAGTGATTTATATTTCACGATCTCGCGATAGTTGCATCATAGTTATCCGATTCGTTAGCTCTTGGGTGAACGGCCGTTATTGAATGAAACGATGAAGGCTTCGGCGGGCCATCGTCGGTATGATCTTGAAAGCCTCCGTTTTTTCCGCGGCTTCGACTAACGTCTATATTGCCATATTGCGAGGCAAATCGTAATGAGGTCGTCCGACTGAAGCGCAAGATGAAGTGACCTCCTAAACACCCAATTACCCATTGTTCCGTGGTAGTCATAAAATGTGCACCGTGTAAGTAAGCAAATTGACGTAGATTTTTTTCCTGAGGTTGTTGATCTGGCCTTCGGGTGCGATTATTGCAGTGCTTTGGTTTCAGACGATGACTCTGGAGGAGCGAATCTTTTGTATGGCCGTTAAATCATTTGACTTGCAACCACAGTACTTGAACAATAATAGGGTTTATCGTTGAAAGCATCAATTATTCACTATTTTTGAATATGTCAATATCATAAGAATTTATTAGCATATAAAATAAGCGTTTAAACTGCATAAAACATATATAAATATAATCTATTCGGTTAAAAAATAATTATTCTAAAGGGACGTTTAAACTCAATAATAGCGGCCAAAACAAGCATTTTTTCCAAAGAAAACAAAAAATATGTTTGTTTAAACTCCGATAATTTAAAGCAAGGACTGGCCAAGAAAAAGCGATGGTCTTTTCAGGTCATGATTTGGGTCGCAATAATTACTGAAGGTTGCTAAAACCTGAACCTGAAATGCTGGTAAAGATATAAATCACAGAAACTTTTCACAGAAAATTATTTAAAAAAACAGATAATCACTCAAAAAAATTTTCAACTGTATTCAAAAATATTATTAAAGTTTAAACATATTATAATTATTCCTTCCCCGTTAAAAAAATATTCAAAAAACGCTAAAAAATCTGCCTCACTTTAGGTCTATCTAAGGCATTTTCTATTATTTGGTGCACTGTTGTGATGGCAATCAATGAAGATGTGGACAGTTGATCAGATCACTTTATAAAAATTATACAATGATTATAAATTATATATGACCCTCATCAGTGAAATGTTGGGATGCAGCTATACGAACACAAGAACTCTTAAATTTTTTCGTTTGCAAATAGTGGAAATGTATTTTTTCTGAAAGTGGAAAACGTTGTAGATCGTATAAGTTTTTGAATAAATTTATATCAGGAGAGGTAATGCTCATATCTATATAAGATCGGCGTATTATTTCCCCAATTTATTATTCTTCACGCAAGTCCATATGAATATGGTTTATTGCTGGATCAAACATGTTTTTTAGGGCGTCTTCTCACTTTACAAATTTAAAAAAATCGATTTTTATTTTTTTTTAAATTTTGAAAGTACATATCTTTAAAAATGTTATATCGAAATTTCATAAAGATCGGACGAGTCTAACTACATTTTTGGACGACCGTTAGGTGACTACCTGAGAGCAACCCGGCTGCATACGTATTGTTCAGACTCATGATGCAAGGACAAGAAAGTGGTGAAAAACAATCAGATAGAAACTTTTAAACATCCTCCTGCTCTAACTGAGGATTTTTACGAGGTTTTGAAACCGATTTATGAAGATCTTCGGAGGAAATACCCAAAATAACAACGAGTGTTTCCACAGCTGTGTCTGGGCAATTTTTCTGCAACCAAAACTTTAAACGTGTTTATCTCAAAACAAGGTTTTTCGGTGGCTTGTTGATGAAATTTCGGAAACTATCCGGCCGATTGTCATGAAATTTGAATTACATATTCTTCATAGTTATGGCTATAGCGCATATCATCAGATTTTTGAAATTTTGATTTTAAGTAATTTTTTTTTTTACAAAAAAAACGCGTTTTTTTTTTACTTTTTCGAAAAACGTGCGCCATTTTGTTATTCTCGCGAATATCAAAAATCTGATGATATGCGCTATAGCCACTGATATACTGAATCTAAAACTGTTATATGTTTTTGTTTCAAATGACCCATCTCGGAGATACCATCAACAAGCCACGAACATAACATTTCTACACGGGTTTTTAGATGCTACTGTTTTATTATAATAATTGTTCAAAAAAATAAAAATAAAATTTTTTCATGTACTTGAAAGATGTGTTTATTGCATAAGATCCATTTTATCTTATAATTTTTAGCGAAAATCCTCGAAAAAAAATCGCAAAAATAGCCTATTTTTGAGGCGCCTAAAGTGAGAAGACGCCTTAAATTAGATTTTTTTCATTTGGATAAGGATAAAATATGTACACAATTTATTGTTCTTAAGAAAATTATAAAAAAAAGTATGAAGAAGCTTGTTACATCATTTTTAAAATTAAAATTTTTGTACGATAAAGTCAATTTTGCTCTTTTTCCATGAAATAGTATTATGATATGCTTGATTTATATCATCAAAGTTTCCTTTTTCCGCTTCCGCGTCAAAAAAGTTACAAGAACATTTTATCCATCCGAATATCCGCTTTCCTCGAATTCGGCCTCAATTTTTCAAGCTTTTAAACGAGCATCCAGGAAAAAATTAATATCGAAAAAGCTACAAAAATATCGCTCGTAAAATTCCATAGTTTTGCCATTTTTACGAGAAAAATCATAAATTTGCGCCGCGTCTTTGCCCAGGCATTCCGTTTTACACCTTTATAGACAACCCCGGGCTGACACATTTTTCTACGCTGCCGAAGCAGCCCGTTTTGTTTGCCGAAAGAAAAAAGTCGACTTCTTTGATGCTCGAAAAATTCCATCGATGTGCCGTTTCTTCACGCGAGCTTTAGAAAGTCGCGATCCGAGGCAAATCTAGAAGAATCGTAGGTCATACAATATTTATTCTTGACCTGACCCATTATACCGGAAACTTTGTCATTATTACTCCTTTGTTGTCAACTTTCGCTGCATTCTTAAAATGACCGCGGCGGCAATAATACACCTGTTAATAACAGTCTTGCCAACGACTTCACCTGATGAATATCACGAAAGCAGGTTAAAACTTCTATGATGCAGCTGTGCTCTTATATGGATTCATGCACAATCAGATTTGGCACACTTTCAGACATTTTCAAAGAATAAAAATATCTTTAAAATAGGAATAAGCTATATATTTTTGGTATTGTTAACTGCTTCCCTCGAATACCGCACACACGCTAGCATACAAGCATTCATATTCATCTCCACGTTAATAAAGCTTTAATGATATATATTGTGTATGATTTATGCAATAAAATACCATGTATATACATTAAAACTAGATGCTCAATCTCAGATATTCAGTATTTTTTGTTGATTCGATTATCCAAGTGTAAAACAGATCTTCCGGCGGATCTGTTGCCACTCGGACCTAAATCTAAAACAATCCGAGGGATCTTGTGTGTTGGTATTCGTGTTATATAATGCTCATGATCTCCCAATTGGATCTCATTACTTCAGTGCCTATAATTTAATTCTGGAGAAGTTCATTCTTTTATAAACTATTTCAGTCGAAATATAGCGGCAACGATGTCGATAGATATACATAAATTGCATCATCCTTTTCAAGGATTTGCTCGTTCGATCTGTCATCTTCTCTTATGATTGATTGCAAGGCTATATTAAAAGGTGGCGGAAAGAGGCATCCCCCTGTCTGACTCCCATCGTTTTAGAAAGTCTTCAACAGTTCGCCAATGGAGCGTTTTCTATTTATCGATCCCGATACACGCATTCTCGACAGCCTCACTAGCCTTATCGGGATTACCATCTCAAATACGATCCTCCAAATTTTTCCTGATCTATATTGTCGTAAACTATACAGAACTTTTTAATCAGAAATTTTTAACGCTTTTGCTCCATAAAATAATTTATGATATTTCTTACGCTGACCTGCATTTTTACCTGTTTTTTAAGAAATCCTTTTTGCATCATACGCTTGGAAAACCAACTCTTTTTGTGCGATTTTGAAGTTATGCGGTTTTTTTTAAGCAAATTTTTATTTTTTATTTCATGAATTAATTTTCTCTCTTCCACTCGATTTCTATTTAATAAAATACATTTTTTAAAAAATGTTTATGTTTTTCATAGTAAAATGATCATATGTTCGGAAGCTCGTATGACTTGTTAATTTTAAGATGTGAACGAATTCATACATTCGCATCAATGAAAATTCGTATTCAACAATGAAGTCAATTCCAAATTTAACCACTCGAAGTATTATACAAAGCCGTTGGAACGTTTCATCGAGTCTTCTTGACCTTGCTTAAATATTCACCCTATTGAATTAACAATGTGGATATTCGAATTCCTGAATTCCAGGAAGCCCAAGACCGTCTGTTGAATAATTATGCTCAGTTATTATTTTTTTGCCTCTGCGACGTTTCCTGTCCGTCTTCAACGTTTTAAATGTTATTTTAATACACGACTTGGAGTGCGTATCGCATTATATAATCTGAAACGGGGCCGTTGAAAACGTAGTCGCCATTGTTGTCACTTCATTCATAAAAGCGCTTGTTTTGCAGCATACGAAGAGCTTTTCTTCGAAAGGATGTAATCGTTTTATTGTTTTAATTGTTCCAGTGCGAGATTTGTGTGTGTCATTAATCACGAGGAACTTTCTTTGCGAGGCCGCATGCAAATTGTATTGCAAGCTCAGTGCTTCAATCGGCTGCACCTGGTCATGCTCACAGTGGATAACTTTAATATTATTATGAAATATTATAGTTGAACATGATATTAAAGTTTGCTTGTTTAATTTTGTGGTGCATTGCAGCTTCATTGAGGATGGATTAATTATGAGTGCCTTGCTCTTGCTCGATAATACCAGCCGCGCTACATTCATGTGACGCAACTTGCATGTAACTAGGCGCTAGATTTTCCAACACTAATGCTAATCAAATTCATACACAATATCATCACTCAATATTGAATTGTACATTATTGAATCAATTGTATACTCGAACGGAATTGAATTAATGGTGCTGTATTATCTTGCGTCTAGATAAACTCGTTTCAATAAGCCGTTTACTTATTTTATTGTCTGCGAACTACATTGCCATATGGCTGTTGAGCTGTGAAACAGACGCATTAGCCTGAGGTGTCGATGATGCAAGTGTTAATCCAACACGTATGCAAGTTGTGCGTGAATGCACTTGCAGTCGTAAACTGCAATGCCTTTTGTACAGACGCAAGCCGCCCCCGAGCAACAGTTAAAGTCTGTGGGTGTAGACAAGTTGTTCTCGTTTTAAACGGTGACATTTCAGTAAATTCATGAAATACTTACATTCACAAAAATATTTCACACAATCTTTTCATACTAACAATAGTTCAATATCACAAATAGAGCTCATCTTATCGCAAACTTCATACGGCCCACACTATTCGTTCGAGCGTGGGAGATCGTTCGGGTCCTTTAAATATGTGCTACCAATAGTGAAGATTCAATCTTTCGAAGTATGAATTTGAAATGGATTACAGCAATCCTTACATAATAGATCCCAGTACAAACAACCTTTCGAATCGTCAAATAAATGCGAGACGTGCTGGAATTAATCTCCATTTAGATCCGAACTGGATAAATACATAGAATACACATATACGTCATTGATTTTTGGTATTATGTCGGCTTAATTTATGAAAAGCGCGTACGCTTATAATTTATTGAAAACGTGCTAATTGTGCTTAATAAAAATGTAGAGACACGTTGTCGTAAATCTCGATTGCTTCCGTACATTTTCATTGTCTGGGTCAATACACTCTAATTGCTTTCATATTTTGTCTTTTCAATTTTTTTTTCATGTTAAATAACATCAATACTCTTTTAATATTCCAAATTAAATTGCTTCAATCTATGCTAAACTGTGCAAATTTTTGCAAGTACATAAATTAAAAAATATCACATCTGTTAACCCATTCCGTACTGAAAATTCGGAGACAGAGACGGGTATTTTGCGTCTCATCATACACCCACATATCGGTAGTAAGGTTGTGCTGTAAAGACACCCATACACATTTAAATGCTCGTTGAGGATTCGGCATAAACGTTTATTTATTGTATTTAAAATCGAAATAAACTTGTATGATAATAAGAATATAAATGTAAATACACACAAATTACAATACTATATTTTTCAAAAAGCACTTATTTCTGCTCACAATTCACTATGTCAGTTTGTTACAAATAGGGTTTAAGAACATAATGAGTGTCTAAAAATCAAAGCTCAATCGTTCGTGTTGTCTTGAGAACAGGCGTTTGTTTTGATAATTAAGATACTCATATCATTTTTATTGTTAACCAATTTTATTATTCCCCTTTGACTGTTCTGGAGTGACGTCATTAGCTTAATATCATCACTAATTTGCAAAATCTACTCATTCAGAAGTAAGCTGGAAGAGTTGCATGTTAACCCTGTCCTTTTATATTCGCAACATATTAATAAACAAAAATAGCTAAACAACAGAAGGCATATAGAAATGAATGAATATCGTGTGCTATCAACAGTGTTAAGTATTTGATTATCAGTCTGGCTCGTTTAAAAGAGAACACTTTTTTAAATTTTTAATATATATATTTTTTATTCATAAAACCATTATTGAAATTTTATAGAATTAAAGTATATGAACTAAAATCCTTATAGGAATATTCTAGGAGATTACCCACTATACTAAATAAAAATGTGATTAAATGCCTCCTACTTTTATTTTCTCGTTCATCAAACATTTACCCTCCTAGTGCTACGTAGAGGCGAAAAGATTCATTTAGAAGAATTTTGAGCCGCGTCTCGTGCAATGCATACGTCTCGCGCGGATCTGTTCGCTATTGGAGAAAGAGACCCCAGCTGCGATACCACAGGGGAGCTGGCAGGAAGAATACATCTTCCCATAGCGAAAGATTATTGTTCAATTCTTTTTTCTTTCCTATGCGCCCGTATTTCAACTACGCGCATGCGCCGAATGACAGTAAGAACCTCAGAAAATTAACAATGGCTTATCAGTGGGGGATTTTTACTCTACGTTACGCAATATGACCTCTAAATTTTATTTTTAAATGCTTACCTTGCGAATCATCTGGATGAATATATCAAAGGGCACTGTCTTGGCTCTCATGATAAATAGTATCGTGGAGTTTAAAAAATTGAATGGGTTTCCTTGGAAGATAGTAGTAAAGTGATTTTATCAAAAATCCTTTCTGCAGTACATAGACTCCAGTTCCTCTTTTCCTTGCAAAGGCAATGCTGGATTAGATTGAAAACCCAAGTGACTTTCAAAAAGCGTATTTCAGAATCATTTCTACACTCGTAATTGTATATCTTCAATAGCTTGTATCTATTACTCTTACAAAAAAAAAAAATTGTTTTCTTTTCAAAAATTCAAACTCCTGGCTCGATGAAATCAAAGTGATTTAGAATAGAATGAAAAATATACAGTCGTTTTTTACAAAATAAATTACGTTAGCAGCCAATTTAATAAACTTGAACTACGTATTGATCAATACGGATTATGTTGTAAAATAACATTTCCAATACATGTTTTTCTTCGATTTATCGTTTTGATGATGTAAATACTTCAAGACGCAATTGCGAACCCAATACAAATAGTTTCAACAGCTTTCGATCCGCAAAGAAGAATTTAATTACATGTTACTTATTGTCGAAATCTTGAGTTTATCAAGTGTTGACGATGCATAAATAGCTCTCGATGTCTTTCTCTTTTCCTGAATGAAGCTCTTTACGATGCCTCGGCTGTCGTCATAAAGCAAACATCTCTGAAGAAGTCGCGTGGTGTCTTCATCGTGTACCTAATTCGTTACGCCTTATCATGGCTCATTTGAAAACGACTCGTTTCATTATAAGCAATTATGATGTATAAGTCCCTTTAAAATGCCGACACAATAGTGTCATTATATGCAGGATGCTATGGGAAAGGTCATGGTGAAAAGAGACACACGTGACATTGAAATAGTACGACAAAAATGCTTAGTCGAAGTCTCAAATGGGCGCTATATTGAATCTATCGAATGGAGGGTTTTCATGCCGAGAGCAATTTGCGACGGCACAAAAAAGCTTTCATAAAGAGTTGAATCGATTTTGCTGCTAAAATTGTATTCGAAATATACTTTTCTGTAATGGACGGATGAGCTGGAAATGAATTGAAATTTCAAACGAATTATTCTTCAATTCAATGTAAAGCAATATAAAATAATAACTTTTCACGGTCGTACCAACCACTATATTTCGTTTAACAGTGGAAAATTTCAACTTTGTAGCTCAAATACCTCCACTTTATCAATAAATCTACTGACATAATAAATGAAAATACAACATGCGATAGCAAATTTTGTACAAATCAGATATTAGATTTAAATGCTAAATATTGACAACGAAATAAAATATTGAACAGATTTTTAGGACAATATAACTTCTGAAATTCTGAACCCTTATCATATACTAATCTTGATTGTGAATAAAGATTGCATGTATTGGTTCAACAAAAACGTCGCGTAATATAAATCCGTATTATACAAGAATTGAAGTTCATATAAAAATAGTTTTAGAGTTCCAAAAAATATAGAGGTTTTTTAATATTTTTTATTTATTATTTGACCGAATATACATTCACATATTTGTTAAAAAAACTTTAATAACATACATATCATTTATTCATCATAGCTATCACTGATAATTCTATATATTCGATTCATTTTCGAGATCAATTGTGAGTTTTCATCATCAGAGGACTCGGTATTAATTTTAGCCTTTAAAAATTATTTATTATAAGGTATATTAATATATCAATCGTCTGAACCCATTTTTTTCCTGATTTCCTAGATCTGATAAATAAATACTGAGAAGTTCGATAAAATCGTGCAAGATCGCTTATAAGCAATTGAATTTTGCAACAATTGTAATTTTAAAATAATAGCAAATTTCTATTAGAGTAATCTTAGCCAGCCAGTAACCCAACCCAGCCATATGTAATAAAAATAATAATTCTTTCAATAGGGAAATATTATACTTTTGTAAATTGATTATAGTCATCATCGTCATTAAATAATAGCCACAAGCAGGCCAACGCAAAACCAGGATCTTTCATAACCATAACATAGAATAATTACCACTTTCAAAATATAATAATAAGCCCTCTGCTAGCGATACCATAAAATATTTATTTTAAGCACTATGATCTTTAACTGCTGGCTAATTTAAAGATATTATAAATTGTGCAAAAAGTTGTTTGGCTTATAAATTTTATTGTCTAAAAGCGACTTGTGTGTCCTAGCATACGCATGTACGAACCATATCCCGAAAGTAAGTGTACTGTGACAATAACGGGCTGTCATTTTTCGTTTTTTTTTTAAGGGTTGGTCTTACTGGGTGGTAGAGGGAGATCTCCTGACAAAGCGAGCATAGTAGAAATACGGTAGTACATAAATTCTCGTTGTAGTGTCCAGTTGCGTGAAAAATGTCAGTAAGAAATCCCGCCAAGTGCGAGCAAATAAATAGCGCCCGCGAGTTTCTTGCGCGATTTTAATTGGAAGGTGAGGATTTTCTGAGCTCTATTGTAAGTGGAGATTAATATCTCTATTTTATCTCTATCTATTTTAAGGGTGTCATAATATGACACCCTTAAAATCCTCAGAAGAAACATTTAAAACAAAAGGAGGGGTATGCTGACGAGAAGAGTGTGCTTGTTACATGACAACGCCCATGCTCACACAAACTTAGTCATCAAGGCGCTCTTGGACTTATTTGGTTAGGATTTTTTGAACCATCCCCCGTATTCCCTTGACTTGGCACCTTCAGATCATCATATTTTTCCCTCTCTTAAAGAACACATGGGTGGAATTCAATGTTCAATCGACGAGCAGCTGCAGAAAGAGGTTCTGAAGTAGAGGAAGAATTTCTTCAAGGAGGGCATAAAGAAGCTTGTGCCACGGCTCACCAGATGCATTGAACAAAATGAAGATTATGTTGAAAAATAGTTGACAAGTGTATCAACAAAATCCTGTTTTTTTTTTCAAATACACTTTTTCTAAAAAAAAAAATTAGTACACTTACTTTCCGGATATGCTTCGTATACAACATGCTACCCTGTGGGATTAAGTACAATTATTAAAATGAATTGTATGTTTAGGGTTGTCTAAATTTACTAATACTTAATAATACTAATAAGAACAGTATTTTTAAAAAGTCTTCTGATTAATACATCCCAAAATAGATTCTGTTGTGTAGTAAAGATCATTCAATGGGCAGCCCAATGAGCTCTGTTGAATTTATTTAAAAATAAAATAAAAAGACCAAAATCCATTAAAAAGTGAAAACATTTCTAGTTTCACCAATATGTGTCCCTAGTATAATAATTTTTAAATATAAAAAAAATCTACGAAAAAACATAGCGACTCACTGATGAATCGCTAGAACTCAAGTACATAGGCAAACTTCATAGGTGATTTTTTCATAAGTAAAATATATTTTTCTCTTGATAATAATTAATCATCTCAATATTTAGTACATTCTGAAAATCTGGATAAACCTGGATCAGAACAGTTAATCAAAAATATTCTTATAATAAGAATCCAAAAGCCAAAGCATTGTAATAAGAATCCAGAACATTATCCACCATTTCAACCCTTGATTGTGGAGACTATCCTCTGGGGGCAATTATTGGAAACTATCCTTTTTTCATTATATAGAAATGTTTTCCAAGAATTTGTGGACCATCCGACATGCTGTTAAAAAGTTTTTTAATTTACATAAAATATATATATTTTAGGAGGGCTCGACTAAGAATCAAATATCTTATAAATATTTATGGATATATTGATACAAAATAATGGATGACAATTTTGACGATAATTTTGCAAAACAGGATGATCTCACTGTTCTCATTTTTTTATTATATAAAAATGTATAAATTTATGTTGATATATTTAAAATGCATTTTTGTCCCTTATTATATGGAACTTCTTCCGATTTATTCAAATTTAAGGACTATGCAAGTCGGGTATTTCATAAATCATCTTTAAATTATGCAAAGTGGATGACTAGTGTCTTCCAAGAACCATATTGGTGGTTAATATGGTTATAAAAAACCGATTCTAGAAGCATTTCTTGCTGAGATGTAATGATATTATCAACGTAAATAAACGCATTGGTCCTACTTAAATTGATTGACGGTTTATGTCAGAGTGTTGTAACAACACGTAGAAAATAGTATTTAGCATTTAATACATTCATCCTTTTTAATGCAAGCATCGTGAAATAGCTCTTAATTTAATGTTGCAAGACGGATGGACCGATTTATAACGCGAAGATGGACTCCCAGGTAAGACGCTAAATAGCAAGAGGTGAAATATGACGTTCTAAAAAATGACATGATGCAACTCCGTGGTGAATGCAGCGAATGCAGAAAGATCAATCGATCATCCTGGATCACGATTCATTAATTCGAAGACGACTTATTCTTTCGGAACGGCTCGATATGACTTAGTAAAAATAAATTAACGAAGCCGAGGATATATTTAGGACAGCCTGCGGACGTCCACAAGTCGTGGACCAAAAGGGAGAGGCAAAAAGCCACACAATTCGGTTAGTAAAAAGACGTAAAACGAAGAAGTCATTTGGACGGCCAGACATACATGTTTCAGAATACCCGTTCTTATATAAGCACAGATAAAATTGATAAAACAAAACCACCTTAACTTAAATAAATATTTATCGGAACGTCCGTTGGTTTATCGCCGAAGGAAATATACTAGGAAGTTGGCGACGCTACAAAACTACAGCACATTGTATTATATACATATATACAATTTTTCGTTTAAATCCAAGAATTTAAACAATATTTCTTACATGGATCCATAGCGTCAACACTGGAATTCGACTATTTGTATTGGAACGAATTGATCAACAGTCATAATTAATTGCTCCAGTTTTTGACTGATGACTTCTACTGGTCACGGTGGAAACCCTAATGATGAACCCAAGTCACGCATGCTGAATGCCCAGAATTTAACAGTAAAGAAGGGCACTTCATGTTACTTGGTGGTATATTGAACCACTGATAATATCTTCTATATCAATTAAAAATGATTTAAATGCATACTTCCATCGAGAATGTTCCAGAAGTTGCATTAATGGATTTTAAATTGTAAACGAGGGACAAGCATTATTAAATTTGACATAATACAGGGTGCGGCAGTAAAACTTCCTTATTTGAAATACGTGAATGTTAAATATGTCATTTTAATCTCAATTTCTTATTCTTAACACATTTCGGACCGCTGTATTTCAAATAAAGTGTCTTTTTATTAAAGAAAAACTTGCAAAATAAAACGAAATTTTCTGAATACCTTCACAGCGTCTTATTGTATAATGGTTTTCACACTGTGGTGCGCATATCAGCGTGATACAATACAAAAAGTGATTTAGCCAATGTTATAAAAATAAATAATATAAAGACTTAATATCCTTGAACTTTATACATCTATGTATCTTAAAATAAATGTTTCGAGATTAATCACAAAGGATATTAGCTAAAAACAAACACAAAAGAATTTGACACTCAAAAGGTGTTATATGGGACGAAAATTATTAGGTATCGTCGTAAATATAAATAATTTAGCACAATTTTGAATATATATTAATATAACACCATCTTTTAACAACATTAAAAACATATAGCATGTAAATGCATCAAAAGCTCAAAATAAAAAACAACAACATAAACTGTAAAAGTATTTGAAGAATTTTCGGTTAAATGGGACATGTTGAATTGAGTGTTGATTCTTCAATAAAATTCAAACAGGCAGTCCAAAATTTTCATTGAAAGATTACTAAATCTCTGATAATTTCCACAAAATTTCTTTAAAAAATGTGCACAGCTTGATTTGAACCCGAGTCTCTATAACAAGAGTCCATAATTTAAATCGCTCTACCAACACTCGGTCAATTTATCCTAATTAAAGATCAACAAATGTTCCTTATCCTATAAATATTTAGACTGACGAAGAACGCCATGAAGCTATTTAATATTAAACATTTACTTCGTGTGTGTTAAACTCCTTTGTTATACACGATATGCTGTATAGATTTATTTAAATCTATGTTTGTATGAAAGTCTTCGCGTAATCTCAGACAACGAGAATCTTCTTCGTATTCATATTCGTTCAATCAATCGATTCTGAGCGATATCCTTGACCAATGACTCTATCATGGGCTTGGTTCAGCAATGTAAATACAGTACTCGCTTCAATGAATCGACCTAAATGCCAAAGACTAGTTCTAATGGTAGTCTTCCAGCATACAACCACCAAATGGGTTGCAAGCCATGAAATAAAACTAAAGAGAAATGCATCATGCATGCACCGGCCCGTGCTGCTGCAAAACGTGGACCCGCCTGATTAATGCGCCCACCTGCCACAAAGTGCACCTTGCACCGCCCGGGACCAAATCAGATCATCCTTCTTTATTTGCGAATAAGTGGAGCCGCGCCGATTTAATTAATAAGAAACAAATTTGCAATCTGTTACAATGAGAGCAGCTGCAGTTCATGTCGTCTTATTTATAGATATTTCTTAGAAATCGCATCCATGCGGCGATATTCGCCGATTAATCTACGCCAGTGTTTCCTAACCTTTTTAGTCTCATTACCCCTATAACCTATCAGGGAAACTGATTTTACCCCCCTTTAAAATTTTGTTGAAGAAAACAACATATATAATACATACAAATAGCCTTTATTTATCATGAAATTGCACAAAACTATAGAAAATTACAATTTTAACATACTTCCTTGATTAATTTAATGATGATTAATGTGAAAGTTGAAATTCTTTTGCATTTGCAAGTTTTTTTTAATGTTAGGTTTTAGTTTCACCCAACGCACATTCTTAGAGCTATCAGCTATAATAGGATATTCAGCACCTACTTTTCACCAAAATGTACAGAAGTCATAGTTTTGAAATTCCACTTCTCTGAAAGTGTTTTTCTCGAGTAGTCTGAGAAATTCTACTTTGAGAACTTTATTACATATAACACACTGAGGCTTTTCCATATTCCTGTCAACAATATTCGTGAAACCCCATTGTAGAAATGCTTCTTTATACAAGCGCTTTTTTCCAGAAGCAGAAGTCATTTCACTTAAAATACTATCACAAATACGAAACGTGCAAATTAATGCTCGAATAAATTGAAACTGTATCGTTTCCGTCTCTCGTCTCTTCATCCCTCTCCTTGCGAGAAGGATTACTAGAAAGGCATTAGAACACAGTGAGAGACTTCTTGGAAGAGAGTGCAAGCCATATGACGCTCATCTGTCATTTTATTATTATATATACATACTAAAAATGAATGTTGTCATTACCCCCGCAGAAAAGCCGTTTTACCCCTCGGGGGGTAATTCCCCCCAGGTTAGGAACCACTGATCTACGCTGCCATCGATTCTGCGCCGAAAATTAACATGCTAGCAACCGTTAATTTAAGTCTAAATTGATATTTATTATCATTGGCGTTAAACGGAGCGCTTTGTAATACGGTCCTTTTTTCTAATTTTGATTTGTGGGTCGGTAAAAAATGGCGCTCTAGTTATGGCGTCGAACCCCCCGATGACAGAGTGTTTATTCGGAAACATGTCTTGGACGAAAAAGAAACAATTAAAGCCAGGTAAGGTTTACGGTAGATCCAAATTCGTTACGTTAGGCCAGACAGGAAACGAGTTCATGTCATTTTTGCCAGAATTAATGACCATTAAAATGCAAAAAAGTATACGCCCACGCACTATTATATGAGAAAGACGTTAAAACCAGTTCTTTTCGAAGCGTCGTGCGTTCAACGTTTTGGTAGCATTCGATTCTGCAAATCATAGTTCGAATTTCATAAGATCGATATGATTCAGCGAAATAGACGGTTATGCTATTTTTTATGCGTGTTGCTTAAACTTTTTAATTATAACATGACCAAGTGTATAAATCTATGAGATAAAAATCGAGATTAAGTCATTTCCTACAGGTTTTCTTCTCGTTTATTGCGTTATAGTTCAACAACACAAAGCTGGCGACTACCGTGTCTAAATCAAAGATATATACCAAGAACCGACAGACGGAGAACTTAATAACAACATCACAATTATAATGCTAATAATTAAGGCAAATAAACTTGCATCGGCTTTGCTTATGTGAGATTGTGAGTGTGTATGCATAGCTATAAATGCATGTTAACGTCGTGTTTGCTAACGTGTGCGCGGTACCTGTGATAAGCGGTTCGTACAATCATCATAATTATAACACTCCTCAAAATTGAATTTCATCGCTGGGAATCTAAATAACTTTCAAATCTAAAGCATATTGACATAAGTCATGTATTATTAAAAATGATCAAGACCAGATCGTAAGAAAATTTTGCAATGTGCCAATAAATTTGGTTTGAATCATTTCCAGTTTATATACTAGGTTGTCCCATAAGTCTCTTTCGCAAATGAAGACAGATCTAATTATAGCCATAATTGAAGAAAACCCGCGATATACCATTCGCGAAATAGCTAACAAGTTAGAAAAAAAACACGAACATCCGTCCATAATCATCTGACAAAATTGGGCTACATCAATCGTTCAGATGTGTGGCTTCCTCATGAACTGACTGACTCAAATAAACTTCAGCGTATTTCAACATGCGATCTTCTTATCCAACGATATAATAGCCAACCTTTTTTGAAGAGACTTATCACTGGAGATGAAAGTTAGATACTCTATGAAAATATCCAACGTAAACAGTTTCAGACCAAGGGTACAGAAGCTTTAACTGTAGCTAAACATGACCTACACTCAAAAAGAGTTATGCTATGCATTTGGTGGGACTGGAAGGGGGTATTTTATTTATTATAAGCTACTTCGGCAAGGTGAAACGATCAATTCAAAAAAATATTGTTTCCAACTAGACAATCTAAAAGATGCAATTCCCAGAAAACGGCCAGAATTAGCGAACAGACGAGACGTTGTTTTTCATCACGATAACGCCAGGCCTCATGTGTCTTTGCTACTCAGAAATAAATTATTATCATTTGACTGGGATGTTTTACCTCATCTTCCATACTCTCCGGACATTGCCCCTTCTTAAAAATTCTTTACGTGGTAAAAATTTTAATACAAAAAATGATATAAAAATGTACCTTGATCAATATTTTGTCAACAAACCTGGGAAATTTTGGCAAGAAGGCATTATGAGGCTTCCCGAGAGATGAAGAAAGGTAATAGAACAGAATGGATTATATATTATTCAATGAATTTTTAAAAAAATTGAAAACGAAAGAAACTTATGGGACACCCTAATACAATAAAAAAAATGCATCTCACTCATTTATCCCATCCCAATTTGATTGAATCAAATTAATTTTAATAAATGTAAAAAATATGCTATACAGACTGCCTATATCCAATATATAGACTTTGGATATAGGTATAGAATCCAAATTTATTACGATTTTATTCTTATATGGAATAATACAAAAACCTTGACGAACTGCCATAAATATCTTCCTACTTATCCTAATCAAGAGACACACAATGAATGTTCAATGGTTCACTAAATATATCATTTATATTATATTTTTGACTTGATTTTTTTCGATTAAAAAGTGAATCCATAGATAATGACATGAATCTTAAAAATCCAGTAATGTTTTTGTACAAATGAAAAGGCACCTGGGAATGCTGTTTAATGAGAGCATCGTTTTTAATATCCTAAATCTAAAAATCTTATTCATATGTTGAGACAATAAAAATATTTTTAAAAATTTTATAAACTCACAATATTCGTTTCGAGAGATGTTAATCTTAAATACACAATTATCTAGATTTACATAATGTGTAGTTCTTTGTATATAAAAGTAGAATTTTTCTATATATTATTTACAACATTACCAATTGCAGAAAATGGAATTTAATACGTTTTGATCTTTACAAAAAAATCAAAGGCAATGCTTATGCGGAAACATATTTAATACAGATTGGAATATTTATTATGATTAAAATGTTTAATGCTAGTACTTTAATGATTTGTTTTATAGTTCAAATAAAAGCACCTAACAGATTTTAAATCAGCAGATGAGTTGCAGAAAAATGCAGGAAACTAAAGATATAAATAACCTGTCCAAATAGTAATTCATCTCAAAACATTGAATCATGTGTCTGTTATGTGGTGATTTATATGCATTATTCTTTAATTAAGAGATATCCACTAAAATGTATATCTACGACTAAACATGCATATGCCCACAACTTGTTTTGGATCTGGATCTGAAAAAAAATCTAATACTGAAGCGATGAAAAAAATCATGCCATCTTACGAAGACGTTATTCACAATTTAATATTTTTCGTTCTGTTCACTTATCTACTTTGTGCCATGGTAACATCCTTGTTATAATATTCGAGTACGATTTATTTTTAAACCAGCTCATAGATTGTATTAAATCTTCATAGAAATATTGCTCGCTGGTCGTCTGCATCCATAATTAAAGTCGTCCATTCATTAATTTCATTTCTCGTATTGACAAAACAAATTGTCGGGATAAGCGCGCACATCCGATAATCTGCTCGCATCCACTTGGCTGTCCCAGTCTCTATCCCAGTTAATCCCGAAATATTTACAGACATACCGCAAGCCGCAGTGGTACGCAAACCAAAAGCACAATTTAACACAAGCAATCAACCAATTCATTCGCCTTCGGTGGATGTTAAATCCCGGCCAATTTTTAATACGTACGAGCCGATGCATTATTCGCAACGTGATGTGGCCGGCGTTCCGAGAAAAGTCAGGTCGTAATAAAAATACCCAAAAAGATAGGGCCTTCCAGTGAAAGAATTATACGAGGAGATTCGCATCTCATATATACAAAAGCCGCCGACCACGTGGCTTCTGAGGTATTTGCATAACCGGTATTTGAACCAGCTCCGGTCAGATGCGAGCCTACCACAGTAACTTGCGGATGATTCGCAGTTGATTCACACCGCGACTAGCCTAGGTAGTTCCTGTAATATTGCACATATTTGCATTTCATATTTTCCTCATCACCCAGTTCCAGAATTTCTGGAACCAATTATTCATAATTATGCCATTTAATATAGTCTAGAACGTTTCTTTTCCCTATTTCATACATACTCATTTGAATAGTTTTATAAAGCTGTAAATCTAAAGATGACGCCATGTATTATTTCATACAAAGAAATGTGATCTTCATCATAGTTCAATGTGTTTAATTAAAAGAAGTTCTATTAACATCAAAAGCATTCCTGTAACGATATAAACATGTTATTTTTTTAAAAATAAACACTTTTTTATTCTATGAAATCTTCAAAAGGCTTGAATAAAAGCCGCCTAAATCAATGTTTAAAAGAGAAATGCGACAGTATTACAAGAAGCATGTATTTAAAATCTCAACGATAAGCAGACGTTCTGAAACACTTACAAACAAGTGGTTCCTCCCAAGAAAAAAAAAACGCAGATCATTCAAAAATTTGCAAACCGAAAAATGTTATATTAAATAAAAAATAAAAATTAAGACAGTGAATGATCATGCAATGCGAGGACCTATTTAGGTCATGTGATTTGGACCATAGTGAATACAGATGGTTTCTTTCTGCTTCATCATCATCATAGTGCAGCCATAAACAGTCCACTGCAGAACTATAAGCCTCTTCAATATCCATTCACAGGAAGGGGCTACATCCATCTCATCTGTATCATACATTCACCCCTTTGTTCGCTCGATATTGAAGGTAGCATTACCACCGAGTTGCATTTCGAACGCTCACCCAGCGAGTATCCTGAATGAACTTATTGACGACGCTTTCGCGATCGTCTCGATCATTTGTAAAGACTGAGTAGTTTTCTTCTGGATATAGTAGGGAAACTATTCTAGACGACTTTTTTGATTTTACTGGAAAGGGCTTTCTGGAGTGCAAAAAGTCCAGACATACATGACGCTTAAGTGCATCTCGGATTCACTCTTACACAACTGAGGGTGTTTTCCCTTCCAAGTGCAACTTATCTGAGCGAATTCGAGATTGAGTACTTTCCTATTTCAGGTCAACCCTATCAGTTCGGCGATTTCAAAGCGATATA
The DNA here is from genome assembly GCA_008973525.1 of Stenopsyche tienmushanensis. Taxonomy (NCBI): domain Eukaryota; kingdom Metazoa; phylum Arthropoda; class Insecta; order Trichoptera; family Stenopsychidae; genus Stenopsyche; species Stenopsyche tienmushanensis. The sequence continues at coordinate 169,013 of WACJ01000015.1, forward strand.
AAAGGCAACGGAAGACAATGCTGTTAACGTTGCAAAGTGAAGCTCTTCATATGCCTCTCTTCAAGTCCGTCTATTTGGTGTTCTTCTTGTCCTTGTTCTGTTCCTAAACTTTTTGGCTCCGAACCGGTAAGATACATCGTGCTCCATATTGTTGGGTAGGGTCGACTATGTAAGAGATAGCGAGTGACAAGCAAATCATGATTTGTAAAAGTGGCAATGAATAGTAGATAAACTGAGTATCACCTACACATTATGTTCGATTATAGGTATAAAGTGCAATTGCTTAATTTTATATTTAATCAATTTCGGTCGTTTGACTGAGCATTATTTTTCAGCGATCAAAGACGAAGGAAGTCCAAAATCGATCCATCAAGTAATAGCACATGAAAACGTCACATCAAAACATAATCCATTATCATATTAATTTTGCAATCATAAATAAAACCACATATCATTCCAAACAGCAATTTTGTATTGCAAAAGGCTCTTTTGAATCTCATCAAAAATGTATGTCATTTAGTTATTCCATACAATGCCCATTATTTACGACATTATGTCAGAATTGTCTATCGAACTCCTATAAAATGTATTTTATGCGCAATAAATTAATTTAGTATTTTATCACAGTAGTGAACATCGTTTGACATTCGAGCAATTTATCATTCGTGTTAGCCTCCCGTCTGTGGATGACACCAATCTACCGATGTCAATATTATTATAAAATACGCTTATTGTATGATAAAGTGTATGATGGATTTCGCCTTTTGAAAGGGTTTTGAGGAATGATTCCCGTACTTGTGCATAGGGATACATATTTCATAACTGTTATGGTATGTCTTATGCGAATCTTGCATTTAATAAGCCTTAATATAGTACCGCTAAAGTATTGATATAGTGGGACAGTTATGGAGTTTTATTATAAAGGCTCGAGTTCAAATCCACATTGTGCATATTGCACTTCAACACACTTTTGTCGGGACACGTAGTACTTCGTTTATTCAAGATTAGTTCTGTAATATGAGATTCGTAGTACTATGTGTCATATTGCAGAGGTAGTTGCTATAATATTATCACTTCGAGCGTCGTTATTAGATCAAAATATAAACATTTAAGTAGTGATGTTAAAAAAGAGTTCCCCCAGTGACTGTAACACTAACAATAAAAATGTGTTAAAAAATGTAGGAATCATGATAATTTATTTATGTTAACTATTTTATAAATTAATGCTTACATTTTATTTAATCATGCTTTATATTTTTATTTATTTATTTTATTATTTCAATTTAAATTACAGGTAAGTACGTGAACTCGTTTAACGAGAGGACAATTATTTTCGGTGAGTAATCTCTTTTCTTATAATTTTTTTAAGTTTATTTTTTAATCATGCCATCTTATATCGCTTATAATTATAATCATATGACAGGCAAACAATGCGATCACTAAATTGTATGGTAGTTATTCGAGCGTTTTGTGCGGTTTAATAATACTTCAGACAATTTACTCGGAATAAGCAATAGAAGGGGAGCTCTTAGGGGATGCAAAAAATAACTTTGAATTTTATGAGTTCTGAGAAGCAAGCATCTAGACGTCTGAAACAGGTCTTTTTTTCCTATCCGACATCACTCTCTAGGTTTGGAACAAAAAAATGGGTTTCATGCCAAAATGAACACCTTTTGCGGCGCAAATGTGTCGTGCAAATCTGATTCATTTTTATATTATATCGTCGTTTAAGAATTTAATGCTCAATTTTGCATGCTAATTAAAAAATATACTAAATATTTTGAAATAAATTTGAAAGGTCTCACAGGTCAAGGAGGATGACTAGTTGGATTCTATTTATTTGACTGTCTTATCAAAATATTTTTATAACGTGACAACATCGGTGTTTTAATAATGTGCGTAAAAGTGCTGTTTTCTTATAATATTTTTTTAAAACTCTATGTATTTATATAATTGTTCAACGCTAAGTGCCAAATTTTAATCACTTTTAGTTCTTTGCTTACGACAAGGTCCAGCGCTGGTACCTTGGAGTTAAGTCAAAATGTTCGCAAGACGAATTTCATAACACAAAAAAAAATGTATACGTAATACACTTAAAGAAACTATTCTAGAGTATTTTTTAAATTGTTGAATTTCGTCATTGATTTGGGTAAAAACTTGTGGTCTTTTACTTCATCTTCTCTACTAAAATTCATATTTTTTTCCATTTGTTGACCATTTTTATTCCAATAAAAATGTTGCAATTTTTCCAAAATTCTCTCAATGTCAGATATTTCCGAACATGCTTTGATATTAGCAATAGCCCCTTTATCCGTCGATTTTAGAATACTTGTGGTGTTAAGAGACAAATAAACTGCTTTTATATTTGGATTTAATTCCAATAAGCTTCATATAGATTATTTGTGAATGTTTATTCCTTTGGGGGGTTGCTTTTTTAAATAGAGTGGTTCATCGACATTGAAAATTTAATCCTGTAAATAACAATATTTTTAACGTATCGATTCAAATGGGTAACTCAATCGGTTGCATCTTCTTATTTAAGATGCAGGTAGTATTCGACAAAACTGTAACAACGAATTTGTTTTTAATTTTTTTCTCTTCGTCGTAAATACGAATAGTCGTAAGTCGACAATTGTCTGTATAAACATACATTTTTCTAAGAACGAAAAATTATATCCCCCTAAACAAACAATACATGCGATATAATTCATACACACACACTTAGGGTTGATGGCTCTCTTTATTTTATAAAATTCGCCTCTTCTTTTATGATATGCATTTTATGCTTAAGACACTCATGCGATATGCAATAGCTGCCACGGACAGACAAACAGACAGACAAACTGACAGCTTTTGCAATGCCAGGGAAGTGCATTTGGGCACGCGTTCCTATGTTTACTTCGGAACCGCGTGTATATTTAGTAGCCTCAGTTCCAGACGCGCCTATGCTCACTCACCTATACGTTACCTTCTGCGCAGGGGTCGTCAACCGTTTGCAAAAATTAACAGCGCAAAATATTACCAATAATTCAATTATGCTGCCCACACTAATATATTTGGAAAATTGAGCCAATACCAGATCCATTTGGCAGCTCAACAAAGCTAAATTGAGGTCGCCGCCCAGAACTAGTTGTACGCAATATAAACATACGGGCAATGCAGTAATTGATGTTAACATGGATTCCGATGAACACAGTAACTACAAATCACTGCCCGTTTCTAATGGGTCATTTTTGAAACCAAATCATTCAAAGGGCTTACAAATAAATCATTATAATTGGCATATGGCATGTGGAAATACACCAATGTATACTACCCGCATCTTTGTTAAAAAATATTTATCACTTCAAAAGGAACATAATTTAGCCAAATAATAATGGTTTTATTGAATTTATTTTGCATCTAAATATATAATTGTTACGTAAGTTCTCGACCTTTTTCAACATTTTCAATTGAATATTTTTCATCTGTCTTTGTAAAGATAAATCTTTTTTTTAAAAATATATATAACATGTGCCCTAATATTTATATGCAAGAATATAATATTTTGTCTATTATGCCTGTAATTTGGTGTGATTTCTTGAAACAATCAACGCCAAGTTATGTCAAATGAAATGAAACAAAGCACAGGGATTATTTGTCTCAATGTTTTCGTGAGTATTTTCCAAATTTAAGCGCATTTTTCTTCTTACATTTTCATGAATATTTGTAAAGTTTAAACACGTATACATAATAATTGGATTTTTTACATCAATGTAAAAATTAGAATCAAAGTCAGAGAGAGAACGTAGCGCAATTCTGAAGACCGAGACGGAGAGCCTCCTCGTATACATCGCACGATTGTATAGATCGTTAGCCCAAATTTATCGACTAATAATGATTTCGATTTTAAGTGTGTCTTGCGCTGATAGGAGCTGACAGACAATCATCGATGTAAAGTGATTATGGTAACAACGACTTCATCGATTTTAAAGTTGCTCACTGCTCCAAAGGTTAAAAAGATACACTGTTTAATTTAGAGCATTAAGCATTTCATCTGAATAGCATTCTTCTCATATATTTTTCAGTTCTATCGTTGATCCCCGAATTAAATATCTTGTTGGCTGGTTTGATTGAAAATATCAAATTGAGATTTAGGTACACCAATCACTAATTAAAACTAAATATAAAAAAAACAAAGCCTAAAATGTCATAAGTTGTGTTTATTCACACAGTGGAAATTATGACTTTAGCAGTCTTCATATTTAAATAAAATACGTAATAAAAATAGTTTGAATTTGCAAACTTATATTGTTGGATTTGAAACTTGTAACTTAATTGTGTTGGGATTCAAGTGTATTTTTTATCATTGTGAGACTTTTTCTAAGAAAAATATTATTAATATTTACTGAGCTTGCAAATTTCATATCGTAGGATGTGCAATCCGGTTTCGCTCGCTTTTTATGGCCGATATCTTATCTGCGGTTTTGAGTTTCATGGTCTCAAATTGAATATCAGAATTCGAAAGGCTCCAGGTCTTTGATTGAAGCTACAAGTGAAAATTTGAATTTAAGACATTGCTATTGAATATGTAAATATGTGAACTTTTTTTTTATAAAAAATATGATGGTTTGAATATAATCGTCGTTCACGAAAAATAGTTTAGAACCCCTGCTCCCCGCCATCGGTCCTCGCGAGCATGTTAGTTCAGTCGTCCGCCGTAAGTGCTACGGTGTGGTTGTGTTGTAGAGTGTGGTTAGTTTCTTCCCAATTGAGAAATATTATTATTTTTTTCATTGAGTGCGTTCACGTCCCGCCTTTGATCTTCGCACAGTTCACGCGTCCCATCAAATAAACCTCCCCCTTTTTTCCTGAATGATTTCAAAATTGTCAATGGAAACTTTGGAAAACTTGTATTATTATGAATAAAAATAATGCACACATGACACGTGGTGTGAGATGATCGTCGCTTCCACATCTGAAGAGAAGGATTATTGCTACGTCAGATGAAGACGATCCTATGTATGTTTGTTGGATAAAAATATACACACGTAGTATAAAATTGTATACACGCAAATGAATTTATTTTCGTATGTTTTGTTCGAAAATTCGCATGTGAATTGGTACAGCCTATTATTAGTGCTAGATAATTGCTTAGAGATTCTGTGGAAGCTAATTTTGTATTCCGCTCGAGATGTAATTGCACTGTTCTGCGAATTATTTATGATTAATACAGTTTATTTCTAAAAAACGTCAGCGTGACGTTTCCAACAACTTTTTATGCATCAATTAATTTTTTTTAGAAAGCTATGCATTTTTTGCAATTTTGCCTATATTATTGATCCAAATTTCATTATGACGATTATATAATGCATCATTAAAATTTCGCACTAATTACAATTTCATAACAATTATTTGACAATGGCAACATTGCCTTTTTTTCTATATATCGCGCGACAACCAATCGTCTTAATTATAAATTTTAAGCTCCAATAAAAAAAAAATCACACAATGCCCTTATAAATTAAATAAATCGGGAATCTCTTTCCACCGCTTATAATTATGACGCGAGAGAAAGAGATGGCACCTTAATTTAATAAAGTCATATTCAATACCAATCCAATCAATCGATTTTGATCATCCAATAAAAACTTTTGTGGAGGGTCGACATAAAAGTATTCATATTTAATATCCATTTTTATTAGATAATTTTTAATTCATCAATAAACACATTTGAGCAAAATCATGTCATCTACATATCACATCATCCCGTCTGATAAACAGACACGATGAATATGAAGATTTGATGTCTGTCTATATTGATCTCATTGAGATAATAAGACAGTATTAGGAATAATCTGCGAGGATAAAACCTAAACTCCAGACTAAATCGATAGACACAAACGTATGGTGGGCTTAACTAAAGATCACGAGTCATTTCATAGTGACGCACTTTATATTCTCAGATGTATGTGTCTCAAATTTAAGCAATTTAATGAATTATATTAAATCTCATAGTATAACAAGATTTCTATTGTTGACCGAATGACCTGTATGTTATCCATTTCAAAACTGATGATGCATAATTTCCTAATCACAACAAAAACATAATTCAATTTTATGATATCATCTCCAAAAATTCATCCAATTATATATATATTTGGCGTATCTCGTTTGTATATGTATATTATATCGCTTGGCAAAATTTCTTTGTTTCGGATTCATAATAAGACAGTAGATTATTTGGTCACCGGATCAAATGTTCAAGTTGAAAATGAACTCCCATGACTGCATTCGCAATTTAGAGCTTGTCGACAATAAACCACGACGATCAATCATGGCATTCCGATCTGTCTTTATGTGTTGCTTTTACTGTGCAAAATACTTCGCCGATAATTACTCGATGAAACGAGATGCATTTTTAAGGTGTACAAGTGAAAGTGGCCGCAAATAAATTGAGCCTAAATCAAGGATTATCGCGCGTGGAATTGTCGAATCGGATCCAATATATGATATTTGAAATCTATATAAATCCCAATGTAAATCGTTTCAAATTATGATTATTTCATTGTGTAAAAATAGTCGCTTCTTATGGCACTTAAGGTTTGCTTTTTAGCTTAGTTTGGTTTAGCATTGAATAGTTTTTAATCGCTCAGATATTAATTTTGTTCGAATCAATTATTCTATTCTGAAGTGATTTACTTATTATAATTTTGTATGCATTTAATGGTTATTATAAAAATCAAAAATCGTTCATGTCGTCGATAAATTTGCATGAATTCAATCAAAATATTCCATATATAATTTTGTTCGTTTTCCATAGTTTAAATTAATCAATATAAAAAACAGAAGTACTATTGATGCGTTCCTTAAATTTGTATTAAATTTGGAGGGTCGCCATTTTATTTCGACTGTTATGGCTTCCTTCTCATATCAAACTCTTTTTTAACGTCATTTTAGTGCTCAAATATCGTCAAACAGACTAGCAGACGTCCATAAAAATAATACTTAAATTTTTATCTCCCGATGCCCGTTATTTGGTTTCATGTCGAATTTCGTTACACTTCAAATGGGTACTTAAGGGCTATGTGAGTTCTAATAACCGCTCTTCTTAGAACTTTCGATAATGGCCGGGGAAACTCATAGATGCCCTTCGTGAGAACCTACTTCCATTAATTACGATTAAATTGAGTGCCCAGCGTCAAGATATGAGGGGCTACGCCTACGGGCCTGTAAATTGACCCGCCTGTGTATGCAGGGGTGCCTCACAATCATCCCAGCATCTAAAAATGTATGAAATTCCTTAGGAGGCTCTATGTTTTTTGTGAGGATCCTTTGAATAATCTTAAATATTTGAGAATAAATTACATGGGTAAAAAATTGATTTAAATTTGATTTTATTCAAAACATAATCATGCATCCTCGTGATGAAATTTGTTCACCGATTGGTGATCATTCGATTCAAACAGTTTTTATTGGTGACGATGTAACGTACATTGACGAATCTAATATTTTTTATATGAAATTTATGGTCGTTCTGGGAATACTCATCATATTATTCTTCGCGGGATTACAAATCCCAAACATATGTTGTGTTTCTTCCATGTATTTCAAAATACAAAACTAACATTTTCCCACCAATGGGCTCATCGGTCTACACTATGACCCAAATATATTCACACGAATTAAACCTTATCACACCGTGTAGTTCTAAATTTGTCAACGCTGTTAACTCTATTTTCGGATAATATATTCAGTAAAGGGTCGGAATTAACTGCCCGGTAATAGGTGTTCATATATTTCGTGTTCCACAAGGAAGATGTTATCTGCATTAACCAGGTGGTCCCGTTGTAGAATTTGTGGTCCATAACACCCACTCTATTGACAATCCCGGAATCGAAACACACCCACCCCATTTATATACATTTCCACCATATGTTCCACTAAATGTGACACAATCGCGCCGATCGATCCTAGAATTAAATTAGAAAAGAACTGGCATCAAACCTAACCGAATGGTTGTTAACATCCGATCTGGTACTCTTCGATATCATCATCTATCTACATTTCCCGGGGTTAAGATTACTATTGTTCGGCATTCAGACCACCCGCGAGAAGGTCCGTTTTCTCGTCCATCTATTTTTTTTTGTCCTAGGATACCATTAAATATGGAGCCCTTTGATGGCGTGGCTTATTTATGTCCCTGTTCGTTTTCTATTCTGGTTGTTCGGTAAAACGTGATCGAATTGCCAATTGATTTTCAGGTCGTTGTTAATGGGCGCAGATTCGCCAAGATCGCGATTTTTCAACCGTCTCAAACCATCTGAATCAGATATGTTTATAATTGTGGCTTTGGGTTTCCCGTTTGAGTCACAATTTCATCGTCATCATAGATTATCTTATAAAACAAAGTTTTTCTTATATTTTCATGATGTTAGGCATTGTGGTTGATTCCATTCTAAATTTAAACCGCATAATTAGCACTATGTATGATTAATTGGCAATGTACATATGATGCAAATTAATGTATTTTGATATATTGTATAAAAATTTAGAATTTGTGTTTGCCAAAATCTGACCGAACATATGTAGTAGCAAATTTTTGCTTGATTGATCGACGCAACATTTGACATAATTGACTTAATATTCGTATAAATTGTGTGGTTAATCATATCTCTTGTATTCCTAAAAACCTTGTAGATCATTGAAATATTTCTACACGGTTTAATATCCACTGATGCATTGTACCTTGAAAATAATAAGATCAGTTCAAGATCGGCGACTCTCATTGTGATGTTATATCACTGTTATACAACGATGCCTTCTTGAAGAGCACCGACATGGCTTCCACATTTTGGCAACAATACCAATTAACAAATTTCAGCACACTGTATTCTAGAAATTTTAAATAATGCTCGATTATATGACTATAACTTCCGATCTGATCAAAATATTTATTTTTTGTATCAATAATAGGCAATGGCGCATTTTAAGCAAAAATATACCATTTGACCAGTGTAACATAGCTACAATAAAAGAAATCCTTCTTACCTGGGATCCTAGAAGACCCCAAGGAGAGGAAATAAAGTACAATGCATTTGGGATGCACACCCATTTTTACCGTTGCTTCAAAGAATCGTTTGGCTTTCCGTTCATCAAGCCGCACAATGTCAACATGCGGGACAGAAGAAGACATTATTCCTCAAATAAATCCATTTATTTACATAAATTTTTCCCCTTATAATTTGCATGAATTACTGCGGAAATCCGTTATTTGAATGCATCACTTTAGCGCAAGTCAGCGATGCTCAAACTCGATTTGGACGTGTGATATTTTTTATTGTATCAAACAAGGTTGTTTTAAAATATAATTGCTTTTGCAAGGACGAATAATTGTATGGCTTTTGAGATAATTGTGAAGAAAAAAAACATGATCATCTCACAAAATTCACATGGCATCCGCTGATACATTTCCGGGAATTTTTATTATGTTATCGCATATTAAAAAAAACATCAAAAGACCATGATGCAATTCCATAACATCGAGTGTCATCGAATGCTAACAGTATGGCCGTATGCTAGAATTTTACATATCAACATTATGTTAACACTTACCAGTTTAACAGATTATTGGCCGACTTATTAATTTAAATACTGAGAAAATTTGCAATCAATCGTTAGTGAGTTGGGTTCTGTACTCACTTTCACTGCACCAACAAATTTTGGAGATTAAAAACGTATTTAAAACAGGGCCTTTAAATAAAATCGAACCATTATTTTTTTAATTTCTTGACATTTTCAAGACTTTTTGCTTGACAAGTTGCAATTTATATCATGCCATTTCAATATTCCAAGAAATGCCGCAATTTATCGTACATCCTATATTTGTCAATGAAATTAATCAAGTCTTCTTCTGTGAATTGCTCATTTTTCACTTATTCACATACTATGTGTAATTACTGTATATGTGTACTGGAACAACGATGAACATCCACATCATTTCTAATCCATTAATGAAATTATATTTGGATCGTGGGATCAGAGAAAATCGAATTATCATATTTTTTATCAACGTCCATTGTTGATATTCGTACATTTCCTGTTCAAACGAGCGAGAAAGTGGCGTGCTGCTTTTTCTGAAATTTTTTGCTCATCCAGTCATGTAACCACTTACATCTGCAATCTTCGCAACAAATTGAAATATGCCAAGGCTGGTTAATTGACAATTAATTGGCTGTCAGCTTAATGGTCTTTTTGAGCTGCATTTCAAAGTGCACTGATTACAAAAGCTGCGGGAGGATCGAGGGAGGCGCATCGGTGAATCTCTTTTGATGTTTGAACTATCGTCTTGATCAATCTGTCTCAATTGTGAATCGCTGATCGCATCTTGAGAATCCGTGATTCGCAGCAGTGGGTGAAGCATTGCTTACCAAATTTATGCGTATTAGAATTTTGGCTCACGCCGGATGTTGAATGTAATATCTTAACCGCGTGATGTGATTCATCGATATTTTTTTATATGCACAATGTCGAAATTCGTTCTACGTGCATTTCAATTTATTTATATACTCAGAAGTCATTGTTTTGTGGAGGTCCCCATGGAAGTATTGTTTCGGCGGTGACATCATGTAGCCGTTACCACTAAATTCGCCGAGCCAAATGTAAACTAATAATATTAATAAATCAAATTTAACAAGAAAATGATGCACTGCTTCGTTTATATTGACATTGTTTCTGTAAATCCGATTGTATAAACACATCGATTTGATGTACATTCAACCGTTTGTGTTCGTTGAAGTCAATCAATGATTTTAATGCACATCAACCTACATGGTTTCAATGATTGACCGCTTTCAGAATCCAAGTAAAGTTGAACGCCACTGTCTTATGTAATCGAGCTTGTAGTTCAACTGACGAGGTCAGGTACCAATCGTCCAGCAAAATACAAAGTGGTACTCAAACTACACAGACACGGCCCCATCAAAGAGCACTCTGCCCCAAATACCATTAATTAAACTCTAATTCGGTTATCAAAAGTTCCACTGGGTGGATTTTCGAATACCATATCGATTTTGTGACCATGTCACCTCCGGGGTCTAAATTTTTATTGGATCATAACTTGTGGAATATTATTCGAATGTTGCAATTAGCTATGCACATAATGCACATTGTTACGATATCATAAACTGTATTACAAACGCCGCACATAGTTGCAATGCAAGCCATACATTGTTCCAACATACCATCCTTGAATACCTTCCTTAAAGTGCACTGTTGTCCTCCGCTTTGAATATTTTATCTCATATATTGGTAGATGATAACTTTCATAGTTTGAATATTTAAGTTGGAAATCTTGCTCGGCTATACGAGACTGCAGCTTGTGAATATTCTATACCTTAACACTATCGTGGCCGCATCAAATAAGCAAAAACTTATGCCATGAGCCAGCGACTTCCTTATAATAGATGTAGCATCAGCAGTTGGGGATATAAAAATTCATTCACTGTATTCATTGATCGCTGGTGTGTATGCTGCATTACCGATCACGAACGATCGACGCGATCATGGTGCATATGTGGCATCAATGGTCTAAACCGTGATGGTACAACATATGCACCACCGGCATATATTGTAAACGTAAGATTAAAAACGCACAGAATTCCATATTTCCATATTTCAAATCATATTGTTGTACAGTAACGACAACCATAACTCTAGTATGTAGAATTCTGGTCATATGTAAAATCTGTATCAGTGCAAATGACTAATGCTTGAATAATTTACTGTTCGTAAATTGGTAACCCTCATATAATCAAAAACACACAAATCATTTCGGTATGATATCCCGTGTATGAGTTATATTACTCTAATGGGCGGTATAATCAATTTTGATTCAATAGCCCGTTCAAAAGTATGTATCGGAAAAAATGACCTATTTTTTAAGTGGGTTCATAAATTGGTAACCCTCATATCAAAAAAAAATATACACAAATCATTCAATTCCAATTTAAATATAACTCGAGCATATTGAATCGGAAAAGCATACAATATTGTCAGGAACTATTCATTTTTACGATATGTCTAATAAACAGTGCAATATAAATACGTTTTCATAATTCAGGAATCGTTCATAATATTTTGTGGATTTTAAATTGCATTGCGTAGGACTTAGTACCTGATCATGTGAAGAAAAGAAGGACTGCACTACATAAAGCCCTTTTCGATAAAAATCAACAAGGTCATCTCGAGTGATTATTCACTGTCTTCGGAGAAAAACTGCTTTGTCTTTATGAATCCCCCATACTCCCTATCGAGACAGATGCAAAAGCACCCGTTGATACGTTCATCCAGGTGTCCCGCTGGATGAACATTCTAAATGAAACTCGAAACTCATGCTATCTTCAATGACGAGCGAATGAGGTGGTGAATGTATGATACATACGAAATTAATGTGTGTGGCTGCGCTATGATAATGATAAAGGCTTTTTAAGGTATTGGCAATTGCCAATTATGTGCGAATTTCGAAATAAAATACACAGAATAACGTGCTATCAATTCAATACTTTACTACATGATTGTACAATTCTAATGATATTTTTTTTGATGTTGAACATGACTCAATTAAATATTTGCTATGGTTTAATTGTACAATTTCGTTTGCGTTTAAATGCAAATTTGTTCAAATGAGATCATTTAGCGTAAGATTCAAGCGACGAAGGTCAATTTGTCATCATTCGATGCAAACATCGGCGCTCTTCAACATCGCTTTATTTTTCGCGTTTGTATTCCGCGGATGGCGTCAAATTTCAGATGTGTGGTAACCCTGACATTAAGAAACAAACGCGGTACCAGAATAAGGCCCGGTGGCTTCGGAAACCTTGTGGATTTTCAATCGAAATCGACCCATATTTCGAAACGTCCAATGTATCGGCGAGCTTTGATATGATCGAATTAACGAGGTTTTCGCCGTACTAGGTGCAATTTTTTTGCTCGGCTAACGATATGGACAACCTGTTTTCTCCATTCATTCCTTCGATCAATCAATATTCAGACCACCAAATCTGGCGTAACCGGTCGTTTAGTGTCTTTCTAATCCACCCTATCTCTGTCTTTTTCGACGTACGATAGGAACGACTCTCTATTCAATGCACGATGATTAATATTCATGGATGCGGACCTCAGACTCGATGTCTGTCTCATACACCTGATTTGATCGATGACATCATTAACGTATGACAAATGAAAACGTGGATCGAGAAATTCGCCGCTTCCAATCCAATATCCTGATTAACCCTCTTATTTTTCCTCGTAGTCACGGCAATACTCCTGTATGTCTTGACATCGATTCTAGTGATTTTGATGGTTTTTTTTCCAGCTCTGATTGAATAAAACCCAAAACATATGTTGTGCGTGTGATATACTTGAGTGTAGAATGAAAAAATCTTAATTGATACAATTTTTACGTTGTTGGTGTTTGTGTTAAATAAAAGGGGCACGATGACTGCTGTTCCTAGGCATTGTACATCGAAGAACAATTTTGTATAGAGTCATCGGGAAAACATCGATTTTGAGTCTAGAAATTAAGCATCAGACCAGATGTATCTCGTCGATAAGATTGCGAGCAACTTGCGATTTGGTAAGCATTTTCTCTTTTATTTATGTGAATAACATTTTTTTTAAATGTAATTTATTACACCTTAATATGCATTATAAACAGTTCATTGAAAATTTCTACATATTTAAATTTAAATTGATTTTTGCCCACATGACGAACACCCTGAACATTAAACATACACACCTTCGTAAATATGTTTTACTAAAACTATGAATAATTACTAAAATGTCATCAAAGATTTGACCTGATTATTAATAATTAGCGATATATATTTAGAAAATAAAGGCTTTATTTTATCTTTTTGTGAATGAAATTGTGACAACCAACTATTGTAGTTATACATGCGCTCGATATGATCATTCTTTAATTTCAATATTTGAATAATATTGATGAGTGTCAAATTATAATAGTTCAATTAACGCAGTGTCAAATTCCTATTCAAATAAGCCCAACGGTGGACAATTTTGGCGCTTTTTTTGTAGCCAGTCCCAAATTCGCTCTCAGATATAATTTAATTTCGGTCGTTGTAAATCATTTCATATTGAAATAATCGGCCATGTCCAAAATCCATCCAAACATGCCACCGAGCGCTTCTCATAAATCGTCGATTTGATATGCTATTATTATTCATAATACACATGTTTATTACTGGATTGTTCCACATATGTGCAATAGTGGTTCTCAAATTTTTTTAAGGAGGTCAGCAACGTCGGTGATTGAAATAATTGGTAAATGCCACATTGAACAGGTGTGAACGATGTATCAACAATTTGAATGAGTTTTTTTTGCAAACCCTCATATCAACCATCAGCAAACAGCAATTTGAATATTCGATGCAGATTTGATCGGTGGTCAGAACTACCGACTTTTTCTTGCATATCTGATGGTTACCATTATGTAAAAAAATGTTAATGGCCTATATTTTACGATCGCTTTCGTTCTTACTCATGAATGTTCGTTTTGTATTTTTACGACACGAGAAATATTTTTAAGGGTCCTCTTCGGTCGGGGGACATTTTAAATTCCTCTCGGAATTCCTCTTCCTGGTATTCCCCTCGGCTATGGAGATTTCGTTCCTGTTATCCGATCGAGTACTTTATTGACGTCATATTAAATTCAAGTGGCTCGTTTCGATTTGATCCTTTTTTAGCGCCTTTGAGAGTCGGCTCTGAAGATCAATACGCGTCTCGATTGTATTGTAATCTGATAAAAAGTTTGGGTATCACTTCTGGGGTAGGTCTCATTCTCAATTTGGCAAGTCCCGATGTTATTAATTGGGCCACTCGATATAAATTATCGAGTCGTAATTGCGTTTGCGAAGATCGTATCGCCCAACCGAGAACGCCTCTCAGGAACTTTTGCAGAGAATCTGATTAAAGACTTTGAATAATAACAGTCGTTTTTAATTCCCCTTTTTATTGAAAGCCTTTTAGAGCTCGATTTGCATACATAAGCAAAAACCGAATGATAAATTCGCTAGGTAGGCGGAAAAGCTCCAAGAGCAATTCGTAGTTTTAACTGGCTTCAGTGGCCAACCTTGACTTTGATTTACTCTGAACTAACATCATGGCAGGAGATTTCCGCTAATTTTACACCATATTTATTATCCAATTTGACTACTGCCAATTTTCAGCAATGCTTAAAAGACTTTGATCTACAATCATATCTCTTTTTTTAATGGAATTTATTTATCTCCAAGGCTTTACACTCGACCTCGATTCCAATCAATTACCGATCAGAAAGTTTTTCCGAAAATTTGGTCCATTTCATGAATCCCAAAGGATAAACCCAGAGTAATGGTTAACAAAAAGAAAAGTAATAACAACGTTAAAAACCTTCATTCAAACCACTTACGTACAAGACATTCACATTAATTCAATTTGGAAAAAAATATAAAAAATCATTAAAGCGATACAATTAATATGATGAAAATTCTTCCATTTGCATAGTCATTTTTCTAAATATTTTTCTTTATAAAATATTTTCTAGTTTTCACTTTATTTCATTAATGCAATTCTTATTGCCTATAAAATAGTTATTCTGTGTTCAAATAAATATTTTTTTAATCAGAAAATTATATCAAATTCCAATCAAATGATTGGGCGAAATGCATCAAATTTTTGCACCATCTGTTCAACCAAACTCCCTTTGACAATGTTGTGTAATCAATTCGAAACATTTAGGCACTTCAGTTTTTATAGCGTTAATTAATTAGATTCAATAAGTTGATTTTTAATCAATCTGAATTACAACACATTGATCATGGGTACAATTAAAATTCACTGATCTATGCTTGTTTTTAGCACGTATTTAACCGGATTTTCGACTTTTAATAATCCAATACAAATTAGAACCAAATATCACTCGCAGTTTGATAATCATGTTAATTTTTAACCGTCTATGAATCCGGGTTGTAATACGCTGAACAAGATCGTTTTGTAGAAATCAGCTATAAATTACCTACTTCTCTGTAATTGATGTTGACTTGAAATCGCATAGAAATGTTTAGAATAACATAGCATTAAACATTTAAAACGTCTTAGGTTCTATTAGTGAGCTAATCAAATGATTATACCATATATATTATGCTTATTTTTTTGTGTAAATGACCCTCGTATAACACGGTCGTTGAATTTTTGTTAGTGTTATACGAAACGAAGAATTGGTACTAAAAACTATGATATTATAATGTTATGTATAAGAAAAATATATATATTGATTTATGATTATCAAAAACATTGCATATTAACACATTCCCGCCGGGCTGTATGCATAACCAACGAGAATGCAAGTAAACATTTATAGCCATTATACTTAAAACATACATTTATTAATTATATTTTATAAATGATAAAGTCAACCCGATGGTAGTGTGTTAATATTACACATTTATTGTGAAGGCGTTATTTAACTGGACAAATATTTTCATATTCACAGCATTCTTCATTAGCATCCTGAGCTCTAAAAGATTTATTTTTTTGCGAAAAATCTGCTATTTTGTAATATTTGCTTTTGCTTGATGTCTTTATAAATTTTGTTATATGAAGCTTCTTCTTAACATATGTTATTTTTTCTGTGGTAAGATCTTCATTCAAAAGAGTATTAGGCACGTTCTTTGAGTTTTTAGAGTGAAATGCTTAACAAAGTCGTCGTTTCCATATGAATTTTCGATTTTCGGCGAATTTTCGCACCAAATTTTACTCAACAGTCTTTTCTTTCATCAGTAATTTTCGAATATCATCGAAACTCATAATGTCAAAACCTTTTAGAACTACGTTCTAATTTCAGATGGAATTGATACATAAAGAAGATCTCAATCAAATATTATTTTTACCATAAAAAATATTCAGATGAAAGTAATATAGTTCAATACCAAACTTTAACACTCGAAGCTGCAAAAGTTTTCATCGCAAACGAAATTGAAAGCATCCAAATGTTAAGTGATTCTCCAATCTCAACTTTTCTCTTGAGAAGGATATAAATTTGCGGCCGAGTCTGTGATGAAATATAAAAGTTTTTTATAAAAAATGTAGTTGTGTAAGTATTATGTAAAATATGGGTTTTGTATAAAATCGTATTATCCTTTCTTATCCCGGATTTTCCATGCGATCGAGGAGACATTGTTTAAAAATCGCTTTCTTTGGATAAAAAATCTTTGGATATTCTTCCACATTCACCGATAAGAATTCGAATTCCTTTTTTTTCTTCTTCGTTGCTTCACTCTCCGTGGAAATGATAACATTTCTTCCGCCATCTATTTCCTTTTATATCCATCCTTCGAGAATAAAATCCTCACCAAAAATAGGCTCATGTCGTTTCCGCTGTTTCCCTCATCCGGCAAAGTGAACTTAGCGATTTCTTCTCAACCCCGGGATATTTGCGGGCAAGATTACTAGTCCGATCAAGTATCCCGGACCAATTCCTTTTGTGCCGGCGGATATATTGAAAAATACTTACGGGATGAAAAATTCTATCTCATCTCATTAGATCAATTTTGTCGTACTATTTGACCAATTTACAGTACAATAAGCGCGATTTTAGACTAATTAATTTTTAAATAGACTGGACTTTGGTCGACAAATTGCAAACGCAACCTTGATACAACCTTATTGCTGTGCGTCGAACGGGTCGACTAGAATCGTGATGCAAACTCATCAAACTTGGCCGAGTGTTGTAATTCATCAATCAAGTCGACCAGAAAAATGTTAGCCTATGTAATCACTTTGTGAAACAATTTATATAATAAATCACATTGATTTATTTTACCACTATAAAATCCCATAACTTGACATCATGTGTTGATAGCATCATCCGAGGCGTGACTGTTTAGTTTTGCTAACAATCCGCAATGTGTATTTGCAAGACGTACATTTTTAAGCAACAACTTATTATATAAACCGTGTCGAAATATATTTCAATGACTCAAATTCTAAACTTCACCTACAAACGTATAATTTATTCACACAGTGTCAACTGAAAATTCAAAGTTTGCGCAATCAACCCCAAGAAATAGTATTTTGAGATTAGGGCGCGTCAAATATTTTAAATACTATGTGAATCTGATGAAATCTTAAATATGATCGTGTATTATATTAAAATAATGGATCAATCCGAATTTGGTTAGCGCTAATTAATTAAGTGTACGTTTAGAAAGTAAAAACAATGCAATATTCCATTTAAGTCGCAATACGTGATTTCAAATCTCGCCTGTCGACAAAACACTTGATGTATTGAAAATCACTGGACTATATGGTAAACCCTCTGACATTAAATTATAATTATAGAGCTTGTTTCTCAGATACAGTGATGGTAAACCATGAATTCAAGCGTATTTAATCCTTTAATAATTCGTCAAAGTGTCCAATTAAATTAGGATATTTGAACATTTCGATTTCGAAAAGAATCCAAATGGGATTGTATGATTGTCGTTTGAGGTTGCGATCTAAATCATGACCCGAATAGATCTTTATTTTCATATGGACACTCGCCGCATCAAATTATAAAGACTTGATGGAATTAGTCGATTTCGACGTTGATATGTAATATTTTAGGAATATCTTAAATATTAGGCAGGTCGTGTTACAAGGCGAATGGATGAAAAATGAAATAAGGTCATCGTGGAATATTGTTGCAAATGCGACAGCAAGCCCATATTAGTATGACGATGATATTAAAATTCATTGCCGAATTGTATATGCGATATATTTAGTATGTGATGGAATGGAATATTGTATCATTTATATATGAAATTTTTGGCGCGATTTTTATTGTTTTGTAAAATTCTTGATGCGTTTATTTATGTTCAAATGATCTATTTTAAGACCTTATCAGCATTGTTTTGAATATTTACTTCGTCATTTATTTTTCAGCTCAAAATGTACATTGTATGATTGACGTGATTGTGTTGCGATAATTTGATATCTCCAAGAAGTGCTCGGATTCGTATGTTTCGTTGATGTTATACAGAAGTTATACTGATGTCATGCTTCCACAGGATATTCTATCATAAATAATTATAGAATGAATCTCTGGTTATGCTGGGCTCTTTCTTCGGGTTGCGTCATGCGTCTTGTCTGCCATATGCATTTTTGATCGTTTGTATGGGAACCACATAAATCAGTGTGAACTCCCCATAATTGCTTGTAATCCGCAGTAAGGTCTTTACAACCTCCGCACTCACATATGGAATCGGAGATCTTATCTAGCTTTATTGACGTTAAATGGATGAAGTTGCGTATTTAATGCCCCAGGACCGCTATCCACGTGTAAAAGGAAAGTATGGGTATTAAAAGTGCCACCTTTGTAAAGTGGATACTTCATATGTGGTGAGAGGTCCTAAGTGTTCCACCATGTCGAAGCGTTAGCGATCGCTGCCTCAAACCATTAACCTTTTAGGATTATTATTTCGTGTAATGTCGCCGTCGAGTAGAACTCCTCATTAGTTCCACTTTCTTCGTCGACTTTCCGGAAGGTTGTCTCGCGTTGTTCTTCCTTTCCATTTACGCATATCTTGCCTTTATCATGAACACTCCGACTGCACGAGGAAAAATAAACGCCGGGTGTCTATTGTATCTGCTTCTTCGGCGGTTGCTGATTTTTAATCAGGTCGTCGTTGTCGGACCCGACCTCAAACTTTGCGTTTAATATTTGCTGCCAGGTTTTGGGTACTGTTTTGTGTAATGAAATATTCGCGAGGGCTTTGTGTAGCAGGTTGTGTTTTATCGCATGACCCCTTTTACTAAACAAACATATCATACCTGACAGGGTTTGCCGATGGTATACTGACAATAAAGTGGAACTGAAATCCTTCCGTTGGAAAACATAAAAAGGCTAACATGTTCGTGTTATGGCACACATGTCCATGCACGAATATATTTGTTCATTTGAAGCAGGACTTTTTAATAAAAGAAATATGAAACTGTAAAATGTATCGCTATTAATTCCAGCAATTGCTCCGTCAATGAGTTGGCAAATATAATTTATCGACACACCGACGTTGTACAAACTGTTTAGATTGATTGATAAAGACATTAGAGATTAAATGAAACGTCAATAAATATTGTAGACTTACTTTAACTTGACTTAACCAATTGCTAAACTTGAATTTCAACGAAGCAACAGTAATTAAAACAATACCAAGAAATATAATCCATTTGGCAGAATCAGTCCAAAACATAAATTAATTGACTTTTATAAAAAATCAATGGCTTTCAATGCAATTTTTTTTGATTAAGCACGTGTTTCGTCGCTCGTTTTATTTTTGTATTCGGTGAAGGCGTGCGTTACCCATCCTACCCCATAAAACCCATCCTATTCGTTGTTCTGATAAATTTAAATGTGTTTGCACTGTGGTCCATGGAGATCCTAGGTTTTGGGACAAATCTTCAATTATTGGCCATGTATCTGACCCTCTATTCATCTTTTAAGCTTTTATTGGCATCTGTGGACTGTTACCACTTCACAATAAACATTTCTTTAACTGGCTTTTGTGGCAATCCAATCTAAATCATATAAAGGCAGCATGCAATGCCAGATATGAACTTTGTTAGTTTCGGGTCTGGATATTCTGGATAATATATGCAACTCATACACGCCCAGTAATAATTGAAGATATCGGAGAAAGCTCTCATGATCTCAATAGAAGACTACATGACAAAAATATACATTTGGACAGAAACATTATTAATTAAAATTCAATAAATAAGTATGAACATCTAAGTAGTACCAATCAAAAAGAATCTACTAAAATAAATAGAGACTTGAAAAAATAATTTTGAATTACAAAAGTGCTTTAAAAACACCCCTATCTTGAAATATATAATGGCTTACGCGCTAAAATTAGACGCTTTAAATCCCTTATTTGAGATTTTTTAATGTTAGGGAATCCCAAAACTTGGAAGAATTTAATTAATATTGAAAGTCTATAAGCGAACTAGAAAGCAGTCGAATAAGTAGGATTATAAATAATGAATAAATTACACGATGCTTTCGTGGAAGGTGCAAAGTATTATATTTCCTAACTATATTTAGAAATGGAATTCCCCAAAACCCCCTTTTAATTTACTAATATTTAATGGAAAACCAAATAACAAACATTGTTTTAAAATTGTAAATGAATATTTATGATTGAGCGGCAAATGAAGTCATGCACCGAAATAAATTATATCATATTTAGAAATAGTTCCTGTGTTTCGGAGCATTCCCACGGAAACACAAACGACAGATGATGACACAATTGATTAATGATTCGATTGAGGAAGGATATCGTTGATTTGGAAACGCGAATCCATATATCGATGCATCAATTAGTACGATGATGATCGTCTGAGCATAACGATCGAAACTGGTTACCCATTAAAAATATAGATTAAAACCAGATATTACTTATTTTATTGCAAATCATCAATATTTGGATTTTTTGCAGCAAAAAATCAGGATAAACCTGTTTACAAACGGAAATATTAATATTTCCGATCTCCCAAAAATATTGACTCTGTGGCTTTTTTTAAATTTACAACCTGGATACTTCCAAGACTGATCCTCATACATCTATTATTATTTGCGAATAAAAACAACGGGTGTTGATATAATTTGAAAACTATAACTACTAATAATGTGTTCTACCAGCATACGCTTTTGTCTAAGTAATATATTCATACTGCATTGACTCGTCGCCTTATGATTTGTGTTTTTCATACAAAAAATATGTTAATTGGTTGTTATACATAGATGAAAAGCTATTTTTAAGAAATCCTTGAAAACAAAATGTTTTTCGCAAAAATATGTACGAACAATTTATGTATTTAAACTTAACAGTTAGTCAGCGTTCTCATGGATGCACAATCGATCCAGCTCAATTGTTCAGGATCATCTTTTTTAGCCATATTCCCGATTGCGAATTCAATGTTTGTACATAATTTTGCTTTGGATTCACGCGTTCAATGAAATACCATCGGATCGACCAAGCTGACGAGTTTACCCAAACTCTTCAAATACACCACATATCTCTTTTCATTACGTTTATTTTTGTCAGGTCAATGTCATGGACGTCCAGCGTATTCATTTCGCAATTTCGGCCTCACATTTGACAGACACGTTAGCCTCAAAGGAAGCGGATAAGCCGATCAGATGTCAAATGATTGATGGTCAAACCGAAAGTATAACAGAGTCGCTCTTAATAGCCTGCGATATCCGGCCGACAGTTCGGAGGCAATTTTTATAGCGCGATATCGATGAAAATTAATTCGCAAATTGGGGGGGGGGGGTGAGCGAAGGAGGTGGAAATCGCTTAAAATTTCGAATTCGTCCCTAAAAAGAAAGTGGGCCACCGTCAACTCCACGTGGCACTCGTGTATGAAAAGGGTTGAAAATTTGAATGCTTTCCATCGCTTTTTTTGCTTTCAATTCAGAGGATCACTCTGGGTCGAATCTAATGTTTAGCATTTAAATAAAATTGTACGCCGTATAATTCGTTTTGCTTTATTTTCTTGTTTTTCAGCGTTGTACAGCTCCGCTTGTTAAATCTTATTACGTTCGCCTCAATTCCTCGTTGAAAATATCATCTAACTGTGATTGAGTTTATTTTGTATCCTAGCGAAAATCATTCGTTTCAAGCTAAAATTGTCGAGTTTTTTATTTTGTGAAAATTGCTTGATCATTTTGCCATAAATTCGTCTTATATCTATAAGTATAGGATCTAGTACAAAGCTATTTTTTGTTTCAGTTAGTATTTACACAATGCAAATCAATATTTGGTAAAACTTCTTTAAGCCCTTTCAAAAGCCTTGTTGGTGTATAAATCATTAATCATACATTAATACAATGTACACAATTTTAATAGGCTTTTTCAAAAGTTACGCCAATATTTATTTTCAGTTGGTTCATTTATGAAACGTCATTACATATGCATCCCCTTTGATTCATGTGTGGAATGTACGATCCTTAGAGGAAATCCGCTCATGTTGTAAATTCAACCTTGTGCATTTTCTGCGGTTTTTTGAAATATGTCAGCTAATTACCAGGTGTATTGATGACTTTTTGAAGATGAATGTCGTCCATTCGAATTCCGTCTGCATCTGCTTGGTCTTGGTGGAAAACAAAAATGTTCAAACAATACCGTATGTCAAATTTGGCTCTCTTCCATAACCATAGCATAGACTGAAGGCCGTCATTGAATCAATACCCAACACCGTTTATATTATCATATTAAAATGCGATAGCACCTGTCGTAACCAAACACTGCCTTGGTTACGTGTTTGCGCAATCTATGTCACTATTTTTATTTTGCCAGTTGAAAATATTGACATGGTCATAAAGTGCATCGCTCGCTGGATGCATCCCAATTAAGAAATGGCATAAATCTGTTATTTTATGCCGATCCGATGACAATTGCCCCATTGGAGTCGCAGCAGATGGCCGTTTGCATATCAGCGAAGATCAAGAGTTCAACACGCGTCATTGCGGCTAGTGCTGGAAACCAGTCCCTAATTGAGCCAATATAAGTAAAAGTGAATTATTTATGCCCGGCGAATGTCTTTCACTATGATTGTTATCATGGGCAATGTTTATCGACGGCCGATTGAAATTTGCAAGTGATCGACGAACATAATGTCGTTGGCATTTCGGGCATCCAAAACCCGAAAGAATCAATCAACAGTTGATATTATCGGCTTTTTGTAAGGATTCTTTCGGACTCGCGTGTTTATTTTTGGGTCATTGCTCTTGTAGACAATTCTTATACAAAAAGAGGCGTATTGACGATGGATATTTCAAAATGCAGAACATTTCGTATCGGAGAACATACGAACCTGTCTATGTCCGAATCGATAAATTCCAAATTGCAAAAGTTGAGACTAATGTAAGATTATCAGGGAAACCGCTTTTTTATCACTGTCCTCGTTTGGAATTGACTTGAGTGCTGGAAATCGATAACGTATCTAATATAAATATTGTCTTACCTAATATGGCATGGAAGATATTTAATTCACATCCGTCGATGTATTAGAATTTGCTGTAAAACTACGCGAATTTATCTGATGACCAATTTAATTGGAAATTCGTGTAAAAAATCGTTTGATTATATTCTGGAGAATACTTAAATGCCGGATGCCTTGATCACATTCGCCAAGTGTTCTGTTATATGTAGATTCTATCGTAAACGCAGAAGGTTGATGGAACACATATAAAAATAAATCATTGACCAAAAATCATTAACGAAATCAAATTTTTATCCAAATAAAGCTATTTTTAAATTAACATATCAACCATATGCATTTGGGGTACCATTCGTTTATTTAAGTGAAAACTGGCAATGGTTTTGCGTCGTGAATTCATAATGAGAAAGAGACTTTGCAATACGATTTTTCTCATAATTTTTAAGAAAAAAGTGAGTACAAAATCAATATATTTCAGTTATTTTAAATGATTTATCGAAAGTTTCTAATTAATACCCTCGAATAGACTCAAATCCATAATCG
Source organism: Stenopsyche tienmushanensis (assembly GCA_008973525.1). Classification (NCBI taxonomy): domain Eukaryota; kingdom Metazoa; phylum Arthropoda; class Insecta; order Trichoptera; family Stenopsychidae; genus Stenopsyche; species Stenopsyche tienmushanensis. Next base: position 193,583 of record WACJ01000015.1, read on the forward strand.
TCCAGCAAAATAGTAATACTAGCAAACTTGCAAATATTTTATATATATTAATACAAAATTTATTGTATTAATTCAATCAATAAACGACACATGTAGCTTTTGTCTTTTCATCTTAAAAAGGATTTATTTATCCTTAATTTTAGAGAATCACAGCATGAAATGGATTAATGAGGGATTAACTCCATCGAAGCTAATTTACTGTGACTTTGTACAGCTTCCAATGGCATCCCTTTTGTTTATAGTTTTACTATTGAAAAATATATTGACTCAATGTCTAGACGTCAGGATGCTTTTAATTGAAGTTGGATACATTTAATTGAGCTTGGATATTTATTATTTAGTACAGCTATGGATGAAACTCGCTTCGACTTTATTTTTTGCTAGCAAGAATATTGCATTATTCATATTTTTTCCATGTATGTATAAGAAAAGCCATAAGATAAATAATGATGTTTTTGCATGGATATAACTTTTTTCTTGGGGAAATCTTCAGCACGTGTCGAAAGTTTACCAAGTTTAGTCAATTCGGTCATCGCTATGGCATCGGTTCAACTTTGCCACTTAAAATTTGACAAAATACATACAAATTGTGGATATAGTGGATCTGAGATTGGCGTTTCGGCCTCTTAAAACGGAGGTTGTGTTTTCAAGACTTATATAAACGGAAATGTGTCCATAATTGAATATTGGTATTCCAAAAACTGTGTAAATTCTTCAATTTGGGTCATTATCACACCAGTTCGTATTTAATCAACATTGTGTCATCGTGTATACAAATTACAATGTATATATGTGCCAGCACCACTTTTTTTAGTAACCTGTTTTAATCAGTTTAACTGATAAGCACATAGTCGACGAATTGAAGAGTACGCGAAAAAGATTTAACGACTGCTATTCCGTATCGTTCAAAATGATCTATAGTTTATATTTGTTGACAGAAGAGTTATGGATTGTTCGTAAAAATCGTACAATTGATGTTGGCTCAATACATTGAAAAGCGATAGCCATTTTTTTGTTTATCTTGTTTGTCCACGACAAATATTGATTTGGTTGTTCAAATAGCGACGAATAATTCACACGAAATAGAAAAGGTCAGCCAAAATAAACTCAAATTGCTTTCTAAATAGCCAATGGGGAATATAAAATTGAAAGTCCAAATACGACGCGATGTAAAATATTTAATCCATCCACCATTTGAGCTCTTTAAAGTACACAGACATGGTTATTATTTCAAATGTTGTGAAGAAATATATTTTCAACAATGATCTATGTGAGTGATCTATTGATACGATCTTCATTTTTATCAATTTGATCGCCTTAAACTTCAATTTTAATTTTTTTAAAAAAACTACGTAGATCGTAAATTCTATTTAATGACGAACAAAGCATGTTTTTTTTAAATATAGATTCGATTTCATTGTATAATACATACATTATTTTTGCCTCTTTGTTTCTTACTAATGACGCCATATATGGATACAAACTCCAATTTTCGTATGAAAATGTTCCATATGTTGACATCGTATATGGATGCGTTTTTAACTAAATTATATATATCAAGCAATTTTTGTGTAATTTTATTTTTTGGTGAAGCCAACGATTTTTCGTCGAACTACCGTTTTTCAAATCCCTTTGAAGGATTTCATTTTAAGTAGATATCACATTATCCGGGATATTTTCGGATTAGGATCCTTCAAAGCGCTAATCCTCCCCCAGGCTCGCCCAATTGGAGCGGCACCTATCAAAAATCACCGGAAACATTTAAACCGGTAAATTGATATTCTTCATCCCCTTGATCCTCTTAGGCTAAATTCAACATAATGTCCCGTTCGCAGGAGTCAAACGATCGACCCTCGTTACTTGGTAACGAATAACGCCGTGTACCTGCACGCAGTATTGATCTACCACACCGTGGGAGACAATGTAATTGCTGAATGTGAGCTCCCTGTGCATGTACAATTTTAAAATATGGGCCATTACTCCTTTTCCTGGATATGCACGCACCCTGTCAGTGCATATATACTCTCTTAAATTCGCTAATTAACCCTATGTCTGATGACGTGAGAAACCCCATGCATATCGACTCAAAACGCTAGTTATTAAAATTTTATCCAAGTCAAACAAACAGGGATTTTAGGCACATATGCGAGCTTGAGGACCCTCGCCTTTCTCGGGAAGACTCCTGATTATTTCCGGAACCACATCTGCCTTTCAGGCTTATCTTAGTTGACTCACATGTGCTTACCACTCATATTCGGTCATAATCAGTTTTTACGAGCTTGCTCCTGTCAAATAAGCTTCCGAATGGGTACTTAATTTAACTGTAGTTCTCATTCAAGAATATTGCTTTATTTATAATGCCCCGAAGAAATATCAACTCTCAAAATTGTGAATGCTGGGGTATGTTAAAGACGATGCCGGCAAAACTTCCGAATCTCAAAACAATGAAGCACTCAAAGGATTATAGCTGTAAAACGTATTCTATTATTTTAGGGCAATCCTTCAAAATATTCAAAATTTGTATATGTACAGCATCTTTTATCCCTTGGGTGCCATTATGTAAATCCTTTCCATTCATGGATCACTTTTGTACGATTGAATGAATTTCGATGAACAAATCTTTGCGAAACGAACGATTTTTAATTGTCATGGTTTCCCATGGTCTTTCACGTACAACTTAAATTCTTAAATAAATGTCCCAGTATTTTGATTTTTAGATTCAAGCAATCTGCAATAAATTTAGCCCTCGATTTCTATGATTTCGTATACATTTTCAATTGGCTTTACATAGAATCTTCCTTGTTAAAATGTATTTATCTCAATTTACGCAATTTTTATTTGAATGCATCTATACAAAAATTATTTGAGAACGTATATTTTGATAGAAAAAATACAAAAATGTATTACTATGATGAAATTTTATAACCTATGCTTGGTTAAAATATTGTATATATGATTGGCGGATGATTTTAAGATATGTAGAAAATCCTCTTATATACATATTTTATGTTATTATGATAAAAGCTTTTTTAGAAATACGTCTTTCGTGTATTTTATTTTTCTTCCAAATGCGAAATTCTCATCGCGTTATATTCAAAGAATATTTTATAAAAGTAAAATTTTGTCTTCGATGGTTTCAAGTCCGCCGAGTGCAAATATGGTCACATATTTTCAAAGCACATAAACATTCGCCAAATTCACCCCATTTTTTCAACCACTGAAAATATATTTGTCCTTGAAAATCTTTTGTTGATATTCAAATATTTGGCATCAAGGTTGCATATCGCTGACGTAAATTTAGTATTTAAAACGCATGTTGAAGAAATTCTCTTCACTCTCAAGTATCATTACTGCACTTCCGCCTTCATGCAAACATTCTTAAGTGTGTTTAGTGCATATTGAAATCTTGACGATGGAAAGGTCAACAATTACCTGCAAGTTTTGAATAATCGCGAGAAGGGCTTTTTCGTTAAATTTTCTTGTTTGCTAGCCTGATGTATCCCCATCAACGTATAATGCTGTCGTTTATACCTTGATGAATTCAGATCAAATTGCCATGTATATATAATTGGATGTAAGCGATATCCATATGATTTCTTCCTATTTGCATTTTACACATACAGAAATTTAGGAAAGTGAGGATCTATGAGTAAATAGCCAAAATATCAATTCGTTAAAATTATACAGATTTTAAAATATAACTGTTGCAAATTCAATAACTCACATGTTTTCATGTACGATTTTGTCAATTGCCTCTGTATTTATATTACCAAATCTATGAAATAGTGATAAACTTAGTTTGCGATAATCGATTCCAAAATTAATTAGTGTGTTGCACTTTTTTGTCGCAATTTGGATTTGAGCCTGAGTCTTTATACTGAGAGATCAGGATATAAACCAGTATGATCGGTTTATTTATATTAATTTTACAACCCCTCTTTTAAGCCCACCATATAAACATAATTAAAATTCCTCAAGATGTCCTTCGCAATTCTATTACGTTAATGCATGAAGACCATCACTATTCCGTTTGTGAATTGCGAGAGCAAACACGAAGCTGGAAGAGTTTATTAAATCATAGGAAAGCCAGTCCGCCGCAGACCTTCGCTCCTTCCATCTCCATAACCATCTGCATAAATATCAAGCGACGTTTTCTATTTTAGAAATGTACGCCGGATTCTGCCATCCCATAATTTATCCCTAGCCCTTGTCACTACATCACCGTTAAGAGCGGTTTAGTTCCCTTTGGATTTGTTTTTCTACGCCTCACAAGTAACCATTTTGTCTCCTGTTCTCCAGCATTTGGTTTATTTCAGGTCACCCCTGTGTCGCCACAATGGGACCGTAAGCTCGCATTACCGAGCTTTAAGCACGAAACCTTACTTGACCCACGAAGTCTTCGGCGCTCCCGAAATTCAAACCAATTACATTCTTGAATGGGGGCATTAAAGAATAGAAGATCCAATTTACCTCACGATTCCTCGGAAACCGAGACCTTGACCTCAAATGATGTATATTTTTCAGACGAAGATCAAAGATAATTTCGCAAAATAAAACAGATCGTTCCGATCATAAATATTTAGCTCTACTGTGCTCAGAATTAAACGCGCAGCGTTAAAATTAGAGTTTTACAAGCGAAAAATTAATTCATGCATGCGTCGTTAACCTTTCGTCTACAATAAAAATTATTTTCATCAAGCAATTATCTTTTTTTTGCAAATTTAAATCAATTTTGAATTTCACAGCATCCCATTCAATTGATGATTTTTTTCCCTTTGAAACACATTACGTCTTCTGATAAGTCATCCACTATTAATAGAAGACCAGACTAATTTAGGGAAGGAACCGTCTGGCAAAAAACAAGGGCCTGCTGTTTGCTTCGTGTCGTCTTTTTTGTTGATCTTTTTTCTGACTTCCTCAGCAGCTGTCGGCAGATATGGCGCTTGGAGTGTTTTTGTCCACCGATGCCAGTTTTTCTTTATCATCACGCCCCGACCCATTTTTTTGTTCTCACCCCGGTGCTAATCCAGGTAATCTTCTTAAGGTGGGTTATTTTGCACCCACAAAAGACGTTCTAAGTTCATATTAATTTCAGTTTAAATCCAGAGCCGATTACATTTTAAGCTATGTATTTAACCGCAGGGAGTTAAAAGAGGATCAAGCAATTTTAAATATATTCTTGGAACGACTAATATTTAAACACGGTGCTTGGATCAACAATTCAATTTAAAAAAAATATTATATTACCCAGTATTTTTCTAATTATGACCAATTTAATACAGTTTTATCCGGTCATATAGTACTAAGTTTCTTCGCGAATATTGCGGTGTAATTAGATAAGCACAAAGACTGACAAAATATAAGCAGCAAGCAGACCACCCCAAATTTTTTCATCAAAATCTCTCCAATTTCAAAAGCATGCCGAGATTATGCTTGAATATTGTGCATCACATGTTGTCAATTTAAATCATTGTTGTTTGTATAATTCGAATCATTATACCAAAGCTAATTTGAGGGGGTTCTAAAATTGTCGACGCGGTTGAATTCACAAGATCCCCCTATTTGTATTTGATAAGATTTTATTGTTTGGATCATAAATATGCATACGTTAATTTTATGGCGGCTAATTGTACCGATTGTGATGGATGTACTTGAATATGATGAGTTCTGTCAGATAAATCCAGCAATATAAGTGGTTTCATCATAGTTGCTTAATTAGCTGTCGATTGAATACAATGCAACCTGTAATCTTGTAGTTATTGTTCACTGAAGTCCTCCAAACAATAAATATATGAATTGAGTCAAAGTCAATCAATGCACGTTTGTCTCTTGCCATCCCTATGCTTATTTTGACAATCGCTCGTTTTGGATAATTTAAGGATGTACCGAAGTATGAGATTTATTTGAATTTAAAATAAAATGTATTTGTCATAGCGGTGATGTAAAAACTGCAAACGGTCGATTAATTTTCCGAGGGTTTTAAAAGAACTTGTTCTTCAAGCTGATCGATATAAAAAGTTAATGGTGCAAAAAAGCACATATGTGTCTTCAGCATTGAGCATATTAATGAATTGTGCAGAATTGTTAACAGTTACAATGAAAAACTATTCCGCCTCGAGCAATTATATCAGCATCCTTGCGACACGCAACTCATTCTCACTTATGACGACATATCCATTGAAGCAATGATTCATCCTCAGCACGTGATTCACAAGAATTTTTGGCCAGTTCATGAGCTTGAGGATGCTGCATTTATTTTTGCATCGAGTCCATAAAAGTCGCTGCTTCGCGCGCATTTGCTGCATTTTTGTCAAAATTTGACAAGCGGAATGAACAGCGTCGTCGATAGGGCGGATTAATTGGACTTGGTCCAGATATTCAAAGTTTACTCTTCGGAAGCATTTTATAACTGATTTTTTTCGGTGTACGTTAACCTTCTTTTAACAATAAGCATTCTTCCATCCGCTCTTTCTTATTCATTGCCAAATCAGCTCGGCGGTCAAGGTATTGACTTCGTCGTCTGGCATGAGCTGTTGCAGGGGACGAAGTCTACCCATGCACGGTTGATGAACTTGAACCTCGGTTTATGAGGATACTGACTTCGGGACATATGCAATGCTGTCATTTTACCATTTATGGACGTAGTATTTTCGATTCGTAGACCTCGATGGCGGTTATCGCCACAGATCCCATGAATGAGGCCGCGGAAGAACTTTGGAATTCGGACTCGGAAGCTTCCTGCATTTAGTATTTAACCCCTTGCGATCTTTAAACGACGATGAAAAGTTCCACCAGATTCCTGATTGTTTGCGAAATTTTCAAGAAAAAATCAATCAAATCAAAAAAGTCAATTTTAACCCCTCAAAGAGGTAAGACACAATGTTGTGTCCGAATTCAAGAGCATTCTTACTTAGATATTATGAATGGGAGACAAAGACGGAGAGAGTATCTTGTGTACATCGTACAATTGTATAGATCGTTAACCCAAATATGAATGATATGATGAATCGATTTGAAGTGTACTGTTTATGTTTACGCAAAGAAATTACCGAATATTTTGTGCTATAGATAGTGTTTATTTACTTATGTACAAGCTTCATACACGCTGCGACGGTCCTGACTGATAAGTGGCGGGCAAGCAAATATAGCATTTAAGTAAATGATGATTTTAAATTAGCTCACTACTCAAAGAGTTAATATATGCAATACAAATGTCAATCTGGTCAATAACTTACTGAAAAACAGATTATTATGAGGATTTTTTTGCCAAGAATGCGGCGTGGCGATACATAGACGCCGAACTACAGTTGAAATTCATATGATAGTTATTTTCAACCCGTTGATCGATTATTTAAAAAGACATTTAATAAGTTCCAAGCGTGTGATTGATTAAATGAATGCATAATTAATTCAATCGTAATTGACCATCTCACGGCTAATTGGATAATTGATCTATCACATATTCGATGCATAGTAGATGAAGATGATGTCAGGCGATATTTCATCTTTGTTTCTTCGCTGCATTTATAAATAAATAATTATTATAATATCGTCAACATTATCATCATTATCGTCGAACAAATCTATTGTCAGACAAAGGATTCTTAAGCTCGCTTTTAGATCACATGTCGTTTCGCGGCACACCTCCAATCACAATATGATCATGTAGTTTTTAGCACTGTTTCAAAATTTGATTGAAATATTTAAACTTTACACAAATTCGTGTAATATAAATTGTAACATGAGATAACATCAAAAGAGAGGCTTAGTTTCCGAGAAACATTTCTTAAGACAATGCCGCCTTATAACAGCTTTTTGGGCGCTTATCCTTTTGCCAGATGTTGTTTCTCTTCAACCATTGTTAAGGTGGGATGACGTTTAAGCGATAGTAAGCTTATTAAAATGTTGTCTGATTAGGACTCATATTTTTTCATATTTTATTTTGCCGAAATATCTAAGATTTAGCGTATGGTGCCATGTCATTGGACTGCAAAGGTTTTGGCTTGTAAAGCCACATGCTATTGTTTGAATCTATATAATGATTGCTTATTGGGTCACATTACTCAGATATAACTCCCGGGCGGTTTTCATTCATACTTCGTCCTTTCACCTTGCCACATGACCTGCTCAACGCGATTTCAAGCAAATCTATCATTATAACACTTTTTTGTTCTGAATTTGTTTTATGATGATACTTCACTACGTTTATGCACTTTGCTTGTTACACTTTGCTTGAAAGCGAATGGGCACACGTGGGATTCGAACCACGTCGTATTTTCACAAAGCCCCGGGAGTCGATCGGCGATCATTTCGCCGCGTGGGCCATCTGCTCGCGAAACCACAACGCCAAAATGACTCGTTTGACGCAAATAGAATTGCCGTGAGACTAAATCGAGTAGACAGATATGGTGGTCAACCAAACAATAATCACGCGTTTTATTTTCGTCATTATGTGCCGTCCCACTATCTGTGGTCATTTTTCTTCGCATCGAAATTTCACGCTACGATGGGCTTCAGTCCCTTTGCCCTCAGCTTTGTCTCCTTCGGACCAAAAAGCTCTTAAAATCGATATTAAAGACACCATTATTGTTTTCTGCGGCGGTAAGGGATCGACCGCACCCGAAACACAAAGCTTAATCTCCATCGCTCTGGAAGGAAGGCAAAAGCAAAAGGCAATCTTTCATTTTATCAGCTTTGATCATTAATAAAACGTATGTATATTACTGAAATTTGTACGTCGATCGATACGAAATATGTGTTTCGAAATGGCATTTAACACATAAAAGATCAAAAATACACTTTTTCAACCACATATTTCATTTACATTTTTCAAAGATCGATAAGATTGGCTCCTTTCTATAAGATGTACCCATAAATGCTTTCGTTTTTTAAATGAAAGATTTTAATGCTCATATTTTTTTAAATTTTAACATATTATTAAAAAGGGTAACTTCCATCGTTAGATATAACCTATCTTAACTTATCTGGTAAAAATTTAATGCCTCTGTCATAAAACATCACGGATTTTGAACGAAAACATTCTAAAAGTCCATTTTTGACCTCATCATTTTGTCATTTTTCCATCCATGTCTGAAGAATAAGGAGGATGTCGAATTCCCACCAAACAGACAAAATAACATTTTTTTTGTTGTCAGAAGAGGCTTAGGAGTCGGTTTTGCTACCTGACCCTTCGATAGCCATTGATTTTTGCGTCCATAATTAGAGTAAAGAGCCCATTTATAATCTCCAGTTATTAAGTCGCCTAAAACGGCGTTTAAGGTTCCATTTTTACAAGTAATTCACATGCGTTAATGCGGTCATCCAGGTTCTATTCATCTTCCTTGTCTCCATACCTTCCCAATTTTTTTCAGATTTCTTTGAACACTCGGCCATGAGTATCCGAGATTGGCCAATATTTTTTCAATAGTTTCAATTTTTGAGAAAATAATAAAGCATTAAATTTCGAATAAATTCTTCCCTCGGCGAAAATCGATCCATTGTAAATTGGATTGTTAAATTTGAATTTTAAATATCACAATTTATTCTCGATGAGAATAGCCACCAAAAGAGCATAAATCATGACTAGTCCCTAAAAACAATCAAGCAATAAAACGAAAATCTGATAATCATAGTTTCAAACAGTTTAGCAGCCATTACAATAAAACAATGTTATATTATACATAATATTATAGTTAAATGATAACGTATTTCTCACCTGATCTATCATTTCGATCGAAGCTTAGTCCGATTTTCTGGATAAACTGCGTTTTCTGGATAAAATGATACAAAACTCTCAAGCATCTCTTGTATATCCCAGATTTGTCGTACTATAACCTTTATTCGTTTTGATCTTCTATTTGATCCAATTATTAATTTATCACTAGGAAAAGGTCGTTTATAAACTGATTAAATATGCCATAACTCTTCCTTGCATAACTGTCAATTAAGATGTAAAATTACACACAGCAATTACAAGTCTCGTAATTCATACGGGCTAATGGTTTGCTGACGCCCATGCTGCCTTGAAAGTTTTCTTCCCCTTTTTGCAAACACATTTTCTTCATTACAAATACAATTCGTAAGGTCATTTGTTATTCAAATGTCAGATGCGAACTTTGTCGCTCGACTTTATTCTTATTTTTGAAAGACAGATGTCACTTTCAGGAGCTTAATCGCAGTAAACTTCATCCAAAGTGTAAAAACAACGTTTTACATCATAATCCCTGAAGGATATCTTGCGATTTGATGGAGGAACGTGGGCGTTTCATTGCTAAGATTGAAAGCCACTAACTATCATAGTGACAATCCAATTTAAACCACATCAATTATCAATGGCTGTTAACCTTTTTCGCATTAAGTCCGTTCAGATGCATTTAATAGACATATTTCATCATTTTCGAACATTGCCTCTGATCTAATTGCCCTATCAAGCGCCCAGATTTACATGACATCATCTAATCTCTAATACAATCATTATCTGATATTGCGTCCGGTTTATTATACAGAAACCCGATGAATATTTCATAATTTATCCGCAGAAATTGACTATAATCTTCGTTGACGTCGTATACATAATTTATAGGCGTTTCGCTTAACAATTTGTCTAATCGCAGACAAATTCGCCATCGTATGCTTAATTTAATTTTCGAAACGTCCATCGCATTTCATTACGTATGAGGCGATACGAAGCAAAATTTACACGAGCGCAAATGTGGACTTCCATGATAAATGCGACCACCCCTAAAATACGGAAGTATAAATCACACCCTTGGAATTTATGAAAATCCGCAAAAAAGTAACCTTTAATATGCTCATGAGAGAGACCTTTTCCATTTTTGATATTTCCACAGAACGAAACCCTAAGACCTCTGTAACACAATACTCGCAAAAATCCCATTAAAGTTTTCATTATTTATAGGGCTTTTTCACAGGGGAAAAAACACAACGAAAAGAGGTGGAATGTGATTTTATTACTCTTTCGTATTTACCAAATATCACATTACTGTGTTATCAAATTATATTCATATAATAACATACGATGGATGAATATTGTGTTATTTTGGATGACTTTGTATACATTAATTGAACCATATATTATATTTATAAATTTAAATTTATTGGATTTTCAGCAATCGTTTATTACAAGTGTGTCGAAAAACTATTCACTTGTAAAATAGTCGATATCACATAATCCTGACTGATTATTTGATTAGTGGTCCGTGATCATTCCACTGTCATAATTCAATACTTTTATATCAGATAACGATCCTAAAATTGATAGCGTTAACTTGTTATTTTTTAAAGCGCGGCTGTCGAATCATATCATTTTTGTATCAATCCGTTGTTTGTTTTTCATATTTGAAGCTATGATAACGAAACGACGTCTAAAATATCGGATATCCCATTTAAAAGCTCGTTAAATACGCATTCGTCTTAATTTACAAACAAGCCTAATATGTGCAAATAATTGTTGTTCTCGTTTTGGGATGTAAGTTTTTTGCTTCCTGTTGATTTTGCGCTCATTTATCTCCCACGAATTCACCCCTATTTGCTTTTTTTTGCGTTGATTACATTTTATGCTGAATGGAAAATCAAACAAGCATGAGAACGGTAAACAAGGGTTGATTATATTCATCAGCATCCTGAGCCATTTTGATCCACGGTATTTTTAACTTTAATCGGATTTCATCCAACCATATAGTTCTCGATTCTTTTTCATCCATCAGATCCACCACATGTCCTGTATTCCAACATTACATAAGTTCGATTTTTCATTCATGATTTCTATGGAAGATTTCAGAGATGATTATATTTTTAAAAGTTGCCTTATTATCGATGTTTATTGAAATTATTTTTATGGTAATTGTTTTAGTGATGACCGGTCGTCTTGTTTTATTTTGACATCAATCGTTTGCCTCTGAGCCGATGTATACATGTTTTAATTTGGGATCAGGCCACGATCATAACGTAGATAACTTTCGATTTTTTTCCCTCCTGGATTTTTAATACATAGGTCCATTATACCTCCATCAAATTATCTAGTTGGAAATTAATTAGATGGCCGGCGGCCTTCATTCTTCACCACCGCCCACGCAACAATTACCATCGAGTCACTTTTCAGCCTTGTTCGATGCAGTAGTCGATACTTCGATCTTCCAAGTCCATTTTTACAATCGATGATGGACGTATTATGTTTGACAGCCTCAACTTTGTGTCATTGAAAAGAATGAGCAAGCCATTAACATTCGAAAAGGACGAATCAAAGATACGTTGATGTGATGCACGATGTGTCCACTCCGACCATCCATATTCGAAATTAATGCTATATTAGCTCCCATAGCATCATTTCTCGATTTGTATATTTTGTTACATCCGGAAGACCTTAAAATGTGGAATTAAAAAGGAGTTCCGTTTTGTCGTATCCGTTCATGGTGAATCATCTCAATGTCTGAAGCATGTCTGACTCCCATGCACAACCATTGTCTATAATAAATTGTATTAATTTCTATGATTCATATCGTTTATTTCTATAATATATGCACTTTTGCACTTTAACTGGCAGCTTTTTATTATACCTTTATAATAGTGATTAGGTAAATGCGCACCAATCATCCTGCATCTGCGTCATTTGATAATTTTTTAGTTTGTATATAATATTAGGTTGTCCCATTATAGTCTTTAGCAAATGAACACATATCTAATCATAGCCATGGTTGAAGAAAACCCGCGATATTCTAAGTTAGAAATTCCACGAATATCCGTCCATAATCATCTGACAAAATTGGGCTATCTCTTCAAAAAGGTTTGGCGACATAATAGCCAAACCTTTTTGAAGAGATTTGTCACTGGAGATGAATGTTGGATACTCTATGAGAATATCCAACGTAAACGGTCTTGGACCAAGGGTGCAGAAGCTTTAACTGTAGCTAAACCTGGCCTACATCCAAAAAAGTATTGCTATGCATTTGGTGGGACTGGAATGGGGTGGTTTATTATGAGCTATTTCAGCAAGGTGAAACGATCAATTCAACAAAATATTGTTTCCAACTAGACAATCTAAAGGATGCAATTGCCAGAAAATGGCCAGAATTAGTGAACAGACGAGGTGTTGTTTTTCATCACGATAGCGCCAGGCATTATGTGTCTTTGCTCGTCAGAAATAAATTATTATCATTTGACTGGGATGTTTTACCTCATCCTCCATACTCTCCAGACATTGCCCCTTCTGATTATTATGTATTTCTTTCATTGAAAAATTCTTTACGTGGTAAAAATTTTAATTCAAAAAATGATATAAAAATGTACCTTGATCAATATTTTGCCATCAAACCAGGGAAATTTTGGCAAGAAGGCATTATGAGGCTTCCCGAGAGATGAAGAAAGGTAATAGAACAGAATGGATCATATATTATTCAATAAATTTTGATGTAATACAAATTATTGTTTATTTTTTTCTTAATACGAAAACGAAAGAAACTTATGGGACACCCTAATATATCATAATCCGGAGACCATTTTTTCTCATTTTTCAATTTGATCAAAGAATCACAAGATGCCTTTTAATTAGAATGTAGACAATCTGCTGTTTTTAAACCTTTGAAGGATTATATTTATTCAAATCGACAAACCAAAGGATAATTTCGCCAATCGAGCATGTCATTTCCATTCTCATTCATTGTTCCAATGTTATTCTACAATAGTTTTGGAAAAATTGCTAAAAATATTATAACATAGACAACGATATTTTCAATCATCTAGTATCTCAATTATGATGTATGAAGTTTAAATATGATCCATTCTATACCGAAGTTTAAATTGCATGCATTCGAGCGTCCGATTGGACCCTGTCAATATTATTGAATGATTCAGCAAATAAATAGTCTTCCAGGCAGAAAACAAGGTTTACATCTCATTCGCGCCATTCCAAAAACTAAATCACGATAAATACATCACGTTTGATTTATTTGCTCCATCCACGAATCTTCATAAAATTAACAACCGGGGGGCACCATGTTAATCAAAATAATATTGTCTTCCAGGTCTTGAGGATGCGATTCGGATACCTGGTACTAAGACTCGTTATTTATGTAGAAACATGTGTTTTTCCTCGCCTCCAGATATTTATCTGGGAATTTCCTTCACAGTTTACTCTTGAAATCCTGAGTCACGGCCACCAGACGTTTCATTAACGGCCCACCAATTATTTACCTTCTCCTTAATCTATACGCTCTTTTTCTTGAAATACAAAACAAAAACAGCGCGGTGCTCCTTCTGGCGCAAAATTGCTATTTTTCCTTCGGTGAAAGCTTAGTATCTGCGAATTGGATCGTGAGATGTTTGCCAAGTCCATATTTGCGACCTTGCTCTCTTTTTCTTTATTTCCGACAAGACCGTGAAAATGTATGTCTTTATATTAATACCATGAAATTTATCAATAAGATTAGGACGGTAAGCGACTATAACACGACGATAGAACATGATAATCAATTAAATTATAAATTTGCAAAACGAATTATCAAATGATGGTTGGTATTTGTTGGGATTAAATAGTATCGACAATAATATGTAATTGTATTTTCTTCTTTAGTAAGTATGTTTTGATTTTGTTCATAAAAAAAGAGTACGATCTTATGGAGAATATGTGAACAGACAGACACAAATTTAAATCCAGATTATTAATAAAATTGCAAATATAATATTTCCTATTGATCGTAACATAACTATCCGAATTTACCCAGATTTCTTTGATTAAAAATATATAAAAATAAGTCGAGCAGAACCTATTACCAGTCAATTTCCAACAATAATTAAAGTATAATAATAATTTTACCACTTACTTGGATAGAATCTCTATTATAGTATATATAGATTTGTGGTGTTTAATTGCTAAACTATAATTATTTCATCCATTACTATTTACGAAAAATTATAGACTTCTACGTATTATATGATTTAACATATATACTAAGAAAATCGCTTTTCTTTTAGGTCTCGCACCCACACATTATTACCAAATTTATAATCTCATTGACCTATCTATTGTCTCGATTTAGTCATTTTGGCTTAGGACTGTACAAATATTTACACAGAATTCCAAAACGGAGATCTTTATGACGTCAATCATTGTTGCTAAATTTTGCTTACGAACATAATAAATGGGATGTAAACAGATTGTACTCATCTGAGAACAATGACACCAGACAAGCTAATATACATTTTTTCACAAAATTCTTCGGCTTTTAGAATGCATTTTAAGTGAATCGTAAACACCCTACTTTGTTAACCCCATGAATTCTCCAAGGTCAAAAATATAACAAACAAACAAGAACCACGTGTGTAAATTGTATATTTTAGTATAGAAGAGCGATCATCTCAGTCGACGGCAAACAAGATCGTTTCCTTAATCCTAATCGCTTTGAGATAAATATGAACTTCCGTTATTTACACCCAGTGAGCGATTTATGCCAAAACGAAGACTCGAACCACTCAACGGCGATTCTTATTATTGTCTCTGAATTTGAAATGAACTGATGGCGAAATCATTCGAACGAATGATGGAATCGCAGGATGAAGTCAGTATTTGACTTACGAATTACGATGGGGATCTTAATTCAATGATTCGACAAACGGACGCGAACTAAGCGTTAATGAGATGATGTCCCATATGTATAATAATTTTATGTAACGTCAAATATGGAGGCCGCTCGAATGATATATTTGACACCTCAATGAGCATCAAAAGGATCAGGATTCTGCATACATAAACGCGCGATATTGTTAATATTGTCCATTGATCAAATGAGGATTAACAAGCCTGCAATGCGTCAGCGCTATATCATATTGCCTACAAACTTAATAATGATATGTAAATTTCAATTTCGCAATATAAAGAGTGATTGATTTATGCGCTGATATAGTTATTCAAGTCCAATAATATATATATGGAATTTCAACAAATGTAAACGCATTTGCTGCCTAATCGTCGTCCATCATTTTTGGTCATCCAGTTGAACGCGAGCATGACATTGATTTGACGTTTAGAACGATAAAGCCTCTAATTTCAGTACTGACTCGACTGTTCATTAATTTCAACTCCATTGCTCCTTTTATCGCAACAATGAAGAACCAATGGCCAGGAAAAAAATCCGCTTGCCCAGGATGGCATTCTCATAAAATTTAAAGGCTTTCACTCTCCATTCAGAAGACTCGGGCGAACGTTGTTAGAATGACTGACTTCCACTTTCAAATTGCCCATTGTTGCAAGAAGTCTTCATACGCGTCTTAATGAGACGAATTTGCAACAAGATTAATGTGCTTGCACCTGTTTATTTGCCTCTAAAATTATCCAGATGAAAGCTTTCGACGAAATTGAAACACTCAATCTTCGCAATGCCAATTTTGTGCAACGATCAGCAATAGCCTGAGAGCATATTGATTAACGAAGACGTCAAATGCATGCAAAACACATTCATTGTCCTCACTTTGTTACGCCTGACAACATAATCTATTTTGTATACAACGACGTACTCCTTCGTTTATTTTTATTTGTAATCAGTTTTAAGACCTTCCTCTCTTGTAAATCTCATTCAAGCAATATCATAATTATTTCATCGGAATTAATTTCTTCCACATACTTCGTATTTTACCGAAAACATCGTTTCGGCCCACTTATTACATGTTCAGAATGCGGATTGATTTGTATTTTGGCAGAAAAAGATCTGGCAAACAAATAAAATCATACAAATTTCTTATTACAATTCCATTGCAAAATCATTGGTATTGGCTTCCATAATTGTTCCACAAACGTTATTTTAAATCAATTTTTGACATAGATTCAGAGCAATTTTTCAATACCATTTGAAAATAATACGTGTCTATATATTTAATCTCACTAATAATAATATCATTTTTATATCGTAGAAATATTTTAAAAACCTAAACAAATAATAAATAGAGGGTGCAATATCCGCAGAATAAAACGGATGGGGTAAACCAAAAAAAAATTAACTTTTTCTCCCAGCCTTCCATCATTTCTTATAGTGTTAACTATAGCAGAATAAGGTCATGATTGTTTGACCATGTTGAAGCAATTTAAAATGAATTACTCTGATAATATGCCACTATTAACAGATAACGATCTTTTTCATTATTAATTATGGTTTAGGGGTAGGAAGAGGTGTCCGACCCGAAGAAAGTCATTGATTATTTCGCTTAAGATTATTGTTCAATACACAATTATCTTCGCAATTTACAATTCGCAGCAAAAAAGGAGCGACAATTTATGGTGATCCAAATTCCTCGTATATATACGATGAAGGTATTCCCGAATTATTGACCATACACATTAAATCCTAATTAACAATTCCCATATTTATAAAAGAGGATCTGAACTACAAATTATGTCAATAAGTCATTTTTTATTTACAAGTTTTTCTTGTTTTTTCATCATTTTTATCCAACTCAAAATACACCAGTAAAGCAGTAAAAATTTTGATTAATTTTCGGTCCCTTTAATATATACAAAAATACTATTTTTACATCAATCTCAATGATAATTATTGATGACAACAATATTGATGATTTCTTTCAGTAAATATATACGCTTAAAATTGCTTTTTATTGTGTTTAGTGCTAAAAATCTTTAGATGTTTTTGTCGGGTATCTTCTTTGGAGTTTGACCCTAAACTTTGTCTGCGTTTACCACGAATATGAATACAATCGATGAAAATATTTGCATATGAAATTTGCCAGCAAACATTGTAGATTTGCGCGCGTTTATCGTTGCAGCCGCTTGCAAATCGCGTATCACTACGCAATTTTTCCCGCAGTTTTCGCATTTAAACGGCAAGCATTACGTGCTTGGCATTAGAAACAAAACGGCAATTGAATACCATAGAAAAGCGTTCTCGCGCATTTATTGTAAGTGTGTGCGTTGAAAATTATCGACTCGACAGTTTAGCGAAATTAAAAGGGTCATCCAGAGGGCTGGATGCCATATCTTCGGCAATTGTATCCCTTTTGAGACATTTTTATCGCCCTCGCGCGTATCCCCTTAGTGTTTCCCTTCGGAAACGTCCCACGTCCGTTTCCTTTTAGACATTAAAGTCTCGTTTCGCACAAGTGCTTATTAATTTGCGATTTCGAGTTACGTATATGGCGACAGCATTGCCTAGAGCCAGAGCATTGATTTCACACGGGACGGCCGTGGATCCTACTCCGGTTTCTTGGATATCAAAGAAAAACGCCTCACATCCGTGAGAAGCGATATTCATTTTCGCATTCAGAAATCGCGATTTTTGCAAAAAAATTCTCAGAAGCCGCGAAACAATATATGTTTTGATAATTCATATCAAAAAATTGGTCTTGAAAAATGAGCTGCCTTGAATAGCTTATGTAACACCTACGCGTACAAGTCTTTCATTGTTATATTTATCCATCACAAAAAGAAAATTTTGTCATAAATCAAACCGAATTTATGCTCGGAATCATTCTAAATTTTAGTTAGTCATGGCAACCGACTGGAACATGTAGCTAAATATAATCGCCCGTCTGCATAAGGATGTCATTCGACAGGGATCGTGACATCCTACCAACTAGGATGATCAGCATTTCGGAACTAATCACATACGGAAGTTCTAAAATTAAACAGGGAAGATATAGAGTATAATTATACATCGATTGTATGCAATATTCTGTAGTTTTACACCTATCGTCCTTAAACAATCAGCGTTTGAATCTACAACTTGCCAATTCATTTGATAAATGACTCGTTGAACAATGCTCGATACGTACACTGATATTTTTATAATTCGCCAGTTTTATTACGTTGTATTGTAGATTTATCCCAAGTGGAAATTTAAATGTTAAATGTATCGATTTTCCAATTGATTCCTATGTAAAGCCTCCAGTCAAGATGTGCCATCTGTTGATGAGATACTTCTTATACAACTTATTTATCTGAGATTTAAACCAGTCTTGCCTTAAACGTTTCGATGTCCTCTGGTTTCAATTCATGTTAAAAAAATAATACAACTTGTCTTGATCCATGATTATTTTTAAATTTAAAGACTTATTTCGATGCTATCAATAATATTAAACCTGGGAAAGGCCTGGTTTTTCATAAAATGTTCTCATGTTCAATGATTATTTATTGAAAGGCATATAAATAATCATAAATCTAAGCTGGAGTTTTTCTATTGCGTGAAAATTTATATCTGATTGTCGGCTGCATAATTCATTTTCTTAATCATATAATCACTTTGCGACCAGTCTCTATCATTTTCGCCTGGAAGTAGATTCGTTATCAATCCACAACATAAATTTAACCATTAACTATGTAATAGTTGCGGTGTATCATTGATCGTTTACATCGGCTGATGATATCAATCTTAGGTCATTTATTTAGTTTACACTGTCAATTTCGCTGTCAACTTTTTAATAGCAATACGTGCAGTCCGCTGGAGTAGCATCACATCAAACACCATGCATGTCACGTGCAAGAGATTCGCGCAGCTTCCTTGATGTGACCTGTCCGCACCTATTTTAAAACACCAGTCATGCAGAAATGATGCTGCGACCGTCAGTCTTCTTAAAGAACTCTGGGTGGGTCATCAAAAATAGACTATCGTTCTTTGGAGCCAACCAAATCAGTTGCGTCAAGTTCATCGCTTCGGTGCATATTCGCGCTTGGTAAATAAAATCCTCCACCTTCAAAGACGCTGCTTGCTAACGTTGACGTCTGCAATGACGATCGATTTGGTATCCTCGCTGCATTCAAGTTCTGAGTGCTTTTATGCATCCATCTCGTTTGGATCGCGAAAATTTTAGAGCCAGGCTTGATTAAAACGTCAATCAATCGTGAAACGAGTAGGAGCTTTTCTGCATGTGAGCTTTTTGTGTGAAATTAATTTCGTGTGCCGCAGTATGTGCAATAACCACTCGTATGTAAAACCTAAGCCCACACAAAACTATTTACCACCGTCGTTAAATTCCATACGCAATTTTATTATGGAAGATGCAGTTTTTATTATATATTATTTGAGAGCATCTTAATACGATCATAAAAGGGCAAAGCTGTTTTATTATGCACTTAAAATATCAAGGAACCTTATCATGCTTCTTTCTATGGCTCCAATAAATAGCTTCGTTTTTGCTATTAGCCTTTACTAAATTAATGTACATCCGCATTACAAAATGATCTTTCTATCATATATAGACCCAATACATTGACGTCATCTAATGAATTTATCTGATCACCTTGCTATATATATATATCATTTTTAATTTATAATAAAATATTGAAAAACGATCCAAAATATCACTGTTCCTCCAAATGTATCACAGTGATCATATAAGCATACCAGCAATATTAAAAATCACCCACTGTGAAACTATAAAATGTATAAACCACGGTATAAAATGTTGCGAAAATTTGGATTCCATATGTTCCAAAAAAATGACCACCTCTTTGACTTCGAGTTATCAAAGATGGATTTCCAGATCAGATCAGAATATTTGGTTAAAACGATCCCTTGTTAATGAAAACGGATCCCAAACAAAATGGAATTCTACTGATATTTTTGTGAATCAATATTCAAACCCATTTTCTAACATTGAATTGTGAAATTTGTTGCAATTGTGACGTTTATACTTCGCTATATTTTAATTTAAGCGAGACTAACAGCGATCTTCAGCAGAAAATAAAAATCATAGCTAAGAGCATAGACGTTCTCCACGATCCGATAGCAAATGGACCCGCAAGGACTATATTTTAAAGCGCATCCCCAAAAAAAAAATTGATACACAGGTGACGAAATTGCATTTATCAATACATTTGACATGAGTGCATCAAATACAGATGCTTTAATGTGTATCCAGTTAAGTACATCTTCAGCATGCAGGGATAATATCGATTTTTTGTCGTTTGATGATTTCAACTTTCAAACAGCGCCTAATAGACACTTTCTGATATATTCAAATTTGAGATCCGTATTATTGCCGGTACATAATTTGAATAAAGAAAGAGTTACATCGATTTTCGCCGTACTCAATTTTAATTATAATATTCATGTTCAAGTTTGGCAAGCCGTATGAAGATTTATGTATTATTTGAGACAACGTACCATTTTGAACTTGTATCGGAACGAAATTAATTGAAATTCAAATACGGGTCGAGATGTGGTGCAAAAACGGAAACAGTGAAAGTCAACCGTTTGCTCCGCGGGGGTATAATTAATGGATGCTTTTTAAATTAGCATAATGAGCTATAAATTGCTCACCGGCGAGGGGCGTAACTCGAGAACGCCGAGATAGACGCATGTTATGCAAAAATTCGGTCCTCTTGGCTGACCTTAAATCGTAACTAGATTTCCCGGCGTCCTAATTGGCGCATGAGCCTGGCGCCAACTGGCGTCGACTTCAAAGCGGACTCGAAAGGGTGGGACAAATGGAAGGTATGGAGGGTTGAATTCTGCCCTTATATTGCTCTGGTCACTGTCAATTAAATAGGCCGACGTCGTGCCGGATTAATGTGACCGATTTGTCAGGCGGACGTGGACGATACGTTTCGCATGTGCTCCAATGTGTTCCAATTGAGTCCATCACGAATAGAAGAAAGACTAAATCTTCGTTGGAGTTCCGTCAATTTCCTGATGGCGCCCCATTTATCTTATATGTACCTCCTTTTTGTAATTAAAAGGAATATGTGGGCGGGATGCTTATCTCTTCCTTAACGAAACGAAGGCGCCTTCAATCATCTTCTTTGGGGGAGTATTTATAGACGCTGATTTGATGAATTGCTAAGGACAAAATACGACGCCGCAGCGTTCTGCTTCTTTGATTAAAACACTTTGTTTGTTGCTCCAAATAAACACTTTGAACTTATTCGCAGATTTTCCCATAAATTTTGTGAGCTTCTCAATGCTTATAGCAACTGATTTTTCTTAAAAAATTCGTAGAACCTCAATGAAGGCATATCGATCTTATATGCTTTGTGCTAAATTCTCGCAATAATGTTAGAATGTCAACTAAATATAGCTGATGTTGCATACGTTTCGCTATAATTCGCTATATTTTCAGGAATTAACTGAGTTAAATTGTTTTTTTTTAGATCAGTATTATTGAAGATTTTCCCGTTTTATATACAATAGAAGTCTATCGACGATTTACGTCGATCGTGATCGTGCCAAAAAAAAAACAGCAAGAAACTCAGAAATTATTTTGCACGAAGTATTTAATAAACGCGTAAATATATCTATACACACAATTGATTAGCAACAATTTAACAAAAATCTGCTTCAATAAATGCGATAATATTATTTTTACCTTGTGCAAAATATGCCAATAATCAATTAACCAAATTTTTATGCAATCGATTGGCAACTAATGGACGCAACTTATCCAATAACAGCAATCAAATTGCTATTAAATATGAGAATTATGGACAGATATTATATTATAATTCGATAATTAGCTTAGTTGTCAACACTAAATCAAGTGTATCGGCTATTTCACGATACGCTAGCTAAATGGTACTGTTGAATAACACCACCGTAAGAGAATCCGTCTACAAGTAATACAGTGGGTTATGTTTCACGTTTGCAAGACGTTAATATCGTATGAAAATCTACAGGCAATGTGGTTGGTAACCACAAAACCTTATTAAAGTGGTACGAGACAAGATGGTCTTTCAAGGAATGCAATCATTAATTGTTAATATGATTCTGGCTGTGTTCGGTGACATTCTGCTAATCAACGAAATTGATTAGTCGAAGACTACTGTAATTGTTTTGTAACCCTTTTTAATTGATTTAATTGAAAGATTTGATTATTTAAACGTCGTATTTAAAGGTATACGAAACTTTTATGTTATTCTATTATCAAGCGAAAACACGAGCACGGTTCTTCACGGAGAATTGATGATCTTTCATTGTACACGTCGGATTTCCAACACTTTCCACGCATGCGAATTCAATTCACGTTCATACTATGTATCATTTTCTCGATAACCAATAGTCAACAGGTCGTTTTAATCTGGTGCCGATGAATGTCTCCAGCAGGATGGAGAAATGTCACGCGCAATTAGAAAATCCATGAAATTTTCGAATCATTTCCTGGTCGCCTCATTTCTCGATATAGCAATTTGCTTGATGTGTCATTTTGTCGGTCGCCGGTTTGTCAATTGATAATGATACATGAAGGAGAGGCTGATTGACAGGCGGCGATGAAATGAGCCATCGACGAGTTCTGCTCATCGGGGCATGTGCACGATTAGGGCGTGATGATACAGACACCGAGCCGTGTCTATCGGCCTCAGTATATTTGCACAGTCAATGTTTATCTCCGATCGCAGTATTAAAAGCGGCATTTAGTCCATAAGCTAAATTGAGCAGTTGCCTCCGCACACATGTAGATTTGAGATGACGGCAGGGGGCGATAATTATCACGAGCCGTTCAAATCCCGCGCATAAACATCCGTTTGGCGTCTTCATCTCGCAGTCACTAATAGTACTGTCATCTACGAAGTTGCACGACCGATCTTATATAGCGTTGCTTCCAGCGTCCAATAATAGTCTTTGTCTGAGCTGGACTTATATCAGAGGTGGCAGAATCAGGCTGTACCGTGTATAGTGTCGCTTCACCATCATAATCAGCACCCTCGCCGAGATTCTAATACAACATCTTACGTCATTTATTTTACCCATATGTTTCATTTATGACATCATCTCATTATTTCTATCATACTACGTGTAATGGCGTAGAACATGCTCAATATGTTAAGCACTAAAATTATCTAAATAAACGTCTAATCGTGTCGTATATCGCTTTTGCTTCCGCTGGAACGCTCTAAAAATTAATGCCTCGTTATTATCAAAGATTATAAATAATTGAACTGCAATCCTCTTACTTTCATCCATGATAATAAATTATTATACATACACTACCGACAATAAGTTTGGAAACAATTAGTACTTGGTTGGTCTGGTCTTTTTCTGTACTTCAATGTCCAAGACTCCCAGTAACTTCTAATGATATAATACACCCTTTTGATAGAAATCATCAATTTTTCTAATTCAAAAGCCTTCATTTCGTAGTGGTACGAAGTTTTAAAATAATTCTCATACAAATTAGTGTCTGATTTCATGTTTTTTATTTTAAAAAAGTAAATGACGTTTAAATCCTTCATCTTTGGGAAATCATATGGGGATCGCCTGCGCCCGATAAAGAATTTGGTATTTTAACAGCAGAATTTGAATGCATTGTTGATTTAAAACGCGATTAATTATTAAGCCGTTAAATACACACACAGTATCTATGAAAGAAAAAAATGCAGGCCACATTCTTGCGCATTATTTGATGCAAAAACATTAAAAAACGAACGATAGCTGGATGAGATACACGCCAAAATTTCCCAAGATGTAGTTTTGTTCGTGAAATACACGCACACAATAACTCCCATCTCGCACGATGTGTTCGCCGCATAAATTCTGTTCACATAATATATTTTACCTCAGTTTTGCCTCAATTCCTCTTCGCGGTAAACCAATTGTTTCGCGCGATTTATGTAAGACTATAAATCTTTTGTTGCGCAGCTATATTATTGTGTACAGCTCCTAACACGTTCCGACACGTGTATTTGACAATGAGGCCTAACCCTTTTAAAAATCAACCCACCGCCGTGACAATATGGCGAATTCAGCCCACTCGTCTGCGACCTATTTCTTTGTAAGAGCGTCCGAATGTGGACCACTTCAACGCCGAAGACGCTCGAGCATCTTCCATTAATCCAGTACGATCTGAGCCTTATATTTTCGCTTGGGGTGCTTTCAAGGACAGTCTGACCCGAATCCCATAAATCTTCGAAAAAAAATGCTTTTTCCATTATCAAATTGAGTAAATATCGAATATTTACATTGATGACACCATAGGTAATTTTGGGTCAAAAATATCTTGACGATGTTGGAATTACATCATATTTGCATATAAATGTTTAGAGTTTTTACAGCCATCGTATTCATTGCAAATATCAACGTAAATATACGGAAAAAATGGGTCGCAAAAAGTTGCTTTTTTCGAACGATGCACTTTAGCATCAAATTTTTAAACAGCTATTTCATTCGGGTATTAGTACTCGGTAGTAGGTTAGATCCTGGACTCTTATTGCAAAGCTTAGGGCTCAAATTCAGATTATGCAAAAATATAACATCATGCCTACAAATTTGTTAGATCGGAAGAACATATTAATATTTCCGACTGATGAAATTCCTTTCTGCTGAGAGACGGACTAAAAATCGCAAAATTCCCGATTTCCCAATTAATTATTTATTTTCGTCGCTGCAAATGAGTACTTATACACTATAAAGCTTTTATGTGATTCATAATTATATTACGGAGGAATACAAAAATTCTGAACCCCGTATCTATTGTATTTCATATCGATATTCCCATTATAAGAGCCGAGGTGTAGTAAATACATCACCGGTAGGGTAAGTTTAATATATATATATACATAAATTAGATAGTTACTGCCCCTAGGCGTCGCCTAAGCTCGCCAATTAATAGTTACGCCAATGTTCCAAGCGTCCAGATTTCGGCTAAAATTTCTCGATTTAGTAGCATTCATCGTGCTAGTGAGGTGTACAATTTCTGTTAGATACAAATTTCAATCCCGAATTCTTCGGGATTACGATTACCTATATGTGACTCATTTAATAGATAAGTTTATTTTGAAAAAAAAAAAGATTTAAAGGCAATGAACCTTTCAGCGAATCTATGATATTTTTTGCATTTACTGAAATAATATCTCAATCTGACATTAAATTATGTGGGTGGACAAAATTATGAATTTGGGTGGCCTTAATGAATGGATATGCGACCGCAATGTGATTACAATGATTATAATGATTGGGTTTAAATACAATAATAATATTTATAATGACTTATAATAATAGTATTATAGTTTCTTATTTTATTATCCTTATAATTCGTAATGTGTCGGCACTAAAAAGATAGACGATAAAGATGTGATCCTTTTCTATCAATGCACTATGATGATGATGATGAAATGACATGCTAAAATTAGTCATGCTATTTTCAATTATTATCGAATTGATTGGTGGATCCTTCATGCAGTGATTTACTCCATATGATAATTAAATTCGAATCAAGACGCCATTGTCTCGCCAACAGGAGATTGGTGCTGGTCATCGGTTTGGTTGGCGTGGCTCCATTAATAGTTGCCGTGTTGTCTTCCTTTCGAGGGTTATTGTTTCATTGTAGTCACCATGGTATCATAGCCAACCCGCGTCGGCCTCTTCAATCAGCCGCAGGATTCAATCATGAGTCTTCGTTCTCGTCCTGCTCCCTGCCGCTGTTCCTCGGCAGTTCTCCGCATGCATTGCACCCCGTAAAGCACCTAGGCATAATTAAATTGAATCGATGTGTAATTCAAAAGGGCTGAACCCATATAGGCCGCTCGTGATCTCGAACAGGCGACCTGTGACCTTTAGTCGGATGACTGTGACATGGGTCGACCCCTACCGTTAGCCAGGCGGAACCCATAGCCATTGTGCCATGCACCGGGGCGTTACTTAATTATAATTTCATGCAGTGTACCCTGCAACAGACCATCCGACGTGGATCACGGATGATTCTCGATACTCCACCGTTATGTGATCTTTAGGGAAGCGCCACGATGACGTGACCCTGACTTTCTGATGACAAGATATTGCTAGTACAAGTATCGTACAAGCCTGGTTTGACCCACTATTCGAGAATTCATGAATTGGTGGATATCTGGAACATTTAAAACGCAGCCTTGACCTTGTTGAATTTACCTTAATTAAGCCCATAATTCTCAGTGGACATTCAAAGTAGAGGTATATTACTTTCTATCACGTTTTCGATATTAATTCAGCTGCGGTGCTCGAACTTCCTACAAAATATTAAATTACTACCTAAGGCCACGTATTTATGAGTGTTTTGATGATTTGATTGGGTTACAAGATTCGGTACATTATTTTTCTTCCAAGCAATATCGGTCATCATCACTCAAACGATGATAATTGAGGCATTGAATTGGATATCGTTTTAGAGACAATTTTTGACATTTTACAGGGATTATAAACGATTGAATATTAAATCTTTTAACCTAACACCCACGAAATATCAAATAAAAATAATATAATTTTTTAACGAAAATTATCAGATAAATGTTTGTGTAATATATAATAAAATTGACGTTCAAAATATAGTCTTATTTTACTTTATCTTACAATTTGATTGTATACACAGAAGTGTAAAATTTATATTCACACCAAATTTGCTTAATCAGTCACTTATTCCACTTAATTATCGTCATCTTTGATAGGATTTTAGTTTGTATGTAATCGTGCTGTAGGTGTGCCGTGTCATATGAAAATTTGTTTGCGTTATAAGATGTGTATAAAAGTGTTTTTATTAATCAAATTTTAATCAGCAATTTAAATCATAAAATGACCTGAAATTGCTCCTTGACTTTTGAGATCTTGGCATTTTTATCAGACCTCGAACACATACCGATTCGGACCCAAAAGTTTGCATTGCTTCGTCTTGGATAATCACGAAATCACAAAAGTTGCTACAGAAATTAAATTAATTTTCATCCTTTGAAATGCTGCGTTAACTTTTTCAATTATCGTCCGAGCAGATCCTCAGGATAAGGACTTTTCGAAAAATATTTTTTTGGCGAACTTTCAGATTGTTTTTATTCGTCGTTGCTTATTTTTGCCTGTTATTAATCTTATTTTTTCTTTCTTTCCAGGTGAGTACAAATCGAGTGTCGTTATTTTTCTTAAGACATCCTGATTTATGTAAGTAATTGTATTATATTAGAAAATATTTTACGAAGTCGAAGACTCGTGTTGCTTGACGATGATAGTCGAATGTCATAAAACTTTATATCAGTACTTATCTTGAGCAATAACTTTTTAGTTGGTACGTTTTATTGGCTCTTGGTGATAGGTTATTAAATAGATTTTAATTCACTATTTTTTATATTAGAGTTACAATGTAGATACTAGAATCTAAATTGTAGATCCCTATATTTTAATAGAAACTCTTACAGCTTGTTTGGCATTGTCTTTGCTTTGATGTGCATTTTATTCACACATCAAAGAGCTCTTATCGAAGACTTTCTATTTTTCACTTCCTAATCAATATGTGTCTATTTTATTTATGATATGCGATAAAAATTTTGACTGACACTACCGGGGGTATTGGTTCAATAGGACCGGATATTGGATGAACCGTGACTGGAATAATTACATACACAAAACAGACTCAAAGCTTTGGAAATCGATCTGTGTAAATTAGGTTTGCTTTGACGCGAATTTTCCGCGAATTTTTCCAAAAATTTCTTAACAAACATTCCACCCCTCGTCCGCCATTAATTTGATTCGACATCATTTTACTGAATAATTTCAACATAATATACAAATTTAGCACATCATTCATACGAAGTGACAAGCATAACAGAGCCCTTATCCGTGCGAAAAATAACTAGCTCATATACGACATGTAACCAATTAGCACCCGACGAAACCTGCAAAAATCATTAATCCATAGTGCGTCCACCCACTTCCATTATAATGGATCGAGTGCGAAAACTTCCTCATAAATCAAATCGCATAAGTTTTCCGACTTGTAAAAACGCCTAACACACTCCTTTTGAAAAATGGCCATCGCGGCAAGTGTTACACCGGAACAATGGCCACATTTGACAAAGAAAAGCCTGTCAAAACCTCGGTTAAAAATAACCCAGAATTAATCTATTATTTTTTACGTCTGCGTCATTATTTCTATTTGCAGTGGAAGAAAATCGTACCGGAAGAGGTGGAACAATCGAAAGTAGATTTGAGTCGAATAAATTACTAAATCACACAGTTTAATGCAGATATAATACTTTCAGAACAATCTAAATCACGTATTTAAATAGTATATATTTAGAATGCTTGTTATAGAATTGTGGTTGCGATTAGTATTAATTTTTTACTGATATTCGAACTTTTTGGCCTATGGACGCCTTTAAGAACAGCATTTATAATATAATACATCACTGCTTTAATAAGAACTCAAAGATATTCCTTTGAAATATGCAATTGTAAAATATTTTAAAAAGGATATAATTTTTTTTATCCTTACATAATAAAGCATTGGTGTATTGGATTAGATCCTGGACGTTCATTCACTCATTGTCGACCTTCAGCGACTTTTTCAGGTTCAAGAAATCGGGTTAAATCGGGATCGAGACGATTGATCAGAAATATGGATACTTCAAACGTCTTCCCAAAATTGTTTGTACATATAATGATTTTTTCCCTGCACTCAGGATTTTTACCCGATCTTTACCATAAGTGTCCAAAAACAAATGTATATTTTTTACCAACTGCGTATATACGAATCCGCGTTAAAAAAAAGGGAAACATTCCATATATAACTTCTACGTGCCGTTCATTCACACTAGCTCGTTATTCAATCAATCAACGAAATATTTCATTTTTTCCCTTTTGAAACGTGTTTTAAGAGCAAACATAAAATACATACGGGAAATATACATTTTTTTCTTTCAGCTGAAAAGGTAAAGCGAAACAAGAAAAAAGTAAGTTGATTAAAGCACTCATAGTCCGTTGTTGGAAAGACTCCAAAATTGAAGAAAGCGTGCTTCGTTCCTTTTTATTAGATTTATATTATTTAATTTAAGCAATACGGCGTCCTGTATTTTATTCAGAGCCGTAGCTATTTTTTTGGCGAATTTAATTCTGCTCAAAAATACACTTGATTTCGATATCCTTCTATTTGCAAGGGGCGTGATTAATTGTGTTTTTATCCGGATCAGATTTGTCTCGGCGATTTTGCGCAGACTAAAGCGACCTTTGATATTTTCGAAGATGGGCACTAATTGAAAAATAACTTATTTGTCTACGCAGGTTCCTTCTCAATAAGCACAATTATTGCTTCTTCCATTTCATGAGACAGGCGACCTCCGTCCGATTGAA
The DNA here is from genome assembly GCA_008973525.1 of Stenopsyche tienmushanensis. Classification (NCBI taxonomy): domain Eukaryota; kingdom Metazoa; phylum Arthropoda; class Insecta; order Trichoptera; family Stenopsychidae; genus Stenopsyche; species Stenopsyche tienmushanensis. The sequence goes on from WACJ01000015.1 coordinate 223,615, forward strand.
TAAATAAACAATTTAGTCTCTACCATTGAAAATCTGAATTAACACTTTTCGTCCGGGCAATGATACTTACTAATCGAATACATGGAACGCTAATTCATAGAGTGTTATACATTCGACGGTATAAATTATTAAGCTTTAATTTTCGTTTATCCAGCAATTTTCTGAGAGCTCGCAATTTAGTTCTTAATTGCTTCTTATTTAGATGAAATCCGTTATAGTTAATTTATTTTGCGAGGTCTTAATATGAGATTAATTAATCTTGGCGGCTAGTTGTTTTTCGCAAATCCAATATAATTAATAAATAACCCATCCCAGAAGATCGCTTCTAATAGAATGAAGCCTCGTAAAACCCTAAAATATTGCCTGGCAAAATCGCTCGCAACAACAACCGGTTCTTGGACTCATACGAAAATGACCGAACCATTAAGATTTGTCTTATTGAAGAAGTGCAGTAAAAATAAAGCTTTGATGTCAGTTTACGGTCGATATTTTTTCTGAACGACTATTGCAGTTAAAGTTTAATTGCGGACGGATGCAGCTGCTGGGTTTTATTCGTTCAGCCCATTTGTCAGACCCTCAAACTTTGCTGGTGTGACGAGCTCTCGACCAGATCCAAATTTAAACAAATGGCTCTTCGACTCTTGCATGACAGACGAAGCGTACTTCGACCTGATCGAATCCGCATGACAGTCTCGTCATAAAAGCGTCATGCCAGAAATTTAGCAGGAGCAGGGACTTCCCAAGTGAAATTGACGCATAGACAACAACTCAAATTAAATCATAACTTCAACACAGCAAACATAACGTGACATAATTAATTAAATATAAGAACGTCATTATAAAGATTCGCGTTTAAATTACAACTGCGTGATAAATGTTCACTGTGCTAATACATTTAGGAAATTGGATGTATTAATATATCCGATCCGTTAAAATCAATTATACAATCATCCAAATATTCTATGAATGCCTTGTTTTAATTCAGATCTAGACTAAATACATTTATGTTCAGCGAATGTGAAGTGAGGTCGTGTTTATCGCGTCTGTCGCGGAAGGAAAATCTTTTTTTGCACGAAATTAAAGGATCGTCTTTCGCGAGTTCTTGGCTGGAAAAAATCTTCCTGTGTGTCCATATCCACATTACTCATCAGATTTAGCAACATGCGATTTCTGGCCTCTATCACAAAAATAAAAACCGTGCTAAAAAAACAGTTTTGACTGCCATTCCTGACATTGAGATGGCCTCGAAAGAGCAGATGAACGCCCTTCCAAAAATGTTGCCAGTCATAGATTCAACGTTGAGATAAATGCATCTATTGCCAAGGACAGTACTTTGAAGGAGATTATTTCCATGTCCATGTAAACTTATTACTTTGTTGGTAATGAAATTATCTCAGGCATGTGACGGTGAAAATTTGCTAGTTTGCATTGAAAGGGTTAACAAGGGGTACGCATGTTATTTTGGGTGTCTCGCGATTCTCATCCTTAAGTGGAAGAGTTACAAGTGTTGCTTCCATAGTTTCTATCCAAATAATTTATATTATGTTATGTGTAAAAATATAATAATAGTCTTCTACGAAATCCATTTAACACAATCTTCTTGTTTACGCGTAATCTAAATTTGTTGTGCGATCTATTTCCACAATGTGACAAATTTAACACGCGTGTTGTTTAAACAAATGATCTTTCAGTTTTTATTAATAGAAAGTGATGAATGATTATGTTGACGTTTTTCTCACAGGGAGAGCCAACGTGTTATTGCACACGCATTAAATATAAATCCATCCCGCTTTTTTACAACGAGGGTTGCCGATCGTCGAGAAGCAATTTATTCGCGAATCAATCGAAATAATTGGGGAACGAGTTTCGCTTGAAGATCGCTTAAATCGGCCTAACTTTTTCTTAACAATCCGTAAGCTCTTAATGTCGGGATTCAAAGTGAACTTTTCATTCTCAATAAGAAATAATGAAACATAATGAGCGTAATGGGCTATGAATTCGTCTTTAGAATTTACGATATCAATAAAAGCACAAAGGTAACGAAACAATGAAATTCCTTTGTGGAATCCATTTTTTCGGCGGAATGGTAACAATGCTTGTAAAAAAAAACATTCACGCGAATGTATTAATTGGGAGAAAAGAGGGAAAGCTTAGAACAAATTGTGGATGAAAGTGTGCAAAAAGAATAATAACAAGATGATTTTCGATATGTTTTTGTAATTGGCTTTCATAATTCTGATGAATGATGCGGCTTATCGCGGAAAATTCTCCGGAGGCCGTTCACTCTTTGACCGAAGATTTTTTTTGCGTTTTTTTCTCCTAAGACAACATAACACTCTGTTACGCTAAGATTGTCGATGATGATGGAGTGCCATCTAGTGACAACGTATTGAAACACTGAAGTACCGGAAACTGGCTCAGGATCCAAATACTTTAAAGAGTCGTAAGAGGATGTTTACGTTTAGATAAAACATCTGTCTACATCTTAGGAACACATAAGGGTAATGTTTTAATTACCAGGACGAATCTCAAAATAGGGAAAACTATAGACATTCGGATATATATATTTTAACATTGCACACACGGACGCTTTCCCCCTATTACTGATCAAGAATACACCATATTTAACTTCTTGTATTACGATCTAAATCTCGACGGTTTGGGCACAAACACAGCGTCGTCGGTAATGCGTCGCAGCTAATGCAGATATTAACATTATATTTTAATCAACACGTAACTAATTGGCGACACTTTGTTTACATTCTAAGCCCCAGAGTCGAAAGGAAAGAAAGCGAAGTGTATAAACTAGAGAACATTTAAAAACTAATCTAAGTTCAAAATAGTAGTTAGTTTTTTGTTTAAAGAATTTAGCAAGATGCAACTATTCATTCGTTTACACATTTAATGTGACTTTGGAAGCTCAGAAGTAATTATCTTTAAACCAATTCCATAAAATAATGATTTATAGGGTGTCCCATAAGTTTCTTTCGTTTTCATATTAAGAAAAAAATAAACAATAATTTGTATTACATCAAAATTGATTGAATAATATAAGATCCATTCTGTTCTATTACATTTCTCCATCTCTCTGGAAGCCTCATAATGCCTTCTTGCCAAAATTTTCCAAGGATTGTTGACAAAATATTGATCAAGGTACATTTTATATCAATTTTTGAATTAAAATTTTTACCACGTAAATAATTTTTCAATGAAAGAAATACATAATAATCTGAGGGGGGCAATGTCCGGAGAGTATGGAGGATGAGGTAAAACATCCCAGTCAAATGAATGAAATTCTGGCCGTTTTCTGGCAATTGCATCCTTTAGATTGTCTAGTTGGAAACAATATTTTGTTGAATTGATCGTTTCCCCTTGCTGAAGTGGCTCATAATAAACTACCCCCTCCCAGTCCCACCAAATGCATAGCAAAACTTTTTTTGGGTGTAGGCCAGGTTTAGCTACAGTTAAAGCTTCTGTACCCTTGGTCCAAGACCGTTTACGTTGGATATTCTCATAGAGTATCCAACATTCTCCAGTGACAAATCTCTTCAAAAAGGTTTGGCTAATATGTCGTTGAAGAAGAAGATCGCATGTTGAAATACGCTGAAGTTTATTTGAGTCAGTCAGTTCATGAGAAAGCCACACATCTGAACCATTGATGTAGCCCAATTTTGTCAGATGATTATATCCATGGAATTTCTAACTTGTTAGCTATTTCGCGAATAGTATATCGTGGGTTTTCTTCAACCATGGCTATGATTAGATCTGTGTTCATTTGCGAAAGAAACTTATGGGACAATCTAATATTTAGATCAAAAATATATTGCAAAATACAAAAATAGTTATTTTGTGCTATTAATACAACAGATTAAAAAATATATAACGATTTAAAGGTGAAATGTTGAGTATTTTTTCAAAATGTTAACATACACATCCTATTTGTAAAATATTCGAATATAATTGTATCCTTTTTGGTTCAAACTTTCATCTGTGCGAAACTTTCATCAAAATTCCCTATTAGAATTATTGCCATATTTCCAAACTTCAAAATTGTATTTGTATATTATATAAATGAAATATATATCCCGATTACAACTTCACGTCCATAGCAAACCAGGAATTATGCTTAGGGTCCATCTGAAGGGTAAATATTCAGCTGTAAGCAGCATAAATTTACCATATTTTTCTCCTCCGAATAACTAAGTTGTAATAACTTGACGCTGAAATCCCAAACGACTGAATTAATCCAAGATCGAGCCGTTCAGAAGTGAGTATCTTAATACACTGGTACAGATATAAATCATAGAAATTATGGTAAGGATTATGTTAATTCCTATGATTCAGCATGAATTCAAATGTCGCCTACGAGATGTTATGAGATCTTAATTTAATCGGACGCATCTAGTGGGCGAATGTATTTTCTGACCATAACTGAAAATGGATGAAATGAAGATTCTGGACCATTTGATTGATGTGTCTTCGATTCATTTTCGCCATATTTATACCATTATGATTTACGATTGTCATTAATTCGTCGTCGTTAATTTTCATGCATATCATTTAGGTCCGACGATGTGTCACCCCATTGTCTTTAAGGGGGCAATCTATCCGTTGTTGGCGAGGAGCGTTTACAGCCCATTATATATAGTTAGAAATAATCCTTTAGTTCCTTTTATGGCCGATCGTGAATGGTTCCCATTCGCAATAAATTACCAACCAAGGTTTCATGGCGGAGGGCCGACATTCTTTGAAGAACGGTAAATGGTTTTCATCGGTCCGATGTCGCGGATTTGCGCAAGATTGACACCTCGAAGACGCCTTGAGGCAACAAAAGTCGGATAGGAGGAACCATTAAAATTTGCGTAACCCGGGACTTACGTCATGGGTATTATTTACGGTCTGTCCGGCTTCGCTTTATATCGTTTTGTACACATTTACGCTTTATTGTCTCGTCTTATTGCCTCGTGTTTCGTTTTGAATTTTATGTTCGAGCAAATATCTGGGACAGTCGGACTTATATTGAATGATTTTCCGTTTGATGACACTTTTTTAAGGACTTATTTGTCATAAATTTGTTCATGTGGTCATAGAATTGGCAAATTCCTTGAATCTCTACAGATTTTTCATGCTACGAGAAAGACGCTAAATAAACATTTTTGATCTTTTTCTTGAGATTTGAAGCTTAAATTTTGTTCTCATGTTCACACCAAATACAAAAAACTACAGTTTTACAGTTAAATCGGGTTTTTTCAAACGTTTAAATATTTGAATATGTCATTTGTGTTTACGTGTGAACACTTAATTTTGATGATGATATTGAAAAAAAACCAGATTTTTTTAAAAATCTGTTAAAATTTAGTTTTGGCCACACTATAGTTTATACAGTATCCATTCGCATTTTCTTCAAATTTTGCGGATTATTTACATTATAATTTTCGGCGAATTTTCTTTAATTGGTTGATCAAGATTTTAAATCTATATAGTAAATCCTTATCGATTAAAGTGTTAAATAACCAGATTGGCAATCGAAAATTCTTCAAATTAATCTCGATTAAATACTTAATTTATATATTATATATAATACCACCGCATAATGCATATTAAATCTCACTTACTGACCAATTGTGCCAATATAATTGGCCATCGATGCGGGGATAAAATTCTTATTGGCTAAAGACTAATTTGAGCATATTATCATCACGCTTTTTTCTCTAGCTCGATAACATAATACTGTAAACTCAATAATAATAAGATAATATACGCTTACCTGTCAGGCATGAAATGTGAGGTGTTTACTCTCACTCTCCTTCCTGCTATTAAAGGCCAGAGATTCTTCAACGGTTCAGCTTAACCATTGAGATTACATAAACAAATTACACACTCATTGTGTAATTAAAGTTATTGTAACAAATCGACGGGAAATTAACGCATTACTCGTTCGAAAATAATTATGGGTTATTAAATGGCGAGGAGATCAACAAAGGTCATCGCATGCAATTATATTTACAAACACCATTTAAAATACAGGTTGAATTTTAAGATGATTCATACAATTTTAAGGCGAAATATGTTTGATATTATGCCATACATTTTCAGCAACCAAACTGTTGAACATTACCATACTATTTCGATTTGTATGATATAATTTTCCATATCTTATTTCCTACGGGAATATTTTAATTAAGGCTTTGAGATTGTGTAGTAAAATCAAAATGTTGAGAATTTAAACTTGAAAATTCAATGAAATGTAAATAGACGCTGTTCAATTCAATGATATTTGAATATTAGAGAATAGTGGTATGTAACCACATTTTTTTTTTCAGCAAATATACACCACAATTAAGTCGATAAAATATGTTAATACATATCTGTTGGGGATCTGCGCTAAATTTATGCAATTATATAAATCGTTATAATTTTATATTACAAGATATTTTAATATTTTTTTTAATTTCACTACTTACATTAAATCAGATGGTCATAAAATGGTTATTCAATCAAAATCAATATTCCTTTCCAAATACTGTCACAATAAAATAAAATCACATGATTTTAAATCAGAGTGGGGAAAAAATGTAGAAACAAAATGTCGAGCCAGACTCGACATAGGACCGCAAAGAGTTAAACATAACAATTTTTATCAAAAAAAAAAAAATCTTTCAAAATTTTTGAATTATGATTTTGATATGATCACAAATCCGCTAGGCTTATTTAAACTTCGCCTCGTTTTTGCAATTCAAATTAAATTTGCGTATGCTAATTCTCAAATGGGCCGCTCCACGTTTGTTCGAACGGACGCGATTCCGTTATGCAAATAATTTTTAGCCGAGCCGAAATAATTTCGCCGGGCATTTTTTTGGAACCGGTAATTGAAATGAAGATTGAGAAGCTCTGATTCAGTATGCAGATGCTAAATAATTAATGGCATGCATAATACAGAGTGACTCACGCAACCAAGCGCTCTCTCGTGTTAACCATCATTTGACTGGTGGAAGTGCCACTTGCTCCCGGGCTAACTATTAATTTAGCTGATTAATATATGTATGAATGTATATGTGGATCATTTTTTTATAGTTTATTCCTTAATTTTGGATCTATCGGATCGATGGATCGCACCATTAAGTCTGCCCGATTTTTTACGGTGTCAAAGCAGTTGAACCGTGTACAAATGTCGAATCTACTTAATGTCGGTTAATGACTCTAAAATGCAGCTATTCGATTAAAAAACTGGATGCCATGTGTGATTTTTTTAATAAAATTTAAATATTGATAAATTGCAACCCTTAAATTCCCTGGATATAAAAAAGGCGCGATAATAATGTCGTGAATCGATACAATAACTGGGTTCAAAATGGGTTGATTCCAATTTTTTTTCCTGTTGAAGTAATATAGACAAAGAATCTAGTATAACTGGATGTTCATCATATATTTTTTTCTTTGATTTGCCATCCCGATAACATGCTGTAACAAAATACGACCATCGTCCCTGATATCATATTTTCAACGAAGACATTCTCACACCGCAATCGCAAGCATCAGACGCTAGCGATCCTCGCGTTTTTAAAGCTTGGAAACCTCATTGAAATTGAACTTAGAACACTCGGAATCGGAATCTAGGGTAGACATCTTATAAATACCTAAAGGATATCCGAAGAATTATTGGAATGCTGGCTCCAATATTCGAGTGCTGGCATCCGAGAAACATTCGAGAGTAATGGATCCACAATTGGATTGACGTCTGTTTTAATTGATTTCGACCATTAATTCGATAAGTAAATGTAAACTGGCCCATGCGACTGTCTGCGTACGTAATCTGGATTTATACGAAAATCTTATTTCTGTCGCCGATTGCCTTCGCAAATGTGTTTGGATGCGCATTTGGTGAAAGAAATGGCGCGTAAATGTGACGTTTATTGCCGCTCTTTGACTTTGACAGTATCACGCGCGTAAACGTGATTAATCAATGGCGATAGTGCTTTTGTGCTGATCGAATCATATTTTAAGCACTCTTTGTATAAAAAATGCAATGTTACATGTGCAATAAATTGCGAAACACTCCTTGTGGCTTCTAAGAAGAAAATAGGGCACGCAGTCATTCCTCCGGGAGTTATTTGGCCAAACATATTGTTTTAAAACCTTACATTTTATTATTTGATAAGCGCTTATAAAATATCTCAGCTGGGGTTCATATAAACACTATTCAATCACATTAATAATTACGTTAGTAAATATCGTGGTACCGAATCCGCAAACAAAGTGTTAAAATACCACATTATTTATTATGGAATTAATCGTTTAAATAGTGCCGATCAATTGGTCCAAATTATATAGCGACAAATTGACGTAGGAATCATGTTGGGTGTATTCGCGTTCTGATTCAAGCGATTCTGTTCAAATCTGATATGTGCACCATTACACTGTCGTAAGACGAATCGATGCTAATTTATCCCCCTTATCTCCGATCTTGGACATGTCCACGTAATAGATTTGCTGGACGTGGACTTCCGCGGTCGGTGCTCAAATTTTTCATTGGAAAGGATGACGGTTATTGCATCCGCGACCTTCCATATACGCGGTCCGCGTATCTCCTTTTGCAGAGAGGCTTCATTAATTCTGAGCGAGATCTGTTACGTGTTTCATTAACAACCAATCCACCTTGACAATTTTTTTTTATTCTCACATGTGTTTACATTGGTTATTTTCCCTTGAAGTCTTGCGCTTGGTTCAATCACGAACCATTCACTGTCACGACTCCATAGACGCGTATTGTGTTTGTGCCGTGAAAAGTGCAACAAACCCTATTGTTTCGTTTTTCTAAATGTGCTCAGTTTTCATGACTACAAAAGGAGTCATTCATTGAGATTCTGATTGATAGGGTCGTATTTTTGACGCATGTCGCCATCATTAGATTATTGTGCTTCGGGAGAGTGCATTTAGCTGATGATGTGATGTGCAACGACAAGAAGATGATCTCCAAAGGTACATATGCACTTTTTGTTCAAATTTGTATCCATACGAATACAATTCATTCCCGCTCAACGCCATGACGACTGGAAGACTAATAGTCTTATTAAAATTGAACCGAAATGATTGATGATGATCATTGTAAAATGCCTTTAATTTAAATTGATTCATACGAATTATCTTCGTCCGGGCACAGAGGCAGCCAAATCTCATACTCTCTATTGATATCTGTCAATTTCTTTACATTCGGAAGACCATATCGACAAATGAGTAATTACCGATGTATTTATTCCAATCAATATATTAAATGCTCATTAAGAATATCCACGTCAAAAAAAATACAATAAAAGTAATACATCTATGCAAAGCAAGAGATTGTGTAAGTCATCGTGATATGCTCTTTTTTAAAGTACATACATTTGAGCAATGAGCGTTTCAAATTGCTCTCCGCAGAAAAGCATTCACTTTATAATTAAAACAATATTTCAATACAAAAAATACTGATCGATGCTCTCCCCCATGATAATGATAATATGATTCTAAAACATTTATAAATAATATTATCAATAATATTCATTGCTTAACAACCCATTCGGTACGGATAGCATACTATGCTCTAATGTAAATCCACTTTTATGTCAGGACCTCACAGCGTCTACAAAGCTTTTATGATGTAAATGAACCTGTACACTGTTGATATTATTCGTATTTTAAATGTGCAATCAAAAACGAAGACACATTTGCCGGAGTTATATGATAAAACAGTATCAATAGGACGAAAAAACGTAGATATGTCATCATTATTTTGTTAAGATTATCCCAAACAATCTGATCTTTGTTTGGATCCTTGCTTCCAGCTTTATCATAAATATTAATTTTATTTAAATTTATTATTGTATAAATCTAATTGAACTGTATATTTTTATATTTATTTTATATGAATAAATTCAATTATGATGGCATTTGATTTTCAAAGGGTTAAAAAAATTTGGAAGTACATTTGAAAAGGATGCAATGGGTACTTGAAAAAATAAAAATATGTTGAGAATGTTTGGACGTGTAAGGGTACCTTTATGACACGACTTTGCCATCGATGTACGAATGTATGAAGAGACGCAAGATACCCGTCTCGTCTCCAAATTTCCGCACCCATAGGGTTAAAAAATATGGGCGTGAAAATGCCGGAAGACTTTTGTTTGGGAAATATTAGGGAAATTTCTATAAAATATTCGGAATTTGGATTTGTATCTAAACAAGTAGTAAATATTATTAATGAAAAAAGGTTCGAAGCTCTGATTTTGCAAAATATGCATAAATTCTGAAACAGTCTGTACAATGATTTATGCTTTATTTAAAATCACCATCAACAAAAACTTTCATTGCTTAGAACATACCGATTGACATCATTACAATCCGCAGTTGCGCAGTGTATCCATCTTATTACCGCCATATATGAGCTTATTTTTGGCAGAACTGGTCTCATTAGTTCGATTTTAATTTGGACATAGCACTCAGTCTAATAGGCACTTACGTCCATCATCATCGATTGAGAAATTCAATACGATTTCATGCTATTAAAGGCTCTAGCAAATATCCTGCCGTAATAAGTGGTGTTCTCACAGGCCATTTTTCCGCTGACCCTGATTTTCCTATTGCGTTTTGTTTTCTCATTAACGTCGGGCTGTTCCGCTGTTTTGCAGAGGCCGATAACAAGAGCAACTCCAGCAGATGCAGTCTTGCTATCTTGTTAACGGCCCCTATAATTGACGGTGAACGGTAATAAGATGTCTATTTGTCCATTTCGTGGTGATATCATGTGCTTCAGCATCTCTCGGTGTGACCACACGCGAAAGCTGCGTACCACAAGAACCACCGAGGAGCAAATGTTAGCGACGGCAGCAGTGATAGCGGACAAAAGTGTCGTACTAATTGATTCACACAACTGGATGAAAGTTAGTGGTGTGGTCAGCAGGCTCTTTTGTGATTGTCGATCGCCTTTCCGTGAGAGGAAAGTGTTAAGCACTGCCATTATATGGACACAACTGTACATAAACTTGGCCGGGTGACAATATATTCTTGCCGCACTTTAGATTGGTACTCGAACACATCCATCTTTTTTTTTTTTGGTCGTTTTTAGTCTTATTCTAAATTGGAATGCAACATTTGATTCACACAGGTACGTAGACAGACGTGTATTCTTCCACGTGGTAAACTATTTGGCAACGCTTTCAATCGTTGTTCTTTGTCAGCCATTGGAAATCTTTTTGAATCACACCACGAATTTAACGCCTGCTTAACTCGCGACCAAGTCATTAATTCTGAAAGATGATCTATGATAATTTTCCTTGCTCGTTCTACCGCCTGTGAAAATCTTTAGAGCGTAAAAATGTAGCAAAAATGTGGTATAACCGGCTTCCGTTTGTGAGGGTTGCTTATCGATGAAGATCGTCTAAAATTTTTGACGAGTGTCAAATACGGACACGTCATCTGAAAAGCGGGTTTGACGATTCAAATATTCGTCTTCAATGTACGCAAACATGACTGGAATATTTCTAAACAACCTAGACTATTGACGCAAAATATTGGATATCAATGGTTTGGAATTTTGCATTGTTTGATTTTTGCATCTTCATCACTTCGGGTTTATTATTATAATGTTTTGAATTCAAATCTAGATTATAGGGAAAAAATCATCGTATCAACGCATTTAAGAAATTATAAATATTGGAATTTTTAATCTAACGTCTCGATCCAGATTTATCCATATTTTCTGAATCTAAGAAAGGGATCAATAAAATCGTACATGGCCGCCTATGGATTGAGTTGCAATAATAATTAAAATATCATTTTAAAAGAATGATGAGAAAAAGAAGATCCACGTTGCTTATATTTGACATGTGAATCAGATGATCTAATCAGCCGATAGAATTTTGATATTTTTAGTGAAAATCCATTGTTTATATTCTTAAATTCGAACGAACCCAGCGATATTGTAGCTTCTTCTACCTCCTTCTGTCCCTTTTTCCACAATCCGATAATGAATGGACCCACGTAGGCCGTCCATCTTAAAGCATAAGCGTGGGGCAGGGCGCATAGTAACTCATATTTTGCCCTACCACAATAAATAATTTTGAATATTGTTAAAGTAATATGAAATAGTTTTAATTCTCATGTTATAATATAGAAATTTATGGTAAAAATCGAATATTTATATGTCAAAATTATAGGCAATATACATGAAAAGTGTCATTGTAAAATAAGCAATACTTCGTTTGGGCAGTCGATGATAAATGATTAATAATAGGAAAAGCTATCGATTTAAGATCTCGTTATGCAAGTCTCGCATGAAGATAAATCTCACTTGATATCGAAGATTAATTTGATACATTGCATCCTAAATGTTTACGTATTACTTGTATCCGGATCAAGTGACATATTTTGCCTGCTTGAAAATTAATTTGGATATATCAAACATTCTGATACGTTTGATTTAGCTATCCAGTTACGTATGCATTTTATAACGTTTAGTCTTTGAATTGTTCGGGTGTAATATTGTTTGCTTGGACAATTAATTGAAGTCGTGGTCAATCCTGAATTGTACGTCTTGTAGTCGATTTATGCAAAATTTGCCACGACTTTTTTTCTTTCGCTGTGGAAGGAGCGGTTCTTTCGAAATTCATTCGTAGCGTGTTAAATTCCTTAGGGTTAATGCACTTGTACATTGTCATGGTGCACAATGGATTAGCAAATTGCTACTTTGCGGTCGTAAATTGCATGGCATCTGGAAAAGAATCGTGCAAAAATATAGTGCTCCTTTTGGAAACCACATGCTTCGAGTCGGCGAAGAAAAGCACTTGGAGTTGCCGACGTACCATGTCATTTTTGTTGTCGTTCGTCAAATGTACGGTTTTCCAAGAATCACGCGTGCGTATGTAGTTTTTCAGCACTTAATTGCCTAGCAAAAAATCTGGAAGAATGCATTCATCCAAGGGAGTTGATCGATATGTCTGTTCAAATGAGCAAGCGCTTAAAATGTCATTGAACAAATCATGTAATAAGGCGCAGATGTCTTGCTACATGATTGAAGAAGGTTGTTTTATAATTATAATTAACTCGTAGCTAAATAAGCTAATGACATATAAGAAATATATTGAGTATCTACAGTGGATAAGAATCTCGGGGTGGTATGTTGGAGGAGCCTTTGTCCTGAATTGGATTAAATCGAGCTCATGATAATGATAAATAAGATTTGTCGACTGCATATTTGCAAAATCTTTGAAAACCAAATGAGAGGCTTTGTACACGACCTAAAGAGTGTGGAATAACAAGACAATAGGAAAGTGACTCGTTCACATCGCCATGAATATTTCAAAGAACCCAATGCCATAGTTGATTTGTAGATATCGACATAAATCCTATGCTTGCTCCTAAAGCGGATGTTAATCAGTGCGGGTTCTGTCCAACAACAGCACTAAATTGAACTTGACAATGAATATAATTTGCTTTAATAGTTCACACGTTCGACCTACATCTATTTGTGATGCTGCACCGGTCCGACCGTGCAGAAAACTTGACATTGGCTTAGAACCTGTTGCGAACCTTCGTTTGCGACGACGAAGATTTATGGTGTTTATGTGAATCACCGGATTATCTTCGAATTCCTCCTTCACAGCTCATACGCAGGTGTCGAAGTTACCTCATCGAAATCGGTCTTTTTCCCACGAAGTTTTCAAATTTTCCGCGATAACCAGACTCCTCTCTTATGGTAATAGCCTTAACAATGCTGGGATTCGAACCATTGTAGGACGCGGGTTCGGTATCGTTAAGCCTAATAAGGGCGAGTGGAATGTAGGTGAACCGTGAACCTACCTGTCGTCCGACGTTCCAATACCAGCTTCGATCCGTTCACAAATAAATTGTTAAACGCACTTCATTTTGAGACATACAAATACTTAGCATTCGCTAGCTTTCCATGGACTTTTGCAGATAATTGCTTTATTAATCAACGCATCTTTTAGTATTCAACAAAAATTATCTCGAGACATTTGGATACAATCCTTGATGAAATCATCATACCGGAAAAAATACGTAGATGAAGTTCGACCCCGAAAATCAACATCAAATATAACATTTATTATAGATCCTCAATCATCTGAAGAAGACAATGCGATGTTTGACTTTCAAGCGATAATATTTAGAATCAAAATATCTTCAGCGGCATCTCAATGGCATCAAACTCATCCAAGGCTATTTACAAATCACTTCTTCCAATTGCATATATAAAAGAAACACCGAAGAATTTGACACTAAGATGTTTAAGTTTCAATTTTACCTCCTATATCCAAGATCACTAATTATAATTATACATTATAGATAGTCTTACTTAAATTTATGACGTTCTCACGGAAGCACAAATTACATACTTCAATATTTCAAATGAAAAATACAAATTCGTATCCTTATTCAAACAAGTCAAGTCGATTTGCATCACGCTCCATATTATGCAACCGTTTCATTATGAAGCCATCTATTTAGGTTCTACCGTAACCAATGCAAAGCCGGTCATTAATCTTGCATACATTGCGTTCAAAAAAGTGCATTAAACATAATTATACATAAACAAAACGCACCTCTCGTTCGAACATCGGATAATCGAAGTATGACGAAACACAAAATTACACACCACAGTCATAATTAATAAAGTGCATTTATACTTGCATCACGGCCCAACAATGTTTACATACGCTGCAATTATCGGATCGTCCCATAAATTCAGTTCTTTACATGGATTATAATAGGATACGAGAGCCGTGTACTCTCGGAGTGCAACAAAAAAATTATAACACGACTTGTAATATGGACGATTAGCCAATGTAGGGACTTTATTATGTTCAATAAAAACGCACACATATTCCATGCGACATAGTTGGAATTTTCGCATCATTGTAATTTTACCAACATGGTCAGAGCTTATCGAGTCGATTAGGTTAATGCTTACGTGTAGACAAGTGCTCGTATTAAAATCGTACTATAATTTGCACGTCATTGCTATAAACGAATGTTAATGCTCATATCTATGACAGAATTTGTCCGCTCTTGACGCGGAATGAATTGCTTCTTGTCTTGTTTAGAAATCGTCCCATGACATGTGTCGGTCGAAAAAGAATTCAATTGAGACGGCGTTTTTGTAATTCGGCCACAAAAAGGTTGACAGCCACTTGTCCTAAATTGCTTTCGTATGCGCGTGTTGCAAAATATGTTTCTTTAAATCCAAACACGAATAAGTCATGTTGAGAAATCGATTTGTTTTTTTATGGCATCGTTTTTCACGGTGTGTATGAGCCTGTTAAAACTACACTTTATATACATTTTTTATAACATTTATTTAATAACTAATAGTTTTGTTTCCAAGGAGAACGCTGACATTAACAATCTAGTAAAATTGCTATGCGTTTGAATCTTTACTTCGTATGCAATTATGATAAAATAAATAGAATTGTATCGAAGTGTAGGTATGATAATTTAGATCCTGGGCTCTTATTATACAGATTAGGGCTTAAATCTAGATATAAATCTTTAAATTTTTGAAAATCGCATAACTTCAAAATCGCACAAAAAAAATCCGCACAAAAACAAACCCAAGTGTATTTATTTGTTTAAATGAAAAATATTATGATCTGATTATTTAAGAGTACTTATGATTTTGACATATGTTCATAATCGCTCGTGCAATTTTGTATTCTGTTAATATGTGCTTTATAGGGGTTAAATGACTGTTAAAATTACCATACTAATTATTCATGATTTTTTTAGTTTTTATACCGAATTAACCTTTGCAATATTATGCATCGATTGTGTGCATTAAAATGCAATAATTGGCATTTTTTCAATGGTCTTTTTGCAGTTGGAACCTTTTGAATGCATGCCTTTAAACGCGACCTTCGCTGTAATAATTAAAGTCAATATTGAATAAATACAAGAAGTGAAGTTGCATTTTCTGATTTTTTATTTTATTCTATAATAGCATAGCCAACTAATTATTGATTGGATTTCGCAATAATCAATTTCACGATTATTTATTGCTGTCGTATTTTCGTTCGCAAATTATAGACTGTGGCTGTTATTAGGGGGTATTTGTACTTGACGTGCTAGAATGGATTGCAGATATTCGTCATGGTGGCTTAAGGCGATAAACCACGGAAAAATATGGTTTCTTGCAAGAACAATAGGTTTTTTTGCGCTAATATTTACCGGAAAAATAAGCAAGGATCTTAGTAGAAATCCAGAATTGATTGTGTCTGTGCATCTTCATGTTAATCGGCGACTCGATCTATTTTAACCATCGAGTTGCTCATCGACGCTGTTAATCAATGATGTTATTCGAGTTGTACTGATGTAATTTTATTATGTCGATCATAAGCTTCGAACGGCGTACTAATAGTCCTTGGAAAAGCTCGGCGGAGCTTTTTTCCCCTCGTAAATCATTCGCAAATCGAACGACCTATTTCGCGTTTCAATCTAAATTGCCACACATTCGACAGTCGGGCAATAAAATTAAGCTCTAATTAAATGTTTACATATCAAGCAATGGTGTTTATAGTTTGCCGTGTGTTAATTAAAATCCTGGCAATAAATCTCAAACTGTACCAATACTTTATAATTTTCCAGAACATTAAACGATCAAACATTTTCATTTATGTACAAATATGTTTTGGAGTTGTAAATTCAATGAATTCTGAGCCGATTTATATATTTTTAATATAATATAGTTAGTATACTGTATTCGTTTTTTCATGAAACATCAAAAGAATGCCCATTTAATAACAATACATTACTTATGCTGGTAATCTCAGTTGGCAGATAAATCATATAGATTATAGTATTAATATTAATTCTCATTAATCTCAATAATTTTCTATCCACATACAGCATAGTTGGCATTGATCAAACATGATTTAAACGGATTAGCAGATAATCGTACCCAAGACAGTAAAATCGTAGCCTTGATTTGGATGATTATCATCATCGGCTTAAATCTGCATGAGATGTGGTTAGCGCCCACATTTTTCCCTGGTTCATTTCAACCTCATTGTGTCAACAAACACTCCCATGATTTAAGCGAAATATTGTATAATGGATGGATTCAAATTAAAATGTTTCGCAGGAGAAGCGTAAGGGTTATGCCACCCGTTGGGAAATTCCACAAAATATCTTTTTTCAGAATTTGATTCAGAAGTATCGTTTTCAATCTTAAATTCGTATAACGAGGATTATAAATACATCACTTGAACGTCTTTCCTTCGCAATCCTCATCCCGGAATGCCTCCAATCCCATTTCCGGTCCCCTCGAGTATCATCTCCAATTAACAAACTGCTGATGAAACCGTTCAAGTGTACGCCGAGTATTTTCATTTTCCGACGGCCGAGGCGTTCTATTTTTGTCATTTTGTGCGATAGCCTCTCTTAAATCACGAACTCGAGGCCCATCTTTTCCATGCCGATGGATCTCGAGATTCCGGCCGGGCAAACTGGATTCTTCGAGCCTCGACGATCGCTAGATCACTTTCGACGCCTCATCTTTCACCTCGCAGATTCCGTGTTAGTTAGCACCGCTTATGTCTTCATCCGAAGAGATATCGATCGCGGAATGATCGGCGAAGACACAAATGTGTCAAACATTAACGTCTTCCGTCGGATAAGTAACTGCCTATTGCGGCGACTTCAATGTGCCCGAATCGCCCCGGGGTACTTTGTCGTCGTGTCATATTTCCACAGGTTGAACTTCCGTGGGAAATTTCTTCTGAGGTCCCAGATTATTGAAGTTATTCCAATTCTGGACCATATTAACGTTTGAATCTGCGTCTTTTTGGTAAATTCGCGAAGAATCTATCTAGTGTTTCAACACGTTCAATAATCAAGCCTTCTTGGAAAATTATACGACATTGTCGTTCTTAATCAAACCGTTGCTTTGACTTGGGAGATGGCATGTAAATTTGTTACCTTCAAAGTAACTTACACATTTTCTTTTCGTCTGTGAACTTTTGTATTTGTAATAGCTTTATGAATAATAATTACCAACATCGATATAATAGCAGATTTGTACGATGAAAACCTAGTGTACTACGTACCTTTAAATAATATTTCAATCATTAGTTTAATCTGATGTATGATACAAAATCATTTTTTAAAATCACAATAATTTATAATAAGTATCTTAATAATAACCAAAACTCATCGTATATCGTGTGGGCTTCCATGGGAACACTTCAATTAATATATCAAAGCTTTAACATAACACATTGCTTACTAGAATAGAAAATCATCACAATTCGCTGTCACTCATGTTGGAAAAGATAAAACTGATGAGTATATATAAGTTTATTTAAATATAATTAAATATACTATTGAAATTGTGTCAAAGTGTCAATTTGCAACCTTTCTTTATTTTTCCTCTAAATTAAGTGACAATTATATCCGTTTAAATACTATTTAATAGTTGGATTGAGGCTTAAGTCTTGTGGTATACGAAGCAGATACATTTACATAAGTATAACCATGCTTTCTATGAAATTCGATTGCAAGATGCACTCACATTACAACATTACATTTATCGTCAATAAAAATGATAATCCACACTCAAATTAAATAATTTATTATGAATCTCTATGTTCTGAGAAGATTTTTGGCAGATATTAATGAATTATTCAAAGGTTCATAAATAATTTAACAAAATTTAAGGATTAATCACTCTCTCTTTCACCGGAACAAAATCACCATTGGATTAATCAATCACAAAATATTTATAACGCGCTATTCCATGATTAAGTTATCGTAGATGTAGAACATATCCATGGACATCCGGAGAACATGTTTGCTTTCCGTTTCGCAACAACTTTTCATTTACACGAGACCATTATTCGCAAACCCCGAAACCCACATAAGCGGACTATGGGAATCGTACTTGTATAAAGGCATCGGACAATTAATGAAGACATAATCGCATTAATCATTCGAGCAATTTTAGGTTGAAGCATACCTATTACGCCTAACACCCGAAGTGAAAAGAGCCTAAAATAATGGCCATCGTTATTAGACAAAAACCGGCGAACATATGTATTGGAGAAATTACAGGAGCAAAAAAAGTGCGGAAAAAACGCTTGAAAATGTGAATGACATGAGCGAAAATTTTGGCAATGATATGGTTGTTTCTGTGCCTAATGCTGTAGGTGCGAATTTTGTCTTTTTCGCATAATTGGATTGGCGAATGAAAGAGAAATGGAAGAAGACCCTGAAATAATCTCGAGGTCACGGCCAACTTATAGATTCTTGGGATATACATTTTCAATTGATCATTTGAATGGACATTTCCGACAGATGGACACTGATGTAAAGTGAATTTGCTTTGCCGGCGCTGTCGGGTCAGTGCCTGTCCATGGCTGTTAATTTGACAGTAAACACTTTACCTGGAGTGTGAAGAGGAGAAAGGAATCTGACTTTCATTATTTGATCCCATCACAAGTGACCCTCGGACACGATGATGATCCAAGTTGACCATCAGGGCCGATTGCTAAAGATTTTCGCGTTCGAGTTCTACAGACTGTCATAATATGTGTAATATTTTTATTTTTTCCCAGGGCTTCGATCAATTTCGACACGACATTGACTATCACGAAATGGTGGATAGATGACGAATATAATCGTCATTTTTCCACCCCCGAAACGAAGTATGAAGAAGGCCATACTCAAAGTTCAGAGTCTGCTAAAGTTAGCTACCTTGGATTTCGGTACGATATTGAGTTGCTTCAAAGCATAAAAAATAGATAACGCTTCAATAGTTATAAATTAACGTTCTAATCGTTTAAATATATGTTTTTGAGTGAATTTACCATAACAAATATAGATGCTTTTGTTAAAAATATCGACCAAGAAACTTTTGCTGTTGGTTCTTATACTTGCTTGCTGTTCGAATGTGTGGCTAAATATTTAATTGGAGTGTTTGCCCAGGCATTGTGCCACTCTGTGCATATAAAGAATTACATAGCGACCATGCTACTCGTTTCACATCAACAATTTACCAATTAAGCTCGTTTACAATAGAAATTCAGCAGGAGTTCTTAGAACGAGCTCAGTGTCTCACGGAGACCGAGTTTTAATTAATGGATTTGTCAAGCTTTCAGCGGAAATGTCGCCAAACTTCCAGACGGGTCTTTTTCGCGAAACGCGACTAATTTGAGCGATAACTTAATACGCAAACTATTTATTAAAATATTATTCAGATCTCTGTTTGAAATTGCTCATAAGTCAAATTTACATTCGAGTGTTTCGTCTTGCTCCTTACATTTACTTCGTTAATTAATTTTGGCTAATTCCGATGTCATTAAAGATGGATGATTTCAAACACTTCCATACATCCGCAATCAGTATCATTACAATCGAGTAAATTATTAGAATACTCCCAAAAAACATTAATTTGAAATCTTGACATAAATATATATTTCAACCCCTATATTATTTCTGTAGGTCCCGTGGTTAAGCGAATGGATTCGCAACTCAATCATCTTGGATTCAAATCTTCAGGAGGTCTAGCTTGCAATCAAAATTTTATTGTTAAATGATTGTTAATTATCTCATAAAGGAGATTACTAAAAGCCAAAGATTCGATCAAATTAAATTGAAACACATTGTATTAGAAGTTACTTGTTCTAACAATTTCAGCGTTTAAACCTCTCTGCTTTCCCTAAAATTCTATCAATTGTGTATGTTTTGTAAAAGAGAATTACATCAAAAAATTGCTTAATTTGTTCGTTAATTCAACATAAATAGAAATCTTAAGAATATGTTTAATTTTGTATTCATAGGTCTAAGAATTTTGGCTAAGCCACTCTGAAATCTAATGAAAATGGGTAATTGACAATGATATGTGTGGTAGATCTAAATAAGGATATTGTGCTCTTTTCGCAGTACTACCTTAGATTTACTAATCACGACATTCTTCCACTTACTGAAATTTGATCTTTGTTTTCTATCTTGGGTGATTTTCAAAAATGGCTCGCTTCTATTCTGTACGTAATTGATCAATTGTCCTATAATATTCTTGTATCGTTGAATTCAACATTGAACGATGCCATCATCATCGAGCATAATCCAAATTTGCCGAGCAAAATGCGCCAATTTGACTCGCCAACAAAGAGCGGTAGCCTATTGATAAAGCACGAGAACTGTAAGCAAACAATGACAGTCGAGATCTCTTTTTCTCCCATTGTCGGCTCATTTTCCCCCCTTAACGAAAGTAAAATTTCACTGCAACTCGGGTATTACTTTCGTTTTTAGATTTTTTTTCTCGACCGGCATGTCGAACTTTGTTTCACTTTCCCATGGATGAAAGACTTCTCGATGGCGTCTCGACACTGTGATTCTTTGAAAATGGCCGAAGAGGATGTTGGGGGGCCATTACGGGCATCTACCCGCTCGCAGTCACGATGTGATGACTGATACCCGTGGAAGCACTCCATTTGAGCTTTCTTTCATCTTGACCACCATCGATTGACAGACGCTGCTTTGGAGGCTGATGCGAGCGCACACGCGCTCCCATCAATCATCTTTAACAAGACATACCGACGGAATAACCTTGAATCTCAATAATATTAAGTTTCTTTAAAAAAAATATTTTGGATCTACCGCCAGTTTTATAAATAGCCATTTTCGGCTTACTTCAGAAGATATTTGCGACTTTGAGTAATTTAAACCACACCAAATACATATTAATCTTGAAATATCCTCATATTTCAAGAGAGCATCCATAACCCTACAATAACAAGATGGGAAGGTGGCTTCTCGCTCAAATATATCATCCTTTCATACTAATTTCTATGAAAATCAATCCTTTTTAATATTCCGCTATAGATGATCTACATGCAGTATTACAGAATTATTTTTCATTCGTATCACATTTAAAATAAATTTGACACTCAGAGACCCGATTACCATATAACGCACGAGATCTCTCATATAATACGTCTATATTTTAACGACTCAATATATTAGGTTATCCCGAAAGAAATCCATTATTTTCGGTTCCCACTGAAAATACACATCATCGTATCAACATGTCTTGAATTATGCACAAGTATTCTTTCGCTATGCTTTGTTATCCATGCACAGTTCGTGCGGCATCTAAAAACGCATCGTGTTCACTTTACCAATGCTTCATCAAAATTTAAAAGTCGTCCTGATTTAAGATTTAACGCAGCGTACACCAAAATTGACGCCTATTTATCATTAGGACTGTTCCATAAATTTCATTGATGGTGTTTATGGCCTTGCTTGCGTTCAAGCTTTGATCAAGAAAAACCAGCATACAATGTTGAATATGTACTTCGTTAGTTTCGAGATTCGCCATGTTTATCCTTAATAATAAAATAAGATTTATGACACAAAAAATTAAGCTGGCCAACCATAACAACGTGTTTGACCACAAACTGAACTCAAACAAGAGCATGTGAAAATAATGGATTTTTTTCAGAAGGACCTAATAGTATTATTTTCTATTATAGTATATAGCATTTCGTATTTTTTTAAATGGCTTTGTAAATATTATGGTTAAAAATGATCCTGGAAATAAAAAAAACATATTAACATATTTGTTATGTTAATATATTTTAACATGTCGATAGCATTTTAAATTAAGCCTGAAACGCCCTTTACTTTTTGTGAATCATTAAAATTTCAACATCGATCATTTCTCAATCTTCTGAAATCCATTCAAATCGACCTCTTTACGTGATCCTAGCCAATTTCGCGCCTTTCATGCGAAATTGTCGCAATTCATCCTTGCGTCTCGATTTTGTATCTTTGGCGCCAATACGAATTATATCTGTTGATAAATAGATATACACCAATTATGAGCGACCGATAAATCTCTCGCTTTATTGCGTATTCATTAAATCAAACCCGTCCGAACTAATTTTCATCAGATGCCCTCAATCTTTTTCGGCGCTAGACAAAACGACCGTCGACAACAAGGAAATACGCACAGTATATAAATACCATTTCAATTTAACCTGGTAATGATTGCATTGCGATTATTGATTTATACACGAATCCAATTAAAATATTGCACCACTGCATGCATAAATTGCATTCGGATTAGCTCGACCATAAATTGTCATTTATGGTCTTAGTCAGAGTCGCATAGTATCTCGAGATCATTAAAATCTCTCCATATTCTCCAATAATTGTACGTTAAATAATTTTGTATTGTCGTTAATCTTAAAATATGCTAGATTCGATTTTATTGCGCGTGTAGAAAAGCATTGATAGCGAAAGTCATATGGCAATACGAACGAATGAAAGATGAACGACGAATATGTACGTAGGGGACAGAACTTATCCGACGGACTAATATATTTTGTAATTGAATAACTACGATGATCATTTTATGAAGATCTTTATCGTATAAATTAGATTCCGTATATAATGTAAGTGGAACCATTTTCTCCAAAAACTGGTTTAGAATTTTGATACAATTCTTATAATTTGTTTCTAATCATTCGTACTTGATTTGATATCGACTACTTTCGATCAATAAAAACATATTTTAAACCCTTTTGATATTCATACAGATAATACATAGCCATATTGTAGCCCAAAATAAGACTCATTTGGGGCGTTTATAAATCTTAGAACTTACCATTGCAGAAATTAGATCGCAATGGACGTTTTCAGACAATCGATATTTATTTCAGTAAATCAATTTTATTGCAACTGTTGCTGTAATTTGTATGGAAATCTTGTTTACAAAATGGTTCTAAATGCCTAAACGAAACAATAAATTTAATATTCAATAGCATGTTATAGTGCATAAGGCTCTACTCTTTTAATACTTGTCCGACGATGTCCAAATAAGGCAATGCGACTGTCACTTTTACAAAATTATTATTTTCCATAAATACATATGAAATGCTGCTATTTAAATTTGTTGTGAATATAAATTTGCGCTATACAAGAAGTGAACAATCCGCAATTGTTGCATAATTATTATTGTGAAGCTCATGCAACTTTATACTATAAGTCTACAATTCTAATAAATTTGCATATCTTATCTATCTACGTTTTTATTAAGATACTCAACAGTAAGCCATCGAGATGAAAGTGTATTTTTTGTAATTCAATGATTCCAATTTTTCACATCTTTTAATATGGGATATATTAAGGATACCCAAAAATATTAGCGTATTTAGTAAAAAAATGTTTAAATTTATCAATGACAAAAATTTTGCAATGCTATTCAAAAGGGAACTATTTCTTTGTGTTGTCAAAAATCTGTTGCACAAAAATAATATTTAATATTAGTTCTACAAAAAAAAACTTGCATTGATGTTTCCGTTGCTGTGTCTAGACTAGAATTTAATTTAATTAATTATTTCCCGAAAAATGATTTATTTCCGTAACTGCAGATGAATACTTCTATACTATAATACTTTGATGTGATTTGTAATTATATTACGGAGGAATAAAAAAAATATGAACCCCGTATCTATTATATTTCATATCGATATTCCCATTATTAGGGTCGAAGTGTAGTAAATACATCACCGGTAGGTAAAGGTTAATATAACAATTTGAAAAACATATGTACTGTATATATATGTACATAGATTAGACAGTTACTGTCCGTAGGCGTCGTCTAAGCTTGCCGTTAAACTACTTACTACTTAAACTAGTAGTTACGCCTCTGTTTCCAAGCGTCCTTCATCGTGCTGGTGAGGTTTACGATTTCTGTTAGATAAAAATTTCAATCCCGAATTATTTGGTATCACGTTTACTAGTCCCGGGATTCATGATCACCTAAAACTGTCCGGGATCCCGAGATTGGATTCCCTAGTCCAGACGTAAGCTGAGCTTTAACATATATTAATATAATTGATTAATAAGATTATATCAATTCAAATACTATTTATTATTTTTGAAAATTTATATCAAATCGATCTAAATCATGCACATTTGTTCTCCATTTTTTTTTAGATAAAATAAAGTCGATGTGTTGATGATAGTTTCGAAAAAGTAGGTCGTTCGCTAAGGGCTAATTGATTATATTTCATTTATATACGACAAAAATAGTATGATTTTGCTAATTTGAACCGCTGAATAAAATAGTTGGATTTTGTATTTATAAAAAAGGCAAATAATATTCCATGGCTGTATTTCAGTATGCACTGAGCGTCTCCGCTTAATGTATTGTTTGAGGCAATTTGTGTCTCTTCAAGCATTTTTTACATAGATGATTGAATTATGCAATGATTCCAGCACTCCATTTCTGTCTTGGCAAAACAAAGATCTTCTCCGATATTCATTTTCCAGGTCGTTGCTATTGCTAATGTGTGCAGTCCACCACAAAAAGACACCATTGCTGTGCGTTCTAATCGCCGCCGCAATAAGTCCATGCAAACCCCTTTCTTGCCACGATGCCATTGTCTTCGTTTCGTCTTCAATTTGGGCTGTTCGCGTGCAAAAAGTGGAAGTACCCACATTTACAAATATAGCCATGTTTTATTCAGAATGTGCTGAGGGCACAGACAGGTTGTTAGGTGTGCAGGCGCCGGCCGTTGCGGTGGACCGCTTCGTCCACTTCCATACATGGAGCCGACCTTCACTTCCACTTCTTCCACCCATTATCATCAACCCGGGCATGCCAACAGAACGAATCTTCGATATCCATCTTGAACGACATATGATCGGACCCTCGTCCCGGGTTCATCTCCCATGTTATTATTGCATAAGCATTTCGCTGTCCGCTCGTGACCCGGCCGTGGCTCATTGTTGCATTTTTAACCGTTGTTCGCCTGTCATTTTTCTCTGTTTATAATGACATAAACATGTCTTTTCTGCCGACGGCAATGTTAATCAAAAAAACCGGTCAAAATAAATTGTCATACAGTAATCATCGGCGGAATCTTCAAAATGTATGAACCCGTCACTGAAAGAATCCGTTTTCATCATCGACTATCTTCGGATCGGCTTAGGAATCACAAGCATACACAACTATTTCAAAACATTTTAAGCAATGTCATTTAGTCATATTACTGTGGATGTACTCAAAAATATTACTTGAAATAATTCGACGATGATGAAATTAATGACATCTTTATTTGAAATCAAGCCTCAAACTAAAAAAAATATATGTATGATACTATATATCATATCTTACACTCAGGTTAAAATTGTATCTTATTACACACACCAGATCAAAAAAGAATTAAAAGGGAATGATATTTTTAAAAACAGTCTTTTAAGACACGCTCACTCTGGTGGCTTGCATAGTAAATGTAAGTAAAGTTAATTATTGTATGCTTAAATGTAAGCTTTAGGAGGCTCTAATTAAGCCTGTGGCTGTTGTATGATGATGATGGCCACCCATCACCATGTCGACTACATTTCACTCATTCTTGCATAAATTAATGGACACCTTGATACTGAGATATATCAATCAATCAAATTATAATGTTATTAGAGAAATCTTACATGTAATTAATCAGATTTGTATGCTAACGATCAGACGTATTGTTAGATGAACGGATTCGAAATCAAGATGATATTGGCGATAATGGAAATGTTGATCTTTTAGACTTTCAGAATACGGCTTTGATATAAACTATCTTTATATTTTCGGCAACGAAGAGCAATTTGTAAAAATTGAAAATCCATAATGAATTAGATTTATTCTTGATAGTATCCTCTGAGAGACATGGACGGAGATACGCCCTCAGATGGTGTTAAGTGCAAATCCTAGATCCCTTTATACTCCAGAAAGCCATTTTCTCCCGAGGAAAACTACTCAGTCCTTAAAAATTCCACAGTCCCTATCGAGACGGCCACGAAAGCGCTCTTCGACACGCGCATCCAGGTGACCCGCTGGTTGAGCGTTCTAAATGAATCTCGAAGATAATGCTACCTTCAATATCGACGAACAAGGAGGTGAATGTATGATACAGACGAATTGGATGTAACCCCTTCCGGTCAATGGATATTGAAGAGACCCTAATCCCGCAGTGGATTGTTTATAGCTGCACTATGATGATAATGATGTTATTTATGATGCTGGTTCGTGTAGGTCTTCACTCCTTAATTAGGATCTTCTATTCGTTCATTTAAATCTTTTTGCGAGACCATGAATTATATATCGCTTCCGCCTACGTACCCTGAAGGTATAATTGGTCAAATCTTCAACTGGGCGGTTGGGATATGTATTTAGTATTTTTTTGTAATATTGACTATAGTTTTCAAATTCCTGTTTTACTGTGGCTATGTTTAATTCTTTGTGTATGTTGTCATTTGTCACATACCATGGAACATCGAATATTGTACGCAACACTTTGGACTGAAAATGTTGCAGGATGTAAATATTGGAGGTCGATACATTACTCCAGAATTGTATTCCGTACGTTTAATTAGGATTCTATTATGGTTTTGTATAGCAGTATTTTAATATTTAGGGATATTTTTGATTTTTAGCTAATATAAAATTCTCATTTTAAGTTCAAGTTGCTTTCTTCAATATATGAAAGCATATATATGTTTGAATCAAGAGAATATATAATCATTTCAGGAATGGAATTAACAACCCTCATATTTTTTTGCATGCACTTGTGAGATGTTTATATATTAGTGCAAAGACGGCTTTTTCTCTTCAATAATTGGAAGAGCAACGTGACTTCTTGTCATCCCGCACTGCTCTATTATTCAAGTTCTTATGATTTGTTTTATAGATAGAAGAACACCAAAGTAGGAAAATCATTCAGACAATAGAAAGCGAATCGATCCAGTTGGGAAAGTACTATTATAAATTAAAACACGGAGGAAGATTGACGGATTTTGAAAGCAGCTGATATGTTAGTGAGCGAATACAAAATAGTTCTTATCGATTGCAGCCTGCCTTGAGTGATCGAAACGTAACGTGACGATGATGATCAGCAATTTACGTCGACATTAATTACACCTCCAAGGATGAAATTGAGACTGGCATTAAAAACGACGTTAACTCGAGGGCTTCGACGATTTCACTTTCGTTCGACCAAGTTGGGCGTCGAGTGCTAAATATCGTTTTTTTGTTCCTTCTTCGAATAGGTAACAATTTGTGCCTTTGTGGAGACGGCATCAGCCATTCAGCTGGTTGGTCAAGAACCGGTCAAAATTATTTCTTCTCGGGTTGGCCATTGAACAGCATCTTGGCTCGGCACGCACTGGTTGCACTTGATTTATTCTGCATTCCCGGTCCCAAAATATAACCGGAATACACAATTCACGGGAAATGCCGTCGTCGAACATGGTCGCGGGCTAAAAATACTTTTTTGATTGCCTTATGCCGAAGGAGCCTTCTCGGTCTTCTCCGAAAGCGGTCCTCCTACCCGTTTATCTGCACCAAACACCAACAATAAAGGATCATCAAACAGCATAATAAAACCTTATTTATTTATTATGTACAAGTATCTACAATGGCGGCACTGCTGTCATAAAAGTGACCATGAAATGTTATGCGTTAACGCAACACTTCCTCATGTGCAATAAATTGCCTATCTTCCAACTGGACGATCTATTGTCCTACAGAATTTATATCACCTCTTTGACATGCTTCATTTCGTCGATTTTTTCTTAATAGGACCATTACATCATCAGAATCTCTATTTGGCCTTCGCAGCCTCCAAAGCAAATATTGACATTGACCCATCGTTGACTGCGAACGCGTTACGATGATTGCCAAATATATAACTTTCGAGTCCACAAATAAACACCAAATTTGTAAACACTTATATAAATACATTTGTGGACATTATGTAGGGCTTCGAGTACTGGACAACAGTTTTCTCCACGAATTCTGGAAAGATAAATACACAATTTTTTAACACAAGTAAATATCCTCATATTTTTCACGTGCCCAATACATTCAATAATTCTGTGAAGTCATCCTATACTATTGGATTCGTCTTTGTGTTTTTCACATTATTGGCATGAGTTTAATTTCAATCAAAGCAGGTCAATATTTATACGATTCGATGGAAAATTATTGTATACGTCGATAAAAGCTATTATGCTCGACTCGGAAAATTCCACGCCGAAGCTTTTATAAACGTGCCTAATCGAATCAAATGCAAATATAGTATTCAGCAATTCCAAAATATACAGCAGATGTTAACTGCCAATTGACCAAGTTACCCGATTAACCGAATTACATCATACATAAATTAAAATAGTATATGATATGATTTCGAACAAGCGCAACGTTATTGAAGCTTCTAGCTTTTTCCATATTTATTTTTCATCATCAATTGATTAAAAAGCAGTGCATATGTACAAGAACGATCTTAGACATCCGAAAGCCTATTACAGTTGCAATAAAAATGCATTAGAGTGAAGAAGCTACAGTAGTCTATGTAATTTCCAAGAATACAGCAGCTCACCTGACTGCGTCAGCCATGAACTTGGTACGAAGATGTTCAGGTTCGATATCTAAGATACAATTGTGCCAAAATCGTAAACCTGTTTATCGAGCAAGCTATAAAAACGGGAGAGATATTCAACATTTTAAAAAGAGTGCCTTTAAAGAAGTAAATTTATCATGTAACAATGTAATCAATGTTAAGACGTTTTTAATGTCAATATTTGATATAAATGTATTTAAAATTTCTAGTATTGATCGTTCTAGATCTTGTACGAACACTCTATGATATAAAAATTGAATTGATATGTCCATATTTTTCATTCAGTTGTAGAGTTTGCTTTCGTAGCACGTTGCTTATTTTCATACGGAGTAAATACATATACATTTTCTTAGAAATCCAACGACGTATCTAATTTCATCGGAGGTAAACAGCGCTATTGTTGAAAGCTTTTCCGTGATTGTAGTACTCCACTCTGTTTGATTTTCACATCGCAATGCAAACATCCATGGTGTTTTTCGTCGATTCAGTATTAGCCTCGTATCGTCCGATGATGGCTTTTTATTTCCACAAAAAATGACTTTCGTTGCCATTTTTTCTCTCGTTTCAATACCAATCAGTTTCGCTTTTTAAGCTGCGTTTTTTGCGCGAAGAAATCATTTGACATGATAATCCAATTCCACTGGAATTTCAGCAGATAAAATCTGGCCTGGCTGTCAAATCTGCGATTCGTGCGTATAAAAAGTGGATCGATCCAACGTAGGTCGTAGAAACGACACGGTTCGCAATAAATCAATTCGTATGTGATCGTCGCTAGTACTTGCACTATTACAGTTACTTCATTCAATGTGGACTCCCTATTCTTTCAAGCTGCGGAGCCGTCTAAAAACTGGTTATGAACCTACTGTGACACCATGAAACGGTTACCCTGTCCTGTTCTCTGTTGTATTTCAGCTTTTTATCGATCTTTTAGCATTTGAAGCTTATACCGGAGCAGTAGCTACGAATAAGGAGCGAACTGTACACGGGGCGGCTGCCTCTATGTCTGGACAGAACCATTTTCCCTTGGGTTGCAACTCCAGACATATACGATATGCTGCAAGTTGTAATACATAGGAAGACCTTAGACCCACCATGTCCTAAAACTTTAATATTTATGTTGGGACGTTCTTCTTCTAACATTCCATAAGCAAAACGAGCATATTAAAGTTTTAGGTGTATCATATAGCATCACAATGCACAGTATATTCATATCTAGACAGAAGATATATTTTGTCTTTGCGCTAAGATTTTTGACATCCTCGTCAAACAGAAATTGCTTATATTATCACAAATTTTTCCGTTAAAAATGGGTTACTTTTCCATTGAAATATTCATATTTATCTTCAACGAGGTTTGGAGCTCTTTATTGTGTTCTGATGCGCTTCAAATTAATTTTTCTGGCATTCTCTCACGTAACGTGTTCAATTAGAAGATAAGCTTCAAATGCAGATGCTGCAATCTGTCATAGGGAATAATTGCACTGATTAAAGATGATTGATTGTTCACTAATTTGCCAATGTTTTACCGCTTCGCATATCGTCTCTGACAATGCTTTAATGGGGAGAAGTCTTGACTTCTGATCGACGAGTCCCCTGACAATTCTTCGGCACCTTTACAAATTATCCCCACTCGGATCAATATATGTAGTTGAATGCAATAAAATTTAGATCTTCTTTTCAAGAAAAAAGCTGCATCGCCATATTGGTCGTATGCTTCTTGCTTGAGTCTTTCCATAAGAAAATGTAATGAATATGCATGAGTGGCGAGCAATTAAAAAGGAGATCGCCAAGCGGGCGCGATCTGAAGATTCCAAATAGGAAAGCTTCCTGGAATTGCACTCATGATACACCAGAAATGGTCTTTCAATGTCAACCTTTGGTATTAATTCTCGATGTGATCCGCATATAGACCACGTGCGTGGGTCCATCAGACTCGGCTTTAGTTACGATCCCGGGTTAAATAAGTGCATCGATTGCGCATTTGCCACTTTTTGTATTGCTGAATTCTGGCTCTTGTCCAATATGGAAGTATTTTTATTATGGAGTAGCTTACAGTGTCCCAGTTATGAATTAGCTATATTCCTGGAAGTCGTGAGTTTACTTCGCTTTCTTAGAACCAAATCTGGAGTAGAACGATTCCATGCCGGCACTTGAAGCGACGTAGCTTGGAGTAACAAATAACATTATTTTATATAACACTCTTATGTAAATAAATTATTTTAACATAATTTAAACCAAAGAAAACCTAATTCTGTTATCTACACAATGTAAGCTCAATAAAAAAACAAATTTGTACTCGAAGTTAAAGATTAATTAGCAAGCCACCGAAGTGAAGATTTCGGTGTCTTTTCTTTCCTTAACATAAAAATAGATGATATTTCATATCGATTATAGCTGTACATAATAGAGTTCATAATGTTGCGCTTCCTAAGCGTACCGTAAGTCTTAATCCCAACTCTTGGGATAAATTGAAGGCCTAGACTCTGTGTATTCTAAATAATTATTTTCAGTAAAATTAATATATAGCCGACGAAGAGGTGAATACTTGATATATATGGTATATTTGATATAAATATGTATAGATATGCTTTCCACATCTTTGGTGTCGAATTTTAGCGCGCTCGTTATAAGCGTTAAGTGTGGGTTTTGAATCATCCCTTAATTATTTTTGCAATCGAGCTTGCGTCCGATCAAGTAATGTAACACAGTCAGAAGATATGGTAATTCATCTCATAAATATTTTAATTTTTGATGACAATAATGAAATACCTCGTCGCATAATGGGTTAGAATTCAAATATATCTCATCTCGTCAGACTTATCGACGTCGCCTTATGAATTTTGCTTCACAAGGAGCTTCTTAATCAAATTGTATTAAAAAATTTACATAATACAAGAATAAATTGAATATTATCATGGGAAATTAATGTGACATAGCATAATCTTGATGAATTATTCACTAACTGCCTTTAATATCGGCGAAGACGCGTTTTCATCGTCGGATACGTGATTATAATAAATTATATCCATCATTAATTTTGTTACTCGATACATCAAATTATTGAATCACCTATATAAAAGCGCGATTACAAATCCTGATCTGATTGCGTACAGGATCTGTAATGCAAATCAATCTAAAATCTCGCGGTATGTATTAATAATGATACATTTTAATTAAGGCGGAACGAATTAAAACATCCCCAAGCGAGGGTAATTTTTTGATCAAACAATGAGCGCACTTTTAAATTTTAAATTTGGGTTCAACATTTTTTAAAGTATCATTTTTCACTTTAATAATGAAAGAATGGCTGAAATTAAAATTTGGGGCGTATTTTTAATGATTGAAACGACTCTTTTGGATTTTTTCTCGATTTCGCCATTAAGCCTGGGTAAATTGATGAATTAAAGAGGGTAGAAATTGGTGGTATGAAATGCTGAAAATAAATCAGTCTTATTTTCTTTCCAGCAATGTAACAGATATGTTACAACCTTGACCGCTGAAACTTTCAGCTCTGAATCCATTTATTTTAAGCTTACATAATCCGCTTATTGAGGTCGACTCTGAAAGCGTCTTCTGCAATATCGTTCGAAAGTCATCATAACGTCGCCACTTCAACGATATCTGGCGAAAATTTAGCATCGAACACGAAGCTAATGTCTGCATATTGAATTCTTAACGACAGTTTTCACTGTAAATTATAAATTAACCGGATTTTTAATTAACAGTTTCGAACATTGTCGACATTTCAAACTACTCGTTTAGCCTTCATTTCTTCCCTTTAAATGCCATTTCTTTGTAATTGCAATGCGATACCGCATCGATTCAGTATTCGCATCACGCTCATTTGTGGCACTATTGTTACAATGTGGTTACAAGCCAAATTGGATTAGTGAAAAAATATTTTACCATATTGTAGCACCATATGAACTTGATCTTCGGGATTCCGTACCTTCAATGGCTTTATGGAAATTCATGTTTACTCGTGAAATGATTTATGTGCTTGAATAACTTTGCGGTTAAATGAGCTTTGTATATTTTATATTTGAATGTATTAATACCCCGATTAGTGTTCCCAATTGGAAAAAACGAGATTATGTTGATAATTTAAATCTTATTATTTTTTATGTTACCATATTTATAATATACTCGAATCTAAGCAATTTTCATATAAATTTTTCTCTGGGATAAAGGATTTTTACGTGATATCTTCTTACTACGTTAAATCAGGATAGAATTATTCGAATGAATATTTTAGAAATATCCATATTTTTAAGATAGTTGCAAATCAGTTGGCACTCATAGTTAGCCCTGCCTGACTACATCAATCGCATTTGTATAAACTTTTTCATAAATAGGAAATAAGGTCAAGTCGGTATGCAGGCGATTGATCAGAAATATAATTTCGCTGAGTTCTCAATCTGGATTTGAATCCAAAGCTTTGTAATAGAATTCAAAATCTAACCGTTATATTCCGTTGGTGAAATTAAAATATTACTACTGTCAATATTCTGTTAATCATTTAACTATTTTTAAAAATCGTATAACTTCAAATCAATGTACCAAAAATCGCATAAAAAAAGTTTTTAAAAAAATAATATAAATAATAACTTTTTTTATGCGCATTCGCATAAAAAAGCTGATGGACAGGTTCCATTATTTTTTAAAACCGCATAACTTCAAATTCGCATTAAAAAGTTTTAATTTAAAATAGCAATTCCCAACAACAGATAGCAATATTTATTTATTTTTGAGATTTTTTTAAATCCCAACTCATAAAAATAATTCGATAGAAATCCATTATAAACGTGTACTGTTATATCAAGAGGTACCTACCGTTTTATCGAATACGATCGCCACATTTTATCCTGATTCGATCATATCACAACCTGGCTTACTCATTACAAAGGAACAGTGCCGAGATAAGATTTTAGATTTATGGCGACAAGGTTTCGGTTGGACGGAGTTCGCCTATTAATTTTTTTTAGTGGGCCGTAGGTATCGATTCGTAGAAGACCGGTGCCCCGGGAAATTCGTCGTGTGGAATTAATGGTTTAATGGTAAAGTGGTCGCTCGAATACCACCTTCGATTTAGAAAGGCGCGATCCGAACAAGTATCGTGAAACTGGACTAGGATCTAGACCAGCGGTTCGCAACCTGTGACCCCTTCCTTAATGCTCTTCAAACAATCTATTCAGCTGGAATTCCCGTGCAGAACGACATTCCAGCGCCGTTCATTATATCACTGAAATATTTCAATCAATTCATGCCGGCGTGCTGAGTAAAAGCAATGAGGTGGTGTCGGCGAAAAAAGTTTGAAAAGCGCTGGCGCTAATGATAGATGCTTGCGAATTTGCGAGTCGCCGGTATTTTGCAGCCGACTAATCGCAACATTCGTTTTAATTCGTGCTGTCAATATGCGGCAACCCCAAATTTGCGAGTCTGAAATTTGTTTGTTCCCCGGGGCTCAAAAGACCCTCGAGGAAAATTCTTAGAATATTTATTAAGGGCGGAATTTCGTAACACCGGATACCTTCCTTTTGTACGACTTCATTAAAATTCAATTTACATTTTTGGCCCCCCCTTTTTTTTTTGGGGCGAGTAACAAAATTTCCACAAGTGCATTTGGAAAGAAAATTCTTGTACTTGCGAATAAATTTGCAAATTATTACTTTTTTGGATAAAAAATGATTGAAGTAAAAACCACTGAAAAGCCTTTTGATCTAAACATTAAATAATTCAAAATCCAATGAATTAATTCATAGACAATTTCTAAATAATATTGAATCAATAGCATTTGGCTAATACTCGGTTTGTGTAATATAATAACCCTTTATATGCTAAATATATTTTAGGCCATAATGTATTAATTACAAATTTCCTTTAAATAAAATATCATAAAGTATGCTTTGAGGCATAAGGCAAATTAAGGTCATTAGGCAGATATTAAAATTGTCATACTGACCAAGATCATATCAATTGATTGGTCATTCATGGGTTAAGCGAATCGACTTCGTTTGTATTATTAAGAATTTCCCTATTCGTTGCACAATAACCCTATTTGCGGCGATAAACAATTGAATTGCCAACAGTTTATTGTCACTGCAGTACCAGAAAAGATTTATAACGTTTTAAGTGCGATTTTGAAATATTTATGCCCATTCAATTGCGATAATCAGGGCCGCCTTTCGATTATACGACACGGGCGGCTCAATTAGTCTACCTATATCCATGGGGCAAAAATCCGTCCGGTCAACCCTGATTGAATTCATTAAAATCCTTCAATCAAATGCATTTATGATGAAATTGATGCCGAAAATCGGCGCCTCCCAAGACATTTTTATAGCGTTTTTAAAACGCGATTGTATGACTTTTTATGGATGGCTTAGGAGGTTTATTCAATGCCAATAAATCAATCAAAAGTGGCGATGTATCAACGCGAAGACGTTCGTCTGTGAGATGTTGTTACATCGTTACAATGGGGTAAAATGTGTTTATTACCCCAATTAGGTGTTGCGTAATGATATAAATCATCGCATTAAGCATTTTATACGGACACTTTTACGACGGACTGTAATTATGCTCCGTAAAAAAAATATTTACAGACTGTTTCAACAAGCGCGCCTTTATGTAATGTTAAAATAACCGGTTGAAATATTGAATGATTGCCATTTTCTCCTCTTTGCATATAAATCGGTGCAAAAAAAATTGCTCAGTTCAATTGTGTGGGAATTAATTTGATGTTTTTTTGTTGTAGATGAACCCCGATTACAAGGTGGTGGAGGAGGTGGTGGGGGTGGTGTTGGAGGAGGAGGCGCCTGGGATGAACGCGGGGGTACCGGGCGTCGTTCCCTCAGAACCCCCCGCCGAGAACCACCCTCCAGGGACGAATCCTACGGATCGGCTAGTGACCGGGATGCTTCTTCTGATGATGAGAACGACAAGACCATCGGCTTCAAGTAAGTTCTATTTCAATTAGATGTTCAAATTTATGTACACCACGCAGGCTCTCATTGTTGACTGACTGATTCCCTTTTACCGTCAATTCAACACTCGCCAGATGTTAACACGTACTCTTTCACGATTAACAATACGAGAAATGCATCCCGACATCGTTGCAATTTGAACTTTAATTATGAAAGAAATACGAACGTGCAAGAATTATAACATGGATGGTATGCATTTGTGCGCTTTGATATCTTGATAATCCAGTTGTAATGATAAAAAACAGACTATAAACGTCCAGGAGGTGACAGCATGAAGACTTTTAAATCCCCATGTCTTTGGAGGTACTTCAGCAATTGTAAATGCCGTTGATAAAATTAACAATTCTTACGGTATTTCTTCCGTTTTATAACTGTATCAAGAATATTTATAAGATCGCGGTATTTAAATAAAAATCCTTTTCCGATATTGAGATATTTTTTTCTACGTGTTTCATTCCAAAGAATCAAATCCTGCTTAGGTTATCTACAGGATTTGGATTTAATGCTATAGTTTTTCGCCATTTTTTCAGTGACATCGACACCAAACTTGATTTTATTATAATACGCAACTTTCTCGGGTTGTTGTTTTGTTGATAGTTATTGCTAACCAAAGCTGTTTGTTTGCATTGTGTACATTCACATCTTACGTTTGTAGATAACAGTATTCATCAATAGTCTGATTCGTGTCGCGCTTGTTGCTGTTTTGACTATCCTATTTAAAAAAAAAAAACGAAAGCTTCCTACGTTTGCCTCGTTTTGCGTACGACATTATTCGTGCGAATGTCAAGACAATCACTCTTGTACCGTTTCGAAGCCCCGAATCAATTAAGTAGATACGCCTCCGCCTGCGTCTGCCTTTTATTGGCCACATATTCCTGCTTCGGAAAATGGGGAACAGATTTTCTTTTCATTATATTAAATGGAAAATTGACGTTAGCTATTTTCCTCTCGAGTTGGTAATTTCCGGTCCGCGTGTAAAAGCCAGTGATGCGACAATGCTTCGCTTGCGACGTTTTTTCGAATTTTCCCGAACATTTTCATCCATTTCCACGTACAATTTTAAATATGTTTTTATCGAATTTTTATTCTAATTACAACGAATAGAACTCTTATTTTAATAGAAATATGTACATGTTATTATAAATCATGTAACTTGATGATATCAGCCATATTTGTATTTTGTCTGTGGAGACTTTTAGGGGTAGGATTTTTCATGTGACGAGATTCCATTACCGTGTTGTTAAATTAGAATAAGATTATTTGAATAGGAATTTCAGATAGGTAAGATGCATATTACTATATATTAGGGTGTCCCATAAGTTTCTTTCGTTTTCATATAATAAGAAAAAAGTAAACAATAATTTGTATTACATCAAAATTTATTGAATAATATATAATCCATTCGGTTCTATTACATTTCTCCATCTCTCCGGAAGCCTCATAATGCTTTCTTGCCAAAATTTCCCAGGTTTGTTGGCAAAATATTGATCAAGGCACATTTTTATATCATTTTTTGAATTAAAATTTTTACCACGTAAAGAATTTTTCAATGAAAGAAATAAATAATAATCTGAAGAGGCAATGTCCGGAGACTATGGAGGATGAGGTAAAACATCCCAGTCAAATGATAATAATTTATTTCTGACGAGCAAAGACACATGAGGCTTGGCGTTATCGTGATGAAAAACAACGTCTCGTCTGTTCGCTAATTCTGGACGTTATCTGGCAATTGCATCCTTTAGATTGTCTAGTTGGAAACGATATTTTGTTGAATTGATCGTTTCACCTTGCTGAAGTAGCTCATAATAAACCACCCCGTTTACGTTGGATATTCTCATAGAGTATCCAACTTTCATCTCCAGTGATGTCTCTTTAAAAAAGGTTGTCTATTATGTCGTTGGAGAAGAAGATCGCATGTTGAAATACGCTAAAGTCTATTTGAGTCAGTCAGTTCATGAGGAAGCCACACATCTGAACGATTGATGTAGCCCAATTTTGTCAGATGAGTATGGACGGATGTTCGTGGAATTTCTAAATTGTTGGCTATTACTATAAATATATATCGGCAAATTTGTAAATAAATGTTTATAAAGAATATAAATAGATATGTGCAAATATAATTCAATTATATTAAATGATAAACGTTGGAAACAAAGAGTTTTTTCTACAAACGCGGCAATAATCCGATATTGTAGACATGTTTTTTTTTAAATATTATTCATTAAATATCTCTTACTATATCGTTGAATTATATGCTCTCGCTCAGTAATTAAAATTAATGTACCGGAAAAATAAATTGGAATTTCTCCGGGGGGTCTTTACGGGATAAAAAAATATGATGTACGAACAACGCCAGGGGAAGGTTTGAAGGTCAAAGTTCTTCATCCCCTGTTCTGAATTTTCTCCTGTTTTTCGGTGCATATCGTATTTCTTATCGTATTTTCTTTATGAATTATTCGCAGAATGAAATGATCACCTTAAACCCATCCAAGTCGTATTCCATTTCAATAATATCGGTGTTGAACTATAGTATTCTTGTTATGCAGGTGGTAAGTTGATATCCTTTGATGTTCGCGTGGGCTTTTAGCAGAAGTTTAAGGTCATAGGATCAGCACACAGAATCCATATCCCAGTCTGAGATAGCTACTATTCTCGCCCACATTATTTGTTTTTAGTTTGAACTGACGACTGTTATGGTAGTGCAGAAAAATCGAAGACTTCTTGCGATGCGGATTTGAGCCTCAGACACGGCGATGATGGATTTGATCACCACTCGTCTGTTATTTATAGACTTTTGTCAGCCACTCCGAATATACGCCGTAAAGCTCATGCAGGTCTTGCACTGGAATGCAACTGGACAAATTGCAGTGGTCATTTTAGCACGTGAAGGTTTCACACGGATTCCAAGCCTCCTGTGTGTCCCTCGAGCTGTCGCATTTGCTCATTTAATTTATTTGCCCTGTTCGTGCTTGGGTTAGTTTGGTCCATTGTTCAACGACTTATTTATGCACGCTTGTATGACGATGACACAGAAAGATATCGTCAACCGAAGCTAATGAATAGTCAGTTGGCTAACAGGCAAACGTTGCAGACTCTACGGTATATCGAAGGCATCCTAATCTGTCCTTGTACCGTATGAGATACGCGAAAGGACTGCTCAATTCCATATTTGTCCTTTTTCGAGGCATGCTGGACACTTTGAACCAGTTTAGTCAAACCAAATTGGCTAATATAATTGATTGCCTTTGGATTTCCTTTGTGTTAGATTGTGTTGAAATTCTGCGCTGAAGAATTGTTCAGATTTATGACTCCTCTAAATTTATACCACACTTTACAGAAAGCAGATAAATTGCATAAATGAGAAGATTGAATATCATCGTCATTATCGTTCCAATGGAAAGCACTGCAGGACAAAGACCTCTCCGACAAGTTTATATCATCTTCTATCCTTGGCAAATCCCATTTATATCAATCTCACCCACAGCCATAACTAAGTTTTCGTTTTCCTATATTCATTTATGAATATGATCCTAAATGTAATCTTAAAATAATAATGAAACATTGTATCCATACCTTATTTTTTAGGAATACATCTCCTATTACATATATTTGTTATATCTGGTATAATAGCAGACAGTTTACATTTTGCATTATCTGACTTCATGAGCGTTCTCACAGAAATAAACATAACAAAGAGATGATAAACAGTTAGGTTTTCTTTGATAAAAGTATCGACATCTAAAAATAAATTTGATCGTTCGATATATCTAAAAATACAATACATAAACGAATGATCAGATTCTGAACTGAAGATTTATCATGCTGCGCTATTTCTTCTCCCATCCACACAGCGCACCAAAAACTCGACTAAAGAAAACACATGATTGATGAAAATTGTGACGGAAAATCGATATCACTTTTGATAAATTATGCCTTTTTTATGAAAGCCTTTTAAGGGAGAATTCAACCTTGAAATTTGTAGCAACGTGTCTTAACCGATATGCGATATAGACGTCTGTTTCCACTCAACCAAATGATGGATCTAAAATTAAACTTTGTCCTCATTTTTTTCCAAATTGCCATTAATAATATCCTAATATTTCCTTCTTGGGAAATATTTTGATTGATCGAGAATTCATGGATGCTTGTTAATTTAAGAATCTTGGGGGTCACGCGATAAAATAATCTATTTTCTGGCAAGTGCATGATAAATTACCCGGGGGCTAATCCCTTATGGATGTTATGATTCGTATATTTTTACCAATTTATATAACTTAATATTTATAGGATTTATTATTTTTTGGGATATTTTCAAAAAACTTCTAGGAAATTTATGGTAATGAGATATGTGATAACGTGGCCTACAATACATACCAAGATTGCATTGTTCATTGGAGTCGGGTCTGTTTTTCTTTTCGATGCGGATTAAATTAACAGTTCTATTGCAGTTCATTGCTTTTTCCATGGAAAAATGTGCATTCTTGAATAGCATTGACCTATTGTTTGCACAAATGTCCACCGTTGCGAATATGTGCTAATGCATCTACGATAGCATAGAAAGATATTGGGGAAAACGTGGAAGACCGCAAACCGCTAATTCGACGCACCTGTTCTAACAATTTGCGATAAGAACAAAACGGAATACACCGCCTCCCATAATTATATGTACGGCAAACGATTTTCGATTAAAATTTTAATAAAACGCGATCGACGAAGAACTAATTACGATAGAGGATAGTGAAATTCTATTGCTGCTATTTACGACTGGACATCGAGCATCGGGTCCTTTGCACCGTGGCTTCGGTTAATATCCTCGACAAGTCATAAATAGCCACGTCGCATAAAATGGCATGAAGCGAGATCCGATGGGGAAATAGCCGCCAGTGGTTGCCAATCTTTACGTTGAAATCGCAGATTCAAATTTGGCAAATTTAACCCCCCGGGGGCTTAAATTTTAAACAAGCGCGAAAGATAATATGGAAAGCTATCTTCGTCTGAGAATGAGATGTATTCATATTTACAATCGATCTTCTCGATCCATTGGTTTCATGGATCTTAAAAAATAGACACCGAGGCGATTAATAAAGTTGGGCAGGGCCATCTATGAAGGACTAATTTACGCCACAAAACAAAATATAGTTTAAGACAGGTTCTTGATTTTACATGGCCACTCACTGCTCACCGTTGCTAATCTTCTTATATAAGATATTTTCACATTCGATAAGATTTAGTTTGAGAGTCTTACTCAGTTGGGACTTACTGGAAATAGGGTAATAATGTATACTATGGCTTATAAACAATATAAAAAAAACTTAATCAAAACGAATTTATTACCATCAACAGCATATTAGCTATAATGGGATGAAATTGATAAGATTTGATTCAATGAACGCTTTATAGTAGCTGCAAATTGAAGATTTAAGACGTCTACATTATCCACTAAAGGAATTAATTAGATCGCACAGGATTGAATACATTATTATTGTTGGCTTTTGTGTCATTCTTAAATGGTTTTGATCGATTATCCCATTATTTAAATCATCCAATAACAACTCATTTTTTAAGGATAAGTTCATATATTTTAAGGACAATTAACATATACATTTGGTATGATAAGTATGAATTAAATCTATTTTGAAATGATTTTTAATTGATTTTATAAGCTCTTAGGACAAATCCAAGTCTGTTTGATCCTCCGACGATCTTTTTCCAATACGTCCGATAAAAGCACGAAAGCAACGATGAAATATTGACATGTGATTCATAAACGTCAGGTTCTTTGTATCAATTAATAAATTGCTATTTAAGACAACATTATATGTCGGATTAGTTAAAAATAAATACACAATGGCCGGCCAGAATGTAATTTGTTTAAGTGAATTTGAATAATACTCGACGAGCACGAAAGCGCCGTAATTAATCCGTAATTAGAGATTTATAGGCGGGTAATTAATGACCCCACTCAAATTCCGAGAATCCTTTGTATCTATTGTATCTTTTACCGAACGAGGCCATTTCGTACCCCGATCTCAATTATTCAAAAATATTGGGGAAAAAATACTCCCAACAATACGAAACGTGTTTTCCGACGATTATGTACGCCGTTTTAGATCTATTGTTCCCGTTGCTTTTGAAAAGTCGATATGTCAAAGGTTATTTGCAAAAAAAATAATGCGTACACGAGATAAGCAATCATCTCGAGGCCGTATTTGTGGTCGTTCTCTTATCACACAAAAAGGCTTCGGAGGGGAAATTGAAAAGAGACCGACTGCGTACACAATGTAATATTGACCTGGAGAGAAGTGCTATCTTCGTGGAGAATGTCTAGCAATTTTATTGAACAGAACCTGATCAACATCTTGGTTTGGTACTCGTAAACACCATGTTTACTTCTATGGAAGCGTAAAAAATACAACGGTATTAGTTCTTTAAGTGCCGGAGATTGAATACGGCGATTCATGTTTAGCTTTAACGTACGAAAATACCCAATATAAAGGGAAAGCTTTTTGATATTTTTTTAAAGGGAAAGGTACAAGAAAAACAGAGTAGACGAACGTATGAAAAGAAAGAAAAATGTTTGATGTCTGGAAATGAAATTGTAACTGTTGTTATGTCACGTCGTACTTATAATGTTGACCTTTCAAGAAACGCTTACGAAGTGAAATACAGTCGTGTATCTTTTTAATGCGTTTTTGAAGTTATACTTTTCTGATAATATGATTGAAACAACTTTAAATATCGTCGAAAATGATAACGAAACGAAAGAAAACTCACCCACCCTTACTGGTAAAT
Organism: Stenopsyche tienmushanensis; assembly: GCA_008973525.1. Lineage (NCBI taxonomy): Eukaryota > Metazoa > Arthropoda > Insecta > Trichoptera > Stenopsychidae > Stenopsyche > Stenopsyche tienmushanensis. Next base: position 266,827 of record WACJ01000015.1, read on the forward strand.
ATATTAGGTTGATACGAAAGTTGTTGCTGCTTAAATTGTACTTTTATAGAAATAATGAAAATACTTGAGATAGTGCTTTCAATCATTTTAAATGTCATTGTTTTTAGAACATATGCTTTCTGTTTGATTTATCAAAAAGCCCTTTCCAGTAAAAATCAACAAGATCGTCTAGAATAATTTTTCATTGTCTTCCGAGGAAAATTGCTCAGTATTTACAATCCCCCTACAATCCCTATCGAGACGATCGTGAAAGCGCCCTTCGATACGTTCATCCAGAAAACCCACTGGGTGAGCGTTTCAAATGAAACTTGGAGACTATGCTACCTTCAATATCGAGCCAATGAGGATGTGAATGTATTAGGTATATCGAAAATTCCTTGCCGATTGTTTAACAATGAAAGAATTAATTTAATTCATCGAAATATGTACAAATATGATTTTCGACTTGTTTGCATTTCGAAAGCGTTTATTCTTTAGAGAATGTGCCAAAGATTGAAAACGATGATAATCCGTCGGAACCAAATCTGGTGAATATGGAGGATATGGAAGCTCTTCTCCATTTTAATTCCCTGATTTTTTCAGTCGTCTTTTTATGGGGTCGTGTATTGATGTGTTGCAGTCATCAAATCAAGTCTAAATTGTTCCTGATTTAGTGACGTTTGACTTTAAAATGTTTGTTCACCTTTCCATTTGTTGATAATACACATCTGCAGTTATTGTTTCGACAGGTTTCATAAATTCGTAATGAATAATTCTTTGAATATCCTACCAAATATACAAAAAAAATCTTGCAGATCGTCAATCTAGGCTTCGAAGTTTGAAATGATTTTTAAAACCAGAAGATTTTTATTGGGATAGAATAAATAAATTATTCAACAGCTAGAAAATAGTTCTTATTAACGATGAAAACTATGTAGCCATTTAACACCTATATAATTGCAAATTATAATGAAGAAGACTTAATTTTGCTAGTCTGAAAACCTGCAAAGCTGTTAACATTGATAAGGCAGCAATATGTTTTGGGGCTGAATGGCGGCTATTGGAGTTGCTAAAATATATATTTGTATCGCTTTTAGCAATATAAACGATTTTCCTCGACTCAAATCTGAATCTTATAAATTTTCAAAAGAACAATGTATCATGTCATAAATAAGTGCGAACCATGATATAATCTCCCAGACTTATCCGTAGATCTAAGTTCAATTAATAATGTATGATTACTCAATAACGATACAAAGAAATTGTGGAGGGCGTCCAATAGCTGGAGTGGAATAAAATATTTACTGAAGTTAGTGAGGTATTCATTGAATATAATGATTGCTGTTATAAGGGTGAGATGCTGTATATTGTCAGATATCAACGGGAGAAACTTGACGGACCCTCAAAATGTCTGTCTGTAATTTCAGCATATAGCAATAAAATATAAATGTGATGACTAAATTCTAAAAATGTTTATGAATCTTTCATGATTTTCATATCATAATAAAACGAGATTGTATGAATGAAAAATAATATTTATTCGCACAAACACAAATAGAGTATGAAAACGTCGGCTGCAAACAGCTCTTAAAGCCCATTTGCTTTCGTTGCACACCGCGTTAATATTAACAGCATTATTGCTTAGCATACGAATGCGAAATTTCTGAGAGAGCGAAACGGCTCCTGCCACTCAAGCGCAATCGCCAGGAATACGAATTCCTGAAGGAGCGACTTTCATTCGTGTAAAAGCGCTCTGTTGTGCAACCAAAAAGACCAATATCTAGCTCCAGATTGTGTCTGAGTCTCCGACACCAGGATAAAAAAAGACGCTAAACCCCTGAGTTATGTCTGGGTACGCAACGGGCACGTCGGCTTGCAATAAGTCCATTAAACACGTCCAGAGACGTAAACATGACTGTATTCTTGCTATTTTCGCCCCGGGCGCCGCACGTACAAGTGCGAACAATACTCGAGTTTGTCCATAAGCTAAATAAACAACCCTTTTGCATAAATGCTATGTAAGCGAAGTATTTATGCATGCTTCTCGGGAAAATAGACTTCTGAAATATTTGTCTCTCACTCTTTCAGAATTAAGTTGATATTAATATCTAAACTCGCCACAAAAAATATTGATTTTACCAAAATTCATATCAATGAAATAAAATCAAACAAATAATTGCGCCATGGCCGATTAAATGCGCAAACATATGATTTGTTGAAAATTTTACTTACTCTTACCATATGATCTCGTTTATATTTACATAGTTCAATTAAATTGTCATTGTTATAAATATTATGTTTTATTGTCCTACATATAAAAATCACCGCATTTTTGAATCATGCATCAAATTGCTCGTGAATTTAGCATAATCATGATAATTTTTATGCAAGATCAAAACCATCGTCAGACTAGCCTAAAAATTTTAAAACAAGCACTTTTATACTCGACTTAATTGCTTTGCTTTTTCAGAAATAAATAAAAGCACAATATCTTAAATATCACAAATGGGTTAAGTCCTAATGACTGTTAAATTTGGGGTTCTAAAAAATATGGCTATAAATCATTTTCATGGTTTCTGATAGTCAATTAATTGTGTTATTAATGGATAAATTTGCATTTTTTGCATGTTTAATTTATATATTTACGTTTCTCTACTATATTGTGCAGATTATTAACCCTAGGCGAACGATCGAGTTTTTTGAAATATCGCCAAGCATATTTAAAAGTCAAGGGGTATTTTAATTAAAACAAAGTGCAGAAACAAAAAAGTCTAAAATTTAGATTGATTTTATTCAATTATCATAAATATTAGGGTGTCCCATAAGTTTCTTTCGTTTTCATATTAATAAAAAAATAAACAATAATTTGTATTACATTAAAATTGATTGAATAATATATGATCAATTCTGTTCTATTACCTTTCTCCATCTCTCCGGTAGTCTCATAATGCTTTCTTGCCAAAATTTCCCAAGTTTTTTGGCAAAATACTGATCAAGATACATTTTATATCATTTTTTGAATTAAAATTTTTACCACGTAAAGAATTTTTCAAAGAAATAAATAAATACTAATCTGAAGGGGCAATGTCCGAAGACTATGGAGGATGAGGTAAAACATCCCAGTCAAATGATAATAATTTATTTCTAACGAGCAAAGACACATGAGGCCTGGCATTATCGTAATGAAAAACAACGTCTCGTCTATTCTCTAATTCTGGCCGTTTTTTGGCAATTGCATCCTTTAGATTGTTTAGTTGGAAACATTTTTGTATTGAATTGATAAATTCACCTTGCTGAAGTAGCTCATAATAAACTACCCCCTTCCAGTCCCACCAAATGCATAGCAAAACTTTTTTTGGATGTAGTCCAGGTTTAGCTACAGTTAAAGCTTCTGTGCCCTTGGTCCGAGACCGTTTACGTTGATATTCTCATAGAGTATCCAACTTTCATCTCCAGTGATAAGTCTCTTCAAAAAAGGTTGGCTATTATGTCGTTGGAGAAGAAGATCGCATTTTGAAATACGCTGAAGTTTATTTGAGTCAGTTCATGAGGAAATCACACATCTGAACGATTGATGTAGCCCAATTTTATCAGATGATTATGGACGGATGTTCGTGGAATTTCTAACTTGTTAGCTATTTCGCGAACAGTATATCGCGGGTTTTCTTCAACCATGGCTATGATTAGATCTGTGTTCATTTGCGAAAGAAACTTATGGGACAACCTAATATTTGTATATTAGTATTTTGGAATTTTCAAATTTGGATTTCCGAATGGAATTTCTTTCAAATGTAATATTCAGAATGTTTACCGCCTCTTTGTTTAGTGACACTACATTTATATTGCGATATTAAGATTTAATCGGCCCTATATTGAGATTATTTTTTGATCTTGATCGACGATTTTCAAAGAATTTTCGCTTCGATATTTCATAATCTCCAATGATGTGAGTTTCTCCAATTGATATTTTCGATCATTAGTGGCCAACACCAGCTGGCTGTCAGAGAAAATCATACGCTTTTTGCCCCGTCGTCAATTTATTTCTTACGAAACCGAGTCTTCTTTTCAACGTTAATGAGCTTATTTTGACAATATGTTGTTTATTAAAAAGCCTTTTGAAGATCTCGGCGGATAACAAGGCCGTCGGTGATGCTGATATAGAAATCATTTAAATCTACATAAATTAGGCTTATTTTAATTTCATACAAATGTCGTCATTTCCGGATATATTTGATCCGTTTAATGGTCACGTAGGTAAGCCCACTAGATGCGATCCTTTAAAGGATTTCACCTTGAGAGCCTGGACTTCAAATTGGATAAAGTTTGCACGAGCGCCCCGGACGAAGCCTTTGATCCCTTAGGACAGTGGTTCCTAACCTAGGGGGAATTACCCCTGCAGGGGTAAAACAGGTGTTCTGCGGGGGTAATCATGTTGGTAATTTTTTGTATGTAGTTAATAAAATGGCAGATCAGCGCCGTGTGGCTGAGCACAAATTTTAAAGAGGGGTAAAATCAGTTTCCCTGATAGGCCATAGGGGTAACCATACTGAAAAGGTTAGGAAGCACTGCCTTAGGAGGTCCCGATGACCTTTAGATGCTCAAACTTCAAAAAGCGGCTTCTTCTGGAATAATTTTCACACATGCAAAAAGTTTCCTTATAGATTTTATAACCCCGATTTGAATAAACAAACTTTATGCCGTATAATTTCGAATGTAAATGTTGAGAGGTTCTGTTCAAAGTAAACCTCTTTCACCTCATAACTTTGCCAATCATCCACTTTCTTGTTGCCATCATGACATGCAACCTTTTCATATACATCATCGTTAGCTTTAATTAATTTTTCATAATTTCAAGAATTCTATGTACCTGACATAAAAACGACCTAAAAACATTTCGCCATCGTTTGTATTTATTTGTTTGTATCGAATATGACTTTTTAAGAATGGAGGTCTCTCTAAATTATTTTTAAGGTTTTAATAAATAGCTCACAACAACCCCTTTAATTCTATCAAGTTCTTCATTAGTCTTTAATGCGTTATTTGGGTTTATTGTACAACGTAAAGATTGCGTAGATTGACTTTTATTGCAGCCTGTATAAATAGATCGACGTATTCATTTTCCATCACAGAAATCATCAATTTTTATGGCATTTTCTTACATATTTTTAGATTTAAAAGACATTTTAAAGCATTGCGAAATACGTTTCATATTTTATTTGAAAGTTCCATCTGTATCATTTTGCTTGGCAATTTCTTGCGTGCGTACGCAATTTACTTGAAGAATGATAAGCTCGCAGCTATCAGGTTTTCATGATGTTATCGCAACTGAATGTAATGCCATAACACTGTCTCAAATTGGATTAAACATGTTTACATGAATATTACATATGTAGCGGGAAAGCCCAAAGGCATCTTAACGAATTAAAGAGCAATAAATGCAAATCATCATTGTTGATGCGATGTCCGCTTTGAACAATCTTACAAATCGGTCAGGAACGTCGCCTCTCGCGTGTCCATCAACTGCGGTTCAAGAGGGCATGAATACATGAAGACATCGCAAATCATTTGGATTGTTTGTGTTGTTGTTTTGAATCTGACCCTCTATCTGAAGGTGGACTAATTTTATGGGGGCTCGCTTTCAAGGCTCCCAGAAATCTCGGAAGTCCCCCTCGTGCCGTAAAACAGGGCTCATTACTGGCAAGTGGGATCTTTTGTTATCTTAGTAGCCCAGACCTTGGAGACTTGTTCGACAAAGTCTATCAAAACGTCGCAATCGCTGGATCAAGATTGCTGTTCCAACCTCCGGTTTAATGGGGTGGCTTCGAATCACAGACCTCGAAGAAGCCCAGGGCGAAGGGCAACCGACTCTTCAAACACAATCAGATAAAAGAAATTGCAAGAAATGCCTCTCAAAAATTGCTCGAAGCATGTCGACGGTCGCCTTTTCTATTTTCCTTCGATATTGCGATGTTTAATTAAAAAAAGAGGGGTGAAAAATATCAGCTGCGATCTTTTATGCTTAAAACAACCCTTGGCATAACATCGGGCTTGTATTGGCCCAGCGATGTATAATTTATATTTAGGGTATATTTGCATATGAAGACAAATTATTATAAGATTGGCTTAAGTTCATCGGCAAGAAAATACACCAGATCCTCTTTTTGTACGGCGAGTTTTGCAATAAAATTGGACGGGGAATTATGCTCAAGGACCATATTTAGCCAGAAAATAGCTATTTAAAAGCTCTTCGTCGAAGTCCTTCCGAAACAAAGTCGTCGACTCGAGCTTCCTAGCAACATGTGTTGCCATCTGTTTCAGGATCGTTATAACCAGCTACAAGACTGTTACTCTGTCAATGACGCGCCTGAAATAAACGACAGTTGGTGAAGTCATCCATCGCAGATAAGCAGCATCCTACGTCTACGTCCAAAGCAATCTTCATGGAATAAAAAGCAGCCACATTATGCTTTCGTTTCAAGGCCAATGCAAAAATAATGCACTCAAAGTGCATCGAGTGCCAGTTTTCGTCTCACGTTCCACTTTTGTATGCACGATCGCACAACATAATACTTTAACGTTTAACGTTGTTAACTCTTTCCGCCGGCCCTGTTTAACCTTTCGCTCAAATCTAAAATCACTACGTGCGAACATTTGAATTGTTAATTGAATCTCTCCCTGCCGATTCGATTTCTGCTTTCACAGATCTGGATCGCTGTTCTAATTAACATACTTCCATCGGTCGTCTTCCTATTTACGACATAATCCACGATATCTTCGGACAATTCCGCTGAGGAATGGCGTGACGATCCTTCGTTCGTCCTATTGTGTATATCATCGTGTCAGAATGCAATTTTTCGAAGCGTTTATCTGCACAGTGTGCGGTTGTCGCTCGAGCCCACATTCCGCAATAAAAGCGTATCATAACTTTATTACGTTGCATTATTATGCAAATCGCCATATATAACTTTGACGGTGAGATTTCAACCGAGCTTTAAAGCCACATCACATTGTGACCTCAGCTTTTATTCAGTTTGACGTATTTTAATAACCATTTTCTGAGCCCAGGCATTTGAGTAATTTAATGTTCTATAATTCCATATATTTCACGAGTATGATTATATTATTGTACTTGGTACGTTAGAATGAATTCACCTATGAAAGCTCATTTTCTATGAGATCTCATGAAAAATCCATTAATATTTTTATAGTTTATGCCATATATCTCGTTTATTATATAATTCTATGGTGTTCATCTTTCGTTCATTCGCCTTGCATTTTACGTCCTTTTATTGAAAGGATTTCTGAAAGGCAGGACATGCCTATCCTTTGAAATAAATGGTTTCACGTTTCTCAAACTTAAATTACGCCAAGAGTCTCTCAAGTGCTTAATCTGCCACTGGTATAAATATATTTATAGGCAATAATTTGCTGAGACTAACAAGCTGTGGTTATATATAAGAACGATAGAAATAATATAACCCTATGTTTAGATCAATATAATTAATGCTATATCCAGGTATTGATATTGATATAATGGACTAAATCTATAACCCTTATTATCCCTTTAAGTAGTGAGTTAATTTAAAATCTTCATAGTCTTGGATGCTATATTTGCTTGTCCGCCACTTATCTATCAGGACCGCAGCGGCGCGTATGAAGTTTATATTTAACACTCTCGTCGCCCAATGTGAATCGGTGTTGTTTCTCACGAGACCCAAATTCTTTTTCCAAAGTTTAGATCGATAAGCTTGATTTTTCGAGCTCAACGTACAAGGGTGCTCTCGCATTGAAATTCGCTCGCAAATACGCGATCATCTTACCATATAGGTTAAACAGACTTAGGTTCAAATTGGAAATATTTTATGACACAACTAATGAAGTAGGGCAGAGCCACCTGTCGATGACTGGCTAACAAATATTATCAAAATATAATTTTAAAATTTTTCTCAATTTTTAATTTCTCATAACTCAATTTTTCCCTATCCGTTCCCCATCCCAAAAATTAAGCAAATTTTGCATAAATCATTTATTCATATGATTCATATCAATCAAATAGGAAACTATAATTGAAACTAATTAAAGTGTTGGCATGATACTGGAACATATTATATTGTATACATTAAGTTAATATTTTTCATATCCCACGTGCTTTTCAAAATAGAAAATATTGTGTGGCCAAATGCTGTTAGATGTCATGAAGTGATATTAAAAATTCTCGTTTGGATACTATATGTGGATATTTATTCGATCGACCTTGTTTGGACCTCTCTTCTGCATCGATGATGGGCTTGGTTATTTTTTTTTAATAATGGGCTCATTATGGGGTCCATGAATACCTCACGAATTGATCATGAAATAATGAGCCGTTCTTGTGTGTATAAACATTTCCGAAATAAATCACTAGATTAGATGTTGCAAGTGGATGTTTAGCTTTCGTATCGATGCACTTGAATGAGTTGCCTATGATGCAACGCATTCCTAATTACGGTCATTGAATTAGGCCCTAAGTCCGTAGGTGTGCGCCACCGCCACGACCACCACCGCGTCCGACATCATTGCATTGCACACCCGATAACAATACTCTGCATTGTAAACATTTCATCACTGTCTCGGCAATAATATCGCTCGTAGAGTCCTCAATGAGTATGGCTAATTGCACAATGCACACGCTCGTGTGTCAGTTACATTAGCTGCACCGGGGATGCATTCACACGCCACGCTTGCACAAAAGAGGATGGATGCTTGCAAGACTGTTAAAATATTGCCGAGTGACATTCTGGAGCGAGTGTGATGCTGCAGCCTGCTGGAGTGCGTGGGCTTCGGTGCAATACACCCGCCTTCAATCATCTTGATTTATTAGATGAACCTCCACGATTGTATGCTGCGATGGTGTGCTCGTTTCTTCAATTGGATTCATAATGCAACACCTATCACCAGCTTTCAATTAAAAAATAGATCGTCTTTGTCAATCGCCTGTAATCCAAAATATCTGTTTTTAGTCATCGCCGATGAAAATATAACACTACTACTAAATAAGCAGGTTTATCATAATGGACTTCATTCATATTTAAAGTTAACACGCTTTACTCGGGTGCTAAAGCGCGCAAACTTGCCGTTGTAGCACCCGAAAATTCAATTATTTTTAAGTGAATAAACATTTTCCATAAATAACAACACTTTAAGATCCGTACCCGGATTTAAACGTATGGCGTAACTGTAGCTTGAAAAAAATGTCGTAGTAACTTAATATAATTTAAAGTTCTTTCAAGGAATGCCAGTTTACATATATGTAAAATATAGTCGTATAAAATATTTGCAAACGTCGCCCATCGTCAAAATATATTTAATTTTCATTTTTGAATTGAAACTTCTATAGGTGCGATAGGGAAAAAGTCCCTGAACGTCACGAAAATTGAAACGCTTCTGACGCAATCTTTTAGCTATGTTTCGGCTAAGCTTTAGTTTCACTTTTACCGCGTTCATGGGTGTTAAAAAATATTTGATATTCAATCGTTTATAATCCCTAAAAAAAATCAAAGCCCCAATTAGAGTCGTTTGAGAGCAACACACGACGATGGTCGATACATGGAAAAAAAAGAATTTATCAAATCTTGAAACCCAATCAAAACGTCTCAAACTCGCCAAGGAAGATTATTAGTTATTTGTAACATTCCAATTATGTCTCTAACTGTCGACATGTTCATCTTGGTGGCCTAAGGATAAACATTCACAAATGTAGTTGAAAGGGCAAAATCTAGAAGACAAGAAGTTTCCCTTTTATTGTGCAAGGGTCTTACGGCATAGAATACTTTTATACACACAATTCAAAATTATTTTTTATATAGAACGATGAACTGATTGAATGTTGACCTTTCATTATAGTACTTTTCCAGGGGGGGTTTATTCATAAAAAGGCTTTTTTTTTTTTTTTTTTCAGATCACAGATTTAAAACCACTATTTTGTTTACGTATATCAACGTAATAAGCTCTTTCAAACGTACCAGTAAAGTTTTGTTTTAATCAAGTAGCTATTTCAAGAATTATATCAATTTTACCACGGACTGTAAAGTGTTAAATTGGCAGGGAGAAAATGTTCATTATTTGTTAACTATACCCAATACAAGTTATCAGTTTTTATTCTTAGTATTGAATTGATATAATATTATACCTTCTTTAAAAGAAATTCGCAAAACTCACGATAAAATTTGCGTACTTTATAGACTACGTGTGTATAATCAATATGCCACATAATATTTATTCACAAAGAGATGTAATACTATGTCTTTCGACTAAAATGTGTTAAACTCTGCAGACAATGATGAAGTGTTACAAGTAGGGAATCCAATCCCGAGCCGAAATTTCGATCCCGGGATCAGGATTTTTACATTGATAAATTTGATAAAAAATTAGTAATAAGTCTTTGTTTAATATAAAAAGTAATTTGAAGGCGAAAGAATTTTATTTATTTAAGAAAATATAAAAATAAAATTCAAAAATAGATAAATAAAACACTAAAAAATTCAAATATTATTTTGAAAATATGCCCAAAGTAAAATTAAAGCATCGAGTGTTTCGTCTTTAAGTCTGGATCTGATTTTGGAAACCAGGCAACTTGCTGATGAAAATTTATATTCAGCCTCCACACTCGTTGGAGGTATCATCATAATTGATGATACCTCCAACCCTATTTTTGTATAACACCATCAGTGTGACTGATAAAATTCCTTTCTGTTAATACACGGACTAAAACTCGCAAAATTCCCAATTTCCCGACAAATTATTTATTTCCGTCGCTGCAGATGAATACTTATATACTACAATACTTTTATTTAATTCGTAATTATATGGCGGAGGAACACAAAAATTCTGAACCCCGTATCTATTATATTTCATATCGATATTCCCATAATTAGAGTCGAGGTGTATTAAATACATCACCGGTAGGAAAAGGTTAATATAACAATTTGAAAAAAATATATATACTCTAATAGTAGTTACGTCACTGTTTCCAAGCGTCCAGATTTTGGCGAGAATGTCTCGATTTAGTAGCCTTCAACGTGCTGGTGAGGTGTACGATTTCTGTTAAATAAAAATTTCAATCCCGAAATTTTCGGGACTACGTTTACTAATCCCGGGATTCATGAGCACCTAAAACTGATGACTGTGAATCCCGGGATTGGATTCCTTAGTTACAAGTGCTCCTCATAATTTTTTACATATTACAATATTCAAATCCATATCCATAGCTCTTTGAATATAATCATCGTTAGTTGATTTTATGCACATTTTAGTTACATTCATTATTTGCTTTAATTCATCAAAAAAAAAAAAAAAATAGCTCTGAAGTGGTTTTGTATAATATACTATTTTTGGCATTCAAATAATACATTTCAAAATTGCTCTATGACAGTATTGATTTTATAATGTATAATAGATTTAACTCAGATTAAACCAACCGCGGAAGCGTGCATAGGTCAAAAGCTCATATTCAGATACAAAGTGCCATTATTTAAAATTTATCTGAAGGCTTTAATGCACCAACATCCCCATAGCTTCCGATGTATCGTTTGTCAAGCGTTGTAATTTAATACTACAATTTAAAATGTGGCACTGCAAAATACGCCGGTGAATAAATATCCTTTAGCCGCAAAAAATATGCAAATTTTTCATGATAAAAGTGAGTATTTTCCTCTGTTATATTATGGCTATTCGGTATTTTGATCCTTTGTATGCCACACACAGTGTGCTGGTGTTATTATCGCTATTGGACGTGTCTTTTAATCAATCGATTCATCACTCATTTTCACGCCGGCGACGTCCAATTGAAGGCTTTAACGCGTAGTTTTCCCATCGCTTCAGAGGCATTCTTCGATTTAATTAGTGGCACCCTTTGAAATCTTCGTTATGTCCATAATGGAGCAACGATTATGTGTCACTTCATTATATCGGTCTAGGTGCCCGATTATAGATTTTTTTTCTTCTATTTTTTAACGAGCTTGTTCCCACAGAGGAACTTTGTTAAGCTACTTGTTCTTTGCGGCCGTTGAACTTGCGTGGGCTTTCTTATATTAGATGCAACCAAATGTACTTATATGCTCTGAAAGGCATTAGATAAATTACATTAAATGTATCGGAAATACAACATTTCGGCTTCCACGTGTGTGGAAATACAAAGTATCGGTTTGTGGTTCTAAGTGCGGTTGCAGCCTCCTCCGGTAATAATGGACCAAAACGGTAACAAATCTTCGACGCTAAAAGAAGACATAAATACAATAGAGGACGTATTCTTCAACCTTCCGCATCTTTTTGTTTTGGTTGTCTAATGCAATTGGGTTTAAATTTATACTCAAAATGATTCTTTATTTAAATAAAATTACTTCCAAAAGATCCGCTAGATATCAGAGATACACGTAAGTGGGCTCCTCCCCAATTTAGTCTCCTCGGATAAAAATAATCACAATTTCATTACAGGCATTCAAAATTTGAGGAACAGCTCCTGTCGAATTTGATGATTGCTACGATTTGTATTCTGAAAATGGAAAATAGATACATTAGTCTGATTGTTTTGCGATTTGTTTGAAGGGAAAGTTTATCTAAAATTTGAAAAAGCAGGGATTCGCTTAGGTCATGTTTTGGACCACAGCGACACGCTGATCTGGCACACCCCTCATTTTTAAACATGAAATCTTCAGATCATCATATTAGCAAGCATATTACAAAAACATCCTTACCCTTAGAGATAAATTCAAAGGAAACCGACTCTAAATTTAAATCAAGTCTGAATTTAAACATGCGATTCAATCGAAGAGCGTGTTCTTCACAGTTTTAGAGTCGTCTCATTTTTATGAATGGATACATTCTTGAGTTGTTCCTCTTCTTGTACGGAATAATAAAGTAACACGGTAGGATGGCTTATCTCCAGCGTCACACGTACATTCATAACGGTTTCCAGTTAAAAAGAATTACATGAATTAACACTTTGAGAACCGCGCTTTTTGGTATGAAAATCCTGTGGGGGCCGCTCGTTTTAGGCAAATTTCGCAAAAAATCAAGACCTTTATAATAATTAACATATCTTTTTAACCTATGAGTGTATATACGTGAAATTTTCAGGTTATGTTCTACAAATCAAAGGTATTGATCTGTGATCTTCATTTTACAACTTTCAACCAGTGGCTCTCAAACCAACGAAATACATTTTTTTTCTTTCTATAAATATTACTTGTTATTTATATTTCATTTAAAATTTATTTACTACATGAGGGTGATAATACTTCGCAATTCTATGGAAGGACCGCCACTGGATATGTATATATCCTTTACTTCAGAATCGTCCAACCTTTTTTGTCTTGGGAGATACTTTTCAATTTAAAATTGTCTTAGGATCGACTTCTAATATGATTCTTATAGGAAATTTATTTACTTTCTTCAAACTTAAAACTCAAATTTATATACCCTTTATATCTGTAGAAATATCTGTCAACGAATAGTGAAATATAAGTGTCGGTAACATATTTTTTTTATGATGATGTAGGCCCACGTTTTTACGCCAAATGGCGTCAGCGGTTCATAACGGTTGGGGAATTTTTACGCCAAAAGGCGTCAGCGGGTCTCAAAGTGTTAATATAATGAATGATTATTTGAGAATTGATTAAAAGCTACAACCGTATATCAGAATTGGGCTCGTTTTTCAACTATCCCGTTTGAACTATCTCTTGAATGTACATGACGTGGGTTCGTTATAGGAATTCGATGATAAATGAACTTTTGTGATCGAAGACGGCTTTTATTCCCACGGGATGCTGTGGGATGCAAATTTAAAGATCACGCAGTGCCATCTGTTGAAGCAACAGTGTATGATTTGATATCTCCAATTGATGACGAGGTCATTCTACGATTTCGGGACAAATGATCTATGGACCGCGTATTGACTATTGGAACTTCATTGTGACAAGTCGTTCTGTTCCGATATTTTTTTGGTCTGAGTTCCATAAAAATTATCTCTTTGTTATACTCAACGAAGCATTGTCTTCTTTTCTGTTTAATGCTGGGTGAGTGACATTCCAAAGACGTTTTTCTCATTTATTTTAATTCGAATCACAGACTCAAATCCTGGTCCTCTAACGATGGCCTGTTAAAAATTAAAAGCGGCAATCCTGCATATTATTCCCACCGTAATATTTCTTGTCGAAACAACTGCGTGGGTGTAAGTTCCAGAGCTCTAGAGATAACTTTGTTACTTAATTTTCTGATAACTTTCGACACACTTTTGCCGACATTCTCGTTACTAAACAGTTGCATTTTTTGATTTAATTGAGTGCACTCGTTATAATGATGGACTCGTTTTGATCTTTCGGAATCACGCCTGTCTGTGAAATATTTTATACGGCTAATCATTTAAAATGAAGCACTTTCTGGTCATTAAAATACCGATCTTTTTGGCCGAAAATGAATGCCAAAACACTTAGAAAGTAATGCACCTCATTTTGATCGGATTCGGAGAAAAGTGAAATTAAATTCGAATAAGTATTCGAATACAGCGATGATTGCTAATCAGTAGAATTAACATGAATATGTAATCGATTTTTAAACATTATAGAGTAGTATCTCGATTATCCAGGATTAAATACTTCCAAAATTGATTATTTTTACTGTTAATCCAGGTTTCGACTTCCGCCATTGTCGGGAATTTCAGTACTAATATCATAACCCGATTTATTGGATCTGAAAAATTAAATATCGGTTAGATTATTTGCGATGTGCAAGACCACTCATGAGCGATTAGATTTGCAAGAATAATTGTACCTTATAATAATACAATATGCAACAACATTATTCGTATAATTATTGCTACAAAGCTTCAATCAAGTTTCCGCACTACAACTTTAACCACGTCTGCCGAAACCTTAGCCACCTTATATCGAAAGTAGACAACGTTTATTTAACAATAATTAACATAAACTACTTATAGACAAAAAATCAGCTTTGTAGGTTTTAATTTAATGCCGGTATGTACAATTATTCAACGTTTGAAAATTGTTTTTAATGTCCACTGCGTTGAAAACTTGGTAATTTTACTATCATTTGTACGTTTTTAAGATTTAAATATTTTTTTAGGATGTATTTTACATATTCCATACAACGTATTCCAATCCTTTGAGCTGAATATTTTTCTTATTTCAGTATCTATTTACTTCATTTGTGGTCTGCATTTAAGTTGGCTTTCGACGATTATCTTAGTACAATCCAGAATATCAAACTTCTTCGAATTTATATCCTGTTATTAAATTTTGTTCCGCTTGTCTTAGAATATGAATTGGCATCTTATATGAATATAGCAACGTTCTGCCTTTGTTTCAAACAAATCTTAAATCCTATGATCTTCTAAGTCGACTTTCTTCCCATTAAAACTCAATAACGACCGCAACTATGTTGCTCACATATGAAAACTTTGCAAGAAATCAACAACACAGTTAAATAAGCATAAAATCGACTTTAACAAACATGATATTTAACTACATTGTTACACTTTAATAGCAATCCTGCTTTTAAAAGTTGGCGATGAATCCATAAAAATTTATAAGCATAAATTTATTTAAATTCGCAAACTTGTCTTATTAAATTTTATTTAAAATCCGTATTGATTTGCCGAATATTATGCAAAATAATAGTAAAATGTTAAAGCGATTTGAATAAGGCTTAGTCTTGTATTTATCATCTTGATGATGCCATAAATGGCAATGGTTCTAAATTTATCAGACAACATTTTGATAATCCCATCCCAAGAGTGTTCATGGTGATCACCATAAAATCGTTCCGATCGTCGATCATTTATCTCGTATTTCGATTATTCATTTGCTACGCTTTAAAGAGATTTATTTGAAGGCAGTGTCGCGGCGCCTCCGCCCCCGTGCTCCGCCTTTATGGGGCGCCCGGGGCGGCGTATCTCGCTCAATTTGTTTGTTCAGCCGCCTAGAAGCTCGGCAAGTCATTCATTGTATCTCTTTGTCTACCCACCGCCTTGTAATATGTTCCAGCTTAGAATATATGACACTAATTTATCTCCAGCTGAATTTATTGTTTTACAGTTCCTTACAAATATTGCTCGAGAACGAGTTGAGAAGCTTATTAAAAAATGCGGAAATTGTTCCCAAAGTTAACACCAAGTTCAACTAGATTAAATTGGCAGACAGGGAACATGAAAGTCTCCTACAACAGTACTTCTTATATTATAAAGCCTTGGATGTCTAACTGTCTGGCTAAGAAATGAGTTTATTGTATTCTTCTATAAAAGTCTTTTAAAATACTTTCAGTTTTATTTCCATGTACAAGAAACAGTTACTTCGTCTTTATTGTACTCATAAAACTAGATTATTTAAATTGCTCGCTTGTGTCTCAACCCTGGGTGAATGCTTTTTATCATTCCTTTTAAATTTATGTTAAATACACATTCTTCTTATTTAAGTGTATAATATTCTATCTGTATGTCACTCATAATTTTATTTACCTACATATATTACAAAATAACAGTAGCTAATTTGAGAATTTAATACAAATTTATCACCTTATAAAAAATATATTTATGGACATAAATATAATTTAAAAATACAGACCAAATACTGACAAATAGAATATGAAAATTAATACAACGCTAGCAATCAATACACGTATGAAATATAAAATGCAACGCTCTCACAAATTCTTTTTATTTATTGCAGGACCAATGGTCAACTTCGCAACACGTTGAACAAAGCGCGTACTTTGTGTGATAAGTGGCGTGGAGTCGGTGGTGGCGGAGGAACCGGTGGAGCAGCGGAATGTGCTTCTTTACCCGGAGATGTTGCTACCGGAGGACGCCTCAGCCGCTGGTTCAGCGTACGTCGTGGCTCCGGACACCAATACGATGTAGCCGCAGAACCCTCACCCGCCAAAATGCCACAATTACCCGAGGTACCATAACAAATCTCATAACAAACATTCCATCTTCCATTCAAATATTCTATAGTAATATCAATAGTGTTTGTCTTTTGAGAGCAAAGTTTAAAAGTTAACATACAAGATTATGACCTACAATGTGACCTTAAATTTATAGCTTATCAAAATTCAATGATAAATTCTTAAAAAATGTATTTCAAACCAGAAATATATTATGGTTATGTTTGGAAATCAATCGTTAACGTTAATTACATTTTGATTTTAGGTGGACGAAGATACAGTTTGTGGTTCTACAGTGAACACTCTGGGATCTTTAGGTATACCTCGGTGGGACCGCCGTCAAGCACCGCCTGCATTGCCTCCACCGCCCCCCGGTCTTTCTCCGCAGCAACTTAAACGTCGTCACATCGTTGCCGCAATAGTGCACAGTGAAAACAACTATGTGGCTACTCTCCAACGTCTTGTCAATGTAAATATAATTTATACATTTCTGTGCATGATTACCTATTTAAAAATCATAAAAATATACAAAGTTCATTCTTATGATTTAGGATTATAAAAAACCACTCGAAGAAAATCCGACAATACTGAGTGCTACCAAAATAAATACATTATTCCATCGGTTACCTGATATTTTGCAATGTCACACACTCTTCCGGATCGCTTTGGCTGATTGTGTTCGAGTTTGGGACAAAGACGAAAAGCTGGGTAAATATGAAAATTTCAATTTATCCATTGACAAAATCAGTTTTATATTTATACTAACAAATTTACTAATTTCAATATGTGAATTATTTTCAGGTGATGTCTTCGTGGCTTCTTTCTCAAAAGCCATTGTACTAGACATCTATTCAGGTTTCATTAATAATTTCTCTGTTGCCATGGACCTTGCTAAAATGGAAGCTAAACGTAAATCTACTCTCGCCGACTTTCTTAAATACAAACAAATGCATGCACAAGATCGCTTATCGTTCTTCGGATTGATGGTGAAGCCAGTTCAAAGATTCCCTCAATTCATCCTATTTTTACAGGTGCTTAAATCAAAATCATATTTATCACATTCTTATAATTATATCTCTATAAAGGATTATACTAAAATATTGTCGTTCTATTATTTTTTTCTATAACCAGGATCTATTGAAACACACCCCGCAAGGACATCACGATCGCATGTCACTTCAATTGGCTCTAACTCAATTGGAATCATTAGCTGAAATGTTGAATGAAAGAAAACGTGAAGCGGAACAAAGTCAAGCCTTCAAGGAGATGTTGCGCAACATCAGTGGTAAATTCACTGCAAGACCACTGAATGATGGCAATCGTCACTTGTTGCGTGAAGATAATGTTACCCACCTTGTAAGCTTACTATTTAAATCATTTCTATATTATCATATTTAAATTATAGTCCTCATATTGTTTATTTATAACATTTTTGCACTATTTTAGGAGTTTAATCAAGCTGGCATGATAACGAAAACCAAATCAAGACGCTTGTTGCTCCTTAATGACTTGGTGGTATGTGTATCAGTCACTCCCCGTCAGTCTGAAGAATTTGGAGCGAGTGAAAGACTGAGTCTCAAATGGATGCATCCAGTTGCTGACCTTGAAATAGTTGATAGTAGTGCATCACCTACTCTCAGTAGAATTCTCACTGCTGGTAATTTTTTATTTTTTTATTACACGAACATTAGAAGTTGATATGGAAGAATTCACTAAATTAAAAAATTCTATCTTTACAGGTCTTCACAGAGGCGGTAGTCTTAAATCTACGAGCTCTGGAGAAGGCGTGGGAATGGGAAATACAGGAATGGGCGCTGATTCATTGTGCAGTGAAATGTCAGCCCTTATGCATGATTACGAAGTAGTGTCTCGTATAGCAGATCTTGCTGGAACGCTCCGTGCTCAATACAATGAACTAAATCAAGATACAACTAAGCGTATACTGCAACAAATTCAACACAGTATCCAAGTAATATTTCATTCATTCGTTTCATTATTTAATTTGCTAATATTGCCATTATTAATGATATAAATTGTTCTTTTTTGCGTTTCAATAAAAGTTGATCTCCATTTTTTAGAGAAAAGATGAGGAAATGGCATGGGTAGATTCATGCTGTCTTCAAATTGTTGCCAAAAATAAATCTGGGAAAGAAGATACTTACACCTTCCAAACAGAAAATCCCAACGTAAAGAAAGATTGGATAACAGAATTACGACTTGCCCAATTAGCTTTAGATTCCAACAACTCTCCAGGATGGGAAGTATTGGAGCAAGAACAACGACCGTCTACAAAAATGCCCTTATTTGTTAAAGCTCAACCTGTTTATAAGTCACAGCATCAAACCGAAGTATGCTTAAAGATCAAATTTAATCATTTTTATTTCAAATTTGCATTGTTTTAATTGAAATTGTTTGTTCATTTATTTCTAGGTTCGCTGTGGTTGCTATTACAGTGTTAGCTCTAGCACTATAATTGGGGGACCTGGACATCGCACAGGATCCAGAAGACGTAAAGGACCTAGAGGCTATTTATGGGTTTGTACTACGGATGGTGCCAGTAGTCATATTGCAATCTTGGGACAACATGCTCAACATGCTGGACAACTCAGAGATGTTGGTGCTTTTGATCTTGTGGAAACTCAGGTATTATTTATTCCTACTTGTTGATATTCTTTATTTTAAATGTATTCTAATTTTGCATAATTTAAATATATATACATATTAAATAAGAATATTTTTTTAGGTCACAGCAATGGAGTTTGTAAAAGGTACCTCTGAAGAAACACTTCCCACAGGAGATTCTGTTTGGCTGGGAACTGATAGTCGCAAAATATTTCTATATGCTGCGGTTGAACCAGAAAAACAAGAGCTTGTTGCCCAAACTATTGTTCCAGCTGTTATTACACAAATAAAATACCACTGTGATTGTGTATTTGTTGCTCTTAATAATGGCAACATCCTCATTTTTCATCGCGATATGTCTGGTGCATGGTCGCTCAAAGATCCAATCACTTTAAACCTTGGTATTGATCCAGTTTCTTGTTTACTTCCTATCAATATGAGTGTATATGCAGCATGTGGGAAGAAAGTTTGGGTCATAAGTGGTCTTACTGGAGATATTCAAAAGAGTTTCAGTGTCCAACATGAACATGTTGGTTCTGTAAATTTAATGGCTCATTCAGGTGTAGGTCTTTGGATTTCTCTGAAAAATTCAAGTACTATCTGCTTATATCACACAGAAACTTTCAAACACTTGCAAGATATCAATTTGGCATCAAATGTATTACGTGTAATGGGAAATAGTAATTGCAGTACTCGTGACTGTTTAAACAAAGGAGGAAGAAATTCTGTAACTGTCTCGGCTCTGCTCGCTTGCCGTGGTTTACTCTGGGTAGGAACTAGTGCTGGTATCGGCCTTACTATTCCACTTCCTCGTCTTGAAGGTGTACCAATTATAAGTGGCAGAGTAAATATTTCATATCACTCTCATTTTGGACCAATCACTTTCCTCTTAGCACTGCAACCTAGAGTCTACAATGTTAATCCCTATTACACTGCCCAACCAATCAAAGAAATTCCTGCACCGGTAACAAAAGAAATTGAACCTCCAGAATCCAAAGAAATTGAAAATGGAAAAGACACGGAAAAAGCACCATTAAATGAATCATTTGAGAAAAAAGATAATGAAAGACAAAAATTAGAAAAGCAACTTTCAGATACAACTATGCAAACTATATCAGCTAAACTGAAACATCAACTCACAAGCAGTCCAGTTGTTATTCGGCGGCGTCGTTCAAAAGATAATGAAATGTCTCGTTTGTCTAAAACTCTTCCCCGAGGCTTGGGAGGGGGTGTCAGTGGGATATTCTGCTCTACAACATCATCTCAGGGATCCGGCGATACTTGTGACGTATATGGTCTTTATGGTGAACTTATGTATGTTAAAGATTGCGAAGGAGAACCCGGTACTCTCGGTGAACCCGCATATGAAACATTACGCCGTAGCGATCCTGAATTAGCAGCTATTCCTGCCAAAGTAAGCACATTAGATCGCAAATTACGAATGAAAATGTCGCGTCCAAGATCATTAGATCTTTCGAATTGGTCCGTAGACTCTCGATCTTCCAGTTTATACACATCTTCCGGAAGCGAAGAAAGTATGGCTCTTCGTGGGGGACTTGGACGTAGCATTTCTCGGAATAATAGCAATGCTAGTCGCACCATTCAACTAAGCAACGGATCCAGTGATGTTGTTAATATTACCGTCAACGTGAATAATATTACAGCCACGCTCAATTCGGAACCAAACACGTTTACCAATGGTTTAGGCATTCGCCATGACAACAAATCTGTTTCTCGCAGCAATTCCGTTGCGCAGGAGGGAATGGATGTTAAGAATAAAAATAAAAAGAACAATAATAACAAGGGCAATTCTTCAAACGATGCCAGTAGAAAGACTGTGATAACTTTAATGGGCGGAAGAGGCTATGTAAATTGGAGGCAATCGTGCTGTATTATGGACCATCAAAGAGGATCAGTGCCACCCTCGCCTTCGAGGGACCCAAACAAAACAGACGCTCACATTGTAGTCTGGGAAACCAAATTGTGATGTGCTTAAAAGTAGATATTAAGTTTCTATAGTATATGTATATTAAATTTTGTATATTTTGTACATTTGTATCTTATAGCAATTCAGTTTTAGTTATGTGATCATACTTAATATATTTTTTTGTTGTATAAATATGTAAAATATGAACAATCCACAAATCTTCTGTTAATATTCAATCTTCATAATCGAGTATGTGATGCAACATTAATGTCATTCCTCTCTATATTAATGTCATCCACTTCTATAACTTCAAGCTTCTCGGATATATGTATTGAAACATTTTTAAATCTTGACGTAACAATAATCATACTGAACAAACATGTGTATAAAAATAAATCATATCCAAATATTAGGTGGTCCAATAAACAAAGATGTATTTTGTATCTTTAGATTACATGTGAATAGTATTAATTATTGTTATATTTATTTATTATGCTATTTTATTTGTAAATTAATTAAATATTAGACCATGTTCGCTTTTTGATCTGATGTCTGACGATTATTAAATATTTTCATTTGGCAAATTTACCTGATCCAATGATAAATATTTAGACTTATTTATAATATATATGTGTATATTTATTGTGTTAATTTTGTAAAAAAAAATGAAGAAAATATTTT
Source organism: Stenopsyche tienmushanensis (assembly GCA_008973525.1). NCBI lineage: Eukaryota > Metazoa > Arthropoda > Insecta > Trichoptera > Stenopsychidae > Stenopsyche > Stenopsyche tienmushanensis. Next base: position 288,971 of record WACJ01000015.1, read on the forward strand.
TGTGACTATCAAATCCGAATATTTAGTTACCTTTATACAGTTCACAAAAAAATGAAATACCGTTGATTCTCGTATAATACGATCTGTTGGTTCGATCCATGTTGTCGCTTAGTAGCATTTTAAAAAATCTACAAAACAGGAAAAATTCTATCAATATTAATTTCCACAGAAAATCGTCGTCTATTTGAAGAATTTCATTGTAATACTGGAGTAGTGTAATATACGAGAATTTACAGTGTATGCAGTTTATCTATAGTTCTTAAATCTAACAACTGTTCTAAAACAACATTCTACATAACTTGTAGCATTATTGATGTTAAATGATTTTAAAGATTTATTTACGCAGTACCAGATATATCAAGCATCTTTATTTTTTTTTATAAATACCCTACCGAATGCTTTCATTAGTGTAAATAACAGTCAAAAATTTATATTATATGAAAGTAGCCATATAAGTAGAAAATTCTTGTATTCTGGTTAATTCTATATTACTAACATTATTGAATTATACAAGTAACTAATAATGCCGTTCACTAATTTGTGTCAAAATATATTATATGAAATGTATCCTGTAAATTCTTTCTACTGGTTGGATATTCGGATAACTATAAATTGTATGTGTGTATTTATTTCACGATAATTGTGGTTCGACAATGGCTTATCTGATTTTATGGAATAGTTGGTTTATCTTATACATCTTTCGAAATGTTATCTATAAGATCTTATATTTTAAAATTTAATCTTGTTAAATTCATCATACGATCTAACGATCTTTATTCGCAAAACTTCAAATTTACAATTAACTTGTCTGCGTAATAAGCTTGTACTTGGATCTGTACAATTTATAACTCTTATTTATCTAATTCGCTTCTAAAAAAAAAAAAAAATGCTTCTTATCGTATAAGCTTTTATTCTATCAATAACGACATTTTAGAAAAAGCATGACAATGTCTTATTTAAATGTAAAAAAAGAAGACTTTCATACAATTTCCCTAGCGTATTGCTTAATTTAAGTGGATTATTTAAGTCTATGGATATCTTTTTAAATGCATTTAAAAAAATCTAAAAGTAAAAAAAATCGTAAATCTAAGGTCTGTGTGAATCTTTATGTTAAAAAGCGGTTATAATTAAAAATGTATTCATGTACATTATGTATATCGATTGCATGCCTTAATTTTACTTACTTTTCGATTATAATAATGTACATATATTTTACCAATTTGCAAAATGCGATATTCTTGTGTCGGATTTTTTCAACGTAAACATTCCTTTTTTTCTCTTTGCTTAAATCACATCAATTAACAGCGTTTAGCTAAATTTTACTGTTCTTTAATGAAGTAAAATACCATCGGCAGTCATCCAATTTTGATTATGCACATTCTCAATAATCCACAACGAATCAAATATAAATTGCAACGTTATATAATATCGGTCCGAAATTGTATTCTATTTAGTTAATATTATGTAAATTTGTAAATGACAGCATATTGTTAACTTAATGTAAAATATCAAAGAATATATCAAAATTATTGTACTTGATATTTTATTAGATTTATAATATTCATTTATTGATGACGGAAAACGCAAATCTATGACGGGGAGGATGATTTCTCAATAAAATGTGAAAAAAAATATACTAATACTTCTTAGATTGTTGCCGTGTAGTAAATTTTCATTCTCGGCAAACAATTTTTGAGATCGTCTTGCTGTATAAGGCTTTCATTTACTTCTTCTTAGTTTCTAAATAAATAAAATTGCATGTTGTGCCAGTTTAGTGATAAATATTTCTGATAAAAATAGTTATCACAATAAGAATTTTTTAATACTATATTAAGATTATGTCAATGTTTTTACTTTTAATCGATGCAGATAAACCAACTAAACCTGAATCTAAATTGTTTTGTTGATTATAAACTATCGGAAAATATTGAATATTTTCATTTTGATTCGAGCGAGCGTTTGTCGAATCACATTATGGCCATAGATTTTCTATCAGTGAAAACCAGTTTGATGTAGTCAAAGCATTTATCTATATAAAAATATTCTGTTGTATAATAATACTAGGATGTACAATATACAGTAAATAAATGTTTATAAGAACAAGATGATGTTTTAATTACTATCGTTTGATATTTTCAGTAACATGGATGAATGTGTTTTAAAAGGCATTCAAATGTGACGCCTACATCTTTTTTCTACCAGAAAAAAATAGCTAATATCATTTGAAAAGGCGCGTCACACTTGATTAACCCTTTACATACATATTTTTGGATTTTTTATAAACCATTTATCCTATCCAATCCCTAGATTTAGCAACAATAAGGCCCTATTTAGTAATACATGTGTTGCAATTCGAGGGGGAAAGCTTTACTTTCAATTTGCTATTCGTTTGATGGTTGTAATCATCTTTCTGTTTCTGACAACATATTATAAACCAGGTATACATACAACAGCATTAACTGTAAATCCATACTATAAGAAAGAGAGAGAAGTGAACCAGTCATAGAACAGCTGGTAGGATAGCAGCTTCAAATTCTCACAATTGCGACTTCTAACCCTACAACAAGATGAGAAGCATAATTTCCATTAGTTAATTAAAATTTAAACCGGTGATACTCAAACTTATCAACCCTACATACTTTAAAAACATATTAAAACAGATTTCCAAACATTTTTTTAAACAATGTCTCTACATAGTGCTTATTTTAAATATAAATAAAACATTTTATCTCTCAATTAATATGTTATGATCAGAATATCGTTTTGCCCAAGTATATATAAATCAGAAGCACATAATGTCACAGATATTATTATGTAAATATTTTTATTAATATCGTATGCCAAACAAGCAATTCAATAACGGAAATAAAATTGTATAGATCTATAACAGCGGTACTTAAACTTTTCAACCTTACATCCCCCTTACAAATGCACCCCTCGAATGTATTAATAATTGTTTTGTAGTGTTATGTACTCCAATCTGGAACTCCCAAACTTCCAGCTAATAAGCGTCAAATCAATATTATTTCCGTTAATAAATTATAATTTTATAGTCTACTTCTAATTATTATACCTTTAATTATTTATTTATATTCTCTACTTAAAAATAGAAAACAATATATTAACTACGTAACCCTAATTAATTAATTATTAATCATTAAAGAGAGTAAATTCTACAATGCTATTCATATAGAATGCTTAATAGAAGAGGAGGAATAAAATGCTCCAAATGTTGATAGAAAATATAATAGAACATTTTTAAAAAATGACAAGAATAAATCTATGAACTAGAACTGAACCGAAAACCGTAACTGAACCGATATAAATGTTTGAAACTGAACCGGAACAAAAACTAAAATAAAAAAAATAACGGTTCGAAGACCAGCTTAAAATATTTTAAGTAAGAATTGAATAACAGTTTTTTCATCTTTATACATACAGGTGTTTTATACATGAACCGACAAAAAAAAATTTTGGGCTAGGGGGTTCTTTTGTTACGTTTCATATATATGCTCTATGTCCTAAGAGGCAACTTCTAAATTCTTTAAACAAAAAACTAACAACTCTTTTGAACTTAGTTTAGTTTTAAAAAGTTCTTTAGATTATACCCTCTCCAAGGATATGCTATATGTCATACAAATCATTCAATAAGTCATTAAATTTGAAGAGGTACCAGTATGACTTGGTCAGGGTTAAGAAAATTCTTTTTATGCTTTATTAAATTTGTTAACAAAATTTGTTCAAATTGGCCACCTCTGCTTCGAATGCACGGACGACATCCTTTCCTTGTTTCAATTGTAGTTGTCTGAAGTAGCATTTCCACTTTCATTTTAGCAAAGGCGGCGATTATTCTTTCAATTAGGTTTTCTTTTGTAGGCACATCTGTCGTGTAAATTAATTATTTTGGCGGCCTTATTCCGTGGTCCTCACGGTCCCCAGACCTGACACCACTGGACGTGCAGAGACATAAGGACGTTAGAGGGATCCAATCCCAGGATCCCATACAGTTATAGGTGCTCATAAATCCCGGGATTAGTAAACGTAATCCCGAAAAAATCGAGATTGAAAATTTTATCTAACAGAAATCGTAAAATTTTCACTAGTGTGTATTCAATTCTTGATATAAATATTTAAAAACTGGAGTTGGGATTCATTTGAACGATTTTCAAGTCAAGTTTTCACGACTACAATTTAATAGATAAAATCTATGCCGTTTTTTGTCTGAACTTTTTTCTCTCATATATGTAATATTCTTTATTCTCTTAATTCACATTTTATATTACTTTGTAGAACAGTATTCTTCCGTTACCTTCACCGTTAATGTTAAATAATACATAGAAATATAAAGAGCAGCGGTTTATCGCACTGCTCCTTGTGCGATTGAATCTCAGATTTATAATTGTACATATTCTAACACAGAAACCTTAAATTTATTAACTATATTCAGTTAGATCTTTCGAGGAATAAGAAAATCCCACAACGTAGCTTTAAACAAAATTATGTATCTGTAATTATGTGCTTATTTTCTTTAGTTACTGTGGGAACGCTCGAGAAACCATTTTTTATCAAAGCTGAATTTAATTTACTATCTATCGAAAAAGTATATATTATTTATAATTTAAATGAAAATATTTTAGGTTGACTTTATTTAAAAAACGAAATTTTCGTCCGTTATCCCTAATAATATTATAATAAATTTTGTTATGAAGTACAAGCTTCCGATCATCTGTTAAATTCTCCATTCGTCATACAATGAACCAAAAACACCCCCTCGACTCTATAGTCCGTTAGTTAAAGACTGTTAAGTCCCTAGGGTGGCATTGTTAATCCATTTGGGAATCGCTGATCTAGATCTACCAAAAATGTTTCTGATGGAGAACCATATGAAAGCTTTACAATTAGTTTCCATTTATTTATTGAAGTAAGATAAAATAGCTTCAACGTCACGAAAAGTGATACTCCAACTGGTAGTTGGTCGGAAAGAGAGGGAGAATCGTTTCTACTCCCTCAAACACATCTCCATCAATACATCATTGACGCACTACGCGCATGCTCCACACCGCTTCTGCTGCATGTGTCTATACGTAGCATGAAGCAACCACTACGCCAGTAGCAAGCCTATTTTATTATATATTACACAACACACAGCGCAATATTTTAGCTCCTATTATTTTGCTAAGAAAGATTATTAGTTATCTGTAGCATTCCAATTATGTCTGTCACTTAAGACACCGGGTGGGTGTTAACCTCCACGACGCCCAACCATAAAACCCCAGGGGGATGGAAGTCTAGCCTACGCCCGTGGGCAACGGTTGAACCTCTGGGGTAATGATGTGGAGTAGAAGTATGCGAAAGTAGCCTCGTCGGATTGCTCATCAAATACTGCTGGGTTAGCCCAGCTAACGTGAGTTGGATCACCCTGTGCTGTGTACCCATAAATGGGTATGTGGAATAACCGATTACATTAGTTGATGGAGACTGTGTCAAAGGCTCACCACTATCTTGAACAGCTTAGGCATACAGGGGAGAACGATTTTAGGCTGTTCGAACGGTGACTCGTCTCCGGGGCTAGGTACTATGAATGTCCGAACCGATACGAGTAACATGGGGAAGGGGTAGCCCCTGCAGTCCGTCATCTGCTGCAGCCCCCTTCAAACTGAGGTTGGTCTCGTGGTGGCAGTGAAATTGAGGAAACAAATCCCTTGAATTTTTCACAGCCTTAGTCCTTCCTCCTCCGTCGCACCTTCGGGTGCACATGGTCTGAAGCTGGTCTTTCCCGCGAAAACCTCGCCTCTTCTGGAAGGCGTGGAGCAAAAAGGGTGGGCACCTGGACGTTCCGCGTGTAGCGAAAGACACTCTTTGTGTGACGAGTCCGGGGTAACCCGGAACAGGCCATATAGCAGCGCAGGAAATGGGTCCGATTGATAATGAACCCCCAATCCAATCAGTCGCTGTCTGATGTCTGTCGTCTTGTCACTTTAGACACACTCAACCTGATGGCCTATGGGTAAGTATTCGTAATAGTCAAAATCTCTGAATAACGTATTCCTGAACCATAAATGTGATCCTTGAATGATTATCAATGAACCCTGCAATGGGTTATTATAACTGTTATACGAATACGATAATTTTCCTTATTGATTTTTTAAAAAAATATATCTCAATCAAGATGCAAATGTATATTAATGCTTTGGCAACACCCCAAATATTGCTAATTTAAAGAGGTATAAAGTAAATTTGGAATTTGCATATTGTTTTTCTGCTTGGCAACATAACGACAGTTTGTTTAGCACCACTATTCATCTATCAATTTTAATGGGTGTTGATTGCAAAAATTATGATGTATTTTAGGGTAATTTTTATCTATATAAATTTAATTATATCTTGTCGAATGTTAGCTTTTCTTATACATATTTCGCTTTTCGCACCCTATTTATAGTTATATGAGGTACGAATTAATACTGGCACAATATTTGTGCCCCACCCATTATGTAAATTTTAATATAATAAAAAACGTCTTGTTATTTTATTTGAATACAATTACTCTGAGATTCCAATATGTATATAGTATTATCTAATAAGTTTCAGTCAGTGGTTAAGTTATTTATCGTGGTAAATAATGTTGTTTTCAATTTGTTTTTATTATTTCTCCAAAAAGATATTTTTGTTGTGATAATTTCTTATTATTGGCATACTAATCAATATTTTTATGCATACCAAAATAATGCTCTAAAATTATAATTAAGATGAAATACATTAATATCCCAGTATGAAAATGGCGGCCAGAACTTTATTGATTTTAGTATGCCGAACAGCGTTTCGGCGACGTACCACTTCCCATTTTCAGAGCTAAAAGTACGAACAAATCCAAGAAGTATATCTGAAGCAAAATATGTTTCTGCGAAGGTAATATTACCTCCTATGTGCAGAAGGGAGTATAAAAGGGACGTGTATATGTCAGTGCTTTCGGATTTCGAAGAAAATAATTTATGGCCCGTATAATTGTTCAAGAAAACGACTAATAATATTCCCAATTAACAATTATGCCCCAAACGTCAAACATCCCGAAGCGCAATATTGGATATTAATCATATAAATAAATATAATAAATAAAAAATTGTATCTTTAAATCAATTTATTTGGCGCTTGCGTGGTTACTATGCAGTGATCACGATGGTATATAAGGGTACTATAAAAAAGTAAGAATACTTGACGATCCAAATTCATATAATATATTTTATTATTCTAATTTTATAAATAACCAACAACCCTCGATAAAATCATCCCTTGACACGTTATTATAATTATATCACAATTTGATCGATAAATTTGGATGAGTCCATTTAGTGATTTTTGAACGATTTATCTAAATATATTTTTAGCAGTTTAAAGGTATTTTAAAGAAAAACTACGTCAGAATATGTTGTAATGGATTCCTTTCTTATTTCTATTTCTATTTTCTGTATTTTCATTATGTCTCTATGTTAGATAACTCTATATGTATATAAATAACAGGCTAGTTATATTATTTTACGATTTATCAATTATCTGTAGCAGTTGTTAATATACTATCATTGATGCATAAGATCTTGGCTTATTTGTAGTTCTTCTTTTATATCCCAAGATAATTATCTCAATGGGTGAAATCCAGTTAACAAAATTGGTGAAGCAAAACTTATCATTCATGTTTCAAAATCATATTTTTCATCGCAACACATTTCAAAGCACCCAAAATATGGTAAGATTTCAGCATTTCTTTATGAAAGTTGTCGTAGAACACAATAACCACCCCGTTGAATCATCTCCTCAATATTATAAAATTCTATACTATCTAATTTGGCTTTTGCAACCTTCAGTGAAAAGCTGAAAACTTATGCAGCATCCTAAAAGATAGATGTGTTATTTAATAATTTTACTATTTAAGATATTTTGAATATGAATAAGGGATGTTTTAAGGAAGCAAATACTGAAGAATATGATAGATTTTAACATGTTTCTTGTATTGTAATATTAAAAACTAATATGCTTATATTCTGAATTCATCCAAAGCTCATAACTGAAAACGAATTTCAATTTCAGCATTGGGTTTCGGTTTTCAATGTGATTAATGAAATTTTATAACCATAGCTCAATATTCTTTCACATCGATGCCAACTATTCATATTTCATATTTTGCTTCTGATAAAAAAGTGTCTTGTTTTGCACTTAAAGCAATTCATGCTGAAATACGATCCAATTATGAAGAATCCTTGAAACACCATTAACATGAGGCCATCCTCTTGCGATGCAAATTTCAAGTCAATAAAACTTGGATTAATCACATCATCAGGACAATTATCCTATAGTATCTTGAATCAATGTCAATTAAGATGGCTGGATAGAATAAATCCAAATAGAAAACATAATGGAATTATTAATTCAAATAGACTAAATGAATACGTCAATACTTTTGTATCAAACATTTCAAAAACTTATGTTGCCGTATTCCATAAAAACATGATACCATCATTGAGCATCCTCAGAATTTTTCGATTCAAGAATATAATTCATAGTTTTTTGGCACATACAATTTAATTCGATATATGAATGTTGACAGAGAAGACCAAAACAAAGGCAAATGAAATAAGATATGTCTACTGAATGGCCGTTGTGATATTTATGATTGATATTCCAAGTCCCATGAAAAAAAGCAATTTGTAATAATGTAGTTTTGTGTGTTATTAGTGCTATGATGCCACGAGGGCACGTGAAATTTTTACCACATATGTATAAATGAGGATAAGTAATTTTGCTACTCAGTCATAGACAATTTCCCATCCAAAATTCCTATTCAAATGATTATTATCCTTATTTAATCATATGTATAAAGCTATGATAAACCCCCCAGGAAAATAGTTTCCCTAGGAAATTTTCTTACAGAAATTGTCTACGTCTGATAATGGATATGACACTATAAGAAGATATTTAAATAAGTGCTGCAAATCAATAAAACATGTTAAATTCACCCCGGTTTTAATAATATCTACTTAAGCTGTGTCTATTTTTTTAAAGGCAGGCCAAAAAGCAAAAGATCATATAAAAAGAATAAATATTTCAGATCTTTCAATATGGTGTTATAATGATTTTCATCCATAATCCGGATATGTACCCAAGCTTCTATAATAGACTAACGGATGACAGTGAATAGATCAGTCATCATAAACATCGATTCAAAACCATTTCATTAACGAGCATTTTAATATGCATAAGTGTATCGAGGCATTTTGGAAACAATGCATTATTTAAAGCCCTATATATGATAATTTATCCGCATGGAAATAATCCCACTAGAAAACCAGGATTTGTACCATTTCCTCATCAACTGATTATATTTATGCGCAAATTAATTCGGTAAATTAGCATAAAATCAATATCAAAATTTGTCTAATAAGCAATCTTCAATCTAATAAACGGAACATCCGAAAATTCCTTTTATGGTGTTTTTGCTCTGAAACTCATTTAAATGGCAATGTGTTCCTTGTTTAAACGACGAGCAAAATACGCAAGCAACCAAGAATTTATTTTCTCAAATTTAAATTTATATTATTTATTCATTTGCGTGGTATTTCGCACAAACATATTCCTCGAAATAAATGAAGGAATTGCCAAATTGTTTCTATTTAAAATATTTTCAATGGAGTGGTTTAAAAATATTGCTGAATTTCAAGGAGGCATGTATTCGCAATATTTGCTATGTACATGTGATTAATTATGTTAACGTAACAAGAATTCTAAGCCTCCGAAAACATAGCCTTAAATATATTCTACAAAATTAGATTAGTACGTATAAGCAATGAGAAGGTAACATTTATTATAAATTAAGCATAATTCATTATCTTCATATGATATCATATGGAAGATAAATATATTCACATTTAAGTCTAAATCACTACGTTCACAATAATAATGGCTTGCATTCAACCACCATAAAACCTTCAAAAGTGCCTTTCTCTATTATGTAGTAACAAGATATATTTTTTTCTTATGTAATAATGCACAAAAAATGCTAAGAATGAATCAGAATGCAACATTGGATGCAACGATCCTCATCTTCAGGCCATTGCAGCATGTTGCCAAACATAATACAATCTAGTTGATTCTCAATTCATTTTTAGAAAAATTGCAATCTATTTTTTTAAATATTAATCTTTGAATAAATATCTGGCTGTAATCAATGGTTGATTGCTTATAGAATTTACGCACAACTGAACGGATTAGGAAGCATGTCGGCATAAATACCACATTATATAATGTAATACAATCATATGAATTGCTATATAAAGACGATTTAACAATAATTCTAAATTACTACAATTTTTGAGGAGATCTCATTAGTTCCTGGATTCGGAGATGATTGGTATTAATATTTCTGAATAATACTCTCAATTCAGATTCGGCCAAACAACAGTTCCAAGTCTTTTGATCGATCTATAACAAATTTTGCATCCTCAAATTCACTCATCAGCTAGATATATTGTTAAATAAATGGATGTTACATCAAGTACCTTTCGTTTAAATTTGACTCGATTGCAATCTAGGAACAGAGGAAAATGTATTTACCCCATCTCATCCCATTCAACCCCGGGAATATAATTAAACATGAATCTGGAGCAACGCCGAGCACGCTCAACTAATAATTCATATAAAAATACATAATTAATCGCAATGGCTGATGGATGTCTGTGGAAATTCAATTATATTAAAAATAGAACCATTGTTTTGCATTCTGCAATTTTTCTTTGTGATTGATCGCAGTTTCGGCTTTCGTCATTATAAAAAAAGGATTTTTTAAAATTTTTTTAGGGATTAATTATAATGAATTTTGAATAAAGTAATCATAAGTTTGAAATCTAATACAAATATTGAACACAGAATAGAATAAAAATTACAACAGAGATTATCTAAAATTCAGAGGACGATTGCATAGATGGAAACAATGATTTTTTTTAGTATTTAAGCCCAAAAAGCATTTTTAAAAAATGATTTTAATTGGACAGATAATAGGAGTAATTTAAAAGAAGCCTAAAATGTATGATATTATCTATAAGAAAATATCCTCTATTGTTGATTACTGTTGATTAGTAGTGATGACGTTTGGATTTTTTTTTTGGTAATATTAAGTGTTGTGCTTTTCATCATTATTCTTTCATAAAATCATTTTTCTTTTTGACATAAAATGATCCCAGTTTTTGTAATAGTTAATATATCACAATAAGTTTGTAAAAAAAATCTAGAAATCTTGTTGAGTTGGGTTATACATTTAAACCTTTTTTATATACGGTAGATAAGTTCCACGGAAAATCGCACAATAATCCGCTTAAAAAAAGCTGTGACTTGCATAGAAAAAGTGAAGATGCGTTCCATGGATTGTGATAACCGCATAACTTTGAAATAGCTATATGAAATGTACCCAATATCGCACAAAAAAAGTTAATAAACAATAAGGCAATTAAACAATAACATTTTAGGGATGTCTAGCATCTGGTATCTCTAATGTCAAACATCTATTAGAGAAATAATAATTATTTTAATTACAAACTATCCATCGCTGTATGACAATTTTCGTTGCGATATCATGTCAACCGCGTTGAAAAAAGAAATTTCGAAAACGCGTTTAAAGATTTCATTCAAAATGGCTTAGTTGTCGCGTCACTAAAAACAGCTATAATTCCGTAAGTAATTGGAGTTTTAGAAAATTTTTTGGAGGATGTATTTTTAAAAGTCGAAACATTGAATGAATTTAAAAAAATAAAATCGACATTTTTCAAAATTCTAGACTAGAATTAAATTTTATCCAAAATATCTCAATACGTACTCTTTATGAAATAAAAAAAAATGATACAAAAAAAACTGCATAACTTCAAAATCGCACAAAAAGAGTGTATTATGTTTCGCATAACACGATTTTTTTTAGAAACTTAACGAGCGTTAAGTACGAAGATCATCTGTATATTGAACCCCAAGGGATTCATAAATGCAGAATTTTGCACAAATGCAATAACAGATGAATAAATTAGATTTATTTATTTTTTGCTTTATTTCATTTTTCATTTTGCATTTTTCTGGTGAAATTAATCATTCATGCATTATACATCCATCTTAAATATATTCAAATTCATAGTTTTTATTTGACGACTTCCACTTCGTCTGACCTATTATTTGTTGTTTTACCAAGTTGCTATTCATTTTATTTTTTTGTAGAAATTATGGTGTTTTTGGAGATATCAGTACAAAAAAATTACAATCTTCCATATTTTTATACATCGATTGCATCATTATTTTGCATATTTATTTTGTATCTTTAAATAGTAAAAACTAAACGCGAATTTCAATCCAAATCTTATCATTTCATGGCAATGAACTAGATTAATATTTATGATAAATGCAGATTTATTATTAAAGTTTGAAGATATTTGACATTTAGACGGACACGTAATCAGAGGTGTTATGAAATTAAAATATCATAAAAATATTGATTCTTATATAAGATATTCATCATAAGAATCGCAGACTGGATGAAAACCTCTAGCGGACCGCAGTTTGGGGACCGCCGTCCTAGATAGGAAAAAAAGCATTGATTTTTAGAAATTTCTGAACTTTCAGAATGTATTGATTATTTTATGAGTTTTTATGTTTGTCTGTTCGTTCACTCATTTATCCGCATACGTGGCCTTCGTTCAATAAATTTTTATGAAACTTAAGATTCAACATTGTTGCCATTTCAAGATGAAAAAACAAAACGTGCAATAGAATGCATGCTATTTAAAAAAAAAAGCATTTAATGGGAGAGGCTAAAACGCATTATATTCTCATTTGCAATCTGATAGTGAATTTTTTGCATTACTATAAAAAGTAAGATTTTATCTAACAACTGAATTAGATGGATCGATTCCTTTAATTATGTAAATGCACAACTGAAACAATGGTTAGATTTAGCAGTTCAGCATTCATCAGTATTTTATTCATTATTTTCTATCTACTCAAAGGCCCAGGGCTACTAATTAAGCTCAACAGTACAGTACAACTAAAAGTGCAGTGAAGTAAAATCATTTTCTTAAACATATCTGATGTTTTCATATTGCTTGATGATCGTTAAAAGGGCATTTCATTAAATTTGAAAAAATCTAATCTAAACTACATTTTTGTGATATGTGTTTTGGAGCTATATTTCAATTTAACCACTGTATAGATCATCTTCTATTATTATACAGAATTCATTTTTCATCCCCAATGATGAGTTGATATCAAAAAGCCGTTTTATAATATTGAATTTTCAATAAAGAGCACACTTCTATGTGTTTCATCTTTTGACCATGCATCAATTCGTGCGGCATCCACTTTTCCACCTTTTTCGCTTTTCCCATAACAGCCAAAACGAAGCATTTCGAATCATAATCGAATCTAACTAGTCAACCTTCTTTTGCGAATCCTATTGATATTTTTTCTTCCTATTGCTTCATTGTATCGAAATTTGAACTCAATTTGAAAAAAAACCAAAAATCATGCCTTAATCAATTCCAAATAGTTGAACTTTTAAAATACTGCACAAAACCATTCTCAATCGCTGCCGATTTCTGAATTATTAAAATTCGGCAATTGGATATATTACAGCCTAATAATTATAACATGATTAATAATATTATGCAAATGCTTAAAAACAGCTGCCTTCTAAAAATCAGCAGCGACAATTCCGAATAAAAAATCCTTATTTTCTTACATAATTATTTGTCAATGTCATTAAAAAAAAGTTGTGTGTACATAAATAAATATTACCGTTTGGTTTAATGCATTTTATTTTCTGTAGTACATCATTGAATTTTTAACGCTCTTTTTTCGGAGCGTATCTCTACATTTTAAATGAGGTCCGTCGCTTTTTTAACGCGTTTTTTATATGCTAGATCCAATCCAATGATTTTATATGAGCTTTTTGTATTTTTTTACGTGGTTTCTTGCTGAACCGAGTAGTAAAAATTGGGTTAGGTTTCAACAAACCAAAAAACTACGATATTTTAATCTTATATCCAATATAAATATGCTTATTGAAATAGCTATGATCCAAAATATTGCAATTGTCAAATTTTTTATGGTTATCACTGCTAATCGTTAAAAACCAAAATAATTCATTATTGACCAAATATTCTCATTTTTAAAGGTTTCTTCAGCAAAATCTTAAATTATGTTGAACTTAACAACTGTGTAGATCTGTCTTAAGTTTTGGTTTTTTTTGTGAGATGCTATTTCCATCAGATTCATTACATCAATTTATTTTTCGTCATTATTTCTACTATTGCATGAGTATCAGTTGAATCGATTAATCATATACATTGAACTGAAATTGGCTTTAAATTTCTACAGCACGCATTAAATTTTGATGATCTTATTTTGTTGTGATGTTAATGTTTTAATATGGGAAAACAATTTGCGCGATATGTTCAATTATCGCGTAAATACTTCTAAATGCCTCGAAAATTTTTAAGTATTTATTTCATTGATGAGATGTAGATGTAGATTTATAATAGTTTTTAAAGCTAATAAAATCAACAAAGTATTTTTAGAAATGTTTTCACACTCTCAAATAGAATGTTAATTATCATAAAACCCTATATTTAAGTTTAAACTTAATAATGAATTAATGATATTCGTTTTGGCGATTTGGGGGCCCATGGGAAAATGGGACACGAGGCAACTCCCTTTCTGAAATTTTGTCACTGCACCACCTTAATTTATTTGACCTAATTTCACTATACATTTCATTGCACAAAAAGGCAATGTACATATTAATGGATATTTTAAAAATCCAATACAAGAGTATAATGTAGTCATAAGACCTTCGAGGCTGAAAGATTTATATAAAAAAAAACATCCTGATAAGTCTGAGAAATTGGTGACTTCAAGGTGATGTTCTTATTAGAAATAGAAGCAGACATTCAAGACAGAAAAAAATACAAGAAAATAACAATATTTGAAGAAGAAAATTGACAATAATTTAGAAACAGCGAGCAGCCATAAGGAAGAGAGAATTTATCCAGATCATAATTTGGGTTGCAGTTATCGTATAGTAATGCAATGTGACGATAAGTTATGCCAGCTCTTTGCTTTCAAAGCATATTTAATTCGTTAGTCATAAGTTAAGAAAGTTATTGAACATGTTTGGTGTATCTAATAAAAAAGTTGAGCCTAAAATCCGGAATAAGTTATCTACAGATCAAAATGCCATTTATAAATGTTTTTATACATTTCGACGTATAAATACATTTCCAGAATGATATCCAATCTTTTCATTTTTGATTAAATTTGCATTGGACCAAATTATATTATGCTGAAATTAGCCAATTATTTTAGAACTGTACTTTAATTATACAGGCAAATGCAATTCAAAGATTATTAGAATTTGAATCAAAGACTTATTTCACTCACCCCCTTTGCTGAGGATCACCCCAATATAGAAGCATTGACGCTGCCCTTAAGCGTGCTTGAAAGGGCCACCCTACCCTAATCCTGCTGTTCCTTATAAATTATTGTATTTAAACAAAAACGCATTTGATAAGTAGCAAGGTAGGATTCATGATATTTACAAGGGTCAGGATTGTTATGTAATAATCGCGGAGTTGATTCAATTGACATCTAAAATCCATGCTTCGCCATTGTAAAATCATTTTTGAAAGTGATTTCTGAAGTTTTTATCTTATGGTTGTTTATCAGCCGAGTACAAATAATTTCCAACTGATATCATTATCAAAGGTAGCGATAATTTTTTTTTAGTATTATAAATTGTATGTAATAATTTATTCCGTTTATCACATAAATAAAATTAAATGGATGACAAATAGTCTTTACATTTTTTCGGTGAAACGATCGATTATCATGAAGAACTAAAGGAGATCTATGCTTATCTGATGATGATGATGAATATATAGTGAGTTATAAAAGTAGGACATGTATATTTTAAAAAGATCGACTAAATAGTCTTATTATTGACAGAGTTGTATTTAATTTGATTTAACTCTTTCAGACCTGAATTATTTTTTCATCCGATGGATTTTGTAAATTCCATGTGTCTAAAGTATAATAAGGGAGACTATAAAAAATATATATTTATGTCTACAATTGTGCACGCCAGGTCTGAAAGGGTTAACAAAATATAAAAATATTCATTATGTATTGCGACAATCCTGAACAATGGATTTACTATTAATTGTAAATGTTTCGTTATATCATTGGCGGATTTATCTATAAGCGAAATTCATTCTTGTCCTTTGAATTTCCCACCTTCGACTGAAAAATTAGGTCGTTAACCGTTTACAATTCAAAAAAATAATACTTGATTCTAACTGTAAAAGTGGTGTCGAAGGTAGTTTGGGTTTCATATCGGCAACTGGACTTGCAAATTTTATTTTCGTTGATAAAATATTAGATCAACTTGTATATTTAAGTACTCTAAAAATTAATAAAAATTATTCATGATAAAGTGCAGAAAAGACAGATCTGGGCGACCGTTTTAAATGTTATCCAGATCCAAAGCTTAGGTTTCATCGTTTGATCATCATTCAATATAAAAAGTTGAATGAACACGTATTTCAAATAAGATGACCATAAATTCGATCAAATCAATGCCAAGATGATAGGACAAGATTTTAGAGCTAAAGAAATATTCCATTGAAAAAACCCTTAATGAATGACTTACTTTTTTGAAATTATCGTCAACAGATCGACGGTATCAAAGTTTAGAACGAGAAAACATATGATTAAATGTTTTAGAAATAATAAACATATTAGCAAATATGGTCATATAAACCCTTTGCACTCGAGACCCTTTTTCGCGCGGCGGACCAGCAACTCGAAACGTTTCGCAGGACTTTTGGCGAATTTCTTACTCCAAACTTAAAATCATTACACACACAAATTAATGTATAAAACATTTAAATTTTAACATTTTATATATCTTTACACTTTCATGAATATAGTTTCTTAAATATTAGTCTCTGAAGTATTACAAAAAATTGTGGTTTGATGTTTTTTGCTGCTAGCTTTGTTTCTTTGAGAACACACTTTGCAATCCTTCCTAACTCCTGTTCAATGCTTATAGGTATCAAAAACTTAGTATTCTTTATGCCACGGCTGTCAAGTTCAAACTAGTGCCAAACATGCAGCCCGGCTCGTGATTGCGGACTAATTTATGATAAGAAAATCTTATATCTATTTGAAGGGGTATCATGTTACACTTCATAAAATTATACAGAAGAGCGTAAGAGCTTATTGCCGTGCATCAATTTTCAGTATCAATTGACCACTAGGGCGAGCGAGAGTCACCTCTCGAGCTGCGGTATCAAAACATGTGGTGAGTGAGAGTCACCTCTCGAGTTCAAAGGGTTAAAAATGAACGGAATAAAAATTACAAAAATATTATGGAGGTTGAAGTAAGATTTATATTATATTATTTATAAGCACATGTATTTATAAATGTATGAAATTTTGGAATCTATGTATTTCAAAATTTTTCCAGCTCTTTGAATTCGAATTTTGAAATTGAAGGAAATTAAATGAAATTGAAAATAAAATGGAATTGTATTACTATTGTTAATAAAACTCAACTTTTATCGATCTTATAAAATTACACGCGTGTCCCGTGAATTTTGTGACTATATGAAGTTATTGTAGCGAAATTTCTACATTAATATTTATGAAAGTTTTCATTTTGCTTTCGAGACTTTATTTGGTCTACTTGGCATTGATTTGACTCTAATTTTCGTTACTTCACTTGAAGTAAAACGATTGCCAATATACAACTTCTTTGCACTTTCTTGAAAACTATTATTAGAATACTTAAATATGTATATGCTGATCCGTTGTTTCATCAATGAAATACAAATCACAACAATATTGTAAATCTGTGTTTTCATTATTTCTGAAAAATTAACTTTTACCGATATTGCAGTAATTATCAGTCTTCCTGTTAGTTTTTGAATTGTTTCTGGGCTTAGACTTATATATAGCTCTGTGTCAATATTTGGTGCATTTATTCTAAGAACTTGTATGAAAGCCTAAATACACTTACGATACAAATATTAATGCGATTATGTAAAACGACACTTAATATTAATATAATAATGGCAAATTCGCCATGTGTCATATTTGCCCCATGACTTTTGTTTGCTCTTTTACAATTAAGATTAATCAATTATTCCAAAATTAATTAAAAAGAAGAAATAATTATTTTATTTTATTAATGCGATATGTATGCTTATTTCTATTAAATCAAATTTAATAAGACTTTTGTATGGATCTTTTCAAAATTATGTATGTATTCCATGACTTTGTGAGTCACTACAGAATGTCATAATTTGAAGTTCATACTTGCGGGCTTCTTGCGAATTCTCAACAATGCAATAATAATATTACAATAAATGAATCATTAATTTTTGAACAAATTATATGATTTTTTGGACATGACAACATAGTTAAATACTTTTTTAATAATCATAACACTTATAATATGAGCATGTTTATGAAAATGGAAACATTCCAATGTGTTATTAGCGATCACGCCCTAAGCTTCATACTCTTCGTCACCGATAGATTTGTAGAATAAAGTATGTATGAAGTGTTTATGTATGAGTTGTGTACAAATGTGTGTGTAGATGTAATGCGCGCATGCGCATTGCTAATAGCCCAAAATAGGTTTGTGTATGTAGTTATCTATAATATATAATCTTTTGAAGGTGTATATTCTATTTAAGGAACGGGGAAACAATTGATCGGCCGCTCAAAATTTTAGTGTTGCCATCTTAAAAAAATACGATGACGAGCATTAATTATTTTAAATTTAGCGTGCATAACCTTAAATATGGAAATAAAAATTTCCAAACATCCAATAAAATATTATTTAATCAAATTATATAAGAAAAATCTATTAAAAAATAATTAAAATTATTATAATCCACAAAATTAATTATTATTTGAAAAACCCTTTGTGGTAACCGAAAAATTTTACCAAAGCAAAAAATGTCGAGCCAATTTGATGTTTTTGATAAGTGAACATGTAGTTTAAAAAATTTTGAACAATTTACAATAAAATTAATGCTAAAATGAAATTATTTGACAAAACTAAATAATAATCCCATGAAGCGTTACCATGTCTTTCGCGTAGTTATAATAGTAAATCGCCAACATTCTAGTATTATTATATTTATAAACTCTCATTATCATAAACCATGATATATTAGGGTGTCCCATAAGTTTCTTTCGTTTTCATATTAAGAAAAAAATATATATTAATTTGTACTACATCAAAATTTATTGAATAATATATGATCCATTCTGTTCTATTACCTTTTTTCATCTCTCCAGAAGCCTCATAATGCCTTCTTGCCAAAATTTCCTAGGTTTGTTGGCAAAATATTGATCAAGGTACATTTTTATATCATTTTTTGAATTAAAATTTTTATCACGTAAATAATTTTTCAATGAAAGAAATAAATAATAATCTGAAGGGGCAATGTCCGGAGAGTATGAAGGATGAGGTAAAACATCCCAGTCAAATGATAATAATTTATTTCTGACGAGCAAAGACACATGAGGCCTGGCGTTATCGTGATGAAAAACAACGCCTCGTCTGTTCGCTAATTCTGGCCCTTTTCTGGCAATTGTATCCTTTAGATTGTCTAGTTGAAAATAATATTTTGTTGAATTGATCGTTTCACCTTGCTGAAGTAGCTCATAATAAACTACCCCCTTCCAGTCCCACCAAATGCATAGCAAAACTTTTTTTTTTGGATGTAGGCCAGGTTTAGCTACAGTTAAAGCTTCTGTACCCTTGGTCCAAGACCATAAAAACTAAAAGAGTTAAGAAATGTATCGCTTTTATGTACTTTGTTGTTTGATAATTCTCTCCATCTTATTTATTTTGGTTTGAGTTTCAAAGAAGAATTTATTTCCTTTCAGTACAAACAAATCTAACCCGCGTAGTCGTGTTAGACTTTTAAAAAATACCGTACGGTTTTGATTATTTTTTTTTTTCATCCCAACCTTTTTCGGGTGGCGACCCCTTTTTATAAAAAATCATGTGAACCACGACCCTGATGCAATTGAAAAAGACATTTTCAATATTTTTTTATGATAAAATACTTAACTTCATCATTATCGTCGTGTATCTAAGATGTGATTTCTATCAAATTTCTTTCATCACTCTTCTTCCATTAGCAATTTTACAATTAATCGCATCCATTTTTCAAGCTTATTCAAAATCCATTGCATTGATTCTCTGATATAATTAACTTTAAACGCATCTATATATCCTAGACATATTAGTTAAAGTAATGATGTTGTTATACAGAGGATTGCCCATATTTAATTGTTCGATTGAGCGTGAAAGTATGTTCATTATCTACGGTAGATAAAATATTTTTAACGAAGATCGAATTTGATGGAGAGGTCTATTCAATAGCACTCGCAATAATGTGGCATTGATTCTAATTTATCCGCACCTCGCATCTAATGGGCTGAATAGTCAATATATTGCACACACTAATCGTATGATGGTTTTAAGATTGCTCTGAAGGCACATGGCATAGATTTATTTCAGACTCTTTTTGAGTTATCGTATCCGTTATCGAATACAGACGAATTTTTAGGTAGGAATATTTCTTATTGTTGTTGCAAAACAGTCATTCATAGGTGGCCCTGCCCGATTTTATTAATCGTCTCAGTATTTCATTTTTCAGATCTTGGAAATCAAACTAAACCAAGATCGAGTCGATTTCTCGAATATGATCTAATAATGATTTTTTTCCCCACAATCTGAATCTGGATCATTATAATAAGAATCCAGGAAAAAAACCACTATACCAATATCTTTCTAAAATTCCCAAATAATAGGTCTAAATAACATGTCAAATCTCAGAAAAATCCCCTTTCTTTGAAATTCATAATTTAGATTATTCTACTACATTAATAATGAAAATGAACACATGAACTTGTTTCGTGTATAACGATCTAAATAAAACAAATCCATTTTGACGAAAAAAATCGTTATCTTTCTTAATTAATTCGGTATAATAATATTTTATTACAAACAGGTTATTCGATATTTATATTTAAATAAAACAAGCGTTCCTCAAAATGTTGAATACTAATATATTTATTTTTTACTATTTATATATAAGATATACAATTTGTGTGCCCTACAAATATTTATGCCCTAAACTGGTACTTGATTAAGTATTTATTTGATTTATCTCAAAGTTTATTCTCCGAAATTTCCTTCAATGTAAACATAATTTCTCCATTGGAAATTTTAGATCCAAATATACTTTTTGCAAGGATTCAGTTGAATTATTTAGTATAATTAAGCAATACAGTTAATATAACGTCATTTATTTTTATTCATAAAAAAATATTTATTTTAAAAACGAACGGAATCTACACCCGATTTAAATTACGTATATGCAAAAATAATGTATTGATGTCAAAATGAAACCCGGACAGTCGACAACCCAGCGTATTTATCGATGCAATTATCTGAGTCTTTTGAGTGGAATTCAATTACTATGACACAGCAAAATAACTATGAATGCATCCATCAATTTGTTTCACAGTCATCAACAATAAATTTATTTTTCAACAACAAACACATTTTTTTTATTAAAAAAATAGCATTTGACTTCATTTAATAATAAAATTTACCGGATTGTTTTTCGCGCCTGTATATCATGTTGATTTGGTGATTTTAAAAAATAATCATTTTTTATTCACACCAAGCAGATCTACTACTGCTTTGACTTACTGTCAAACTTATAATCCAATTCAGCTATTGCTGATTTTGCACTAAAAACGATAAGATTTAATGTACAACAATATTGAGGTTGAATATTGTGGACTCAGCCTCCCCAAACAATTATCGGCGAGATCGAAGGTCAAAATTTATAAAATGTTGATAAAGTCGGTAGTGGTTACGGGGTGATGTATGAACCATGGCCGCTCATGACGTGATGTGCATCAACAGATTCCAGAGAAAAAAAATAATAACAAGATCCAATCGGGAGATCATATACACTACATATATATTTTCAAATTGTTATATTAACCGTTCCCTACCGGTGATGTATTTACTACACTTCGACTCTAATAATGAGAATATCGATATGAAATGCAATAGATACGGGGTTCAGAATTATTTTATTCCTCCGTAATATAATTACGAATCACATCAAAGTATTATAGTATATAAGTATTCATCTGCAGCGACGGAAATAAATAATTTTCCGGAAAATCGGAAATTTTGCGAGTTTTAGTCCGTGTCTCAGCAGAAAGGAATTTTATCAGTCACATTGATGGTGCTATACGAAAATGGGGACTCACGCGGTCATCAACTTAAACTAGCATTTAAATATCTGATGACGATACCTCCAACGAGTGTGGAGGCTGAGCGTGCATTTTCAGCAGAAAATTGCCTGGCTTCCAAAATCAGATCCTAACTAAATGACGAAACACGCGATGTTTTAATGTTACTTCGGGAATATTATATATAGTATAAAAACTTTAAGCATCATATAATGAACGTAGTTATAGATCATTTTCGAAGAAATGTTATACAAGTGATAAAAACTGATATGGTTCCACGTGATCGGCAGCAAACCTATAGTCCCATTTGGATGCTTACGATTCGAGGATAAGAGTAATTGAATCAGATCGAGGATCTAGGGCAGCGATCTTCAACTTGGGTTCCGGAAAATTTCTAAAGGGTTCCTTCATAATATCCCACAATTCAGAAAGGTTCCGAAGGCAATAAAAGACTGAAGGTCCAAAACTCTCTTTTATGGATATCATCTACATCCAAAAACAGATATGGTACCTCAAATATAAAATTAAAATGGCATTAACAGAAAAACGATAAAACAATCAAAACTTTATTACAAAAAGTATTTAGAAAATCTAGCTACAGCAAAGTAATAATAAATAGCAATATGAAACAGGATATCATTTTTGCTTTTGTTGTGAAGTGGGATTTTTTGCTGCTTTTCTTGAATTTAGGTTAATAGAGTGTTGTATACTATAATATATAATAGCACGATATGATAAATTCTGTGGCTGTAAATTAATGGATTGAATAAAGTACGTAAGTAAAAACCTATGCATACAACAAGTTATAAACTGCAATAAGTATATAAATACTTAATTATTACTATGACGTCTGGATTTAATTACAAAATAATTTTAATTGTAATATAATTAATTAAATTCGAAATGTACAATTGAAGGGCCATTGAGATGGATTTTGTTTTTAAGTTTGAGAAGCGCTGTTATAAATGAGTAGTAATGTAAAAATATCGCGATTTTCAGCATGCCTTTATCGCTTGCCAAAAAAATATAACATATAAATAAATATGTATATATATGTATAATTTTATGTTGGAGATATTTGATAAGTATGGGTCATTGTGTATTTGATGAGTATTAATTCTTTTGTTTTTTTTTTTTAATTATTATTTTAAAATATGATAATTCCGGGCGTCAACTAAAGGTGCGTCAAATGGATCCCCAAAATTGTATCGATTTTTTTTTTTATTATCAATTTTGAAAGACTCGACAGTCGGACTTGTAAGGTTGAAGTCCGCTCCACAAATAAAATGGCGGCTAAGATTGATTACTAAGCCTCTCGGAACAACTTCCTAATCGTCTAAAAAAAGCGGACTGGGTGCATGTGGCCATTTCCAGATCCGCATTTTCTGACATTTCTAATGGTGACACAATTTAAAATCGGAGTGACTAAAAGTGCACGCCGCGTCCTTGAGCACGTGTACACACACACATATTTGCATTCTTAATTTGTGACGAATGCATTTCGTAGGCACTCTGCCTACGTCACAGGCCAACCCAGCGCTAGTGAAACTTTTTCTCGCCTAGATGGCAGCACCGTCGATTTCGGCGTACTTTTTTTCCGCTGTAGATTAGTCTGGCCAACCAATAATAATAATAATATAATATGATACACGTGTAACTACACGACTGCATGTGTGTGTGTGTGTATGTGCGCATGTGTGTGAACGCAAATGCTTCTGTATGCGGAAAAAATGCATGTGTGTGTATGAGCGCTCCAACATCTATGCTCGTTCTAATAGCCCACTTTATCACGAGACAAAGGACAGGGATTCGAAAAAAAGTATGCCGCGGGATTTCGTCGCCCTTTTCATTTTCATACTTTAAGGTTACGGGAAATAAAAAATAAAATAAAATTTGCCAACAACCTTGCAGATAATCGATCTCTAACCGTGAACGCTCACCGTTTTCTGCGATAAATTTGGATAATTCATAATTCGACCAATTCTAGAGAAAATATCGACATTCACTGTAATACATCCCCCCTCCACCGATAAAAATGTATTTTCAAAATATTGTAAAAAAATCGAAAATGCTTAAATTTTCGATGCCCACGTGGTCCAGTCAATTATCAGACAAAAGAAGAGACGCCGCAAGGTGGACAACACACAGTCTGGAGATGAACCATTTTATTAAAAAAAAATATTGAAGGTGACCCCAGCTGTGAGACTTAAATGATGATGAGCATCTTCCTCAAGCGTGACGAAGTCTTGCTCTAATACAACACAAAGAAGACGTCTTCTTTCAGCGAAACTTTTTCTGATATTCTCACTCTAAAATACATTTACAATGGAAAAATGATTAGGCAAATTGTATTTTTGAACCGCATTTTAATTATTTTTAATGCCAAGATCTAACCGCTCGAGTAGTACTTGTGTTAAAATGAATATTAAAAAAAAAGTTTTAGAGGTCACCAACACAAGTCAAAGTTTCTGAAAAAAAAACGTCGTATGACCACTTAATTATAAATCCGGGTCATTGATTCTGGTATGTTTATTAGTCTATTTTAAAGTGGAATAGCATGCAAAAAGATTCACTACAGTGAACCCTCCTTCCCTTCCCCCCCTTCATAATTCTTTTCTGCGGGTACGCATTGAGATTGAGCCTTGCCCCGCACCTACCTTCAGATTCAGTCATTAGCGAGAGCACGCGCTTTTTGTTTCTCCAATTATAACTTATCATGGCATCCATAATCAGTGGCGGGAGTTTATTAACTAGAAATAAAACCAATATTTGACTTATCAGCCAAACAACACCAAATCTGCATCAGTCAAAGTTACCTTCTATTGGTGAATTACGTTTATGTTTTAGCACTACAGCTGGCCTGAGAAATGGAGCTTGTGTTCTTCTGGAGCAGAAAATGGGAAAGAATATGCTTTGTCTAGCTTGTCGCCATCATATAATGGAAATTATGTTAAAAGTGTAGTAAGTCAATCACTTGGTCCGTCTAGTGCTCCTGATATCCAATTGCTTAAAAAATTTAAGAAGAATTGGAACAATGTTGATTAAAACATTAATTTATGATACCATATCCTCAAAAATTATAAAAATGCTTAGGAGAAATTTCTGAAAAAAGAGTTGAATTTAGGAAGCCTGCTGGTTTTCACCGTGTTACATGAATGATAAAAGCTATGTATTTCTTTAAGATTTTCCTATTTAAACATTAGTTTAAACTGACGAAAAAGGAAAAGAAAGCAGTTAAAGATATAGTATGTATTTTCACCGTCATAATACATACAAAATACTGGTTTCAAGCTCCTGTCGGATATTCAGCACTGAAAAATGAATTACAATAATTAAAAGACCTTTCATTTTTGAAAGTATAAACCAAACCATAGCCAAAGTCGCTATGAAAAAAATGCTGGGTCATTTATGGTACTTGTCGGAAGAGTTGGTGTCTTTTGCATTTTTTGACGACGAACTTTCAGTTCAAGATAAGAAAAATATAGTAGATGTACTAAGAAGCGAAGATGTAGAGGATTGCTCAAAAAGAAAAAGCATTAATAGCAAACACATCACCAAAAAAGCATAAACGACTTTGTAACTAGCGACTTTTTACGATTTTTCCAGATACTGGATATTTCATTGCAGTTTTTAAATAAATATGTTGACTTTGGGATAATGACTCTAATTTTGAGGCTGCAAAGAAAATGATCTATTCCGCCTTAGTATGCAATTGAGACGGAGACACGAAAATCGCATATTAATACTACAAATACGTTGATCATATAACTATACAAAAACATAACATTTATGTTTGCATTAGATATAAGAATTACAAACAAATCAATAATAACGACCATATACTATGTCTGGCGCAGAGCTGGAAAATAATGCTATTCAGATTGTGTAGATTGTATAGTACGGGAAGAAGAAGGAAGCGTAATGATCTCAGAGCTGCATGTTGGCATGAGGCGAAAGAGAAATGTACTTATAAAACAGTTACATCAATACATTTATGTAAAGGAGTCACTTTTGGATACATCCGTGCCTATATATTTGAGGATGAACTTTCCTTAGATTTTATTACCCAACAAAATAGTATACTCTTCCATTAATCCCGCATAAGTCTTAATTATTTCAAAAGAAGTTATTGCTGTTGAAATATATTATTTGATTGCTGAATTCTGTTGAGCATTTGTGAAAAATGCTAAAACACCAATATTTCGAAGCATAAAAGATTTAAATCTGCTTCATACCTTAGTCTTAATCCAAGGGTAGAAATTTTCTTTTGTGGAAGATAATATTGAATGGGGGAATTATTAAGCATCCATATTGAGATCAATGTGCTTAATTGGGTCAATAAAGTTATTAGTCTTCTTATTTCATCTCGGTGTATGGATGCTTTAGAGCTTTTGTCTACCGCTTTATATTAGCGGACATAAGTTCTGAATCAAAGGTATTTCCTCAGAACAATGAATAAATGCATTCTTGCATTTGATGTATTTCTGGCGATTTTTTTTCTGCGTTTAATCAAATTTGCAACAGAGGAACATCTGAAACAAGCCGAGTGCAGTATACTTAACAGTAGCCAAAAAATCAAGCAAATAAGAGCAGAAAATGTTTTTCATGGATAGCTTCAAAATTCCACGCCCTAATGCTAATTAATGCTAAAACGCACAAAGCTTCTGTAAAATAACTGAAGGTAATAATCCAAAAAAATATTAAGTATCATTGATTTTATTTTCTTACACGCAAATTTATTTTATTACAAAGAGCCTTTGAAATATATGTTTCCCCAGGTCTCACATTTTCTCTAAAATACTGCCCATCTATATGTATACTTGTATTTATGATGTACGTGCCTATTATGAGTAACTTGCGTCGATTTAGGCGCATGCGCGAGGGTTCTTTATAGATTCACCCCTCCCTCCCATATCATTATATTTGTGTATTCATGTATACATCCCATGGATTTACGACCTTAGCAGGTCCTCGGTTTCTTATATCTACTCGCTGCTCCAAATTAATAATGCATTCTTTCTTTTCGATCAACACACTCACACAAAACTATTATATTTTATATATCTTTACACCTTTATGAATATGATTTCTTAAATATTACCCTCTGTAATTTTACTGTGTGTAATATTTCATAATACAATTGCCAAAATGCATTTTCGGCTTTTTGGGGAAGTTCGAACTAGTGTCGAACATGCAGTCCGGTTCGTGGTTGCGGACTAATTTCAGATAAGAAAATTTTATATCTATTTGAAGGGGTGTCATATTACACTTCATAAGATTATACAAAAGAGCGTAGTGACCCGCTTAAAAGGAACTAAACGTAAATAGTTATTACCGTACATCGAGTTTCTGCATCAAACCAAGTGGTGAGTGAGAGTCACCTCTCCCAGTGCAAAGGATTAAATTCAAATAAAATTGTATGCAAAAAAAAGCAATTTTGTATGAAGGACTCAAAGACTTGCTGATACCTGATACCTTGAAGACCAAGCTGATATTGTTACAAAGGTATTTTTAAAGCTTTAACTTCTGGAATAATTTTGTGCGAATTATCCTAATCACCGTGTAAATTCGTCTGTCTGAAAAATTCCTTTAATTATATTTTAAACAGCCAACACAAAAATAAATACTCAATGCAAGAGTAATGATAGATAGGGTAAATGACTACGATAAAACTACCCTGTGTAAGATTCATCGATTATGTAAAAGTTTTTGACTCGTTATAATATAAGCTCTAGAGCAGCGATTCCTAAAGTTGGGAATAACAACCCTTAGAGGCATTAATGGAGGACACCGACAGCCATGAGAGCAATGGGGGAGCATCATTTAATAAACTGCCGCATTGGTCATAAATCGATTTTCAAGCAAATCAACGGAGAAAAATATAAAAATCAAATAAAATAGATTTAAACTTTGTTGAATTACAAAAGCTTCAGAAATTCATTAAAATAATATCGGAATGTTCTATTCAATATTCTACAGCTTGAATATCTTAGTTGATTTTGATGAAGTTGATGAAAAATTGCATCCAGAATTGATTCGACTTTTCCTATTCCGGAAATCCAGGGTCTTTAAATCTTCATAGAATGAAGTCTACTCTATATTTTTATTTATAAAAATGACCTAATAAAACACAGCATTAAGCAACGAATTAATAATCAGGATATAAGGGAGTTCAAATGATATTTTAGATATTGTATTTAAATTTGCGTAGTAAAAATAATCCTGGACATTGAGACTCTTTTCCTTGACTCCTGGACATTGAGATTTCTTCAATTCAACAAATTGCAAATATTTAATGGAATTGTTTAAGTTTAGCAATAATTTAAATTATAATATTAAAATATTTTTATATTTAATTTTCATACAGTATGGCAAGATTTTGAGAAGATGTATACAAGTGCTGAAGAGAATTCTAACCATCTATAACCTTTCTCCGCTAGCTCTATAATTGCTTATGCAAATTTTAAATACGCTTAAGTCTCATTGAATAGAAGTAAAGGTTTCCTGAAAGCTGTCTGTTAATTTCGCAAATCGATACAATTTGCCCTAAGATATTACAATATTTAAAGCATTTCATACTGAAAGATTTTTCAACGAGATTTCCCGTGTTTTCAAATGAAAAATGAAGCTCTGGAAATCGAATCTTCATTGCTGTTTATACTTAAATTAGACATATTAAAGCATTTTAAAATTTGGGAAGAGGAATTTCAAGGCATAAGATAAATCGCTAAAAGTGACAGATCCGCATAAACTAAAGATAATATTCAAATGCCCTCGGATGATGATGCTAATTAAACGAGCATAATTCCTTACAAAATGAATAAAAGCCAATCAAGAGCGTAAGATTAAGCGCCCTGTGAAAGATTTATTAAGTCTCGCTTCAATTTCAGAAAGAAATATTGTTGAATTACTGAAAATCTGCATTTTATTCCTTACACATTGTGGCGTGTAGAGATAGGCAATGTAAATGGGTGTGTTATATTAATTTAGGAAGAAAAAGTTCATGACTAATTCACGGCAAAATATGTTTTCGTGTTTGTTGTGAGATTTAAAAGAATGGTATTTAAATCATGATAAACTGACACAGCAGATAAGTTTTAAAAAATTAGGATTTGTTATTTCATCGATGAAAAAACTGATCTCAGAACTTGAATGGGGAGTTCTGTCCCATCCAGCCTACCTACTTGATTTGGTTCCAATAAATTAACACTTCTTGAAATCTCTTTAGCACACTTTTTCTGATCAATACTTCAAAAATAAAGATTCGATTATGTATCGATGATTTCATAACATTTGAGCCTGAATCCTTTAGCATAAATATGATCCGAACGATAATTGCAAAATCGTACTTTAGTCGAAAACTTTGATCTCTCTACAGGTTCAATCCAGTTCCAACTCCCAAATGTTTTGTTTGCATAATGAGATATTTGTTTTCTATATCGCCTTATATTTTAGAATATTCCTATAACTATAATTTATCATTATTTAGACAATCATAAATTTTAGGCATTTAGAAAAAAACATAAATTAAAATTTTGTTCGTTATTCAGAGTACGATTTTTGATCTCTGTTTCTTTCTTCACAATGGTAGCCTCGGTAGCAAGGTTCTCTTTTTCTTAAACATAAATTAACCCACACAAATCACATGATTATATAATATTAACCACAATAAAAAAACATTATTTG
Organism: Stenopsyche tienmushanensis; assembly: GCA_008973525.1. Lineage (NCBI taxonomy): Eukaryota > Metazoa > Arthropoda > Insecta > Trichoptera > Stenopsychidae > Stenopsyche > Stenopsyche tienmushanensis. Next base: position 319,034 of record WACJ01000015.1, read on the forward strand.
TAGTTCGGGATTCACTAATGGTTACAATGTATCCACTTTGTCACAAAAACAACAATTATTGAAACCAATCGTCAATACTGGACGTACACAATAAATCAATTGTCAATAAAAGCAACAAGTTTTAACAAGGTCAATGCATTAAGCAAATTTAGAATTGCAATCACCATGCTAAAATTGGATCGAACTACCCTTGAAAAAATTTTATGAAAATAAATATTTGACTCAATTACCACCGCCTTCAATTTTACCCTTCAAAGACTTTTGTAATGGATACAACAATTGCATATTTACAAGTTTTTTTATTATGATTAAACGCATTATGATCCTTGATCCAAATCATGAGCAGAGCAATTTTTCATTTTCTCATGGCCACTCGCTGCTTCAAATAATTGATGAACATTGTTGATAAAATCCATGCATGATACTAGTAAATCTTAGTTTAAAATGAATATTTTATCATCAAGCTCATTTATATTATTAACAGGTCTAATGATAAAATAATTTTATCATCAATTAACCCTCTGAATGCTAAGCAACGATATATCGTCGATTATGAAACTAACAAGAACAACAAACAACGATCGCTATTGGGCCATTGATGACTTCAAAATGCTCGAATATTAATAGTTTCTGCGCGTCAGGGTATCAGTGTTTAACCTTATAGTACATCTTGCTCTCACGTTAGCACAAACAAACAAGCGAGAGGAAGATAGCAAACAAGCTTACGTTCATCGAAAAACACCGTAGCAACCCAAGGATTAAACACATCTAGTTTTAGTTTATGAATATAATATTTAGACGTTGAATCTTGTTTATTGCACTTTTAATGAACACAGTAAAGTAAAAAAAAATCCGATTCTCCTTTTGCATTCGGTAGATCGTACCAGAGGCCACCGTGTAAAAAATGAGAGATAGGTTTTTTACTTCAAATCAACTTAAATTTTCTAAAAATAAATACACGTTACATCTAAATACTAAAATATACCTGTTCAATGTCACCAGCAATAAACGTAACGAACCTTTACGTAAGACTCATGAAAAATCACTTTCATCACAAGAATTGCTCAGTGTCGAGATAGTCTCAAGTGCTTTGCAAGAAAATTATTTCCAAATGTATTGACAAATCTTCCAAAAATTGATGTTTTGGTTAATGAAACCATTTCTTCATAGTGATAATATTGAAATCTAATTTGGACATAAAAGGACTCAGAACTGGTTGCTTTATTTTAAACAAACCCACAATAACATACTTCGTACAAAGTATCATTTTTTTTTTTGGGGTAAAAAAAAGCATATTAGGACCCCTGAGGATCTAATTTAAATGTCACGCGGCTGATAATACAAAATTAAATGGGATAAAATAAAATAACCAAAAATGTATTGACCATTTGAATCTAATTATTTGAAATATTGATCAGAGGACATGTGTTCAAGGGATTTGAAGAAGTGATAACTTGTTGAAGTTAAGTCTGTTGGATAAGCCGAAGGAGACAAATCGTTTCATCCAAGTTACAAATTTACATTATAGCATAGAATTATCATCCAGGAATATCTTTCATGCTCGTTGTCCAGGATATGGTGTTATTTTTGGTAGACTGTCGCTCAATATCAGGAATTTATCACTATATTTACAATCAACTTTGGCAATTTTTTCTGGTTTTAATGGCACGTAGTTGATGATTTCGTATCCACCAAATACACATACGATTTTTTTTTTACTAAGAATTTGATCTTTGGAGTGGATTTTTTCAATTCTCAAGACTCTTCTTTTAGAGTCGTTATACCACACTCCTTTTTGGAAACAGTTGCTATATATCCAAAAAATATTTGTTATTTTTGATATCAATACATTTATGATTTGTACCAAATTCATCCCACGTAGCATCACAAATTTTTCAACCACTCTTGCTAGTTATCATCTTCATATCATAGATAATTGATTTATGACTTTTTTAAAAACACTTTTGTTTGCTATCACTATATTATTTTCAATTATATTTATTTTCCTACGAAGTCCTACGAACTTATTGAATCGTATATTAGTACACCTTTCGTATACTCAAAAGGGTAAATATTGTTTACAGAATTACAGTCAATATGAGTGTACATTTTGGTAGTCAAACTCTAATGTTGAAGGAGCTCTAAAAATTGAACAAGAGATATTTAATATTTAAACGCAATATGCATACATACACGAAGAAATACTAAAAATAACAAGGAAACTTGAATTACATGCTTCATAATAATAATAAGCAGGATGTGTTTTTCGCCCAATAAACCACAAATTTTAAATATTTCAAATGATAACCATGATGTCCTTGAACCATCAATCGCAATAGTTGCTATAGACAACTACAGCGACAATCTCAAATAAAACCATTCATTTTATTTTTTGATGAATAGATTTGAATAAATTATGATTCACTTTAACCCGTATGGTGGTGCAATCGCCTATTTGCGATCGAATTCCAGTGATTCGATGACAGAAACGGAGAGAGTATCTTGCGTACATCGTACGAAAGTATAGATCGTTAACCCAAATTTATCGACTAATAATAATATGTGAATGATATAATGAATCGATTTCAAGTGTATTGTTTATGTTTACTTGAAGAAATGACCGAATATTGTGTGCTATCGACAGTGTTTATTTATTTATGTACAAGCTTCATACACGCTGCGACGGTCCTGACAGATAAGTGGATTTGTACGAAGGATAAATGGCGGATAAGCAAACATAGCATTTAAGATATTAATGATTTTAAATTAGCTCACTATTCAAATGGTTAAATTACTTACATCCAGTCTATTGTATTTTTTTAAAAAAATGTTTTATCAGACATCAGTATTTCTGTTTTTAACTCACCATACATATTATAAAAAAAACTCAATCAATATTTCACGATTAATTAAATGTTGGAGCTTTAATTTTAAGTTATTCAATAAAAACAATATGTTTACTTATACCCAAAATATGAAGAAAAAAAAGATTGAATTTAAAACTGTAACATTATATGAATACATCGATCATCTATGGTGAAATTCACATGGCAACTATATTGATATTAATATGATTTTTATTTATTTGCTAAGACTTGTAAGGATTATAGTATGTATTAGTATTTGCAAATCCACTCTGAAATGCTTGGATTTTCCATCATGAATATTGGCTTATAAATCAGCATACCATGCTGATATGTATTATTCCTTGGAAAACAAATGTATTTATAGTGTTGTTAAGAAGTTCCACTTGTATAATCATATTGATTAAACCAACTTTTATTAGTTCGATTAGATTCGAAAGCCATTTGCGTCAACAGCCTAAAATAATTCGAACTTTGATCCTTTAACAAAATAATATTTCCTAGATTTGATTGATGATAAAGCTCTCGAACTTCACTAGCTCGAACTATTTGTCTTGACTTTGAATAAATATGCAATTTAAAAATTATAAATTGCAGAAATAGGATTCTCTTCCCATTAACTTAATCTCAACTATAACATATCTATCTAAAACATATCTATGGTCGATTGCAGAAATTAAAATAGTATATTGCAACTATAAAAGCATCTAACATTGGGTAAAATGTATTTAAACTCAAAAAAAAGCCAAAGCTCTTTAATGAGCAAAAACTGGTGATGTATGGAGCATATAAATAAACTATTTTCTATGTTTATTATCCGATATATCCAATTATTGTCATTTTTATGTGGATCCACAGATTCCCTTGAAGTCTCATCAATAGAAACATTTATCCCTGTTCTCAACTATTTTCTGTTTGAATCCATTTTTGCAAGCTATAAATCTGATCGTTTAAAATGAAATAAGGGAACTTAAATGGAAAATCTTCCAGTTGATTATTATAGCCAGAAAAAGACATGCATGCAGGGAGATTTTTGAAATTTAGTTTAAAAATAAATGGGTTTCAGAAGTTCGAGATTTTTAAAAAAATAAGGGATTTCCACTGAAAGAGATCTTCTCATCGGAACGAAAGCATATTGAAAACAAACGATGGATTTATGATTGCAGAATTTTTACCCTCTAATATTATCATTGATCCAGCTCATGGACCATGGCGTTATATCATCAATGAAACATCTCAATCATCAAAGTTTTCTGAAAACTCTTGTTGAGAAAGATGGCAACTTAATCAATTTCTGGAAAGAAATTACGATCTTAATCAAAATTAGGAAACAATAATTTGTATTGTAAATATGTTATTATATTCGAAACCAAGTAAAATCGTAAGTATGCTGTACATAATATAGGTACTAGCCCTGCCCTCAAGCAAATAAGACAAACAAAACTCTGCATGGATTAAATTCAATAAGGAAAATATGATATTTAAAAATATTAAAAAAATACTAATTGTGAATATTAATAGTTTCCAAAAAGAATATCAAGATTTCATAATTAAGTTATGAACGAGGTGAAAATATCCAAAGTGTTAAACATATGAAATTGAGGGTGCCGCACGAACTGACGTACAATCAAACGTCGAGGGGCTTCATGGTGATTATATCAAATAAATAGGACAATTTTTGGATAAGCATTATTCCGTATATAGTCAAAATATTTGCAATATCAATGAGCTTGGCGTATAGTATTTATGGCCAAAAAAATATTTTTAACAATTAATTTACTGAGCCAAAGAAATATATGCAATCTAACAACATGTAGAATTTTTTCGTAATAATAAGTTTAATGTACAGTTATAATTCAGAGATGGCTGCCATTCACAACTGACTGGGTCGTTGAACTCGACACAATATTTTCACTTAAAAAAGGTTGTTGTTTAAAAATCTGAGTTCCAAAAAAGCATCCTCTGTGAACATGGACATGTTGGCAAAAATATAATACAGAGGTCGTTAGCCTTTGGCGTCCTGTGGGTGAAAATCCACTTTTTCGATTAGGCCATGGACCGGATCCTAACTCTATTTTTAGGTCAATGCTTATTTTATATACTGATTGCAATGATGTACACTTTTCGAGTTTAGATATGCGCGTTTTTTGTAGATAACAAGAAAAAAGTGATTTCAGCATATTTTCGCAAATCATTTTGTTCCATAACCTGGTTTATTATTAGATAGTACCATGTGAAATTACCGAAATCGTAGGCGAAAACATATACCGCGATGTTATAAGCTTTGCAAATTTTATTCGAGCAAGACGCGCTTGAATAATTATCTTCAATGGTGAATAAGATCATTTTGGATATATACATTAATTAGATAAAATATTCGATTGGGTTTAGGACTTCTTCATAGACTAAATATCATTCAAAGTATAGACTATCAAGAATATTTAAAGATATGGTATCTAAGATGTACTGGAAAGATCATAAAATAAATTTGTGATCTTATATACACAATTAATACTTCCAAGCGAATCAATTCGTGCGGCACCAAATCGCAAACTTATATTACAGTCAATCGAAATTAATCTATTATTGAGAGACATTTTAAATATAATGCATCCAATTTAAGATGCTTTTTATTCAGATGGGGCGAACTTCAAAGCTTCAAAAATTTAGGGTCTTTATAGATTTCAAGGGGCCTCAAAAAGTTTTTGACCCACCGCGTAAATCAAGGGATATTATTGAGTTATCAGCTATGTTGCTGTAATTATTCTAAATAATTTATATAAAAACCAAGTTAAAAACGTTTTAAAAATGATTGGACTGACATTAAAAATAAAATGACACTCAATTACTTCAATAAGATATCAGAACTTATTTAAAATATTTTTTATGTATTATTTAGATGATTATGATACACTGATTATATCTTTGATATCGAAAATCAGTAGATATGGTAATAATAAATGCTATCACATATATAAGTTTATACTGCAGTCAATAAAAAATCATATATATAATTAAAGCTAGTGAAAATCAAGAACTTTAACATGAATAAAATCTAGGAATTATCATTTCATTGAAGGGTCAAAGTTCGAAATATTTTAAGCTATTGACGCAAATGGGTTTCGATCTTTTAAATATATTTGTTTCTATAAAATAATATATATATCAGCAAAGTATGCCAATTTGTAAGTCAATATTTATGATAAACAATCCAAGAATTTCAGAGTGGATTAGCAAATATTAATACTATAATCCTATAAATAATCCTATGAACAAGACTAAGCAAATAAATAAAAACCATATTAATTTTAACACAGTTGCCATGAGAACTTCACCATAGATGATCGATGTATCCATAGAATGCTACAGTTTTAAATTAAATCTTTGGAGCCAACCCTTTTGATAAGTTTGAATGAGAACGAGTTTTTTTCGTTTTCAATGCTTGATCAATTGAATTATTATTTCTTCGCTTGATCTACTTGGAAAGATTTATGCAAATCTGTTTTTGCTATAAAATATAATCTTCATATTTTGGATTTAAGTGAACGTATGATTTTTGTTGAATAATACAACATTAAAATTCTCAACATTTAATCAATCATGAATTATTGGTTGAAATTTTCTATAACATGCATGGTGAGCTAATAAAGATAATTATATACTAATTTTCAGGATATTAAACACTGCGTACAAAAAGGAGCTAATATGGTGATACATTTGTGAAAAACCGCGTAAAAATATCCACTGGAAATACATTGGCGGATTTAGCATCTGAGTGGCCCTTGGCGAAATTTAAGTTTGAGGCCTGGATCCATTCGGTTTTTCAGCCTGGGATAAATTCTGACAATCAACCCTCAATATACGCGGTTTCCTATTACGATTATGCAGCACATATTCTTTGATATTAAAGCGTGTTTTTTAATAACAGAATATAATCAGTGATTGGAACATTTTAAAATGTACATACGTCTGCATAAAATATAATAAATTGTTTTATTTAGGATTGTCGGTGCTGTTTTCTGAAGCAACTGTTGATATAGTGAATTGATAGTTCAAGGTCATCATCTTTATCATTTGAAATATTTAAAATTTGGACGAAGAATACTTTCTGCTTGCTATTATCATATGAAATCTGAGGTTGTCTTTAATCGCCCGTTGAATTTATTATTTGGCTATTCCGCGTAAATCGAAGCCAGATATTTAATACATTTAAGTAACAAAATATCTAATACCCGATGTTTAAAAAATTGGAAACGGATATGGGGACAAATTGAGCATAAACTTTGACTGGAATTAATCATTTTTAAAGTAAAGTGTTTTAATATTCATTATAGTGTGCCATTAGAATTTTGTGATGATGCAAGACTCTTATGTAATAATGTGCAGACTCGGAACTTTCCTTACTATTTCAAGTTGTTTTAGTATTGAGCAACATGTATGACGTATCTCCAACCATAACATTTTTAACGTATGCATTACGACGAGCCGAAATATTTAGCCTCAATGTAAATAATTCTATCGATCATCCCCTGGAAAGCCTTAAATTTTGCGAAAATCCGATCGATAAATAAAAAATATTCTTACCACATCAAAGATTAAGATGCGCTGTTTTAGAGCAAGTCATGTATTTTGGTAGGTAGTTAGCCTGAGTATCTTTTGGCATAAAATTATTGTTAAATTGTATGAAACTACGGAATTAGAATACAACAGAATAAATAAATTTGACGGCTGTTACGTTTTATGACGGCTTTGTGAGTTAAACGAAGCTGCTGTCACTTTCAAAATGTATAATAAAATTTGTTAACGAGTATTGATCGTTGAACTAAAAAAACCTATAGTCGAGTGTTGATACAGTGAGCTAATTTCTGGAATTTTATTATAAATGTTCAGGTTCAAATCTAGACTGTGCCAAAAAAATTCACAACAACAATAAATTCTGATCGATCCCTTCGTTCCAGATTTAGCCTGATTTCTAGCTTCTGATAAAGCAAATACTGAGACGATTAATAGAGTCGGACAGGGCTGCCTATATGCGACTGATTTGTACTAATAAATATAATTTTAGATTAATGATAAAAATGCAAATCCCCTATAAATCCTCCTGTACTTACGAACTCCCATTTGAACGATAATATCCTAATTTAACCTTATAGGGATCACATATGTTCAATAACGGATATAGCATATCAAGGATGATATATTTCGCATATAAATTTATAATTTTGACCAGATTTTATTGCATTTATTGAATTTCATTTGGTGTCAGAACTGCGCTTTCAGCAAATTCTTAAATGTCATAAGCTTTAAATAATTTTAGTTGATAAATTCAATGCATATTAATAGCAATAGTTCGGATATGACGGTTGCGCAGATTGACTATAGTAATTATAGCGTTTGACAATTCTATTCCGAGTTGTTATTAATATATTAATTTTAACCTTCACCCGAAAAGACACTAACTGAGTTATTTTGGTCCATAGTGACCGGAGTTATTTCAACGTGACGAAAAACAACCAATGTATATTTTTGTCATCCAATGGAAGAAATGCGAATAAATTTAAAATCTATTGCGAAATTAACACATGCACTTTTCTACCCTATATATGTTATTTAAGTCAATATAAAATAGCACATTTATTTATTTATTTTATTACATTTCTCATCATAGATATTTAAATTTGGTTGTTAGAGTATGAGCTGTGGTTTTGTGTTGATTATTACAACAACGTTTATATTAGTACTAGATAAAAGTATAGAGAATAATTTCATGCTTTGAGGTATTTTGGCATTTTTCAAGTCATAAAATCCTAGAATCTTTGTATGAAAAAATATTGATAAAATGGATTAGATTATATACTCTGGATTATAAAGTGTCAACAAATTTGGGTATCGGAAGTACTAAAATTTCCCATCAATCGACTCTATCCAGATTTAGTCTAGTTTCCAGCTTCTAAAAAACAAATAAGCGACTAGAATTGCAACAATAATAAAAATGTATTTTAAAAATAATTATAATTTCGTTACTCATTCATAAATCCTCTCCTACCTAAAATTTCTATTAATATAATCTTATCCTAATTTAACCACAAGGAAGGAAATAGGAAACCACAACATGAAAAATTCTTTCACCAGAATCTCCCATGGAAATCGCCAATCTCCCGGATAACGGATATTGCATCTCAAAAAGAATAATCATAGTCAAATGCCTTCTGAATGTTGAAAAATAATGGGTTTCGCTTCTTTGGTATTATTCAAATGGTTCATCAATTGCATCATCGTACGACCATTGATTATGCATCCCTGAATTTATGTCGTTCATCTAATTACATTGCAATAAATTCAATCTAATGTAAGAACACCATCAAATTAGCCACAAACTTGTAATGCGAAGATGTATATCACATTGCCATTCAAATCACTATGCTAATTAGTAGATATAATTTTCATGATTGTTTGTCTATGTATGCTAAAAGTTTTGGATGTATTTTAATGATTTTGATGTAGAGTTGCGGAACACGGAGAAACAATGCAAAAATTCGTTAATCGGGGGAATAACGCTGACTAGATTATTTGTCGACTTCAAACTTGAAGGCGAAAGAATTTTATTTATTTAAGAAAAGATAAAAATACAATTCAAAAATAGATAAATAAAACTCTAAAAAAATTAAATATTATTTTGAAAATATGCCCGAAGTAACATTAAGGCATCGAGTGTTTCGTAATTTAGTCTGGATCTGATTTTGGTAGCCAGACAACCTGCTGCTGAAAATTCATGCTCAGCCTCAACATTCGTTAGAGGTATCGTCATCAGATATTTGTTAGATAAATGCTAGTTCGATTTGATGACCGCGTGAGCCCCCATTTTCGTATAACACCATCAATGTGATTGATAAAATTCCTTTCTACTGAGACACGGACTAAAAATCGCAAAATTCCCGATTTCCTGACAAATTATTTATTTTCGTCACTGCAGATGAATGCTTATATACTATAATACTTTGATGTTATTTTTAGTTATATTACGGAGGAATACAAAAATTCTGAACCCCGTATCTATTATATTTCATATCGATATTCCCATTATTAGAGTCGAGGTGTAGTAAATACATCACCGGTAGGGAAAGGTTAATATAATAATTTGAAAAACATATACGTACTATATATATGTATACATTTTTCCCCCTAATTATTTAGGGCTACCCATTGAATGATCTTTATTACGTAGCTGAATCTATTTTAGTATTAGTTAGAATACCTTGTAAAATATATGTTCTTATTAGAATTAGTAGTAAATTGAGACAACCCTAACTTTTTACGCAATTTATGTACGCAAAAATAAGCTGCTTAGTTTTTTAAATCACTTGAATCCTCTTTTAAGAGGATCGTTCTTCGATTCGCTCACTTGGATAGCCCGCTGGGTGAGTGTTAAATATTTTAAAGCCGAAAATCATGCTACTTTCAATATCGAGCACGCGAGGATTATAACCCTCGCGTGATACATTAAATGGAAGTTAGACATTTTTCTGTCTATTAATAACATATTAAGATCTAAAAAGCTCATATAACGATCTTCAGAATACATGTGCATCATTATGTGAATATTCCGCACTGAAAATTGTATCAACGTTTGCGTTGTCAAATGCCATAAACGACTTAGCAAATTGGGGGTAGTCCGTAGCTAGAGGCTTTTTTAAGTACATTATTCTCTTTATCCAGCATCTTCCAACTTCATTCCACCTTCCTGCTTCCACTTTTGTCATCCATCTCTGTGTCTCGCTCGCTTCTGCCTTTTCAAACTCCCCTTCCGTTCACTACCCATACAATATTTACTCTCCAATCTTGAGCACGTTCAATTTTCGCCATTTAATTGTTGAATTAATCTTACATGGAGTGAATAATTAAATGATAGCATCTATGTATTAATGACAATGTGCAGAAAATATTTGGATTGGTTTTTTTTTTGTTCCATTGATGTAAAGGTGCCATTACTTTGTACACCTGGCGATGTTGCCTGCATCCCCTTATTTTATTTATTTCGATCAACCAACGACTTACTCTCTTCAACATGAATTGAAATAGCAGACGGTTTGAGCTCAAATAACACCAGGCTCTTTGTAGAAATTTTGGATAAGTAGTGAAAGGTCCTCATTTGAATTTTAGATCTCAATGGAGATTCTAACGGGCATTGATAAAAACTGTCCTAGAACTTACAATCTGGTAACTGCTCAACGAATAAATTGCTAATCGGCAATTTATTCGTTCAATATTATTTGACCCTTTGGCTGCTACGATGTATTTTGATAAACGAAAGTTTCTTTGCTATCTTTCTTGCTCTCGTCTGATCGTGCTAACGTATAAGCAAGATGCACTACAAAGTTAAACCCTGATACACCCAGAAATTAATTATATTCGGGCATTTTGAAGTAATCAATGAGCCAATAACAATCGTTGTTTGTAGTCCTCATTAGATTCATAATCGACGATATATCGTATCTTAGCACTTTTAAGGGTTCAGAATGTGCTGCATTTTGTCGCTGTAAAAAATATTTTCCATTTATATCTTATTATTACTATAAAATAAAGCAGTTCATCCATTTTGCGGTAGTACAATCATCATTCATAACTTACAATTTGCTAGCAATAGTTCATGCGGCAGACATTCAAAAAGCTTGTAAAGCAATATCCGATGTATAATCCTGGGTATATTTTACAACAATAATTTCAACGATTCAATATCAGAATAAAAGACATCAACATCAGCGGAGTAAATGTAGAGGATGTAAATTAATGCATGTATCTAGGACAGATGGTTGACATGTCTGGAAGTACGTGATTTATAAACAAGATGAAGGCATTTCATCAATTTATGCTACCAATGGGATATTGATCAATAAAGTATAGCAGTATACCGGGAATGAAGAGGTGTGATTATAAGAGAAATGATGAAGGGTTGGTGGAATTAACACTCTCGTCGCCCATCCTGAATCAGTGTTGTTTCTCACAGGATATTATAACGCACGAGATAAACACGGACGACAAGAATGCAATATGTGGCACATCTTCTTTCAGGTGCTATTTATCTTAGGTCGATAAGCTTCACCAACTACTCTGCCATTAGCCAAACCAACTAAAACCAAGTAAAGATAAGCAAGTGCGAACAGAAAAGAGTAGGAATGCAACTTTCGAGGTCGATCTCGAAAGATATTTAGACAGTTGTCGTCTGGAAGACATTATAGAAAGACGTTGGTAAAACATTTGTAAGTCGTTATAGAAATACAAAGCAGTGAGACGCTAGATTCGCTTTTCGGAAAATGTTTAAGATTTCACTGCATATACCCCAGAATCTTCAATCGGTTGAAAAGTATACTTTTTCTGCAAACATATCAGTATTTTTTAATACTCAAATCAGAAAATGCCGAGAACTTCTAGTAATGGAATGGTCGTGGTCGGAAAATACTAGGCTCGAAAATGAAAAGAAGAAAGGTTTAGAAATTTATAAAAATACGCAGGGTAAATCTATTAGAAGGTATTGTACTCTTTGTTACAAAAAGATGAGACAAATTCTTGATCCCCAGGAAGCGAAAAAAAAAAATGTAAAAAGGGTCTCAACATATTGTCCTAATTGTCCAAAATCTCTTCATATGTGTTAAAATTGTTTTAATGAATACCTTGCTACATAATATTATTTTAGAAGAGAGGCCAAAGAGAGACACCCTCAGTTGGTATAGGAGCGAATCCGAGATACACTTAAGCATCACGTATGTCTTCACCCTACCCCGCACCTGGACTGGACTCCTTGTACTCCAGAAAGCCCTTTCCAGTAGAGTCAAAAAGGTCGTCTAGAGTAGTTTTCCACCATCTCCTAAGAAAACTACTCAGTCTTTACAAACTTCCTACACTCCCTATCGAGATGGTCGCGAATCAATACGTTCATTCAACTGGGTGAGCGTTCTAAATGAAACTCGGAGATTATGCTACCTTCAATGTCGAACAAATGAGTAGGTGAATGTATGATAGACGACATTTATATAACCCCTTCCTGTGAATGGATATTGAAGAGGCCCATTGTTCTACAGTGGACTATTTGTGGCTGCACTATGATGATGATATGTTATATATATTTTTATATTCTGCTTATTTTATATTTGCATGTGCTTATCCCATTAAATAGAAATGAAATAACTTTTTAAATCGTATTTAAGCTGAGGAAGAAAACATCCACCAAAATTACGCGACGAGGCCTCCGCGGGGGAATGCCCGTCGCGCATATCTGGTGGACGCAGCGACGAACGTGTTAATTGTGTAATTGGTTAACCACAGCAAGTATTTGATCTATAACGCGTGTGGAGGGCGAAGAAGTAAGCTGAAATTAATGATAAAATGATCGATTTACATACTAGATTTCAAAATAAATAACTAATAGTATAAATATTACACCACTTGAGATTGCATTCAATATAAATATTGATACGGAAATTACTAATTGATCCTAATTTTGATTGTCACCATAGACAATAGATTAACAGCAGCAAATTCCAAGTATGTATACTTTTTGAACTTTGATTCTAACAAACACAGCGTTCATGCTTTCACACGTAAGAATAATTATTTTTATTGTGATTATCGATGGATCAATATTTGAACGAAATAACAACGAAAAATCTATCATTTGCTCTTTCAGAAAAGATTTCTGCAGAATAAAAGCATACTTTTTCGATCTAAAAATTGTAAAGTGGCAATAATACTGAAATGATGTAAACTATGAACACATTTCTGTTGTTGTTTATGTATTCTAGCGTATCAGATTTTGTAGAGCTTTAACAATTTTGCGGAATCATCTTGGCACGACAAAAGTGAGTGTAAAGTGGGTTCCAAGAATGCTTACGTCATCTCCAAAGAAGTGCATATTGAAATATATAAGCAGTTTTCATTCAAACAGCCGATCTTGATTTATTTCGATTGGAGACGAATTCCTGGATTCGTTTAGGTCTGCATTAACAAGGATCAATGGCAATCTGAGCCGGGACAACGAGGACCTAGATTCGATGGCTGCAATTTCATCGAATGGGTTCCGGGAAATTTATCACGCGCCTCACAGTCCAGACCCTGATGCAAGTGACTATTATCTAATCATTTTAAAATGCAATTTATCAACGCAGGATGAATCATGTTTTTCAGATATGTTAATGCCACTGCTACGATCTGACAAAACTGTGGATCGTTTTTTTTTTATCTTTTGTGACCCCTTCCGTTTTGACATTCATCTCTATTGCATACGGGTAAAATGACGTTTTGAACAAACTTTGCAACAATTTTGAGAAATATCTGCAGTGCAGACGTTTGGTGCGCAAGAACCCAACTCGATCCTTTCTGGATGGACAAGTTTTTCAATTAGCAAAAAGTGGTCCCCGTAAATCATATTCCAATTAACAAAACTTAATATTTAATAGCATATTTGCGATGCTTATCGTTTCAAATTTAGCTTTTGAATTCAATATCAGTGGGGAAAATATCTATAAATACTGCCCGATGATGAATCGCAAGTCCGGAATTCTATTTTGCCTTTTCGAGGAAATGTTACTCATTATTAAATCATCTATAAAAATAAACCTTATATAGATCTAATCAACCATACGTCATCATAATCATGAAAGTTCATCATAAATTGGTTTGATAAGCGATGATTTTCAGATTTAAGATCCATTTTTGAATAATGCTCCATGATAGCCCATCGTTCATCTGTTCTCATTGCCTCATTGCTAATCATTTGGCATATTTTATAATTGTGGCTTGTTTATTTAGCACACTATGTTTAATAGTCCTTTTAAATCAAAATTTGATATATTTTAACAATTAATCTCTATGTTTCACAACTTTACGTCAATACAGGCAATATAAATTGATCATCAATATTTTGCCATGGATCATATTCAGTCTTATGAAATCGAACCACGACACTTTAATTATTCGCTTGATCTAATTGATTGTATCAAATTTGATCTCATCTAATTTGAACAACACATTTATCTTATCCAAAATGATCTTTAAATATCAAAAAAGGTTTCGCGTTTTGAACTTTAATATTTCCCAACAAATTGATTGATTTATCATTTTTGTCCTTTTACCATCCCTATTCATGACTTTAATAACGTCTATAATATTTCTCTCTGATTTAGGTGTTCGAATATGTGATTGAAGCATTCAATGTTACAATTATCGATTTCACTATGAATGTGGTAAAGCACTGCCAAAAAATTTCGAGCTTCCTAAAATGGCCCGTTGCACTCTGACCTTTCCACTTTATGAACATTTTACTAAGCGAACCTTTTATTACATAAGTTCATTAGTATAATAATGCATTAGTTTGTATTAAAATCATAATATATATTAAAAAAATCAGCCTCCCCTTTTTCGGTCGTTTCATATAATTTCTTTTCCTCGGCGAGTCTTTCGCTGTCGTAAGTATTGCGTAAAAATAAAAGATTAAAGCGTATTTATCAGATCTTTAAGATCTACATAAACGCTATGGAATCTTTATCAAAGAATGATCACTTCGAACGATCGACTGGATATATGTACAACAAAAGCGGCAATGTACTCGTAGATAAGATTTCCCCGTAACGAATTTATTAGTATGATTGTCCCGACGCATACAAAAACGTCCATTTGTTTGAATTACATTAAAAGAGGAAGAAAGCTCACATCCAAACGTCGATTTTATTTATAAACCTTATAAGAGCGTATTAGATAAGCTGGAACGTTGCCAAAGAGTTTCATTGAAGAACTTCAAACGCTAAACGATACGAATCTAAGACCCAAAGCTAAATTCGCACGCTGAGACCTCCGAGTGTTAAATTGGCGTTTTCAAACTGCCCGATGAGTTTCGCGCCATTACTCGGCGCGTTCAAATCGGACGACCGCCAAATGGAATCGGATCGAAATCG
Organism: Stenopsyche tienmushanensis; assembly: GCA_008973525.1. NCBI lineage: Eukaryota > Metazoa > Arthropoda > Insecta > Trichoptera > Stenopsychidae > Stenopsyche > Stenopsyche tienmushanensis. The sequence continues at coordinate 334,842 of WACJ01000015.1, forward strand.
CTTAAGACCACTTTTAATGCGCATATCTAAAATCGATTCGACGCTATTTTGAGCCTTAACGCATATTTTTGCGCCCATCCTCGATTCGGTGCGCAAAAGAGACGCTGCGCGGATTCGATCGTTTTTTTCCGTTACGATCGGACAACTTTAGATGAATTTACATATCAGAACGCCTCACTCGACTTCCTGCGTTCAGAATTACATCGATCGTGTGTAAGTGTAGTTAGAATGTATTTCTTGGTCGCGTTCTGTTCGAAGACGTCCCCGCTTTACGCGGAGCGGACATCGGCCGACGGGCGTAAGGCCTCGTCGGGTCGCTCGCAACGCGAGCGCATATGCGAGGGGAAGCGCTTTTGTGACGTATTGATTTCTATGAAATTAAATATATATCGTTACGCCCGTTTTCCAGCTCGCGCCTAAGCAAATAAGCGAACAATCCGAGTACAAAATTAAGCTTTCCATTTATCGAAACCTATTTAATTTTATTTATTCAGTTTGGGGTAGAATTTGTGTATCCCTTCATGGTCGTCATTTTAGATGTTGATGTTGTCGTTTTTCCTTATGATTGGAATTGCGTCAGTTTAGTTCAAAAAAATGTTTATTTTGACACTTTCACTCCCCGCTGTTGTCGCGTGGCACTCTGCGAGTGTGTTGGTGATGTCGAATTCAAAAATTTGAAAATGACGGAGCAAAGGAGGGGGTTTAAATTTGCAGTCGAACGGGAATGCCCTTCGGGACTTCGAGGATCTTCACGCCCGCGCGTTCGAGCGCCGACGATCTCCGGTCGAACGCTAGGCGAGTCGGCGCGTCCGGACGACGTTGGGCGGAACGGTCCCTCGACGCGAGGCCCGGACGTCCCCGCGGAGCCCACGTCGGACGGCGTTCTATCGATCCTCGAAAGAAGTTATTGCGATTCGCGCTCGCCTCGCCGCCGCGCGATCCGAAGTCGCCGTTTGCGGTACGCCCTCGGAACGTTGGGCAGAACGGCGGCCCCGCAAGACCGCGTCGGAAAACGGCCGGCGCGCTATTTCGCCCGGCATAGGAGTTCTCAAACCGGGTGGCGCGGCACCCTTCGCTTCGAGGTGCTCTTTTTTCCTTCGTTTTTCATTTTCGAACTCCGATCCGGCGCGTCGGATCTCGGGCGGCGGCGGCGGTTCGGGCGCGAAATAATACAAATTCAAATCTGTCAGCGGCGAAACTGCGGAGGCGCGAAACGCTCCGCGGGAAGGCGGCCTCCGATCGGAGCGGGATTCGGCCCCTCCGGAGGAGATCTCGGCGAAGAGTCGGACGGGCGGCGCGCGAAGTATCATCACGCCCGTAGGGTGCGACGGGGTTCGCCATCTGGCGCGCGACCGCGCAACGTCGGCGGGAACGACGGCGCGTCCGCGCGAGGCTACGTCGGACGAACGCCGGGCGGCCACTCCGCGCCGGGGGGGCCCACGGGACGGACCTCCGCACGAGCCCCGCCGCCGCGCGCCTCCCCTGCGTCGCACCCCGCACCCCCCGCGCACTGTCGCGCGCTAGGGCTGCGCCCCCGAAACCCGCTTCCGAGAAACGGTACGTTCGAAGTGGACCCGTCTCGGGCGCGTCCGCGCTCACTCTAACCTCGATCGGGCGCACGCCCTTCGACATGACAGTCGACGACGGCGCCTCCGCCAGCGCCCCGCGGATCGCGTCCGGGCGACTTCGAGACCCCCCGCACCCCGCCGCGTAGCTTCCGCCCCCCAGTGTCGCCGGATGCGAAATCGTTTTCGGGGTCCTCTTCCCGTGACGGGGGACACGTCGCACCTCCGCGCCCCTCTCGCCCCCTCGCCCGCGGAAGGACGCCAGTAAAAGGCTTCCCCGTGTTTTTCGGTCGCACGTAACCTAATAAAGTGTACGCCATTTTGAAAAAACCGCAGCCTGAGGAGCGGGGGAGGGGAAGATCGGTAGACGCGCGAGGAGCTTCTCTCCGCGTTCCCCTGGTCGCATCTCCATCTAGCGCTGCTTGCCACTCGATAAATCGGCATTTTGTCGCAAATTCGAAGAAATCGATCGTCAGGAATACGCGCCGGATCGATCCGACCGATCCTCGGGCGACGTCGTCGTCCGCGCACGCGACTCGCCGTTTCGAAGCCGTCCGGGCCCTTCCCGCTGTCGGATCTCCTCGCCGGTACGTTTTCCCGCGTTTCGGTCCTCCTCTCCGGAGGCCCGGATCGTCGTCGGAGCGCGGCTTCCCTCCCGCGTGACGCCCGTCAGAGTCCCGGCCCGACGCGTCGAGGTCGCTCCCGGCGAAGCTGCCGATCGACGCGACCCCATATTTCAAAACGCGAATCGAATCGCTTGTCAATCACATGTTGTTTTGTTTTTATTTTTGCCAATTTAAAACTGAGACATTTGACTGAAAACTCGACAGAGAACGTCGGATTCCGACGATCCCAGACTTGCGACAGGACTTGCGATTCGATTGAGGTGTCAGATATGCCCGTTGTATTATTTATCCAACTTTTTGACTGTCATAAAATCACATGCCAAATATCAACATGTATGTATGAGAATTCTCAAGATCAAGCGTTTTCTCAAACTCAGTACTGCATAATACTTGCTGCGACCGGATTGCCCGAACCTCGAAATGAATAATCGAACTGTGCGCTTGCTCTTTCAGAAGGAACGATTCGTACGTCTAGTTTCCTCGAAGCCGTTCGCCTAAAATGAACGGATCGATCGAAGAGAGCATGGACACCTCCTCGTCGGAGCTCCCGCCGAGCGCCGCCAAGTCTCCGCCCGTCGATCCCGCCGCCGAGAACGGCCTCCGGTCCGACGAGCCGATGGAGGTGGACCCGTCCGATGGGGAACGTCCGCCCGGAGCGGTGCCCCCGCCCAAGTCCTTCGAGCCCGGTCGGACGGGCTCCCTCGACCCGCTCGCCGAGTCGAGCGACGACAGCTTCCAGACGCTGCGGCTGAACAACGGCGACAAGACGAACGCCGTCCACAGCACGACGAACCTCGGCGAGACGGAAAACAGCAACGACAGCCGGAGTTCCGCGAGCAACATTCCCGACGGGGCCGGACCGAATCCGAACAACTGTGCCAATAGTAACGACTCGTTAAACTCTGACTCCGTGGACAGTTCGCATATAAAAAACAACAAAAGTGAATCGGGTAGCGATGATGAATCCGAAGGCGAAGAGGATCCGACTGTCGTGCATGAAATTCAGTCCGATTCCGAAAATGAACAAGATAAACCGGTCACCGTAAATGATGAGGTATGTTTTTGTTTTATAGTTGAGATACTCGCAGCACATGGCATGCATTTTCAATGCGGTTTTCAGGCAGTGATGTATATTAACACTTGCAACAATTAAACTTCCAGCGTTCAATCCTTATTCTTGTCAAATCTTTCCGCAATAAATTTTATTTCCATAATCAACAATCATCCATAAACAAATGTCACTATAGCTCTTATTGCAATTTTAAATACACAATCAATTATTTTAGCTGTGCAAGAATGTAAATACATAAATTTACTGCAAGTTAAATATAAGTAAAAGAAAATAGTTGAAATATAAGTAAAATTTTGGATTTGCATAGGATTTAGATAGGACTTTAACAATCATTAATTTATAACATCAAAGCTCTCGTCAATTTGAAAGAAGTTCTTTACTAATGTTGTTTTACAAAATTTATTTTTATAAATTGAGTGATTCTTGGGAAAATTAAAAATTACTATGATGAATATATTTATAAATTAGAGAGAGGGCCTGAACTATTCTTGTTGCCCGATTAAAGCTCAGTTTAACATTCCACGAAAGGTCAGCTACGATCATATGATTCTTTATTTCGTTCATATTGACACAATATTGCTTTCTGTGTTTTAGATTAGATTCTTAGATTTTGTGATTTAAACTGTTAGATTCTAAAATTATGTAATATTAAAATAGCCTATGTAAAGGACCAAGATATATAACAAACAATGGTTAAGGAGACCTTTTCTCTTCTTAACAACATTGTTGTTAAGGAGAATCTTCGACTATGTTATCTATGGTGACATGTGACCTTGTAAATTATAGTTACGTCATTACTTTAAATTCATTAGAAATGTCGTTTTTTTATTGCCATTTATAAATATATAATAATTATGTTTATTAAAGTGGCTATCTACTATTCTATGCTAGTCGATTAAAACAATTTACTTTTACTTCATTGTAGAGGCTATGTAGGTAGGTTACTGAAAAGATTGCCGTGTAAAATGTTTAAAACATTAACATCTTTACTATACAGCATTACACACCTAGATAGTGATGAATATTATTATTGTTTATTAAATTTATTGCTTAACATATGTTTCAAGGACTCTGAAGAAGAAGTCGATTCTGAAGAGGACTCTTCCGATGACGAGGCGTCTGATCCTTCAGAAGGTGTACCGGAAGATGTTAGCAGCGGTGCCGACGAAGGACCTGTCAGTATTCATTCTGATTCCGAACCGGAAGCGATAGCAGATGATTCTTCAAAAGATAGTCATCATAAAAATGACCATAACAAATCTAGTGAGGTCCTTTTAGTAGATGATGCATCTAATCAAGGCGATGAGAATAATGATAAACAAAACAATATCAAGAAGAAACCGCCTAGTCCTGTCATACATGAAATTGCTAGTGATAATGATGATTGTATATTAACAGAAGAAAAATCTGGAGACGATGCTAAAAAATCATTAGATAATAGTAGGAGAAGAAGCTCTAGAATTCAAGACAAACGGATCCCAAAATATGGCTATGGAGATAATGATGATGAATCTGATATCGAAGAAATATTGGGAGATCCTCTTAATCAAAATGCTAAAACAAAAAACGCAATAGTTATTAACAATACAAAAAAGCTTGTCGACTTAGCTCTGATAAAACAAAATGGCAAAGCAAACAGTTCTTCAGGACAGAAGAAAGAACCTACTGTAGTTATAATTGATACAAATTCTATACTGTCTAACAAAACTCAAGTACCTGTTCCCTCAAAAGTCCCATTCTCAAATTTACCACCTCAAACTTTGTACGAAAGCATGGCCGCGAGAGGTACTACTGTGACACCTCTGTCTACTAAGCCCACGGCTTCTCCGGCACCCCCTCCCACTCCCGCTCCTCCTCCTCCGGCACCCATCCTGCCGTCTTTGACTGATGACATGTTTGTGGTAGAAGCACCTTCATTTATTGTGCCATATGTATACGAAAAGCCTTCTTTGAAACCATTTAGAGAATTCGTCGATATATTAGGGAAAGAACTCGACGAACAAATAAAAAAGGAGGAGAACGATAGATTAGAAAAGGAGAAGGATGTTAAAGATAAACGCGAACAAGACAAAAAAGAAAAAGAAGTGGAATCTGCAACAAGCCGTGAAAATGAAGAAATAATCTCTAAAAATAAAGAAAAAATTATGGAGGTCGATGAAGAACTACCTCCTATAGAAAGCAAAAAATCTAGCACTAAAAAAGGTAATTTTCCAATTTAAAATTTCATGAAATAGTTGTGCTATTATATTTCCTCAATCTGATTGTTTTATAAATCTTATAGGTCGAAAGAAAAAGAAGGACGATGATGACGCGTCATGGGACGGTGAATCCACTTCTGACTCTGACGATGAAGGACTAAGTGATGATGATAGACCTAAAACCATCATTATCAAAGAGAAAGATGATGATTCACTCGATGCCATTAAAGATCCCATGGTGACAGATCTAACCGGTGATAATAAAGATGGACCGAAAACACATAGCTATTTTGATAATTCCCTAGGTAAATTCTTTATAAATATAGGAATGAATCTAGTTCAAGAGTATGTTCAAAGTGATCTTTTGAAACAACAAAAGAGGAAATTACAAAAAGAAAACAGGACTGGTAGTGGTAATATAAAAGCCACAGAGACTGCTATCTCCTCTTTAATGAAAAATTTGGAATTCAGCAAAGAAAATAATGCACCGTACAAGTTTCAACAGAAAAAATGTGAATTTTGTAATTTCAAGACAGAATCTGCCCTTACAATGGAACATCATATGGAGACCCCTCATATGAAAAATGGTATATATAAATGCAATTTCTGTGCTTATGAAGTGCGCAGTCCCCATGATATACTTTTCCACATGGAAGCGGAACATAATACTAGGGGTCGTCTAGAAAGAGCTCCATCATATCATCAGTGCCCTAATTGTCCATTTGAGGATAATGGTAAGGGTAAATTAGGAAGACATTTAGTTTCTTGTGCTAAGAAATTTAAACCTGAACACAATCTTACGCCACCTATTGATTGGGAACCACCAGCTAAAATACCAAAGGTAGGAAAGAATACAATGGAGTTTTTGCTTTTCTTGCAAACTACTTAGTAATAATTGTTAAATTATATTGTCATTTTGTTTCCAGGCAACTCATGTCAGGCAAAATGTGATGAGCTCATACCAAAATGTATTTGCTAAAATGCAAGCCACACAACTGTCCCCAGCTGCTCTACCTCAAGTTAACAGAGGCCGAGGAAGGCCACAAATGTTACCATCTCTTAAACCTGTCCATGGCGCGCCTCTTGTTAAAGGTGGTGTCATGTACAGACAATCAACCCCACAACAAATGTTGCTGAACAATTATCAAGTAATGCAGGTTAATTCTCTTTAATATTTTCATTATAATATTTGTTTCGTTCTAAATAAAAGTATATTGCTTACATTAACATTTATAATTCGCAGGGTGCGCAAACAGCGGCAAATGTTCAACTTCCTAAAGCATTACAACACCAACCATCTATATCTATTACCCCACTTCCTCGTACTACCCAGGCATCAAGTTCTGCTCCCATTTCAAGTGCACCACAAATAAGCAATACATCGGTTACAAGCAAATCAACATTTGTTATTTGTGAGATCTGTGATGGATATATTAAAGATTTGGAGCAATTACGGAACCATATGCAATGGATACATAAAGTTAAAATTCATCCTAAAATGATATACAATCGGCCACCACTTAACTGTCAGAAATGTCAATTTAGGTGTGTTTTTTTTGTAATCATTGATCACTTAACAAGTTAATGCATTTTTTTTTCGTATTGTTATGTTATATCATTTTTTAGATTCTTTACTGATCAAGGCCTGGAGAGACATTTGCTCGGATCTCATGGATTAGTTACTAGTTCAATGCAAGAAGCTGCCAATAAAGGAAAAGATTCTGGAAGATGTCCCATTTGCGGCAGGGTAAGCTTCGTTTTATACGTCGTACGAAAAAGAAAAAAAAATGAACGAATGATGAAACTTAAATTGTGTATTTTTTTATTTCAGGTCTATCAATGGAAGCTTTTGAATCATGTTGCTCGTGATCATAACATGACACTTAAACCAGCCCATTTATCATATAAATGCACTGTCTGCACTGCCACGTTTGGCATGTATAGACAATTTGAGAATCACGTGTATTCAGCGCACAGCGTTGTTGCTAAAAGAGCCGCCGACAAAAACAAAAATGCATCAACAACTTCATCAGATTCATCCAAAGTTACTGTGACCCCGGGTGGCTCACTATTAAAACCTATTAAATTAGCATAATTACCACAGCCTGCCAAAGCTTCTACTTGAGCCACAACAATTATAAATTATGAGGCAAGCTTAAGCATATATACTATTCAATTTTTTACTTGTAAATTTGTTTTTATTATTAACCAGTGCAAATTTGCTGTTTTCAGATGACAAAATAAACACGCTATATAATTAAATTAAGACACAATCCAAGTACATTATACTACTTTACAGCATGAATTATTCTACACAAAGCTAAAAAAAATGTAAGTTTTATTCAAAGCAATTCAATTTTATTGATATGTTCATGTCCCTCTTAGAAGGATTGTGATTTCTTACCTGATCCAATAGCTGAATACCTGATTATAGATTGGACTACTTTGACATTTGCATCTTGCTAATAATAGTGTTCTATAATAGTAATCTATTCTGGATAGTGCAATGCAATATTGTCTACATTTTTAAGTGAAACTTGTATAGGCACGATCTAGTAAATTTGCTTTAACAACGTTAAATGTGAAAATATGCAGCAGTTACTCGGAAAGACAGGGAGAATCGTTTGTACTTTCTGCGCATCTGTCGCATACATCATAAACACTGCTACATGCATGCGCTGCGCCCCGTTTTATGCGTTTATTTCGTATTTGCAAAGTGAAGTTCTTCATATGCCCTCAAGGCCGTATATTTAGTGTTCTTCTTGTCCTTGTTCTGTTTCTAAAGCTCCTTGGCTCCGAACCGGTAAGGTTCATCGTGCTCCATATTGTTGGGTAAGGGCGACTATGTAAAAGATAGCGAGTGAAAAGGAAGAAGCCATGATAAAATACATAAAATCATATAAGCATAATAGTTAGGAGTACATAAATGTACATAAGTTTATACTATAATGTTTAGTCAGTACTGTGAAATCGATGCAGATGAAACAGATCGCATTAGCAAATGTGCAGGCAGACTCAATGACAACTTGATAGATTATGAGGGTTCTAGAAAAAAAATAATGAATATTTACTACCCAATGTTATTTAACAAAGTCTTAAATGAGATCCAGTATATATTTAAACAATCAATGGCTCGATTATTAATTTTAGGCATAAAATTATGATCATAAAATGGGATGAATCTGGAATTGAACTGGTTCAAGTTATTTTAAAAAGATGTTTTCACCTTCTTACCCTTCTTCGATACTCTGCCAATGACGCCACTCCAGAATAGTCGAGGGGGAATAACAAAATTGTTCAACGATAAGAATGATAGCGAGTATCTTAATTATCAAAACAAATGCCTGCTCTCAAGACAACACGAATGAAAGTCGTCTTAGCTTTGTTGAAAGAACTTAATAGCTTATCCAACGATAGTGTTCTCAGTTAAATGTATGCACGAGCGTATGATGAGACGCAAGACACTTGTCTCTGTCTCACGATTTCCGGTCCGATAGGGTTAAGTGACAGATTTCAAAATCCTACACATATTTATTATTTATAAAATTAATTTCCATCAAGTTTCCAGTGCGGCTAACCTTTTGACGGACAAATGGCTTTCGTTTTTATTTAGATCCATATTTGATTTATTGCTATTGTGTTTCAACGAATAATCTTGTTTATTTTTTTTTGTCTAGGTATTATGGATCATATTTTGTAATTGTTGGAAGATTTAATGATATTATGAAATTGAACAAAATCACCTAAATGTCCGACAATTTGGATCAAAGTTTAAAGCATAAATTGTTCCAGATGTTGGAGCGCGTAATGGTGATATCACAGGTATGCATTATAATCACTCGCTATAGCAGTCCGCGTATTTGCCTGCGTAATTTTTTTATTCAATGCGCAATCTGCGTGTTACACATTTATAACCTTAATTGATTATTTCATCAAAAAATGCTTGCTATCGTTGACATTTTGTAAATAATAATTTAATATGATATAATGTCTTCGTCGTAATTCGTAATCGTCGCAAAATATTTTAGAATTTATGATTTTGTTCCGATTGAAATGTTCAAGTCAAGTATTCGCTCAATACATGATTGATATCAATGTTTTCATGTCAGGCTGTCGCCATCGTTGATGGTTCGATCCCGATCCGCTCAAATATTCTTACACAAGTTCAAATTGTGTACAGTATAGCTCTGCTGCGACAGTTTGACCAGGTTTTAATAATTCATAGTGAATTATGTCAAAAAAATCCCACCAAACACAAGGAGGACCTTTTTCAAGGATAATGACGGTCGAGGGGTAGAAACAGGTACTTCATTTGAAGAAAGCCACTGTTTTTTCCTTTTCGGGCTATTTTAGAGGACCCACTTCTCATCCCCAGTAACGATCCTTCTTAAAATTGGATCGGCTTAATACCTGGACAATAGCGATGAACAAATGGTTATCCGTAGTTCCAAGGCCATTGATGACAGCTCGTGCGGTATCCAAATTCCCTGTCTATGTTTTTCCCGAGTCTTCAAATGATCTTTTACTGTCGACAAGGCACAGCCGATGTCTAGCAATAATTCCTTTATTGTTTTTCGATGATCAGATTATACCAGAGAATTTAATGCGTCATCATCGATTTTTAGAGGTCGTCCTGATTTTGGTTTATTTTCAAATTTCTTTCGCCACTTTCGACTATTCAATATGTCGCCATATCACAGATACTCTGGGTAGCTTCTTTTGCTTCTAATCCTTTGTCGAATAAAAACAATAAACAAGATCGCAAATGCGCTCTACAATTTCTGGCTTGGACTTTTTCACTATGGCTAAAAGAAATATTAAAATATTTGAAAAAATAAGACAAACAACGGAGCTTCAAAATGACATCAATCTTAACATATTCACTCAACAGCAACCCGAGACAAACTGACGGCAAAGCACGCAACCAAAAAAATTGACATTTCTTTCCACTTTATCTAATAATTTCTGATAAATATTCCGCTGCTATTAAATTTATCGGATTTCTCTAAAAATGTATATTTCATTGATTTGTGATAAATTAGGCAAATCATTTTCAAAATGGAAATAAATGTTTATTTATTATAATTGACAAAAATGAATTTAATTTAATAATTTTTCTAGTAAATATTTTAATATTTTGCTTTTATTTTCAGACCACATTTGTAAAATTTAGATTGCTGTCTTCCTAACAGAGTAAAAGTAAGATGGTTATTATCATGAAATCACAAACAATGCATACTTGATGGTATGTGCGATGTATACGTCGGGCACTAAAATAGTGGCATCTGTGTCCTCTCTTGTTGCCGCTAATTTATTATATTCTTAGTGTCTTATTCAACTGCCAATGAACAATTATACATGTGTTTATATATATTATATATCGTGTGTTGTTGGAGATATAAAAATTCTGATTTTTTTTGATCTGTGAGTATAATTTTAAAAGAAAACTGGTGTGGAAAATTGTGGGAACTGTGGATACTATGTTTAAAAAAATAGTACAATTTGTATTATATAAGATAGAAAACTATTTAAAATCCAAACAGTGCTGTGTATATAAGTGAAAAATTCAATTAGCTCGGATTGTATTTGCCGGATGGTGTCCAATCTCGAGCTTTATTTTCAGTATTTAAGTCAAATTTTATTACCGATCGTAATACTAATAATAGCATAATCGCAAAGTGTGAATGAGAGTTATATTATTGCGGAAGCTTATAATCGTGATAAGTTTTATTGGATTCTGAGGAAAAACTTGTAATAGAGTTTGTGATGTGCTAAATCTGAAGAATCAATTTCTACATTGTATTTTCACGAGGAAACCCTATTGTGATGCGGTAAAAAACAAGTGTTTTATAACATTACAATTGATTGATCGATTGAGTTTTATACCTAATGATATGTAATACTTTGCTAAATATTTAATGTTTAATTTATAATTTGACTGGCCAATTGGTTAATTATGATTAAAGCAAAACTTTTTTCAATTCTTATGTTTTTATTTAAAATTTATACACATTCGGATTTACGCAAGCTTTTAAGAGATCGAAGCTCGAAAATGTGAAATGAAAAGTGGTCAATCAGAGTTTCATCGTGTTTCGTATTGAGATTTATATCACGTCCTTTACATTGTAATTAATAGTACTTCATTTTTCATTTCATATAAGAGAATAATTTCTGACTAATGATATTGACCAAGACAATTTTAGTTATTTTTGGGTACACGAAGAAATAGTTCCATTTGTAAATAAATGTAAATTGTAATCACCAGGTGGATATTTATATTTATTGTTACAGAGAAAATATTCAATCTCATACATTGTATTTTTATATGTATTTACGGGTTATGTGTTTAAAGATTTAAAACATAATACGTGTATATATTAGAAATTATCTTAAGTGTAATAAAATTATTGTTGAGATCTTAGGTGTTTAAATAATTAAGTTTTAATAATAGATTATTTTAATAAATGAAACCTTATCACTTTCTTTACTTATTTTCTTTATGTATTTCAAGGGTACATATTTTTTAAATTTGATATGCACAAATCGTTAGTATGATCAATAATGACACGAGTCGACCCTGTGATTAATATCAGTTTACCTCTCATATTTATTTACTGATTCATATCAAAGAAAACTATTCAAATTGAAAACCGCACACATTTATTCATTTCCAACGGGAAGTTATGGGGTAAAACATTTTCTGGTTTTCATCAAAGTTTGAATTTAGTTTTCTGGGATATTCTCATGATTGCATATAAAAAATTACGTAATATGTATGTACATATTTTATCTTGCATACATTATGTATTTTATGATTATATTATGTATTAAACATTACTTTTATATTTATTGAAAAAAGAGATTACAGTTTTTTTAATTTTTCCTTTTAACTATACCAAATTTTAGCAACGAAAACATAGTTTCTTAACTTATACTGTCATTTTAAAAAATGCCCTTTAATACTGTGATTTAAAATAAATACGCACTCAACCTTCTTATAATATGACTATTTAGTGCCGCTAAAATGTCATTATCATACTAAAAATTATTATGTTACGTAGTTTGAATACTTTTATATAAAGCAATACAGAGAATCATTTTCAAATAACTATTATGATTATATGACACTTTTTTAAATGAAATATTCCATAGCATGACGTGACGTCCATTATGTACAAAAGCAGATATTTAACGCAACCTAAAATGATCAATAAAATGAAATTAAATACTAGAATTGAATATGTGCTAAATTGTTCCAATGCGCTTTAAGGCAATGGATTTTTTATTTCATAAATGGAAAGATTAAAAAGGAAAAAAAAACACTAATAAGATTTGCGCTATTATAAGCACTTATAATGTAACATTTGAAGAATTGGAAAGTCATCAAGTATTATGCTGCTTGTTCATGTAAGGTTTAGTAAGCATACAGATAAGTGAGAGTTAAATTGAAGTAATTCTAATTGAAAATCTAAATAAACGATAATTGCAAAAAGACTTACAAAATATTGAACCACACATAAAAAATTAAAGATGTGCCTTGAAGAAAATGAGCTCCAGAGAGTTTTTTTAGAATTTTGTTATTGTGGAAAGAATTTTAAAATTTTTCGAAATCACAATATTGCCATACAGTTTAAAAATCATAATTTAATGTTAAATAAATTCCATATTTCAATATATGATTTAATAAGTAAATTTGTTTTCGGTCTTTCTAAATTCTAAAAATTCTAATATTAATCCTCATCGATATTTTATAAGTATTATTTTTATATCTGTTACGAAAGAATAATAAAATTCATAATTTTAGTTTATAAAATGTTTTTTTAAGTTCGCAATGACGTGTTCGTAAAACCTGGTCGAAATTTTACGTCTTATGGCATAATAATTATAAAGCGCCGCTCGCCTCAATTTCGTTCATATGTTGTTTGGTTGGTTTTTGTTTATTTTTAATTATTTGTATTATACCCGTCATTTTTATACGCGCAATTGATAATTGATGGTATTTTCATAACGTATACACTGTTAACAAACCTATTTGAACTACTTGCCGACGCTTATTTGAATATTTGGACGATACCGGTTTCTTTCTGTCAAATGAATCATTTTATGGGTATTTCAATTTATTTCATCTTAATCTTTTAATAATATTATATTAAAAAAAAATCATAATCGTTAATGCATAAAATATATATAATTTTTTGTAATTTATTTTGAGGCCCATGCAAACGAGCAATAAATGATTCAGGGATTATTAAATGATTATCCAGATTGACATAATATTTTGCTCTTCATTTTAATAATTGTTTTTGTTTCGTGCTCATTATTATAATATGATATATAATGCATCACTCGATAAGTTTGTAGAATGACAAAATAGTCTAAAATATAGTTTTGGCTGATTGTAAGTTGAAATTGCATGAGAAAGTCGATACCTTAAAGATATTAAAAAGCAATGTATCCAACATTTTATGTTTAAAATAGTTTAACGTTTGCTCGCAGTTGGTCAACAACAACGACGCATTGACAATTCAGAGGGCTCTTTGGAGCTGTTTCAGTGCAATAAAAATATTTTTTTATGCGGTATGTGACAACGGATGAAACATAGATCCATTACTTTCCATTACATTACTTTGCTGAGTGGACAGCAACCACCACTTGACTTGTCTGCAAAAAAGCTATTATTTTTTCATACAGGATTATTGTATAGCATTCACTTATCGTCTTCAATTATATTTCGCCACAAAAACGGATTTTCTTCATACCAATCCAGAAAAGATGCACAGATTGTACGCCGTAGATCGAGTATCGCCTGCAACAATTAATGGGAAAGCCAAATTCCTTGTTTGTGCAACTTTCCTGTGCGACGAAGATGATCCCTAACTGTAGTTCGTGAATATAGCCATTTTTCCATTGCTTGATGAGTATCTGCTTCCACCATTGATTTCAGGATATCATCCTTATTTCCATTTTCGTATGCCTTCATTCGTTGGCTGAACAAAAACAGCATAAAATGGTGCAAATGTGCTGCTTCTCATATTGGTTTTGCCATCTTTCCCCTGATAGATTTTTTTATTTTTATAATAAATAAAATAAAATTTACAATCATAACAAAACTTATGTGGTTTACTGGACCGTGTCTCGTTGAAAAAAAATGGATTACTTTTCGGTCCCCCTAATATATAATCTTAATTAGTACACAGGAAAAGGGCATGTAAAAACCTATAAATTGGCCATAATGTAAATATCAATTAAACCATCAATTTATATCAATTTCTAGTGCCAGTTTAAATCTAGCCGGTCTAGTCTGGTTTATCCGAATATAATGGATTTACCCTTTCAAAGACAATCTATGGATGCACCAACCTCATTTTCAATTAAGTATGTATTGTGTTTCTTATATTAAATGCTATAACAATCATTTACACGTGATTTTAAAATTATATTATTTTTCAGCTGTACGGATATTCCTGGGTCTCTCTTTGATGAAGATGCTGCAATAGAACACTTTGGTAAATTTGGTACAGTTATTCAAATAAATTTACAACCCAAGAAAAGATCTTGCATTGTTGAGTATGAAAAACGTGAAGCTGCTGAAAGAGCTGTTTTAAATGCAGGAGCATATGATGGATTTATGTTTGAAGTTAAACTTAATAAAAAAAAGAGGTTTGATCTTAGTTCTAAAATCTTTTAATTCCCTTTTTTGTATCTGTTATCATCATTATAATGCATCCGTAAACAGTCCACTGCAAAAATAGAGCCTCTACAATATCTATTCATAGGAAAGGGCCACATCCATATCATTTGTATTATACGTTCACCTCCTCATTAATTCAATATAGAATGAACGTATCAAAACAAGATATGTGATAATTCTGTTCTAATTTAACCCACTCTGAACACTGAGTGCGGGTGATTTTAATAGAATTTTTTTTTATATATCCTTATTTGCTTGACATTCAGATGTGAATGTTGGGATATATGTTCACAGTGTTTCTAAATAATTAAGTCTTCCATTTAATGGATTTTTACAATCACTTCTATGGGACAACAGAATCAATAAACCTAATTTATAGTTAAGTGGTCATACACCTTTTTTTTCTGAAACTTTGACCTATGGTAACGACCTCTAAAACCTTTTTTAAAAAATTAAAAAAACGCATGTATTGATTTTTTAGGGCATAAAATTATATGACAGGGTGACCACCCAATTTTTTAAAAATCGAAAAATAAGGACCACCTTATTATGCATGTTATTAAAAACGTGGTTTCCAGCTACAATTGTTGTAGATTTGATCTCAAAATTGTCGACTTGACTAGTCTGATTGCTAAATTGTGGAACTACCTACAGGTACAAAATGGTCAATGTTGATATAAATTAACGGATGGGGAACGAACTACCAGTTTCGCATGTGAATAGAATATGAGAACGAAGTCATCAGTGTATTGTTTGAAATCAGGGCTGTGTTAGGAATATGACTATTTTCTATTGCATGCATATTTACCTCATGCTTTTCTTCAATTGTTTGAATACAGTACAATTTCTGCTTTGAAGTTGTGTGGTTGTGAAATTGTAATAATATATATATATATCCATTACCAAGACTTTTCTGAATTGATTCTGCATATGTACAGTTTTAACACAAATACACACTTATAATATTAAAAAAAATATATTTTACCAAAGGAATAATAACGAGAAAAACATTCCCCTTTTTGAAGCTTAACTTTGCAAAATGCACATACGTGTTTTTCTGCATTTTTATAAACACTATGGATACGGCATTTTTGAGTAGGATATTTTACACAGGATCTTGAGCTGATGTGCATTCTTGGATGTCGTCCATAAAAAACGAATATATTAAAATATACAGGATTATGATAAGAGTTACCAGCAATTGAATTAGTTTAACATAAAGTGAGATTACAATCTCTTGCGAAAGATGTGTTTAATAAATCAATAATAATTGTGTTTTATGTCAGCCATCAAAAATCGTTCGTGTTATAACATTATTTGAATAAAAATATTTCTTCCATGTATGAAATTTGATTATTGTTAATATGTATTATAATTTTACTTTGTCTTACTCTGTTTTTAAATTTAAAATAATTTATAGATTTAGTAAGGCAGAGGATGATCCCGATTGGTTACCCGATCCTGAAGTGGCTGCAGAACTAGCAGCTATGCTCAGGGATAATCCTCCACAGTCACGTCGTAATAGACAGCAAAGTTAGTATAATTAATTATGAATTTGTTAATTACTTAATATTTAGAAATGTTTAAAATCAACATTTAAAGATGACCATACCCTCTACTCTTAATTTATTATATAAAATATAAGTTTTTACTAAAATACAACATTTTCTGCCTATTCAAAAAAAATTATACATCACAGAACTAAACACCATCAGCATATTTTATAGGGAAGCACTGCTCAATGCATAATTGATTCTACTGAAATGCGTTTTTTGTGCGAATTTTCTGTTTTATGTTTTCACCATCCTGACAGGCAATATAAAATAGGAACATTCTTCAAATGACTGTGAAGATTCTGCTTTTTATTGTAACTCTTAAAAGATCTGGTTTGATCTCTTGATCACCAATGGTTTTTTATATTGTAGTGATGCTGGAAAACCTTATGAATTCTTAGCCACAAGTGCCATCATCACTTATTTTTGCATTTCATCTATTTAAAATTGAATAAAGCCTAAAAATATTGTCCTAATTTTTGTATTTTAGTGATTTATAAAAACCATTTACCATAAATAATGCAAAAATAATTTTAAAAAAAACAATTTTTAAATCCATTTAATTGCTTAATTTTTTTATAATGAAGTTTATCTGAAGAATGATTGATGTATGATGTGATTTTTTTTTTTAGATATGCATGTTGTTCCTATACCACCTGTTGAGTCTAGAAAAATAAATATGAGAAAAAATCTTGTTAAAACTTTGGAAAGAAAAAAAACAAGAAATATCCCGAAACCCACAAGGTAAATTTGTTATGATTGTAGTATAGCAATGAATATATACATAATTATGTTTTATTATAACAAGCGATATATTTTAGCGCTGGTCATCGGACTCCTGTTACTCCATTAAATAGCTTGGATGAAGAAGAAATAGTTCAGTTGCTGAATAAACCTTGGCCTACAATTGAAGACAAATTAACGGCATTAGAAATACGTGATCGATTACTTCGTGCACATTTACGAAAACGACATGGTGCAGCTTAAAGGTTGCTGTCCAGATATGTGTCCCGAAAGAGAAAGGCTTTTACGACAATCACAAAGACAAGTACATTGCTTATTTAATACTCCGAATTAATCTGACTAAAAAAAATCAGTATTTAACATACTTAACGTTTTATTTTATAGATAGCATCTTTTGAAAGTACATCTATGGACTCGGATCAAAATATATCTGATGCTAAGCGTGCTGTAAAACAATACAGTAGAAGTTCAGCTGATCAAGAAGAACCTTTGGCACACGAATTAAGACCTGAATCAGTATTGAATCGAACATTACTGTACTTACTCCACTATATTATGGATCTTTGTGATAAACCAGAAGTACTAATCAGATTTTTTTTTAATTCAGATATTTGTTTAGTTCATACTTTAGCAAATGTGGAAACTTATTTATTATATAATTATTTTTCATAGTTGTCAGTAGCCGATTGGTTTCATTTTATGTGGGATCGTTTACGTGCTATTCGGAAAGATATTGCTCAACAAGCTCTATGTTGCCAAGGTGCTTATTCTGCTTAATTTTTTAATATTATAATTCAAAGATATTGACCCTTTTTGTGTTTAAAAAATATAGTAATTTATTAGTGCAGATAAAAACGCTTAAGTTTTATATATATTACTCGAAGAAAAGTCAGACAATTTGTTTATTGTTTTTATAAATAAACTTTAATGCGTATTTTATTTCAGGTTCTTTGTCATTGGTTGAAGCTTGTGCCAGATTTCATGCACACTGTGCCGCTCGCCTAATTGAAGAACCTCCTTCCACATTTGATCAGCGCTTAAACACGGAAAATTTATTGAAATGTCTGCAAACATTAAAATATATGTACAATGATCTGAGAAATCGAGGTGAAGCAGAAGCTTGTGTTAACGAACCAGAATTCAGAGCTTATGTAATATTACTTAATATGTGTGATTCAAATTTCATGTGGGAGGTTAGTTTAAAATATGTTTTTTAAACCAAATATTATATTTTTTTATTGTACTATTAATAAACATAAATATCATTGTATTTTAGGTGCAACAGTTAGCCCCTGAAGTTCAATCATCTCCAGAAGTTTGCTTTGCCATAAAAATATTTACGGCATTAGACAACAATAATTATGTAAGATTTTTCAAATTAGTACGACAAACAACTTATCTTAATGCTTGTATATTATTAAGATATTTTAACGATGTTCGTGCAAGAGCTCTTCAACGCTTAATAAAAGCTTATTGCCTTAGAGGAGCATCTTACTTCCCAGCAAATGAATTGATGGAGTCTTTGGCTTTTGAAACTTTAGATAGCATGGAATATTTTCTTCATCTTCATGGAATACAGATGGGTATTGATGATCGAAACATTAATTGTGTGATTTTAGACAGAAATACTTATAGAAATACAGCTGTTTCATATGCACAAGAGAGAGCATTTAATTTAATAGAAAAAAAAATTGAATGCTCATTAGGAGAATTGATATATGGGTCAAAATTACCTCCATCGGATTATGAAAATTACTTACCTCATTCTAGTTTTGATAAAAACAACTATTTCAAAAAGACCTCTCTTCTTGCTGAAGATCAAGGCAATATACCACCACCTGAATTGATACAAGATGTAAATAAAATTATGGAAAGTCCCAATACATTTAAAAAAATGGCTGATGACTCTACAAAGAAAAGTTCTCTCCTTAATCCAGAGAATAAGTTTACTTTCTCTGAACCAAATAAAGCAAAAAACATATTTCAGCAATACATTACTGAAACAGCTATTAAACCACCAACTCCATTGGCTGTTGATTCTCATATCAAAAATTCGTCTTTTAACTACAATAGTGAATACAAAACCATTGAAGAGAAACAAGCACCCTTTGGTATGACAAAAACTGACAATAGTTTCATATTTTCAAAACCTGCCTTGCCAATCACTTCAAATCATGTTCCAAGTAGAGATATATATGTTGATAGTGTATTCAATAAACCCTTTCATATTAAAGAACCTCCTAATGACAATATATTTTCATCATCGAAATTTTCAAACAGTATATTTGCATCAGTTAAACCGGAGGAAAATCATACTCCTATAAATATTTTCAAACCACAAACACAAAGTATTTTTGGAGGTAATACCAGTGAAGAAAATAATATTTTCACTAAAAATGATACTTTCAAAAATAATTCGTTTAATGTGTTTGGAAATAGTTCTAAAATTGCTCCTCCTATGTATTCCAATGAGAAAAAGATTCTCGAAGAACAAGAAAAAGCCAGATTAATCGAAGAAGAAAAGAAACAAAGACTAGAAGAAGAAAGGTTAGAGAAAATTAATAAAGAAAAATTACGCCAACAGGAATTGCAAAAGGCGATTGAAAAAGAAAAGAAAGCTTTAGAATTAGCTCAACAAAAGGCCGAATTGGAAGCTCGGGAAAAGGAAAAAAAGAAAAAAGAGTTTGACGAAATTGTCGAAAACTGTTCACAAAAGGTTGCCCCTGAAATAATAGAAGAAGTTGTCAAAGATCTGTGTATGGATGTAATGGAAGACGAAATAAAAAAATATGATGCCATTGTGGATTTATCGTTGGACATAAGATCAGAACTGATTGAAGAAGTGTGCAAGGAAGAATGCAAAGAAGCAGTTCATATAGCAAAACGCTTAGTCGAGATTCGTCAGTGTATGCTGGCAAAGAAAACTCTTCAGCGCTGGAAAGCTTTGGTGATGAAATCTAGAAGGCGTCGAATGCTTTTGATGAACACTCCATCTTGGCTGTCGTCCATTAATCCGCCTTTAGCTTTACCTAAACAAACTCAAGTGCTACAGCGCATGAGAGACTTCCACCGTGGTAAATTGTATGATTTAAAAATTCCAGAAGACCAAAAAATTGATGAAATTGATGTTTTTGCACAAGTGAAAAAGAATTTACTGAGAAAGTCCCAAGATAATGATAAAACATCGTTTTCATCTAGTATATTTTGGAAAATTACGATTTTTATACCGTATGAAAAAGAATCAATGAAGTATAATCGACTTTTTCAAACATGGTTACGAGGAACGTTTGCTAATCAACGCTTAACGACTAATGAAGATCATATAGTTAGTTTGACAGACGTGTATTGGTTCAAGAAGTATCACTTGTCTATTTGTAAAGTTATGAATGCTGAATGTGAATCTGAGTACGAGAAAGCTACAATGGGAGCTCATGGATATCTTTTTTATGGAAAAGTTAATGAAGATGTTTCATTATTGCGTAAAATTGATGATATAATTTTATCGAAATGCGAATATGCAATTTTCCCAGTAGCGTTAATTTTGGCTCCAATAGAAGAAAAGCTTATGACTTGTATTAAAGAAAAACTCAATAATTTCAAAGAAAACAAATTAATATCAGCATTTAAGATATTCCACATAGCAGATTTGTCAAATAAGTTGCTTTCAACGAATACAAAGGAAGCATTAAAATGGTTGTCTAAATATTATCCAGTGAAACCCACTATAGAAATTGATTACTTAAAAACATTTTTGGATGAATGCATAGGCAAAGAACTATGGTATAGATTTAAGTTGGGTTTACAATCACCCATAAGGGAAGCATTTGATAAACCCGAATCTGTTATTAATCTTTATAATGAAGCTGTAGATAAAACAATTCTAATTGCTTCTGATAATGATCTTAAAAAATATCCTATGTTTGCAGAAGAATTCAAACAATATTTATATGATTCAGAAATATACCCTAAAGATTATGAATATTTTCCGAGCAATTGGAAAAATAATATGAAATATTTAAAATCAACATTAGAATCTTTCAAAATAACTCAATATACCGACAAGTGGCCTCCTGTTGATTGGGAATCTTTTCAGTTATCAATTAAATCGTTTATTTGTAAAACTGGGTGGTATAAAGACACAGAAAAAGTTTTCTTAAAAGTCTTAAGGATATTTATAGGAAATGATGCATCAAATGAAAATTGCAACAGGTCTGATTTTGAATTTGATGAAACGTCATGGCTGAGCATAATGAATGTATTAGTTTCTGAAAAAATAGATGGCGTTTATGATATCATCAAAGATCATGTCAATAAAGACAAATCTTTAAATGTTATGAAAGTTGTTTATAAAAAGAAAGATTTGTATAACTATAGAACTACGCCATGGTGGTATAGATCACCTCATATAAAAAGTATCAATAGTCGTATGGAAGACATAGATATAAATTTCTTGGATGATACATTAGACGAATTGGGAATAAGTTGTCCAAAAAGAGCAAAGATTGATTCTTCAATGGAAACTATTCCCGATGAAGAATGGTTATCGTCGGTTATTAAGAATTTCGATCAATCTATACAAGAAACTAATACGTGTAACAAAATGTTGATGGACTTGGAAAAGACAATTGAAGCCGAATGCAACAGACAAGCACAAATTGAGACGTTTCTGAATTCAATCATTAGCAATAAATAGTATTTATATTACTTTAATTATGAATTTTTGCATTTTGTAGTATCTAAAAATCATTATATTTATTATCGATGTTTTGTATTATGTAAAAAATGTTTGTTGAAATAAAAAAATGTATTTTTCATATCTTTAAAACAACGTTTATTTTATTTACTGTTCTATGTATGTAGAGCTTGATTATTTAAAAATTTGTTTAAACTATCCTTTAAGTATCGATTGTTTTCAAAAAAAATTATCTATGATATTCACTCCTTTTTTGAGATTTTGCTTTACTCATTTTCTATTAACTCTTCCGAGAGTACATTTAAAAAATATATATCTCATTCAACAGAATCAAGAATATACTTACCATTTATAATTTAGCCTGCCTTGAATATATTTTTATATTGGGTTCACTCTTCTACAGAGCTATAACTTTTAAAATAATATACAAAGATAGTCCCAAGATGGCAGTGAAGGTTTGTATGCTCAATCGGTCCGCTTTTCGGATCGTTGATATGACGAATGAGTGGCTCACGATCGGATGCCATACCTGAACATAACAATAACGAAGAAAAGAGGGATTAGACAACTTAGTCAATCAGTGTTGGTTCATGTAAAGTAGAACGGTTGAGTAAAATAAAAACCATCTGGAACTCTCGACCGGGTCAGTATTGTACCTTTTGCGCCCCAAGCCCAGTTGCACCCGTGGCGGGCGCCTACTCTGCCATGCTCTTGTTATGGCCCTTCTATCAGCCTTCATTCATTTTCTTTCATCAAGAAGATATGTTAAGTTCGCTGTGTATGATGCTGTTTGTCACGTACCATGGAGCATTGCCTATAGTACGCAGCATTTTGGACTGAAAGCATTGGAGAATGTCAATATTGGAGGTCGATGCGGTACCCTAGCTGTATTTCGTATATTCAAATAGGTTTTAGTGGTATATTTTTGTATGTTGAGATCATGCTGAAGTAGTTGAGATGCTTTTGCGGTGTCGTTATACGAGGTCAGAAGAGCTGTATCATCAGCGAAAGTGACAGTTGTGTGGTGTCTGCTATCGGAATGTCGACTGTGTATAGAAGGTATAGAACTGGACCAAGTACGCTGCCTTGAGGGACGCCAGATTTTAAAGCGTGCAGTGTGGTGGCTTCATCTTCGTATTTGACGTAGAATGTTCTATTTGTCAGGTATGATTTGAATATGAAGAAGTAATTCATGGGCAGTTGTTTTCCAATTTTATGTAGCTAGCCTGGATGCCACACTTTGTCAAAAGCCTGAGTTAAGTCCAGGAATGCTGCCGAGCAATATTTTCTATTTTCCAAGTCCTTGTAGAGTCAATTAAAGATCCTGTGTATTTGTTCTATAGTCGCTTGTTGTTGACAAAATTCAAATTGGTGATTAGGTATTAGGTTATCTCTTCAGTAGATAACCCAATACCTAATCACCAAGTCTCTTTCAGTAGTAGTTTTTCAAAAATTTTGGAAATTATTAGGAGTAAGCTGATAAAGTAATTTTGGAAATGATTGGGGATAAGAATAATCTTAGCCACTTTCCATTGCGGGAGAAAACAGCCATTTTTAGTATCGCATTTAATGTTTGTACCAAGAACTTAAATCCTTTGGTAGGAAGTTCTTTTACCGTTCTTCCTGTAATGAGATTGTAGCCAGACGATTTTTTTTATCAACCTTTGATATGACTGAGTACATACATTTGAATGAGAAAATATTTTCAAAAATATATCTTTACTCAAAAAGATTCTCTTGAAATAACAAAAAGCAATCTGAGAAGATATATAAGCAATTTTAAGACTGCATCTTAAAAGAAAGACTCAGCTGAATGCAGATTAAATCAAAGTATAGAACCATACAGATCATAGCCTATACTAAGTTTTGTACTATTTTTACTATTTATTTAATGTAATGATTATATATATTCAACGGCCAGTGCTTCATCTTGGCCAGGACGATCGCATCGTCGAACTTACGCCTGATGAGTCGTTTCGCATCGAAGATGGTGTTGTAGGGGTTCATCACGACCTGGTTCTTTGCCACGTCTCCATAAAGGCTGAAAGTATATTAACACATACTTTCAGCCTTCGTATATAACACAGTTATATAATAGTTCCATGAAAAAATTGTGAAATGTAGATTCGTATTGTACGAGATTCGAAGCTCACAGCTCTGAAAAGTCTATTTTAAACCTTCATTCATTTTGTAAGTCTATGTCAGCCAATGCAGTATCTCCTTGAACTTTTATATCCAGATCACAAGTTTTGTGTCTTTTCTATTAATACTGGACATGTACAAGCAATACATTTTGTACTGATAGGCGATTTTATATTGTCCTAATTGTTGCTATATTAGAAAT
Source organism: Stenopsyche tienmushanensis (assembly GCA_008973525.1). Classification (NCBI taxonomy): domain Eukaryota; kingdom Metazoa; phylum Arthropoda; class Insecta; order Trichoptera; family Stenopsychidae; genus Stenopsyche; species Stenopsyche tienmushanensis. The sequence continues at coordinate 359,328 of WACJ01000015.1, forward strand.
CAAAGTTTTAGTAATAATCGACGACTTAAAATTTTATGACGCATAAGGATGTTCATATCTTATGTGATATTTGTCTCTAGAACTGCATTATATAAATATATGCCATAATTCATTAACTGAGTCATAAAAATAACGTGTTATGCGAGGGCCAAGCGATTTACATAGCTTATGCAGAATATTATTTTCATTAGATAATATAAATAATTTTAGGGGTTGTTATAATACATACATACCTCAAATGTTTTCAAAATCCAATCATTAATCATATTGTTAAATTTTTTTGCAAAAAAGATGGTATGAAATAAAACACTGGTGTAATTATATAATTTGGAATATTTTATTATATAACAAGATAAATGTACAGATAGCAAATAAATACTACAGAAAAATATGTTTATTCACTAAGCAAAACTGTCTATTTATCTACACTCAAATTCTACACAAGTTCCAATTAGTTTATAGCATAGACTAAATCGATATTTTGACTAAGGAGGAACCATAGAATTAACCAACATAAAAAAATAAAGTCTGTGCAAATAAAAACAATTCATATATCTGAAACAAAAAGAAAATGTAAATCAATGCTAAAATAAAATACAAAAACATAAAAAAATCGTTGGTTTTTTTATCACAGAAAAAATATTTTAAATAAACCCAAATATATAATATTCAAGAATAAGAGCATACAAAAAGAACGGTTCCCTTTATATGTATGTAATAAAATTAGAACATACGATTGGATTGTTTGCATTGTCGGAGAGCTTCGTTAAATCCTTCGCACAGTGTAAGATCGGATTGACCTTGAGCACACTGCAAGAATTGCTTGATTTCCCAAGAGCATGGACCGGTCGGTTCTTGAGCTCCCGGAGCCGGTTGGTATTGTTGGGCAGGAGCAGCAGCTTGATGTTGGGGTTGATCGTTGGAACCTCCTCCACTAAACATGCTGGTAATTCCATGTCCTACCACATGACCCTTAAACAAAGAACATGAACGTTTTATTGACCATTTAAAGTGATTGAATAATCAATTTCGGATTATACGATACTTACAACTGTGGATCCAATGGCGACACCACCAGCAGTTGCGGCCATTTGACCCATGAGGCTTGGTCCCTGCGATGGAGCCATCATCGGTGCGGTGGGTGGAGCCGGTGCACGAGCGGGCACAGACGGTGGAGGAGCAGCCCTAACATAATTTTAATCATAATATCATCATTGTTAGATGTCTCAAACTAAGTTATTTTTAATCTAACGTCTCTCGCCAACAAGGAAGTAGATTTTATTCGTAATACGTTTTATTGAAAATTTATATTGGACATATAAGAGAGAGTTTGATTGACCTCGATGTAATTTTCTTTTTAGATAAGCAATCAATAACAATATGAATTTAGGAAAAAATCAATGTTCATAGTGGTGTTTATAAACAAATTTTTGTCCTATATGTATGGGTTATAAGCTATTTCATTTTAAATTCATACAAAGCAGACCAAATGAACTTTGAACATCATCAGTGTTAATACAATGTTGATTCAAATGCGTCATATGATTTAAGACAAGTATCACGATAATAAATATGGATACATTTTCAATAAACCAGCCTCTATTTTAAGTATGGAAAGGGGGAATTGAAAAGTTTTTTATCTTTCTTATTTAAAACTATTTATAGCCTTCTATTCTCGAATTCACTCGGGTAAGTTGCACGTGGATGGGGAGACACCCTCAGTTGGTGTAGAAGCGAATTCAAGATGCACTTAAGCGTCACGTATGTCTTCACCCTAGCCTGAAAACTCCCTAGTGAGGAAAGGAGAGTCGCGAATCAATACGTTCATTCAGGAGACCCGCTAGGTTAGCATTCTAAATGAAACTCGGAGGTTATGCTACCTTCAATATCGAGCGAATGAGGAGGTGAATGTATGATACAGACGAGATGGATGTAACCCCTTCCTATGAATGGATATTGAAGAGGCCCATAGTTCTGCAGTGGACAGGTTGTGGCTGCACTATGGTGATGATATATAACAACTATATTAAAAATTGATAAAAAAATCTGCTTGCATTGCTTGTTGCAGATTGAAATACTACTTTGCAAACAAAAATGCTTGTTTTGTTTATGTTAGCCAAATGTATTATTCCACATGTCCACACAGAGATGTGAAACTTATTTCCTAGAAATATTAAAAAATAAAGTCTTTCTGAAAATTATTTGCTGAAGACGAGATATAATTGGAGACCAAAAAAGGATGATGATGCATAACAGAAATAACATTCTTGGACGAAGCTGCTGTTAATCATCATAAGCATCATTTGCAAGATTAATAGCGGACGAGTATGGAAGTAGATATGCATCGTTTAGCTTAAAATAGACTTTTGGCTAGCTTGCGACTATCATCGATGAAAAAATATCCTAGCATTTAGGATTCATTCAACAATAGAGATTGGTGGAATCGATACAATTTTAAATAATGTGGCATGCTTTCCCTGAACATCCTAATGTTGATATTTAAATATTAAACTTAAAAAAAAAATGTTATATTCATTGATATTTTTTTTTAAATTGTATTCTTGAGGATATTGAATATTTGAAAATTTCAAACAATACTTATCAGATAATATAATTTAATACAATTGTCACGGTTCTAATCGGTTTTAATAATTGAAATTTACACGCTTTGGTTGAATTATTAATATTAACGATATAAATTATTAGTAACTGACTCATCAATAATTATTAAAAGATAAATCAATACACAGGCGAATGGTTGTATAACAATGTATAATGATTTGACAGAAAATTTCTATTAGACGCAATACTCGATATGATTTTTTCAAAGCGAAAATTGAATCTAATCAGATTATATTGTTCACGGTCAATCTAATTCAAACTGTTTCATATAATAATAAAATGTGACGTTTGAATTACATTATTCATAGTTGAGATGATGAAAGAGAGCTAAAAATTGCATGAAAACGTAGGGTCGATTATTTTCAGGTTATGATTCAATTGACGCTCAAAAGATACAGTAGAAGGGTTTTCTTGAACCACGTGATTGAAAAGAAGAAAGCGAGGTTATGTGTGGGGACTCACCTGCGGGGCGCTGGTGGGGGGCTAGCGGAACGACCGCGGCGAGGCATCTTTGCTTTTATTCGAAAGAACGAACTGTCGTCTTAGAAGTTGTCAATGCGACTGATGGCCAGACACTGACGCCGCAGCTGATTACCTAACGATCGCAAACGTCACAGCGAATTTCTAGAAACTTGTATTGACAGATTTACGAACGCACTTCAAACACGCGTTCGTAATCTCATCCGCTTAAATTCTATTTATTATTAATTAATAAAACATCATCCTAGATTTGCTTTAATAGGAAAAATACAGTGATTGCCATTATTAATAGTATTTATGTCTAAAATATAATGCATTTAGATTATTTCGTTAACCATTGTATTATTTTTTTTATGTGCTCGACATAAATTGATGTTTCCACATTTTTTTTTTTAATTGAAAGAATATTTTATGACATTAAGTATGAAATATAAAGTCGTTCAAATGTCTATCGCAGCTTTCTTGGTGGCACGTATTCGGGAGATTCAATTTTTGATGACTGTTGCATAAATCTGAATTTGTTGAATAGCATTCGTAATATTGGCTTTGTGGGTATTAATTCTCATATAATTAAAAAAAACTCCTATAATTAGCAAAAATGCTTGCTAAAAATTATAACGAATTTCTTCAAGAATAAATATACATGTCACATACGATTTTGTAAAAATCATAAAACAAATGAATCTTATAGGATTTAAAAAAAATATGCCTGCAGAAATTATGTAAAAAAAAGCTAATATCTGCAGTAAATTAATTAATATGTAAATTAAACGTGACCGCAACAATATTTAAGTCTTGTTTATGATATTTATAAAAATTAAATTATGTGATAGACTATTAAATTATTATTTTAAATGTATATTGTGCATTATTTCTTACAGTAAACAGACAATTCATTCCAAAAAGTTGATCTTGCTGACACGACCAGTGATAAATATATAATACGCACGTAAAATAGTTTTTAGCAAGTATGCGAACCACTGTTTATTTTTAAATATATAACGCCCCCTCTTTAGATTTGATTAAATCATTTTGAGAAGCAGATAATCTATTTACTAAAAAAACATTATTCGTCAGAATTCACTTTTGGCAATCGAATATAATAATATCATATTGCAACGTGGGCGAACCCTCAGCCGAATATCATGGCCTAGTTATCTTTGTCGCTCTCTCTTTTTTAACATCTATATTGTTCCTGTTTCGGAAAGGCTACGACTGCGAGGCGTAGAAAATGTCGAAACTTGAAGCTCAGAGCGGGAGAGATCTGTTCGAAGCTAAACCGAATCTATCGACTGGAGCTGGCAGACTAGGGTATGATGCGCCCGTGGTAAGAATCTAAATTGCGCCCCCGCCCCCCCATTTTGCTACATTATATTACAAAAAGTGCTAATTTTAGTTTTAAACAAAACAAAATGGCGGCGTTATAAGATATTCCATTAGATGCATTTTTCGTGATATCAAGAAATTCATTTGTTGGATTTTTTCTATTGACCTGAAAACGAATTTTTGATTTTTTATATGTGGAGGAAAATAATATACCTATAAAAGTATAAAATTAAAAATAAAGTAGGCTTTTTAATTAAACTTTTATATGTTCTTGACAAAGCTTACCCCAAAAAAGTAATTTATTTTCGCGAAATATTATAGTAAAAACCTCCCAAAAAATTCAGCCAGGTCGATTAAAAACTTCATAAGCTCCAAATTAGGCTGTTTTTGAAAATGTAGTTTCGAGATAATCTCATTTGACTCATTAATTCACAGATACCTACTTATTGCGCAGTCCATGTAAGTCTATGCATACTGTTTTCGCCGACACTTCAAATCTTAACATCGACGTTGCTAGTTGGGTAGTGACGCGTAGGAAGCGGGAGTCGGGAGGAATCGTCGGATAGCCTTGACTGCAGGATGACGTCCTTCCCGCAGCCAGATCTCTCTCTCGTGTAAAAAAGAGGTTATCAAAGCAGTCTTTTTGTTCGAATAGATGCACCATTACTTTCCAGCATGTTAAAAATAAATCGGATTTTTAATAAGTAAACAAATATTTGTCATTACAATATATGAAAATTAAGCAAAAATAGAAATAATCAAATATTGAATATAGGACAGAATTGTTATTATAGAATATAAATAGTTAGCAAAAATGTGCAGTGCACTTACAAAGAGTAATAATAGAAAAAAATAGGGACAAAACACCTCGCCTATTGAAAATAAACATATTCGCCAGATATATGGTTAATGACTCTATTCAAAAAATAATCGTTAGTAAAAATAGTACGATATGTAAACAATAAATGTTAGAATTTGCACACAATGTGAGAATAAAAATGTTTCTCCTTTTCACAGTATACTATAACTTTAATTTTTTATAAAAAATATTTTTTTTTTTTGGAAAAAATAAATATAATATTTCAATTATAATGTAAATGAATCAATGTTGGTTAAATATAGCGTTTTTTTAAATTATTTATTTGTGATATTTAGTATGAATATAATTTATTTAATTATTAATATTATATATTTTTTAACTTCTCTTTGCTAGCTGAAATAAAACATTTTAATTTTAATACATAAGTAGAACAATGATAAATAATTATTTTGGAATAATTTTTTTTTTATATATAAACACTCAACATTTTTTTGATTCAGACAATTCAATTTCATTTTCAATGATTTTTTATTTTGACCAAAAAAAACAACAAACAAACAACAACAAATAGACAACTTGATTTTGGATTTTCAAGGATTGCAAAAATATTATTTTTATTGCGCATTAAGTATTTAAAAGAAAGAAACATGATTGTTATGATCGATATTGAGTAAATAAGATAGTCTTGAAAATATAAGTTTTTTATTTTTATTATTAGTGTTAACTTTGTTTAATGAATATCATTTGCATCCGAAAAGTAAATAATAATATAATTAAAAATTCGGTATAAATTAGTGCGGATATGTATTGATTAAAATTGTTTATATGTTATGTTTAGGAAGTATTTTCGAAATCTTTTTTTTATAATCGACAACAAAGATATATTTTTATATATGTACATGTAAAATTATTTGAAATGAATACATGTATCTGCTGTTAATGTAAGAATAGTAATTTAGAACTTATTATCACAATCACTTACGAACAATATTATCACAATATTCTCTTTCGTTTCTTATAGTATTATTTATAAAGTTTGAACCTTTCATAAATCGAACATAATCACAATAAAACATTTTCTAATGAAAAACATAAAATTGAATTTCTGCCTGTTTAACCGGTTGACGCACACGTCTGGATTAACGATTTTCGCAATTTATGATCGTAAAATTAGAGTTAAACCGTCGCTAAAACACACAAATATTATTGTTTTGAATCAATTGAATTTCTATTGGTTGAAAAATATACCAAATTGATTTAGTATGATCTTAGGCTATTGTTTCAGAAAATATTGTAGAAATCAATAAAGTGCTTAAAAAAATGATGCATGTTGTGGAAAAAAGCATATCGAAAGATAAAATTACCTGCAGAGTTGTTATGCCCTTATATTGTGTTAATAAACTTGTACTACTTAATAATGAAATTTAAATACTTTGGTTTGATCTCCTTCACATAATGTAGAGGACAGTTTCTTCGATATTGGAACGGCATATTGGACAATTATTCACTGATAGTACACATCTAGGACAAAATACATGACCACAGGGCACCGTCACAACATTTGCTTCATGAGTGCAGCAAACCTTGCAAAGATCCTCTTCTAAAACATCTTGCTGTTTGTCTTCAATATTAACACTATGTTCTCTTTCGTCGCTTACAATATTATTGATAAAGTTTGGACCTTTCATCATTCGAACATAATCACAATCTGGCGAAAAATAGGCGTGTGCGTCCCATGGCTGGTCGGTTATTAGCCAATCTTTCAATACAATGCCACAATAATAACATTTGGTGTAGTCACTTTCTCCAGCATAAAAAAATCCAGCCGCAGCCAAGACAGGAGGTATTTGATTTGTATTTTGCCAAGGCAGTTTAAATGTTTCACATCTAGCATTGAAGTTATTAAACTCAGGATGCAACGGTGGGCCACTAATTTGTATATTAGGATTGAGCACTATATGCACATTTTGGGTTTGCTTTTTTATGTTCCTCCTTTGGATCGTCGCCCTCTTCCCAACATCCTAGTGATATTCCACAAGAAAAACATTCAACACTATCATGTGATTCATTTCCTGTGTAATAAAAACCCGATTCAGCGAGATCCTCTGGCTTGATGAATGTTATTGACCAGTCTTTAAAAGTCTTCAATCTTTCATCAGTTTGAGTAACGTCATAATTTTTCCAGTTAGAAATACTTGAAGACATTTTTAAGTGCTTGAACGCAATACGGAAACATGTAATCCCTGAGAATAATTATAGGCAACTGAATGCTCGATTTGAATGTGATATTTTCTGATAAATGCGTTATCGCCAAACGTCTCTCAATCTTAATCTTAATATTAAGAATACATTTTATATTGTTATGTGAATATGAAAATTAAAAAAATCTATTTATTTAAGGTTAAAAATTTCATATTTTGGGTTGTTCTTTAGCAATAGAACTTATTTCTCATTTTTATGTTCTTCTCTATTTTCCATCGCTTTTCCTTTGCACGATATTCTTTGGCAGGACTTCGAACCGAAACTGAACCAAAAACCGATAACCGGTAAAACCGTTATTTTTGTCGGAAAAAACCGTAACCAAATTGATAGTCTTCAATCTTTCGGCAACTTGTGTAACGTCAACATTTTTCCAATTAAAGATAACAGACATATTTAGTATATATTAAATTAAAAAAACGAATAAAATCGATATATATACACTAACAAAGGTGTAATTTTGTATGTAATTCGAAGCTAGCACCTTAAATATATCTCCGATGAATGCGTTGTAGTAGATTGTAGAATTCCCGATTCTTGGCTTGATATGCGTTATTGGTTCTTTCATCGTCTTCCATCTCATCTTCTTCCATTTCTGGCTTGATATATATTATTACTCGGTCTTGAATTTTTCGTCAGATCACTAATAAAGTCATAATTTTTCCAGTTAGAGATATTTGAGTACATACTGATTGACGAGATATTTGACATGGAAGCCTCGAGAAAAGTTATAGACAACTGAATGCGTTGAGTGTAATATTATGTATATATTTTTGATAAATACGTTATCGCCATAAATATAATATCTCTGACAAATACATTAACCCTTTCAGACATGAATTTTTTTTTTTCATCCGAAATTTATTAATGGTGTATTTTTTCGTCGAAAATATACACCATTAATATTATTTTTGTAGCTATTATTCAAACCATTATTTCTTACTAAATATATACTGACATCTTTTTAGAATTAGTAAAACTATTTTCGGGAGCACATTAACCATAATTTCCTAGGATGAGCATTATTCGTTAAAGTTCGCTTTGTGTCAGATTTGTATAGAGTTGGCATGCGTATATTTTGTTATAAATATTATATATCATCCTAACATATAATGATATTATACATGTTGAGTCATTTGAACGTGATTTTATGGCTATTTTTTATCTCGAAACTCAATCACATTTGAAAACTGTGTGAAAACTTAATAGTTATTAAGGCAATTTATCTCATAGCTTGTCATCTTTCATTAAATTCTTAACTCTGCAGTCTGCAATCATAGCATTTACTTTTTATTGTAATTGATGCGATTTATTATAGAAGAAATTACTTCATCTATAGTCATGGATATCTGCTTTACTTTGCTACAGACGTCTGATAATTTTCTTCGGACGCTTTCTTTATATTACTCCCAAATTAAATGCGACTCTTCTGACGTTGTTCATATCCTATTTCTTCATGTATGCAACATTATGAAGAATTTAATCTGTTAATGTTCTTCAGAGATATTATTTTCCTACCAATACCTGTATGATGTATCAAATACAAAAATTACATCGTATTCGGGATTAAGAACCCGGTATAATAAAAATCGAATCTGGTTATATGTTTTTCTTAATTAATGGAGTGAACAGGTATGTGTAGCCTCTTCTTCTTCTCAACCTCTCTTCTGCTTAGATAACATCATAATATTTTCAATTTTAGGGTTTCAGAGAAGACTTGTAATCGTAAGTGTCAATAGTCATTAACAATTAATAAAACAATTCTCCTTATCTTTTTCTATAAGCGGAAAATTTTCTTACCTTGGACTTTCATATGGTGCATTTATCGTAATGCGTAAGTAATATATCATTTCTTATCCCGATGTCATCTTAAAGTCAGAATACAATTTAAGATGACAATAAAATCTACATTGAATTGTTAAGATAATTATTTATAATTGAATTGGAAAAACAATGATAAATGTCTATATACGTGACTGAAGTCACGTATAGACAATTGTTATATTCATATTAGCAAGCTCTTTTGAAATATTGATACAATTGATAATAAGTACAAAAGTTGACACTGGGATAATAAATGATGTATATGACGTGAATAAATAAATGATGCCGTGCTCATTTTCGCAAAATGGTGGACAACTCCATTGCCCATGCTTCAGCATATTTCCTACTTTCCACCCAAAACGGCTCAACATCTTAACGACTCGCCGTATCTTACACCAGTGCAAGGTGGTGGAGAGACAAACTGCGGGAAGAACACATTTTCTCGTAGTCAAGGTTATGCGTCGACTCCCCACATCCTGGACGTCACCATCGGGCAGGAAGTAATGCACGCGCAAGAAAATATAAATGTTGTTCTGATATTTTAAGCCTCTGATCGTGGTCATGATTGCGGTATAACTTATTATATTCCGCGTAATGGGGGTGCTCATCTTCATATTTCGCCGTTGTAGAGACCTATCGACTACCAACAAGCTCCTCCTATACAAATTATTTAATCCCCCCACATTCACTTACTCGTCACCAATTTGAAGTAATACTTGTCATACAAACTTACAAAATCTTTAAATGATACAAAAGAGAGCTTTGAAAGTTGTGTACAACACCCAACCATTCACAAACATAAAATGGTTTCATAAAGCTATAAAACTACTATTCGTCAGCAAGTATTTTTTCAGACTCACTAGTAATTTTCACAGGTTATTTATCATTTCATTTCATTTCATAGATCTATTTAATCAGGTTATTTAACGTTTATTAATAATATTATAGTTTGATTTGGAATACAATCCCAAATTTTAAATTTAAGAAGCACTTTGTATAAATGTATATAATTTAGACCCATTAATTTTTTTCATCATATTTTCACAAATAAAAGTTATTATTAATATTAGAAGAGAAATGTTAGATGTTTTATAAATGTGTGAAAATGTCACATGAAAAATGATTTCCCTAAAAAAGTCTTCTATGAAGATCGTCAATAGTCGATATCGCATATGATATAAGAAGATAATTGTAATGTTCATATTGCATTTATTTATCGTGACACGCTTCATAATCGAATTGAAAAAATAATGATAGGTTTTCTTCTTTTCTATTTCTTTTGCGGACCCCCTCTTAAGCATTTTTTTTCGCGGACCCCTTATTGTACAATTTTTTTTTGGCGAATATCATTCCAACTCTTGTGACTTAATTTTTTAAAATAAACAAACATTTCTTGATCAAATATTGATCAAAATAGATCTTTTTATAATAACGAAAATATCTTGTTCAAGTATGGGTAAATATTTTTTTATATCTCCGCGGACTCCCAGCAATGGCTTCGCGGACCCCCAGGTGTCCGCGGACTCCTGTTTTTGGTATATTTTTTGGAATTTGTATTGATAAATTATCTAGGATCAACAAAACATGCATTGGAATAATGTCCTTGCATACATTAATTAAGAGATTAATATATAGCACAATGATGTCCGGTGCACACGAAGACAGTTTTCAAGCTAATGGGCGGATTCCACGAGTATAACCTTTTTTATTGCGAAAATTGATGCCGCATTAATTCGACACTACTCATGACTCGAGAGCTGTAGCGATAAATGATACTTTCAAACGAATCTGAAAATGCGTCCAACTAATATTCTATACTTTAAAAACCCTATAAAAGTGAAACTGCGTATTTCAAGGGGCAAGAAGGTCCCTTAAAATACACAGTACATAGAAAACACTCGTCTGCTCCAATTACCTTTCGAGTTGCGGCATTAAATCATACGGTGAGTGAGAGTCACATCTCGAGTGAAAAGTGTTAATTTTTTATCTTACGTTTTGTAGGATTTGTCGCTTTCGCTTAAAATTGTAGTTGTAAAGTTTTGTTTGAAAGATGTTCGGATTATCAAAAAGTCAAACTCTGAAGGACTTAACGAACTACTTTTTATTATATCACTCAAAAAGTGATCTATTTTATTCACAAAAAGCACGATTCTCAATGTCAAACATCAAATGATTTTATTTGAAATATTTAGTGTTGATTTCGGGAGACTCGATTTACTCGATGTTACAGGGCATCTTATGAAGTATCAAAAGATAATAATATGATGCTTGTAATATCGAGATTGGCTATAAAATTGGAAAATAAGTTTTGTTTTAATTAAAATTTAATTTCATCGATTCCAAATTTTAGCTTTAACTCATGGAAGTCAGGAGGCGCGACAACGGCAAGAGTTTTTATATTTTTATAAAATTAGTCACGACTTAAAAAAATGTATAGCTTTTGGAGCCCAACTGATATTTAATCATCGTATAATTACATTATTTGCATAATAATTTTCAATGTAATTTTAGCTCACAGAGGTTGGGACGCGCGATTGTTATTATTGTGCAAAATACCAATGCAAATGCAAAACGTTGTCAATCAATTGTTTCTAAGTAAAAATGCGTTATGGGGAAAATAAAACGATTCAAAGATAGTTCGGACTGTGTGTACGGGGATCCTTTCATGAACACGGATCACGTTCTGTGATCGTATTTGGGCATATCGGCCAAGAGAGAGGCTCTCCTGTGCCGTATCAGAGATCCTTTTTCTGGACCTCTTGGCCACAAAAACCGACCAGCCATGGGACGCACACGCCTATTTTTCGCCAGATTGCGATTATGTTCGAATGATGAAAGGTCCAAACTTTATCAATAATATTTTAAGCGACGAAAGAGAACATAGTGTTAATATTGAAGAAAAACAGCAAAATGTCTCAGAAGAAGATCTTTGTAATATTTGCTGCACTCATGAAACAAGTGTTGTGTTGGTTCCCTGCGGTCATGTCTTCTGTCCTAGATGCGCACTGTCAATGGAAGCTTGTCCAGCATGCCGTTCCTATGTTGAAGAAACTGTCGCTTACATTATGTGAAGAAGATCAAATCAATGTATTTAAATTTCATTATTAAGTAGTACAAATTTATTAACACAATATAAGGGCATAATAACTCTGCAGGTAATTTTATCTTTCGATATGCTTTTTTCCACAATATGCATCATTTTTTTCGGAAAACATCTAATTGATTATGTTTTCTGTTATATTTTCCAAAACAATAACTCAAGATCGTACTAAATCAATTTAGTGTGTTTTCATTCTTTCGATAGCTATAATTAATATCTTATCCCGTTTTAAACAAAGATCTTCTTAATGTGTTTTTAATAATTTGAGAGGTATATTAAGTTTTCAAATGTATATCTTTCCGATATCTTGAGTCTCATGTCGGACTCACGAATGCGGAATAACTGCCGGTGCCTTGGTGATGCACTGCTATCGCTTCATTGGAGACTGTTTGCATTTTCAGGTTATTGGTGCTTTAACCCCTTAAAGAATATTGCATCCAAATTCCAGTGATTCAGAAAGAGCATTCTCACATGTTGAGGTGACAGACAGGGCGGGTATCTTGTAGGTCGGAGATTGTGAATGGGAGACAGAGATGAAGAGAGTATCTTGCGTACATCGTACGATTGTATAGATTGTTAACCCAAATTTATTGACTAATAATGATATGTGAATGATATAATGAATCGATTTTAAGAGTATTGTTTGTGTTTACTTGAAGAAATTATAGATTACTATGTGCTATCAGCAGTTTTTTTTATTTATGTACAAGCTTCATACATGCTGCGACGGTTCTGAAAAATAAGTGGATTTGTACGGATGATAATTAGCGGATATACAAATATAGCATCTAAATATAATATCGTTATAATATAACATTAGCAAAGAGGTTTTTATTCCTATTTTCCAAATTTGAAATGTAATTAAAATATATTACTTTTATGATTAATATTATAGTTTGTAATAAAGATAATTAGTAATATGTAAGAACTTAGCTTCTAATCGATAAATATATGCTTATTAATCCACTTAAGATAAAAATGTTTTAAATGTATGTACAAGCTAGATATATCTTTTTTGTAAATAATTTTTTTTAATAAAAGTTCATTTTTAAAATAATGTTTTTTTGTTGGCTTTTTATTATGTATTTTATTTACCCAGTGAGGGTGATGGTAAGTATCGCCAGTTTTTAATTATCGGATCATGGAACGTTCGAGATAGGAACGGTCCAAAAAAGTTTCGATAGACGAGCTGTCCCGCTTCCGGATCAACGCGATGGTGATTCAGGAGCACCGACTCCTTGGTAGTGGATCGATACTCCTCGGGGAGGCTGCGGTATTGTACAGTGGTGACGGGACCGTGCGCAGATCGGGAGTGGGTTTTATTCTGAACAAAAGGACCCTGTTGTCCTTTTTAAATTTTAGCCCTATTAGCGACAGAATTTCATAGCGACAAAGTGGGACATTGACGCTCTGAAGGATCGTGAAGTACGCATGGACTTCGAAAAACGCTTGTCGGAAGCTTTAGAGGCAGGGGTTCCGAATGAGAGCAAACCAAGCAGCGGCGATATCGATGTCGAATTTATGTGATAGGAGATTGACACCGTAATACGGAGTCGGAGGAGAAAAAAAGACCGAGGGATGGTTCAATAGGGACTGCAATCTCAGATAGATGTCGTTATTTTGATATTTCGAGCCTCTGGTCGTGGTCATGATTGTGGTATAACTTATTACAAGAAAATCACAATCATCGCAAGAAAATCATCACGCAGAATATCATAAGTAAAATTATTTCCCTAAAAATGTCTTCTATGGAGATCGCTAATAGTCGATAACGTATATGGTACACGAGGATGGTTGTAAAGTTATATGGTGTCTTTGTTCTAAGCATTATAAATGATTTAAAACTGTAATAATATTATTGCATGTATTTCTCGTGATTAATAATCTCAATGTAATCTTGAAGAGAAAATATCTTTTATCAGATAAAAAGTTCTGCGTTGTATCGTGGCGATAATTATTTTGTAATTGAATTGAAAGAACAATGATTTTCTCGACAAAGGCTCAGAAAATGTCATATACTTATCTACATATTGATAAATTATCTACGAATATTATAATAAATTCCTACTGCTATAGTCTAATTATATTGTATTGTAAAAATAGGAGAAAGAAGAAAAAATATGTTATCTGATGTATAAAAATCTTTGTTTGTTCGTATGTAATGCGCTGCTATACCGTTCAGCAGATTGCAATAAAACATTGTCCACTTATTGCTAAGTTGCGCGAGTAACATAAGTATAATTAGTATATAAAAATCAATGTTTGTTTGTGCATATTTAAAGCGCTTTCATACCGTTCATCCGATTGCGATAAAACTTTGTCAACTTACTGTTTACACTTAAAAATAATATAAGCAAAGTAAAACTTGTATCTGTAGGTAGTTCCGCGTTAAGTGCTTGGACTCGTAACTTAATCATCTTGGGTTCGAATCCCACAAGAGATGTGGTTGGCAAGTTGGTGGATGTAAATCCATGTAAAAATGGTTGATAATAGTCCCATAAAAAGGGATTGCTAAAAGCCACCTCAAAAAAAAGTAAAACTATTATGTAAATATTATGTGCACCATGTTGGCGCATATTGGTCTGGTGAAATGAAGTTTGAGCTGCGGGGACGGGGAGAGAAAGGATGCGTGCGCAATGCGATGGTTAAATCGGTCTTCGAGAGGAAAGCGAGTGTACATTTGCTTTTGGATCCCAACTATTCGGTTCGTTCATTTCATTTGAAATGTAGTGTTGATCTCAGGAAAGAGATTAGTAAGGAATGCTTTTAATTTTCTCGATATTACAAGCATCACAAGAGATATCAAAAGATAAGAATATAATACTTGTAACATCGACATTAGCTATAAAATTGGACAATAAGTTTTGTTTTAATTAATATTTAATTCCATCGATTCCAAATTTTAATTTTAACTTATGGAAGTCAGAACGCGCGACGACGGCAAGAGTTTTAGTCTTTTTAAAAAGACAGTTGCGGCTTTAAAAAAAGGCATAGCTTTTGAGCCCAAATGCTAATAAAAGTTGTATAATTATAATTTTGTATAATTAATTTCAATTCATAGAGATTGGGACGCGCGATTGTTATTATTGTGCAAAATACCAATGCAAATGCGAAACGTTGTCAATCATTTCTAAGTAAAATTGCGTTTTAGGGAAAAATAAAACGATTCAAAGATAAAATGACAAGTAGTATTCTTGAGAATTTATATGGTTTTAATACATTATACAACTAAACAATGAGTTATAAATACCTTCATTTGATCTCTTTCATATAATGCAGCGGATAGTTTTTTCGATGTTGGACAAGTCTGTATATTTAGACAACAGGGCCCACATTATTCAAGTATATCTTGCAAGGGGAAGATATTCTAAGAAATCTTGGTATTCTTCTTCGATTTTATATTTTTTCTTTTTATTGTTGAAAGTAAAAATAAGGTTTTAATCGACGTTAACCGAAATTGTTCAGTTATTGTAATTGTCAAGTGATACAAACTCTTGAGATGTGTAAACGCCGAGTAATACGATGAATAATCGTAGGCAACTGAACGTTCAATTTAAATGTGATATATTTCTGATAAATACTTTATCGTGATAAGTGCGAGTAAACAGCGGTCAGCAACCTTTTTGAGCTCACGGACTACCAAATGGATATTTTTAGTGGATACGGACCACTATAATTCACAATTATAATACAGCAGTCCACTAACTGGACGTTTATATTAATTTTTATATATTGAAATAAAAGTGATCAAATGCGTCTACAAAAATGCACCTAGTTCATAAAATAAATCAATTAATTATAATTAAATAAAAAAGCTTTATTCATTTTTAATGCGACGGTTGTTCCTGGATATTTAAAATGATAAAATTTATATTTGACTCCAATACTGCAAGACGGAGAACTGAATAGATTTCAAGCCACGCCTTAATTTGATTGCTGTAACATGAAAAGGCAATTTCGCATAAATATGTCGTGGAAAATTGAATTAGAATTTTCATCGCCTCTTCATTAAGTAAATGGCTTTTTATAGAAAGCTAAAATTGAGGTCTTGATAAGGATGAGTGAAATTTACACTTGAGAGTGTCATCGGATGAAAGATGGATGAGGCTTTCTTTCATCTTTATGCATAAATTAGTATATTGAATGTTTGATCCAAACGGATCTATTATTCACATATTGCCAAGCCTAGGATCATCATTTTTGGTGTTATTAGTGAGTGTTCTAAATGCTTTTAAACCAGGGTTACCACTTGATAGTTGGCGTCATTTTCCCTCATATATTCATCAAAAATTGAAAAAATTGCAGATCACCTTCAACCAATCGCGTTTGCCACAGTAAAAGTTTTTTTTAAACCATCCATTTTACTTTTTAGTGTAAACACATCCTTAAATTCTCCATGTAAAGATATATTTAGATCATTTTATAGGAAAAAAATGCAATGCAATGAGATAGATGTGTTACGAAATTCAGATGATCTTTTTTCTGGTGGTAGGATTAGAAAATTTTAATAAAGTCAAATTTCTCTGCGAACCACCAAAAGTTTCTCGCAAACCACACGTTGTCGACCGCTGATATAATATATATATATCTATATATGTAGTGGAAATCGTATTCTCATACATTTAGTGAGAATGTTACATTAAAAACTTAGTCCACAATAAACCTGCTAGGTCTAAAACCACGCTAGTCCTCAACGCCCCCAAATTTGCCCCTTTGATGTCTTTAATGAGGGGCATAGAGCCTGGTTATGAACATGTACTATAGATAAACGGTTTTTAAACTTATATAGTCTACGGACCCCCTCTTGAGCAAATTTTTTTTGCGGACCCCCTCTTGAACATTTTTGGCGGACCCCATCACAACATTTTACATCGTACTTGAGACTTAATTTTCTGGTCAAAATAAATCTTTTTATAATGTTTTCTGTAAATAATTCTACGAAAATATCTTGTTCAAGTAGAGATAATTTTTTTTTTTAATATTCACGGACCCCCGGGAATGGCTTCGCGAACCTCAGTTTAAGAACCGCTGCTTTAGAGTATGTTTTTTTTTTAGTAATACTTGTACAACAACACAACTGTGCTTATATTTCATCGTGAATTGAATGAATAATTGTCTTGGTCACGTTATTGTACTCATGAGTGACAAACAATTTGAAGAAAAGACAGCTAGCAAAAAGTGTCATATTTTATTTATCAGATATGTTTGATTAATTAGTTGTAATAAAAAGTTACTGAGGAAAATTTTCATTATATTGATTTTCATGGATGACTCAACTTCTTCGACTGTTATCATAGAAGTATGAAGTCTTTGATTAATTTTTAAGATCGTCGCCTTTGATATGTTTTATTATTATATTCAATGTTTGGCATAGATACAGTGTTCATATCATCATCATCATAGTGCAGCCACTAACAGTCCACTACAGAACTATGGGCCTCTTCAATATCCATTCACAGGAAGGGGTTACATCCATTTCGTCTGTATCATACATTCACCTCCTCATTCGCTCGATATTGAAGGTAGCAACAGTGTTCATATAATATCGTTTATATCACAAATCTGTAGGAGTGGATCGTTATTATTTAGGCGTGGAAAATTTCCAAGAATCTTATCAATTAATCGAGCGTCCATCATTTACGCCATTGTTTCAAAATACAATTGCAAAATTGTTATCTATATGATGCTTTCAAGGATAAATACCTATTGTGGAAAATTCCTATGCGTTTTAAATTATTATTGAGACATAAAATATAAGAATCCAGGCTTTGTCACTTTAATATTGGATCTTGATGGATGATAATATGCAGATAGAAATATATTGTTATATATGGTTTTAATATCAGCTAAAGCAATTTTTTTTAAATTCCGGTTGTTAAATTTGAATCTAATTTCATATTTTGGTGGGTATTAAGATCCATAATCAAAAATTGTTTTCTTGCTTAGCGTAAAATAGTCTAATCATCTTGCACGGATTATGACGTTAGGTTTCCATCGCGCATAATCGCGGGTACGGTCTGTAAAGTGTTAAAGTAAATTATTTGAAATTCTTCTGATGCTGTTGTATTGTGTCTCTTCAAAGCTTTGAATATTTTTTGATTTTCTACAGGAACACCTTGCATCGTAAGTTGACAATTCGATGAAATAGAATCCGGATGTGATCAAATAATTTTCGTCATACAAGGTATGACGAAAATTAACAGTAAAATGAATGTTGTTACTTTGTGATAAGAATTTTGTAATTGAATATTGCCTACTATTTGGCTTAAAAATATGAGTAAGTGTCATTAGTCGTTAATTAACATTACTCAACAATTAATTCAACATTTTCCTATATCATATTCTCGAAGCAGAAAACCTTTTTATCTTGCAGTCTTTGTATTCTTTACTGTTTCTCGGAATATTTTATTCTATAAGAAAATATGATTGATAAGATATTTTTAAAATTAATGAGTGTCTTTATACCGGGTATTAATTATGATTAAAAACGGAGATAACATTCCATAAACGGATATAATATTTCATACTTTTATTGTAATATGCTTAGTAGATCATATATAGTTTTAAAAACAAAAATTAATCAGACAGTAAAATCAGCATTGCATTTCCGTGATAAAGATTTTACAATTGAATTGGAAAAATAAAGAAAGGTTTTTCCCAGTAAACAAAGGCTTAAAAAATGTGATATTCGTATGGATTATTACTGTATTTTTTCATTTTATATCTTGGAATTTGTATTGATGAATTATCTTCGACCAAAGGTGATACATTGAAGTCTCGTGCGCATTTGTACAGATAAGATAATTATGAAATAGATCTTAGCTTGCTGGATGTATTTTTGATTTTTAGCAATAAAAAGCTAGAATATCAATTCTTTGTTTTTTTTACAGAAAACCAAAATCCAAAGATGTATCTGCGGAAATGTGGGCTCATTTTTATGACGAAGTCCTGCATACTTTCATCTTGTTGATAATTAATCGATTGAAAATTTTATATTACATTCATCGGACGAATGGCGTTCAATCAGTGGCATCCGATGAGATGCATTTAAACATATCAACATCGTTGAAGGATGGAGTAATCTTGCCTTTTTCTATTTTATTAATCACACTATTCGCTGCTACTCATGATATATATATTTTTTTAAGCCGCTACCGCTATCAAACATGACTTGATTAGAACGCGAGTAATATAATTTTACATCATCAGAAGTAATCCAAATTCGCGGTGTTAATTGAATGAATGAACTAATTTTTGTCGTTAAATACTAAAGCGAGTTTATTTAAACATGAGAGTATACAGTTGAGTCTAGTAGTTACAAAGTAATGCTCCTCTCAATCTGTTCGCCTGTGAAATCTTTCAGAAGTGGTTGTATTTTTGTTTGCGGGTTGAACCTCGTTCGATCATCATAATTTAAAATTTTTTCTGTATTTCACGTCACATTTAGAAGCTTCTGTCTCGTGATTGTTGGCGGTATCATTAAAATGGTAAATAAATTACATTATTTAAATATCGCAATGTTTTAATTGTTTCCCTCTCTTTTGAGGCTTTCCTTTTCGAGGCAAGGATGTCTGTCGCTTACTGAAAGTTTGTCGCGAGGACGGAGCCCTACGCTACTGAGGGGGTGGATGCTCCCATCTTTCTCCTCGTTGAGCACTATTTCGGATTAGGACATTCAAGAAAGCAGATAGAAGCAGAAGGAGGCTTCAACGCTTCTTATCCAAAAAGGGAGGAGGTTAGCGAAGATCTATAGATGATAGTTGAACTGAATTCATCACCACACTACGTTATTTTAGGCGAAATAGAATAAAGGGGAAAACACTATAGATAGACAGTAATAATTAGCAAAAAATTTAATCTAGAATTGTAAAAATCAAAGCAAAGTTTTATCAAGATATATATTTTTTCTCATATGAATAAATTTAGTTGATGTCAATGAAAAGCGATAATATTCGCAATTGCTTAAATTTTCTCCTTGGACCATAGCAACGAGCATGTAGCACTATGAACTAGCTGTTCTATCACTAACATATTTCCTCAACTAGTATTAAATCTGCCAAATAGATCAAAAGCTCTACGAATTAACCTTTTTTTAAATATTCAATAATTGGCATTAACATTGCGGTATTAAAAAAACATCAAGACTAGAGGTCCTAAATATTCATAAAATCAATTATTCGAATTTGGTAAAATGTTCGAATTTTCAAGTAATCGAATATTTTATATATTATACACGAGGATGATTCAAATATAACCCGGAATTTGCAGTACAAATTTATTAGTGATATATAAAAATATAAGTGGATTTTCTTATTTTTCCACATGGTTCTTTTAATTAAAAATACATTTATTTCATCGGATAGGAAGGATTCTCGATCCCGTCTCCAAAGAAAGAAGGCAAGAAGTACCATTTTTTTTGGGTGCGCAACGCGTTTTTTCGTAAACAAAAGCGTAAAACAAAGTGAAATTTTAAGGGCTTTGTTTTCAAGCCAATATTCGTTTCAACAGAATCAAAAATATCAGAAATTTATTTATATTTCAAAAGTACAAAAAACCCTTTCAGTTATCGTTGAGGTTGGTTTTATCTAAAATATCACACTCTTTTTTGGTGTCATCGAAACGTTTGAATAGTTTTTCAATAATGTTTATTATATCTTTATAAACTGTTGGTGCATGGATTTCAATTATATCGGCAATTGTGTTCTATTACTGTTCTATTTATGATTCTATTACTTCTATTTCATTGTTAATTATTTGCACTTCCAAATCAAAGCTGTTGGACGACTTTTTGGTTTCTATCAAAAATTCTGACCAATGTCATGGATGAAAACTTTCCCCGTTTTTAAATACAATATTAACGTAATATTTCTTCCATCCGCGTTTTAATATACAGTAACATAGTTTGACTTACATCAGTATTCATTTCTTTAAGTTTTTTAAATAAAAATTGATGAATACCTTCTACAGTTATAAGTGTAGTATTGTTAGCACTTTTATTTTCTTTTTTCGCATTTCTTTGTTGTAATTTTGATTGGCAGAAGAACATCGAGCATTGAACATCGAAATAGGAGTGATGTCGTTTGTGCACCCCCATGATTGGAGCATCGAGTGTTTTCTATGTAGTATGTATTTAAACTATTTGAACTCATTTTTTACTTCAGTCTCGATCCCAATTATTTAGAGCTATTCTGGTGTTTTTATTTTTTTAAACATCAGAGCAACTGTTCTAGGATAAATACATTTTTCATTTTACGACAAACCACTAATTTATTCACTTCCTGGAATATATCGGTACAAGTTATATTTCCAGATTTGTACCACATTATGGAAGCTTTACTACTCAGGAACTACTCAGGGAATGACAACTCAGACCAGAGTTGTCATTCACTAGCAGAATAGTTCTGCACCATTTCAATAATTTGCAATAGATGATTCCAGATTACATTGAAAAATAACCGGGTGTTCGATCGCGATAAGGATTTTGGGCAAAAAATTAAAAACGAATTTTTTACCTTATCCGATATTTCGAACCGCTTATCGGGTTCAGTGTTAAGACCGCTGTCATTGTTCTGTTGATTTATAAGAATACTAGTCATCGTGATAAGTTATCAGTTGTTTATATATATACAGTCAGTATCAAGTTGTATACTCTCAGTTGTGCCTGACACGTCTCCCTATTTAGACATTTCACGTTGCATTTAAACACTGAAATGTCGTTAATTTATCCAAAATTTGATTGGAAGAACGTTGATCTTATTAAATACGAAGAACGACTGAAGACTTTTCAAGACTGGTCAGTAACATTTATTAAGCCAGAAGACCTTGCTGAAACCGGATTTTTTTATACTGGGAATGAATCAGATGATGCCGTTGAATGCTATTCATGTGAAACGGCATTAGCATTTTGGGAAGAGGGCGACGATCCACAAAAGGAACACATAAAAGCTAGTCCAGATTGTCCGTTTTTGCTGAGACAAACCAAACCGTTGCTGAGGGAAGGACCTCCTGTGCGCCCTGATCTTGCCACCTTTGATGCTCGGCTTAAAACATTCGAATCAAAGTGGAATAGTATACATCCAAAACCATTTGATTTGGCTGATGCTGGATTTTCTTATTTTGGAGACGGTGACAGATGCGAATGTTACTATTGTGGTGTTGTATTGAAAGGTTGGAGGATAAACGACGAGCCGTGGAAGGAACATGCATATTGGTCTCCGGGTTGTAATTATGTCGCTTTAGTGAAAGGGGAAAACTTCATCAAAGACATTTGCGATGGGAACACTGCACGTGCTGGTCATTGAAAACAACGAAAGCTTCTTCAGAATGCAATTCTGTGATAAAACAACCCATTATATTAAGGTATTTAATTTTTATATTTAGTTTCATATATATAATAGATGTAAGTTTATATATAAGAGTATTGCAGGCTATCTTATCTTCCAATTGATTATTTCACCAGCGCGTTCGTCACTCTGATAAACTTTTTTCAATCGTTTAAATCCATGATGGCCTTTTCCTACATTGATCCGTTCACTTTGTCGCATTACTTGTTTGCTGTTTATTTCATATATTCACCACAAAGCGAAACAATTCTCTCTATTGTCTTTCTCTAATCTTAACCTTTTATATTTTTATTTTTAGGTCTCATGAATATCTGACTTCTTCATATGATTTATACTTTATGTATATTGCTGAGCCCTATGTTTTTTCTCATGCTGATACACTCGAGCTACAAAATCGTATGACGAAAGATAATCGGAGAGATTAACACATCTTCTTTCAGGTGTCTCTGTCATTAGCCAGAGTAATTGGTCAAGTGAAGATAAGCAAGTGCGAACAGACAAGGATAGGAATGCAAGTCAATCTCGAAAGATATTTAGACAGTTGTCATCTGGAAGACATAAAGATGTTCGTAAACTTTACATTTGTAAATCGTTATAGAAATACGTAGCGTTGGATTCGTTTTTCGAAGACTATTTGAAATTTCACTGCACAAACTGCAATAACAAGAGAATAGTTATGCTCTGAAAATGCCCGACAATGAAACGAAAAAAGCGAAAAAAGCGTTTCGCGGTTTAGAAATTCATAAAAATAGAGTAAACATGATTTTACTTTGTTACATAAAGATGAGATAAATTCTCGACCGCCGGGAAGCGAAAAAAAAACTGTAAAAAGAATCTAAACATATTGTTGAAAATCACCTCATATCTGATTGAACTGTTTTAATGATTACCATGCTACATAATATAATACAGACGAAATAGATGTAGCCCCTTTCTGTGAATGAATATTGAAGAGGTCCATAGTTCTGCAGTAGACTGTGTCTGCAGTATAATTATTATGATATCATACATATTCATTAAATAGAAATAAAATAACTTGTAAAATCGTATTTAAGCGGAAGAAGAAAACATCCACCAAAATTATACGACGGGACCTCGCGTAATTTTGGTGAATATTAATTTAGAAAAAAAATCGGAATTTAAAAATAACTTAAACGCTCGAATACCCGGTATTTTCTAAATTAATATATATATAAGTTCTAAAGTTTTAAGTTCATTAAATAGAAATAAAATAACTCGTATTTAAGCGGAGAAAGAAAACGTCCAAGAAAATTACGCGACGGGACCTCTGTGAGGGAACGCCCGTCACGCATATCTGGTGGACGCAGCGACGAACGAGTTAAGCAACATGCTCTTTAGATATTTATTTAATATAACTATTTTAAATTAGAGTATTGAGACAAAACTGTGATATGATCGTTTTAACATTTAGGCAAAGCCCGCATTTTCATCGATTTTTTTTAAAAAAACTTAAAGTAAGAAAATGGGAATTGTCATCATGTAAACCGGACCCAAAGGGAATTGATAATTTTAGATAGGATATTAGGGAGCTATGGGTGTTAGGTGGTATGAGTGTTTGACTGAAGAGCATATTTTATGTTATTTATAAACCTTTATTCAGAAAAAAATACAAGGTAAAATGGTGTATCAATATACACAATTACGCAAAAAAATGGTTTAACAATTTAAGTATTAGATTATTATTCTTATCTATAATTACAAATGTAAGTTTTAGTTATTAATAAAGTTTACATAATATGAGTTAATTTAATTTTATATATATGAAGGACAATTCTAAATTTGGAAAACCGTGAAAATTTTGAAACTGAAAATTTAGAAAATAAAAAAATAATATGCTAACTTTATTCATGTTCACCACAAATTTTGCAAATTATTGAGTCCTCGAAGCCACATTTTCCACACACATATTTCTTGAAACTTTAAACAGATTTTTGTAGTTTTGTTTTAATTACAAAAACCTATTTGGCACCTTTTTCGCATTTGCACTAGGGATTCCAATCCGGATATTCGGATATTCGATATCCGGATATATTCGTCGATTTTAGACCTATTCCATATTCGGATATTTGGGAAAATATCCGAATAGTATTCGTAATCATTTTTGCCCGGTTGACACGCGTCTGGAATAAAGATTTTCGCAACTTATGAACGTAAAATTGGAGTTAAACCATCGCTAAAACACACAATTATTATTGTTTTGAATCAATGACATTGATTGTTGACAGTAGCGCTATCTACCTCATTTCTATTCTCAGAGAAGTTTGAGAGTTTTTGACCCGGTTGTTTTCGTTTTGATGAGTTTTGTCGATGTGAGATAAGATTTGAAGTGTCCACGAAGACGGTATGCATAGACTTATCTAGCGCAAAAAGCAAGTATTATCTGCTGATGCATGACGGGATTTGACGGCTGTGTACGTCAATGTGTTAATATAATATTTTACCAAATCGACGAAAGATCACACGAATACTGGGGTATTCACTACCTGAGTGAAACCATTACTTGGGGATATTGTTTTTTTGCCTTCCCCGAGCTCTGGTGCTATGAATATCTTATCTGGTGTGGAAATAACATCTCATTCTCTTTCAATTTCAAAATTGCACCATGAAATGCAAAATTCAATGTTGTTTCTCGCGAAAACAAAGAAATATGACAGTACAAATGACCTGAAAAATGATTTGAAATATTTAGATCAATATAGAAGGACAGAAAAGTTGGACGTGTTGTTTAATACACTTCTAACAATAAAACCAACGTAAACAGTTACTGAACGAGCATTTTCAAAGGCAGGACAAACTAAAACTAAATTAAGAACAAACAACAAACATTTAATGCTCTGTTATATTTAAAATATGAATTTTCAAGTTTCAATAAATGACAAAAATACGCTCGTTTTCAATGGTAATGTTTGTTATTTTCATACGTCAAAAACTATTCGGATATCCGAATATATCCGAATAGTGTCAAATTGTACTATTCGATATTCGAATAGCTGATAATGACGAATAATTGTAATCCCTAATTTGCACACAAGAATTCGAACTTGCATTCATAGACGTTTTCTGCATAATTTCTTTTTCTTCCTGTTTAAAATATTCTGCAAGTTCTTCAGCTAATTAAGAATAAAAGCTCGTTATAAAACCCATGAGTTGATTCCAGCCAGGTCAAGAATATTGAAGAAAATGCGCGGGCCATCTTTGCGATTTTGATTTTACGGAGTATTTTCTTGCCATTTGATCTGCCAAGTTTACATCGTATTTAGTATTATTATAGAATCTGATCGTTTCAGGTATTCGTTTACCGTTTTTTCGACGCTTATATATTTATGCTTTGAACTTAGTACAAAATAATGAAATAAGAATTCTTGACTCGCAAAATAGCATTATAATTTGAAATGTTTACTGCTTGCTTGGAGTAGGGTGAAATTCGCTATTCATTCGTCAGCCAATAATAAATATAACGTAATACAACAAAAAAGATGATGCAATAGCAAAAATTTCTAATGCAATAGATTTGTATCACAATCACACATACAAATCTTCATGATATCATATGAATCTCAGCGTTAGTTAGGGCAGATAACATATTTCTCGGTAAAAAAATTAACAAGAGAGAAGTAAATATTGAAAAATATATTCAATGTATTTTTTAATAAAAGTAGTAAAGGCAAATGGCGATGTGATAATGTCTTTTTCAAGGAATTCTGACAAATGGGTTATTTAATCCGTCGTGGTAGGTTTAGTGTTAAAAACTATCTTACAAACTAAAAAACATAAAATAATTCAATCAATCAAATATATATGTTTTTTCTCTAAATAATACAATGTTTTCAATTAGTTTTTACCTTAAACTTACAACCAACAAGAATATATGGAGTCCCCATTATAATTACAAAATGTAAAATATTTTTTCTTCAAGCCAATATTCGAACCATTATTTGCTTATTGAAATATCGCCACCTCGCCGTGTTTGATAAAATAACTTTTAAGAGCAAATTATCTATAATTTCCTAGTAAAAGCATTATTCGTTAGAATTCGCTTTTACCACCAGAGCACCCACCCCTGTTTTGAGAAGTACCACAAAAATAAAATTTTAGATTAATATTTTTTTTTCCTGTTTTTTTCTAAATAATTTTCAATGTTATAATAATTTCAATTGTTCCTGTTCGTCCTCTACTATGTATATTTATAAAATTGAAGAATTGATATATATTACAGTCCTTAAGCGCCAAGAGCGAACAAATAGGACAAATATATAAAAAACAGAAATGTTGGAAAATTAACCTATTGAATTGAAAATTAATTTAATGGAATAAAATATTATTTTGTTGTATTAATGAGATACTTATGATTATTTCCGTTAAAGTATAATTAAATAAATAAATCTTATAATAGTATACAAAATGAAAAATAGTTCCTCAATTTGGTCTATTCAGTGACTGGCAAATCTATGAATCTATGAAGATCTACGAATTAAGGTTATTAAAAAAATAACCTTTGGGGCAGAAAAAGCGTGTTTTGTCCTTGGATCATCTTCAAGAATCTTTTTTTTAAATACATTCACAATCATAACATTTCTTGTCTTCGTTCGAGTTTTAAAATTCAGTCCTTTCATTGTTGATGTTGAGTTTTCGGCTGAATATTGAAACAATTTTACATCAAACCTTCTTAATTATATTCCAATAATTATATGGTACAAGAGAAGATAAAATCAATTCGGTCCACACCATCGTTAATTTTCATTTGGTCAACATCTTCGATGCTGAGTTGTACCACAATAAACATCATTAGATTTTTACTCCATAAAATTTGAAGACATTTTTAATCAATGGATTGTTTACCGTCATCGTATATTAGATTCAAATTCAATATTTTGTCAGTTGGGCCTAAAATAAAATAGCATGATATATTGTTGGCATTTCGATTAAAATTACGTATGAAATCTTACACATTTATCTATATACATGTTTAAATCTTGTAAAATGATAAACCTAATGAAATATATAAAGTTATGTTGAAAAGTGTTCTTATTTATTGAGTGGATTATATGAGGAGGCTAACGGACGAAAGATGGATAAATAGTATCATAGAATAATATTTAATCATAACTTTTTAATTAATAAAGATCAATTTATTAAGGAATCGAAAAATCGAAGGCTTGTGATTTTTAATATATTATCGACTGAAATTTTGCGCAAATTTCTACAAAGCTAATTGTTTTCATTGTTTAAATAATATACATCAAGACAGTTACAGTCTACCAAGCTTTCAACGTTGCGAATTTTATGGACCACCAACACATTTGCTAGGTTTTTGTGAAAATTTTATCCTAAGTCCATGCGTAGTTTTAGCTTATTTTTTGAAAAAATAGTGGACTACAACAGAATCTTATACCGATAGAAATCATATCAAGAAATAATTACACAAATAATATCACTGCTTCTCTTACTAATAATACTGAAAGACGGGACACTGCTTACATTTGGGTATGTTTAATAATTCTATCACAAATCGAACAGAAAATGCTCGATTCTGCACATTTGATGCATTCTACTTGATGTTTACATGGATAAAACTTCACACACGGTTCGTTGTTATCACAAGATTGACAATACGTGAACAATTCAATATCCATATTCTCCATTTCTGTAGGTATTTTTTGAGCATCTTTGATGAAATTTTCTCCCTTAGATTGGCAAATATAGTCACATTTTGGGGAAAAGATTGCATGTATTGCCCATGGGTTGTCGTATCTTTCCAAATGGTTTATTTTAAAGCCGCAATAGAAGCACATGGCGTTACTGTTTGAATTAAAAAACCCGGCATCGACAATGTTTCTTAACAATTCTTCTGTGTTTGACCACGTTTCGAATGTCTCCAGACGCTTTTGCTCTGACATAAATTCGGGGTGTAACGGTGACTGATGGATTATAGCCCATTCGTTGTTCACATCCTCACTGCTTTCTGCGAAAATGGACGCTGATGAAGGAGCGTCGTTCCAAATGAACGATATGATCGATTTAAAAACTTCATTTATGCGAAACATTATGTGTGTTTTAAATATCGTTTTTTTTTTATAGATTTTATTTTTGCAAATAAAATGGTACACAGTGTCTGTGCGAATGTAGGTTCCGCTCTTAGAGTGACTGGGTTATCAAGATAAATTTTGATAAAGACTAGATAGTGTAATTAACACCAGAGCTACCGACATTCCGACGAAGCTATTTCTACCAAAACTAGTCAAGATGACTGATTGAGAAAAATAATATACAATGAATCAATCAATGCATATATATTGATTTATAAGATTTTTATTTAAAGCTCACAGATTCGCATATATATGTGTAAAATAAGCTTGTAAAATTACAGACCAATCGGCTACTTAGTTTTTCGAAATTCTCTCAACACTACATATAAAAATGTCGTTTCGAGAAAAACGCGTTTAAAGTTTTAAGTACCAAAGAATTGTTGAAAAGGGAAACATACTACTACATACTACTAATCAGCGATTCCAGTTCCATAAAGCAAAGCTTCAGTTTTCTCAACTTTGTGGCTGATCTAGCGTTTTTGTGAGTTGTTTAGAAGATTCGGAACCTCCGTGATTCACGAACTGCAATGCATCTTTTTATCCATTATTTTTAAAATAGGTTTTTAAAATGTTTCGTCAAAAATGCAGGCTGCGGTATGTGTTGCGATTTCCAATATATTTTTGCTCTCATTGTTATTTTGTGTATTAGAACCAAGGCATATTTCCAGTAAACTATCAGACGTTAATTCTTCATAAATGGGTCTTAAGATTTGCTGAACTTCCTCGTTGAGAGCAGGAGGATAGATACCTGTACAAATATAACGATTTTGTAGTTGCATGTTTTTGCAATTTGTACCAAGAATCTGCGTCTTCCGGATAGTGTGAATGCCGAAAAGCTTCATCAGTCGAAGTTTTGTGATAATATGTGACCCAAATAGCATTTTTGATGTTTTATATTGAGTCAGGATGCCAGCGAATAGCTAAACCATAATAATTAGATCATTTTTTTGTTCATTTATTAGTTAGCACTTTTTTTGTGTCCATACTTTCCACTTGCTTATTCGCTTTTTTAAATTTGTGTTAATATTTTTTTTTACTTCATTTTCCCCTTTACTAGAACAAAGATAAGAAACATTCTTAATGGAGCCTCTAGCCCAGTGGTTCCTAACCTGGGGGGAATTACCCCCCGAGGGGTAAAACGGCTTTTCTGCGGGGGTAATGGCAATATTAATTTTCAGTATGTAGATATAATAATAAAATGGCAGATGAGCGTCATATGACTTGCATTCTCTTCCAAGAAGTCTTTCACTGTGCTCTAATGTCTTTCTAGTAATCCTTCTCGCAAGGAGAGGGATGAAGAGACGAGAGACGGAGACGATACAGTTTCAATTTACTTGAGTACTAATTTGCACTTTCGCATTCATAACAATATTGTGAAGTGAAATGACTTCTGCTTCTAGAAAAAAGTGCTTGTATAAAGAAGCTTTTCTGCAATGATGTTTCACGAATATTGTTGACAGGAATATGGAAAAGCCTCAGTGTGTTCTTGGTACAGAGAACATGAAACCGAGCAAACTTAAAGAACATTTCGAGAATGTTCACAAGGAGTTGGTAGGTAAAGAATTCGATTTTTGATTTCTAAAAAAAAAAGAGTGTTCGCAATTGGACTAAACCTAAAATTATCTAGCCAGCAAGCAGAAGCAGATATAGGGGCAAGCCTGCGACTGCAGCGGTCTCAGGACAGTTGGGGCGCAATATATAATAGATGTAGTGATTGCTTGGAGCGCATTTCGTGAATTAGTTGTAAAGAATTGAAATAATCCGAATTTCTTCACCAACGACAGACGACGTTCTTTATGAAATACATCCTTAGAGATATATTTTTTCAAAAAACGAAAGAAAAATAAACCGATTTTGAGGTAATAATGATAATATTGTTCACTCACTCATAGATTCTCTCCTGCCCAAAAAAAATTATTAAAAAATAACTTTATACTAGCTTAACCATGTGTGGAAGGAAATGGAAAACCACCACGTTGAAAAATTAGAATATAATCCAGATCCGCTGTATTTCATTTTTAAATAAATGAAATGAACTAATTTGTAAGACTTTTCTGCCTCTCTTCTTTTTGTGAGATCATGATAACTCTCCATTTGCATGGTTTCAACAAAGCCATGGGCGAATTATCTAGCTGAGATAAGATGAGTAAGTGCTATTAATAGTTGACAACTAATAGCACATTTACTCATAGATTTTTATCCAAGTAAAAAATATCTATTATCATGCAGCTTTTACATTCCACTCCAATTCCCAAAATATTTAAATCTGTATGAAAAGAAGGTGGTTGAGATCTTTTTCATATTATTGAGAGCCTTTATTCTATGTATATTTTATCATTAATCAAACGATCGTAGGATTATTTATATCTCAATGTTATCTTGAAGACAAAAACAAATTAGTATAACAATAAAATATTATTTTGCGATTGAATTGGAATAACAAAGAAAGGTATTTCCAGGCATAAGTTCAGGAAATTTTAAAACCTTAATTTCTGTCGTAGGAAATTGCAAGGCTTTAAATGAGCTGGAGATCACTAAACAGGACTATGCACTAGGAAGTCCAAATCTAATGTAATCTAGCGTAAAATATGCTATTTTCTTCGTCAAGGAACTAAGAAATATTAGCAAAAACGACATCAAACTACCAGTTCAGCAACAGGATCACAAGAAATAAACATTTTAAACAGGCTTAGACTAAAAATACAAACATTAATCACCTTTTAAAAATATGAACGATAAAAATCTCCAAGGAGAGATTGCCAAGAGGAAAACAGATATTAAAAAAAGCATTATAATCTAAATTATTGCTATTATGGATTTACAGAAAAAGGCGCTATCATGCGCTGAAATCAGTATTTTCACGCGTAGAAGTGATGATAATACAGATAAAATAACATGTTTACGATATTTTAATCTCATTACCAGGAAAAAAAAATATTATTATCTTTATTGCAGAGATATCAATGCGAAATTAATAAACGAAACAATGAACGTAACGAAGGTATGAAATTCACAATGACAGAGAATTTCTTCATTTCATCTGCTTGTTGGTGCATTTTTACATTTAGGTTTGATTAATTCATCACTATATTGTTTAAATTGAATAGGTTATTATATTTTATAATCCATTTATATGTATTTCTATACATGTAAATGAAATAAAAATCATTTAATCAGATTATTTTATCGAACTTTGTTTGTACTTGTCAACTTGATCACCAGACGCTTCTTATAATGCAGAAAGAGACAGTCGTTGTTGATTTAAATCAAAGGTAGGCAAACCCAGTTCTCTACTTCTTTTAGTCACGAAAAGATGAAACGTTTCTCTTAATCTATATCAAGAAGAGAGAAAGAAAGGTGAATCTTTTCTCGAGGAGAAGAGAATCGATTGCGATCAACTGGTTGGGTATCCTTGTGTTAAATATTATATATATTGAAATAAAAGTCATAAAATATGTACGTCTAAAAATGCCAGGGCCGTAACAAGGGGGTGGCAAAGCAGGCGCTCGCCACGGGCGCAACTGGACTTGGGGCGCAAAACACAGAACCAATGAACCAATACTCAGGGCCGTAACTAAGGTATGATGCGCCCGTGGCAAGAATCTAAATTGCGCCCCCCCCCTCTCCAACAAAAAAAGGTTAAAAAAAATGCCGAAAATGAGATAATTTCCATAACATTTTTAAAGGTGATAATATTTTCTTAATAGTTTTAAACAAAACAAAATGGCGGTGTTATAAGGTATTCCATTAGTGACCATTTCCCGAAAGAAATCCATTATTTTCCATTTTTTTACGTCCATGATTTTGATCCTAAAAGTGACCATTTCCCGAAAGAAATCCATTATTTTCCATTTTTTTACGTCCATGATTTTGATCCTAAAAGTGACCATTTCCCGAAAGAAATCCATTATTTTCCATTTTTTTACGTCCATGATTTTGATCCTAAAAGTGACCATTTCCCGAAAGAAATCCATTATTTTCCATTTTTTTACGTCCATGATTTTGATCCTAAAAGTGACCATTTCCCGAAAGAAATCAATTATTTTCCATTTTTTTACGTCCATGATTTTGATCCTAAAAGTGACCATTTCCCGAAAGAAATCCATTATTTTCCATTTTTTTACGTCCATGATTTTGATCCTAAAAGTGACCATTTCCCGAAAGAAATCCATTATTTTCCATTTTTTTACGTCCATGATTTTGATCCTAAAAGTGACCATTTCCCGAAAGAAATCCATTATTTTCCATTTTTTTACGTCCATGATTTTGATCCTAAAAGTGACCCTTTTCCCGAAAGAAATCCATTATTTTCCATTTTTTTACGTCCATGATTTTGATCCTAAAAGTGACCATTTCCCGAAAGAAATCAATTATTTTCCATTTTTTTACGTCCATGATTTTGATCCTAAAAGTGACCATTTCCCGAAAGAAATCCATTATTTTCCATTTTTTTACGTCCATGATTTTGATCCTAAAAGTGATCATTTCCCGAAAGAAATCCATTATTTTCCATTTTTTTTACGGGGCATTATACCCTAGGGTCGGTCCTGAAAAATGCGCCTAGTTTATAAAATAAAACAATTTATTATAATGATTATAATCAACGACTGGATTTCAAGTCGAGATCATTACCTTGTTTTGATTGCTATGACAGATGAAAAGGTCTTTTCGCATAAATATGCTGTGGAGAATTGAATTCGAATTTTCATTGTCTCTTCACTAAGCAAAGGGACTTTTTATAGAAAGCCTGTCATCTTGATAAGAATGAATGAAATTTAGAATGTCGTTGGATGAAATATCGACGAGGCTTTCTTTTAGCTACATGCATAAAGTTGTATCTTGAATGTTCGATCCAAATGGATCTATTATCTACATATTACCATGTCTAGGATTTTCATTTTTGGGATAATAATGAGCAAAATATTCAGTGAGAGATTCCAAGTGCTTTTAAACCAGGATTACCACTATAGTTGTCGTCATTCTCCCTCATATTTACAACCAATCGGGTTTTCCACAGTAATCTTTTTTTAAATTTTCCCGGAATTTATCAGGAAAAAAATATTTGCTAGGTATGCAAGCTTTGCAAGCCATTCAACGTCAGATGACATTTTTTGAAGTTTCGGATTATTTTTTCGTTGGGAAAATAATTAAACTTCTTCTTATAAGACGAAAAGTTGGGTCAGTATTTTGTCCATCGACAACCAACTCACCTGAGCATGACGAAGAAGATGACTATACTCTGAACCCATTTCTTTGTTTGAGTGATCTGGTTATATATCAATACATTTTTTTTTCATTCAATATTTTTTTCCGAGCTGGTTGTTTTACCGGGTGAATTAAATGAACAAAATAGTTCTTGATACACAACTCTGACAAAACAGAGTAAGAACGCTTTGTTTGTAATATCAGTAGATTCGTCAAGTTTAATTGAATAAAATGATGAGTTTTTCACCATTTTTATTATCCGATTTTGTATATCTTGACTCACATCTTCGATTCTGCGCTCGATAGTACGAGCAGACATTGGAATCAGTTTCAATTTCTGGATAGCTTGTTTTCCCAAAATATGTTCACAGGCTGTTAACATGCAGTGCTAAATTCATTTTTCTCCAGTCGTATACAGCTTTTTACATTACGCGATCTGATTTGCTATCAGATGTGAAACATTTAATAATGATGAAGCGACAAATATAATATCTCAAATTACGAGGGTTTCTTCACAAATAACATAAGTCAGAAAGGTTCTGACGGCAATTAAAGTCTGAAAAATTATTCGCTACGATCGATTCCTATAGAAGAATCTGCAAAAAGCTTGAATCTGACCCAAGAACTAAAAAAGGTTACGAACTCGAAATTAAAGTGATATAAATGTACACGTAGAAAGTGGAAAGTCGTTTCAAAATATCTACGTCTGAAACAGCTACATATGAACTACAGACAAGGAAAAGCAATTATAAACAGCTATAAAGAAAACGACATTTCTATATCACTTTTATTTTTATTTTTAATAATGAATGAAATATTTTATTAACTACAAATTAAATCATTACTTATATATATACAATTTGATTTAATTTTAGTTTTGCAATTTTGACATTGATATTTCCACAATTATTCAATCTACTTGTTCAATTGCCATTCATATATCTTTAATATCTCAATAGTAAAGCATCACGATTGAAACATATAGATAACACATCACTGAATAAGTTCATAGGATTTTTTCGATTTAATGTTTTTTTTTCTTTCTTCATTTGTGGTCGTTTTTTGCAATTCCGTCAATTTTTTTTTCTTCGAACTTATTGAATAATGTGTTACATGATTGGTTAATTTTTAAAAATAACTTAGCACTAATCTTTTTTTTATTTTTCTTTCTTTTTTAAATTTTTATAAAAATTATATTTTTTTATTATAATTACATTATTTTTTATATATACACTCATCCCTCGATTTACGAAGTAGATACGCTCCGATAGAAAACGCGTAAATCGAAACCGCGTAAATCGAGACTTCAAGTTTATACAAAAACGGGATGCAAGGATGAGCGTCACTTGACGCAATAGAGAGGGTCACAGACGTCTGGTCCTAGAAATTGGAATAATCTGATGCAATATACGCTTTTGTGTGATGCGTGCCACAAAACATTTTTTGATTTTTTTTAAAAATGTATTTTTTTCTGACCGCGTCTAAGTGAAACCGCGTAAAATGGGTACCGCGTAAATCGAGGGATGAGTGTATTTTGGATTATAGACTTTTACTACTACAGTTAAAGCTAGCTATAAATATGGAAATTAGATAAAACTAGAAATAAATAGATGGTGTATACAAATATTATGGTGCTTTTTTGTGGGGCGCCTATCATTGTGATAAAATACAAATAGTGACAAAACCAATGTTATAAAAACATAAATAATATGAATATTCATTTATATAAGTAATGCTGTGGGTAGTCTTGCCATTAAGTATTCGGACTAGTAAACCGATTGTCAATGGATCAAATCTACAGGAGGTGTGGTTTGCGAACACATTTTAAAAAATCCCTTTGAAAAACCATGCAAAGATAACAGGGATCACTAAAAGCCACCTCAAAATAATTTAGCAAAATTTTATAAATTCATAACGTCAATTATTAACATATTGAATTGAATAGAGCTTTTAAAACATCTTTTATAAATTATTCAAAAGTATTTATCTAATATATAAAAATGAATTGGATTTTGTTCGTTCGAAATGCGCTATCCATACCGTTCATCAGATTGCAATAAAACTTGATCCACTTATTGTCCAAGGATTCAGCGGGTAATATAGGCATAGTTTAATATATAAAAATTAATGTTTGTTTGTCTGTATTTAATGCGCTGCCATACCGTTCATTCAATTGCGATAAAACTTTTCCAACTTATTATTTGCATTTTCTCAAATAATATAAGTATAGTACAATTAACTTACTTTGTATGTTTTTTCATATTTTATAATAAAACTAACAAAAGAAAATGAATTTCAATCTTTCTATCATTGCTAATTAAACAAGATAACTCTTTCAAATTTCAAACGATTATTTTTAGAATAAATACTTCTGTGGCAGCAACGCGCCGGGTACCTAGTTACTTCATAAATAACCTTTCATAACCTATCTTTTTAAATTTAAACAAAAAATAAGAATGATT
Organism: Stenopsyche tienmushanensis; assembly: GCA_008973525.1. Taxonomy (NCBI): domain Eukaryota; kingdom Metazoa; phylum Arthropoda; class Insecta; order Trichoptera; family Stenopsychidae; genus Stenopsyche; species Stenopsyche tienmushanensis. The sequence continues at coordinate 395,876 of WACJ01000015.1, forward strand.
CAGTTTAAAAAGTAAACAAATTAATAAATATTGACATGTCAAACAAAAACTTATTAAGAATATTTAAGTTTATAAGGTAAATCCGCCACTAATCTTCATGCTAACGTAATATTGAAAATCTGATTTTATACCTGGACCAACAGTTCTAGACAAGCAATTCGGTTGACATTATCACTTTCATTGTGCTCGCTCTTGAGTATACTTTTATAGGTCATTGTATGATTTTGTATTATAAAGCATCATGGTCAGCATCATCCATAAAGTGGGGTACAAAAAAAAATGAGTAGTCATTTGTAATACCTGAAAATAAAAATAAAATTAGTAGAACAATATGATTAAAAAAATGTCAATACGGCCATTATGATCACTTCTCTTTGTTTGTTTGTGTTTGAATTTTATTTCGAGAGCTTTTATCCAGTACTCCGTTCATTTCATACGCATTGGACCAACTCAGATTTCATATAAATATTCAAGGAAATGTTAAAAAGATAATATTAAATCGCTGTAATACCATCTGACCTGTAGGTAGTCCTCCGGCTAAGCGGTTGGACTCGTGACTCAAACATTTTGGGTTCAAATCTAAAGGAGGTGTGACTGGCGACCACATTTTAAAAACATATATTCACTATAAAAAAAATTATGTAAAAATGGTTGGCAATAATGCCAAAAAAAGGATTAATCTAAAAGCCACTCACGTGTGCCATCAGTATTGAAGTACGACTGCGAAACTTAAATAAATACTCAAGATTCGTTAAAAGTCGAGATCTACCCTAAGATATTCGTATCTACCTAAGAAAATATCGACGCATGACGTTATAAAACCACATCGATAAAAGAGGGTTACTTTGGCTTGAGAATGAAAATTGGCAGCATGAACGGATGAAATAAGGCTGTTGTGGATTCGAGCGAGGAAATGAGACGGTTTGTAGAAAAGTTTATCAGGATGACGAACGTGCTATTAAAAATATTGCTATTATCTGTTCGCAAAATTGATTCTTGTGATAAAAAAGAGGTGTGAGCACTTTCTTGCGGTAGAAATAAAACTTCTTACCAGGAAAAAAATATTTAATACATAGCTTTTTTCAGTTTTTTTAACGATTATTGTATGCCCTTTGTTTCGCTCGATACTCTATACTTCTTTGTAAAGTACTTGTAGGCACTTTTCTTGGTGGTTTATTCGCTTTGTTCCGTTCTATAAAAGCTCGCACTTTGTCTGTAATTATCTTTTTCTCTATTTCGCTTTTCATACAAAGGAAAATTTAAACTAAATGATGAAGCTGTGTTTGTGTATTATATAAAAAGTGCTACTGGTTGCTTTATGCGGCGCATACGCGTAGCTTGTCTAGATACGTGTTTGTGCGACAGAGAGGGAGATAGTAGAAACGATTTTCCCTCTCTTTATGACCAACTACCGCTTGCAGTTTCACTTTTCGTGACGATCAAGCCGATACCACGCCCATACATGTGAAACTTTGAGCAAAAATTTTGTAGATCACGACTTGTTAATGTGCCTATTTTAATACATCTCTGATTACGTTGTAGATTATTGCTTTAAATATCGACGTGCTCGTTATCGTTTTTTTGCGCAGTTACAACGTTTATTTATAACGTCGTTTTTATCATAAGCCTTTAAGAACGCTTGATTGATCTTTGAGGTGTGGAAAAATACTGAAAACTTATCATATCAAGATGCTTTTGTTGCTTCAAATATTGATACAGACACGTCATCAATCAATTGTTTCGTTATATAAATGCTTATTGAGAAAAACAAAGCAATTGAGAGATAATATCATTTGATATATTCTTGCAAAATTAGATGCTTTACAAAACAATGCATTTACGAAGGTTAAGCTATTATACGAAAAAATGCTATTAAAAAATAATAAAACCATCTGCCGTTTATTGTAATGGTTCGGGTTCAAATCCAGATTGTCCCATTGTTTAAAAAAATATTGCTGAAAACTTGATAAATTAATTATTTCATAATAAAGATGCCTATTATGACAGTGTTATTGCAAATTTATATAGTATTAATCAACTTGTGTTCATTATATTTATGTTTACCTTAATATGATGACAGTTAATAAGCTTCGATTGTTGGTGCACTTCCAATATTTATTGAATTACTGTTCTGGTCACGTATAGATTTCTTATCGCAAATTTCAATGATGAATTTTTCTCCTTTCACTAAAGTGACATAATTACAGCCTGGAGACCAATAAGCATGTTCCTTCCATGGATCGTCATCCGTCTGCCAATCTTTTAATACAACACCACAATAGTAGCACTCGCATCTATCACCGTATCCAGAATAAAGAAATCCTGCATCAGCTAAATCAAACGGGGTTTGATGTTTATATCTCCAATTTGAGTCGAATGTTTTAAACCGAGCGTCAAATGTAGCAAACTCAGGAAGCTTTGGAAGTCCTTGGTTGGTTTTATTTGGGTTCAACAAAAACGGACAATTTGGACTAGCTTTTTTGTGCTCGTTTTGTGGATCGTCGCCCCTTTCCCAAAATGCTAATGCAGTTTGACATGAATAGCATTCAACGGCATCATCTGATTCATTCCCAGTATAAAACAATCCGGCCTTTGCGAGGTCTTCTGGCTTAATAAATGTTATTTTCCAGTCTTGAAAAGTCTTCAGTCGTTCTTCATAGTTAGTAAGATCAACATTCTTCCAATTAAACGTGGACATTATATTGAATGCAACGTGAAATGTATAATCAGGGAGAAGCGTCAGACACAACTAATGAACAACTTGCTAGTGACAGTTATCTATTTCTGATAAACGTTATCACGAGAACATTCTGTGAACATTTCAGAAATATTTATATAAACTTCATGAATTTATGAAAATATTAAATATATCAATACGAGGCAAAAAGCGACAGGCCTAGGATTTGGTTAGGTTTGGGTTTTCAACAACTTTGGAGTGTCTATGCAGAGATCCGTTCATGAACGCAGACCATATTCTGTGGATATGTTCGGGCATGGTGTCCAATCGCGAGGCGTTCCTTCGTTGTATCAGTGGTCCGAAATTCGGCCCGGTTGGACACGGAAACCTTGTGGCCACTCCCTCTAATTTTAGGGCATTTAGAGCTTTTTGTAAAAGTTTTGGGGGAAAATGCATCCTCAGGGCTTTTTACAACCTCCATCGGGTCGTAGAAACCTTTCCTTGCGACCGGTAGTGATTAGTGAGTTCGCACCCTTTTTTTTCGGGGCCGCAAGTGAGACCCAAAACTCTTCCCTACCCTATACAACATATATCTATGTAATTATTTTTATCTACAGAACCTCTTCTTCTTGAAAATTTTCAATTCAAACTATAGCTCCGATGATATTATTCATAATTTTTTTTCACTAAAAACCTGGTACCGTTGCTACATGTCGTGGTGGACAAACATTGAGTTTTATGTATATAGATTACATTATTTACATTAAAGCTCTATTGATATTATATATCTGATAATATCTTTAGCGCAATGATAAGCCTCAAAAATACGAAATCCGGCCGATAACGAATATTATTACGACCCAGCTAACAAAACGAGCACGATTCTAAAAAAAGTGCTCTATTACTTGGATAATGACGACAGTCCAGAGCAGTTCACAAGGTGCTATATAAAACGATCAAGTTTCAAAGGATTTTCTAAAAAATTTCTTTGCGATTGCGACACGAATTTCAACATCTAGGAAGAAATATTGGAACTAGTACCGATGTGCGGTTCTACTACGGAACAAGATATATTTTATTGCATTTATGAACTTCTTTAAAAATACATTCTACTTCTGTTAAAATTAACTTCTGTAGCTACAGATGGCGCTGCTTCAATTACTGGAAAAAAACAAGAGCTTCGTGACATTACTACAATAAAAAAGCGACATTTTTAGCGGATCCATGATTCACCATTCACATTGTATTATAGATCAAAAATAGGCTATAAAACTTGGAAAATGTTTTGTCATATGTCAAAAAAGTAATCAATTTCATAAGATCTCAAGGCTTAAATCAGCGACAACTCTCCGCTTTTTTAAATGAATTAGAATGCAAATATTCCAGTCTATCTTACTATACCAAGGTACGCTGGTTATCTTGCTACAAGATTCTCAAACAATTTTGGGATTTGAAAGAAGAAATTTGTCAGTTTTTAATAACTAAAAATCAAGATATAAGCAAATAGTTCTTTGGGAAAAGCAATTGAAAAACATGAGACCTGAATCAATCACGTTTAAGTGAAAGTGCATCGTATCAAATTATGCAAAAAAATTTAAGCCTTAGAACTAAATTTGAAACCAGATATACAGACTTTGGGTGAAAAATTCTATTTGTTTCCTTCGATTTTTTCAATAAAAATAGAAGCAGTACCTAACTATATGGGTTCAGGAGACTTCGAATTTATATATAAAAATAAACCTATATTTTTAAGAAAATTTGCATTTTTTTAAAGTGTCTAAGCTCATTTCTTTTAAATCTGGCCCATGTTGGCCTTTGAGTTTGAAGGCTCTAGATAACAAAATGTTTCAATTGTATTTTTTGTCTTTCCTTTTTATCAAAGTACAGGTAGGAGTGAAAATTTTCAATCGACGTCCTTTAATCTTCAATTGGTAGCCTTTCGTTTAAAAATTAATCCGTTCAACTGAACAACCGAATCCAATGAGCCTTTATGCATCACAAAGAAGATCAAAGAAGTTGATGAAGAATTATTGACAGGGAAGATGACGGTTATCCATGGAATGGTCATGTTTACATTAAGGTTAAATAAAATAATAAAAAAAAATTAAAGCTTTATTTTTTTATTTAAAAATTGATATATACACGTTACAACATTATTTATTCAATAGTTATTCTTACAGTAGCGTTTCTCAAACTGCTTTCTGTGGAAACCTAGACGTCAAAACTTGAGTAATAATGATTTTTTTGTGTTTCACAAAAGTAATGGGACACGCGTGTAATTAGGAAAATAAATGAAGAATACTAAAATATTTAATTTAATTGCTGTTGATTAATTTATATAAAAAGGTACCAAATTTAACCAAATAGGGTGAATTTAGAAATAGAGAAAATAGCCGGGGTAGAAACATTATTAGAAATTAGGAAATTAATAAGAAACATATCATTCCAAAAAACATCAAACCATTCATAAAACAAGAAGATTGGGTACCACTACATAAAAAATAACTTAATATATGTTCGTGACTACTCAAACAAAGTTGAATGTTTTTTAGAATGATGCGGTTACGAAAACCTAATGTTTAAATAAAAAAGTAAAACATAACACTGATTATAAAACATGGGTATTTTCGATTGCCAAATTAGTTTTCATTGATGAAATAATGTCTCAAGACAAAAAATTTAATATAAGGTTAGGAAAAGTTAGACCTGGACAATCCTTTGTAGGAATGTTCTCGAAAAAAGATGCAGGTAAAATATGATAACTTAAAAAGGAAAAATTACGAAAAATAATAGCAGATCGTAAAGCACATTTGGCATTTCCAGAAACGTCTCCTATAGAGGTTAATTCGATAACAGATATGATAACGGTTGTCTCGATAAGGATAAAAAATATTTCCCGATTTATGGCTGTATTGGATGAATGCCTCTTATGGGTTTTATAATTTTAATACTTTGATTTGATCTTCTTCACATAATGTAGCGGACAGTTTCTTCGATATTGGAACGGCATATTGGACAATTCTTCACTGATAGTACACATCTAGGACAAAAGACATGACCACAGGGCACCGCCACAACATTTGCTTCATGAGTGCAGCAAACCTTGCAAAGATCCTCTTCTAAAACATCTTGCTGTTTTTCTTCAATATTATCACTGTGTCCTCTTTCGTTGTTTTCAATATTATTGAGGTAGTTTGCGCCTTTTACCATTCGGACATAATCACAATCTTTTGAAAAATAGGCGTGTGCCTCCCATGGCTGGTCGGTTATTCGCCAATCTTTCAATACAACGCCACAATAATAACATTTGGTGTGATCACTTTCTCCAGCATAAAAAAATCCAGCCACAGCTAAGACAGACGGTACTTGATTTGTATTTTGCCACGGCAGTATAAATGTTTCAAATCTAGCATTGAAGTTATCAAATTCTGGATGCAGCGGTGGGCCACCGATTTGAATATTTGGATTAAGAATATATGCACATTTTGGGTTTGCTTTTTTATGTTCCTCTTTTGGATTGTCACCCTTTTTCCAAGATCCTAACGATAGTTCACAAGAAAAGCATGTGACTATATCGTTTGATCCGTCCCCAGTATAATAAAACCCAGATTCAGCGAGGTCTTTTTGCTCAAAGTGTGATTTTAACCTGTCTGGAAAAGTCTTCATTCTTCCCTCACATGTTGTAAGGTCAACAGTTTTCCAAGTATCGACTACCGACATTACGATTTGTATAGTTGAAATAAAATAATGTAAACTGAAATGTATTAACGACAATGTCCCAAGAACCGGTGGATTGTACTAAAATAGAATGGTTGAAATTCTACTATAAATTATTACATTATTTACACTAAAACTCAATTGATATTACATTTTTGATAACGGCTCTAGCACCATGAACAAGATAAGCCTCAAAAATACGAATTCCCGGCACATAACGAATATTTTTGCCGGTCAAGCCAACTAAAACGAACATGATACCAAAATAAGTGTGCTATAAGAAATAAATAACTTGGAAAATGGTGCCACTCCAGAACAGTACACAAGATTTATATAAACGTCAAGATTAAAGAAACATCACTCGTTAGAGTGATAAGGATGAACACACACACTTAGTTTCGCTACTCTACTAAGTACTCTTCGGTACGAGCAGTTATTTTCACTTATTTTATTTATTTTATTTTTATTTTTACATTTTATGAAAGGAAATAAGTTTCCAGCCAGATCTAGCATAAACGATGCTCACCTTGGGTCAGTTTTGAAAGTAAAATATAGACGAGACAGAAAAAATACAAGAGATCTAAGAATGTGCCCAAAGAATACTTTTTAAAAAATTACATGATTTTCTGGTTGACTTCAGTAAGTTTGAACCAGTCTGGTACTATCTTAACAAGCAGTAAATAGTATGGCAACACTAATAAAAGATTATTTATTTTACTAATTTATAGAAAATGTAAAAAACTACTTTGAAAGTATGACTAAATTATTTTGAGTTTTCACTAGATTTTAACACCCCTCCCTTCCTAAACCCAACGGTACTCAATCGCCAGACTGTCATATTGATAGTCCAGAAATACGCCAAAACACAACTATTAAATGATTCACATATGTTAGATGACCCTCAATTTATGCTGCCAGCTCTCGGTATACTAGTTGTGTGTGGGACATACAATTATTTTTTATTTGAAAGAATATTTTATGGCATTAAATATGCTAAATAATAGCAATCGGCGAATTCAAGAACATTTTGGAATTTTGAATTCAAAAAAATAAACCATAAATCCTGCAAATCTCTAATAACCAATCATAGAATATGTAGAACAACAAATGGTTAGCTTTAAGGTTTGCGTGTCGTCAGCTATGAGGGACATTTTATATTCCGATTTTCTTTAAAGGCGATTTAAATTAGAATCAAAATTTTCTGACTCTGGTAGATCAGAAATATCAATATTTTTGCCTGATTTCTTGGATCTGAAAAAGTAAAATGCCGAGACGATTAATAAAGTCATGCAGGGATACCTATGAGTGACTGATATTTGCAACAATAGTTAAACATCATTTTAAAAAATTATGATTTCAATACTTACAGGTTCTCTTCAATCTATTTTTTTTTTTGAGATGGCTTTTAGCAATCCATTTTATTAGTCTACTATCAACTGTTTTTATATGGTTTTTCGTATTGAATATGTTTTAAAAATGTGGCCGCTTTAAAAATGGTTCTGGATTTCGAGCAGTCGTGAAACAATTTGCTCCTTAAGTTTCTCTTATCACTGCATGATACGATTTGGCTGTTAAGAAGCTTCCTTCAGATTTACTGAGCGCATTGAGTAAAAATGTAATAAAAATTGTGAATCATATTCGTGGCAGCGCTACGAATTCCAGATTATTCAAAGCTTTGTGCGATGAATTTGGAGCCAAATTTAATGGTCTTTTGTACCACACAGAGGTACGCTGGCTGTCGAGAGGGAGAATTTTAAACAGGATTTATGAGCTCCGTGAAGAAATAGGATTGTTTCTCGAAAACCAGAGAACTCAAAAAGAAATAAAATTGTACTCAAAAATAAAAGATAAATCATTCATCAAAATGCTGACGTATTTTGCTGATTTTTCAGTGAAACTAACAGTCTGATAACAAGGAAATAGGATGAATATCTTGACAGCACAGGATAAAGTTGCAAGCTTTCAGCATAAATTGGAACTTTACTAACGCAGAGTTCAAGTTGACGATATATCGATGTTTAAACAACTGTGTGAGCAATTGGTAAATTACAAATCTGAAAAAATCATGTTTGAAAATTCTGTGATTCACAATTTATCTCGTCAGTTCAATTCTTGGTTATTAGGACCATTTTCTACTGATGAAGACATTTTTAAAGACGATGATATATCAGCCAAAGTAGAATTTCTCAGACTACTCGAAAATAGCACTTTCAGAGAAGTGGAATTTCAAAACTATGATCTCTGTACATTTTGGCGAAAAGTAGGTGCTGAATATCCTATTATAGCTGACAGCTCTAAGAATGTTTGGATGAAACTAAACCTAACATAAAAAACTTGCAAATGCAAAACAATTTCAACTTTCACATTAACCATCATTAATTAATCAAGGAAGTATGATAAAAATGTTATTTCGTATAGTTTTGGGCAATTTCATGATAAAATTTTAATGGGGGGTAAAACCAGTTTCCCTGATAGGCTACAGGGGTAACAAGACTAAAAAGGTTAGGAATCACTGGTCTTGTGCTTCTGTTATCCAATTGTTTAAAAAGAACTGGAAGAAAATTGAAAAAAATGATTATTAAACAGTAATTTATGATACAAGGTCCTCAAAAATTATAGAAAATATTATTGCCGACAGGATTTCTTTTGCTCAAAAACAACTTCAAGTGTATGAATCTCGAGATGACTATAGAGAGTTACTGAATTTTTCCATCATTTCCATCAGTTTAAATTGACGAAAGAGGAAATGAAAACAATGAAAGATACTTGTCTTTTCACAGTCGTAATATATATAAAATACTGATTTCAAGCCCTTGTAGGAAATTCAGCACCAATAACCGACTTACAATTATTTAAAGATCTAGTATTTTTTGAAAATATAAACCAAACAATGGCCAAAGTCGCCATGAAAAAATACCGGATCATTTATAGTACTTGCCGGAAGAGTTGGTATCTTTTGCATTTTTTAACGACAAACTTTCAGTCAAATATAAGCAAAATATGGTAGATGTACTAAGAATCAAAGGTGTAGAAGATTGCCTGAAAACAAAAAGCATTGATATCGAACATATCACCAAAAAAATCATAGAAGACTTTGTGACTAGCAACACTTTACAATTTTTCCAGATACTGGGTATCTCATCACAGTTTTTGAATAAAGATGTTGAAACTTGGAAGGATGACTCTGATTTTAAGGCTGCAAAGAAAAGTTCCATTCTATGTAGGTAGTGAATGATATTGACGAAGAGCAAAAGCAATATTTGCTTTTGTCGGTAAAACACAAGACAAAAAGAAATATCCCGAAACAAAAAAATCAAAGGTTGTATCCTGAATATATATGATTTTAATATTAAAATGGTATCCTTATTTGTAATCTAAACATTAATTTTACATGTATTTTTTTATATTAATAAATACTTAAGTTATAAGTTAATGATTAAAACAGTGTTTTAATTTTTTAAAATGAAAATTCCAACCTTGGTAGCGACCCTTAAATATTATTTATTTAAAAAAAAATGAAAAAACACTGAAATAGTTTTTTAGGGTGAAAAAATGAGAGATTGACCGGTCGAATATTCGAAAAAAAATTTTTTTGACCTAAGTAAGGACCACCCTAATGCAATGTCAGATTTTTTAAGACTTTTTTTTAATAAAGACTTTTATTTGCGAATATCGAATATTTGCTAATGACAGTAATTTTTTTTATTAAGTTTCCAGTTGTCAAATTAAATAATAAATCCAATTCAAAAATGTTAAAAAACATTTTGGTCATACTAGGTATATCATACATAAAATCGCGGTAGATTTAGTATCAATATATAAATAAAGTAATGTTTCGGTAAATAACATAGTATTTATAATATATTCTAAATAGGAAAATTGTAGACTTAAAAAAATATTAAAACTTCAGTCTTAATACTCGGTAAAAATGTTACATTTTTGTGTTTAAGCGTGATCTTAAAGATTAACATTGTATGAGTTCAATATTTCATAGTAGAGTTTACATGTCCTCATTTTTATTTTCTGCTTTAGTATCCAAAGAAGGCTCTCAAAGCAATCGTGTCTATCATTATTTTTATAGATCCATTAATATCATTCCTAGGTCTCGGTGTTTCTTTTTTAATTTGTGGTTGATGTCATCTTTATTCAACTAGAGTTGATCACTTCTTAACGTTGGCCATTTAAGCTCTGAAAAAGAAGATTGTATTATTTAAAAAACGTGTATGAAATATTTTAATTATATAATATATTTTTTTCAAGTCAAGGAATAAGTTTGAAGTTAATAAATGCTAATAATAAATCAATATCTTTTCAAACGTATGTTAATTTGATATAGGATTTAGGCTTAAAAATACAGCTAGAATAGTATGATTGAATTAAAAACTAATGAATATCATATTATATAATGTTTCTGGAGAACCAAGATTTACTACAACCAAATTTTAACATAGACGGTTAAACTTTGGATTGTCACTGTAAAGCTTTGGATTCAGGTTCAAATCCAGGTTGTGTAAAAAGAAAATAATCTTGCTCATTGATCTATTTATAGCTAAAATTTTAATTTACATAACCTAACGTTGAAGGCAGTTTCCTAAGGAGATCATCTAAATCCGATAATGGATATGGTGCATTAAAATAAAGATGAAGTGTTACTTCACTCTCTTGAAAACTCTTAGGTGATTTTCTATTTAAACATTTGTTTCGGTGATCCTGACAGCATCATAAAATTTTAAAGATAAATCTATTTCTATGAGTTTATCTTTAAAATCTTCTTTATGTCAAAAAAATGTATTGTTAAGAAGTCTTCCATTTTATCTTGGTTATATCAAATGAAGAAAGTCACGCAGCTGGCGTCTCCTTCGTTCGCAGCTGCTAACAAACATTCTGAATAGACCAGCTACCATTTGTTCATCTGATCATCTTCTACATCATGGATCTGTTTTCTAATCTGATCTAATGAACCACTGATTGTCCTCTACCCGACAGTATATTATATTTAAGAAATTAACTTCAAGACTCTATTATTAACGACTTATTTGTAAATTTGGTGACTTATTACCGATATCAATTATAACCCTGCCTATCTAAAAGATATTATTGGTCGATTATCTCTTCTGATGCATTCACCTAGAAATTTCCATCGATGATAAAGTATTATAAGAAATTGGTAATTTCAAATGAAATAAATCAACTTCATGAAAGATCTTATTTCATTATTAAACTAGTAGCAAATTCAAAAAATTACCTAAGTTAATAAAGAAGATTTTTTAAAGCCACGAATAGTAATAAGTGTTACTATTGAATTTCTTCGTACATCGTGTAGCAAGCCTTGCAAGATTTACCTTGAAACATGTTGAAAACTCCCTGAGATTACATCATTTTCGTTTTTAGGTATGTTTTCCTCGGTTCAGAGCATTTTCAATGAATTCCTGTCCGTTCAATAATATGACATATTGGCAAGCTGGTGACCAAAAGGCATGCTCCTCCCAGGGATCGTCATCTAGCGACCATTTTTGCAATCTCACTCCACAATAGTAACATTCGCATTTGTCATCATCTTGCAAATAAATAAAACCAGCTTCAGCCAAATCTGTCCGTTTTGGTCTATAGCCCAACGGCCAGGATTCAAATGTTTTGAGCCTTGAATTCAAAGTAGCATATTCAGGACGCTTTGGAGGTATTTTCAGATCACTTTTGTCTGGTCTATTCAAAAAGGGGCATTGAGGACTCGCATTTCGATGCTCCGTGTCAGGAATGTCACCATCATCCCAATGCCCTAACGCGATCTCACAAGAAAAACATTCGACCGCATCTTCAGATCCATATCCGGTGTAGTAGAAACCAGATTTTGCAAGATCTTCTTTTTTGATGAACGGAACTGACCAGTTTTTAAAAGTCTCCATCCTTTGGTCATAGCGGGTGACATCTACGTCTTTCCAAAGGTCAGAACATGATTGAGTGGCCATGTCGACATGTGCCAAGAATGAAAACTTGAAACGGACTATCATAAATATTCGTTATCTCTATAACCATCGTTTTGTCGGATCATTTATACGCATGTTTTCAAGATAAGCCATATTAAAGTGTCGACTTGATTTTGTCGCCTGCACAATCGATATTAACGCATTTCATTTCATGTATTTTCAGCGAACATCGAATGCTGAATGTAATCTGGCCACGAGGTTTATTTTGTTTACATTTTTATCTTCCCAAAGGCAGGGCTACTACTTACGATGCCAATATGATGAGATTTCGATGAGCTCGTCAACATCGGTGTAGCAATAAATAAATGCATTTCTTAGATTGTTACAGACTACAAAGTAGCTTTCTATTTTTAAGTGCATTTGTTGCTCTCGCTTACAGGACTTTTACGACAAGTTAAACCTTTTTTTATTTCAAGTTAAAACTTTTTCATTTCAAGTTAAACTGTCAGATGCCAGATGAATTGTTTTATATGCTCCAAATTAAATATTTTAGGACAATGTATATAATAGATTTGTCAGATTGACATCTCTGTGGTTTGCAATTTCCGCATCCAACTGTCACTTTTATTCGTTTTAATGTTTTCGTGAATATTTCCCAAATTTAAACGCATCTTTGTATATATTTAATATGACAGATTTGTTAAATTTACATCATTTCATATCTGTATTTTTTCTTCTTATTTACATTTTCATGAATATTTGCAATGTTTAAATCGATCATTCATCCAAAGACACTCTCAAAGATAAATTTTAATCATCCTTATAAATACCTCAGCTATGGCTTTATATGAAAAGTGCTTAGTAAAGAAGCGATGAAAATTCTAATTCAATTTTCCACAACATGTTTATGCAAAAGGGCCTTTTCATGTGTCACAGCAATCAAAACAAGATATTGATATCGGCTTGAAATCCAGTCAGCTCTTCGTTTTGCAGTTGCACCACTGGAGCCAAATATAAATTTTATCATTTCAAATATCCAAAAACAACCATCACATTAAAAATTAATAGAAATTTTATAATTAATTAATTTTAATGAAATAAAATAAATTATTATTTATGCCTTATTATTTTCCTGATTTTTAATTAATGTTTTTATGCGATTTTGGGTACATTTTATATAGCTATTTCGAAGTTATGCGGTTTTTGAAATTCATGGAATTCATCTTCACTTTTTCTATGTAAGTTATGACTTTTTTGTGTAATTTTCCGCAGAACGCATCTACTGCACAAAAAAAATTTCAAGTACTCTCATCCCCTGATTTACGCGGTAGATTCAGAAACCCGTGTAAATAGAAACCACGTAAAAAGCCAAGGAATCCATACAAAAATATAAGATATTATAGATTTCATCATATAAATAAACGCGTAAATGAAGTGTTTGATTTCATATTAAATTTGAAGATTTGTTCCGCGAAAAATCCGCACAAAAAAGATCCACAGTTTGTTAATTAAAAATATTTACTCAAAAGCATATTTTCAAAATTTTAGTAAGTATATGTAATATTTAACATTGATAATATTGTTTTTATTTAAATTGAAGATTCATTAATCCTTACCATTTTCTTCATAACTGGTTCAAAATCGCCTTCCTTATCAGATGAACTGGTCAATTCAATTTGAGAATTAGCGGAAAGCGGTTTTTATATATTTTTTCATATTGTGAACAAGTATTTCGAAGATTTATTTGGAAATTGAGAGCACGTTTCATGTTTGGATCAATTTTTTGTTGAGAGCTAAATTTTTTGCACTAAATAATGACGGTTAAGAAGATTCATCTTCACTTACATGATCCGTTTCGGGTATTAAAATCATGCTAACTAATTTCTTTTCGGTTATAACGTCATCAGTAAATAATTCTTCAATATCCTTACATTAAAAAACGCACAAAAAAAAACAAATTTTCTCGACCGCGTTAAAGTAAAACCGTACAAAAAAAGTACCGTGTAAATCGGGGGATGAGTGTATATTGTGAAAGTTTGTTAAAAATCCCTAACTAAATAGGAAAATTTAAAAAAATGATCACTTGATATAATTTTTTGATTGCAACATTTCTGTGATATTTTTCGGTCAAAAATGCGGCGTGGCGATATATAGACGTCGAACTATAGTCAGAAATAGTGTACTTGACGTGGTCATGCGTGCTGCGTTGTCTGCATTCATTTTATTTTGTGTACAATATTTTCATATACACGATTATTCCTATTAGCAAACAGTGAAACTTTATGTTAAGTATAAACATCAATTCAACATCATTCGTGATATTTTATCCCGTCTAGAATACACTTCAACACTTTTCAGGGTTTATTGCATTTATCGTTTTTATCTTGTTTTTTTTACATTGTTACTAAACATGATAAGGATGTTATCTGTTGGGCTGATACCATTTGCACTTCATTGTGAGCATTTGAATCCAGTTTTATTGTTTAAAATATATATAACTTAAAGACAATGTGGCGCTTTTACGACATGAGTCGTATGCTGAATCGTTTAGAAACACTCCAAGAATGGTCAATCGATTTCGTGGTTAAAAAGGATGTAGCCAAGTCTGGTTTATACTACGCAAAATGCGAAAGCGATAGTGGTGTTAAATGTTTTTCGTGCGATATAATTCTTGATGTGTGGAACATTGGCGACGTTGCGGATGAAAAACACAAAGCCTTCAGTCCAGATTGTCCATTTATGAACCGACCAGATATAAGCGAAGAAAATTATCCAGAACCAAGATGGCCTCTTCTCAACGCGCTGCATTACAGACTCGAAACCTATGACAATTGGATCGAATCACTGCCAATAACGCCTACGGATTTGGCTAAGGCTGGATTCTTCTATAAGAATCAAAGTGACAGAGTCTGTTGTTACCAGTGCAATATATCCATAAACAGATGGCGTCCCGACGACGATCCTTGGTTTAGACATGCAGCCCATTCACCAGATTGCTTCTTCGTCAGGATCGTCAAAGGAGATAAGTTTGTTTCCGATGTCCAAACCACAATATCGACCAACAGCAAAAGCAACGAAAATGTAGTCGAAGATAAAGAAGATGTCGATAAGGTCGAAGAGGATTCCTCCATGGAGCAAATTGATGAAGATCGAGCATGCATGCTTTGTTTCAGCTACGAGAAATGTGTAGCTTTCATACCGTGTGGACACTGTTGTAGCATGTCCTAGGTGTTCTTTATCTGTTTTAGCATGTCCACTTTGTCGCGGTAACATTGAAGATATAGTTCGTTTAAAATAACATTGCTTCATGTGAATTAATATTTTGTTCAATAAATCTATTCAAATATAGCTGGTTTGTTTAAAACTCGAAAAGCTCTCATTCGTAGATTCGTACATTATGTGGCATTTCCATCATCTCGCAAAGGATCGCCAAAAATATAATTAAATACTGGTTAAAAGGGAAGTGAAAAATCAACTTTTAATGTCTCTCGATTTCAGTTCATAAACCACCCAATTGCGTTATGTGCTTCTGTTCTGTGCACATATGTGGATTTGAGCAGAGACTGTTGTAAATTATTGTAAACGAAGTTTTATTTTCTCGTTTCCTCTAGAAATAATTGTTTTTAAAAAATTGTGATACCTTTGACAATGAGTGCTGCGAAGAAACCAAAAACATATCATTTTAATAACGACTGGGAAGAAGAATTTTTCTTTACAATGAATAAAAATAAGTGCTTGTGCTTAATATGCAAACTGATCATCGCTCTACCAAAAAGAGGTAATCTGAATCGACATTTTAGTTCTGCGCATGAACATTATAATTGTGACTATCCTCAAAATTAAATAAGGAAAGAACCACTACAAAAGTTAAAGGTTGTACACACACACAGCAATCATTTTTCAAGAAAGTTTGCAACAAATCTCCATCCGCCACCATGGCATCGTTACGAGACACTCATACATTGGCCAAACACAAGAAATCTTTCGGGGATGATGAGATTTTTAAAGAAGGATTTATATCAGCTGCCGAAATATTATTTGAAAATTTCAAAAACAAGGATGAAATTATTAACGTGATTCTATAACATCTATAACATTTTTAAATGCGTCGTTTTATCAGAAGAAATAGCAACTACGGAAACTCGTGTTTATTACGACAGATGGTGCACCTTTAATGGTCGGCAGTGAAAATGAAGAGATAACGATTTTCCATTTTTTTTCATACCACTGCATGATACATCAACATGCGTTATGCGCTAAACTTTTAAAATTTGAGGCTGTAATGAAAATTACCATAAAGAAAATCAATTCCATCAGACGTAAGCCGCTGCAGAAAATATAATTCAAATTGCTTTTAGAAGAAGTAAACAAATATTACGAAGACTTGCATAATTAAATAAGATGGTTGTGTAAAGGACTTGTTCTTTACACAACCATCCTAAGAACATTTTTAATTGAAAGAAAGGATGAAAGGTCAAATTATCTCCAAAATAATGAATGGCTATTAAAACTAGTATTTTTGACAGATTTAACTTCTAAATTAAATTAAATGAATTTGAAATTTCAAGGAAAATCCAAAACCATTATCGATATAGTTTCATTAATAAATTCTTTCAAGATTAAATTGAAACTATGGATGACGAAACTGCGAAAAATGGATTTCACCCATTTTTATAATTTAAAAGATGTTATTGGTGAAAACGTAGATTTATATAATTACGAAGAATATATTACTGTATTGAAGAAAATATTTGATCATTCGAAATGATTTTAAAAAGCTTAATACAGTTCGCAGCTTAATGTTAATACCGTTGAACATGAACGAAGAAAATATCAAGACTTGGATATGGCAATGCTTTTTTCATTGTGGCGTTCAATTTAGGGGTCCTAGATTGGTCCTAAAGGTTGGGCCCCTCCATTGTAGAGTATCTATTTCTAATCCCCAGTCATAATCTGATGTAAAAAGTCCTTTCTTTGTTGCCTATGAGTCAGCTGCTCGCAAGTGAAAAATCGCCTTTTAACATCTCTCGCTTTCAGTTTATAAAACACCCAATTGCCTCTTATTTATCATTTCCATGGATTTCAGTCGTATAGAAAATGCTTGCTATGTCAATTCCAATGATTCTGCAAGCTCCTCTTGCGTTTGACTTGGTTCAACGAGTAATACCTCTAATTCTTTGTCTTCAATTTTTTTTTTGGCTGTCGAAAGCGAGGCTTATTTTCAACATTGAAATCACCATTTTCGAAAAGTCAAAACCATTCCCTACATGATTTGTGAGTTGGAGCATTGTCACCATAAACTTCCACAAACATTTGATGTTACAAGCACATTTCAATCAAACCATCTTTGATAGAGTAGCGGCTTAAAACAATAAATATTTCATGAAAAGCAGCGAATAGTAATAATGAGCACAGAAGAAAGGGCAAGATTACTCCGCCCCTTTGAAGATGTTATATATTTAAATGTATCTCATTTGATCCCATCAATCCCCACCGATTGATCGAATTATCCGAATGTCGCCATTCGTCGGATGAGTTTATTATTTCTAAATTTAATTGATTTATTACAACGCGAAGGACTCCTCCCAAAAATGAACGCCCAATATTTCCACACTTCAGCGTCAATCTGCTAGTACTCAGGTTATCTACTATTCGTTGCAAATTTTGCAAATATTGGCGTGCTTATCACTCGCTATCTCTTTCATAGTTAATACTATCCAATAATATGCAGCGTGATGAACCTTACCGGTTCGGAGCCAAGGAGCATTAGGAACAGAATAAGAAATCGGCATATGTAAGTCCTATTGTGAACTATAGACCAATTTCTAAGTTGTGCATCTTTGGATTATAGGAGGGACCGCCGCTAAAAAGCGGCGATTATATGAGGAAAAAGACAGTATAAAAAAGGTGATTATAGCAGGGTCGACAGTATTTTCTTAATAATCAGACTCTTTTAAGGATTTGGGTGTTATCCATGACAGTAAAATGCTCTTTGATAAGCACATTTATCAGATCGTTGCCAAGTCAACTATGTATCTAGATGTCGTAGGCTCCATATTCTTCCCATATATATTTTCGATGCAACGTAGCTGATATAATCTTTTTCTCAAAATTTTTAAAAGGCGTTATCGATTGTCCGGCAAACCTAAACAAGTTTTCACTGTCTGTTCCTAATTGCTCCAAAATGTAGATGACCCATTTTGCGTATTCCTATTTTTTCCACTAACTATCGTCAATATTCATAAATCGTCCGAGTTTTTTAAGTTCCCTGTGTTTGGCAAAGGTCTTTTTATTATTAGTAACAGAATTATTTTATCTTTGGTTTTATTGATAAGATAAATGCTATGCTTGAAATTATAATCCATTGCGATATTCAGCTTTACTTGGCGCCATTAAAATTCCTCACATTCATTTTCTCTGTATTTATGAAATATACTAAGCATATACTAGCATTTAAAAAATGTACAAACAGAAATTGTATAAATAACAAACAATATGTAGCAACAGATGACTCTCCATTTAAAAAGGGAACTTAATTTTGAATTAAAATGACACCATATTTTTCAACCTCTATTACATAAAATATTAATGGAAATGGTTTAGAAAGTTGCTAAACACTATTTATCCATAGATGACTCTGCATATTGTGAAGTCATTTAGCATGATTCGATATAATTTCATTCCTATGATATTTTTTTTTATTATTCTAAATAAAAAATAATTGATTTCATACACGAATCTTAAAATATTTTCAAAATTGTCACATTCGGAATATAAACTTTCACATAAAAAAATTAGCGTCATTATTGTATGTATGCTGAAAAACTGAGTTAGAGTTCAACATCTAATTCTAATAAGCCAAGCTGAAAACAGAGTAGATTTTGACGATATAAATGTCGAAAATATTCAAGAATTACTGTTGAATATTCAAGACGACACAGATGAAGCAAATTTAATGCTGAATACTATAAAAAGCATACATACAGATCAAGTCTTTGTTCCATGATGCTTACGGCACGCCATATCATTAGACACCTTGATCATCTTGCTGATCTTGCATTTTTGAAAATATTAAAACTATTTAAGACATGAAGATAAATGACAATTATTTAAATTCTTTCAGTGACATTTCTTGCTGATTCCTCTAATTTTTTTCTTGAAAACGATAAGCAAACGGCCTTATTCAAAGCTGCATTTGTTAAAATTATATCTACAAACATAATTTTTTTGTCATTACATCAGTATTAAAAAATATTAGATAAATTATACACAATAAGTCACAATATTCATGTTTAAACATGCTTATAATTTTTAAAGATCGATTAAATAGTCTTATTGATCTTATTTGATTTTTAATAATCTGACTGACAGACTATAATTTTATTTTTGTATTACAACTTAGTGAAGTTAAAATTTGCTTCCACGACTTTATTTCAACTTTTTGTAATTGATTTAACCAATTTTTTGTTATTTTACTGACAATTTGACTCATTCATCTGCTAATATTGTTCTTAGTTTTTCGTTTGAAGATCTAAAACGTTTCCATATTATCTTCAAGCATATCCCAAAGATGTTGAATAAGGTTAAGGTCAGAAAAGTGTGGTGTTTCAATTTTGTTTCTGCAATTGTATTATGTTATATCAGCAACCAAATTAAGATTTGTGATTTGTATCATTATCTCGATAATATTAAAGCGGTTGCTCCAATCTAAATGTTCTACAGTTTGTCGAAATTTCTTCAGATTCTTTCAGTTGAGAAAATGTCAATTCAATGATATCCAGCCTTCCTTACACCTATTTACCTAACTTTTTGGTAATGTCAGGCAATGTATACTTTGGTGGCCTCTTTTTCTAAAAAAGAAGATTTGTCTTGTGATCAATGTCATAGCATCTGAACTGATGGTGTATCATCAATACTTGGAGCACATAAGGGCTTCTATGCAAGAGTATTTATTTATTTTATTTATAAACCTTTATTCAATAAATATAATATAGCAAGTTAAAAAGGTGTATCAATATACACAATTACATAAAAATAGATTAACAATTTAAGTCTTAGATTACTATCCTTATCTTAATTACAAGTATATATTTTAGTTATAATAAATTTTACATAATAAGAGTTAATTTAATTTTTGTATATATATAGGGGGAAAAATAGGAGACTTAAAACCCCTTTGCGACATTCCTTAAAAACTATCTTACAAACTAAACAAAATAAATAATTTAATCAATCAATCATATATCCTTCATACGTCGCGCATTCATGACTATCAACTATAGTAAAATATGTTTAGGCATTTTGTGAACGTATCTAAAATTATTGTTTTGAGTGGTATATTCGCCGAGTGTAGATATGAGATGATTGGTGTGATTTGGAATTTTTGAGTAAAAATTGAGTGTTAGCTTATGAAAAGTTAATGCAAGAGTAAAGAAAGTTAATCTGTACGTAAAACTGTTTCATTGCCTTCTCCATATGGAAAACTTGCTGTCAGTAAATTTGGATATTGTTATGAAATAGGTTGTTCAGGTCGTAAATTTAAAAAAAGCAAGGCTACTTAACAACGTAATATTTAGTCAGATGTGCTTAGAAATGGGCTTTGAGTACACACATTTGGTGTATCGTTCAGAGGTCAGGTGATTGTCTCGAGAAAATATCCTTCAAATGGCTGTAGATCTTCGACATCGACACCGAATTTGGTTTTATTATGTTACGCAACTGTCTCAGACTATTATTATATTTTGTTAGTATCCGATGATAACTAAAACTTGATACCAAACTTATTTGGTTTGGATTGTATAAATTTACATCTCCCTTTTGTAGGGAATAGTTGCGCGGATCTCAATAAAAAGGAGTTAAAATATATTTTTTTAAAAAGTTGTTATGCGGATAATATAAGACTTTAGAGAAAGTTAGATTGGCAAAATGCAAAATAATATATGTCCAATTAAATTTTGAATTCTGTAATTTGACTGCTCTCGGTATGGTTATTGTTCATTTTACCATTAGATATTTTTGTTGATTTCTATTTAAAATCATTTTATGAGTTTGTATCAGAATTAAACATGGAACAATATCTGACTACTTTATAGTTTGACAAACTTTTACACCCGAGTCTCGATTTACGCGGTGGGTGTAATATCAAAAAAGACTTCCAATTTATGTGCTTCTTCTTCATATTATGATGACATGTTATGGTATTCGTCTTGATATCGATAACTGCGCAAAAAGAACGAATGTTAGCTCGAGGCAATGTCGTTAATTTCCATGATCGTTCTTCAACAATGTTATCTTCAAAGGTGACCAGGGAGATGGCACGCGTTAGAACAATTGTAATAAATTCATATGCTTGAATGCACATAATGATGTCTGTGTTTACGTCAGTGCTAAAGTTCAATTTCGATTATTAATGTATATATATAATATATGATAATAAAACTTTCTAATTTTTAAAAAATAATAAATATTATGTGGCTGGAATAATCATTAATTAAGCTATTTTGTATAATTACAAAGGCAGAGTGCTGGTAAAGTGGGCTAGTTTAACCCGTTAAGTTTAGTCTTGTTTTAAGTTTTAAGTTTTGTCTAATTTTACTTTTGCTTTTTTTCCGTTGTTTAACCATTTAAGCACCAACGACTCACCGGTGAGTCGCTATGTTTCTTCACAGAAAAAAACACAGTTTTTAATATCTAAATATTATTATGGCAAGGACACTTGGTGAATCCAAAAATTTCTTCTCAATTTAAAAGTTTTGGTATTGCCATTTTTTAAAAATAAATTCAACATAGGTCATCAGAGCTACCCATTGAATGATCTTTGCTACGTAACTAGGGAATCCAATCCCGGGATCCCAGATTTTGGATCCCGAACAGTTTAAGGTGCTCATGAATCCCGGAATTAATAAACGGAATCCTGAAAAAATCGCGATTGAAATTTTTATCTAACAGACATTGTACACCTCACCAGCATGATAAAGGCTACTAAATAGACACATTCCCGCCGAAATCTGGACGCTTAGAAACAGTAGCGTAACTACTTATTGGCGAGCTTAGGCGACGCCTAGGGGCAGTAACTGTCTATTCTATGTATACATATGTACAGTATATATATAATATGTTTTTCAAATTGTTGTATTAAACTTTCCCTACCGATGATGTATTTACTACACATCGACTCTAATAATGGGAATATCGATATGAAATATAATAGATACGAGGTTTAGAATTTTTGTATTCCTTCGTAATATAATTACGAATCACATCAAAGTATTATAGTATATAAGTATTCATCTGCAGTGACGGAAATAAATAATTTGTCAGGAAATCGATAATTTTAAGAGTTTTAGTCCGTGTCTCAGCAGAAAGGAATTTTATCAGTCACATTGATGGTGTAATACGAAAATGGGGTCATCAACTGGAATTAGCATTTAAATGTCTGATGACGATACCTCCAACGAGCGTGGTGGCTGAGGGTGCATTTTCAGCAGCAAGTTGCTTGGACTTCCAAACCGCTTCCAAAAGAAATTCGGTGACTCGGCAATGGAAAAGTTTATCGAAAACTCAGAGAAACAGATTTTTTTGAATGAGAAAGAGCTCACAACCACTTTTTATTGAACAATATTTTTTTTATTTGAACTAGAATTTGTTACAAACATCGTGGAATATCTCAAAAACGCGATGAGAATTATGTAACATTAGCTTGAAAAAAATGTTATACGAACTTGATGTTAGTTTTAAAAAAAATCTTGATGACAGGACACAAATTTGTCAATGTTTTAATCGAATAAAATATATATAAATGTCATCCGTTGACAATATATAGAAAATTGTATTTAAAAAAAGTCATCATTTTTTTTACAAAAACGTAATAGAATACGTTCAGATACACAATTCGAATAGAATTTTTACATAGGACGATGAATTAACTAATTTTTTTAATGTTTTGTTCGTGTGTGTACGTGCCATTTAATCAATGTCTATTCATACAATTCAGGTCAAAATGTGTCGCTTTTTGCAATTTATCACGATGATTCACGCACCACAGATTGAAAACCACTAATATATTTAGGTATATCGATGAAGTAGACCCTTTTGTAGACACCACTGAAATTTCGTTTCATTTTTACGAAAGAAGTAGAATCTAATGAATTTCTTGTGAAAATCGCCCGGACAGTACAGTGTTAAAGAATTTAACTTAAAATTACACATCGCCGAAAATTTGAAATATTATACAAATCACATAAAATTACTCTGACTATTTTACATGTGTTTTTTAATTATCTTTATGCAAGTGCAAAATATATGTCCACATTTAAAAATCTATTTGGTTGTATAATTGGAGAGCTTCCATTAGACCTTCAATTTGCTGGCAAAATCAATTTAAAGAAAATTTAACACTGTTTACCCAACAAGCTCACGCATAATGTAAGAATAATTTTGTGTGTGTAAAAAATACACTGTTTAATTTGGAATATAAAACATTTCATCTAACATCCAATCAGGGTCGTAACTAGGGCGTGGCAAAGCAGGCGCCCGCCACGGGCGCAACTGGGTTTGGGGCGCAAAACGCATGGATAGCGACCCGATTGAGAGAGTTGCACGTGATTTTTATTTTACTTGACCATTCTACTCTAAATGCATTAACGCTTTAATTGACAATAGCAGTCGCAAAGAGTCGTTTTCGGTATCTTGCATGGAGTTCACCTGCGTCTTCGCTTGCAGATAATACATGCTTATTGCGCCAAATAAGTCTGCATGTCACCTTCGCAGCATTTCAAATTGAATTCTCTGAACAGGATTCTCTGGCATAATAAAAACAAGTTGAAAACCAGTACATACATACTTCTCATTCCAATGGGACTCATGACTCTGAAATTAATTAATTAATAAGATAAAAATAAAATAATTAATAAGAGTAATGACTCGACAATGACATAAGAAACTAGCTTCGGTTATCGCTACGGGACTAGGTCTGAATATCGCTCCATGACTAGCTCCGGATATCGCTCCGGATATCGCTCCGGATATCGCTCCGGATATCGCTCCGGATATCGCTCCGGATATCACTCCGGAACTAGCTCCGAATATCGCTCCGGGACTAGTTCTGAATATCGATCCAGGAATAGCTCTGAATATCGATCCAGGAATAGCTCCGAATATCGCTCCGGGACTAGCTCTGAATATCGCTCCGGAACTAGCTCTGAATATCGATCCGGGACTAGCTCTGAATATCGCTCCGGGACTAGCTCTGAATATCGCTCCGGGACTAGGTCTGAATATCGCTCCGGGACTAGGTCTGAATATCGGCCCGGGAGTAGCTCCGAATATCGCTCCGGAACTAGCTCCGAATATCGCTCCGGGACAAGCTCCGGATTTCGCTCCGGAACTAGCTCCAAATATCGCTCCGGGACTAGCTCCGAATATCGCTCCGGAACTAGCTCTGAATATCGCTCCGAAACTAGCTCCAAATATCGCTCCGGAACTAGCTCCGAATATCGCTCCGGAACTAGCTCCAAATATCGCTCCGGGACTAGCTCCGAATATCGCTCCGGGACTAGCTCCGAATATCGCTCCGGAACAAGCTCTGAATATCGCTCCGGGAATAGCTCCAAATATCGATCCAGGAATAGCTCCAAATATCGTTCCGGGACTAGCTCTGTATATTGCTCCGGGAGTAGCTCCGAATATCGCTCCGGGAGTAGCTCCGAATATCGCTCCGGGACAAGCTCAGAATATCGCTCCGGAAAAAGCTCCGAATATCGCTCCGGAACTAGCTCTGAATATCGATCCGGGACTAGCTCTGAATATCGCTCCGGGACTAGCTCAGAATATCGCTCCGGGACTAGGTCTGAATATAGCTCCGGGACTAGGTCTGAATATCGGCCCGGGAGTAGCTCCGAATATCGCTCCGGAACTAGCTCCGAATATCGCTCCGAGACAAGCTCCGAATATCGCTCCGGAACTAGCTCCGAATATCGCTCCGAGACAAGCTCCGGATTTCGCTCCGGATTTCGCTCCGGAACTAGCTCCGAATATCGCTCCGGGACTAGCTCCGAATATCGCTCCGGGACTAGCTCCGAATATCGCTCCGGAACTAGCTCCGAATATAGCTCCGGGACTAGCTCCGAATATCGCTCCGGGACTAGCTCCGGATATCGCTCCGGGACTAGCTCCGGATATCGCTCCGGAACTAGCTCCAAATATCGCTCCGGGAATAGCTCTGAATATCGCTCCGGGACTAGCTCTGAATATCGCTCCGGGACTAGTTCCGAATATCGCTCCGGGACAAGCTCCGGATTTCGCTCCGGAACTAGCTCCAAATATCGCTCCGGGACTAGCTCCGAATATCGCTCCGGAACTAGCTCCGAATATCGCTCCGGGACTAGCTCCGAATATCGCTCCGGGACTAGCTCCGGATATCGCTCCGGGACTAGCTCCGAATATCGCTCCGGAACTAGCTCCGAATATCGCTCCGGGACAAGCTCCGGATATCGCTCCGGAACTAGCTCCAAATATCGCTCCGGGAATAGCTCTGAATATCGATCCAGAACTAGCTCTGAATATCGCTCCGAAACTAGCTCCAAATATCGCTCCGGGACTAGCTCCGAATATCGCTCCGGAACTAGCTCCGAATATCGCTCCGGAACTAGCTCCGGGACTAGGTCCGGGAGCGATATTTTCAAGTTTCGCCTTTTAAAAATATATCCTCCAAATAGATTTCCAAAACTCCAATTACTTACGGATTTAGAGCTATTTTAGTGGGGCTGCAACTAAGCCGGTCCTACCAGATTAATATAAAAATTTAATGTTTAACTATTTAAAAAAATAGACTTTTTTGTAGGGACTATAGCGACATCTTTACTAATTAAAAATTATATTATTAGAAAGAGAAAATCTACACAGGACAAAGATGATATTTACATCGCGCATACTATTTTTTCCGAAGAAGAGAGCGATTTTGAATCATATTGAAGATAGATGCTAAGATATCCCTAAAATGTTTCCCAAAATGTTAATCTAGCTTTTTTGTGTAATTTTCCATGAAACGCATCTATTTTATAAAAATAGGTTTAAGTATATGTCCTTTTTTGAATTTTGTAAATATATTTTTTAAGTCTTGTGAAATAAGGTCAAATTGATTCGGCATTATTCGCTTAGATAAAGTTTTTTCGGTAGACTCTAAAAGGATTTTGAAACGATTGTCGCTTTTCAGTAGGCACTTGAGTTGTCGCATGAAATGCCTTGGTGTCTGAGAAGCACTTCTCGAGTGCGAAGGGTTAAGAGTGAACGTTTTGAAAATGAGTGACGCTAAGACGGGAGCCGGCCCTGGCTCGTTTCCTGCAAAGTTTATTTCTGTCGGTGGGAGTTGTGAGGAGGGAGGTGGGAGTTTAGAGTTCCCTGCGCGGACACGTCCTCCGACCTCACCTACGTCAACTGCAATAATAACACGCATATGTGCTTTATGTTTTATCTGCCACGGCCGCTGCTGCTCTTTGTTTGCGACGCGACTCCCGATGTAACGCACGGCCCTCCGCGCTCCTATAAAGCAAACTCCCGTCGCTCCGTTCTTCAGTGCGTCGCATCGAGGGTCGGCTTCGGCGTCGACGTCGGCGTCGACGTGGCTTCCGAAGAGAACGAACGAAGTCCTCCGATCTTAGACCGTCATGAATAAGGCATACTCTTGGACGTGTTCCGTGTCACTGTGCTAAACGGATTTGTGTTGCTCGTGTACAGGAACTAGGTCGAGATATTTTGTGTGCAGTTCTCGCTAAAAACAGTGTTCACAGTCAACGTCGAAGATGGATTGGCGACCGAAGAATACGCGCTACGAGTGGAATGCGCGCGAGGGCAGGGCCTACAGCGTAGACATGGATACGATAACGAAAAGTGAGTACACCACCCTCGAATAACGCTTCATTGAACGCGGTTTCTATCCGAGCCAATTTCATTGAGCGCTGATTCGTTGAACGATCAAATTAACGAGTTCGAGTGCATGATTTAAAGCCATCGCGGGTCAACGATCTACCAAGCGCACAAATTTACAAGATAAACACGGCACATCTTTATCATGCATCGACCTATGATATTCCGTTCCAGACTTCCCTAAGCTCTGTCAATATATTGAAACGAATTCATAAAATAACCGTCGAAAAATATTGCTAAATAGGAATTAGATCGATTAATCCGTAACTAGCAGAAACAACAAACCAAATAGAAGCTTTATATTTATACTTAACATAACCTAACCATCATATGATGTTATGATTTAAAAAACATCAAAAACATTATGCACTTCGTGTGCATGCATATTTAACAGATTGTTATGCAAAACTGATATTAATTTACAATGCAGTTTCATCATTTATTGCATATACAACAGGAACAAAAATGCTCGACAATCATTTTAACCAACGCTTTGTTATTGTGTATCATTTTTTCAACGTGTAAGCATTTTAATTTCACACCGTGATGCAATTTTTTTTTAGCAAAAGACTCTTTTTACTTGTATTTTATGCATCGGATGTTCAAATTCAAACTCAAAACTGAAGCCTCGTACGAGCGCTTGTAAACTTTAAAGGTCGCATCATGATGCTAATTTACGCGACGTGATGCATTTTGATGTTTACGATCCGTTTAATTTCACACGGAGTCTTCGACGTGTGCATGTGCAATCTAAACATTGCCAAAAATACATCTGCACACGAGGAAAGCGACGATTGTGCCTTCAATCGCTCGGCCGAATTTGTCCATATTCCATGCAAAAACCAATCGAATACGGTTTTGCACATTTAACGCTGAAAATTTCCTCGGAACTGCGTCTCGGAATAGTTGGACTTTGATGCATACAAACGATACACCAGTAAACATTGGATGTATGAATAATATATGTAAGTGAACTTAGATAACACTCTCAATGTAAATATATTATGCCGGTGATAGTATAATATATTTGCTCAAAGTGCGATAAAGACGAGCGCCCTAAAATCTTTCGATTTTTCGTTGATGCTTGCTTCCTTTGTCTGGCCAGTTTTATTTATACACATTGTCGTTTCAATGGAGATGACTCAATGGTTTGTACAATATCGCTTATAATTCACGTCTTGGCAGAAAAACGTTCGAAAAAAATGTTTGTATAACGGTCAGGACTTCTTGGAATTTCGTCGAAAATCGTAGACATTTTTTGATCATACCGGATGGAGATAAAAATACTTCGTTCAATCGATCTTTGGAAAATCTCATACTCGTTGATGATGAAAATCTCATATATGTCTTAACAAAATGTCCACATAGCACCGCTATTTTTGACGTAAGAATATATTGGTTTAGCTTAACTAAGATTACATAAAAAATCTTGTGTCAGCTACACTAAAACCTCGATTTTCTGGACTAATTGGGGATGAAAGTAGTCTGGATAACGAACATCCGGATAATATAAGTTGTCCTGAATTACACCCTTCTTAGTTCTCAGGCCATTTCATGGTGACATCTAAGCACTGGAAAGCTTCAGAATGTGTAGGGCTAATATCTCACCCCTTGCAAATCTCTTTTTCGCCTTCTCGACCTTATTCTTCTGAGGCAAATATTTTTTTAAATTATTTCCTCATCATTCAAAATTTGGAATCCAGAACTTATTGGTCTTTCAAAAGTTTTTCAAACTATAATATAGTAATAATAATGTTTACTCTCATTCATCTATAGAGTTTTTATATTTCTTCACTTCTTGTATGAACTGTTTTTCAGATTATATACAGCTAACGAAACCATCCCAAATGTACTTTGATTTCATTTTGCATTGTCGTTCAGCCGACTTTCATAAAGTACGCATATATTTTAAAACAAATCAGGTTTTTATTTGACTTAGAGCTTTATTTGAGTTTAATAAATACGACAATTTTACAGCAGGATTTCGATTAAATAACTCGAACAGTAAAGGGTCGTGCTGATCATCTCAATTTGCGATGCATCTATTGATGCGTCTGTTCCTGAATAACGATGTCACAAATTGGTCCAATTTACTGTGAGTTTATCCATTCATGCAAGTAAATTTAAATTTAAAAATATTGTGATACAGAAAATTTGTTGACTTTTTATGAGGTGTTTTCAAAAATGCCAACACTTTTGTTGTCCTGGAGTTAGCCATGGTTAAGGCAGAAATTCGTCGTCTTTAAAGTTTCGTAGATGGGCCTCTTTGGGGAAATCACTTTTTTCTCGGCATCTCGTCTATCTAATGATCCTAGAGGGTGCCAATCATCCCCTTTTATCCTTTCAGTGCACGCTTCCAACGATGAATTAATCCTTTCGAGACACGATGCATTTATTGTTACGAGAGCAATATATTAATAACATATCTTTCAAGCACACTATTTATACGCTCGTTTTTTACCTCATGACTAACTCGATTTATCTTAAATAATATAAACAAAACTCTAGACTAAACACGTGTTAATATCAATTAAAAAATAAATACTAAAATGACTATATACACTATTTTAAAAATCAAAACTATTCCAAATTTATTATTAGAAGACTTAGATTATGCAATATTGGATTCTGATTCAGTTATGAAAGTAAATGAGAATGAATATCATGGATGCAACTTAAAATTAAGATCGACTTTTTTGATTTTTCGATTCAAATTAAATATGATTTTGATAAATTATGTCAGCATTGTCCGAAAATCGTAGATTTTATATTGTAGTCCTGCCCTCGAACAGATGAGAATACATATACAAAATACTACTAAATAATTTCGTTTTGTTATGAGAGTTTGTAATCTTTCTTTAAACATATTCAGATATGGCGTCCGATCGCGAAGCGCTTACTCGTTAAGTCAGCGATCTGAAAAGCGTACCGTTTGGACACACAGACCTTGTGACCACTCCGTCCTCTTTTAGGTATTTTTGTAGTGTTTTCTATGATCTATACGATCACGGAAGCTCTTTCGGAGGCTAATTTACATAGGCGCCTCGCGCCAAATGAGATTGCGAATAAATCTAGTCTTCCCTCCGCCCATAAAAACTATATATATTTATAAATCATCAATCAAACTCGGCTTTATTGCTGTGAAACACTCTTATACGAAAAAAAAAATTAACTTGAGTAGAAAATGGTTTGAGATAAAATGGAAAAGCTTTAACTTGGCGTTAAAATACTGTATTTTAATAATATTTAATGTATTGCATTTATAATATTATTATTTAACGCAATAAAATGGATTTTCGGGGCGCAGTCATCTTCTATCAATACACTTTCTTCACAAAAACACCTATGATTCAACGGGAGAAAAAAAAACCACACGATTGGAATTAAGACATGTAATCTCCATAATGTATTTACTTGCTAATGCAATACATGTTTTTTCGAATTATTCTTCAGAACTCGCCAATGAATCGTGATTCATACCTTGATTATTTTGTAATAAGATAGTAAGAAAGTAAGAACAGTAATCGCCAACAGTAATAATATCTATACGTTAGGTCGTTGTTATAATAATATTTAATATATTGCATATATAATAGTATTATTTAACTTTAAAAAAATGAAGGGGGCAAGTTGGCACGCGCGCTTCATACCCTCGTTACGGCTCGGTAATGTCAAATCTCTCAAACTACTTATAGTATTTTGAATGGATTTAAACATTCCAACCAAAAATATATTCCTTATAAGTACTGATATCGAAAAATCGTTCATTCATAATTTTTACATCAACATTATGATCCAAATCTTTACAATCCACCTTTACAATTGAGTCCTTCTCGTCATCGTTACGAGTGATGAGAGCAGTGGGTCATCGGAAACTCGCCTTCTGAGAATACCGTGGCTTAAGGGGTTACATGGGTTTCACAGCTTGAAAAAAATTTCAATCACAACTATAAAAAAAAATGAGCAAATTTTACCAAAATTTGCATTTTTTTGTAAAAAGGTCTACCAAAAATCCAACTTTCACTTTTTTTTCCTTCGTCCAAATTTTAGTTTATGGTCTTAAATAAAAGACGATTTTTTTTCACTTTGAATGATCTTGTCATGAGTTCTATTGTCAACGCGGTCGCACCTTTTTTCAGAAGGGTCACGGGAAATGACGTCACAATGGCGGAGTCTTGAATATTTTCCTTTGAAAATTTCAGAAATTCTTTTTCAAATGTAAATCTTTATGACAATAAAAAGTTTGAATAAAATATTTTACTTTTCATATTTAAAAAAAAATTGTTGAAAATAGACCTTTTTCCCCGATTAAACCCATGTAATCCCTTAACAGAGGGGTTGTTGCTGTTGCTTTGAGAGAGAGAAAAGTGCAGAACCGGCGCGACGAAGATAACTGGGCCCCGTTATTCGGCCGAGGGGTTGTATCTATTGAATATTTATAAAATGATACTTGGATGTTTGTGACATTTATGCATTCAGGGTCAATTTTGAATTAAGAACATTCTAAAAATAACACTCACTCAATAAGTTCGTAGGATATTTTCATTTTAAACTTTTTCTTTTTTAATTTCGTATTTTACAACTTCTTTCAAAATATTCCTGCTAACTTATCGACTGATCTGTTATCATCATGTTGAAACTTTGATATTCAACTAAGCCACGTTTGTGCCTTGTAGACATTTGAACTATTGACCTTTAGGTGTCGTACGATCTATTTTTATGCGAATTTCAGCTTGAAAAAATCAATAATTGCATCATATAAAATTGGTGCAAAAATTAATAGTTTTATGACACGCGTATCATAATTCGGTTTAATTCCGGATCGTAAATACCAAGGTGTGTTTGCGGCAAGCAAGTGTGTGGTCCATCGATCCACTACAGCAAGGCGTGCCGTCACCCGCACGCACGCTCGCACGCGTATGCCATTGATGAAACCACTCTGTTGTTTTTATTTTCCGTAGAATGAATGGGGTATAATTATTTAACATCAGAGCTTATGTGCTATTTTGAGTTGTCCTAATAAAAGATTCCGTGGAAGTCGATCTAATTTTGGCGCAAATCCGCTCCAATTTTTGCGCGTGAAAGTGTACGATAACCTTTAGCGCGTTTTCTTCTCTTTGTTGTTCTTTTTGTATGTTTTGGTTTATTTTTACGTTTTGGCAATGGCGTTGAAGTCGAGACGCAATACTTCTACATACCACACACATACATAATATTGCTGTTTTATTATTACCACGGCTTTAACCTACACGAAGAGGTCAACAAATCTACTTGGCTACGCATGAAGGTGGCAGAAGTTCATTACACGATTGATATTCAGCGTCTATCGATATTAACACTGCTTTAAAAGGATTAAAAATAACATCTTAAGTTAGATGAAATGATCATAGCAATCATCGAAAAGGAAGAAAAAGACTTTTACGATCTGATAAATATGAATATTGCACTGGATTAACGCATTATGGTCCAGTTATGTGATTTATTAGGTCGAAATCATGTGTCTTCGCAATTTGTGAATTAATTTTAATTATTAATATAGATTAACCACCTAAAAATAATGCTGCAATAATTCAATCAATACCAGGAAACAGGGCCGTAACTAGTATATGATGCGCCCGTGGCAGGAATCTAAATTGCGCCCCTCCAACAAAAAAGGTTAAAAAAAATGCCGAAAATGAGATAATTTCAAATAAAAAAATGGATTTCTTTCGGGTAATGGTCACTTTTAGGATCAGAATCATGGACGTAAAATAATGGATTTCTTTTGGGAAATGGTCACTTTTAGGATCAGAATCATGGACGTAAAATAATGGATTTCTTTCGGGAAATGGTCACTTTTAGGATCAGAATCATGAACGTAAAAAAATGGATTTCTTTCGGGAAATGGTCACTTTTAGGATCAGAATCATGGACGTAAAATAATGGATTTCTTTCGGGAAATGGTCACTTTTAGGATCAGAATCATGGACGTAAAAAAATGGATTTCTTTCGGGAAATGGTCACTTTTAGGATCAGAATCATGGACGTAAAAAAATGGATTTCTTTCGGGAAATGGTCACTTTTAGGATCAGAATCATGGACGTAAAAAAATGGATTTCTTTCGGGAAATGGTCACTTTTAGGATCAAAATCATGGACGTAAAAAAATGGATTTCTTTCGGGAAATGGTCACTTTTAGGATCAGAATCATAAAAACGTAAAAAAATTTTTTATTTAAACTTTTTTTTAAAAAATGTTTATTAAAAGGCATGAAACAAGAAGTTGCATTCAAATTAATAGTCCTATTCTTATAGGGTGTTTAAGGAAACTGAATATTATATTTATTATTATTATTAAATTGATGTCTTAATATTTTTATATTTTATTTGTTTTTTGAGATTTATTTAATTCCTGTTTTAATGTTAATTATTGGTTATGGATATCAACCAGAGCGTATTCAAGCTGGGATTTATATATTATTTTATACTTTATTTATGTCTTTTCCTTTATTAGTTGTGATTTTTTAGTTTTATTTAATGAAGGGGACAATAATTTTTAATTTAATCTATGATTTAAATAATTTTTATTTGTATTTAGTTTTATTAATAGCTTTTTTAGTAAAAATACCTATATTTATTTTTCATTTGTGGCTTCCAAAGGCTCATGTTGAAGCTTCTATTTCAGGGTCTATGATTTCAGCAGGTGTAATATTAAAGTTAGGAGGATATGGGATTTTACGTGTTATAAATTTTATAGTACTTACTTTTATAAAATTTAATTTATTTTTTATTATTGTTTCATTATTAGGGGGTTTATATGCAAGATTTTACAAACGGTCAAAAATATTTTTTGTCTTTATTTTATTGCGAACTAATGCCAGTTGGGTCGGCCCGATCAGTATTGGTTCATTGGTTCTGTGTTTTGCGCCCGTGGCGAGTGCCTGCTTTGCCACCCCCTTGTTACGGCCCTGCCAGGAAATCAAGATAAACCTGATCTGAGAATATTTATATGTCCAGTCTCCCATATTTTTCTCCCGGATTTTTAACATTTTTTTATGCGAAAAGTATCAAATATAGAATATTGATATTAATTATTTTGAATAGGTGTTCTTTATTGAATATAAAACTATTTTTTTAAAGTTTGACAAAGTATAGTAGTGGGATTGGGAGGAGTCACGTATGTCGGTGCACAAGCGATGACATTCTTCACCATGGAAGTCATAAATCCTGAACAAATAATTTGCAGCAAAAAATTAAAACATATTTTTACTTTGTATAATATTGTGTATAGTTTGAACTACAATTAAAAATAAATAAAAAAAATAGTGAGCGATCGAAAAAAAAGTTTGTGCTTTTACCAACATTTTTTGTAGTTTTTTGTTTATTAAATAAACACTTTTAAATATTTTTAGATAATTATAGTCTATACGATGAAAACGTTTATTATAAACGTGTTTAACAAATTTCATAAAGAATGCTTATCTAGGACGTATGGGAGCACTTCCATGAGCTTGGAAAAAGTAGTTTCGAGAAAAACGCGTTTAAAGTTTAAGCACAGCTTCTCCTCTTTGATTTATAATTTTGCGAATTTCATTTATATCGAATTGAATTTTATTGAACGCATTCTTAAATATTGGTTCTTTCCGATACACGAAAAAATATTTTTAACCAACAAGGGAGAAACCTCCCTTAAGCTTAATTTCTGGAGCTAATTTTTAGCAATTTGAAAAATATGAACACCAACCATACCATGATGAAATATTTATATTTTTAATGAACAGCCTAAGGTGCTTTTTTGCGTTTTTACTAATGTCTTTCTAATTAGTAATGGTTATAATAATAGACTTAAAATGTTTTATTTCGTACACTTCACAAAGTACACAAAATACCAATTTTCATGGTTAAGTCGGGCTTAGGGATTGGTATGAGACAACAAATGTGTTATCCAAACACGTATTTCGTTAACATAGTTAGTAAGTTCAATTTATCGATCGTTCTTTATATGGATGCTTCATTCTATAAAACTATCCACACATTTTTTTTACTGTTTGATTTTCCTAATACACACATTGTTGTAAGATATATTTTTACTAGACATAAAAGTTAATTCATGCATACGAGTGAAATCCATCTAATCTGGCGAATTTCGTGCTATATTTAGGGGATCGTAAAGTATAAAAATATCTTGAGCAGCGTCTAAGGTTAGTTTTGCGTGAGTGCTTCAGTATTTCTGAAAATGTAAAAAAAAAATTTCATTACAGATTATTATGTCCATGCAATGAAAGAACTCATAAAAGAAAAAGTGGCAATCGATGAGTAAAGCCAAGAAGACATATCTGTTTCTCTCTCTATCTTATATTTCAGTACGATGTAAGAGCAAAATGGAATGAGTCTTGTAACTGACCTATATTATTCATAAGGCACGTAGCTTTTGTATATTATCTGATATATTGAACGTGTTGTCATTATTTCCTCCACATGTCCATTGTCCCTTGACACCATTATTTTCCATTGGAGACTTGAAAAAATAATTTTTTACAAAACAATACAAAGTATGTCTAATAGCCTAATAAGTGTATGAATATCAGCATATAAAATATTTTGTACCTTTTCAAAGAAACTCAATTGCATAAAATGATGTGACTCCTAAAATAGTAAAAATCGACTTATACGATAGGTATATTTTTTTATTATAATCCCAAAATGTTTATATCAAAGTCTGCATAGCTACATGTACCAATAAAGTAGCACCCAAAAAAGTCTCAGACGATGCAACATCCGACCGCAACGGGTTATTTGGCATTTCTGACTTCGCATAAATGAATATTAAATGCTATAAGAAATAGATGAGTTTCTGTTCTGATCAAAATGTTCATTTAAACCGCAACGTTGTAATCTTTATCTTTAAGGTGTGGTAATCTTTATCTTCGTGTATTTCCTTGAAATTAAACTAGGCAGTATTGTATGAAACTGGGCATAGCATGGTGTTGTATTAGTTATTCGGAAGATTTGAAAAAGAGTTTGAAAACTGGGACATCTAGCTTTCCTGATCAATTTAAAAGGTTTTCGTATTATCATATTTTCATATCTCATTTTGATGACCAGTTAATGCTTGTTGTTTATTTGTCGCGTTAAATTTTGATCAAGTTTTGGTATGGCGGATTAGTTTCAAGGCTTTACCTATAAATTCGGGTTCAATTTTAGACTGTATAAAAAAAACATTGCACCGACAAATTTGAGAGATGTCCAAGTTAACCATGTATGGAAGGTTATGGGAAACCACTCTATGAAAATCTTCTATATTTACATAATTTTCGAAGTAAAACTTCAATAGGCGCGGTAGGGTAAATTGGCATTAACGTCACAAAAAGTGAAACTCCAATCGGCAGTTTATCGAGAAGACAAGAATAATCGTTCGTAGTATCTCTATGTCCATCGCATACATCATAGTCACTACGCGCATGCGCCGCGCCGTCTCTATTGTGTATGTGTTTGTCTATACGTAGCATAAAGCCATCACCAGACTTATACTACAGCTTGCCTATTTTATTATATATTACACAAATACAGCTTAATATTTTAGCCAACAATTTCCGTTAATAAATGGAAAAAGCAATGAATAAAATTAACTTTTCTTAAGAGCTAAGAAATTTTACTTCTACCACGCAAAACTCAAGACAAGCCCCAAAAATTAACATAACAGTATCAATGTCATGCCATATTTTATTGCGGTTATCCGCCCAATTATTCCATTTGATATTGATTCTAAGGTGTATGGCCACAAATATTTTTTAATTGGCATCGGTCGTTCCTTATCCACATTTCTTTCTTATCATACATCTCGTATGTATTCTTGTACCGTTTGAATCCTTTGTTTTGAAACGCTCCGAGTTTTCATTGTTGACCCATCATACCAGGTCTACACATCCTGGATTGCCAATTGCTTAATTTATGCAGTAGCTTATTTTTAGAGTTGGTCAATAACACTCAATTGCCTGCGTGATTTATTACTCTTTGTTTTGGCCACATGGCTGAACGTCCAACCGTCTGTCTCCGAAAGATAAACTTCCGATTTAACCCTTTAGATTGGATCTTTTGGTGGGAAATCTGTTACATAAGAACTGTGTTGCTATCAAATTAGAAAAAAACTGAAATAAGTCTGCCAAATTTTTGAATCATTTCCGATTGCGTTCTTTACGCCGGCAGTCTAGGGCATCGAACCTAGGACAATCTGGCAAAACTCCAGCTAGCTACCTTCAATACTGGTCATCTTTAATTTGCATATATTTTTTAACGCATTTCTTCATAAATAAGCAGGGAAAGCAGTCTGTACAAGTGTTAATTTCGCATTAATTCCACATAAATGCAATTCGATGATGTGAGACGACATTATTTTTTTGAAAATGAACATTAATGTCAAGTGCATTTGTGTCCATTTACGATTCAATTCAATTAATATAAAGGATGGATTACTAATTTTAAAGGTTGCAAAAACATAAAAGATGAGTAAATAAAATAATTGCCTGATTTAACCATAGTACAACGAAAATGACAATAATACAATACGCCACCATCAAAATCTGGCCACCATTTTCGAGCTTTTATTTCGTGCAGCTTTTATGTTCTTGCTTTTATTCATTGATTTTATATTCTTGCGCGTTCAAGAGTCGATATATTTTCAATATTTTGAAATACTAAATATTCACAATAATAATTCACAACACTTTCTGCTGGAAAAGTCCATTTGGACTATCAAATTCAATTTGGGCTTGGTGAGTATGGATGACACTGTTGCTTCAAAATAATGCTATAGAGAAACATTTTCTATGAGAAAAGCTTCATTTATGTAATCTTTGATAATGTTTCATCATAATGAATGATGATGCACAATGAAAATAATAAAATTTCCACACTTTTACTCTAAATTTTATTGAGTTTTGAGCTTCAGCTTCCACTTCGTTTCCGTTTCTATGTGTCAATAGCATTAAATGTACTGATGGCAAGATAAACCAGTTTTTTGTTAAATTCAAATGTATGAACACAAATTTGCGTGCTTTTATCAGCGATTTGGTAACTACAACAGAATGAAGTTGATATTATTTAGTTTGATGACTGCTGTACTTTTTAATGAATTCCGACGATCACTGCTTACGTTTGGATTGTTATAATCAGGGACTGACATCACAAGAGCTAAAATGTCTTGCTAGATTTGAATTGTAGGGTAGTTGCCACTTAAAAACTAGACGTATAAAGCACCTGCTTGTATGGAAGATAATTCTAAAGATGATAAAGTGCTTGTTTCAATTAAACATCTGTGTGTAGAATGGATGAAAACTTATATCGAGTATCTAGATACGGATTACAATATACGTGCATCACGTACATAATGCACTTGATGCGTCGTTGCAACAGCACAAAAGATGTTTTGCGTCGCAATTTCTTTGTCATTTTTATTCTTCCTTATCGCAAGTTAAGTACACAAGACCTCAGCATTGTATTGGAGCTAATACGATAATTTACATATATTGAAATGAGCAATATCCTTTGGGGAGGTCATTATCTCTATCGATAAAGCAACGAGGCTGAAGGCGAAGATAAATTTTATCGACTATTGTGCTTGAGCATTAACATCCGAAAGAATCATCGGCTGTGTGGAACAAAGCGTTGGGTAACGTGGTGAAAATGGGATGACTTTTCGTTGTTATCGTCGCTTTGTTATGGTAATTTGTATCCATTCACCTACATAAAGCATGTTCAAGTATTTACTAATTAGGCACAGGTAGTCAAACGGTTTCTTTGTTCAACGGGATGTTGCTACACCGGAGGATACTCATCTCTGAAGGTTCTGAAAAATAATCAAATCGTTCCGTAATCAATTAATTGAGCACAGATAAAGGCGAATAATCTTATTGTGTATGCAATGTAGTATTTTTAATAGTATTATGCACTGTCAGATAAATTCAGTTTCCAGTACGATGAGTTAACACTGTTGAATTTAAAAATTTCAAAATATTCTTATAAGCCATATACATCTTAAAACTTTTGATTAGATTATGTTCTAGAGCCCTCATGGAACAAGGAAAAATTGTAAAAAACGTAGTATCGCCTAACTTGTCATACAGAGTTAATGTGATGTTTAAGGGACTTTTCTGCCTTGCTGGTTCAAAAAATATGCTTTTTCTTCGTGTATAGGAAAGAACCAATGTTTAAGAACTACTATCGCTTAATTTCAAGTCGATATAAATGAAATTCGCTAAGTTATAGGCCTGCCGAAGATAAGCTGCAGCTTCGCGAAGTTGACGAGAGGAGAAACTTTAAGCGCGTTTTTCTCGAAACTACTTTTTTCAAGCTCATGGAAGTGCTTCCACTTGCCCTAGATGAGAATTCTTTATGAAACTTGGCAGGCACGAATATATTAAATGTCTTCATAGTATAGACTACAATTATCAAAAAATATTCAAAAGTGTTTATTTAATGAACAAAAAACTACAAAAAATGTTGGTAAAAACACAAATTTTTCTTTGACAGCTCATTATTTTCTTGTTTTTCAATGTTTTTTCTTGATTGTAGTCTAATCTATAAACAATATTATACAAATTAAAAATATGTTAATTTTTTTTGCTGCAAATCATCTGATCAAAACTTAGGACTTCCATGCTGAAGAATATTATCTCTCGCGCACTG
Source organism: Stenopsyche tienmushanensis (assembly GCA_008973525.1). Taxonomy (NCBI): domain Eukaryota; kingdom Metazoa; phylum Arthropoda; class Insecta; order Trichoptera; family Stenopsychidae; genus Stenopsyche; species Stenopsyche tienmushanensis. The sequence goes on from WACJ01000015.1 coordinate 435,777, forward strand.
AAATACGTGACTACTCCCACTCCCACTACCATACTTTGTCAATCTTTAAAATATTTTTATATTCAATAAAGATTTCTTAGTCAACACAATAAATATCAATATTCTATATTTAGTACCTTTCCGTTTCCTTTCTTGTAAAAGATACTTTTCAAAGAAAACTATTCAGATTTTTAAATTAACCATACTTCTCGCACCATTCTTATCCATTCTTCTTAAACGCACACTTGCGTGGACGGACATATGAAATCGTCACACGAAACACGCGTTTTCAAGTGAGCTGATCGGGATGTGTTAAATAAGCATAAATTCACATTAAACTAATTTTCACTTTCATAACCCTGTCGGTTTGTTTATTCTTCAACATTGGTTGCTAATACCACAAAACATGGCTTTTTGGCGTCTTAAACATCTTTTGAAGTAAGGCTTGATCACCTAATTGTAAACTAGATTAACAAATATCACATAGGCAATTTCTCATTGCCTGCATACATAATAAAAATTCGAGGAATACAAATTTGTTAGCGATATGATTTCATCTTTAAAATTGTCCAGATCCAGCGAGAATAAATGAAGACATAAATCAATGATTTTCTTGGATATTGATCATGCTTATTTATAATACTCCAACTCTGGCACGGTTTATACGCAATCGCCGTAATTAAATGAATGCCTTCTATTTCGCCTGCAATCCAAACATTTCAATCTTGTCGATATAGCGAGTTTTAAAATTTGGCACCTAGCCTAGCATGGTTTTAAACTTATAAAATAAATTTTCTAGCATTTCATAGAAGAGCATCGTAATATCTTATCAACCATAGAATAGCATGCAAACTATAGACTTCCTAACCGCAATATCAACATATATATATATTGTGTACATGAAAATATGCATAAAGTGGCAAAATATCTGAAGCATAAAACTATGTACTTAAAAAATTAATCAACCGACTCTTTAACAACCACGTGCTTGTATTTGAGTGTTTCGTTTGGTTTATTATGAGTTCATAACAATATATTTAAGCATTTTTTTTTAATATGACATGATATAGAATATCTGTGATGGTAATTAGTTAGGTCGACAGGTAGACTGACAAAAAAACATAAGGCAGACATTATTTTCGCCAAACGTGTTTAAAACGCATTATTACATATACACGCCTTGCGTATTAAATATTAATCAACTGGCAATTTATGCCAACATTTTTCTACGAACTCTATTACCATAATTGTTTTAAAAGAATAAGTAGAACTTATTTTTTATTGCTTATTATGTCCTCCCGTTATGCATTATTAAATGAAAGCTTTATCGATAATGCACCCTTATCTCTGAATGCAATTACATGTAATCACGGAATACTTATTCTTTTATAAGGTAATAAAATAAAGCATGAGCCGTGACTCCGAATCACGTTTTATCGAGCAATATCACCATGGATACGTATGAAAAAATAAGGAAATCTTTAGACCTTGCGAAAATGTGATTTCAAACGCCTTGTTAATTAGGTCGAAGAAGCAAGCCATGGACGTTTTTGGTCAATTTGTCATTTTGGCATTCAAATCGTAAAACAACGTTCGACTTTGTGTCGTATTATTGTATTTACTCATTAATTGATATATGGATAAAAAAAATTCCACACTCGCTATATTTTCCCTATCTGCTATTCGATCATTCTCATATGCAATTGACAAAAACTATGAAGTCTTGTTATACAATGGGTTGGATTTTTCACTCCTGACACATTCCTGTCCCCCCCTCTATGATAAACATATGATAAACAAACCGTTATATTAAAATTCTTTGGCCATACAAAATCTCTAATAGATACCGCCTAAGCCAGATACCAAATTTGGCATCTTAAGGGACGTTTCTACTTTGTAGAGCCTAAATGTGATTTTTAACAGTTTTTATGCGAAAAGTATTAAATATAGAATTTTAATATTTAGTATGTTGACTAGGTGATCTTTATTGAATATAAAAATATTTTTTAAAGATTGACAAAGTATGGTAGTGGGAGTGGGAGGAGTCACGTATGTCGGTGCGCGAGCGATGACATTCTTCACCATGGAAGTCATAAGTCCTGAACAGATAATTTGCAGCAAAAAATTAAAACATATTTTTACTTTGTATAATATTGTTTATAGCTTAGACTATAATTAAGAATAAATATAGAAAAATAAGAAAATTATGAGCAATCGAAAAAAAGTTCGTATTTTAACCAACATTTTTTGTAGTTTTTAGTTCATTAAATAAACACTTTTTAATATTTTTTAGTAATTGTAGTCTATACTATAAAGACGTTTGATATATACGTGCCTGCCAAATTTCACAAAGAATTCTCATCTAGAGCAAGTGGAAGCACTTCCATGAGCTTGGAAAAAGTAGTTTAGAGAAAAACGCGTTTAAAGCTTCTCCTCTCCTCAGCTTTGCGAAGTGCAGCTTCTCCTCATTGGCCTATAACTTTGCGAATTTCATTTATATTGACTTGAAATTTACTGAATGTATTCCCAAACATTTGTTCTTTCCGATACACGAAGAAGAAAAAAAGTTTTTTTTAACCAACAAGGTAGAGATGTCCCTTAAGAATAAATTGACAATAGCATTAATCAAACAAGAAACTGTATTTACACTCAATAATATTTATAATTATTCACTTTCTTTTAATTACGTTTATGCATATTTTTTGTAGATTTCGATGGTAGAACTTTTCATTAAGAGCTGGGCAGCGTAAATCTCAGGTTATTTAATAGCAAATAAGATTAATATAGTTATGTTCTGGCGTGACTCTGGAGTATCATTATGACGTTATGAGGTTAAGTTAGGTTAGGTGAAAATACGTAAATTAGTAAAATTAACAAACATTTATAAGTGTTACCAGACTATTTACTGCTTGTTAAAGTGATACCAGACTGGTTTAAATTTGCTGAACCTAACCAAAGATTTACGTTATTTTTTAAGAGTTATAATAAATAATTAAGTTTATGAAAGCTCGCAGGACACATTATCTTGCGAAAATCACGAGGAAGCTGACACAAAGATCGTTTACCACGTATGCCAAAATGATACTGATGCTAATATCTTCATAGAATGACTATTAAATAATTAAACTGAATAAAATGTCGAATATTGTTGAAACTGAACAAAATTGCTGCCAAATATTGTTGGATGGATTTTCAGTATGGTACAGAAAAGAAATGACTGTACTGAAAAACACTATTATCAATAAAATACCGAAAAAATCACCATAGAGCAAATCCACAATAACATCATATTAATTGTTTACATTTAGAGTTGTATTTCGAAAAAGTGATTTTCAGATGAAAATTTGGCATAAAAAGGGGTAAAAAATAAAGCTTTTGAAAAACATCACATTGCTTAAACATCCTTGTTGCTCAAAAGTCTTCATTTATCTTAAAGTCTGCCCTAAAGATAATAATTATCGATTAAATTACTGAAAAAAAGGGGGAACATGATGGAGCTGCTGAAAAAGCAGATGAAATACAATATAGGTATTATATTATTTTTAGGTCTGCCACAATTTGTATACCTCTAAACACATTGTATCTATTCTAAGATATACCTTATTCGAAAAATCAGTTTAATCATCTGGTCGCTTATGTCACTGATTTTCATTGTAACATTAACCTTTCTACAATTTCTATTCATGAGCAAGCAACAAAATCATATAACCTCATTTATCCATACAATTTGCAATACATTGTATATTAAATGCATAGACGTTTCTCTACCTGCCTGAACATGGAAAACCTTTCGATTGTATCGATATTAATGATCAAGTATTAGCATATTGGATTGGTTCGTAAGCTTCGATTATAAAGATTCAAATCCAAAATATGGGAAATTAATTACAGGAATACATGAATTTCAAATCGATTGTCTCGTAGTAAATTTATATCGATTTACTGGTTCTGAAAGAATAAATATGGTTGGACTGAAATCTATAGAAGTGGTTTAATATCACTATTTTGAATTCTAAATCTGCTAGTGATCTCACTTATATACCATAAATTGAAGGTATTATATAATCATGTGAATGTTTTGAAATACATTGAGACTTTGTATACTTTTTGATGCAATCAATGAAAGCAAATACATATTAATATTAATAGTATGACTTTCCTATGACATAGTTCATTGAAAATCCATTGCATTAACATAATCGTACAAGTGTTGCTTGCATTAAAATAAACTAATATGGATAAAACGACTTTGGATTTTTACTCAAGCAATAAAAAATCGATTAAAATAATCGCAAGATGCTGTTAACAGAAACGAGTTTCAAGTGACATCTTTTCGAAAGACGAAAAATATGTTTGCAATTTAAATCTCTTAATTCTTGATTCCTACTTAGCATTTAAATTATGGATTATTTATAGTGGAATTAATGCGTATACTGCGTTTTAAATTTATCTTGAGTCCTATATGAAATTATTCAATTTCATATTTAGTTCGTATACAAATGCCCTGGTATGGGATGTTTCGAAATAATTTTGAATTTGAAATACACATTAATTTGCATATATTTAAATTATTTAGCACAGTCGTACATTTTGGCAAAATCGAAGAACAGTGTATATGTGTGTCGAATGCATATTGTATAACTGGATAAAGATGATTTCATGTCTGTTCTAAGAAAAGACCGTCTAAGTTTTTCCATCTGTTTTTAGACACTACAGGGAAAACACAACAATGACACACAAAGTGAATATGTCGATCCAATTATGTACATGATAACACACGGTGAGAATATTTTCTCTCGAACTCCGGATATTCGCTTATCAGAAAAATTGCTCACTTTCTCTTTTGTAATAAATCGTGTGAATCATTTCCAGCTGAATCATGTATCAGCCTTGGGTTTGATAAGGCATTTGCGGTCGTATTATTTATGCCTGCTATGTTATGTATTTTTATCGAACGAGATCGATGCAAGGAATTGGGTCATTTTTACCGAACTGAATCACCGTGAAAGTTGAGGTGTCAAATGCAATAAAAACGAGAGTTGCAATATTTGAAGTGTTCAATGCAAGAAGATTGGAATGAAAAAACCGCTATGAATCATGATCTAATTAAAACTTGTCGAACGGTTTTTAATCCTTTCGATGCGCGACACACCTCTTGTGGGCGTACACGATGTCCATGCATTATGTCCGAACAATCATGTGCTCGTCTTATTATTTCATATGCCTTAAAAATACGATTGTCCTTAAATCTTATAAACAAATCACTCGATTTAATTCCATACATATTAGTTCAAAGAATGAAAAAAACAACCCTAAAATTACTATGATGAAAATTTGAAATTAAATGACTATGTAAATTGGTAACATTTAATCTAGCTGACTTTTAATGAAAGGAAATGGGATCTATTCAAATATCGATACAATGATTTGCGAAAATTTTATAGTTGGAACAAATGAGAAAATCATGAATAATAAAGCATTTAAAGGGCCATTTATGTATTGGGCATATTTAAAGAGAAGAAAATGGAATAATTTATACGCGATAATCTTTGATTGATAGTTTGGTAGTGAATGGGATAAGATCTAAGAAACGACGCATTCGTCTGCTTTCACAATAACGTATTTATCTAAGTATATTTTTTAACTTTGAAAATAGTCCAATGAACTCGTATACGTATGAAAGATAGCACGTAGTTCAATAATCAAACATTTGTCGCAACCATTTATTTATAATCATAATTTCGTAATATTGCCCGAGCCTAATTGATAAAGAAAACACTTCGTTTCTTATAATCTTTTATTATTGTGATTAAAACTCCCTTAAAACCTTCTTTTTTTAAAGTATTGCAACATAATTATGCAAGGCTTAAAATGTCTCACATCTTCCAAAGTCATCGATGGTTGCTTAAAGGTAATGAATGTCATTTGATATTAATGATGAATAGGTGAGTTTTTCTTGACACAACTGATAAAATATGCTATAATCGGATACAAAATCCTATTTAAAGAGGTGATGTTTTTGCAAATGGAATGATTAAATATGAAATGTCAATGAAACTCTCATCAAAATCTATAAATTACGGAAATAATTAACACGATTAAAATTGGTCGAAATATGCAATAAATTTGCTATTTAGATGCCCTTAAGCCTATAAATATTCTTTAATATGTTATATTAGATTGCCCCATAGTTCTCTTTCGCAATGAACACAGATTTAATCATAGCCATGGTTGAAGAAAACCCGCGATATACTGTTCGCGAAATAGCTAACAAGTTAGAAATTCCATGGACATCTGACAAAATTGGGCTACATCGATCGTTCAGATGTGTGGCTTCCTCATGAACTGACTGACTTAAATAAACTTCAGCGTATTTCAACATGCGATCTTCTTCTCGGACGATATAATAGCCAACCTTTTTTGAAGAGACTTGTCACTGAAGATGAGAGTTGGATATGAGAATATCCAACGCAAACGGTCTTGGACCAAGGGTACAGGAGCTTTAACTCTAGCTAAACCTGGCCTACATCCAAAAAAAGTTTTGCTATGCATTTGGTGGGACTGGAAGGGGGTAATTTATTATGAGCTACTTCAGCAAGGTGAAACGATCAATTCAACAAAATATTGTTTCCGACTAGACAATAATAATAATAACCTTTATTTGATAAAATATTTTACATAAATAAATGCATCTAGCCTATACATATTTATTCAAACTGCTTAAGTTTAAGTTTTGGGATTGTATCCCTTATCTTAGTTGTAACATTTAAATAATAAAACTAAAATATTTTAATTACACTTCTCATTTAGTAAGATAGAGGAAAATAGGAAATTAAAAAACCTCTTTGCTAATATATCACTTAAAATTAACTTATTACTACAATAAATAAAAAACATACGCTCTATCCGTACATACTTCGCGCATTCATACTGCATACACTCGTAGCCCCCCAATGAGAGACACAAGATCAACTATTTCTCATCGAACAATACATGCTTTGGCATTTTATGCACGTATTTAAATCTTATATTGTCGTTGCTGTAATTACCGAGCGAAGATACTAATATATTGGGATGATGCGGGATTTTTCTATAAAAGTTTTTAGTGAGTCTGTAAAAATATTCGCTTACTGGGGGTAGTTTTATACTTTTATGAAGTCTTTTCAGATTTCTAAGCGGTCTGGTGTTGAAAGCAATTTTCAAAGCTCTATTTTGTACTACTTGAAGTTTTTTAAAATTGGTTTCGCATGTGTTGCTCCAAATGGGCGCTGCATAGGTAAAGGTCGGGCGAATAATAGCTTTGTATAAAAGGAGCTTATTGGTAGTCGATAGGGCGCTGCGTCGCCGGAAAATGGAGCCGAGAGCCCCCATGGCTGCCAGCCCGCGCCCTCGCGCCCATGACACCTGCGCTCCCCATTTGAGCTTGGAGTCCAAAATCACTCCAAGGTATTTGACTTGGTTCTTCCACTCGACAGAGCTGCCTCCCAGCACGAGCGGATATGTGACCCGGTGTTTGCGCCTCACCGAAAACAGAATCGCTTCGGTTTTGTCAGTGTTCAACTTAAGCTTCCATTTGTTGAAATATTTCTGCGCTGCGTTTAGCGATCGTTGTAGGTTCGCTGCAACCAATTTGTTGCTGCGAGAACTGGTGAAATAAGCCGCGTCGTCAGCGTACAGAGCTACGCTCGCAGAGGAAGGCTTCGGGAAGTCGCTGATAAAAATATTGAAAAGGTGGGGTCCAAGTATACTGCCTTGGGGGACACCTGCCGGAATGCGCTGAGGGGACGATTCATTATTATTAAACGTGACTGAGAATTCTCTCTTGCTCAAATAAGACTGTGTGATTTTAGTTAGGTATGTAGGGAACTTAATCTTAATCATTTTGTGAATTATTGCATCGTGCCACACCGAGTCGAAAGCCTTCTCGATATCAAGAAGCACCATGCCAGTATTTTTTTTGGAATTGAAATTTTGTGAGACGTGCTCAACGAGTCTCGTCAATTGATGAGCCGTGGAGTGATTTTTGCGAAAGCCAAATTGGTCATTGTTAATGGCATCGGTGTCAAATTCTTGTAATCTACTTAATATGGTCTTTTCGAATAATTTGCTCAACGCGGAAAGTAAGCTAATTGGTCGATAGTTAATTGGATTACTATTATCCTTACCGGGTTTTGGCAAGGGAATTACCTTCGCTACTTTCCAGGTGGCTGGAAAATACCCCATATTTAAACACGCGTTGAATATTTTTGTTAATTGAATGATCACTCTAAATGGCAGGTTTTTAATAATAGTGTTGTCGATTGTATCAAAACCCGGAGACTTTTTGCTCTTTAGTTTTCTAATGAATTTATTTAATTCTATGGGAGTTATCAATTTAATCTTTTGAATGTCATTAAGTGAGTCTTCACGGAAATCCCTGATTGACCGGCTAACAGCTTTCTTTGTTTTGTTATCGCTCATGTTCTCGGAAATCTTGTGGTTTAAGCAGAAGGTTTCTGCAAGCATATTGGTCTTATCTAAGTCTGTTTCAGCTATCTTATTATTTTTAATCAAGATAGGAATTCCCGTGGCTTTATTTTTGAGTGATTTTACAGTTTTCCAAAGAGAATTATCTGAGGGTTTTAATTTTGATAACTTATTACTCCACATTTCGTTTTTTAACCTGTTTATGTATTTTTTAATGCGATAGTTAATGCGGTTGATAATGGTTTTAGTGAATTTGCAACGATCTTTTTGCCATAGCTTTTTGAGTCTATTTCTAATTTTTATTTGACGTTTTAGGTTCCACGTAAATTTAATAAGAGATGGTTCGACAGTTTCTGTAGGGATGAATTTAGATTTGGCTTCGAGAATCAGGTTGGAGATCGACTCCACGGCTTCATCAATTTCGCTTTCAGTGGTTCCTGGAACTGCAGAAGTTAGTAATGTTTTTCGATTGAGATAGGATCTGAGCTGGTGCCAGTCGGCACGCTCGTATGCCAATCTGAACCTGGGTACTCTCGCGTGTCGGCCTTCCACGGTGAAAATCACCGGAAGATGATCGGACGAGAGAGCGTCCATGGCCGTCAACCGAGACACGAGCGAGACGTTTCTGGTCAGCGTCAGGTCCAGAGTGGACGGGCGTCTGTTACTGGATGGGTAGTGTGTGAAGCACTGCGGAAAATGAATTTGAATGTTATTATTGAGAGAAAATGATTGCAGGGTGGAGCCCTGACGGTTTTCACTGCAGCAGTCCCATTGTTGATGTTTGGCGTTGAAGTCTCCCGCGACCAACACTCTTTCCCCCAAACTGAATATTTGTGATAACTCATTCGGACGGAGATCTAAATGAGGTGGGTTGTACGCTGCAACGACTATGAGTTTAATTTTATCCAAGATGATTTGGATGGCGACTGTTTCGAGACCGTGAAAAGAGGGAGTTCCGACGGTGGAGTGTGCAATTTCGTTTTTCACGAAAATGGCCACTCCACCCCCGATTCTGTTCAATCTATCAGTACGATGACAGATGAATCCCGGAATAGAAATGTTAATATTTGGTTTAAGATATGTTTCGGTAATTACAGCAATGTCGATTTTCATCTTGTGCATTCCGAGAGCCAATTCGTCCACCTTGTGTCTCACACCGTGAGCGTTCCAATTAACAATTTTTACATTGTTAAAAATTTTAAAGTTTTTGTCTCTAGTCGTATAAGACATCTAAGTAATTAATGAGGCAGAAGGCCATTTCCATTTTATCTTTACACTTGCTTAAATCTACACGTATTTTCTTTAATAACAAAAACAATTTAGACATTTCCTGCACTGACACTAGATTATCTACACCAGCACTAACATTTTCCCGCGTGTTAGGACGAGTCGGGAACCAAACGGGTGGCTCCGGGACGGAGGTCACAGTCCCGCCTCCCAGCCCTGGGAAGTCCTTTGCCATGAAGGTGGGTCCTGGTGGAGGTGTTGCGACGTGGGTTTTCGCTTTTCTCGTTTTCCGGAGCGAGTTGACGTATTGGCTGCGCTTCGGGCACTCTCTATCGTTGGCTGCATGAGCGCCTCCGCAGGCGCAGCACTCTGGAGTCATGCCTTCTTTGCCTTTTCTCGGGCATTCGTTGGAGCTGTGGGGCTGGTTGCAGCGCACGCAGCGCTCCGCTCTGAAGCAGTTTCTGGCTGCGTGCCCGAACTCCTGGCATCTGAAGCATTGCGTCACATGCGCAGGAGATCTTTTGTATTTGTTTATCGTCACTCTTGAGTGACATATAAACCTGATGTTTTTCAGTTTTTTGGTGTCCGTGCCAGACGGGAAGTGCACCACATACACTTCCGTGTGTCGTCCTTCACCCAGGTTCATTTGAGTAATTCGGGAAGGCTTTAGGCCTTGTCCCTCGAGGTCGTTTGAAATCTCTTCATGCTCGATTTTAGGTAGTCCGTGAATGACGGACTTGATTTCTCGATCTGTTTCCAGCGAGAAGGTGTGAAAATAGCGATTTACGCCTTCTTTTTTGAGTCCACTCATCAGACGAGTGTAGTCCTCGAGGAGTTCGCACTGGACCGAGCAGTTATTGTTTTTTGTGTATCGCATGTGAAAGGTGCCTGCGGTGACGAATGCTTTGATCAGCGCCAGTGTTGTGGCGTGTGAGGTGCTGGCAGCCATGATGATTGGCGGCACGCGTATTTTCTTGGCGGCGGGTGGGTCTTGCGACGGGAGTACCGCTGCTGATTCATACCTGTTGTGTTGGGGTACAGGTGTTGGTGGCGTGAAGCATCGGCGTTTGGCCGTTTTCCTTGGAATAACCCATTCGTCCAGGTTGTGGTTTTGCCTGGCGCGGCTTTTGGAGCTGGCACGGCGCATGCCGGCGAAGGTAGTTGTCTGCGTCGAGGATGATAAAATTGCTGATAAGCACTGAAGTTCGGGCGCGCGGTACGACGGTCGGGCCAGCGCTCGGGGCGCGTCTCGACCGTGCCGCGTGTCGAACGGGAATGGCGACTAGACAATCTAAAGGATACAATTGCCAGAATTAGCGAAAAAACCAGACCTCAAGTGTCTTTGCTCGTCAGAAATAAATTATTATCATTTGACTGGGATATTTTACCTCATCCTCCATACTCTCCGAACATTGCCACTTCAGATTATTATTTGTTTCTTTCATTGAAAAATTATTTACGTGGTGTAAATGTTAATTCAAAAAATGATATAAAAATGTACCTCGATCAATATTTTGCCAATAAACCTGGGAAATTTTGGCAAGAAGGCATTATGAGGCTTCCGGAGAGATGGAGAAAGGTAATAGAACATCATCATCATTATATATTGTTCAATAAATTTTGATGTAATACAAATTAGTGTATATTTTTTTCTTATTTTTCTTATTTTGAACTGAAAGTTCATCATTAAAAATGCAAAAAACACCATTTTTTCCGACAAATAGCATAATGACCTAATATTGTTTTTTCATGTTGACATTGGCTATTATTTGGTGTATACTTTCAAAGGATGCAAGGTCTTTTAATTATCGTAAGTCATATTTCGGTGCTGCATATTCAATAGAGGCTTGAAACCAGTATTTTATATATATTATGACTGAAAATATATGTATCTTTCACTGATGTCTTTTCCTTTTTCGTCAGTTTAAATTGATATTTAAATAGGAATAGAATGTAACTTTGACTGATGCAGAGGTGTAGGGCAGGGCTCAACCTCAAAACGTACCCGCAGGTACCCCAAATTAATTACGAAAGAGGGAAGGGTTGACTGTAGAAGTAGTGAATCTTTTTGTATATTATTCCACTTCAAAATACAATAATAAACATACCAGAAGTAATAAGCCAGATTTATAATTAAGTGGTTATACAAAGTTTTTTTCTAAAACTTTAACCTATGATAGCGACTTATTAAAAAAAAGACACGTATTCATTTTTAGAGTAGAAAATTGTATCATTCAAATTTTTTAAAGTTGTAAAATAAGGGCCACCTTAATAGACATACTTATAATACTGTCTCCCATCTTTATTTACCCCCATTAGTAACGATCTAATAAAGAAACTGATGAATTTTCTGCCTTGATTGATTCTGTACTATGATCTATGACGTTTGAAGTTACTGTAATTATTCTATTGTAATAATTCATATTCTTCTTCTATTTCTTTATGTGCCATATCCGTTATCCGATATAGGCGAAGTTCACATGAGGTTAAGGAAGAATGTGCTGGATTAACATAATATTTCTTCCACATAATATTAACTCTATAAATATCGTGCACACAGATATGTGCGTTTCATCGCTTCAAATTTATATACACAACAAAAAACACGTTAAAATACTGAGACGATCAAACTTCTCAGTATTTTCTTTTTCAGCTGCGGGAAATCAGACTACAACTAGATCAAGACTTTCGTTCAATTTTTAGTTCACCTTTTTATGTTAATTTTGGTAGTCTTAAAGTTATTTGAATTACAAAATTTCGCCGATTTTGTTCTGAAATATTTTTCTTAGATTCAATAGCGTCATATGTATTGTATTAACATTTTTATCTTTCTTTCGAATGAATCGTGAGTTTTATGAAGATCCATCTAGAAATGTTCTTTAGGTCATTTTCGATAATATCAACTTGATTGCCTCGAATGCGAATAGCATAATGGAGATAAACGCATTAAGTTCTATAATAAACGTGATTATGGCCTATCATTATTTAGGCTGAGAAAAATTACTATGTCGACGATTGTCTACAAATTAATTCCAGATAACAATCGTAGATGACGATATGTCTTTTTACGTGACACTGATAAGGCTCTATCACGTTGTTGACGATAAATTATGGTCAAATTATGATTGATTTATAATTTATGATATTACAGAGATTACATAGAATTAACGAGCTCTTGACAAACTATTTGACATGTCTACTACTTCATTAGTGAACGTGTGTGTTTTATTCGAACTTGTTCTTGTTATGTTCACAAAATTTCTTCAAGATTGACATATTTCGTTTTCTTTTAAAGGTATCTTCCAAAATACAGTGTACTGGTACCCTTCCACAAATTACTGCGTATACACTCAACGATATAACGGTAAGTTCAATTTATTACTTGCTTGTATTATATGTGAAAATTATTTTTCTTAAAAGCGAGTCAACTTTCCATTTTAATGCTGTGAGCTTGTGGTACTTTTGTATTGTGTAATAATATGGAAATTCAATTAGCACAAATAACGAAATAAATTATCATTATCAATGGAAAGTCTACTCGAAAGTATTAAACTAATTACAGTATGAAAATCAAACTTTGAATTTTGTATAAATTATATGAAATGATTGAGAAAGTAACACCATAACTATTAATTGATAACTAATCGGTCAGTTCATAAATTCTTGGATATTTAATGATTAAAAATACCGCAGAAAAAAATAATTTATCTTAATATAATGTCTGTATAATAATATGTTGAACATAAGTGCCGGCCAAACTATTGACATAAATTAGTCAAAATTGTGATTTGCAATTTTCCTCCATAGGATACCTTTATTTATCTATGATATCAAATTAAGGAAGTTTACAAGTTGGCAATGAAGTGCAGCGGTTCTTAAACTCATGCATAATAGTTCGCCGACCCCATTCCGACCATAGATATTTTACGTATTTAAATTCTGACCTTCGATCCTCGATATGCGCGGTTTCCCGTTACGATTTCACTATTACGCGACATGTAGACAGAGAACGCCCTAATTTTTCAATCGAAGATTGGTATATTAACTACGAGATCTACATGTCGCGGACCCCCAGGGCTCTGCAGTCCGATGCTTTAATGCATACATAAAATTGATAATATTAAAGCCCAAATCTAATATATAAAAATGAATCTGTGTTTGTTCGTATGTAATGCGCTGCCATACCGTTCATCAAAATGCGATAAAACTTCGTCCACTTATTGCTAAAGATTGCGCGAATAACATAGGCGTAGTCTAATACACAAAAATAATAATTTGTTTGTTCGTATTTTATGCGCTGCCATACCGTTTATTCGATTGCGATAAAACATACATGAAATAGAGCTGTTTATTTTCTAGATGATTTACGATTCCACACTTCTAGGATTTAATATAAAAAAATATTACGCAGTTACATGACACATATTTTCAAAAACTACATCTTTATAAAGATCATAAAAATATATATGTACGAAATTAACCGTCTTTAGACATATGCACATAAACATACCACAATAAAGATTATTTTTCGGGCCAAGGCTTTTTGTTCATTAAACAATTTTAAACCGATAATTGAATAAATTCACTAATTTTAGCGTTCAAACTACGATTACTTTAGGAGACATGTGAATTTTTGTCGAAAAATAGGTTTTTACGATTTCGCCACGAAGCGCCCACCCGTAGTCAATGTGTTAACGACATGACGAAATAATGCTGATTTGAATTATTGTGTTTTATTTGAGGTGGTTTTTAGTCATTCCTTTTTTTACATGATGATTTTTCATAGCGAATATTTGTTTTAAAAATGTGTTCGCAAGCCTGTAGATTTGAACCCATGAGGATTGAATCACTAATCCAACGGATTAATCGTGGGACTATCTACATACGGATCAAAGCTATTGATTGAAAATTTATATTAATACTTCCTGACCCGTCTCCATAAGGACAAAAAATTTATTCCAAAAACAATTTATTCAAATGACAAATATGTTATAAAACAACGGAGAAGACTAAGGAAAGTATATTGTCGATAATGAAATAATTTAATCATAAATATTGATTTGATATCGTATCATTTCAAAAAATCGCATAATCGCATAAAATTCAATACAAACGTACCACAAGTTTATCTAAAATAATATTTTTGAATATTGATAGTCTTGATTTTTTTGCAAAAATACATTAATAAGGGACGTTTTTCAATATCTACTATGTCTGTTAAGCAATGCCATGAACAGAAAATATACTATTCAAAGATTAAATATTGCGATTTTTTGCCATTTTGCAAAAAACAAATCGATGAAAATAAGTTCATATACACTCAAACCTGTTTTTGTGTAATTTTTTTGTGCGATTTTAAATTTATGCGGTTTTTTTTAAAGCATTTTTTTTTAATTCATAAAGAGCACGTATCAAGATATTTTGGATAAAATAGAAAATTAATCATCAATACTAACTGAAATTTGCTTTTTCTAAAATCAATACTGCTGAATTGCGATCACACACTTTAAGGGGTTATTCTAGTCTAGAATTTTGAAAAAATCGATTATGTTTTTTTTTCATTAATTATTTCATTTTTAAAAATATCCTTCAAAAAAATTTCCAAAATTGCAATTATTTACGGAGAAATAGCTATTTTAGTGATGCGGCAAATAAGCCGGTCCTACCATAATGAAATCTTTAAACGCATTTTTCTCGAAACTACTTTTTTCAACATGGTTGACATGATATCTCAAGTTCTAATTAACCAATTTACTTAAAATAGAGTATAAACCTTTTCTACATAATTTTATATTGTTTCTACCAGAATTATTTGAAAGCTAAAAAAAATAAGGTCAAAAAACGACTTTTTTTTAAGCAATCGCCATTTCGCCTCGAAAATCGCAACAAAAATTATCATACAGCGATGATAGTTTGTAATAAATTAAATATTATTTCTCTAGTGGATTCTCTAGTCTAGCATTAGAGATGCCTGATATCCTTTAATTTTACCAATGATGAAAGACATCCATAAAATGATACCAAAAATGTTAATCTTTAATTGCCTTATTGTTTTGCTGATTTTTTATAAACATTTTTTTTGCGATTTTGGGTATATTTTATATACCTGTTTCAAAGTTATGCGGTTTTTAAAACCCACTGATCACATCTTCACTTTTTATATGTAACTCATAGCTTTTTTGTGCGATTTTCCGCGGAACGCATCTACCGCACAAAAAAAGGTGTACATGCAAATTGATGATTCAAAATTTGAATGAATACACACAGTTTTTCGTTTCATTCTTCCCAATAACCTCTGTAATTCTTCACAAAATCACACATGTATCCGTCATGTATCTGCATTTGATAATGAATTAAGCATATGTCTGATTTGATTGAACTTAACAGCTTTTTTTCAAACTACGCGCACACGTTTGCTTTAAATCATGTCATCATTTACATACATCTTTACAACCATTCTTCGAAATCATTGAATTCATAATAATGTGAGATTACGAAATAATTTATCTAATCTGACAAACATACATTTTTGCATCTTGCAGCTGAAAATGGCGCTACGACAGCGTGATTGTCTTATCTTGAAAATATATATATCTCGCTAAAATTAGAATGATTTATATTTCTCAATTATTTAGATATGCAATAAAAATGCATTTATTTGGATGCATGATTTTATTTTATGGAACACATCAAGATAATAGTTTTGAGATAAGAATTATTCATATGTGTTGAGCTATTGTTTGTAGAATGCAATTATATTATTCGTCAAAATTGACTTTCGTCCTTTATAATTTAAATTATATGATCGATTCTGAAAGTATTTGTAATAAATGGGCATTTAAATGAGCTTAAGCTAATAGCCTTTTGCGATTGTGAAATGTCGATGGATTATCACTTGTTAAGTTATGCATAATTTATGCGTTAAAGTCCTAAGGGAATTGTTCCTTAAGTGGTATTAATTGCCATAAATTCGAAAGCTGGATCATTATTATTCTGGGTATTTTTGAAAATCATAACATTACTGATTTGAATTTATAATATTTATGCTACTAGATGCGCAATTAAAAGGTGTCAGATCCTTTTTTTATATAAATCTGGGTTGTAAATTTTCTAGTGCCATAAAATCTGCTATCTGACAAGTTTACACATCAGCAATATTTTTCTCGCAAGGATAGAATTATCAGTCTTCCGTGACAACTGTAATGTGACGATGACGAAATGCTTAATTTGAGTCACTATTATATTATATTTCATCATAAATTTCTATATATGTTATTTTTTATATATCAAGATGATGACGTCTAATAATCTTCTTTCGCGAAATCATTTTTCTCTTCTTTCATACTCAGACAGATGCAGTTCGAGCAAGCACTTGAAAAAATTGCTCAACCTTCGCCGGTAATAGTTTTCATAGCTCATAAGCATACGAAGTGCTTTTCAATGTCTCCTATTTGCATTTCAATTATGGCGATGGGATAAAAAATGTTATTGCATTTTAAAGAAGACCTTATGACATGAGAATTAAAGAAACTTTGCTGAAGAAGTGGGTTAAGCAATCAGAGCTGGAAGAGTCCTCGTTCTTGGCCCGTTTAACAGATACACTGAAGGTTGAACCAAGTTAACGAAGCAATTGAATTTAAAAGCAGTTATGCATTTACCCCATACGTTTATCTCGAGAGACTCGATTCGATAAATTTCTACATAAAACATAGTAATATTCCACAAATTTTAGCTATGGAATACCATATAATGCGTATGATATAAACCTATATCGTATAAATCAAGTCTAAGATGTATACGAAAATCAATATTAAACATAAAAATATCGAAGTAAAACTATGCCTTATTAAAGATACATTATTCAATAAGTTCGTAGGATGACTAATAAAACAACAACTTTTAGGCAAAATTCGACTATATTCATCAAAATAGTCTCCTTCAAGAGTGATACATTCATTCCAACGCTTTTCTAACATTTCGGTGCCTTTTTGTAAAACGATTTGGCTTCAAAATATGCTTCAATTTCGGCATATCAACAATTCTTCATTGGAGCCAAATCTCTTTATCTGGAGCATTATTTTTAGGTTTGCAACACTGAAAGCCAAATCCGGAAAATCTGGTTAAATTTAAAACGCAATTTTGGCATTGTTGCGATACAGTGCATGGTCTCGGTGAAAAAGCACTTTTTTCTTCTTTATTTAGGATCGTTTTTTGCCATGTATTCCGTCAAATGCACCAATAACTTCATATAAATTCGCTATTGATAGTTCTGCCTATGAATTTATCGAGTGAGGTGTTATATCTATTATCAACGAAGCCTATATACCTGGGATGAAAAATTATGGCACGCTGTTACAGATGATGATTTCATTCTTTCATTATTTGATTAATTGAACAATCGATTTGCATTTTGTTCTATGTTATTTTGATCTGTAAGAACACTTTTTAATAAATCTATTGTTATTATCTCTTCGTACATTATCTGCATTTCCTTAATGTAAATTGTCTCATTTATGTGGCAATATTAAGAATGTTACATTTTTTGTGATTGAATAAGGTTTAAATTTATATTCAAAATCAATTAAGACTAAATGTTTTACTTTCAAAAAATCGTTTTCCTTAAAGACATCTGGTTAAATGTGAGATGTTGAATAGGAAATATTAAATAATACATGATGAAATGCAAGATGACAGCAAAACAACTTTATCGTTCGTTTCTTTAAATATGGACGAACAACAATAATGTTTCAGATACAATCATACAATTTAGTCATGATATTTTTCATCATCTGAGAATTCAGATTTTCACCAATTTAAAGCAAACAAATCGAAAAAGAAGACGAAATATCAATGAAAATCGAAAAGATTTTATATAATTCACTTTAAATACTATTGTATAAATTCTGCATTTAAAATTTCTAATGCAATCATTTTTAAGATTTCATGCTATTTTTTGGTATGTTTTTAAAATTCCTGTAATAATTGACGATTTATAATGATCATGTATTTTGTTTCAAAAATATATCTCAATGTTTTCGACAGCTTTAATATCAAATCCAAGTCCAATTATTTCAAATTTTTTCCAAAATCTTTCTTCGTTTTAAAAACGATCATGACCTTATATTCGTTTATATTTGAATGATTATTTTTAATCAATAATTTTTGATTACGTCTATTTAGGGTCCAATGTATACAGGAAATATTTATAATGTGTTTTTTGGGTGGTATTTCATTATTATGGACTTAATTGCATAATCTCCAAATGTATCCCTATAATAATAATATATAGCAGGGATTCTTTAAATCTGTCTAATTTTCAAAACTTCAGGATTACATTAAGACAATGTTACTAAACCATCTTATTTAAATGTTAATGTATCAAATTTATAATATATTGAATAAGGTAAAATTTAGATTATTTGATTTCTTCAAAGACGGTTAAAATTTGCTGTTAAGGAATCATCTCACTTTATCACGTCAAAACAGAAATGCTTATTAATAAATTAATTAAAAAAGTACCTGATTATTATAGCTAAGCAATCCTCCTACAACATGCAACTACAAGATCGTTATATTTTTAAGCAATCTCCCTCTCTCACATAGGATGTTCAGCAAATCTTAAAAGCCAATGTCAAAAAATACTAGAAATCGCGACATATACTGTAGCCTGCATTTTTAACGAAGCATTTAAATCTATTTTAAAAATAATGGATAAAAAGATGCATTTCGATTCAAGGAGATGCGCAACTAAGAACGTATATGCCTTGCCAATCGCAAAGGCTCCGAATCTTCTAAATAAGCTAGAACAGTTCACAGATACGCCAAATCAGTCAAAAAAGAAAAGGATAAGGTAGCTGAAATTTTTTTTATGAAACTGGAATCGCTGATTAGTAATATATTTATTTTTTTAAAAAAAATAGGACTTAAAACTGCGTTTTTCTCGAAACGACATTTTTGCATGCGATGTGGAAAGAATTTTGGAGAACCAAGTCGCCGATTGATCTGAAATTTTACGAGCTTATTTTAAACATATATGGCTATGGCAGTTTGCAAAACCAGGTCGAAATGTTTATTTTATCTTACGTTTTATATTAAAAAATACCCCCAAAAAAGGTGCTTTTTTCCAAACTAGCGCCATTTTGTTACTTTTAAAGAAAAAGTAATAATTAACGATACTGCGATAGTGACACGCTTACAGATTAAGAATCTTTTTGACTTAAATCTGAATCTTTAAATTTTCGAATTAATTTTTTTATTATTATATAAGAGTGCCATAATAAATCTTAAAAAGATTCATTTCATTATATAGTGTATTTTATGAGAAAAAAATTGTTAAAAATTTTTGAATTATAAAATTATAAAACTTAACTAACCTTATTATAAAAACAGAATTAAATCAAAAATACAGAAATATTATAGGGGTTGAAATATGTCTATTTATTTATAAATTTACCAGTATATATATAATATTTATCCCGTATAAAATGTGCTAAAAATTTGAAATCTAATCAAAAATTTATATCAACTCTTTAAATTTGATTTTTCAAAGATGGATTCCCGAATTTCTTTCAAATGCAATATTCAGAATTCTGCTGATATTGTTTATGGACCAATATTCAAAGCAATTTTAACGGTGTTTTACTCATGTTTAAAAATATATCGAAAATGAAGCCTTATTTTCTTGTTATAAATATGGTTGCATCCGTTTGCTAAAAGTTAAATATAATAAAACTTAAAAAATTTTAAAAATATTTTTTTGTATTATTCAAGCGTAAATATTTTAGAATTTGAATTTGATTTTTTTATTTATTTTAAAATGCATTTAAATTGCTACCATCGCATTGATATGAATGTTATCTCAGGTATTACAAATTACGAAATCCATGCATTGATTGAATGCATTAGTGCAAATGCATTGTTTCTTCGAATTATAACTAATGGCATGCATTTAACGCTATTTCAATGTCCTATATAATATCCAGGTGATAAAGATCCTTTGTTATAATATTATTTGAAAGCTTCGTGCTTTGATATGATTTTAAGAAATCGCTAAGGGAAAGTTATTGATAATTATAATGACCCTTCGACGATAGTATAAATAGGTGCATTTAATGGTTCAAGCATTATTCCTTCTCGGACTGTCAACAAACCAGTGGTTCCTTAAGCCATCGATTTGAGTTATCAGTTACTAAATAGTGGTCAGTGCGAAAGGTCGTGCATTCAGTTCTTGAAGAACCATGACGACCTATTACTACTATTATCCAGTGTATGATTATTATCCAGGTGAGTTGTTTTATTTTGACAATTTTAACACTTGTACCGCGGATCTAATCGATCTTTCGCCTCATCTAAATAATATTTAAGCATATCGCGCCGTAAAATATATTTAAATTTACTATATATTTGTGCACTAAATACGTTTGTTATTCTTGCTAATGCATCATCGATTTTCTAATTTTTTCCAAAGACGTCAACCAACATCGATAATAAATGACGAATCTTCATTTAGTATCCGGACAAATTTTCATCATCGCCTTGACATCTTTATCCAAGATTAACGCTTATTTAAACAATCGACATATGTATGAATGATTCTCATATTCAAAGCACACATCGATGATTGTCCACACAAATATACCAGGCTTGTTCTTCAATAAACATCATTATTGCAGTTTGTGCTTGATGTTTAAGAATTGACCTCGTCTCACCCAAGGGTGCTTATCGATTCTGGCCGGGGATCTCAATATTTAATTTCGCTTTTAAATCGAGACTTCATTTATTCAGAAACGAACCACATTTGAACCTTGACTTTTCAATAGATTGACACAATTGCATGCATCCACGTGTTACATAAACGACATCGATGACGTCGAACATTAAAATCGAATACTTCGCAGGTCAAAACTGGAAATAGACCACATTAGAAGTGAATCATGTTCAAATTATCGCGCTTAATGATAGATACAATCGAAAAACGAACCACAGTGAAAACCCCCAGTTTGATATTCCCCGTTTTGGGTATTAGTAAGACTTTCAATATATTGCAAGAGTACGCTGAGATTTTGTAAATTAATTTCGAAATGGATGATTCCATAATCGATTTCACCCCTGGGCAAAATTAAGAAAACGACTCGTATAAACACATAATTAAAATCAAATATTCAACATTATTGACCAACATTCGTGTAAATATTTAAAAACTAATAATTGATTGTCGCAATTGCAGTGGGGTCGAATTCAGCCCACGATAATTTTTCGCGCCATAAATTCAAATATTGCTTTGCGTTCAATTTTTTTCTTACATAATAAAATTGCACTCTCGTCTACAAATGTTTGCATAGCGTGTGTGTATTTTTATCAAAGAAAATCTCATTTATACGCGATAGTTTTAAAATATGATATGAATTTGTTTGTTGAAGCTGACATAAAGGACGCATGTCGTTTGTTTGATTAGACGATGTAAATAGTTAATTTTGATTGCAATGGTACATATAGATAATTATCTTATCGGTGCATTCTTTAATTATTTCATAGCGTATGCATGTAAGCTTTTATAAGAGCATAACTAAATATTGCATTATATTAGGTGAGATTGCGCGCAAGTCGAAAGATCGCGTAGAACGAATCGAAATAAACGTAGATATATTTTAGAATCATTTCATAATTGTTATCGTAGTAAGCCTGGGGGCCTTTCGATGTCGATTTATGATAAATAATGACATTCATATCATCCAGCAGGTCATCTGGGTGAGTGTATCGAAGGACACTTCCATGGTATTCATTGCAGGGAATTGATGTTAAAAATCATGTATTTACATGACATTTGAAAATATTTATTCTGGAATACATTTTCGCCCCATTTTTCGCAAAGGATACGGTGAAGATCTACTTATCAAATCGTATATTGATGCTCAATTTTTGTCCATTTTTTGCTCTCATTCGCCTGATTATTTTTTGTGTAGGACCTGGCTTTAAAATCGCGTTAATACGAATGCGCATTGCTTGATTCATCGTATATCGAGATCGTGACTAAAATTGGCTTTAAATCGATTACTATACTCTAGTATCATAGACTAAATAAAATCGAAGCACACGATTGGATATTATTAGAGTCGTCAACATCATACGATGGTCGTGTCGTCAGAGTCGAGCCCATAATTTCTCCAAACAAAGATGGTGTTATTGGCGCCATCTTTGATTCCGTCGAATTGCCACACTGCGTAAGCAATTTCTCTGTAACACAACTGAGGCAAATGCAGATTTCATCATTGCGATAGTATTATGAGTACCTCGTGGCAAACAAAACATCATTCTGAGTAAACAATGGCAAATCTTCGTGAAACAAAGACACGTCATTCGTTTCAGCTGTTAAACTCTTTTGCTTCATTAGTCAGCAACGCGCGCGTATATTCGCGCGATAACAGTCACAATGGACAGCTCTTCCGATTATTTAACACCTCAATCGCCTTGGTTCGGTTGCACATTTGGCGTAATGCTCGAATGTTGCAGAACCGGATTTGTTGCAATTTTGCATTGGCACTTCGAAGGGTCCGTTATGTTGATAACGCATTTTGCAGGAAGTTCGTAAGGCCACCGTGGACTCAAATTCGAGCCTTTGTAGGTCACTCGATTTTAAGCAATTCAATTGACGAAGATTTGATGAAACAAAAAACGAGAGCATAGCTTCCTTTTAGAGCTTGGGCTGATCACAGCGTATATCTTCCGTTGATAACGGGGGATACGTTGTGTGGAAAATCGCGATAAACGGATGAAAACTATTTTATCACGTAGATTTTGCGTTGCAAAAATAATCCTATGCATCTTGCTTAGACTGTCTACGTATTTTACATAAAATTTTTCGATAACTAACCAATGATCCTTTGATTGGACCCATCTTTCAAGCAGTCAATATTCATCTAAATATTTCATGTTACTTTCTGGAATTTCTTAATTTTTGACGCATTTTTAACGAGCGGACGGACATTTAAGCCATCGGATTAAATGCATTTTTTCTAGGGTTAAAATACTATCAATCAATACTTGGAATCATTATCTATGGATAAAGGAGGATTAGCTTTATTTTTTCAATGTGAAATATTTTACAAATCCAAATTTTACCTGCACCAGATAACATTGCATTTAAATATTAAAAGGTTAAAAATCATTATCTGCCAATCCTAATTCTAAAATGATAGTATTGACTAAGATAATGAATTGATTCAATAAGAAATTTAAAAAAAAATGCATTTTATTCTGAGACACTAGTATCAAAATATGACGAAATTCACCAAGCTCAAGACATTGTCCCTTTTGCTTTGGCATTGAAAACATTGAAAACAATGCTCTTCGGATTGTCGACGCATTGGGTTACAACAAAGGCGATCCACACATTGTTAGTTTCTATCTAATATTACACTGTAAATCGATCGTTCGCTATGAAAGGTCGCCTAATTGTTCTCAAAGTGTGCCAAAAATAAATCCTAATGATCCACGAGCACGAATCAGGCACGACACCATAATAAGTGGAAAAACGACGATCGATCACGTATGCATTATCGACAGACATCGTCTGCCCAAGATCACGTATGCATCGCGACAGTTCTGCTGGTTCAAGGTGAAGTCCATCTTTTATTTTTCTTCCATTTTCAATTTAGCTTCATTTGAATAATACATCAATTAAGCATCTCATAATACCGCATATGGGACGACGACGTCTCTCGTTATCCTGTTGTTTGATTGCGCAAGTCTCGCGAATGTTGTTTGGCACGAATGGCGCACGTCATTCAGAATTCGGTCGACGGATTCGATTTGTTGTCAAACAAAACCTAGTTTCTCCCGTTGCGATCTTGCGGAATTATTTTTAAAAGCGTAGGAGGAGCTGAATTCTTGTTCGTTTTAAATATAGAGGTCAATTGGCAGATTTAACATTGTTTATTGTTTGACGCGGGACGCGAGGAGAAGATTTAATTTAGGCCAACGGTATTTTTTAAATAATTTTTCATGAAGCTCATACAAAATATCAATCCATCTGTCTTAAATTCCTTCGGTTGACAAACATTAACAATGCTACAAGATGTCATTATTTTTATTCTCTAAATAAACGACTTTGCCGGAACAAACGATGCGCATTAATCTCAAGTCGAACGTTCGTAAGTCGGGGCTTCATCACAATGTAAAATATCGTCGATATCACAAATGCCATGTAATCACATCC
Organism: Stenopsyche tienmushanensis; assembly: GCA_008973525.1. Lineage (NCBI taxonomy): Eukaryota > Metazoa > Arthropoda > Insecta > Trichoptera > Stenopsychidae > Stenopsyche > Stenopsyche tienmushanensis. The sequence goes on from WACJ01000015.1 coordinate 460,663, forward strand.
GATAAATCACACGTCCGCCTGTCTATCGTTAAAATAGATCGTTATCTTAATAGAAAAACAATAACAATGCAAAAATAATCTTTATCTATTATATCAAGGGTATATAACTCGCAATCTGGATCACCCTTAAATGCACTTAAGTCATACATGTAATTGACCTTAGTTCTGATTGTACTGCGATAAAAACATTGCACGAGCGACGAAATGAGACATTTGCTTTATTTCAATTATATTGTGAAATTTAAGATTCAATCTTCCGATGGTTATTAACACTAGGTTTACGGGCGTTTTTATTGACGGATAAACGAAAATACGCATTTTCTTTAAAACATAGAATTATTCAAATTAAATCCGAATTGAACAATATTAGGCTTTGTGTTTAAATAAGTTATTAATGAGTAAAAAGTCTTTTTCTAAAAATTATCACAATAATATTATTTTTTTACAGATATACTGAATTTTATATACAACAATTATTGCTTCCAATTTTTTTACAGTTTGCAACTTTTTCGCACTTCTGACGTTTTTAAATCTTTAGCAAATGTTCTCCTTGTTTTCCCCAGCTAATTCCTCGACTAAACAAAGTATGAACTGCTTTCGGGATATTTTTGATCCGATGCACTCTTTATATAGCTAAAATTCTAAGATGCTTTCACACTATAGTTGCGTGTAGGGAATCCAATCCCGAGCCAAAATTTCAATCCCGGGATTGCATTAGACGATCCCGGGATCCCGGGATTGGAATTTTCAATGGTTTAAGAAATTACATTAATAAAACTCGCAAAATTTCCCGACAAATTATTTATTTCCGTCGCTGCAGATGAATACTTATACCCTATAATACTTTAATGTGATTCGTAATTATATTACGGAGGAATACAAAAATTCTGAACCCCGTATCTATTATATTTCATATCGATATTCCCATTATTCGTCGAGGTAGTAGTAAATACATCACCGGTAGGGAAAGGTTAATATAAGAATTTGAATAATATATATATATATATACTGTATATATGTATACATAGATTAGACAGTTACTACCCCTAGGCGTCGTCTAAGCTCGCCAATTAGTAGTTACGCCACTGTTTCCAAGCGTCCAGATTTCGGCGGGAATGTCTCGATTTAGTAGCCTTCATCGTGTTGATAAAAATTTCAATCCCGAAATTTTCAGGATTACGTTTTCTAATCCCGGGATTCTTACGTACCTAAAAGTGTCCGGGATCCCGGGATTGGATTCCCTAATCTTCACTCTCAATGTAGTCAGAACGTTCACTGCTAATTTTGCTTTGGCTACATTTCTACATACAAATTTCAAAAATTGGGAAGCTTAGGAAAAATAATTGTGTGCAAAAATTATTTGGATTAAATGATTGATTTACAATGCAAAATGCTTAAAATTAATGCTATGGTTTTTTGGGTCATTTCATTTCGTAGTTTGAAATCCGTCAAATTGACAGGTCCCGTAAAAATAGTGTTAACTATTCTGACTGCTCATTGAAAACACTTGTATGGATTTACGTATCCAATTCCTGCGTTCCAATCGATATTCATGATTTTTTTTAAACTGGAATTCTGGATGAAATCGAAAATTATGCTATTATTTCATCTTTCAAATGGAATACTTATTAATAAATATATGAAACGAAAATGTTCCGTTTTGAGGAAGATAAAGTGATAAAATATATGGTCAGTGATCTCTTATACCGACTTACTCCCCTAATTTAGCATGTGAGGGTTGAAATTATATGTTGTTGTGAAATATAAACAAAGCCTATTGTGAGGTTCGTCGGACGTCGCTTCTTTGTTTCGAGTTCGATCGATCGATCGATCGATTTATCTTCGATCGGCAAGCATCGGGTGTCCCCAGGTCGTCGTCGGGTGAACGTCTTTCGGTTTTATTTCGAGCCGCGACGTCTCCGTCCTTCGATCGTCGATTCTTCGTCGACCTTGATCTCGTTGATGGCACCTGCTCGCGAATCTCTGCTGCGCCACCCACCGCCTATGTGGAAGTCTCGACGAAGAGCAGCTCCGTGTCGTCATTCGGCTGAAATTCTCGGTAAGCCAACTCCGTCCGAGTTCCGGAGAATCGTGACGTGGCGCATTAGTCAGAGCTCCGAGCTGATAACCAACGGCGCACTGTCGCTCCACTCACAACACTTCTGGCAACGCGAGCTCATGCATCGTCGACATGAAGAAAAGTGCTGCTCTCTGTTTGTGCGCCTTCACTACTTCGGCTACTCCAGCAGACGCCATCAACAGCTTGCTTTCATCCGTTTCGAGCCACGAGGACCGGAAAATGACAAGTAATTTCCCAATTCGCACCGTGCGTCACTTTTCCCGCCAAAACATCCGTCATCGCGCACAAATATGCAAATTCTCTGAATGTTGCATCATGATTCATAACCGATCATCTCGATCATCGCTCCGATGCGTAGATGTCTCGAATGCTCGTAAACAAAGGCGCTTTGACGATCCGAGCTCGAGACTTCTCGGTTCTAAAATAAAATCGGCGCAATTCGAATGCACGGTCAATACTCCTCAGCGTCATCGTCTATTATTTTAGATTATTTTTACTCTTTGTTGTTATTGATACAATGAATAACACGTTTGTATATTTTTAAGGCTCTTCAATATTTCGAAAGCTTAATAAATTGTGACATTTCTGTAGCAATTTGCGCTCGTATATTCGCTCATCATGTCCTAGAGTTGTTTTTGCACATTGTAAAATTAAATCATTCTTGCTTTATTTTGCACATCAAAACAAAATAACAGATAAAAAAAACAAAACAACAGACATACGGACATCATTTCTTAAAGAATAATTTATAGTTCAATTGTGTTTTTTATGAAATCTTTTACAAAATATTTATTATATTTTTCCTCCATATCTGAATTTTATTTTAGGCATAAAGTATTTATCAACGATTTAATATATTATGTAGTGATTTTTTTTTTAATAATATAAACTTGTTATAAAAGCACACATTATTAATCGATCGTGTAAAATCGAATCCACTTTGTAAGAAAACCGCGCTATACGGGGTACGCTTTTATTTTGATGACTGCCATCTATGAATGGCGGATGAATTTACGATGCTTTTGCGTTCCGACGACGACGAATAAAATCGGCACGTGTAACAATCACTGCAGCTCGATTATGTAATGCATAGTTTATTTATAACAGATCATCAGTCGCAAATGTAAAATGGATAATATATGTATTTATATCCGGACGAATATCGGTAATAAACAAATATTTTTATATTGATAAAAGACTCGAGAATATTGCATTGCAACACTTCAGCGACCGAGTGAATACCGCGAAAGGCAGGGCTATCTTCTATGCTTTGAGATTGATACGCGAAACATTTTGATGCTTATGAAACGTCGACGATGGAAATATACATTATTTATATTCTGATATCGATTCGCGTTTAGTCTAGACATTTGGTTTTTGAAGGACAATCGAGTATCTTCGAGATAAACACGAGATAGACAGCGAATGCATGAATGTTGATATATACATGCACAGTATATGCGCGCATCAATAGATGCGTCGATCGGAAGCGACTGATAAACGTAATATTTTACGCGCGAACTGCGTTATGATCGCGATTTTCCTCAATTATACGATTTTCGACAAAATCCCACGGCAAATGTGGTTTTATTTATGAATGAAATGCGTCAATTGTCGGGGAAATAAACGATCGATTATGGGAAAAATAAGTCCGCGTTTCTTCAAGACGATCGTCATTCGCGATTGTGAATTCGTCGAACGGAGTCATCTATGGCTATATTTTTTCATCGGAGGCGTTATGAAATTCAAACAATGATCGGTCTGTGCAGAAGTGCTATTGATTAGTGGGGCGGAGGGGGGTCGAACTTGGCACATTTCGTGGTGCAATTATTTGTGAAAGTGCTTTATTTTTTCCACTGCCGTGTGACTTAATTGTGATAGCCCTGAAAAAGTAGTTCTATGTCATGTTTTGTACTCATCGATCGACCGCATTTCATTGCAATGTGCTTTCATACGCGTTGCATCACCCGATCGGACATTTCGCGAATCACGTATCGAAATTGGGGACCGGATCTGTCGACAGCGAGCGAATGTCTCGGATCTGAACTGAACATCCATGTCTGCACCATGGATCTGTACCATCGTCTCAATCTGACGCAGCATAACGAAAAATCAATTATGTCGATCGGATTCGGCGGTGTTCTTTGGCTTTTAAAAATATTTTTGAATCGTTGCATCGCGCTTGTCGAGAGAGAACGCTGAGATAAAAAGAAATTCTCTCAGAATGACCTCGGTCGATATCTCTTATCGGTTACGTTAAAAAGTCATCCGATCGACTCTTAAAAGCATCGATCAATATTAACGCAACCGAAAGTTCATGGTTGGATCGCCTAAAAGGCGCGATTCAAATCGAATCGCTCGTCATAATTCCGGTGAGCAATCCTCGCCTCGGATTTCTCGAGAATACGCGGCAAACAAATTCGGAGAAGCAATGCAAAATCGTTTGGATTTCTTCCAAAGTTCCGCGTAAAAACCCATCCGTTGCCAGAAAAACGCCGAGCGATATGATATCAAAATTCGATTGAGGAAATAGCGCTAGTGATTCCGTTTAACTAACGTCTTGATGATTTCTTCTGGTTCTTCCTCATCACTTTCAATTTGTGTACTATTTTCGTTCTCTTGTCGGTCCATTAGAAATTCATTAGTCAAGGGTTCAGAATGAGATTCAATCATCTCATTAACATCTTCACTGTTAACATCTAGGTTTAGTTCGTTCATTAGGTGAACTATTTCAAGTGTGATGGTTTCTGGAGTTTCATAAAAATTTATGTCTTCACTCATCATTTATGGGCATAGTTGCTTCCATGAACCTTTCATTGCTGACTCTTTTATTTCAGCCCATGCGTCTCAAATATTGTTTATTGCGTTCCATACGTTATAATTCTTCCAGAAATATTTTAATATGGGCCTAGCTTCCATGTCAGTTGTCTCGATGACCTGATTAATTATCGATCGCATATAATGTCGTTTATATAATATCGTTGAGGTCTGCCTGTATTCTTATAATGTTTACTGTAAAATAAATCCACGAAAATATCTTGTTCAACTATGGATAATTTTTTTTTATGTCTTCGTGGACCTTCGGGGTTCGCGGACACCTGTTTGAGAAACGCCGAACTAAAAGATTGCGCAGTGTTGTGTTGTATATAATAAAATATTCACGTTACTCGTCTAACGGTCGCCCTGTGCTAAATACATACGGAGCTCTCTTCGACTGTGATGTCGGTTGAAGTTTCACTTTTCGTGACGTGGTTGAAGCAATTTTCCCTACCGTGTCACACAAATTCACTGCATAAATAAAAGTTCGAAGTCCCAGACTCGGGTCTCGCATTTTCTCTTATTTAATTTAAATATTTATATATTAAATTTAAATATATTTTTGGCAACCCTGATCGTACCGAATTCCGGGATAAATAGTTCAGGGCGCATCTTTCGAACGCGTCGGGGGCGGTCGCGGGCGCTCCCCGGCGGTCCGACGGAGCGCCGCGGCGGGGGCCGCGACGTCCGCTCGCCTCGCTCACTGCGCGCCGGTCCGTCTGTGCGTTCGGTCTCGTCCGAGAGACGATGCCGGAGAGGCTCCCGGAGCGAGCCGCCGCCCCGCTCCCGCAGCGCCCCCGCCCCGCCTCCGCGTCGCGACTCCGGGCCCGGCTCGGCGGCGGAGCGCCGAAGCGCGCGGGCGCGGGTGCGGGCGGCGGCGCCCCTCCATCGCTCTCGGGTCTCCCCTGCGCGAGTCGGGGCGCAGTGCTCTCGGACGCGCCGCGCGAGTAGGAGCTCCGCCGTACGGACCGGCTCTCGCATCCGACCTCGCGATGTTGCCGGAAGTGTTGGAAAGTTCGATCGGCGTCGCGATAGTCGGCATCCTCTTCTTCGTCGTCGTCTGGAAGTCCAACCTGCTGAACGCCTTCAGATCTCGAAGTGAGCGAACGCCCCGCGCGCCCTTCCCGCCCTTCCCGCCCGCCGCCGAATAGCGCGACAGTGAATCCGACCGGAAACACGCGATTGCGAACTTCGAACGTCCGCGGCGAGCGCGATCCGACGGGGACCTCGAGGCGGACGGCGCGCGTGCACGCGCACGAGCGCGAGCGCGAGCACGTGCGCCCGGACTCCTCGACGCGTCGGCAACCTCAAAAGTAAAAGTGATCGCGATCCAGACGCGGGCGACGATCCCCCGTCCGCCGGATCGCGTCCGACGCGCGCCCGGAGCCCCCGGGACGGCCGAGGGGCTCGAGCTTCCTTCGGATTTGTGCGATTTAATTTTGAGGTTCCCCGAAAAACGTGCCGCGACTCCGGACGCACTTCGACGTCTCTCCGACGCGAAGTCGCGTTTTTGTGCGAATTGTCCGATTCGAAGGAACGAACACAGTGCTGCCGTGCGTTCGAAGCGAACCGAACCCGGACTGACCGTCACACTTTCGATGTTGTGCTTTTTGAAATGTGCGATAGCTGACGTTTCCGTTTCGATTGTCAACAGAGGAGACGATCGCGCCCCCGACGGCGAAGGAGAGGCCGCAGACGCAGGCGCCTCCCCCCGCGCCCGCGAAGACCAAGAAGAACAAGCACCAGGCCGCCCATTGGAAGGGCGGCAAGAACAATAACTTCGCGCATCCGTTCCTGGCCGCCAACCTGATGGGCCACGCGGGGAACGTCCTGGCGGTCGACTGTTCGAGCGACGGAAAATACTTAGTCTCGTGTGCCGAAGGTACGTTGCTCGCCCGAGCTCTCGCCTCGTTCTTCGATCTTCTATTTCGCGCTCGAATCGAACGTTCTTCCCGTTGCAATTCAACGAACGCCGCGAAAACCGTCCGTTTGTGGTTTTTTTATCTGGCGGCGTCCCGGTGCGAGTTACAATAGAATTACATTCGTGCATGTTTAATTCGTTAGGCGCATTCTAAAAATTGGCGCGATTTTTTTGCATACGATTCAATCGTATCCTTTTTATGAATCTAAAATTTCTCGACGCGGAAATGTCGAACGTGTCCGGGCTCCGGGGTCGGCTGCGAAAAGAGAAAGACGCTCGCTGCGAAATTCGTTCGAAACGCCGGACTGTCGCGTTGCATTTCCGATATATCAAATGGCAGAATCTCCCCGGCGCTGGCAGGGCTGACTCATTCCTCGACTCGAATGGAATTCGTCTGACTTCAGTCTGTGGGAACGTCTCGCGATTCGACATCGCAGAGATGTATCATGCGTGTGACCCAAAGTCAAACAAATAAAGGATCTTGCACTTCTCGCTTCTTCACAAAAAGTGTGATTCAATCGTAAAAAATCTCTCCATCGTCGGTGGCTTTTTCAAAATCTGTTCTGCGTGTTTAGTTTCGTTCCGGCGATCGGAACAGTGCTTCGGATCCTATTTCAGTGAAGAGGTGGACTGCACATTCGGTCATTTCATTAAATGTAAAAAAAAGTCAGAACGATTGTTTTGTTTTTGAACTTCGCGAAATGTAAGCTTTTCTATTTCGTGTGCAGAGTTAGTTTTTGATTTCTAACACTCCCAGATTGTATCGAAACCCGCCACCTCGAAGACTTCGACCGTCCGCCCGGGTCGCATTCGCTGATCTCTCGTTCTGAGAAATTCTCGTTTTTTTCTTCTTCAAACATTTCATATTTCTGCGCATGAGAAATCCACGAATTTAATTCGCTCTGTAGAGATTTTTTGGCGCATCGGTGTGAAGATCGTTTCGACATTCGTTTGTCAAAAATGAGATCCTCCAGATCCGAGGTCGTCCGGTGCGTTCGAATCGTCTCCGCGTCGGAGCGCCGGTCGGCGAAGTACAGTTAGCGTACAGTTAGACTTCCCGCATCGCGTGACGTCTCCCGACGGCGGAATCTCGACTCGTCTCTGCTTCGAGAGGTCGTCCGTTGCGCAAGTTTTCGGCTATTCCGTACCCGATTTCGGCAAACGTTCGAAGATGCGCTTTCTTTTTTCCGCCGCCGACGACGATCGACCGGCGCGCGGCTGAGACTCCCCCCGTCGGACTCGGCGGAGACGCGTCGGCGGGCGAGCGACGGCGGCCCTCCGCGTCTCCGTCGAGGGACTCCCGGGACCGCGCGCCCCTCGGGAGATCGGAGTCTTAATTTAAAAAAATTAGAAAGAGCCGATCGCTAAACTTGTCGCCCGAACGCGTCGCGTCGGTCGCGGAATGCGTTTTACGGTTGACTTGACGATTTTTTGAAAACGATGCGCGATCCAGCCGAGACGTCTGGGGCGACCGTCGATCGTCTCCGCCGACATCTGAACAAACACCGAGAGAGCTCTGCGCGGGCTCTGTTTGCGTATCGCCAGACGAAGTTGCTATTCTGTGTCGGAATCGACGCGCGGAGCCCGGACGCCGTCTCGTTCCGAAAGTCGAGGATCGACCGCGGCCGCCCCGCGGGGCCTCGCGCCGGAGGGAGGCCCGTCGCCGGTCCGAGGAGACGGGAGCGGAGAGCCGGTCCGGGGGCGCGGACGAAGACGGCGGGGGCCGACCGCGCGAGTCGGCCCCTCGGACGGAGCGCGTCGGACTCTCGAGCCGGGGTTGCGACGGTTTTGTATGAATTGGCTAACAGAGATAATTTGTTGTTTGAAGACGAACCTCCGCCGGATCCGGGCGAGACCAGCAGCAGCGGCTCCGAGGCCGGGAAGGAGAACCGCAGCCCTCCGGAGAGTCCCGCCGGAAGCGCCCCCGGGAGCCCGGACGCGCCCCGCCGGGCGGCGCGGCGTCGACGCAAGCCCAAGTCGGGCCGCGAGGGGAGGGGCGCGGCGGCCGCCTCGCCGACCCCGGCGCCCCTGCCGCGCTTCGCCGAGATGGGCATCACCGAGGCGGACCTCGTCGGGCTGCTGTCGCTCTACCAGCTGAGCGAGGACCAGCTGACGGCGCTCGGCTACCCCGTGAAGGGGACGGGGCGCAACTCGACGGCCTTCGTGTACGCGGTGGACTTCACGGACCGCAGGAAGAGGCTGGAGCTGCGCGCCGCCGCCGCCGCCGTGGCCGCCGCGGCCGCCGCCGCCGCCGAGTGCCGCGTGTCCTGGTCGCGCGAGGAGGACAGCGGGCGCGGCTCCGGGAGCTCGAGCCCCCGCTCGCCCGACAGCGACCCCGACAGCGAGGAGGAGCGCAACGTGAACGTGGAGCGCCGCTGCGCGAGGTGCGCCCGCGGCTTCTTCACCACCAAGGGCGGCGAGTACGTCACCACGGACAAGTGCCGCCACCACTGGGGGCGCCTCCAGCGCGTCTTCTTCCCGTCCGCGTTCGGCTGGGACGGCTCGAGCGGGTCTCCGCCGCTCTTCGTGTGGAAGTGGGCCTGCTGCGGGGGCGACGCCAAGGACGCCGGGTGCGCCCGGGCCCCGCTGCACGTGTGGTCGGGGACGCAGGTCGGCATGAACGGCCCCCTGGACGGCTTCGCGGCGACGCGGCCGCGCGACCCGGCCCGGCCGGGCAGGACGATCCTCGCCCTCGACTGCGAGATGTGCTACACGACCAGGGGGATGCAGGTGGCCCGCCTGGAGGTCGTCGACTCGAGCGGCGTCCGCGTCTACGACGCGTTCGTGCGCCCCGAGGAGCCCATCATCGACTACAACACTCGCTTCTCCGGCATCAGCCCCGAGCACATGGAGAAGGCGACCAAGACGCTCCGGGACGTCCAGCGCGACCTGCTCGAGATCGTCGACGCGCAGACGATCCTCGTCGGGCACGGTCTCGAGAACGACCTGAAGGCGCTGCGGCTCCTGCACGGGCGCGTGGTGGACACGGCCGTGTGCTTCCCGCACGAGCGCGGGCTGCCCTACCGGCAGTCGCTGCGCTCGCTGGCGCAGCAGCACCTGCTCAAGGAGGTGCAGGAGGGCGGCCACCACTGCCCCCTCGAAGACGCGCGCGTCTCGCTGGACCTGATGCTGTGGCGCGTGCAGCGGGACTTTCTGCCCTATACGCTGCGCTAGTGAACGATTGTGATTTCGAAGACTTGTTAGAGTATTATTTTTATAACGTTCCCGTCGATTCGGCGAGGACGCGCGGTCGAATTTAGTTTTAGTGCGTACAAATCTATGAAAAATCTCAACGGTGCTCCGCGTCGCTCGGTGCGACCCGCGATCGTGAAGAGAGAATCGAGACTCGCCCGGATCGTCCGAGGCGTCCGCGTCGTCGGCGGACCCTCGGCCCTCCGGACTATTGTGATTTTTTTATTTTAATGTGATTCGTTTTCTTAATTCGTCCTTCGATTTTTTACACACTTGTTGGGTGTCTTCTCTGTGAATACATTTCCAATTTTACAAAACTTACGTCTTTTATTCTTTCACCCTCTCCGAACTGAAATTTGAACAAATGCAAGATGTCAAACGCACGGAGGAACTCTGAGCCTTCGACGTTTGAACTGTCAAATACAAGATTACACGTCGACGCAGTTCGTCGATTTGCAACCGAAATCGACGACTTACATACAAACTTAAACAAAACATACGAAACAACCTATCCTCGGTCAAACTTCTGCATCGAAAATACCAGATATCGTTTGCAGGATGTGTTTGTGTAACTTATGTTGGTAATTATTTCAGATTGAATGATGATTTCATACATTTAAAAAAATGGCTTGCGTCATTTGAATGAAACGCGTATTCGCACCCTCGAAAGCGTTTTGCACGGTTTGAGAGTTCTGCAAGTCGCATCTCTTTTCGTCAATTCTCGGTCGAAGCCTCCGAACGAAAAAAATAAAGATAGTAAGATATGTTCAACATATACATTTGAGCATGGATCGTTCAAGTCTAGCAGCGCGCTAAATGAAGTTTTGCTACAGAACTTATGAACTATGAGATATACGCTCGGGCCGATGGTCGAAGGCAATTCGCCGTCAATTTGATCGGCCGTCCCTGGCTCAGAGCGCATGCCTTATTAACACCTCTGTTACGAAACTAGTTAACGAGAACACCACTGTTACTCCACTTTCACGCATTGCAAAAATGTATCAATTAATCATTAATTTCATACGCGGCTTGCGTTCTCGGAAGCTACGCACGAGCCGGAGCTTCGGTCGAATTGGGCTGACTCAGACTCGTTTAATATAACAACAGAATTATAATCGTCAAATCGCTAAGACAATCCGCCGAATGATCAAAAACTTAACCGACACCTTCCGATATGAATCATCCGTAGAAATAATCCATGAATAACGCGATATACCGATCGTCGGGCTCCAATTTGTTATTGAGGCTTCATCCTTGGACTACATTCGTTCCGAGGACGATATGGAACCTTGGTGTATAATATTCTTCGTTAGAAGTACATATACAAATTCGATTCAAAATATCACTTTTCCCTACCATTGATAAGTGCCATCTCGCGGTACTTCCGAAGGATGTCAATCGACACATTAAATTTTGATTTAATTCAATAGATACATTGGAAAAACATCACCCTCGATTACCACCGATATGATATGACATACTAACATATCAATAACAGATAGCATTATTTGGTGCGAGTAAATAATGATGACATCGAATTGACCACTTTATGTTTGCAGAGGAGTATAATATTTTTGCGACTGGTCTTATACTAATATATCGAAAGAGAAGGTGCGAAAATTTGGATGTTACCGGTTTTTATCTCTTTATCAGAAATGAAGAAACGTAAGTCAAGTGGATTTCAAATTCAGCGGTGTACTTCCGATTTGTAAATAATTGTACAAAAAGAACGATATATATAATATTAGGGGAAGGTAATCAAAATTCTTGGGTTCAAGATTTTTCTTCTAAAAGCACATATCTTTTCTTTTTCTGTTTTATCTCACTCATTCTAAGGACCAACATAGTCAGTTATTTTGGATGTCAAGTTTATTAATTAGGTTCCTCTTGCTATTTCCTTGCTTTTATTCACTTTTTTATGTAATTGTTATCGTTGCTTCGATTGTCTTCATTTCTTGGTCGAATAAAAACAGCACGCAATGTCGAACGCTGACCTTGACATTGTTTATAAATAACGATAACAAATAGTTCAAAACAATAAATTCATAACTCGCACTCTCTAATGGTAGATAAAAAATAGGGCTTTCCTGAACCGTGACTCGATACAGACTGACTGTAAAAATACAAAAAAATACCTTCCTAATATTATTTTTTCATTCGCTAAATCTATCCACATTTACGCGGTAAATACGTCATTCTTATGAGAAACGCGCAAAAAAAAAAACATTGAGTATTCGTAAATATTTTTATTCCTAAATTATAATAGTTCGATAATATTGGATATAAATTATAGCGTTTATATATCATTTTATCTTTACGGTGAATTTGTCCCCTCTTTCATGAAAGCTGATAGATTGTGTCAATAAATAGCATCGATTTATGGCTTTTTCAGGTTGTTTGATAATAATCGACACGTTTATCATGCATTGCAATTTTATTAGAATTTGTAAAAAATATTGTTTACATTTTAAAAACTATACAAGATCAACACAATAGTTTCAGTAGTAGCGTTGAGTAGTAGTAGTGTTTGCGATGATTAATGAGCAGGAGGTGTGATTCATTCGCATTGTTAGTCTGCGTTTACATTTTGCTATAAAATTAATATACCTAGAATTATTTGACTATTCAAAGAACTGAAAATGTATGAGCAATGTCTATTCTTGTAAATTATTTCATACAAAAGCGATCGATAACATTTTTCTCGTAATATCTTTGAAAAGTGTATCTTTCGTATGATTGTTTAATTCAACATTTAATACGAAATGCGCTAAAAACCCAAAAAAATATCCGAATTGAATTCATCAATGAAGTAATATTGTTGGAGATTTTCCAGCTTGACTTAATGATGATATCAACTATTAAGTAAGGTCACTTATGTAACAATATTTTTCCTTGAACATGATGTCAAGATGCGATTTTATTGGATGTTTGATATGACGATAGATTTTTTAATGTTATCGATTTACAAAAACTCGTTTCGTAAAAAGATGTGAAGGTCGGTCAAAGCATAAGGTTTGCGAGACAACCATAAAAATAATCATTTTCGTAATAATATGTAATATTTTCAAAATGAACCTGCCAGAAGACAGCAAGAAGAAATCCGAGCAGACCATCGCATAAGATCCATACGAAAGAAGGCATAATTTAACAGATTTAACATATATTTAGTTTCTATGAAAACAAGAAAAACAACGCCAAAACACATAAAACCACAAGCGCAAGATTCTAAGCTTACAAATCTTAAATTATTTAAGAAAACACGAAATTTACATTCGCAAAACTGACTTTCAAACGTATTTTTTGGTCCGATTTGTGACTTAATTCTCAGTTTAAAAATCCACAAATATCACAATTGTCTGTCTAATAAGATCAAGTTTGAATCTAAGAAAAATGTATGATCACGCGACATAATTACCTACTAGATGCGACATAATTTTAATAACCCCTTGCTAATATATTTTAACAACACTTTTTTGCGGCCTAACCACATTTGACTACTCCTAACTACTATGCTTATACGATTTTAATAACTATTGACCACTTGACTAGTACCTATTTAAAGATCAAATACCCCTCTAGCAGCATGCTGATACTCAGTTTATCTACTATTCTTTACTACTTTTACAAACCATGGCTTGCTTTTCATTCGCTATCTCTTACATAGTCGACCCTACCAAACAATATGGAGCATGATGAACCTAACTGGTTCGGAACTAAGGATCTTTAGGAACAGAACAAGGACAAGAAGAACATCAAATCGACGGCCTCAAGGAGACGCATATGAAGAACTTCACTTAGCAACGAAAACAGCAATGTATTCCGTTGACACTTAAGCGTCACGTATGTCTTCATCCTACCCCGACAACGCCCTAGCGAAGTAAAAGGGTACTGGACTCTTTGCACTTCAAAAGCCCTTTCCAGTAGAGTCAAAAAAGTCGTCTAGAGTAGTTTACCACCGTCTTCCTAAGAAAAGTACTCAGTCTTTACAAAGCTTCCACACTCCCTATCGAGACGGTCTCGAAAGCGTTTGTCAATACGTTCATTCAGGATATCCGTTAGGTTGATGATTTATCTACGAAAGAAAACCATCTGTACCATACTTTAATTCCAGTTGTTTAAGGATTTTGGTGATTTGAACGCCTAAGTAGCTTTCCTTGGAACTCAAAAAATAGTTCCAGACGACCATATTGATTTTATTGGGACGAGTTTTCTGGAGTGCATGAAGTTCACTTCTTCTTTTCCACGCAAGGATGAACGATCAAGTTTATCAAAATTGAAACGTATATCCTATACTCGCAATGGAGATTTTGATCGACGAATTTGGAGGATACTAAGATATTCTGCATTAACCTTTTGAGGAGTGAGCAAATTTAAAATCGATGACGTCGTTGATGTCATAATTGCTTTACATCGATTACTTTCTATCAGCGTAAGACAATCTTAAATTCGCGTCAATTGTAAATAAGCACTGTTGATAGCATACAAGACACGTCATTTCTTTACTTATACAATACACAAAAATCGATTTATTTGCTTTAGAAGGAAATGATGATTGGAGAAAGACTCATTCAACAAGCATCGACGATCAGGAAACAATTAAATAAATAAAAACTGTCGATAGCACACAATATTCGGCTAGTTTCTTTGCGTAAACAAATAACACACTTGAAGTCGAAATCATTAATTAGTCGATGAATTTGGGCTAACGATCTATATATACAATTGTGCGATGTATGCGGGGAAGCTTCTCCGTCTCTGTCTCCCGAAATACGTCACGTTATCTCTATGTCTCTGTCTGTCTCCGAGCTCAATGTACAAGAGTGCTCTTTCGAATAAGCGGGAGGAGGGTCCCAGGCCCTGGGATAGTACTCCTTTAGGGGTTAACGTAGACAAAATTTATAATTCTGTGGGAATACTCGCAAAATAAAAAAAATGTTAAAGCAGAATTTTATGATTACCAAATAAACTGTATTAAACTGAGCAATATCAGGTATTTAATAGCATTTACATTCTGAGTATTTTTTTTTCAAAAATACATTCATAACAAAATGTTTGCAATGTATGCCATCTGCGTACTTAATACAATCATAACAACAATTTCTCATAGCGATGTAGACTTTATTCTTTAGACAAGTATATGCATATAAACATTTATTTTTACAGATAGCTCGGTATTTGTCGAGCAAACAGAGAAATAAGTAACAGTCTTGAAGAAATGAAGTGCCATACATTCTTGGATCGTGGTCGTGAAAATTTCTGGACGATTAAAAAAATAATGCCACCTATAAATAGGAAGAGTTTCTCTGCCGAAATTTAGTGGGTGACTGCGCTGACGTGTTTTCCTTCGATTTTGAATGCGCGCGCATTGCGCGAGCTGAAAATCTCACGAGACAAACGTCGTGTCATCGAACAACAACGAAGGCATAAAATCATTTTTATTGGATCTTCTATACACGCCGATCATTTTATATTTACATGCACAAAAACGAAAATTATACAATCTGATATCAATACATTATGCTAAAAATACGTCGTTTGGAGTTTTGGTGAGATATGAGCAAAAATATAAATTTTGCATATCAAGATGATGCGATTTTTTTGCTGAACTATAAGCATATCTTAGCTTTGAAAATGTGCTTAACTACAAAATTAATACGCGAAATGCAATAATTAATCGTTTATTTTTGCAGCAGTACAAAAATTACCAAAACATACATTTAATATTAAATTTAAGTATCAAATCGCCAATAGAATTCAGTGTACATGTCCGAAAGTATTACCTTTTTTTATACAGAAAACGATTCAATGGCCTTGAAGCTTCGTCAGTAAAGTAGTTAAAATGTTTATCAGCATATTAAACAGACCTTGGATGGCCTTTTAAAATATTGACAGTTGGGTGCTAATTCCATTATTGAATCTTAATATTTAATATACACACTGCGAAGATTTTATTGGATTTCGGGCTCGAAGTTCACCAGTTAAATATTTCATTTTTTTGCTTCAGTTTCTACTAGCTTGGATGGCTCTAAAATTTTCTCGGAATTTTTTCTCAAGATAACCAATGATCATCATTCTGAGAAGTTGAAATTTCTTTGAAGCAATTTTTTAAAATCTTAATTAACATAGTTTCTTGATTACTTTAAATATTGTTCTAATCCAAGAATATGAATACATTTATTTTAATTTAAGATTATCATAATTATTATATAATAGTATAGCTATATGCAGTTCAGAAGGTAACATGACTTCCGAAATTCATATCTGAACCAGTGAGTCATTTGAGTGAATGTATCGAAGAGTGTTTTCCTTTTGAAAGTACATATTAAAGAATCGAGACGACAATATTGAAAGTTATTATTGGGATTAACTCTCTGGATTATAAGAAGTCTGTTCCCTTCTTCCCTAGCAAGGGTCGCGATGAAGACCTATATCACAATCAAGAAATGCATCTCAAAATCGCTTCCAGATTTATCCTCGCAAATCCGAGGATATAAAGATCTTTTTCTTTGGTTCTTTCATTTTTATTGTTCGACGTTTTATAAACAACACGATTATGAAATGAAAGAAATTCTAGAGTGTGTAAATTAATAAATAAAATATGATTCTCTTAAAATCTTGTTCTCTAAGCAGCAGTGCAAGTTCTTGACCTACACTATGGATGTATTCTCGGAATCGACGTAGTAAATCCATTTTTTATGGTGTCTATGAAATATGCGGCTAGATGTACGTTATTAGACACGAAACGAGAGGTTAAATGCTCCAAAACAACTACAAAGCAGTTCTTCCCAATCGGTGAGTCCGTATTTTAAATTACCACTGTGTAATAACATAAACCGTAACCATTGGGTAATTGTCATGGTATTTTCTAACACGATTTAACACATGCGTATTTTTGGTGGCTTAAATTATTTGACACTTATCAATTAAATCAATAACTGCTATTGGCTTAGGAGATAAGATATAAAAGTATATTGCACTTCATGTATTTCGTCAAGTATGTTTTACATAATATACACAAAACGGAACTTTCCAATTAATGTTTGGTTTGATAGTCGATATGTTTTCATGATAGTCTTCGATCAACATTCTATCGTTTGAGTCTCTACATGTTCTGCCCACTGCTTGATGACGATTCATTATTTCGTTACTACATTTTGCGCTACTGACCACGTTCAATTTATGACGGTTATGATTCAAATCTCCGACAGGGTACATATGCTGAACGAGTTTGCAGGGTCGCAACAAGGGCGTGGCAAAGCAAGCGCCCGCCACGGGCGCAACTGTGCTTGTGGCGCAAAACGCAGAATACCAACCCGGTCGAGAGTTGCACATTGTTTTAATTTTACTCGGCCATTCTACTAAGTTGTCTATTTCCTCTTTTCTTCGTTATCGCTTAAATTGTAAAATTTAGATAACCCACCCGATCAGTCTTCTTCGGACAACTTCTTTTCATAATCGTTCTATACGTGTTCAGGTACGGCATCCCATCGCGTGGCGCTCATTCGTCATATCAGCGGTCCGAAAAGCGGACCGATTGGACATTATAATCTTTGTGGCCTACTCCGTCCTCTTTTAGGGCTTATTGCGGCGTTTTCTATGATCTATACGATCATGGAAGCAATGTAATGTCTAGACAATTTCTGTCACAGGATTTTTTTAAAATCGATCCTTGCCACGGGCGCTTTATATCCTTGTTATGGCTTTGCGAGTTTGCAATGATAACACCACTGTCTTCTGTTGCATTTAATATCGTTCAAATTATCAAACTGAGAGAGGGAATCTCTACAAATAGAGAGCCAGCTCATTCTCAAATTCGCAAGGGAAAGTTGCATAAGAATAGGGATACATCATTGCTACTGTAGACGCAATTTAGAGATTAATTCCTTAAACATCTCCCGATTCAAATTCAATTCAAATTAGTCTCGGCTCCTTTGCGAGAAAAACGCACTTCTATTATTTCACAAAACTTCATGCACTTAGTAGAATATGCATGATGCAAAAAATAAACCGTAACACTGCTTTAATGCACATTTAATATGCCTAATACCACCCTAGGGTTGCTTTTAGGAAATAGTGTATATGATATGCTTAAATTGTTTGATCTATTATTGTGTTTTATGCGCGTAGAAGGATTTTTTAGAATTTCTGGAATATATTTCTTCTATAGTCGAAACAGCAGTTATTCCTTGAAATTTTTAATTACACCAAAACTATTCGTATTACTCCAATTATTTTACACTTTTTAAGAATGATTTTACTAAGGGTGAATAACGGTGATTTTTTTCCCCCCACAATTTGGATTAGAAGTCTAATTCTATATTAAGAGTCCAAGATCTATCAATTATGCCAACACTCGGCCAACTTTCCTGCGTTTTTTATTAGGAACTAATTATCGTGTACATGCAATTGCGCAATGTTTTGAAAATTTCTTTAAATTTTTTGCTGCCGAATTAATGCCGATCACGATCCACGTACCACTGATTGAGAAAGGCCGTACTAAAGCACCATCCGGTGGTAGGATATTGTCGACATAATGTTTAACTTGTAAGATAGGCTTTCTCTTTGCAAGCTGACTATCGTGCAGATCAGGGTTGTCCAAATAATTATTGGCTCACATGTTACGAAGATTTAATAATTAACTTAGTTTTACCCAGTAAGCTTCTATATCCAAGAAATTTTAATTGATTTCTGATATTTTAGACATAAATTCACCTACATACGTACTTTGTACGAGTATGTTAAAATTATACAAGTTAATGTTTGTTTACCTACATTTAAAACTGTTTTTAGTTTCTTGTAAATTGGTATATTTTGAATCCACGGGTCTATTTGTAAGGATAAAAAATGTAATAGTCCCTTACCCCTGGGTTAATGATGTAAGTAACCGGTTTGCTCATCAAACGCAGCTGGGGTAGCCCAGTTAACATGAGTTGGGTGCGAAGGTCACCCTGTGCTGCGCACCCATAAAGGGGTGTGTGGAACGGCCGATTACAGTAGTTAGTGGATACTGTCCCCTGCAGTCCGTCATCTGCTGCAGCCCCCTTCAAACTGAGGTTGGACTCGTGTTGGCAGTGAACCCGCGGTAGTATTCCTTTGAATTTAGCTTGAACCTTTGTCATTCCTTCTCCGCCGCACCCTCAGGTGCAATAGTCTGAAACTGGTTTTCCTGCAGAAACCTCGCCTCCTCTGGAGGGCGCGGAGCAAAGGGGGTGGGCACCTGGACGCTCCGCGCGTAGCGCTTCTGGTGAGGTTAAAGGATCAGTGGAAGACATTATTTGTGTTGCTAGTCCAGGGCAACCCGGAACAGACCATACAGCAGCACAGGAAATGGGATTGCACATTTATGATCTCCCAATCCAGTTAGTCGCTGTCTGTCGTCTGTCAAACTCTTACTTTCTGTTTTCAAGATGCACATTTCTAAATTTTGTTGACTTGATGTTAGGATAAGCATAAGCGAAAAGGATGTCAATTTCATAATCTTTTTCACAACATACTTCTGAAAATCCTTCATGAAAGCGAACGTATATTTTACAAATTGATATTTGCTTATGTTATTTTAATTTGTTTCATTAGTTGAAAATGAATAAACGCAGTAATAAAGGCTGTAGGTCTTAGTGAATTTATTTTGATAATGATAATTGACATACTTTTACTCTCGTTGAATAGGACCAACTGTCTACCTATGTTAAGTATCAAATATGATGAATGGCATAACTTTCCAACCGTTGCATACCTAATTAATTAACATATCAAATTAAAAATACAAATACAAGGAAAGGTCCTCATCTTATGTTTATTAATCTATTGTTTAAATTTGGATCTTCTTATAGAGTTAACTTGATTACAAATATTGAATTTCGTTATTATTGAATGGGGATTACTCAAGTTTCCATTTCGCCCCTATTTGATTTCTTTTATAAAAAATATTTTCTTTGAATTTCTAGTTGAATAATGTGGTGTCTAAGCAAACTCTGTTGATAATTCTGCGATCATCTAATCAATCAATTTCAGTTAATCTGAATAAATTCTGATGATTTTTTAATCTGATTTTTCGTCTTTGTATATCTCACAAATTTGAGCTTAATTTTACTAAAACGACCCTTATCAAGTTTTGTCATGTATTTTGCTTTTATTTGAATTTCCTAAAATCAATCATTAGGGTTCATTAAGGAGGGAGTGGAAAATCTTGTTTATAAAATGGTCCGGATACGAAACGAGGGCGGAAAATTCTCTGAGGATTAGCTATTTTTTTAAGGCTTAAAGCATGAGGCCTATCAATCTTCCTTCGTTGATTTATATGCAATGAAGAAATAGCTGACGTAATAAGTAAAAAATCTAAGAATTTAATTATTTGAGTCATACGCGACTATGTCTAATGATGTATTTAATCCTCTGGATGCTAAACAACGATATATTATCGATTGTGGAAGTAATGAGGATTGCAAACAATCGGATTATTGATGACTTCAATATTTTCTATGTGTCAGGTTATCAGTGTTTAACCTTGTGGTGTTTCTTGCTTTCAACTTTCATCAAAAAACCGTAGCAGCCAAAAGATCGAACGTTTTTTGAAAGTGATAAAACAATCATAATTTATATTTCTGAAACAACAAACAAGTCCACAACAAATTTCAAGAAATTTTGATTTAATAAAGTGCTAAGTTATGTAAGAAACGAAATTGTTTTACATTACTCAAATTAAAAAAAGCTCATGCATTGAGCTTTCTGCTTGAAATTGCATTTCATTTGGATTTATAAAAACAGGCTGAAAAAACTTAAGCACTTGCCAAAAAACCTAAAATCCTATAATCTCTTCTGTCGAAAATATTTTTGTCATACCAGAGATTCGGAATCGGCAATATATCATAATTATCGCCAATTTTCAAATTGTTTGCATTTCATATTTGCTAGGTACCATTTAATATCGATCCTCATTAATTTGCCTTGTCACATGACTTGCGCACTTATATTTCAAATGCTCAAAACAATTTAGCTCGCAATCATTCTTTTGCGACTAAAACTTGTTTTTCTCAGCATACTATTAAATGTTTTATAAGTATCTGATTTTTGATATATTTTGATGATAAACTACGTAAGTGTAACGTAATTAATCCCCCCTTTCTCGGTTATAACGAGTTTTGAAGAAACGAAATTTGGAGAAACAAAAACATGTTTTTGATTTAATGATTTCAGTTTTTTAACTAATTTTAATCATTTTTTTTTACGTGGAACTCAGTTATCTGTTTGCGTATTATCTGTTTGTTTCAAGCTTATCATAGATTATGAAATATTATTCTGCTTAAGATTTTATAAGGAGATTGCTGATTGGAATGTTTGATTATTTTTTGGATTTCAAATCATTTAAAAGGGCGTTGTATAGATTTAATCACGATTCTGTTTTTTTTTAACATTTGCAGAATTTGACGATTTAAATTTGGATGTGTTGCTTATTCCGCTTTCCAGTTTGCGATTCGATCTTATCTTCGATGCTTAAAAAATCTTTTTGTTACTGCCAACGCAAAGAATGAATCTAAGACGTGGACCATATTTGCAAAATCTTTGATATAAAAATCTGTGGTCGTAATATCACTAAATAACTATTTTTGTATTTTGCAACGTATTTTTGATCTAAATTTATAATAATTTTATGCAATCGGCTTAAAGAAAATTACTTCTGAGTTTCCAAAGTCACATTAAATGTGCAAACGAATGAGCGATGTCGGCTTCTTAATTCTTTAAACAAAAAAATAACAACTATTTTGAACATAGTTTAGTTTCGAAAAGTTTTTTAGATTACACCCCATCCAACAATATGCTACATGTCATATAAATCATTCAATAATTCGTTTAACTTGAAGAGATACCGGTTTGTTAGAGTCAGGGTTAAAAAAATACTTTTTGTGGTTATGATGTTTTTATTAAATTTATTTATATTATTTGATCAAAGTGGCCACCTCTATTTCTTATGAAGTAGCATTTCCTCTTTTATTTTTGCAAAGACGGCAATTATTCTTTTAATTAGGATTTCTTTTGTAGATAACTATGTTGTGTAAATCAATTCTTTTGGTGGCCTATTCCATGGCTCGCACGGTCTCCAGACCTGACACCGCCGGATTTATTTGTCCGGGGACGTACCCTATTCCGTGATTCGCACGATCTCCAGAGTTCCTTTTCTAAAGAATCGGTATAAAACAGAATTGATGCGATGCGACAGAATTAAATTAATTCGGAAATTGTGAATGATAGATAGAGACGGAAAGAGTATCTTGCGTACATCGTACGATTGTATAGATCGTTAACCCAAATTTATCGACTAAAAATGATGCGTGAATGATATAATGAATCGATTTCAAGTGTATTGTTTATGTTTACGCAAAGAAATTACCGAATATTATGTGCTATCAACAGTGTTTATTTATTTAAATACAAGCTTCATACACGCTGCGATGGTCCTGACAGATAAGTGGATTTGTACGGATGATAAGTGACGGAGATGCAAATATAGCATCTATGTTTATGAAGATTTAAAATTAGCTCACTGTTAAAAGGGTTAATATGCAATGATTTTGATCATCAAAAAATACCGTTCTAACAATTATTAAAGTATATTTTTCAAGGTCAACATAGATAATTTTTTCGCCGTTATGCCCCTGTCAATTAGTTTATTTATTTGACAACCTGTATGTAGAATTTGCATGCAATTTTTCTTCATTCAAGGAAAAATGTTCAAGTCTGTCAAGTTGGATAAGACTTTGGTGGCGTCCGATTCTTGACTCGTGGGAAAGCAACGTGGCAATCTATTCCGGTGATGTCGTGGTCCTCTCCGACGGAAATAGACTTGAATCAGTAACAAGTCACAAGATTTTGTTTATGCAATGCTTCCATTTAAATATAACGACTTATTTATATAAGAAAAGTAAATTTATTTATAAGTGTTGCGCAGAAGACTTTTCGCACGCTTTTCTTTCATCTGCAAACAAAAGCACCATCGTTTACACGCCCCTTGCAATGCTAATTCATCTAAGCACGTGCTGACCGTATTTATATAACTTCTGCTAATTTCGATTTTTTTTTTCTACATCTTAACATTTCTGACAGTAATTGCAATACTCAAGAGCCGTCATAGATCAAAGCGTGTATGTAAATTTCCTTCATCGCCCATGAAATGCTCCCGATGATCAGATTTGTTTTTCTCTGATTTTCTGCATTTTTTCAAATCGAACATCACGAGTTTAATAGTGATTGATTGCGAGTTGGGATAGTTTGATAGAAATGCCTCTAATTTTAAGAAAATCAACGTACACAAGATCGTAAAGGCTGGATAATTATGTTTTAAAAAAAACTTGAAACGTAATCGTGTTGTGTGAAGAGTAAATCCCAACGATCCCAACCAAAACAAAAATATTAAACGATCGTTAAACACACTTGTGTCAATAAATTTACATATGTGTATTAATATACACTCCAAGGACGATGTATTTTTGGAAAATAGTCAAAAACATTAATAGTCTACCAATATATTTTATATTGATTATGCGCTTATTTAGTATATAGGTGATTTTCATTTGGATCTATCTAGGGAATCACATGAGAACAAGCCATTTTTTCCCACGACCAAAAGTGCACTGTGACTCCAAAAAGGTTGAGAACCACTGGTTTAATTACTGTAACGATATTTTTTCAAGGTTGCATTTTTAGATTGGATCAGAATCAAATGTTTTTGTAGGAAGCACTCTCACAAATAAATATGAAATTTATAAATAATATTAACGACATGTTAATGTCATTAGTGGCATTTATTTGATGATAAACGTTATCAATTACTTCATTAAATGTCACCAAGATATGCGTGCTTATAAAAAACCATACATGTGATTATTGTATATTTTTGAATGTCAATTCTAATAAAATATAATCTGTTGAAAATACTGTTGAATATGACTTGAATAGATCGAGTATCCGGACAGTGAGAGGTATTTGAACCAATTTATACACAGTTTTTAACAAGAATTCAAATATTTGGTTAGCTGGCCATTTTTCAGCAATGAATGCTGATTTGAAAAATACTTACATTATATAAAACTCGTATAAACAATATTAATAGTATTGAATCGTTTGAAATAATAGTAGGTGGGATACATGACAAGGAGAACGATTAGGAAAGATGATGCATGATTAGGGAATTCAATCCCGAAATTTCGATTCCGGGAATTCGGGATTGTATTAGACCATCCCGGAATCCCGGGATCGGGATTTTCAATAATTTAAGAAATTATATTGATAAATTTGATCAAAAATTACTAATAAGCCCATTTGTTGAATACAAAAAATAACTAAAAGGCAAAAGAACTTTATTTATTTAAGAAAATATAAAAATACAATTAAAAAAATAGATAAATAAAACACTAAAAAATTCAAGCCCCCATTTTCGTATAATTCCATCAATTTGACTGATAAAATTCCTTTCTGCTGAGACACGGACCAAAACTCGCGAAATTCCCGATTTTCCGACAAATTATTTATTTCCGTCGCTGCAGATGAATACTTTTATACTATAATACTTTGATGTGATTCGTAATTATATTACGGAGGAAAACAAAAATTCTGAACCCCGTATCTATTATATTTCATATCGATATTCCCATTATTAGAGTCGAAGTGTAGTAAATACATCACCGGTAGGGAAAGGTTAATATAACAATTTGAAAACATATATGTATACATAGATTAGACAGTTACTGCTCCTAGGCGTCGCTTAAGCTCGCCAATTAGTAGTTACGCCAATATTTCCAAGCGTTCAGATTTCTGTGGGAATGTCTCGATTTAGTAGCCTTCATCGTGCTGGTGAGGTGTACGATTTCTGATAAATAAGAATTTCAATCCCGAATTTTTCGGGATTATGTTTACTAATCCCGGGATTCATGTGCACCTAAAACTGTCTGGGATTCCGGGATTGTATTCCTTATGAAAACTGCAAAATAGCAAAATCAATGGCTTCGTCAATTAACAAAATCTTCCGATCATCAAGACAGTCCATAAATACCGGATTATATGTGTTGGAGTCTTCCTAATTTATGAAGGACCGGTTTTGATTTTTTATTCCGATCAATGTACCAATAACCTGTTAATTCGTTATGGTGTAAAAAATATCCATCTGTTCGATAACCTATATAAATGTATATATATCAGCTATTAATTTTTTTGAGGTTTTGCTATTATCTATGCGATTCTAGCTATAGCTTTGCGAATTAAATTTCAATTTTATTTGGATTGGAGAGTAAGATATGAAATATTGTATTGCTTTTATGAAAGTAATGGCGTATCTCCGACTTGCGCCCATCTTAATTATTTGTGTCTTATAAATTACATCAAAAGTATGTCATATAGCTTCAATATCAAATATTTGTGATCTAGTGACGGAATATGTTAGTAATTACATAAGCTTCTAGCCACATTTAACGATTTGTTTGTTTTGGCTACGGTCATTCTATTCATTTGAGTCGCTTGTGATGCTGTTAGAAGTATTTTGGCTACCAGGGTATTGAATGGAATTTATATCTATGAATGAGTATTGTATAATAGGAGCAAAATTAGGTCGCCTGTTGTATCTTATTATTTTCAAAAATATGATTGATCGATAGTCAAGTTTTGCACTCCCTCTTCCTACGAATTTCCAATGTTAAAGTAATCCGGTTTTTCAACACCGTTTACATTATTATGTAAAGATGCCAAACCCTGATTTTGATTTAGGTCACACTGATCATTCTGCAGAAATAGTCTGCAAATAATGCTACAATACAACAATTGCATCTCAGTGACATATAATCTGTTAAATAATATTTATATGCAGATGCACCTGTAAATAATTTTGTAAAGAACGTGTTAGTTCAGGTTTGGCATCAATAGCTGATGTCGATAATGCAAGACTGTAACAATTATGGTTTGTAAATTAATATTCACAATTCGGACGTGAGACGTGTTCACAACAACATTTTGCGTAAGACGTGCATGTTGGTTGCTTCATAAGATATGCCTTTGCAGGGACGCAAAATGCTAAAATGGAAGACACAGGCAAAAAAGTGCAAAATTATTTTCATCTCTAGGAGATAAATATCGATCAGTATTTTATTGGAATGTGGAAACCGTTTATGGCCGGTTAATTAATTTGAAAAATCCATTTCACATCGAGCAAAATCTCAACTTGAAGTAAGCTATAAAAATAAATGGGTTCTGATTTTTCAATCAATATCACTAAATACATTCTCAACCTAAATTAAATGAAAATGATGAAATACTCAGTAAATAGATAATTTATTATCGATCTTATTTAACACCCATTAGTCGGGTGCTGACGCGCGCGAATTTGTCGTTGTAGCGGACGAAATTGTGCACCGCATGTGACAAAATACACTAATGTAAACAATATTTTAAAAAAACGTTTACCGCAAATAACTACATCGTTCGATTGATGTGGCAGGAAAAGTGTAATTCTTTTAAGTCATACGCAATGTATTTAATGAGTTACCTTTATCAAAACTACTGGGTAACGATAATATTACCTTAATACACTTGGGTCTGTTTTTATGCGATAGATACGTTCCACGAGGAGTCGCATATAAAAAAATCCGCATAAAAAAACTTAAACTAAATAGAAAACTGAGGGTTCCGTTATTTTTAAAAACCGCATAACTTCAAATCAATGTGATTAAATGTAGCAAAAATCGCATAAAAAAACTTTGCGAAGATTAACCAATAATTTTTTACGCAGTGCGTGATATGGAGACATGCAATTTGCATAATTTCAAAATCGCATAAAAAAAATCCGCACAAAAACAGACCCAAGTGTACTTTATTTTTGAATGTACTTCCCTCTATGAATCGCCATAAGATTTGCGTAATATTATATATTAAGTTGTACACATATGATGCGATTTGAGGTCTCAATTGAATATTCGATATTTGGATATATTCGCCATTTTTTCAAGATTCGTCAATTCGAATATATGCTTAAAATAATAGGATATTATTCGTTTTTTTTTTTTTAATCAAGTTTATTCGTAATAAATTCAAGTAAATATGACTAGGATGGGTTTTTGTTTTCAAAGTAGTTCGTGCGGCACCTATTTATGCAGCATTTTTATCATTCTTATTTCGACATTATTTTTGTCTTTTTCGAATTATACTTTCAAAAAATCGATCCTTCTTCGAATGCTCAGTTAATATATTCACCTGCTTTCACTGGATTGTGTCCCAATTTGAACTTATACAAAAAGCTAGCAGATTTTTTTGGTTGAGGCCAATCTATTTAACAATATAAATAGCAAATAATGACCGATAATTGAAGAATATATTACCTTTGTCAATTTCAAATAGTTGAACTTGTACTTTTCTCAATCACTGTCGATCTTTGACTAATTGGAAAATGTGGCACATTTCTCCTTTACGAGAAAATCAGCACGTCCTTAAACAAGGAAATCCAGTGGTGGCGGGTCTGAAAACCGTGCGAGTTACGAAATAGGGGACGTCTCTAGACAAAGAAATCCACTGGTGTCAGATCTGGAGACCGTGTAAGCCACGGAATATCGTTGGAAAGGGTATAACATAGAGAACATTTTAAAGCTAAATTAATTTCCAAACAGTTTAGATAATTTAAAAGTCAATATTGCTCAATCGTTTGTAAATTTTATTTGACTTTGGAAGTTCAGAAGTAATTTTATTTAAACCAATTGCATAAAATAATGATTTCTTTAGACCAAAAATATATTGCAAAATACAAAAACAGTTATGTCGTGCTATGACGACCACTTTTATTTCAACAACCCTAACACCTAGGACATAGGAGCCTATGTGTGAAACGTAGCAAAATATCTCCCTAATCCCCCAAAAAAATTGTCGGTCCATATGCCAAACATCCTGTATAATAGTGCCGACATATATATCAAAATGAATCTATATTCATCTGGGGCAATCTTTAATATTACTTGAATTCCCAGTCAAGATGTTCGCAAATGTATCCTTCAATACGCTCACCCAGATGACTTGTTGGGTGATCGTCCATATATAAAGCATGGAGGTCAGGCTACCTTTAATATCGAGCTCACAATGAACATACAATTTATTTAAAACTGATTCAACCTAAATATGAAAACATTTGAATGACCGTGTTAAATTGAAATCGTGCAAATCAAGCACCGCGCTAATCGGGCAGAACAGAGAAAGGCTCGGAAGTATTATAATTTTATGTTGTTTGTGTAGGGTTTATTTTGTACCCTTTTCATAATATTATATCGCTTTTATCGATTGCTCAAGAAATATATGATTTGCACAATAACGGTAACTGATACATATGATAATGTGCAAACATTGTATGTAGTAATTAATAGTCCGAAGAGATTCTCAACGCACGAGATCTGAAAAGGCAAGCAGAATGGTTGCCCAGTGCCGTAAATTGCCTTTAACTGCTTTGCAAATAGCAAGCATTGCGATGCTGCGCCTGACTTTATTTAACCCAAATATTTCATCGATTTGTAAGGAAAACTCATATTTCGCAAATGACTTATTGATGTCCCCAACTGGGGTTTCCTTGAGCCGTTAAGCGACTTCAAATGAGAGAACTTCAAACGGCGTGGCGTAATAATCCAAGGCATAAAACTGTAATAATACACTTCTGTTTTATGATTGACTACTGTTTTTATTCGTTTGTGTTATAGTGCCCTCGTAAGAAATGCCGTCGCCATTTCTATTATGGCAGTTTCATGCAATTCGTTAGTTCGATAATTTGCCACGTGGGCGCTACGGGAAAAAAATCAGCGATATTTTAGCGCGAATATTTTTTTTAAATATTATATTTTAAGAATTTAAAAGTGGATTAGCGTCCCTGAAAATTAATGATAGAAACGGCCGATCAACTATGACATTGATTGACTTATTACATAAACCGAAATCATTAATCATTCATGAGTAACAAAGAAATACATTTATTGCAGCAATTGACATAGCTGAAAGGATTTCAAACAAAAATAGATGCTTCAAAACGAGCAAAATTCCAATAATATGGCTTTTTTTGAGAACTTAATATACTCGTATTATCATCATAGTGCAGTCACAAACAGTCCACTGCAGAACTATGAGCCTCTTCAATATCCATTCACAGGAAGGGGTTACATCCATCTCGTCTGTATCATACATTCACCTCCTCATTCGCTCGATATTGAAGGTAGCATTACCACCGAGTTTTATTTCGAACGCTCACCCAACGGGTATCCTGAATGAACGTATTGACGAACGCTTTCGCGACCGTCTCGATAGGGAGTGTGGGAGGTTTGTAAAGACTGAGTAGTTTT
The DNA here is from genome assembly GCA_008973525.1 of Stenopsyche tienmushanensis. Lineage (NCBI taxonomy): Eukaryota > Metazoa > Arthropoda > Insecta > Trichoptera > Stenopsychidae > Stenopsyche > Stenopsyche tienmushanensis. The sequence continues at coordinate 490,016 of WACJ01000015.1, forward strand.
CTTAGGGAGACGGTGGAAAACTACTCTAGACGACCTTTTTGACTCTACTGGAAAGAGCTTTCTGAAGTGTAAAGAGTCACCAACTGAGGGTGTTTCCCTGTCACCTTACCTTACCCGAGCGAATTCGAGACTGAGTGGCTTCCTGTTTCAGGTTGACCCTCTCAGTTCGGCGATTCCAAAACGATATAGAAGTCTCATCTTGATCGCCAATTTGATGTTCTTCTTGTCCTTGTTCTGTTCCTAAAGATTCTTGGTTCCGAACCGGTAAGATTCATCATTCTTCATATTGTTTGGGTAGGGTCGACTATGTAAGAGATAGCGAGTGACAAACAAAATTTATCAAAAACAACCAACGCACACAATTTTGAAACTTAAATGATATGATGTAAACTTTTACAAGAATTAAGAATTACGATGTTTTCTTGCATTTTACTATTTATCACATCAACTTTGATGCAATCAGAAAGATCTTAAATTAATCGCTCAAACGTATTTATCTAAATGTGTGCAAAATTGCTGTTATCCAAATGTCTTAATTATCATGCAATGTTTTTTTTAAACGGATTTAGATTATTTTAATGCAATTTAATTAGTATAACGTTGTCAATGTTATTTTTTATTAATAAAATGTTAAATCAACCACATTTGCAACAGTGTAACACTAGACACACTTTGGTGGATTGGTCGTGTTTGTCCTAACAAATGCTGTTTGTACAATATAATTTTTTTTAATAGAATGGTCATCTTACCGGATGATCTTATGTATAATAACATGATTTTTTCACATGGCATAAATCAAATATTCATTGATTTCAAAAATGGTTTTGATTTTTCTGCGAATTTTCGAATTGGTTTCATTTCACACAATGTACGATTTCTTTGTGGATTTTTTGTTTTGCTTAAATTTCTCAGACACGATTTGAATATTTTTCTCTGCAGACGTGCGATGAATCACAAAGATTAACGTGATAGACTTTATAATTTGCTTTTTTCTTACTCTGTAGACATGTGGTTTTTGATAATATGAGAAATTTGTTTCTATAAAAAAGAAACATTTTTATTAAAACGGAAAAATATTTCTAAAAACTTCAAAATCATTTTAATAGCACGATGAGGATACATTAGGTATTCCAAATTCTTTGTTTTAAGTTGAACGATCATAACTGCGATCGTTAATTCAGAAAAAAAATGATTTAACCCTTTGGACTCGAGACCCTTTTTCGCGCGACCAACTAGCAACTCAACTTCGCAGCACTTTTGGCGAATTTCTTACTCCTAGCTTAAAATCATTACACACACAAATTAATGTATAAATCTTTAATATTTTAAAATTTTATATATCTTTACGCCTTTATGAATATAATTTCTTAAATATTAGTCTCTGTAATTTTGTTGTGTGTGATATTTCAAAAAACAATTGCCAAGATGCATGTCCGGCTTTTTGGGCTAAGTATTACAATAATATGTGGTTTGATGTTTTTTGTAGGTTTTGTGTCTTTGAGAACAGACTTTGCAATCCTTCCTAAGTCCTGTTCATTGCTTATAGAGATCTTATAATCTCAAATCTATTTGAAGGGGTGTCATGTTACACGTTATTAGAGTATACAGAAGAGCATAGGGACCCGCTTTAAAGGAACTAAATGTAAACAGTTATTGCCGTGCATCGAGTTTCTGCATCAAACCCAGTGGAGAGCGAGAGTCACCTCTGAAGTAACGGCATAAAATCATATGGTGAGTGAGAGTCACCCCTTGAGTGTTACGAGCTAATTCCTTTATCATCTCTGATTTTTTAACTTAATCTTGTTTCTAATCCGCTCAATGAAAAATGCTACATCGTTAAGCTATGCTCCTTGATTAGTTGATGATAGTTTGCGAGGCACTGAATTTGATTAAAGGGTTTTTATCGTCGTAATTCAGTCATTCATGAGACTTAATTTTTCAAACAAACAAACATTTCTTGGTCAAATATTGGTTGAAATAGATTTTCTCTAAATAATTCAAAATAAATATTTTGACAATTAATAAAGTCGAGCAAGGTCATTTTTATTATCACCAAAAATTTATCTTTAGATCCAATCTTTATCTTTAGATTATCTATAGATCTTCATACTCACCTTGAGAGAAATGGTCTATCAACAAATCAATACAATAAAATCGATAATACTAATCTAATTTACGACATATTTATTTCGATTATTCTAAAATTATTATTATGATAAGGACAAATAAAAACATTTAAAGTATATAATTATGAACTAATTATATACATTTAAACTAAGCGTTGGGATAGTGGTTTAATAAAATATTTATGATCGATTGGCTCGATCTAGGTTTAGTCTGATTTTCTGGATCTAAAAAATTGACTGATTTAAAAAAAAATCCGGCAAAAAAGGCAATACGATATTAACGTATGAAAACTCTATATCCTCGGAAAAATCTCTTATGAAAATCGATCTAGATAGAAGATAGAAAATTCGCATAATCAATGCATTTGGATCGCATCAATGTAATCGATTATCCATGAGAGTTATTGATGGCAATAAACTTGCTTTCTATATCTTGTTTTCTGACATTGATATGAATAAAAATGTCATCGATTTAAGATTTATTTAAAAAAAAAAAATGAAATTTCATCTCTTTGAATATATCAAAATTTATAAGCCCAACAGAAGATTTGTTGGTCTAAAGACTTCTAGATAAATCTTGGTTGGATTATAAATTCTTAAAGAAGACCTTGGAAGAGTTGGATGGCCTTATTCGTTGTCAATTTTTCAGATGTAATCTATAAACGATTTGTCTGCCAGAGCTGATATTTCGTCCGTGCATTGTTTTTGCAAAGACGACTTTTATTATTTGGCGGTGATGACTTCATACTGCACGACCATTTATATTTTTTACCAAGTTCATTGAGCGTCGTACCAAATAATGTTGAACATTAATTTATTCCCAGACTGGTACATCTGCATTCTTAGGGTTCATTCGCATTCTTCTTCTGTTCTTCTTTTTTAGGACGATCATTCAATTGTTGGCGTCTATTGCAGATGGTCAAAAAATAGCAAACCACCGTCGAAAATGAGAGTTGGAAGAGAAAATCATTGATTGCGTGATTTGCACTGCAAATTTGATTCAATAAAGTTTATTACCGAGGCATCAACACTGTGTCATGTTTATATATTTAACGCGTGCAATGATTTGCTCTTTTATTGCAGTGTAAAGTTCATATTGCGATTTATATGGATTAGAATATTTATAACCCCTATTATCTTTATGATCGCAATAATAATGCATTGTTAAAAAAATACAACATCAAATCGTTTTGTAAGAATATGTGATTTTGTATCATTTGATATTGAGTTGTATTGATTGTATCGCATTGTTCACATTTGAAAAGCTCTGCGTTTAGTCACTGTGTTCCATTTATTGTGTATCTACATATCAAATTTCTCACATGTTGATTATATCAATGCATAATCATGCTAAGTTGTGGAAAATTAGGGTCAAGGTGGGATCACTGGTTTTATTAAAATTTCATCTTAAACATATATTGACATAGATTTTCAGAAAAATGCCATGTGAATCTGCATGAAAGATGAAGCCGATCAGTGCAGTTGATACGGAAGGCGGTTGATATTTGAATACTCATTCGTCTTTCAAATTTATACCATGAATCGATTTTGCTTGTAATATTCGTTATAAAAATAATAAATTTGATGTCTTTATCGACGAATATTATGCAAATGTAGGTCACTGAGTGAATTGACAATAATATTACTCTATTTTAAAGTACACTATGACTCGATATATGTATGCTTTTTTAGCATTATATGAGTCTTAGTCTCCAAGTGTTTTTCAGTACTCTGGACCTTTGAATTTTCTCCGGCCTCGGAGTGTTCATGCGGAGATCCGTCCATGTTCACAGGCCATATTCTGTGCTCACGTTCGGGTATGGAGTCGTGTCAGCGGCCCGAAAAGCGGACCGGTTGGACACACAGATTTTGTGTCCGCTCTGTCCTTTTTTAGACCTTTTTGCGGCATCTTCGATGTTAAATGCGAATCCGGAGCTTTCTACGGTTTGTAAGATCACGCAAGCACCCCCGCGCTCAGAGCGTAAGTGGTCACTCGAAGTTGAGAATTAGCGTGTCCTTGCGGACATGGATATTAAATTCAGGTTTTGCACCTTGCTGTGTAATTTTGTCGAGCGAGCTGGCATGATCCCGAATAACGGGACTAATAAATAGCTCGTGTCAGTGGAGAGTCCCCAGTTAGGTACATACTTGTCACACATACTTGTAACAAAGTTGCTATTATTAAATTTATATTATAACAACAATATATATTTTAAGAACCGTTCATTTTGACCGCGAACGGTAAAAATAGGTGAACAAGAAATGACGGCAGGTTTAGTGTTAAATATACTCTCATGTACGTAGATATTTTGGTTGCAGACTTTTTTATGTTGATTGAAAAACCATTTAGGAGATTAGTAAATTGGTAGTATTTCATAAAATTTCCGTTTTTTTTCATACTCTGACACATACACTCAAACCTCTTGTGTGTGGGTCTTTTGTGTGTGCGACTTTTTTGTGCGATTTCGAAGTTATGCGTTTTTTTTTAATTTCATAAAGTGTAGATATCGAGATATTTTTGATAAAATAGGAAATAAATCATCAACTCTAACCGAAATTTGGAAAAAAAAAATTATTTTGGACTGTGTAAATCATATTGCACTTGCTATCGCTGAATTGCGACCACGCCTTTTATTCTGGTTTAGATTTTTGATAAATTGATTTCGTTTCTTTGCATTTTTCTAATGTTTCTTTCTAATCTCACTTTTAAAAATACATTCTCTAAAGGAATTTTCAAAATTCTAACTACTTACGGAGTTATACCAACTTGGTCGGTCCTATCTAAATGAAATCTTTTAACGCATTTTTCTCGAAACTACTTTTTTCAACACGGTTGATGTCATATCTCATGTTTTAATTAATCAATTTATTTCAAACTGGGTACGAATCTCTTCTGTATAACCCTTTATTATTCCTACCAGATTTATGTCAAAAATTATTTTTTAACTATTTAAAGAAAAATAATAACTGTGACAAAATAAGACCAAAAAATGACTTGACTGAATTTTTTTTAAATAGTCGCCATTTTGTGATTTTTTTTTTGAGTTAGGGACTATAGTGACATATTTACTAATTATGAATTATATTGTTGGAAAGAGAAAATGTTTTGTTGTTTTTTTATTAACTTTTTTTGTGCGATTTTGGATATATTTTATATAACTGTTTCGAAGTTATGCGGTTTTTAAAATCCATGAAACGCATCTTCACTTTTTTTTAATGTAAGTCATAGCTTTTTTATGCGATTTATTTTTGTGCGATTTTCGGCGGGACGCATCTACCGCACAAAAAAAGGTTTTAGTGTATATAGGAGCTTATGAATGGCATGGCGTTTTCATACTTCAGCTGTGTCCATCTAACAGAGAAGATGTAAGCATTCAGTTCTTCGGAACGAACTGCTCCAAATGATCTATGTTTAGATCTCCATTTATCATCTCGGTTCAGAATTGTCGTAGCATTGACATGGCATCTAAATTAGCAGTGAATGGCGCCAGGGCCGATTTAGCCTTTTACTTCCTCCACATTTTAAGGTTCAAAAGCTGGCAGCAGGTTCGCCTTCAGCGTTCTGGCTCGCGACAACACTTCTGTATGGTGCTTTGAAAGCAAATAAACACCACAAGCAATTTGCCGCAGCTCCAACACCACACAATCGTATTTATGCAAATAGAAACCATATGACGTAAACCTGAGCAGTTGTAACACGTGTCGCGCCATTTGTATTCATCGTAACTCCCATGTGTCGTCCCTTCATAACTTTCACGACTCGCGCTTTTTTAAATTTGAATTTATGGTTTCGTAATGCTTTTATCGCCTTTTATGTAAAAATATGACCTCTTCATCGGGGAACAACTGTAAAATAGATATACTACTGATGGAGTGCCAATAAAACCATTATCTCACACCTCAAAAGACTTTCTAAGTGACGAGGTTCCTATCGATCAATTTTTGGAATCTCTGTTTTTGATTTGACCCGCCGTGCGATTTCTAAAAGTCAGCCGTTTCGACAAAAACGAATCTGGTCTTTTTCATTTAACAAAAAGAAATACGATGGTTCGCATTTTTATCACAATGACCCACTTAATGCTAACATGAACTGAGAATTGCAATCTATAACATCTTGAAGATATTAACCCTGAATAATGTCGCAATGTCTCGGCTTAGGCAAGGTGCAATTTAGTTGGACGACCATCGAAACTCATGTTAATTCTGATTGCAGAAATATTTAAAAAAATGCATGATTTTAGCATAAATGGCACCGCTTTTAAGCATGTTTAAAGTTTGCATTGCTGTTTTAAACGCTTGACGAGAGCGCGTCTTAAAACAGCACGAACTTTCGTTATTTCCAAATTGGAAATCTTTTTTGAAGCATTTAACACATTACATGCGAGAAGGATACTTTTATATTTTACGCATGTTAATATTTTATATAAGATTTATTATATAGTTGATTTTATATATTGATTTTTTTTCTATTTCCTAACGTAAATTGTTAGCTAAAAATGATATTGTGTTTGTGTAATATACAATAAAATAGGCAAGCTACTGGCCTAGTGGTTGCTTTAAGCTACGTATAGACACACACACACAAAGTGAAGGCGATCTATGGCAGATGTATGCGACGGAGATGGAGAGATTACAAACTATTCTCCTTTTTTATTCGACCAACGAGAAGATATAAGATTATAAGAACTCTCTACGATTGTTTCAAACATAATATCAAACATTCCCACAGATATATGACAGGAAATAAATGACTTAAAATAGATAAGTATTGGGTTGGAAACTATGAAACGGGCATTGAATAAAAATGAAATAAACAAAAAGCTCTATTTTTCATATTATTTATTATATTCAATCGAAATGACTTTCATTGGCATCTAAGACTTTTTGGCGGCACATATGAGTTCAATTTTTTTAACTTTATTTATTGCCCACATATGTTTTAACACAGTCGTATGGGTAGTTCTTAGTTTAGACCCAAGTATACGAATACTTGTGTGTGGATTGAATTCCACAGTTATCCTTAATTCCTCGTTATTTATATGGGCTGGTGGTCTTCATCAAGGCTTGTTGACGATACTCAAAGTGCCAGAACTAAATTTTTGGAACCAACATCGAGAATTTTTTTTTTATTATTGGATCCATCTCCGAATGCGTGATTAATGTTTCTCGAAGCTCGAGTCACGATATGATTCAATTTGAATTCGTATAAGAAAAGTATATGTAAATCACGCTTAGTTGTTGAAAACCTCCCTCAGTTGCAGCTAAACACAGACTAGACTAACGCCCGTTTCATAGTTTCCAATCTAATAACTGATTTAGGATTTTATTACTTATTTGAACCATCCCGTTTCATTTAGCTGACCATGCATCCCATTGTCATTTTTTTCAAGTTTATGGCCCTGTACCAAATTGATGTTCTAGCACAAATGCTAAAAAACATCAGTTTTTGCCCATTGGACAATGCTTTTCATAGCTCCAAGGCTAATATTTTGGCTTAGTTTTTGAAGGCTATTCTAGCTAGAAAGTTATCCTTATTGTAAGTTCATCCATGAAATGAGATTTTATGTAATATTTAATTTTTATCGGCTTGAATATTGGACTTATTTATGGCAAAGTTATTTGAAGGCTGTCAAAATAACAGTATAGTCCTAAATCATTATTTTTATACACTTTGATAATGTTTAAGCGTACTTTATAAGATTCTTGCCTAAGTTGTGCAATTATATGTTTTAGTTTAAGGACAATTAAGACTTCATAATCGACATATGAGCCTTAGGTTGTTGTAAGACTTTTTAGTGCTTTTTTTTTCTAATCAAATCGTGAACTTTTGGTCTTGATACCAGTCATATTATGGTAGGCTTTAATCCGCTTAATTTATGACATGTCAACACTGCTAGCAACTTTTCGCTTAAACCTCACAAGAGGCAAACATAGATTAGGTTATTTTTTATGTTCGCGTAGCAAATTATTGATTTAACGGCATATCCATTGAAAACGGAAAATGCCTAACAATTTGAGCGATTGAATTGGACGTTGACCGCGAAAGAAATTGAAAACTGTATTGATATTGCTCGTAATTGACAGCAGTGTATGTTGTAATCGACAGTGTTCTTGCATTGTCATTTAAGGCAGGAATTTGTGCAGAAATATGGTCATCAAAAGCTTTTTTATTATATTTGTTCGAGCAGTATGCACTCTTCCAAAAGTATGTATTTTGTGAGTCACGATTTTTTGGAGTATTTGCGCACTGTTTATATTGGACAAACACAGAGTGTTTGTGTTATTTCTCAATATCACAGCTTAAAAAATATTTACATAAACATCGGGTCTTGCGGAAAAATTGGCCTGCTTATTCCTCTTTGAATTTCGAATCATCTGTCAAAATCGTCATGCGTCAAGTGCCGCATTTTTATTGGCAATCAAATCGGTGGGCGAAATATGAGCTCAAATATAACAGGTTCGGCATAACAGTTGCAAGAAACTGGTAGTTATGTAATAAATCAATCCGATCCATATCACAGTGAGGATATTTCTTATAGACATACTTTGCTGCTTGCTAATTTTGTAATCTTTTCTAAACCACTATTGTTAGTCGACGCAGTGTATAACTGGAGAATTTAATATAATATATAAAATATTTTGCTATATATGTATTATCCATAATGCATGCGTTGCGTAAAGTTGAATAGCCACCAGACTGCTCCCCGCCTCAAGAGGATGAAGATCATCTAAAAAGATATTAACCTCAATTAGAATCTGTATTTAAAGCAATGCGAGGTCACAGTTACGAGACTAGTGGGGAACCGGTGGGAAGACCACGTATTCTCACAGTCAAGCCTATTGGACGTGCAGCATAACAGGACGAAGTCACTGTTGATCACGTGAATTGCATCTGCGATGATCAACAATGACTTCAACGTATGAATATTTTTTTCTCCACATTACACAGGCATAAAAATCTTAAAAAGATCGAGGTCGCAGTTCTTTTTTCTGGAAGATGAGAAACTCTGATTGAAGAGCCTGCGTTCTCAACGTGGCAAATTTTTCTTTTAACGAGCAGAGCCATACTGAAATCACGGTTAAAGCGACTGTAAAGAATAATTTCAAACTGCACTTTTTTCGTGAATGAATATTTTTTATAGTAGTCTTGAAATTTTCATGATTTAAATTAAAAAAAAGTAAGCAAAAACTTCAATAGCCAGCTGAAGTAAGCGTATTTTAGCATTTACGTCAGCCAATCGGAATAAAATCAATTTATATAGGTTTTTACGACTAATTTATGTTAATCTTCTTAGTGCTCGTTATAACCGAGTTCGACCGAATATGAACTTAGTACTTAACTTTAAATGCTTAAAATATGCACATAATTTAGATACGTTGTTTAAAGGGGGTATAATTTTGCTCAGTGATCACATTAATGCGTAAAAATTTTCCAAAGCATCATTAGTACATGCATTATTAGCTCTGCTATTCTGGAATGGGGTACAAAAAAGCCCCATTTAAAAATGGTCGAATTTTTTTTTGTCGATTTATGGATACGAAATGCAATTTAAGAGTACATATCATAAAAATTTTGGGAACAGGTCATCGATAAACTGTTATCAAGACCATTAAATTTTTGTTGCCACGCTCGATAACGATATTCACACACGACCGTAATCAGCCGAAGAGACTGTCGATCTTTTACTGTTTTAAATTGGAAAAACGGGGACAATAGCAGTGAAATCATCGTCGGTGATTTGAACGACTATTGTCAGTGACACAATCGCTCGACTGCAGAAAAAAAGACATGAGCGTGTAAGATCTGAATCAAAATTCTATGCTTTGCTGGTCATCGTCGTTATACAAATAGTAGTATTAAAACGGTAGATTCAAAATTTCGGTCAAAATATAATGTATACTATTTAAACGAATTATTTATCCAATTGTTATGAATTTGTGTAATAGTCATTAAGAGTCTGGCCCTGTAAATGTTAAACCTTGGGCGCAAGCCTTATTTACGTATGTGGGCGTATTGCAAGCTCTGTATTTTATTGTTCATCTTTTGAAATTATGTATGTTTTGGGGTCAAATTCTTCGAAAGGTATAGCTCCAATGTTTTGATTTTCGAGCCTCATAATAATATTTCTCTCTATAGCAAAATGCTGTATTATAGATCCCAAATGGGATATTCGAAAATAACTTGTGAATCTTATATTCAAATTTGTTTTTTTTTGCTTTGAATTAACACAATAGAGTGAATATCATCTCTCGCTAAGGGTTGTGTTTTGTATGACATTGGATAAATCCAAATGACGCTCTTGAATACCTGTCTGCCGATTCGGTTTAATTCTCATATAGCATTAGTAGTTTAAATTTGATCAGCTTCATTATTTTTATGATATTTATTACAAGATATCAATACTGGAGAATTTTTAGATACATTTTCATATGGTTTGCAAACCCTTATTTTTGCTTTTCGCTACTCTAGAATCGCACTAGTGCGATTAGCGACTATACAAAAGTGGTTTAAATTAATTATTTATTTTATTAATTCTTTAATGAAGTTTCTTCTGAACCGTTAACCATTGACAACTAGGCTTAATTGACGTTTTTCTAATTGTTAGACGAAGATCTGATTATATAATACTAACGACGACAGCACACCATAATCTAATTCATTCATTATTGAAACATCCCTGAAGTTCTCCTTGACGCATATGTAGTTTTAAAATCTCAGAATCTAACTGTATTTAGTGGTGTCACACCAATTCCCCATCTGCCAAAAAATTCAAAACCACAATTTTGGGCAAAAAAATTGGCTTCAGTATTTTGAGATCGAAAAGGCATAATTTTGGTTGAATTTCTGCCTCAGGGAGAGAACATCAATGCACAACGATGTTGTGAGACCCTATACCAATAATATCCAGTATTTTTTTTCAAATGCACTTTCTAAAAAAATTTAGTACACTTACTTTCGGGATATAACTCGTATGATAATTCATGATCAGCATAATTTATCTAAATCCGAAGGGATATTTTTATAATACATAATTTTGCGAAGGAGGGGAATCTTCGTAAGACACCACCATTCTGGTGGTAGTGTGAGATTTTTACTCACTTAACCCCTCCTCTTCGGCTGTTTCCCGGCTACTAATTAAGTATTACACAGGAGTGGCAGCGATGTATTCCTCATGGGCTCTCCATTTGCCTCTTCCCGAATATCATTCTTCTGCTGTTATTCGTCGTGCATTTGCACCGCGCATTCCATGCCCTAGCAACATTGAAGGTACCATATTGCTAGGGGAGAGCGAGCTGATTCCTAGCTCCTCCCGTAGGATGTCCTTGTCTGTGCTCCATGCTGGGCAGACAAATGTTGTATGTTCAGCATCGGCGTACTCCGCTTCGCAGTGGTGGCACTCCGGGCCGGTCTTTTTGCCTAGCTCATACGTCCACCGGTCTTTAGCGGAGTTGTCCCATCAGGACTGCCACGACGCCATGGTTCCTTGCTTAGCGTTTTTCCTGTCTTCACCTTTCTGTATTGCCTGTCTCTCGTAGACGATCAGGTCGATTGGCGGTATGGCAGTTAGTTCCAGGACGACGTCTTTCGACACTGCGATATGCAGTAGTCATTCTGATTGTGCTTCTTCTCTGGAATCAATTTGTAGTGCCTCAGTCCATATCGGCGCGCCGTACAATAGTATCGATTGCACTACCTCGTTGTAGAGTCGCCTCCTGCTTGTTTTTAGGCCACCAATGTTGGGCATCAACCTGGCCAGATTCTTCGCGATGCTGGCCGCCTTCGCTGCCGCCTTCTCCGTGTGGGTGACGAATCGGAGCTTGTCATCAATCTCCACCCCCAAATACCAAATACCGAATGGATCTTGAGTATTTAATCTCGCAACCCCCGATCCTAAGGGGTGGGAGCGCAAGCTTCCTGCGTCTTGTGAAAAAGAGGGCCTCCGTTTTTTGAACAGCGAGCTCCAGACCAGGTAATAACAAGGCTGGCTGTTGGAATACCTATAAGTTATAGAGTGCCCATATGACGCCCTTATCTACGAATCTGGGATATTTTTTTCATATATCATGTGTAAGCGTTGGACAATCTAAAACTATGCATATGTTTATAATTTTAGCTGTGTTGCAATTTAATAAGTATGCTAATATATTTACATTTTAGTTTTTCATTCTGTTATATATATTTTTCTTATATAAAAAATATTTTGGCACGGTATGTACATATTATAATAATTATCCTAGATGTTTAACTTGGTCTTGAGCGCTGAATGGGACCAAAGTGGAGTTGGAAAAGTTTTGAAATGTCCCTTTAAAGTTTTTATTGCTTCAAAGCTTTTGAAAGTATTCTCGTTCTGTGTACGGCATTTGTTGTAATTCCAAGATTTAATTTACATAGATTTGTAAAGATTTTTTTCTTATGACACGGTATGAATTTCATTGTGGATTTACACAATTTATTGATCAGGTTGTGGGCTAATTTGGCCCGCTAAACCATCTTCGAAATAAGTGAAGTTACAATCGGGTGGGCCAATCGCTTTACCAACTTTTCGTGTAGTATCAATAAACGAAATTTGATTGCACATCACTAATTTCATTGCACATTCATATTGTTTGAGGTCATTAGAATTAGCCCCAATCAAATACATTAATTTGTAACATACAGTGTTTATTTTTATGTTCTGGAAGATTGAAGTATTTGCTTGTATATAAGTCCTCTCAAATTCAATTTCCTGCATCAAATTCTAAACTAATCTCTTAATGGTTCTTCATGCATTTTCTGATTTAATCAATTTATTAACCATCGGCTAATTCCTCTATGATTTCAAATTTATGTCAAACCGTTACATGATGATTTTGTCTGTCATTCAACCGGTCGTCGCGTTGCATGACCTAACAAACCTTTTTTCAACTATGTTTTTCTATTAAGATCACGTCTTGTTTGTCTCAGCAAATTAATTCTACACCAACAACAAAAACATTGCCGCATCATTAGCCATCATTTTCTTCTTTGATTTATAAATATTATATCGAATTTGGCAATCACTTGTTGCCCGGAAATGGTATTGATATCCAAGGGTTAATACCAACCAACGCCAGCCACGTCACACAAAATGACGTCAGTTGAATCTAATGTACAAATTCTATGTACGGCGCCAAAATGTCTGCATATCGCTCTTTCAACGACGTGGTATTATTATCAGATTAAGTTGTAAAAAATAGGCAAAAAAATGGATCATCTGACGAATAGCTGATATTTAAAATGAACTATAATATTATATGTATTTATACTTTCGCAAAAAAATGTTATTATTCGACGATTTGTTGCGGTTCTATGGTAATACATAACCAGGAAATGCACGAAAGATATTAAAGCGATTATAAAAACTTGAACTTAAATATCAAAAACCACAATCGTTTTTGATCTTTGTGATTAAATGCACAACACACAGGCCACCAGGGTGAACGTGTCGAAGGTCACTATTGCAGCATTATCTATTTGATATTAATGGTATTGTAAAAGACGATTGGATTACACGTAAAGATAGTATGAAGCTAATCATACGATCATAGTGACTTTACTGAAGTATTAGATTGTCCAGTAATGAATGTCGTTTTTTTCATACTTACTTTTTTACCATCACTTGTGTCTCAGCCATCTATTTGACAACATGCATTGTATATTTTATTAGTCGACTAACATTTGGAAAACGTTATTTACTACAAAAATTTTTTTTTTCAAACCGCGTTTCATTCGTTCGAGTGCACCTCAGATTTGCTCTTACACTAATTAAAAGCATCATCTCTCTGATTGCCCAGGCCCTTTGCCTATCTGATCATTCCAGCTTAAATGAAATCTTCATCGTGCATGTCCATGACCTCCCAATTGGACTTCATGGTAGATACAATATTAATGAATTTCACAGATTTACACAAATATTTTAAATTTCAATTAATACGAGCATCCGATACAATCGATCCGTGATAGTGTTTACGCATGTCACGCGATGAGATGGATTGAGCTATTGATTTGATGCAAATATTTTTCACGACAGTTTGATATATATTATCATCAATTTCAGCTCTTTTAAATACGTCTGCATTGGATATAAAATTATTTGTGAGAAATAACGGACTATCACGCCAACGATTATTTATTACTACTGGCCTTTCGTTATTAATTACTATGTCGGTTCACTATGAAAGTGTACGGACGAGGTTTTTCGTTGACTGTATAATTATTTCAGAGGAAGCCTTCTTCCACTAGGTTAGCGGTTAATTTTCAGTATTTTATCGGCCTAAAAGAACCGTTTTCCATGACGAAACATACAACCAACGGAGCGAAAAACTCAACAGCCATGTCCAAACGACCATGAGACGATTGTTACGAAATTATTACAATTCTCATATCAATAATACAGTGTTCTTCCAGTGTTCCATTTCGCCACGTTCGACACGTGGCGTTATCTAAAAAAAAATAACAAAAATAAATTATATAACACCACAAAATTCGATTTCACTCTCATTATGTACGGTACTACTAGACATGCTTAGTACTGATAGTTTTTTTGATGCGTGTGCCGATTTTCAATTCGACATTGGTCATAAATTGTAAATAATTCGTCAGAATAAATAATCGAGCGTGCGTTAAATTAAACATATAATTATTGATTCGCAGCGCTAATAGAGAATCAAGGAAAAATATGAGCATCGAATGGTTCTTAAATATTGTTGAAAATTTGCAGAATAATCACCTTATCAGAGACTGAATTACGTCATATCATTATTTAAACAATTTTTTATTTGGTAAATACTCGTATGTATTACAATTCAAATATATGTTTGCACTGATTCAAACATATCAAATTTGGCACTGACGTTATAAAGCAGTGCCATATTTATTATTGATAAACCTGTAGATATGGCTTAGGAAATATCAGGTCAGAACAGCTTAAATAAAACACACATTTTAATCAAAGATATGTTTTCATCCACTATCTACAATTTCTCGCCATCTTACAAGTAGCTTTTCAATTCTATTGCCGTAGAAAGACACTGGTTTTGATTGAAAACAACTTGAAAGTCACAATTAAACTCACTATTTTTTTGCAATGTTGTTTGAACATTATGCGACCTAGGGCTATCATGATGAAAAAATACTTTTTTGATATTCATCAATCGCGTGCGTTTTTTAGCTACTTCTTAGTTTAAACAACACTCTAAACATCTGCATTAATGATTTGATTTTATTGAAACATTTAAAAGTTTCCTTTTCGGATGTAAAGACACCTTTGCTGTTGGAATTAGCTACTTATCTTTATCTGTTCACTGCCTTTTAATGACGAAAGACTGTTCCATGAGATGAATCCATTCTTTCTGCAATCTGATCCACTGTTAATTACGGTTCAGACTCCATAAGATTTTTAAGAACGTCGTAATCAAAATTAACAGAACGTCCTGAACGGGGTTCATCGTAAATGCTGCTTTTTCCAACTTTAAATTTTTGAAACAATTTCTGGACAGTCCTTACTAGGGAATCCAATCCCGGGATCTCGGACACTTTTAGGTACTTAAGAATCCCGGGATTAGAAAACGTAATCCCGAAAATTTCGGGATTGAAATTTTTATCTAACAGAAATCGTACACCTCACCAACACGATGAAGACTACTAAATCGAGACATTCCCGACGAAATCTGGACGCTTGGAAACAGTGGCGTAATTACTAATTGGCGAATTTAGGCGACGCCTAGAGGCAGAGACTGCCTGATCTATGTATACATATATAGCGTACATGTATGTTTTTCAAATTGTTATATTTACCTTCCCCACCGGTGATGTATTTACTACACCTCGACGAACAATGGGAATATCGATATGAAATATAATAGATACGGGGTTCAGAATTTTTGTATTCCTCCGTAATATAATTACGAATCACATCAAAGTATTATAGGATATAAGTATTCATCTGCAGCGATGGAAATAAATAATTTGTCGGGAAATCGGGAATTTCGCAAGTTTTAGTCCTTGTCTCAGCAGAAAGGAATTTTATCAGTCATATTGATGGTGTTATAAATGAGGGCTTACGTGGTCATCAACTCGAACTAGCATTTAAATATCTGATGACGATATCTCCAACGAGTGTGGAAGCTGAGCGTGCATTTTCAGCAGCAAGTTGCCTGACTTCCAAAATCAGATTCAGACTAAATGACCAAACACTTATGTTTAATTTTAATGTAACTTCGGGCATATTTCCAAAATAATATTTGATTTTTTTAGTGTTTTATTTATCTATTTTTGAATTGTATTTTTATCTTTTCTTACATAAATAAAATTCTTTGGCCTTCAAATTATTTTTTATATTGAACAAATGGCCTTATTAGTCATTTTTGATCAAATTAATCAATGTAATTTCTTAAAATATTGAAAATCCCAATCTCGGGATCCCGGGACTGGTCCCGGGATTGTCTAATGAAATCCCGAAGTCCCGGGATCAAAATTTTGCCTCGGGATTGGATTCCCTAGTCCTTACACTTGATAATATGTTCACCATTTACCCTATTATCGATATTCATTTTCTATGGGTACTTATATGCGTCCAATTTTTATGAAAATTGGTAACAGATCGACTAACACATTAGTCAAGTGAATTTAATGTTAAATTGTGTTTTATTTAGACTATTTAATAATTTCCCAAAAATGCGTACGAACTTATGGACTGACCTGATAATTAACGATTAGTATTATGTGGTATTAAAATACAACCTTAGCTTAAAAATTAAATATATTCAGGAAAACGACAACGCTCACTCTGCTATGCACGCTGAACGGCTAGTTAGTGCGGGTGACGGTCAATTTCTGGAAAAATCATGATGTTCATCATAAAAGTAAATAAGCCATTGATTATAATAGTATTATCGATTACAAAGGACTATTTTCGCCATTAGTAAAAATGTATAGATAAGAAAGATTTTTTTGGGATAACACTCTAATATATTGGAAGTTGGGGAAATTTGAATAAATTCAAAAATACATTTGCTCATTACGATTTAGATTTTATTAATGTGCTTTAAGAATTTGAAGAATTGGTGGAGGCATTTCTTTGCTTTCGAAACGTTATTTTTTAAAATTTCGGTTACGCTCCAAACATTTATATCGGTTCGGTTATTACGGTTTTCGTTCTGGCAAAAATAATGATTTTACTGGTTATAAATGCACATTTGTTAAGCATAATGATTTATAGAATTATTTCTATGTTTCTAGCATAGCACTCAAACTTATAAACCTTTGCAAGTTTAACAATAAATATATATCATTTAACACTAAATTCGTTCATCAATCTGGCGTAACTGTACTTCCATTCTGTCAATTATCGCATCACTTTTTTTTCACTAATTTACATGTATTTTAAAAAGAGTTTTACAGCTACATGAGCATTTGTCCATCGGTCATCCACCTGTTTTTCCAAATATACAACCCACTGTTAATTCCAATGATTCATTCTTTCATACCACATGCACGTCATCATCGCCATGATATGCATTATAACGTCATCTGCAGCTACGAAAAATTGATTGAAATGAATCCAAAGCTTGCATTTTCCATCATTACTTTGTTATATAAAGCGTGATTCATAAGTGTTGATTCAACATTAATTTATTATGATTTTTTATTTTAATTCATTCCTCAGACTCCTAACAGCGGTCCTCAAGCGTCTCATTCAGCTTTAATGGATTGTTTCCGACATGCAACCATTAATTGTACATACAGTTAATTTAAACAGAGTATCTGTTAATTGGATTTGTAATCATGTATAATATTTGGCTTTAAATTCATAGTGAACGTTTGACCTAACAATGTATCACGTTTCCCGCTGAAAGAGTGGTTCAGCGCGTATTTTTGATGGTCTTTAGGCAAATTCTTTAAATTGATATGTCATAAATAGTCATACAATTGGTTTACGCAATTGTTCCATTTATTTAATATATGGAAAACCGCAAGTGAAATATCATTTCAACATTTTTAAATTAAGGATATTTGCTTAATCATGCTTGTGGTTAGGTTTAGGATTGGGTGTAGTATGGAGAATATTTTAAGATCCATGAGTTAATATGTATTTGGTTTTAATAACATTTTAATTATCATTGACTTATTGCGGTCGCTGATTAGCATATTAATTCACATGAATTGCACAATTTGAAAACTTACTCAAGTTAAACTTTATTTTTCAACAATATATACATGTATGGTCGAAATTAATCTAGTTTCCTTTAATTCATGAGATTATATGTTTGTATTTTGGAAAATCTGTCCATATATATAAAAATTCAGCTCTTTTGGAATGACTCTTTTAGTATATGAATGATAGCTGATTTATTAAAATGATAATTTTACAACCTCGAAAGATTTATGGTCATAATGTTGCGCCGCATGTTTGGATACAAAATTTGGTGATCCGACTATAGAAAAATAGTTCAATATATTTGTGACGGGTCCTGTGAATTTCAATCAAATACAAGCATTTTTTGATTCTATATAAATGTTTTCCTTATTTTCTAGATTACCCTTAATAATTATTATAATATCTCACTCTATATTATTCTATCTCTAATGGCAATGATGGTTATAATATAGGGAATCTAAAGGATTTATTTTGTATAAGAACGTTATCTTACATTCTTTATTTATCTTTCTTCGTTGTTGCTTAACCTTTTGCACTCCACCCATATTTTCTAAAGACCAATTAGCTACTCCAGCTAGAAAAATCTATAAGAAAACACCAGAAAGTAGGTAAGTTTCATTCGGGCCACCCGTTCTCTCGGGGAGGGTAACCATTATTTCTCGAATAAACATAAGATATTCATGATTGAAAATCACTTGTAAATTTAAGCTTGGTGAAATAAAAACGATATATGCCCTCCAATATATTTTATTTGAAAAGAGTTTTTTACTTTACACAACAAAAAATATGTATTTATGACAATAATATAGGTATTTACAATGAAGCGTAACTATTTTGTGACTACCCGCTGCCTTGCAGTTGTCCATCATAAATTATCTACTGACGAAACGGTCGCTACCTGCGAAAAAAGAAACCTCATTGGTCGCATGTTGATATTTCTATATTTTAGGAATTTTGTTATTGGGTACTTACCGTTAGGTACCCCGTCTCCGCCAGATAACAAAAAATAAAACCACCTCCAAAATTAAAAGCCTTCCAAAAATAGTACAGGGTAATCATTGCATTTTCTAAAATTTATATTTAATACAGTAGATTTTTTTTTACTGATTTTGGAATCAGAATTACCTTTGCAAATTTCTATAAAGTGGGACAATAACCGATTTGCATGCAAGCATTGAAAACTTTCGTGGGAAGTTTTTAATTATTGTATTATCAATTTCGTCGAACCCTGTGCATTTTTTTGTTTTTAATCTTTCTTTTTTCTTAATAAAAGTTTCTAACTGAGTGATTTTAACATTTGCTAAGGATTTAGGATTAAGTCGCTAAGTTTTGGATAATAGGTTTACCTTATCTACGTTATCGTCGACTATTCGGAGAACCGCACATAAAGAAAAAAAAACCCATTGCCTTTTGTTTGACCGATTTGACGAACATGGGGTGTAAAATATCATGCATTTTGTGTACAACAAAAATTAGATCACTAGTCTTTAATACGTAATCGCGTGATTAAATTACGATGCAATTATTATCAAGATGTATTATTATCAAGAAAAATAGGTTATTTTATTAAAGATCTTGTATGTATACTTACAGTTTAATTATATTTTTTTAACGTGTGATATTTCTCGAAGCACTCTCCAATATGAAGTGCCGGCATATTACTGCATGTTTTGCAGTAGTACATGGTTCTTTTCCTTTTCTCTTTCCTATTTGTGCCGCAAACTACACAATCTCGGTATTTTTTTTCTAAATCAGGATATATGCTGTGACACTTTTGATTGTTTAATCGTTCTTCTGGATCTACCGTTGGTTTTTTGCTAGATGACCCTTTTCTATGATTTGCAACTAGCTGGATTATCAACTTATCAACAAATTGTAAATGGGTCATTGGCTTCTCCTTTTTTCTGAGTGAGTCTTCTTTATATAAAATATATGAATTTATCACTGTGGTCTCTAATCCCCAGAAAAAAAGTTTCCGCCACCATTTCACACTTTTCCTGAGGAAGCAGTAAGTTGAAGAATAATGATCAGCGATATCAACACCTCCCATGTGCTTCGTGTAATCAGCGACAACTTCTGGTTTCTTTATTTCTTCCTCTATTCCTCCTCGTACAATTCTTTTGATAACTTCAGTACCATTCGAATGCCAGTTACTTAGCATAGTTACAATGCGTTTGTCTTTCCACGCGAGAGTAATTGCATTGTCCGTTTTAAAAGATAATACTTCGTCTTTTTTTATTTTGGGCTTTTTTATTGCTGGCGGCAGATTTTTTTTATTTGTCATAATGGTCCCAGTTAAATGAGCGTTTAATTTCATCAATTCATCCGATAAAGAAATACTTGTATAGAATCGGTCTGTATACAAATGATAGCCTTCTGCATCCGGAATTTCTTTTAGTAAATTTTTATAAAGCTCCAAAACAATTCGAGTGGTAAATTTTAGCTCGGGATTTGTCAACTTTCCAGTTGTTAAAGAACCATAATAAGGAATAAATGAATATAAGTATCCACAGTGCGAATCCGCCAAAACATATAAACGAATTCCCCATTTTGTTGGTTTTTTTGGATTGTATGTTTTAAAACAAATCTTCCCTTTAAAATTTACAACCGATTCATCGACCACTATTTGTTGATGAGGAAAAAAATACTGCCTATATTTTTCGTCAAGATATTTTAAGTAAAGATCTACTTTTTTTATTCTATGTTCTAAGTTACTTTCTTGGCGATTAATTATAGAATTGTCGTGGAGGTGTAGTCTCCAAAATATCTGTAGGAAACGTTTTCTCCTAAAAATTGACGTATAAAATGGACAACTGGCCGTGAATGAGCGTGAAAAAAAATCTTGTAAATTTGGATGAGGTCTGATTCCCATATTCAAAATTACGCCTAAAAAGGCTCGAAATTCTACTGCGGTTACATCACAAAATGTATTCCACATTGATCTGTTGGTTGGAACCATTTTCTTAAACTTCTCTTTGGCATATTTGTTTGTTTCACCGACAATTGTATTAATTAGAGAATCAGTAAAAAATAAATTAAAATAATCTATTGGCTGAATACAATTTGTCGGCAAATTTGGCCCTGGGATTCTTGCACCGATGTAAAAAGATTTCTGCGGTTGAGCGACTATTGACGTTAATAAATCCCAATGTTTTGGCGATGAATTTTGTAAGTCTTCCTCATCACTGGATAGATGCATGATTCTTGGCATTCGTATGGGGAAAATGTCACTTTCACTCTCCGTATCACTTCCATTGTCTTCATCACTTTCATTATTCGCATCACAGTCTTGATCGTGTATCACTTCTGTATCACTGTCATCACTGTCGTCAACATTGTCGAAAAAAAAATCTTCTTCATCACTACTCTCGTTGAGTTGTGAAAAAGACCTCTTGTTGTTTTTGTTGCACTCCATGATATTAATAAACTTTGACGTTTTATTATATAATTAACTTAGTATAACGGTGATAAAAATCCCCACAAAAATTCCGAAATGACCGAGAAACGATTGTCACTGTATTGAGGGCGGAGCTTCGACCTTTTTAAACGAGCGCAGCCAAACGACTGTATGTTCACAAAATAAACCCAGTGAAATCAGTGATAATGCCACGCAAAACTTTCTAGGAATTATTTTACCCTTATGACACATCAAAACAAAGAAATGCGTATTTCTATAGCATGCTGCAGTATTAATCCGCATTTACTGATAAAAAAAATTCACAGAATTTGTTTGTTTGTTGGTAAAAGCGGCGCGCAAGTCAATGCCTGCTTTCGGCCAGACCGTCTGGCCAACGGAGCTGCTGGCAAGAATCCTTTGGGCCAGACAGTCTGGCCATACGAGCTGTAAAGGTTAAACATTGGGCCAATTAGGTCGGCATAAGTCCGCAATGGCGTCCGATCGCGAGTCGCTCATTCGTCGTATCAGCGGTCCGAAAAGCGGACCGATTGGACACACAGACCACTCCGTCGTGTGACTCGCACCGAATAAGGTCGCGAGCTTGTCTTGACTTCCCCCCACTCACAAAAACTATATATTTATCTATCTTACTAATTAATGTTGCCATCTTAGCTAGTTTTAAGTTACAAAATTTACTTAATTTTTCAACCGCGCTCAGAGCATTAGTAATCATTCGAAGTTGAGAATGGGCATGTTTTTGCAGACATGTATATTATATTCAGGTTTTGCACCTTGCTGTGCACTTTTGTTGAACGGCCTGGCATGCTCCCGAATAACGGGACTGATGAACAGCTCGGGTCAGTTGAGGGTCCCCATATTCCTTTGTTTCAGGTGTGAAGTGATGGACCCATGTTTCATCCTGAATTTATGCAAAAAGTTGGCCTTATTGCTGTGGAACATCGCCAAACACCCGATTGAAACATCATCACGATGCTGTTTTTGTTCCATTGTGAGCAAACATGGCACTCATCTTATGCACAGCTTTCTTATGTCCAAATTTTCGGTCAATATACAATGTTCAGCATTTTTAGAGAGGCCTACCATGTCTGCTAGCTCAAGCACTTACAGTTGCCAATTATCCAATATCATTTTGTGGATTTTCTTCACCGTTTCTGGGGTGGTTTCCTCATTTGGTTGACCACTGCGCTATTCGTCTTGGCAGCTCGTAGGTCCTCGTTTAAACCCTGCCACCCAACATCTTACTTTTGTAAAATATATATTATAATAATATTTAATATATTGTATTTATAATAGTATTATTTAGCTTTAAAAAAAACAATTTCCAGGGCGCATTTTTGCTATGGACCCTTCATATCGCCCTCGTTATGGCTCTGCATGCGTTTATTAGTTGACATTTTATATTATAAATTATGTTGACATTTTTTAAAATATATTATTTAACAGCTATTGCACGGTATTTGCATTTAACCTATAAAAAACTTTATTGTTAATGCTCTTGAATCATCTTCTATCAATACACTTTCTTCACAAAAAAAAACCTATGATTCAATGGGAGAAAAAACCACACGATTGGAATTAAGACCTGTAATCTCCATAATGTATTTACATGCTAATGCAATGCATGTTTTTTCGGATAATTCTTCAGAACTCACTAATGAATCGTGATTCATGCCTTGATTATTTTGTAATAAGATAGGCAACACGTAAAATTCACTTTTTCATCACCATCGTCATCGTAGATATCTCTCATAATTGATGATTAATTTAAGCGATTATGTTTAATAATTACGTGCTTTTTAATAGGAAAGCAATAAGGCGCAATTGTCTTGATATGGCGCTATCGATTCGTTTTAATCATTGGTGATAATCGTGTTTTAATCAGGATATGGATTTTTTTTTCACACTTCCTCTACATAGAGAAAATATTTTAATCACTTTATCTTTGTTTTTAAAAAAAATGTCAAATAAATTTATGGTTATATAAATAAATCATTTAACCATTTTTCCACCGGAAATCACGGAAAACCCGTTACAATTGCAATTTGAAGGCTACTATGGATATTATGCAATTGGTTTTTTATCAAAGTGCAAGATCAATTCTTGACAGTTGTCAGTTTTTGTTTAGTTATTTCAGTCAGTTTTTCCATTTGAAACTATCTTGGAAATATATTAATAAAAAGAAATTTGAAAATAACGAATGCTTAGTCGAATAATGACACAGGTTTTTAGCTTCTAGCAATTTCAAACTTGTATAATCTGTGTATTAATATTTTATTTTTATTTTGTTTCAGGTACTTGAATTTTAGCATTACAAAAACGGGAACAACAGGTTGATAAAAGGATAATTTAAAAAAATATTTTTATTCAAATTTAATAATCGTAAGCACGAAGAAAATCCCATATATCATATGCTGGATTCGAGGTTGTATAATAAAAAATATAGTTTAATTGCTTTTCAGATCATCTTTTGATTTGATTTATTTGTTATGTTATAAATTTGTCAAGTATTCAAAATGATTGTGGACCAGGTTATGTGACAAGGCGAGTGGATGAAAATTCCGTCATGGTAAGTTATCTGAAAGATCTTTGGTAGGAATCATAAAAACAATCAGGAATGCAATGGATTTAGAACAGATTCGAATGTAAGCAAGTTGGAGAAGCTTAAGAAGATGACAATGACGCTATAAATGACAAAACAAAAATGCCAATCCTCGTTGACGTAATTTAAAACACGACAAACAATAATATTTTTCAATCGTAAATTTTATTGTACATACGTTTTTATGATAAATAATTGTAGCAATAACTTATGTTATTACGATTGCGTAAAACGTAGAAACTCAATGGAATTAATCAGTTTTTTAACCCAATATGTCAGTTTTTAACGATCACATAAATTTAAGCGTCAATTATTGGCGAATGTTTCATAAAAAAAAATAATGCTGATGATGGTAGTCGTTAAAAGTGACCCAATATAAAATCGCCATTTTGATGTGTTCCGAGCGCATCTCACGAGTCACGTGATCGAGTATCTGCATAATGGCGGCCCTCTTGCGTTTGGCTCTCCATCTTCATCAAATTGGCCTTGCCCATATTTGAGAAAGAGACTCAGTTTATATAGCAGGGTATCTCTATTTGAACGAAGTCCTTAAAATAAACGATCTTGAACCTTTTTATGCTTTTTATGGAGCTTTTTCTCCGGTGTGATAATTGTCCACATAGGAGTTCTCAACATAATGAGAACGGAATTGGGATGCAGCCCGTTGAAATCAATTGGCCTTGGATATGCATCCCGATTCTACTCTCGGGGAGACTGTTCTTTCGTTTATTAGTAAGGTGTTGTTAGGTGGAAGAATTTAAACGAGACTACGTGCTGCCAAGACGAACAGCGCAGTGGTCGACCAAAAGAAATAACCACACCAGAAATGGCGAAGAAAATCCACAAAATGATATTGGATGAACGTCGACTGTAAGTACGCGAGCTAGCAGACATGGTAGACCTCTTAAAAATGATGTACATTGCATATTCACTGAAAATTTGGACATGAGAAAGCTGTGTGGAAAATAAGTGCCATGTTTGCTCACAATGGAACAAAAACAGCTTCGTGATTTGGCGATGTTTCACAGCAATAAGGTCCACCTTTTGCATAAATGCAAATGCAAAATATAGGGACCCTAAGCTGACCCGAGCTGTTCATTAGTCCCGTTATTAGGGAGCAGGCCAGACCACTCAACAAAAGTGCACAGCAAGGTGCAAAAACTGAATTTAAAATCATGTCCGTAAGCACACGCTCATTCTCAACGTCGAGTGGCCACTTGCGCTCTAAGCGCGGTGGAAAAATTAGCTAGATTTTGTAACTTAAAACTAAAAACTAGCTAAGGTATGTCCAATCGGTCCGCTTTTCGGACCGCTGATATGACAAATGAGCGCCTCGCGATCGGACGCCATATCTGAATATGTCTACAGAACGATTATGAACTCTCATTACAAAACGAAATTGATCGAAGAAGACTGATCGAGTGGGTTGTTTAAATTTTATAATGAAGAAAAGTGGGATTGGATAACTTAGTATATATTATAAAAACGGACAAAGTCAATTGTTGATTGATTCAAGTGTTGATTTAATTATTTGTTGACCTTCTTGTTACGGTCCTGTGGGATAGATCTAACGTTGCGTTCCTTATGTTGAAACTATTTATTGCGCCCAAATAATAATTTTATTTATTGCTCTTCATATTATGATATCATTTATATTAAAATATTATTTAAAGCAACATTAGACCAGTTATTCAAAAATCACAGGAACAAATTAGATTCTGTAGACTGCTTATAAGAGATTGGAATTGCAACAATAATTAAAATATAATTTTAAAACAATTATATTTTTTGTGGAATTCATTCATCGAACTTTTCCTATCTACAATTCATATTAGAAATAATCATAGCGTAAGTCATTCACACCTTAGAAAAGAACCCTATGAAGATTGCTTACATTCGATAATGGATATGACACCTTAAAAGGAAGGTGTTTATTGCATTTGGCGCACTTTAATACGATCGACACCGGATTTGTTTATTCAATACTCCGATCTATTCGTTGTTCTATTGACTTCTTAATTATTATGCATATTAATTCAGATAAAATCGTGGGCGAAAATGTTTTTATTGCCGGCAATCGGATAAGTTAATTTTATCAATTACTAGCTGGTACCCGGCGCGTTGCTGCCACAGAAGAAATAGTTCTAAAAATACCATTTGAAATTTGAAAGAGTTATCTTGTTTAATTAGCAATGATATAAATAATGACATATTTCCGACAATGAATACATTTATTGATATTGAATGATATATAAAGAAAAAATTATTAAAAGCATACATTTTGCTTACTTAATTGTTCTGCTAAGTGCTTTAGGGTAGAGAATAGTTTTGGCTTTTTCGTCTTTAACAAATACAAAATAAATTTCTCGGCTGTCCAACGTGGATTTTCTAGATTCTTCCGCACACTTGAAGTGCCTTGTTGATGGTCATTGAGAATGCAAGTCCAACGGGGAGCTGCAGTCGTCTCTTATCAAATTGCACGTCGGTGGGAATGAGCACATCTTCTCCTTTCGACTTTCCATTAAGAATATATAGTTGTTTCGATGGTATTCGGCATCAATTTCTTCATAGTGAGTCTTGTTCCAATTTGTAAGGTGGCACATCAGGAAGATCTGACGAATTTAAAAACTCGATTGGATAGTTAGTAACTTGGTCTGCATTCATGGCGCTATCAATCGATTTGTAGGTAACAGAATCATTTGCAATTTGTTATTGTATTGTGTGGTTGATTGTATTGACGTCGGTGTTTTCTGCTGCCAAAATAGCATGTTCGCGAAGCCAATAATGATTTTTATAATTACTAAAAATCTGCGGAAAAACTTTCTGAATGAGTAAATCGATGGATGGCACAACAACGCAAAAGTTCGATGGAAATGAAATAAACTTGGTAGCATCAACATGCACTTTTCCTTCACCAATGTTCAATAGTCGTTTTAAAAATGTGGCTGCCGACGCATCACGCTACAAATGTACGCGCATATTTTTCTTTAATGTCAGTTTTCGCACGTCTCTCCAAAGATGCGATGCTTTGAGGCAAGAATCAGCTGGTGTCGATGAAAGCATCACTGGAAGAGGTTGTCGAAAGTCGCCACATAATAAAATTAGAGCGCCACCAAACGGTTTTGCATTTGATCGTAAGTCTTTAAGAGTTCGATCAAGCATTGCATTCGTCCCAGATAATCCCCTTGCAAATTTTCAAAACTTTAGCTATGTCAGAAACTTTAAGAATGTTACATGTCAGAGCTTCCAATAAATGCATATCTAATGGCAATTTGAATGCCGAATGCGCTGTTCGTCCACCATCTAATAATGTTGCCGCAATACCTAATGAAGCAAGAGCTAAAGCAATTCTATTTTGAGATCGAGTGTGAGCCAATAGTAAAGTGATGAGATACGTTTTTCCAGTACCGCCAGGCGCATCAAGGAAGAACAGATCATTTGTAATTGTATCGTAGGTCAATTTTTGTTCCGCAAGCAAAAGTTGTTCCTTTGCTTCGACAAATGCATCCAAATCATTAGCATTGTACTGCTGTTCAAGTGCAGAACGAATTCTTGTTGAATGAATTCTTTGATGTTGATGGTTAAGCAAATGTCATCGATTTCGATCAGAGCTTGATTGAAAATATTGTCCGAAAACTCAATTGAATTGTCATTGCTAACGGTGTTTAAAATATCTTCGCTCAAATCCTCTCTGAATTTTTACCACAAATCTTTCGGGTTGGGTGACGGACATGTGGTTAAAATGATGGCGAGTAATGTTCTAATTTCCGTTCGACCTTTCTCAATGAAGTATGACATTTGACATTAACCAAAAGCATTCTTAAATAGTAACACTCGGCTTTATTTGGATGTAATGTGTAAATAGGGCCCAATGCATCAGATGAATACAGATTTCGATAGCCTTCATCACGCATCCCTTGCTTACGTCGTTGAAAATTCTCGGATGTAGTATTTCATGTAAAATAGTTAGGAACTTGTGCGTACCATAATGTCTCTGCAAATACATCTTCTTCACACGGCGCAAGTGTTGGTTCAGCAGCAACATTTCTTGCAGTGTCTGCCTTTGTCCATTTTCGAGATGAACACTGAGATGAAGAACATTCGGATTGCTTCTGTGAATTAGGAAGCTCAAAATAGGCCAAAGAGCCTCGTCACTGCTGATATATCTACCTGTTTGAAATTGAGTTTGAACTCGATCGTTGCGCGCATCAAGTCTTTTAATACTGACTACTGCCATATCACTGCCTATTTGCATGTTCAATTTGCACGACAATATCCGACGTTGGTATGAGCTTTGAATGTTTTCGATGAAAAAGAAGATCCATATATTGTTGATTTCAACGTCAACATATTGTTATTAAATAAAAGAATTATTCATTTGTTTCTTGTTTTTATTTTTTAAATTAAATTTAAATTCAAATCTGGTTAGGTTAGGTTTGTTTGTTTTCATTGTGTCGAAATGAAGGCGTTTTCAATTTACCAATAAATTTGTCCCCCGTTAACAGGATTTAACCTTTATCCATTTTACACTGGGATGCAAACTGTAATCGTAATGAATATCATATTGAAATGCAGCAATATTCAAATCAACATGTACTTTCGATTCTCGTTGCACGTTGGTCGTCTGATTTTGATCGGATAACACTCAAACGTATTTTTTCGATTGTTACGTACGTGAATAAGCGATGAATGAAATGAAGCATTTTAAAAGTGCTTGCGATAAATAATTTGGATATAATTGACTCACGCCGATGGATAACCTGCAAATGACATTGACGTTTGACGTATGTGTTGTATGTGACGACGACACGACGCCTCCTACTGCAACTTGTAGGTACTATATACCTATAGCCTTAGCAACGCCTTAGCAACGCATAATCTCAAACACGTCCGAATCAACAACTTTCACACATTAAGTTTTGAATTAAAAATCTACTGTAAGTTAATTGTACTATGCCTATGTCACCCCCTGATCCCTTGGCAATAAGTGGACCAAGTTTTGTCTCAATCCGATGAACGCGCATATCAACCCATTTCGCCCGAGCATTAGACGGGAAACGCAACTTATTTTTATATATTAGACTATGCGATTAGCTTAGGTGGGATTACAACCATAGTGTGAAATCTAAGCTCGTGTTCAATTAACACGTAATATCGGCAAATAAGTTCGAATTTGATTTGTTATGAGTGCTCTTTTGCTGTCATGCAGAATTACGAAAGTGTTGAGCAACAACGATCTCTCCGATTCCCATGCCATTTTTTTGGTCATGAAAAATAACCACAAATCGTGCAATAAACGAGCATGAGAGAAATGTATAGATGGAGACATATTGCAAATTTTAAAATTATACTATTTAAGATTTTAGAACGACGTGTGTCCTGTTTGGCAAGGCGTGAGATGATAACCACTGGTCAATGACGTCAAGTTGTTTTTTTTTTAAGCACGCATTTGCGTATCCTTTTGTTGTCGCTGAAACTGGTACACGACCGCAATTCGTATGTTTATAAATTCGTCTTGGAAAACAAAACTGACATATGTAATAATAAATATATTAAAAAAGCAAATCGTATACACCACCATTTGTATGCTATATTTATCTTTGAATGGCCACCACTGTGGCATTGTAAACCTTTTTTGAATGCAAGCGGAATGCCATTAATGCATCGTATTGAGCTTTGTTGATCCAATGATCCATTGATGATTAAATATGTATAAAAACTAGAATTAATTATGTAAATTATATGCTTATTTTTGTAGCTTCGATAGTCCACAGATGTATTTTGCAGAGGTTTGGTTTAAGCTGAAATATACAGGTTGGACTGACAAAACTTTTTTGGGGGCTAAGGGGGTCTTATACTACTTTTCCCACATAACCCCTAAGTGACAGGGTTGTCGAAATAGAATTTATTTTCAATATTTTGAAAAAATACCCAAAATTTCACCTTTAAACCATCAAAACTTTTTATATGTAATCGTAATAGCACGAAATAACTGTTTTTGTATTTTACAATATATTTTTGAAATGTATGACAAAAAGAACGTTTTTCGTTATGAACCTTTCCCTTACCGTGCTAAAAACACCCGCGCGCTACCATGATATGTATTTGGTACACCATATGAAATTCTGAACCCCGTATCTATTATATTTCATATAGATTTTTCCATTGTTAGAGTCCAGTTATAGTAAATACATCATGGTGAAAGAAAAGTTAATGATGGTTTAGTAGTAGTAGGTACAGGTATTTTACCCGAATAAATAAATTGGTATTTCGCATAGGATTTTTGTAGAGCAGTGGTTTTTAACCTTTCAAGTGAGCCACACCCCATCGAATCTGAAAATAGGTCTCCGCATCCCATTAAAAATGTGTTTCAATTTTTTAAATTTTAAATATATATATATATACATTTTATATATCAAATAAAAAAATCATTCTTACACGCCGAGCACGTAGACAGAAAGAGACGGGGATTGTTTTGCACGTTGAATTTGGAGAGAAACAGAGACGGAGAGAATATCTTGCAGGTCGGAGGTTGTAAATGGGAGAAACAGAGAAGAAAAGAGTGTATTGCGTACACAGTACAATATTATAGATCGTTAACCCAAATTTATCGACTAATAATGGTATGTGAATAATATAATGAATCGATGTCAAGTGTGTTGTTTATGTTATAGTAAGTCCATTTGTTTAATATAAAAAAAAACTTGAAGACAACATAATTTTATTTATTTAAGAAAAAATAAAATTCAAAACAAGACAAAAAAATAACAATAAAAAAATCAAATATTATTTAGAAAATATGCCCAAAGTAACATTAAAGCATCGAGTATTTCGTCATTTAGTCTGGATCTGATTTTGGAAGCCAAGTCACTTGCTGCTGAAAATGCATGCTCAGCCTCCACACTCGTTGGAGGTATCGTCATCAGATTTTTAAATGCTAGTTCGAGTTGATGACCGCGTGAGCCCCCATTTTCATATAAAACCATCAATTTGACTGATAAAATTCCTTTCTGCCGAGACACGGACTAAAACTCGCAAAATTCCCGATTTCCCGACAAATTATTTATTTCCCTCGCTGCAGATGAATACTTATATACTATAATACTTTGACGTGATTCGTATTTATATTACGGAGGAATACAAAAATTCTGAACTCCGTATCTATTATATTTCATATCGATATTCCCATCATTAGAGTCGAGGTGTAGTAAATACATCACCGGTAGGGAAAGGTTAATATAACAATTTGAAAAAAAATATATAATATGTACTCTATATATTATATAGATTAGACTGTTACCGTTGCCTAAGCTCGCCAATTAGTAGTTATGCCACTGTTTCCAAGCGTCCAGACTTCGGCGGGAATGTCTCGATTTAGTAGCCTTCGGGAATTTTCGGGATTACGTTTACTTTCCCTAGTCCTGACAGATACATGGATTTTTACAGATGATAAGTGGCGTACATACAAATATAGCATCTAAGTTTATGATGATTTAAAATTAGTTCACCACTCAAAGGGTTAAGCTATTTCTCGCTTTAGTTTTTATATTGTTATATAGTTTATATTGTTGGAGGCGTCTTCCGCACCCACGTAAATACCTTCCCGCACTCCCGGTTAAGAACCATTGTTATAGAGCAATCCTTTCTACTTGCAAGTCACCATTCACACCTGGTAATTCATAGTGATATTTTAGGGCCAAAAACAGGTGACATGAAGAAATCCAATTTTTTCCCCTTACAAAGATGATATATTCCAAAATTCGTTGAAAAAATGGGTCAGAACATCATGAATAACTTAATTGCTTATATCTTGATTGTTTGACGAGGATCTGATTCCACTGATGACGTTAGAGCATCGTCACCGACGTATTCTTGTTCTAAAAACGTCCCTGAGGTTCTTATTGTTATTTTTTACCCACTTATCTAGTTATTAAGTTTTAAAAGTCATATTTCTTTATGCAACTTCATAAAAACAGCATGCAATAACACAAATATTCTTTATCAATTGTTAAACTTGACATTGTTTACGAATAACGATAAATGAAAATTCAAATTGAAAACAATAAATTTACAACTCTCACTTACCATGCTGTTGTATCAAAACAAACTGACCAAAAGGGCATGACATTGGAAGAATTTACTGATTTTGTTTCTGCATATGAGTTACTTTCGATTTTCCAATTTATTTGCAAAGTAATCTGAGCCGTCTGTGCTTTGCAATACTCGGTCCATGCAAAAAATATTGTACGACTGTAATTAATATATTTCCAACCGTTGATGCAACATTATTTATGGAACTCTTTTATGCCCCGGTATCAGAACGATTGATTTAATAAGGAACAGGTTGCCATAAGTATTGATGCTGTCAATTATTCAATGATATTTGCAGGTAATGAAGTTAATTTGTCCGATGATAAATATATTACGATGCTACACTGGTTGATATTTTGCGCACAGCGTATGCGAGATTGAAATTTGATCCGTTCTCGAGTTCAAAGGGTTAATTTCGTCGGGTTGATTTATGAATAAGTTGATTTGCCGAGCGCCGACAAATCTCATGGCTCATTCTCACTTTTATGAATATCACAAAACGATCTCACGAGTAGCGGAAAAAATTAACATGTTTCAGTAATAAATTTGTGTTAATTGCCTGATTATGCAGTCTCGCTGCCATCACATATCAGATGCAGAGTTGCAGATTGCCCTAGGCGCTATGGAGGACAAAAATTTACAAACCGTTAAACGGACAATTTTTCCAGTTTGATCGCTCGATGCGTAAAATTCTTGATATGTTCGCTTTTGAATACATGAAATGCTTCTAATTATTCTGCAGACTGGCTATCCTTGATCAACTTTCTTCATTTTTGACCCATCGCTGGTTTCGTGACATTCTTTCGATATGGGTCATGGTGGTGAGACGGATTCTGTTGAAGCGTCACAATGGGACAACCATTGTGTCATTTGAGAGAAAGAGTTATGATGCTTCTTTTGCACCAAAAGATTGGTCATATCTGCATGTGGAAGTTTGGCGTTTGCCTGACGTTTTTATGACAAAACGGCAGTTTTCTGTATTAGATAGCTTGATATTATGGAACAAGATAAAATTTATAGGTTTAACAACAAACGTGGCCTCGAAGTTTTTCCTGGTTACGTGTAAAACGGTTTTGCGACCTTCACGGTCTATGTTCAGAATTCGTTGTCTTTAGCTTAATTTTATTTGTTTTTGAAAGATAAATTTACGGCAATGATAGCCGGGCTTTTGAAGGCTTAATTTTTTTCGAATAAATTCACATAAAGCACGTTTTTTGCAATAACGGCTAACTAGCAACCAAAATTGGCGCGAGCGTGGTCATCGAATTGTGTAAAATCCTGATGATGTTAAGAATCTGACTTGATGTTTGACGACCTCAAGACTCTTAAATTGAAAGCATGCTTTGTTACAAGTTAATTTATATTAATTGAACGCGTGGTTTGAACAGTAACCCGAAATCTAAGTGTCAAACGCATTTAAAGTCTCAGAGTTTAAAGCAATGCGTGCTTGTTTTATTGACTGAATTAATAAGGGATGAAATGCAGCAGAAAAAGATCCAAAGCTAATACATCATGTTATAAATGGAAAATAAATTTGAAACTCCGAATGTTTATTTGCAAACCGAAAATATTGATGATGTATTTTCACGCAGAAGAAATATGCACAATGGAAATCTTTAAAGTTATAAGCTAAATAATTGTTTCAAATTATCTAGTGACTTCTGAGCTGCGTTCATCTGCTTTGATTAATACTACACTTTTTTGTTGCTTTGCCATATATAAGATGCTATATCCGTCATGGGGTGTGGGCGATCCTCATAGGATTTTTTGTTGTTGTTGGAGAAAGTATTTTTCATATGGTGATTTCTCATCTGCCTTCATTTATAAACTATAAACATGGAAGTGTGTGATATTCTTCTTCTTCTTTTTGTGCCGTATCAGGTCTCCCCGACGTTGGTGAAGATCTCTCTATTCTGCGATGCTCGGAATTATTTGTCCATTCTCCTTATTTCTATCCACTCTCTAATGTTGCGCAGCCATCTGTTTCCTGCCAACTTCCCGTCTTCCCTCTATTTTGCCCTCCAGTATCAATCGGAGAAGACGATATTTATTTCCTCGCAACAGATGACCCAAATATGATATCTTCCTGCTTTTGATTTTTGTCAGCATCTCTCTCTTGATTCCGGCTCTCCTAAGTACGCATGTGTAAGTGATCATGTCGGTCCAATGTATACGAAGCATTCATTCCATGTTTCACAGCCATACAGAAGAGCTGATCATATGTAACATTTGGCCATTATTTGTCGAAGTTTGAGGTTCACAGAAGAAGGTCCTATTGTTATATCCAGGCCGAGTGTTCATTATCAAACCTAACTCTTCTTCAGCAACATTGATCACATCTAGGAGATTTTGAAGATCATATAAACTTTCAGCCAATATGATTGTGTCGTCAGCATATCTGATATTATTTATTACGACTCCATTGATCTTTACTTCCAGATTAAATTTTTCCAGAGCCTTTTGAAAAACTTTATTGGAATACAGGCTAAATAATAGGGGTGACAAAATACAAACTTACTGGACTCCTTTTTGTATAGTTATAACCTCTATATTTCTATTCAGTAAAGGTTTTTAATAATATTTAGGTCTTTAGATCGATATTGCATTCTCTGTGTATCTCCATTAGTGTCGTGTGTCTTATCCTAACAAATGCTTTTTCATATCTAGTATGCAAATACTTTTTGCGTTGGTCCCGATACTTCTGTAGTAAAACATCAACTGCTAGTAATGCTTTTCTGGTTCCGAAAGCATTTTGGAAACCGAATTATGTATCATCCAGACATGGACCGTAACTAGGGCGAGGCAAAGCAGGCGCTTGCCACGGGCGCAACTGGGCTTGGGGCGCAAAATGCAGGATACCGACCCAATTGAGAGTTGCACGCGTTTTTTATTTACTTGACCACTTTACTCTAAATGCATTAACCTATTGATGGCAGTATTATGCAGTCATTTTTGGTATCTTACATGGGGTACATATGCGTCTTCGTTATGCATGACGGTATTTGACTGTAGCTGTGCGTCAATGGGTTAAATGAGATTATCTCGAAACTGCATTTTAAAAACAGCCTAAGTTAAGGCTTAAAAAGTTTTCGATCGTCCTGGCTGAATTTTTGGAAGGTTTCTCACTATAATATTGTTGATCGGATATACCTAAAGTTTTAAGGTTTTCACGTAAATAATTTTTTTTTTGGGTAAACTTTGTCAAGAATATATAATATATATCACTTAAGTTTTTATACATAGTATTAAATGTTAAATAATCAACAAAAATGTTATTGTAGATAAGGATAATAAAATAATTCAATTTCCCTATATGCTTTCAAGAAGACATTGCTTGTTAATGTCAGAGCCATTTACGATACTTTGACATTTAAAGGACCATAAGAAAATATTTTGAAAAAACATGTTTTTTTCTAAACATAATAAGTTTGAATTCGTACAATTTTTTAACCACCATATCCGTTCCTTCATATCTTTCGTGACATTTGTTGTTTTCATTTCATCATTTACGTTATCTCGGTCGTGTGATATTTGTTATTAATATCATGGAATGTTAAATACGGACTGCAGTTTCGTATTTAATTCGATTTGACATATTTTAATGAAAATTATTGTATAATGACTTGGACAATAAATGACATTCATCAATAACCGTAATCCATGGTGTGTAGAAATTAATATTTTGTTTCGAAGCTCTTTTCTTTGCAGGCTGTTGAAACAGCGTTTTGCTCGTAACGCAAGTTCTTAACTATTTCTAAAATCCATAAAGATATCAAGCGCAACATGCTTTGGTATTTCTATTTGTAATAAATTTAGCACTTAGATCACATAACGGGTTTCTCAATAAAAAGCTAAACGATGCTCTTACAAACATATTTTTGAGATTGGAAATAACTTTTAGGAGATTTTATAGAAAGTGTTCCAAAAATCTCAAATTGATGTTAATCACAAGACAAAATTTTGAATTTATTGAATGCAATTTCTCAGGTCGTGGACTAGTTTTGTATATTGAAGTGCTTATCAACTTTTTATTATTATTGCGAATTAATTGATAAGAAATGCATATCAGTATTTATATATCTCATGGACCTCGGCTAAATTCAAATGTATTTTGGTCTTCAAATTACGATACAAAAATCACGTGCTTTTGTTGGGATTAAAATGGATGGTAATTTTAATTCTCTTATCAGATTCTGTAAATGTTTAAGTTTGTAATGTCTTAATCAGCTCAGTTTATCGCTTCGATAAAACATATAAAGTATCATTAACTTATCCAACTTATAATATATATACATGAATTTATCTCATACTTTAATTAAAAAATAATCATTTTAAGCCTAAACTTAATGTAAATATGAGTATTTAGGGTCATTATGGTCAATAGGCCAAAAAAATACGGGTTATCATCTGCGATAGTAAAAAAACTACAATACATATTGTTATTTATGATGAATAAAATTATTACATATCATATTATATAATAAATTTCTTCGTCTTAATTATTTCAACATACATCATTATCATAAAGTGAGAATGTTTTTTTATCGCCAAATATTCTCATTTTCATATACTTCTTCGGCAAAATTGATTTTTATGACGAATTTTATAGCAAAAAATCTATTATTTTAAATTGTTTGTTTAGACTGAAAAATCTTTATAAATTTAAATTCAAATTTTAGCTAGTGGATTTGATATTTTAACACTTTAAGGACCGACCCCACATCTGCGCGAAAATGTGAATGCGTGTTGTAAATATTAAATTGAAAAAAACTTATGTTCACTCAAACCTCTTTTGGTGCGATTTTTTTTTGTGCAATTTCGAAGTTATGCGGTTTTTTTAAAGCAATTTTTTCTTTTTTTAATTTCATAAAGAGTACATGTCGAGATATTTTGGATAAAATAGGAAATAAATCATCAACACTAACCGAAATTTTGTAATAAAATTATAATTTGGGACTGTATAAAACATATTGCATCTGCTATCGTTGAAAATACGCCCTTTATTCTAGTTTAGAACTTTGAAAACGTTAATTTCGTTTTTTTTTTGCATTTTTCCAATAATTCGACTTTTAAAAATACATTCTCCAAAAGAATTTCCAAAATTCCAACTACTTACGGATTTATAACTATTTTAGTGAGGAGGCAACTTGGCCGGTCCTACCATGATGAAATCTTTTAACGCGTTTTTCTCGAAACAATTTTTTTTAACACGGCTTGACATCTCAGGTTTTACTTAATTAATTTACTTCAAACTGGGTAAGAATCTTCCCTATATAACCCTCTATTATTCCTACCACATTTATGCTAAAATTTATTTAAAAAATTAAAATTGTGAATAAGGCCAAAAAGTGATTTGACTGAGTTTTTTTTAAACAGTCACAATTTTGTTATTTATTTATTTATTGAGTTAAGGAACTATAGTCACATATTTACTAATTATGAATTATATTGTTGGAAAAAAAAATCTAAACAGAATAATAATGACATTGGCACTGAGAGCGATTTTGAGTCATATTTAAAATCGCAACGAAAATTAACAAACAGCGATGATAGTTTATTATTAAAATAATTAGTATTTCTCTAGTGGGTGTCTGGCATTTGAGATACTACCAAAAAGTGTTGCCAAAATATTAGTTTTTAATTTCCTTGTTGTTTTTCTGTTTTATTACTAACTTTTTTTGTGCGATTTTGGATATATTTTATATAGCTGTTTCAAAGTTATACGGTTTTTAAAACCCATGGAACGCATCTTCACTTTTTTTAAGTAAGTCATTGCTTTTTTTATGCGATTTTCCGCGGAACGCATCTACAGCACAAAAAAAGGTTTAAGTTTATATGTAACATATTGCTATTTGAATTTAACGACTTACATCAATACATATTAAAACCGGCTTTCCTTTTTTATTTGCGATTCCACATTTCTAAATCAATATTTATTGTCCTCAATATCTGTTAGTATTGGCATATATAATCTCAAATTTAGATGGAATGAAACGAATATACAATTATATTTTATCTATGCTTGTATTTTGGTTTTTGTATAGATATTATGTTCTTTTTGTAGATATTTTCCGAAGCGATGATCCAGTTTTCTTCTATGCCTTATTTGATGAGAGATGCGAATCATTTATTCCGCAATAAAGCGAGTTTTGAAGCATTTGCTATCTCTTATCAAATTTTCCAGTGAAATTTTAGGATAATTATGTTTCAACGTGGGTTGGGAATTTTAATAACGCATGTATTTTACTATTTTTTTCCTTGTTATTCGTGCTTTCAGTTTTCACCGTACATAATATGGCATTTGTTTCCTCGTTTTGACGTGCGTGTCTTGAATTTTTTCCTCATTCGGTGTTTTATAGCCATAATATTGTGCTGGGCAATAGGTTAGAAAAGTGTTAAATACCTTTGCCATAAATTATTTCTCTGCAATTTTGACAGCTAGTGATAAGCGATGGTCTAAGCGACTCCAGGAAAAAATTGGAGCGAGGTCACACGTATAATAAGCGATACTAAATATGTACCGATAATTAAAAATATTTGACAGCAAACGTTGTCGGTATAAACAATTTAATTACACCCGACTCGATAATGGCAGTGAATAATACATTCTGATCACAATGCATTATTAATGTGATATGGTGTTAATTCTTTCATGGTGTTTTCCAACGCTGTTTCCGCTCCAGTTCTTAGAAATTAGGCAGTGATTCTGAGAAGCTATGAGTAGTGGCACTTATCTCATCTCTGACGCAATTACCGGCTCAGAAGTCAAACGTCACTTAACCGAAGAACATTATATAATGACGATCGAGGAGTTTACGTCTTACTCATCACCATGCGGTGATAGCAATTCCTATGAAATAGATATAGTACTAAAAACATGGACATACCAGATTTGTATTTGTAATTTCAAATCAGAATAAAACAAATATTTAATTTTAGTTTCCGTCTGAGGTAAAAACATAAAGAACTCTTTTCCTTATTAAATTCCAATAGATCGACGATGAGGACATCAAATCTTTGATAAATAGCAACAAGCTCTATTTTGAAATTGATGTTCAGAGTAGTTTTGCTTTATTTTGAAGATTTTTATTTTGGGTATAACTCATAAATAAATATATGCTGAAACCTCCCTCAGTCCTTCTGAATTCAATGTAAATGTGAATAAGTTCGGTTATTCTAAAATGCATTCAATTAGAATTTCTCAAAGATTACTAAAAGTCGTTTCATTTTTCTTATGGTTTCGTTAACGTCCCTATATTGGTTCGGTAGGGTTTTTTTCTGGGGTAAATGACGGTTTTGCCGATTGTCAGTTTTGGTTTCGTTCCGGTTGGAAGCCCTACTTATTTTGATGGTTTTCTACGGACTGTCCTAACTAAATCTTAATTACGCCTATGCATATGGATTGCGTAAATATGTACACCCCCATTTTTACATATCTATAAAAAGTTGTTCACTCGTTGCTTCCACAAATACGAAATATTACCTAGTGCTTCTCGCTATTGCAACTACAAATAGCTACTAATTTTTAAAGCATTTACCTACGAAACACTACTTAATATTCATAGCCATTCATGCAAGACTATTTAGTTTTTGAGGGTTCCCACCCTTTCGGGGCATTTGCATTATGGTACACTGAACTGGGAGGGTTAACCCGAAATGGGAAACCACCCAGTCTCGAATTCGCACGTGGACGGGGATACACCCTCAGTTGTTGTAGGAATGAATCCGAAGTGCATTTTTGCTTCACGCAAGCCTTCATCTTACCTCGGCAACGCCACCATAAGAAAAAGGGGGACTGGACT
The DNA here is from genome assembly GCA_008973525.1 of Stenopsyche tienmushanensis. NCBI lineage: Eukaryota > Metazoa > Arthropoda > Insecta > Trichoptera > Stenopsychidae > Stenopsyche > Stenopsyche tienmushanensis. The sequence continues at coordinate 530,230 of WACJ01000015.1, forward strand.
CTTTGTATTCCAGAAAGCCCTTTCCAGTAAAATCAATAAGGTCGCCAAGAGTAGTTTTCACAATCTCAAACTCAAACTACTCAATCTTTACAAATTTTTCTACATTCCTAGCGAAACGGTCATGGAAGCCCCTTTCAACACGTTTATCCAGTGGGCTCGCTGGGTGAGTGTTCTAAATGAAACTCGGAGGTCATGTCACTTTCAATATCAAGCGAACGAGGATGTAAATGTATGATACAGACGAATTGGATGTAACCCCTTCCTGTGAATGGATATCGAAGAGGCCCTAGTTCTGCAGTGGACTGTTTATGATTGTATTATGATGATGATGATGACTAAAAGACTTAATCATTTCAAAAATACAATAGCTGATGCTGTGCCATGCTTCCATTAACTGTTATTGTCGGGCGGCATAATTTCGGGCGGTTAATCATTTTCTGGACTCTATCGTGACGGGGGATGAGACGTGGGTGTGTCAATACACCCCAAAATCTAAAAAGAGCTGGCGGCGGAGGTTTATGACACTGACATATAAAAGCTGGTACCCCGACTATAGAAACGTCTCGATCGCGACGGCGATTACGTTGAAAGATAGTTTAATATATTTATGAATTATCCTGTGAATTTCAATTAAATACAAACATTCTTCGGTCCTACATTAATGTTGTAATCTTACTTTCTGGATAACCGTCGTATTTTCGTCGAAACACGTAGCAATATGTTTACACTTTTGATGTCACGCGGAATTTCGCTTTCTGCAAAAAGTTAGCGCCCGACGAAAGTGTGTTAATAAGAACGATCGAGGAGCTGAAACATTTCATTCAAGGATTTCCATATTTGATTTCGGAAAAATGGCATTGCTATAATTTTGTTGAAAGAGCATTATTACCACAAATGTCTCTTGTTACAAATTCAACACCATTTTCGTTTCTTCCACATCACCCAAAAATATTTTTTTATTCCGGCTTCAAAAAAGTGTGTTTAATAAATCAAACAATAAAAAAAACATCATTAAATCCCGATTGACGAGAATTGATATCATTAAACAACGAGCATTTAAGAAATGCAAATAGACTGTGTTTATATTGCGAATTTGTAAATATTATATAACAATGCCAAATATTAGTTTAATCAATACATGAAGTCATGATGAAATTATTCTATTAAATATCCTTAATGGGAAAACTGCATGAACATAAGACATTTGACAGCATAAGTATTTAAGTGTTATATTCAAATTTATAAAATATTTAAGGTATAAAGATGTATTCTCCATAAAATTTACAGTGATTTGTTAAAACACAAGCATGACCAACTAATCCTTATCAGATAGTTGACAAGTGTGACCTTTCCGAGTATATTTATAGCCGTGATTATCAGTCAATTGTGTCCATAAACCTTAAAAAGCGTTATCTGGAGATATTCATCCTTCATCACTATTATTTTAGTTTCGCATACTTCATTGAGATAATGTTGTTGCAAAATGACCTCAGTTGTAAATATATTAAAATAATATTAAGCCCCTGTAATATATGCAGACGGGTTATCACCCAGTTTGACACCCCGTAATGTTATTTCCTTCCATCTTTATCATTGCGACCTTCACGCTTTTTTGCAGACGCACAATACAACTTTGACGGCCATTTAGCATGAATAACGCACTATTATCTATGCTAATATACACACACGGATGTGCTGATAATTTCATATAAAATGTATCTATTTTTATATAAAAGCTATTTATGTAAAATAATTATAATCGCATTGTAGATTATTTTTATGACATTCAGCGCTAATTTCAGAAATATGCTAATGGAATGGTATCTTAAGTACATTACGGGTTAATAAAATTGGCAAACACTATAATTATGCACAGGAATTGCTTGGAAATAAACAAAAAATATCAATTTTATGTTTTTAGCTTGAATCTTAAACATATTCATAAGAATGATTGACTCATATTATTGTGTTGAAAAAATGTGTTTCCTCTAGTGAAAATCATTGAACTTTTTATACGAATTGCAGTTGATCATAATTAGGGAATCCTATCCCGGGATTTCGGATAGTTTTTCCGGGCTACGTTAAAAACATTAAAATCATTGCAGATGTAAAAATATCAATTATATTCGGCTTAAAATAATACTCCAGAAATTTCGCAAAATATTTGCTCATTCGTCGACAAAGATTTAAAAAGCAAACTTAGAATACAAGTTCATGTGGTCTTCGTTCATATAAGGCCACTTTCTCCACTCAGGGCATTCATAATTATGCAGACTATTTAATAATACAAAATACCTACGAGTTGTTAATTCAGAAATTGATTTTATGAAAAGCATCTGGACCATTCGGATTGTTAAAATATATGCAAGAAGCTGCTGTATATGAATACCCATCTGTCAGGCGATTATAAAACTACATGATATGTATATTTGTATTTTTGAATTTTAATGATGAACAACTATTCCATTTATGAGTTATTTATTAAATATTTGGTATAGCCTGGGGCCTTCTGTTGAATAAAATCATCAATGCCGTTGAATATGTTTATAGCATAAAAAATAACATGTCTGTCATATAAAGTATTTAAATATTTGTTTTCATTAATTGACAGTTTTATATCATTTTCTACTAAATCATCATCATAGTACAGCTACACGTAGTCCATTGCAGGACTGAGGTCTCTTCAATATAAATTCAAGAAAATGGAAACATTCATATAATTTGTATCGTGTATTCATCTTCTCGTGCGCTTGATATTGAAGTTAGTATGTTATAGGAGTTTTGTTTGTGAACACTCATCCAGCGAGTCTGATCTGGTTGTGTGTGTGAAACGTGAAGTCTCGAGAACAATCTGAAAAATATTAAGATAGGTCGGGTATAAAAATGTCTCCCTGTCTCCCTCCACCCGGGTAGGTGTTAGACTCCACGATGCCCACCCATAAAACCCCAGGGGGAGCCAACCCTACGCCTGTGGGAAACGGTTGAACCCCCTGGGGTAATGATGTGGAGTAGAGGTGTGTGAAGTCGGCTATTACAGAATAAAAAGTAAATAGCCGATTACAGTAATTGGTGGAGACTGTGGTCAAAGGCTCACCACTATCCTCAACAGCCTAGGCAAACAGGGAAGAACGATTTTAGGTTATTCGAACGGCGACTCGTCTCCGTGGCTAGGTACAAAGAATGACCCAACCGATACGAGCACCATGGGGAAGGGTAGTCCCTGCAGTTCGTCATCTGCTGCAGCCCCCTTCAAACCGATGTCGAATTCGTGGTGGCAGTGAGCCCGCGGTAGCATTCCTTTGAAATTTAGCTTAACCTCTGTCCTTCCTCCTCCATCGCACCTTCGGGTGGACATGGTCTTAAGCTGGTCTTTCCCGCGGAAACCTCGATTCCTTTGGAGGGCGTGGAGCAAAAGGGCACCTGGATGGATGGTCCTCCTTCCTATGTGGATCTCTTCTACGAGCCGATAGTGCACGGACTTAGAGAGGCCGTCCGTTTGAAAGCGAAAGCGCTTGCCAAATAAAGGCGAATCATGGCAAAGTTTTAGGCGGCTTGCTTATTGATTTCGTTATAAATAGGCTTGATTAAAGATTAAGGATTGATAACAATGGCATCAATTTTGGCTCAGTATTTAATCAAATATATGTAACGAATTTTTCGGCTATTTTAAACCACATTCAAAGACTTATCTCCGTACAAGACTATGATTTATGTGTAGACGGTACGTGAAGACCTTGTGTTCGTCAGAGTTAGAAGGACACTCATCCATTGTTCTGTCGCCAGCCGATACCTCCGGTAATGGAATATCTAATTTTTCGCTTTATGATTCGTTATGTATGCCGAAGAATCAATGGCTCTAAATTTGCAAGTGATTAGTTCAGTCACAGACAGACTTAATTTGACACGGACCATTGTCTTCGTGGCGCTGAATAAGTGTTAATTGATAAAATGTGTCGACGACCAAATGTTGATGAGGAGCCGTAACGAAAGTGTACTTCACTTTTAACAGTGGCCGGATCAGTTTCCTCTTATCCATGAGCTATATTCTTGGATTAAGGTGAAAGGCAAGTGGTGAAAAGCGGATCATTTCACTCCTTGTCGATCATAAATTCAGAGCTACAAGTGTAAGAGCAAACACAGTCCTGCTGCACATTTTGACCACTTTCACAATGTAGAGAAATTCAGATACTGTATACGGTTCAGAAAGTATTTTATTGCTATACAACAAAATATAACCCAATATAATTTTATTCATGGACATACATATAAGAAAATTAAATTATTAAAGATGAAAAACTAAGAAATATATACACATTAGTTCCGCCATATATTATCGATTGATGAATCGTCGATTAACGAAACATTTTTTTAAAATAAAATTATAGAACTCTCCTAATAATAATGGTATAGTCTACTTACTCTTTTTTTCATGTTAACAATAGCTATAAATTAAAAGCCGGTATTTAGTATGATGTTTCAGGATAATATCTCATAATGCTGCCAAGATCACCAGCGCGATAAAGGCTACTAAATCGAGACATTCCCGCTGAAATCTGGACGCTTGAAAACGTGGCGTAACTACTAATTGGCGAGCTTAGGCAACACCTAAGGACAGTAACTGTCTAATCTATATAATATATAGAGTACATATTATTTATTTTTTTCAAATTGTTATATTAACCTTTCCCTACCGGTGATGTATTTACTACACCTCGACTCTAATAATAGGAATATCGATATGAAATATAGATACGGGGTTCAGAATTTTTGTATTCCTCCATAATATAATCACGAATCACATAAAAGTATTATAGTATATAAGTATTCATTTGCAGTGACGGAAATAAATAATTTGTCGGGAAATCGGGAATTTTTCGAGTTTTAGTTTGTGTTTTGGCAGAATGGAATTTTATCAGTCACATTGATAGTGTTATACGAAAATGGAGGCTCACGCGGTCATCAAATTGAACTAGGATTTAAATAACTGATGACCATACCTCCAACGAGTGTGAAGGCTGAAGGTGCATTTTCAGCAGCAAGTTGCCTGGCTTCCAAAATCAGATCCAGACTAAATGACGAATCACTCGGTACTTAAATGTGTTTTATTTATCTTATTTTGAATTGTAATGTTATTTTTTCTTGAATAAATAAAATTATTTTGCCTTTAAGTTATTTTTTATATTAAATAAATGGACTTATTAGTAATTTTTGATCAAATTTATCAATGGAATTTCTTTAACTATTGAAAATCCTGATCCCGGGATCCCGGGACTAATCCTGGGATCGTCTAATGCAATCCTGAAATCCCGAGATCGAAATTTTGGTTCGGGATTAGATTCCCTAGGCATGTTTCATGATAAATGAGCATGTCTAAGGTTAGTGCAAGATGGATCTTGTGAATGTCGATTTTTTTTTTAGATAGAACGTGTTAGATTATTATATTAATTTTGATAAACACATTATTCAATGTTCTTATATCACTGTAGCCATAATACGTCTACGAATTTTCGTTGGATATATTTACTATGACTAGAATTGGTGGATATAAAGTTTTCTTTTTCATTTCTTAATGGAATCAATAAGTCTAAATTCCAAATATCAACTTATTTTCAGTCTTTTTGACTTTGATATATAATTAGATGTTAACTTAAAAAATAGCATTTTGTGCAAAAAATATCCTAAAATTATTTGATTTTTGGCAGTATGTCAAGCTTAACTTTTCTATATATTATAAGACGAATTGACGTCAAACCAAAAAGCTTCAAAATCAATTCATAGTATATTCCGAACAATAAAATTTTTGGTTTCGGGTCCTAAATAAATTATTATGCATGGGCGTTTTTAACAACAGTACATTGGAGTTCGAATAACTGATTTATTGCTCCCTCTTATAATTTCCCGTACTAAGATGACGTATATTTACGTGATATATAGGCGGTGTATTTAGCAATATTTCAAAAACTAATTCGAGACTTTTTTATTACGAAGAAAACATTAAAAGTGCCTTAAAATTGCGTAAGAAAATCAAACGAAAAATGTCCATTACGCTCAAATGTCAAAGTTGTCAGTCGCTTTCTTCCAAGTCTTCAATCATTGCGCCGATAAATTGTGCCGTTTTCTTTGCACTATGACAGGCTGACTTTCATTTTTTTAGTATTTCATATGGAAACCGTTTGTAAGCTGGTTATAAAAAAATCACATCTGTAGGAAGACCGTTTAGAGTTCATTAGGATCATAGTTAATGGTACACGATTAACGTTTTGCTTGACAAAATATTCAGACCTCACGTCCTAATTGAGGTCATCTCGGAGAGATCTAGACAAGGATTTTATTGAGAGAACAAGAAAAAAGCCCACATTAAAAAGCGTTCGACCTCAATCGTCGTTGGCTATTATACGCCAAATCAAAATAAGTCCGATGCAACGGTCGTTGAGTTGATCATGAACGGTTTTTATCGATCTTTGCTTCCGATCGACATAGATCAGGCGAAAAAGTGTCAATGGTACGAGCGAACAACTGATTTAGAATTGACCCAGTCGCTGCGTAACTAATATCATCTGCTCTGATAAGATTGCAAGTTCAAAAATCACATCTGACGTATGCCAGACAAGGCCAAAAAGTTGGTTAATCACTATCTAAACTCGGCTGCTTGATAGCAATAAGGAAGTCCAAAAATTATTGTCCAAATTCGTAATGATCATACGAGTTTTATGATTCATTCATATTGGATTTGGCGTACATCTCACGATATCGTTTATATATATGCTTGCGATTTCATGATCGTAGTTTGATTTACAATGTTCGTAATAGATACGGCATCGCAATCGTTTTACGTCAGACGGTTATCGGGTCTGTTCACTGTCGGATCGAAGGGTGGAAGAAAATGTATTGAGTTGCTGGTTTACTCCAAAATATTAAGTGGTACCAAGACGAAAGGGCGTTATTTTTAATTAGTAACTTGATGATCAGTTGTGTTTTATCAGTAGATCAAATTGCAAACCTTTATTTTGTGGATGTTTGGTCAACGGCTGGAGCTTGTGTTCAAAGCAAAAAATTACAAAAACAACCCCTATTAACAATGGAAGGCTTTTTCTGAGCAAACTATTTTTCGCTATTGTATGCTGTTCGAATTTTATTTAAAAAAAATCGGCGACTATGGCAACTAAAAACATTTGTGCCATTTATAGTGAAGTTTTGTCCGTTTGATAGTGGCAGAAATAGTTTAGAAGTTTAAATCGCGCAATTTTTCCTTAGTAGACAAATAAAGAAGTGGATTTTCTAAAATTTTTAACGAGGATCGCAAAGCTTCAGAAATTGATGTCAATCCATAGTCATTCAAGAAACAACTAAGAAAGAAAGAAGAAAAACGGATATTTATGTTTTTGAGAATGATCGAGATCAGCATGAGGTCGGCGGGAAGAACACGTCTTCTTTCGGCTTTCAAGTGAGCCCATCCCTCATAAGTATCGGGCGTTTCCATCTCCCTTTTTGCTGCAGTCTTTTTTATTTTTAGGAAAAAGGAGTGGCCGTAAGATTTGTATGCTCAATCGGTCCGCTTTTCGAACCGCTGATATGACAAATAAACCTCTTGCGATCGGATGCCATACCTAAACATACCAACAACGAAGAAAAAATAAAAATCATGTGCAACTCTCGACCGGGTTTTTACGCCCCAAGCCCAGTTGCGCCCGTGGCGGGCGCCTGCTTTGCCACGCCCTTGTTACGGCCCTGTTGAAAATATTTGCAATTTATTATTATTGCCATCATCATTATCATACAGTCACAAGCAGTCCACTGAAAGGCAATACCTGATAAAACCATAATAATACAATAGAAGAATTTACATGTTTCTGCAATAAACAATTATTTTCAGCAATTTGCATTGCAAATTGAAATATGTTATTTAAGATTAGAATTTTTGAAAGGCTTCATTGAAATCCGACGCCCAGATCACGACCTCAAGCGACACAAATGGAAGCAGATTTTTCGACAGGAAACCTGGAGACAAAAAGGAATTATTTAAGAACAAAGGGACCCAACGAAACATTGCCGAACGAATAATCTTCTTATTATGCGCATTCATAGCAGATGAAGAATTCAAATGTGCGACTATTGAGCATAAAACTAGCATCTACTTTTATGTGTCGAAGATAAATGGGTTCAACATCCTCACATTGACCCTTCAACCCTAAAATGGTAATATCCTTCAGAATGATGATAATGCCCAACGTATGTATGTAAATTTTATGTATTCAAACAACTATGTTATGTAGCAAGTAGATCATTTTAAGCTGGCGTTTGTTGACCTCAGATTTAAGATAAAGCCATTGTCTGCCATTTTTCTTGATCGACGAATATCTATTTTTATTTTCTGTACTTTTATTGTGATCAATATGGTATTTGATATTATATCATGTACGTATAAAATCTATTAACCATTAAGAATCTCATATTTACTGATAGTATATCTATTGACATATTTTAAGTTTAAGGGTTCCAAATTGAGTCTGCGCAGATGTTGCTTCTCAAATAGTATTATGTATTATAAATAGCATTGACAGACAATGTCAAAGAAAATGATTAGCGCTAAGTCCATATAGGCAGAGAGCGTTATCTAGAACAACTTTCTATAGACATTAAAGTAATAAAGAGATGTCTCGGAGTGCATTCATATATTCTAGTACCATTATTGCCATTATTCCAGCGTTCTAGCTCTCACTGCGTTGGACCTCTTTCATTTTCTCGCGATACTTCGGTCGAAGAGTACTGATCAAGTTCATGGTTACTCGACTTTCGCCGTTTCTCAACCGTAGTCATGTTTCGATTGTCGAGATAGTCATTGTCGCATAAGTCGCATGGTGACGAAGTTGCGTTAATCCAAGATGACGTCTTGCTTATTTTCCTAAAAAACTATGAAAACTCATTAGTTGTTTAAATATTTTTTAGATACGCGAACATCATTTGGTGACATATGGAATCATAGGAACTGATATTGCGGAATCGTAGTCTTGGATGAGTGATCAGAGGCGGAACCCTGGCTTACTGACGGTCGTTAGCATGTTGCAGTATGCGTTTCGAATCCAATGTCGGCAATTATTACAAGCCGATTATTATAATTGTATATGTTGCTGATTTTTTTCTTCGCGGGAAGAAGTTGTCAACCACGATCACTTTATTTTAAAATATTTTTCAAAATGAATAAGGATACTAATGATTTCGCTGGCGAAAACTGTTAGTTATCTGCCATTTTGCTGTCTTAAACGCTTTACAGATTTTTTTTAATTTATAGCAAATATATATCGAAAAACCGTAAGATCCCATTTAACGCTGTTTCAGTATTACGCGGTTGAATTGGGATCTTGGATCAATAAGGAAAAAAATCAAAATCAAAAGACGCAACACGTTATTTTCAAACAATGCGTGACACCGAACTATTGACGTGACGTGATTGGAAATATACGTGATTTAGAGTTATTTTAATGATTCAAATCGAAAGAAGACTAGAAAATATGAATAAAAAGAGTAGAGTGATAATTGTATTGGCAGCAAATGAACTTGTGGATGTCATGAAAGGATTGAAAACATTCCAAACATGGCTTTGGGAGGAAATGCTTAATCCATTGGGACTATATTTTAAAAGAAGATAGGGTAATGCTTTATTATCACAGCACATCGCATTGATTTCAGCTTCATCTGGATCTTGTTATGGTTGAAGGTCCTGGTCCTGGACCAACGCCTTCTTGATTTTGTAATTATGCCTTGTGTGGCGTACAATTTGTCTAATGTTATATGTTGTGTTGATGTTTGAGTTGCAATAACACATAAAATTTTAAAAATAAATATATAACATGAACAATTAACAGGAGAGACTAACATAATTAACAGAAAAGATAGAACTGATATTGTAACAGTAGGGATAGAACTAACATGAAGAAATTTAAGTAGGCTAAAATATAATTAATAGACTAACTTTTTTAAGTGTAAGTCAAGAGTAAATCTAATTATGCTATGCTAAACTGTACATTACAGGTTATATATACATAGAGTAGTTTGGGGTTGTCATATTTTCGCTGCTTTGATTAATTTATAGGCCTCAGAATGATAGAAAGTAATAAGTGCGTTGAAACAAGTTTGTATGCTTCAATCAGCCATATTTCAGTGCAACGTGTTGAAATAATGTGTTGGATGGTTCTAAAACACCACCCATTTGAAAGTAATAATAATTGGATGCATATTAGAAGGTTACAAAGAGTATCCTACCACCATCATACTACAAATTGAATTTTGATACAAGCATGAGATGAAGCACAGCATCAATTAAAGGTGAACTTTGCGTTGGAAGTCCTTTGGAAGATATTTTGAAGGAATATAAAGTGGAATACTTTAATTAGGCAAATATGCGAATAAAATGCCTAGAATGCAAAACAGTATGTGCCTTAGAATATTAACTTGTTTTCGAAAGAATTTGGAGCTGCTCAGAGTGAGGATCCGAAACATTTTTTAAAACATTTGGGGTCAGGAGATAAAACTTGGTTCTATCACCAAGATCATGAGGCTAAAAACGAGTCCTTTTAATGAAAACACAATATTTGCCATTTAAGTTAATTTAAGTAAAGGATTATAAAAGACATTTAATCAAAGTGAAAATTATTAGCTAAAAAATTGTGTTTGTGTAATATATAATAAAATAGGCAAGCTTCACAAAAGATTCACTTTTCATGAAGATTAAACAATAAGTTAAGTAACAAAAAGTTAATGTCGACGATTGTCAAGATAACGACGTCATCCGCACAATCATTTCTATGGTGGAAGACGGAAATTAACCGACAATTTAATTATATTTTCAGAGAATTTGGTTGTTGTTTGAAGTTTTACAGCACTATCGTTTTAATGTATTCCTCATTGTCAATGAATTAATTGTACTGTAAATTTTAATAAGCGAATTAAACGGCGTTGAAGAGCGCCAGCGAAAATTTATGCATTGTTATAAGCGTCGTGGGTAATTTCGAATCAAAACTATCCGTCGAGTATTTATTAATACAGAATGTTAGCTTAGGTGTTAGTTTTGTTATTGTACTGCACTTATTTCAAATTAAAAATACTATGTACAGACTGCGGCAGGGGAACTACCTTATTTTAAAAATGAATAACACCAACATTATCAGAGATATCAGTTTTATTAAGGCTCTAAGACGAAAGCTTACTCCTCCATCGCCCACTGCATGATCATTACTAAATATACATGACAAAAAACGTTGGACTTTGTTGATTTGAATGAGCGTCACCTTATCCTTCTCGAAATAACTGTCGCTTCAGGGAGCGCATTTCAAATAAGGAAGTTTCCCTGCTGCATGTTGCATAATCAATTCCAAATGTATGTGTGTATTTATGTTTATATTTATGCGTGGAGATTTGCACGCAGATTATCTTATTATTGCACATGTTAGAGTGATCATTCTTCACATCTTTCATAATAAGAAGTGAAATAATTCGTTACAGGAGGAAACATCATAATGGTAATATTATATACTTTTTCCATGATGTTTTGACCAGATCATTTTTCAATCAATAGCAATTTAACTGAATTCTTTCATTGATGGTTTGTACTTAAAAATCAGTCACTATTGTTTTTACTTTGACTGGAACTATGTTGCTTTTTTGTCTTATATTTAGCTTATTTTTAAATCTAAGCAATTTTTAAAGCTCACTAATGGGAATATAATTTTAAATGTATTTCATACAATTATTTTTGACGTTATTTCTGTGATATTTTCATCGTTGTCGAGTTCCGGTTGCAGCTGAACTCGTGCATATTTTATTCACCAGTTTGGATCAGCTCCAAAATGCTTATAGCCAAGCAATGTGATTCTTTTAGTTTTGCAGATGTTGGTTTGGGATTTCCCGTCAAGGATTTGTTAAAATTTGCGATTCTCTGTAGCCATAAACGATCGAATTTTAACAATGCCAAATTATCTCAATTCTGATGTACATATAATATATTCAAATCGATGATGTTAATTCTGTTTGGCATAGTTCAATCAATTATATTGTCTCTATACATACACGTTTAAATCCTTTTTTTTGCCGTAAAAATGTCTGTAAATACACTGTCTATTATTAATCGTATAGTAGCATAATGAGCCATAGTAAATAACTCATTTATGAGGCTTATGAATAATACATTTGAGTCATAATAATTATTCAACCAAAATTTCAAATAAGTGCTAACATTAGTTTCGCTTTTAATATTCTTCATAGCATTTGCATGTCAATTAATTGCTAACCGTGTGCAAATTTGAAACTAAATTCTTAGCGTCAAGTATTGAGTCTAGTCAATTTTATTTCATTTACATTTCACGAGGAAAATAAAACATAAAAACAACGAAAAGATGTGCATTTGTGTTATTTTCAGTACGTATTTCAATACAGTTGATATTATAACTATAATTTGGGAACATTTTAGCAGCGCCGATTTCTTTTGAATAATTACGCGTTGCAATAAAAGCAAAATGGCATAAATAATGACGAAACGAGAAGAAAGTTTAAGAAGGTAAAGGTGAAGAACGATGTGCTTTGTTACTTTATCGTCTGTTGCGATGAAAGAATTATTAAATATGCACAAATTCGCTATAACGCGTGCTCACACAACGCGATATTTTGTTCTTTCGAAAGTGTGTCATGCCAAAAATTTAAATAAATCTCGATGTATTGTTTGCAGATTTTCTTATACATTTCATTTGTCCCGGACTGTTAACCCTCATATGGCCTTCGTTTCATACAAATGTGTTTATCAACATTTTCAAGATATGATCATATCCACAACCGCAGAATGCATTTAGCAATGTGGTCTTTAATCATGTTGCTTATGGATTAATTGAATCTCAAATGAAATGAATTGTCAATCTTAAAATTGAAGCCATTGAACTCCATAAGGCCATCTCAATGAATATAAAACGACTCCGTATCCATGACTTAATAAATCCATGTCTATAAATGAACAGAATGTATGTCTGTCTGTATGTTCAGTGCACAATCCTATAGTCCTTTATTTCTATTGGGGTTTGTATCGTTAAGATTTGCTTATGATTTTGCATACAGGAATATATTGGTATCAATTTGAAATTTCTCCGGTCAGGACCCTGATTATAAAATTATCACCCATCCTGTCAGATTTCACACATTTATATTAATATTAATTCACGATAAAATATAATAGATTGTCCGGTTAGAAATGTCGTTTTTTTAAATGAAAGAATCAAATTTAAACAAAAAAAAATCATCGATACAATGAAAAACAACGACAATTAAAAACAACGACAAAAGACAATTAAAAACAACGTGCGAAAGCAGGTCGGTAAAGTGTTAAAATCAACATTCCATATAACTAAAGTACCATAAATAACTAGGTTTATTAATTTGAATATATTTCATCATTGTTCAGATCTGTTATTGTATAGAATCCCTTCTTTTCATTGGGGACAATATTTCGTCTGGTGATAAGTACACCCTCAAAAATTGCAATTTATAAATTTTAAAGAAGTGTAAAATCAGTTACCCTGATAGGCCATAGGGGTAATATGACTGAAAAGGTTAGGAACCGCTAACTTAAACAAATCATCTGACAATCTTTTAAAGCAAGATTTTTCTTGCGGAGAAGGCAATGAAACAGTTTTAGCGCTTCAATGATCGATTAATACATATACTGTGGCATTGAATTTAAACTTTTGAAGAGTGAGCAAATTTAAAATCGATGAAGTCGTTGATGCCATAATCGCTTTACAATGATTATTTTTTTCTCAACTCCTATCAGCGTACGATAATCTTCAATTCGAGGCAGAATCAATTGTAAATAAGCACTGTTGATAGCATACAAGACCACCTATTTTTTTACATAAAAAATATACAAAGAATCGATTCATTTGCTTCTGCTTTAGAAGGAAATGATAATCGGACAAACGCTCATTCAACAAGCAGCGACGAACAGGAAGCAATTAAATAAATAAACGCTGTCGACAGCATACAATATACAGTAAACAAATAACTTGAAATCGAAATCATTATAAATCGATAAATTTGGGCTAACGATCTATACAATCGTGCGATGTATGCGGGGAAGCTCTCCGTCTCTGTCTCCCGAGCTGCGTTACGTTCTCTCTCTGTCTCTGTCTGTCTCCGAGCTCAATGCATAAGAGTGCTCTTTCTGAATAGTGGAGGGGGGTCCCAGGCCCTGGAATAGTACTCCTTTAGGGGTTAAGACATCTTTAAAAAAAAGATAACCATATTATAGATTGGCTGTTAAGTCATAAAGTCTTCTTTCGTTTCGACAAGTTCAACATTGCGTAGGATTAGTTAAGCGTTGTCATTTATTTTATTTGTGAACACGTTGTTACACGGTATGTTAGCATAATTACATTTAATTGGCAATTGATAGTCCAAACAATGCGGACCAGTTAATAATTTTTTTTTTTTAGAATTTCCCTGATTTTTTCATGGAATCACTTTTTTTTGTATACATGTCGTGCAGGCTAGCCTCTCTAAATAAACTCGCAGGGCCCTTTCTAAACTAATTAGTCAATTAGATACTCACAAATACGTGGCATGTTCATGTGTAAAATCTATTTTTTCATACTATTAATTTATTCGTTCGTAGTAAACAAATAAAAAAGGCGAAGTGAGAGTTCTTATCTACTGCTATCAATGCAAAGAGATTTGAAAGTCGACCGCATTCTACCAATATTCAAAACATCTGAGTAAATTTACTTAATTAAATTAGACACATTATACTAACGAGTGGCGCGATGAAATATTGGTTTGCGTTCGATTAACTATTCATGCATATAATATGCATTTTTCTGGCACTAATCATAAATGCAACCTCGACATTTCGCCGCGGACACAATAGGCATTTGCGAACCATTAATTTAGTCCTGACAACATGTAGTTGATGAAGATTCTTCAAAATTTTGTTGACGGTTTTTTGTCAAGTTGTTCAACATTTATTTCGTGGTGGTATGATTGTCATTAGATAATCGAGTATGTATATAGATTTCTAGACAGGCGAAAAAATTCTCATGTCAGATGTCGTCAACTCACGCATTATGCAATGTCGATCTTGAGTCGTTTCCGGACATTAGAACAGTACCCAGAAGTCAATACAACTTTCCCAAAACCCGTTTTGCAGATTTAGTTCCAATTATCTCTTACACTTGTCCAAAATAATGCGGCGGAACGTTTGCGCGTGCGAAAAATCATACATGACATGGCATCAGCTAACAATCGGATTTCCAACCTCTGAATGCAATTTTCACCATAGATAAAACATATTTAGACATTTAATTAATTATATCCATAGTAGAATAATATTCGAAGACAAAAACAGACGTAGTGAAAGTTTTATGGGAACAATTATATATTTTACATATAAGGCAAAGGAATACAATTCATTATTTAAATGGAAAGCTCTGCTGGATGGTGGGTTGTTCCATAAACTAGGAGTAATGAATAGCGTCAAATAGATATATGCACATGAGGCTTTAAGTGTACACATGGCTATGATTGTGTAAATGATTAAAAACGCTTGTGTGTTCCATCGTAGCTATTTTATCAATCCAGATCAGGAATCGATGGATCTTAGTTCAATCCCAATTTAAAAACGCACAGAATTAAGTATCGCTATATTGTAAGGTTGGACTCGTAGCAGCAGTGACCTTGATCGGGATCGATCGCGGCGCAGTCCATAACAATAGTCCCGACCAACGAGTCAGCTGCGATGAACGACGGAACACGTTTATGATTCAATTCGCTCGGTGATAGAGATCGAATTGGAGCAGGTACTGCAGGTGATCAATAAAATGTCGAACAATCGGCACAACTTATTTGTTCAATTAACCCACAATAGGAGAACCAATGGCAAGTAAGCGAGCGTGCGTGATACGGCGCAAGCGGCTAATGATCCACCCGAGGGTAGATGCTTTGTTTCTTGAGCTCGAAGTTGGTCATCTTCGCGAAGATCCTCCCCCATCGAGATTCAGAAGCGAAGAGAGGAACCCTCGGTCGAGGATCGAAGAGCTGGTCGTCCGAGGAGATCCTTCTCCGTCGAGATCTGCTCGGTAACTCTCCTGTACTCGTACTCTGCGCATTTTCTTCTCGGCTTTATGTCTTCTGTTACGTCGCAAAATTCGCGGCGTTTGCTTTGGCAGTCATTTGTTTTGATAATTAAGCTTAATTACTCGATTTGATCAACGCCGGGTCTCCCTTTTGAAAATCTGCACTATTTTGCCAATTGGCTGCTGTTTTGATAATTCGCCGTTGATGTGATGACACCTCATGGGAGGTGGGGAGTGGCGTCATCATCCAAGTATCACTATTCCTTTGCAGAAATCTATTTTTGGACATAGAAAATCCGAAAATGATAGGTTTGCAGCTTTCCCAGGATTTCATTAGACGCTACAAAATAAACAATACATTTATGATCTTTCAAATTTACACTCCATTTCTACATGATATGTGTTCTTGTATCGTGAAGCTTTAGATATTTGGAGTCGTATCCTGTGAAAGATTTCGAATAAAATCATTAAAATACTCAGTTAAAGTATAGTTTGACTCAGTTATTTGGCAAGAATTTTTCCATCCGTAGGAATTATTGAATAAATTTAAATTAAGTTAAAAAATATTGGTTATATAAACTATACTAATGAGGCATGCATGTACAATTCGTGCTAGTATAAATATACTCATTACTATCCATATGCTCGTTCTATAAAGCTACAGTTCTTTATTGTGTGAAGTGTTATTTTTAAATTTATTTACCAGACATATCCCGAAAGTAAGTGTACTGTGACAATAACGGGCTGTGTTTTATTGTTTTTTAAGGATTGGTCATACTGATTGGTAGAGGGGGATCTCTTGACAAAGCGAGCTAAGCAGGAATACGGTAATACGTTAATTCACGTAGTAGTGTCCAGTTGCGTGAAAGATGTCGGTAGGAAATTTCGCTAAATGCGAGCGGGTCAATAGCGCCCGCGAGTTTCTTGCGCGACTTAAATTGGAATATGAGGATTTTCTGAGCTCTATTGTGACTGAAGATAAAAAGTGGGTGGCTCATTACACGTCTGAGTAAAAAAAGACAGTCGTCACAGTGGTGTCACACCAAGTCTCCATCTGCCAAAAAATTCAAAACCACAATTTCTTTAAAAAAAAAATTAGTACACTTACTTTCGGGATATGCCTCGTATATAATAAAAACATTAAATTTTGACTTAAAAAAAAAAACACATTTTTGTATGCAAATCTTTAAGAAATCTTATAAATCGTGTGTAAGTTTTGCTAATGGCGAGACAAATACTCTCATTATTTCCAAAGCAATATAAATTAATTTTATTCCTTTTTGAGTTTCATAAGAGGATGGTTGTTATTTTACCTAAGTTGTTGTCTTTGAAACTCGTGTATGTTAAAAACATCTTTAATTTCTGTTAGCCTTCAAATATTCGTCATATATTTATCTCTTCCGACTCGTGATCGTTTCTGAATAGTCATGAAGACATTTGTTATTCATGACATTGTCTTTTTTTCGTCATTCTCAAAAGATAAAAAATAATATATTTGGTTACTTATTAAAAAAATAATCGGTTGAAGAATCGTTTCAATGATTTTTATTTAAAAAAAAAGTAGTGAGTTTTTATTGGCTTTGTTGTCTACCTTGAATTGGACATTACACTGTTGATATTTTCATTAAGCCCGATCAATGAACTGGAGGAATTAATATATGTATAAAAATAAGAAAAACTCCTTATCATTTTGTTGTTTTAGCCTAAATCAACTATGCAACTCTTAGGATAAAAAGGTTATGCTGCGGTTCATAACTTTCGAAAACCTGTTTAGACAGGACGGGTTTAGTTGGACAGAATGTTTAGTTATGTTTTTGTTTATACATGTCAAAAGCTGTTGTCTGTTTAAATCGCAGGTAGGAGACTAGCATATGGATATTGTTGATTTATTGCTGTTGAGAAGTTTGTTTATTATCAGAACAATGTACTTCTACCAGACGACTAGACAGATAATTAACGATCAGATAAATTATATTTCACCAATTCATTTAATTCATTCAGAAAGTCCTGTTCTTCCTGAGATACCAAATCTGTTATCAGACGATAATGGACGATCTTCATGAAACGACCTTTTTAAGGGAAAGCATTTTTCATGTGGTGGTTTCCCATTTAGAAATATTAATAATTCCAAATTCCCAAATTTATCAGCACTATTCTTCCATTGCGCATATTCTTTCTAAACTAAGCCATCCTTCTTATTATTTTTTATATTGTATTCGAATGTAATAATAGTAGTTACTCATGGTTATTTAATGTTATATGCGTTATATACACTTATTGAGCCAAGGCTTTATTCAATTATTGAGTAACACTTTTAATATTGCTTTTTTTTTATTTGCCTATTCCATATTGCCTTAAATAAATACTTACAAATGTTATATGGCCAATGCTTATAATATTTGCGTCTATTCTGAGCCTCATGCTTACCTTAATGTAAATCGAAGACGTTTCAAGGAACTCAGTACGGAGAAGACGGCTGCAAAGTGTGAAGATGATTACCATGTCCATGACTTCCCTAATTTATATCATGAACTTGACGACAGAGAATCGATCGCGAAGAATCTCTCAAATGTGTATCTCGTCATGAATAATCATAGTCTATATTTCATCTACGTAAAGCTCTGCCAGTTTATCAATGTTTTATAAATATTGATCTTATATCTTATATAGCATTTCAAAATTGTACTTTTACTGCCTGAGGATATTTGAGCCCTTCAAATAATATGTTTACATCCAAACCTAACGCCAATTCTTAGTAGTTTCGCTGATGCTATCCTCTTCAATGTGTGCTAATGCAATTTTAATCCATTATAAATTGTGATTATCCTTTTAACCAGGCGTGTTTTATGGCCGTCGTTATTGTGATAATTAAATGTTTTATAGTTCGTTAACTCATAAAGCACGGGCGCGACCCAGTGCCATTAACCTATACACTGCGACGTTAAACGCGGGAAGCATTCAACTCTCGTTATATTATTCACGTGAATATTTTGTCATCCGGCGTAAATATTAATATCGCCATAAACACTTTGCACAAATGTTCTTGCCGTTTGTATTTGTGCATTTCTTCGACGAAAAATTATTAATGCACTGCGTATTTAATGCATTCCGCATGTCTCGATGCGTTTGTAATTGCCTTGTGAAATTGATTGATTTATCGAGGAGTAAAAAATCAACACTTATCCGACGGTCATTGCATCTCAATGTCGTACTATTTTTTTCAGTCATCATTTTTCAGACTTTCAAGATTTTTCATTAACTTATTGCGGTTGCAGCGAAAAATGTCGCCATCATTGACTGCATGACGCCACCCACAACTCGATGGAGACATTTCTGCCTTGAGCTAATTGGATCCATCTAGTGAAAGAATAAAAATAATCTTTATATAATCGATGATGTAATGCTTTTTAAAATTACAAATGTAAGGTTCGTCTTCAGTCTTATATTGCATGTGCATTATGTGCATGTGTCAAATGACGAAAAAATACGGTTAATTTTATATAGTCCTTGCAAAATTATATTGTGCGATCACTTTTCAAATGTTAGATAAACATATTGTGTGTGATCAAACTATCACTCTGCTTGTTTGTAAATGCTGTTTAAAAATTACGCCAAATTAGCTTGACATTTTTTCTTCTTTTCCAAGACTATTTTCTAAAGAGACATTTTTGTACCTTTCATCTATTTGCCTTGCTACATTTTAATGCTTTTTATTCGATATTTAAGCATGAATTTTAAATTTCTGAAGTATTAATGTGTTGCTAATATATCATGCTACCAGTGTGCAGCAATCGATCTCTGAAGATCTCTTTGAAATCATCATACGTTACGTATTTTGATTGATTCTACTAAATAATTACTGGTGATAATTTTTTCATGGTTGCTTCACGATTTGGCAAGCCCGAGATGCCAATTCTTGAATATTGTATCACATAGTGTTAGAACTTGGCTTCTGAAATTTGTCAACGATGATATCACAATTAATTTATAAAGTCGCAATATAAATAAGATCGAGGGTTGATACAGAGGATGTTTTATACATTTATACATGGAGATCGTAGAAAGCTCTGGTGATGCATTTCTCCCCATAGCTTACACAAAATGCCCTAAAAGATGAGGGAGTAGGCCACAAGGTTTGTGTGACCAACCGGTCCGCCTTTCACACCGCTGACACTTCGAATGAGCGCCTCGCGACTTACAGTTGAAATAATAAAAAGGTATTCCCGATTCCGTGGCTAGCTAGTTCAAGTTAAACGAATTACTGAATGATTTGTATGACATGTAGCATATCATCGTATAGTGTAAAATCTAGAGAACTATTTAAAACTAAACTGAGTTCAAAATAATTATTAGTTTTTTGTTTAAAGAATTTAGAAATCGATATCACTCATTCAATGCACATTTTATGTGATTTTGGAAGCTCAGAAGTAATTTTCTTTAAACCAAGAACAGTTATTTCGTGCTAGTACGATTCAAAGGTGAAATTTTGAGCATTTTTTAAAAATGTTGCAAAAAAAATGTATTTCCACAAACCTGACACTTAAGACATAGAGCCTATTTGTGTAACTCGCAAAAACAAATTGTCGGTCCATGTGCAAAACAACTTGTATAGTTGGGCAGAAGATGGGATATGAATATGATAAAAATATATTAAAATTAACCCCGACCAGTTTATTGTGGATAATCTCTCTTCAATCTTTGAACTTCAAACGTCTATTGCACTTGGAAAATATTTATTTTGAATGCTTGAAATTGCAAAAAAACGACTTATTCTCATCGGTCATAATACAAGGTTGGTCGTCATTGACCTCTATGGTACGTTACCACATGTTCTCTTCTATTTTTTCAACAAAATTTTCGCACAGCTGTTTAGTGCAGTCTAATTACTTAATTCAACTTGTTTATGCCGCTAACAAGCCATAACTCTTTTTCGCGAAGTTCTATTACTATTTACGATAGACCAATTAATCAAACTCTACACAAACAAATTGTTTTTTTATAGATTTTTTGGCCAAGTAATAACCGCCATGAATTGAGCTAAATTTGCGCTTGAACGTGGCATTGGCATTTGCCAAATAGGCTCAGATCCATTGTATTCGGAAATAATATTGACCAAGCTATTAAGAAGTCCAAGCAAGCAAACACTGATTATTGTCAATCGATTTGCTTGTATGTCTTTTGCTTGTCGTTGATGAGGCGACTTATCTAACTATAGATCGATGATTATACGACCGTGACAGTTGTATGCGAATAATTGACGACATTACTGAAAGACAAATAAAAACATATACATTCTAATCGTCTATTTATATGCAATCAATTTGATGTGATTGTAAAACATTCGTAAGCCTGCACGCTACTATACTACTATCCGCTTTTAATGGAATCATTCATGTACGAAGCGCTCATATTTATTGGGCTGATGATCAATTTTATAGCACGCATGGTGCTAATTTTTTATTTGATAAAAAATACTGCAATCTTCTAATTTTACATCATCTGTGCTCATTGTTTTATTAAAAAAAAATAATCAAGCACAGCAGTATAAGGCAGGGTTCCCCAAGCTTTTCCTGCAAAGGATCACTTCATAAATCCTGAAATTTTTACGAAACACTTTGTTTATTTTTTAGGGTAGGTACTATACACACAAAGTCAATTATTTTTCAAAAAAAATGAAAACAAACATTATTTGTTAAGTCAGTAGTTAACTATTTTTTAAAACATTACGCATAAAATAAAATAAAAAATCTTAATGACTTTGATGATGTTGAGTCCTCAAATTGCAAATCTTCTTGATATCAAACACAATATTAGAAAGTTGAATTCTTATATCTGTTGTGGCATCGAGCCTGTTCCTGGACTTTGACTTCGTTGCAACATAATTTGAAAAATCCTGCTTCACATAAATACGTTATAAATAATAAACGAAAGTAAAACAATAATAGCTTGTTTTGATGTAAAAAATTCGCACCGAAAATATTTTGTTTTAAATCAGCCACTCTTTAAATCAATTAGGTTTTCAAAATGATTTGTAGTTAAGCATGCTGGTTTATTTGTCGCATAAAATGTATTCCGATCCTGGGAATGTTTACTAGTTTTCGGAAAATTTTGCAGAAGAATTCATTTGTATTGTCACTAGTATTTGTCTAATGCAAAATACAATGATTATTGATAGCTCTTATAAATATTTACTGAATATGTCTGTTGAAAAATTTGTCAAATTACCACTTCTTCCTTTTGTTAAAGATTCTTTGTATAATCTACGAAATTTTAAAAAATCATTAAAACAACATAGATTTACTTACTTATTTTTTTTTTTAAATTTTGAAAGTACATATCTTCAAAAATGTTATATCGAAATTTCATAAAGATCGGACGAGTCTAACTACATTTTTGGGTGACTACCTGAGAGCACCCGGCTGCATACGTATTGTTCAGACTCATGGTGCAAGTACAAGAAAGTGGCGAAAAAACAATCAGATAGAAACTTTTAAACATCCTCCTGCTCTAGCTGAGTATGTTCACGAGGTTTTGAAACCGATTTATGAAGATCTTCGGAGGAAATACCCAAAATAACAACGAGTGTTTCAACAGCTGTGTCTGGGCAATTTTTCTGCCACCAAAACTTTAAACGCGTTTATCTCAAAACAAGGTTTTTCGGTGGCTTGTTGATGAAATTTCGGAAACTATCCGGCCGATTATCATGAAATTTGAATGACACATTCTTCATAGTTATGGCTATAGCGCATGTCATCAGATTTTTGAAATTTTGATTTTAAAGAATTTTTTTTACAAAAAACTGCAAAAAACGCGTTTTTTTACTTTTTCGAAAAACGTGCGCCATTTTGTTATTTTCGCGAATATCAAAAATCTGATGATATGCGCTATAGCCATTGATATACTGAATCTAAAACTGTTTTATTTTTTTGTTTCAAATGACCCATCTCGGAGATACCATCAACAAGCCACGAACATAACATTTCTACACGGGTTTTTCGATGCTACTGTTTTATTATAATAATTGTTCAAAAAAATAAAAATATTTTTTTTTCATGTACTTGAAAGATGTGTTTATTACATAAGATCCAATTTATCTCATAATTTTTAGCGAAAATCCTCGAAAAAAAATCGCGAAAATAGCCTATTTTTGAGGCGCCTAAGTGAGAAGACGCCTTAAGACGGTTTTCAGAATCATATTTTTTCAGGTGTTCACGGAACGTCTATGAAATTTCACGAAACATAATTTGGGAATCCCTGATATAAAGAATGCAGCTTCCAGCGGCATTGTAATCTGCTGTGAAGCGACATGAAGCGTGAAATGCATTGATCATCCATTGAGATCTTAACTTCTTACCTAGACTCCTTCGATGAGGATGTATCCTAAGTATTTGAAATTACAGACCCTCTCTTTTATATATATATGCTAATTTATATCCATAGAGCCTAAATCTTTAACATTCATCATCGATACTGTAATCTGTAATATATATTGCTTTTTCATTAATTCTCAAACTAAAATTAATAGCAGCTCCGTCAGCCACGACTTAATCTGGAAACATTTTATTGAATAACCAAGAGTTTGAGCAATTCGGAAGCGAATGAGTTACTCAGGTTTTCCATTTCCAACACACTCCTCTTTACTATTAACTGATACTGTAAGCTTTGAATACAATAACTTTGAACCAATATTAGGAAAAATTATGGAAGTTAACATGGTATTTCCACATTTTTATTTTTAAAATATGCATTTTTGAAATGTAATATAAAATTCTGATCATTTTGATTTCACGCCTTTGTCTACGACGCGTTGCGCAACAGAAGATAATACTTCTCGCCTTCTTTGTGAAATAGGATCAAGAACCTTCATATCCGATGGAATAAATGTATTTCTAATGAAGGGAACTTTGCAGAAAAATTAGATGCTCCGTTTGTATTTTTAAATAAGACTAATAAATTTGTACAGAAAAATTCCGGGTTATATTTGAATCACCCTCGTATTCATATATAAAATATTCTAATACTCGAATATTTTACAAATTTCATATTCGATATTCGAATAATTGATTTTACGAATATTTGGGAGCCCTTAATCAAAACCGACTTGAAGATTGTGAAAAGAACGCATCTTACGTAGATTGTAATCTCCCCAAATTCGTCTGCCTACATCACTTCTTTTTCTCGCATTTGTAAATATTTTTTCTCGTTTAAAAATAAATATTTCAATTGACTCTATCGATAATCCGTAGTTATTCTAACTTTAAACGCAAATATTCTAAATTGGATATTTTTAAGATAGTGTCGTATAAATATGTTTCATAGTCTGAACGACTCAAGGGATGAAATTGATATCCATAATTGATTTGTTTCGCTATTATCGCTCAGTAATTTTTCATGGCTGTGTTCTTTCCGATAAGCGAAAGCAATTTCATTTCTCACGACACTTGTTTTCTCCATTGCAAAAAATAGTCTTTGTTCGCTTTGATGATGCTTTTAGCACTTCGAATTGTATATTTTTGACGCTTTTGCTGAAAAAAATCCATAATAATTATGATTACAAATCAATTTAAGCCCTTAATGCTTACTGAGTCTAAATTTAAATTAAACACTCTGCAAAACTGTATTTTTTGGTAACTCGAACATATTTAAAAATGGCACAAAAATGCGCACAAACTTTTGGACTGACCTGACTAAGTATACATAGTAGCCCTGCCTTCGAGGAAATACGCACTAATAAACAAAATCGCGGCCAGTTTGTATCTGTTATTTAATTTTCGCATTAGAAGCTAGAAGGATAAAACTGAGGAAATCGTTAATACGAGGACTGCATATAATTTAATGAATTTGTCATTCATTGACTATTCATGCTCATTGCTTTCAGGTTTCTTGTCATCTGATATCGCTATTAGTTTAGTAACGATATGTAAACATAGTAGTAAGCCTTGATATTCAACTACATATATGTTTTAAAAATTAGTCGCTTAATCATGTTTGCAGTCTAGTCCATTGTTTGCTGATCACAGGATGTGGCTTCTTCCATTTAATTAGTCCTTTGCCTTTAAAAGACCTTTATTGAACAGGACGAGCATCTGGCGGACATCTGTCAAATGGACGCATTGAATATCGCCATTGTTAAAAAGCTGATCAGCTGGTGCATTGGTTGGACGTTAGATAAAGGAGACACATGAGTTGACGATTTTTTGCCACATGTGATGCATATTTATAAATATACTGCAGATCCCGAACCACTTTCACTGGTAAGTCTGTCGCTTGAGGCATATAATAGAATGTGTTAACGAGTAAGCCTCATTCTCAATAGTTTATAGCGAATCAATTACCTTGCATATGCTGCAGGTTCTGTTTTAGGTCATTCCACATACATACCCAAGTATTGCACTCTAAGATGAACAGTTTCGACATTTTTTTACAATGTTGCAATTTCGAAACTGTCACGGACCAATTTCGCAATTCTCAAATTGGATGTCAGGACATTTCACAATACCAGATGTCGTTTCTGGTTAACCCCGCACATGTAAACTGGGGTTCAATATACCGATCATGCCATGCGAAGGTCGCATTCTAAAAACTTTGGCAGACAACGTTAATGAAAATAAGCATTCAATTTCACTGTATGTGGAGAGTTAGTTATGCCGATTCATGCTTCCTCAAAGTATGAACACCTTAAGGACAGTAAATAAATTCTATGAGATATACACCTAGGGTCGCTCGTTTTTGCACAAAATCTCACGTTTTCCCGAAGGTTCACTGTGACAAAATCTTGTATTTAAGTTAATTAAAATATTAATAATTAATTAGCTGCACTCGATTAGTTAGGGGGGATGCATTCTTAAATATATAAACGTCATAGAGTAAATTTTGCCATTTAGCCCAGGAGATATTCATTTTGCCGTTATTTATTAAAAGTCGCCGCTCTGTCAAACACGATTTATTTGGAGCGAGCGATGTTTGGTTGTGATGCAATATTTGCGGTACGAATTTAATTGAATGCATAATTTTTAACGTAAATATTAACCCTTTGCGGTTTTTAAAAAGAAAAAAAAAACCAGTAGATCCCTAAATATTTGTAACATTTCCAAGAAGAAATATTTCACAATGCACTTGGATGATATTTGTTTAGGTTTATTTGTTAATTCTTCGATAAAAAATAAACTGTAAAAGTCCTGATCCTTTTTAACCAACAGAAAAATGTATAAAAAAGCTTTGTCCTCTATAGAAAAATTAGGGATAGATTCCATTATTTTTGAAAATCGCATAACTTCAAAATCGCATTAAAAAATCCGCATAAAAACAGACCCAAGTGTATTTTATTAATTCCTGTTGCTGTTAATACTTTTAAACTCATTTATACAAATTTTTCTTGCAATTCTTAGTACTTTTTAATAGCTTACACTTTTGTACAAAAATAATCACAATGGTCAATATCTATTTATATAAAAGTCAATCTGATCAATAACATCCTTTCATTTTAAATTTTGCAAATGGACCGACAAAATTATTTTGGAGGCTAAGGATGATAATTTGCCTATGCTTCACACATAGGTCCTTTGTCCTAAGTGTCAGGGTGGTCGAAATATATTTTTTTTTCAACATTAATAGAAATATTTCAGGTGGGTGTTAAACTCTACGATGCCCACCCATAAAACCCCAGGGGGGGAGGGCAACCCTACGGGTAACGATGTGGAGTAGAGGTGCGCGAAAGTAGTCTCGTCGGTTAGCTCATCAAACGTAGCTGGGTTAGCCCAGCTAATATGAGCTGGGTTCGCAGGTTACCCTGTGCTGTGGAACAGCCGATTATAGTTGGAATATAGTTGGTGGAGATTGTGTCAAAGGCTCACCATTATCATCAACAGCCTAGGCATACAGGGGAGAATGGTTTTAGGCTGGTCTCCGTGGCTATGTACTACAAATTATCGAACCGATACGAGTACCATGGGGATGAGTTAGCCCCTGCAGTCCGTCATCTGCTGCAGCCCCTTTCAAACTGAGGTTGGACTCGTGGTGGCAGTGAACCCGCGGTAGTATTCCTTTGAATTTAGCTTGAACCTTTTTCCTTTCTCATCCGCCGCACCCTCGTGTGCAATAGTCTGAATGTGGTTTTCCTGCAGAAACCTGTCTTCTTATGGAGAGCGCGGAGCTCTTCTTCTTTTATATATCCCCAGACAAAGAAATCCAGTGGTGTCAGATCTGAAACCCGTGAGAAACACAAAATAGGGCTCGACCCAGTTAAAAAAATCCAGTGGTGTCAGATCGAGAGACTGTGCGAGCCACGGAATAGAGCCGCTAAAATAATTAATTCACACGACATAGGTGTCCATAAATAAAATCCTAATTGAAGGAATAAGCGCTGCCTTTGCAAAATTGAAAGAACTTATAATCTCCCTTCGAATTACCAAATTATCAGAGTATAACTTCGCCCGTTTTTAGAAAATGATCGCCTTATATTTCCACGCAATAAGGTTTTAGTCTCCAAGCCACATTTATAAGCTCTCATTGTACGGGCCACCAAATTGCTGAAGGACGTTTCAGCAACCTTTTCGATTAGTTAGTTGAAATGTTATAAATGATGTATAGCCTTTCTTGAAGGGGTGATGAAAAGCTGTTCGTAATGAAGTGTTTTATTGAAAAGGGTTGCTTGGAGTATCAAGAGTCCAATATACGCCGGTTCAATACATGTCTTCATTAAAAATATATTTATTGTGATGATAAGCTGCTGCCAGTATTGGCGCCAATTACAAACGTAGTTTGCATTGAACGAACATAATATTGATTGTTGTATATCGTATACGGCAACGTCGTAGCTTGATTTTCAATGTCAGAAAACTTGGTTTTGGATTGTCATGCTAATTTATATATCAAAATTTGATTTATTCGCACCGTAAAATGACGCTTCAGTAAAAATATTTTAACAAGGTAATTGCGTGGATATGTTCTTGAGTTGAGTTGTACCAGCTTGGTCGCTAGTAGTTTTCGTCGATTAGGTATATTTTTCCCAACAAGAAAGTAACATCAGACATCTGTTCCGCTAAAAGTGGTTAAGTCGCTGATTGACCGTGTGCGAATTGGAAATTGATTCAAGGTCGAGTTGATGCATAAAAATGAAATGAAAATGACTTTCTAATATGAATTGATTCGCAGCTTGAGGGCGGTGCCGCACGAACCACGCTTTGCAAATCCCTGGCTTGTGCGATACACTAGTCCGATATCAGACAGCTAATCAGGTTTCAGCATCGAGTTTCGATCCGGAGACCGGCGATCGCGTGAAAGTCGCACGGGATTTGTGACTGAGCAACACACCTACACTACCTACCGATTCACACAAATCGAAAGTGAGGCAGATTAAGGACTACATCTGCCTCTCACTCATTGCTCTCTCTGCTTTCGAACTGACCTCTGCCATTCGTTGTTGCACAAATCTTCCTTCCAAGGAAGGTGTTGTGCGATACTTTGGGCACCCAAATTGAAAGGATGCGGAAGCCGGTAAGTATCGAATAGTCGTGCATATGCCAATTGGCAGCGCATCTCAGCCTTATCATGCTGCGGTTTACTAATAGTCCTCGTGCGATACCATACCTGTCTTTTCAGTTCGTAAGACCACTTTCTATTTGCATATACGCTGCAAATACACATATTCTTGAAAATGGTACATCGGAGAGTTTATCAACATTCTTATCACCCGGATATAAAGTGACTTAAGGCGGGTGCACACCATTGAAGTAAGTTTTGTTTGAGCGGCCATGTAGAAAATGACTCATGAAATGTATACTTCAATCGTAACATTAGCCATTCATATCGATTAATATGATATGTATAACAGATAAATGCATTATATCTAGATGGTGGGTTAAAATATCAAGTGGAAAATCAATCAAATCCTGCCTCACATAAAGAGCGTTGTATACAGAACGTTTACAAACATATGGACAGATATGTAACTTTTATCGACAGTCCTTTGTACGTTTTTTAATCTTTGTAAAAATGATCCGACTTCGAATTGAAGCTGAACCGAAAACCGTTATTTTTACTGGAATGAAAACCAGAATTGGAACGTTTCAAAAATATCGTTTTTTGTTGTTGTCATATATTACACGAAAGAGAGTTTAGTTAGTTTTTGTGTTAATGTAATATGTGATCCATTATTTTAAAGAATTTATATGAACGAATACATCTGATAATATTACGAGGTATATCCTGAAAGTAAGTGTACTACATTTTTTATATTTTTTGGAAACAGTGCATTTGAAAAAAAAAATACAGGATAATATTGATATATTTGTTAACTATTTTTCAACATAATCGCCGTCCCGTTCAATGCATGTGGTGAGCCGTGGCATAAGCTTCTTTATGCCCTCATCGAGGAACTTTCCCGTCTGCTCCTTTTTCCGCTTCAGAACCTTTTTCTGCACCTACTCATCGGTCGAAAATTTAATTCCAATCAAGTCAGGGAAATACGAGGAATAGTTCAAAATATCCCAATCAAATAAATCCAAGAGCGCCTTGGTGCTTAACCTTTTGAGGAGTGAGCAAATTTAAAATCGAAGAAGTCGTTGATGCCATAATCGCTTTACACCGACTACTTTCTGTCAGCTCCTATCAGCGTAAGACAATCTTCAATTCGAGGCAGAGTCAATTGTAAATAAGCACTGTTGATAGCACACAACATTCGGTCATTTTTTTGCGTAAGCAAATAACAAATTTGAAATCGAAATCATTATTAATCGATAAATTTGGGTTAACGATCTATACAATCGTGCGATGTATGCGGGGAAGCTCTCCGTCTCTGTCTCCCGAACTGCGCTACGTTCTCTCTCTGTCTGTCTCCAAGCTCAATGTACATGAGTGTTCTTTCTGAATAGTGGAGGGGGGAGTCCCAGGCTCTAGGATAGTACTCCTTTATTGGTTAAGGCTGCGTGAGGACGGGTGCTTGTTTTGGGTTTTTTAGGGTCTCACAATATCTTTGTGCATTGATGATCCCCCCTTTAGGTAGAAATTGGACCAAAATGATGCCTTTTCGGTCCCAAAACACTTAAGACTATAAGTTTTTAAAATTTTTGGCAGATGGGGAATTGTTGTGACCTTCACTGTGACAATTATCTCAGACGTTGACTCAGACGTGTAATGAACCACCCATTTTTATCTCCAGTCGCAATAGAAGCTCAGAAAATTTGTATGGCCAGCCTTTACAAAAAAAAAAACCACTGCCCGTTATTGTCACAGTACATTTACTTTCGGGATATGCCTTGTACATCTCCATTCATCAGGAAAACGCATGGAGATTGTCCTTATCCCTAAATAAAAAAATGCACTATTTAAACTGTGCGTATTTGTCTATACTTGAACAAGAAATTTTCGTGGAATGATTTACAGAAAAGATTATAAGAATATTTATTTTGACCAATATTTCACCAAGAAATGTTTGCTTGAAAAATTAACTCTCAATAACGACGTAAAATGTTGGGATGGGGTCCGCCAAAAAAAAATTGTTCAAGAGGGGGTCCGCCGACTATATAAGTTTAAGAACCGCTGGTGTGAATAATTTAAAATGTCGATATCATTTTTTATTGATTTATGTCATTGCATTCAAATCTCCATTGATTTATATGCTCTAACAAAATGCTATCGCATAAGGAATGCGATTTGTAGTTTTTTCTTCGCTTTTACTTTCATCCTTTTTTATCGTTAAATGTATTGAAGCTCTGGCTTATTTCAATCACTTTTTGCATATCAAAAGATGTATATGTTTATTATTTGACAAAAAAAATAAAATGGATTGATCAGTTGTACGAATAGTACAAGCTCTGCCATCTCCATCAAATATATTAAGTTTAACCAACTTACCTCCCTTGGAATAGGACCCTGGCTAATACAATTTGACTAACACTTTTTTGTGACCTAACCACATTTGACTACTAACTACTATGCTTAAAAGATTTTATGTATTTTAACTGCTGACCACGTGACTAGAACTTATTTAAAGATTAAATACTTAAATACCCCTCTAGCAGCAAGCTGATACTCAGTTTATCTACTATTCATCACTACTTTTACAAACCATGGCTTGCTTTTCACTCGCTATCTCTTACATAGTCGTTAATACGAATATAAAAAAACTTATAAATATTTAAAAAAAACTCGGTGGTAATGCTACCTTCAATGTCGAGCGAATGAAGAGGTGAATGTATGATACAGACGAGATGGATGTAACCCCTTCCTGTGAATGGATATTGAAGAGGCCCATAGTTCTGCAGTGGACTGTTTGTGGCTGCACTATGATGATGATGATGATATCCGACATAGTGCTAAAAAATTAAAATATTTTTTTAGGTTCGCATAATTGACAAACACACTAGTGATATTTTTGCAATCTACAATTTTTGAACCTGAACCCTTATAACAAGAGTTTAGAAACTAGCCCACTATCTGTTCTCGTATCTAACCTTTTTTTTTCAAGTTATGATATATCAGTAGTCGTATTGAAAATACTTGAGCCAAACATTTTATCATTCGTTGTCAAATGATATTTCGGTATATTTCAATAAGAACGTCATCTTACATGACCTAGGCAATGTGAGTACAGATTTGTTGATACAATGCATCCAGGGGGATCTATTTTGGAATGGACCGCAGCATTTCTAAATCAGTCTCTGCAAAACACTCCCACTTCTTGAGAATACTTACTCAGCCATTTCTGAATGTACGTCAGTCCAAATCTAATTTTTGAATTAATTTATAGGAAATCTTCGCATTCAGAATTAAATATTCTGATCGAGGGCCGAACAGACGCCATTGTATTGGGTTTCATTGGAAAACGTCACACGCCCATAACTCGCAACCACATGTGAATATTCACGAGACGCCTCTCAATGTAGGAAGTATGATAATATAATCAATGAGATTTGCAAACGGTAGCCGAAACGAAATTATCGTTTTCCCATATTATACGACGTGCATTGTTTTGTAAATAAAAACATTGCACAGCGTATTATGTAGAAGGCTATGGCGGAAGCGGAAGCTTTTCTGCCCCATTCGTGTATTTTTTAGCTCCGGCCGAATTAATTTTTGTCATGCATTCGACCAATCGTGATAGTAATCGATATGATAAATTAGTTTAAATTTGTTCACTCGTCTTTGATGAGGGACCTTCAGGAGCATCAACAGGAAGAAATAACAACACCATGAAAATTTAATAACATTGCAATGTTATTGATTTTAATGCATGCAACATTTTTGATTTTATCTCATTGTGCGACATATAAGCATAGCAGGTAAGACATATAAGCAAGATTACAATAAAATATAGAAGACATCGTTAAAATAATATAATTAAAAAAATCATACGTAAGACTGTAAACGAATGGGAATAAAAAGGAAATATAGTAGAATATCCTTTTTTTTTTTTTTTTTTTTTTTTTTTTTCGAAGGAGGGGAATCTTCAAGAAGACGCCTCCTTCTGAGGTAGTGTGAGGTTTGACTAAGCATTGGTAATGCGTCTCGCTAGTATTTGACTGAGCATCGCCAGACTCACTAAACCCCTCCTCCGGTTCCGCCGCCACCCGGCTACCGCGAAGTATTGCTCTAGGGTGGCGGTATGTGCCCCTCTAGGGCCTCGTGTTAACGTGAATTCTTCACGGTTCTTCTATTCTTGATATATCTCTGCTGGGTTTTCTCGCTCATGGGTTGAGGAGGAGGAGGATGCTTCGGTTCGTGTCCGACGTCTCAGTCGTTCAGCATCCTCCTTCTGCAGCATAACGCACGCGACGTATCTGGACAACGCGTTCCATGCCCTGGCATTGGTTAGCATCGTAGGGACCATGTTGCTGGGAGTGAGTGAATTGACTTCAAGCTCCTCCCGCAGTGTATCCCTCTCTGTGCTCCAAGCCGGGCAGTCGAATAGCGTGTGCGCGGCATCGTCCAGCTCCGCTCCGCAATGGTGACAATTCGGACCGGCCTCTTTTTGAATCCTGTGCAGGTAGCTACCAAAGCAGCCATGCCCAGTGAGTGCCTGGGTAAGGTGGTAGCACAGCTGACCGTGTTTCCTAGCTGTCCAGGGCTTAAGGTCAGGGATGAGCCGATGGGTCCATCGACCTTTGGTGGAGCTGTCCCATCGGGACTGCCATTCCACCATGGTGGACTGCCTAGCTCTTTGCCTGGTTTCCCCGGTGCGTATAGCTTTCCTTTCTTTTGCGAGCAGGTCGATTGGCGGAATGGCAGTCAGTGCCAGGACTGCGTCTTCTGACACTGTGCGATATGCTGCTGCGACTCTGATCGCGCTTCTCCTTTGTACTCTAGCCAGATTGAGCCTGGCCCTTTCGAAGTGTAGTGCCTCGGCCCATATCGGAGCTCCGTACAATAGTACCGAGTGCACCACCTCGTTATATAGTCTTCGACGGTTTGTCTTAGGGCCACCGATGTTAGGCATCAACCTAGCTAGACCTTCCGCAATACTAGCCGCCTTTGTTGCGGCCTTCTCCGTATGTGTAACAAAACGGAGCTTATCGTCAATTTCAACCCCCAAGTAACGGATGGATCTTGAGAACTTGATCTCACAGTTCTCGATACTCAGAGGTGGGGGCGCAAGCTTTCTTCGCCTAGTAAAGAAGATGGCCTCAGTCTTCTGGGCGGCGAGCTGCAGTCCAGCCCCCGTCAACCAGTTCCTGACCCTCCTTAGCGTGTCTTCGCAGATTATTTCGAGGTACTCCGTTTTGGCGGTGACTAGTATTGCGACGTCGTCAGCGAAGGCGACCATTTTGGCGCCCTCCATGAGCGGTGTCCTCAATAAGCCATCATACATTGCGTTCCACAGGGTGGGTCCGAGCACCGAACCCTGTGGGACTCCCGCGGTGACTGGTCTTTGTTTGCTCGTCCCGTCGGCTTCTGTATATATTAGTGTCCTCTCGTGCAGGTAGCTCTCCACCATTCTGGTTAAGTATGGCGGGACGTCAATTTCCTTCAAGGCCTTGTTTATTAAGTTCCATCTTGCGGAGTTGAAGGCGTTCTTGACGTCCAAGGCTATCATTACTACGTGTTTACTTGCCTTGATACTGCCACCCCACGCCTGTTTCACCGTGTCAACGACCTCGGTGACAGCGTCGATTGTGGAGCGGCCTGCACGGAAGCCGTACTGTTGCGGGGATAACGCAGGTTCGATAAACTGCTGGAGTCGCTGGAGCAATAGTCTCTCCAGCAGTTTCCCTAGCCCGTCCAACATGCACAGCGGTCTATAGGCCGACGGTCCCGATGTTGTCTTCCCTTTGGGGATGAGCACCAGCTTCTGGCGCTTCCAAGGTGGTGGGAAGATCCCTTCCGATAAGCAAATATTAAATACCGTTAGCAGGAGGTCCGGGTCAATGCCGGCGACCAGGCCGATGACTATATTGGGCACTCCATCCAGTCCGGGGGCTTTCTTTGTCGCCAGACGCTTTGCAGCCTTGGCGAGCTCTTCCACGGTGAAGGGGGGTCCCGTCTCCTCAGGTGTTCCAAGGGATATGGTTACCGAGTCTACTGGTGGTGGGCTCGGAAAGAGCTTGTCTACCGTTGCTTTGAGGTTTTCGGGGCTGCTCAGGAACGGATCTATTTTCGCAGATCGGAGTTTGCGTCTCACGATCTTGTAGGGTTTTCCCCACGGATCTGCGTTCACAGACTCGCATAGCTCGTCCCAGCACTGTGCTTTGCTTTGCCTGATGGCATCGCGCAGTGCTTTCCTCGCATTATTGTATCCTAGGCGCAGTTCATCGGAGCTCGGGTGTCGCTGCGTCCGGCGGTGCCAGGCGATGCACTGTCTCCGTAACTCAGCAATGTTGTCGTTCCACCAGTATACCGGCGCTCTTCTTGTTCCCGCAGCACGTCTAGGCATTGCAGCGTTGCAGGTGAAGTGGAGGAGTTTATTGACTAGAGTCGTGATCTCCTCTGCTCCCGCTCCACTTGCCGCTGCATCCGTAACCATTTTACGCTTGAGGGCTAAAGCCTGCTCGAGTGCCGGTGCGTCTAGCTTACCGATGGCCCATCCCCCGTTTAGGTTCCGGCTGTGTATTGGTGCACAGCCGCTAATCTTAAACTGAATGTATCGATGGTCACTATGTGAGTAGATATCAACGACCTTCCATTCTCCGACTCTTGTCGTCGCCGATTCACTGACAAATGTGACATCGATAACGGAGGCACTCTCCCTGCGCACGAATGTGTGCGCGCCAGTATTCAGTGCGTGGAGCCTCAATTGTGCCGCCATGTCGGCGAGGAGAGCGCCCCGCCTATCAGTCCTAGGAGAGCCCCATTCTGGGGCTTTAGCGTTGAAGTCGCCTGCAACGATGACCGGGTGGGTAGAGGTTCGTATACTGTCGGCTAGGCGCGTAAGGTCGCCCGCGAATTCGGCATACGTAGAGTTCGGTGAGAAGTAACAAGAATAGATTCTCATTCCTCCCGTCTCTATCCAGGTCCAGCCGTCGCTGGGATCCCTCGGAGTTCCAGTTATGAGTAGCTGAGGAGTAGCCACCCAGATCGCTGCTCTGTTGTCAGCACTGGGAATGAGGCGCGGATTGTTATAGTTTTGGTACTGCTCGGAGATCAGTACAAGGTCCGCTTCCCTTTCCTCTGCTATCTTCTGCATGAGGTCTTGGGCCGCCCTGCAGCAGTTAAGGTTTATCTGGAGGACGCTGGCCATTTTTTAGCTTTGTGTATCGCTCTTCTATGTGAAGGGCACTCTTTCGTCCCCATGCTGTGGTTCGTATTAGCTCCGGCTCCCTTATCCTTACATATAAGGCAACACGGATTATTTGTGCAGGTGGCGGCCTTGTGTCCCGCTTCTCCGCATCTTCGGCACATTGTTGAGCGATCAGGGTTCTTACAGTCCCTGGTCGTGTGCCCTGTCCCCTGGCAGCGGTAGCACTTAAGGATGCTATTTTTCCTTTGTAGGCGGCAGTAAGTCCATCCTATTTTAATTTTCCTTGATTCAAGCAGCCGTGCGCTAGCCTGAACGGGGACAGAGACAATCGCCAGTTGAGTGCCCCATGATCCAGACTTGAGGTACTTGATATTGACATCCTCTGGTGCAAGGTCGGTATCCCTGGTCAGAGCCGCGATGATGTCGCCCTCCTCCATATAGTAGAATATCCTATAACGATCGTAAATGCCAGTTTAAAATAGATTGTAGTTCGTAAATCATACAGCAAGGATTGTTATTTTAAGATAATATTTCGGGATGGGGTGCAATGAACCCGTGGATGAGCTGAAAATCTTGAAGTAAGCAAGAATCATTTCATTTCAAAATAGATATCTGAATGACTTGCATTCACGAAACTTCAAAGTATTATTAAATTGGGAAAATATTATAAGCTTAGAAACATCAGTAAATAGGTCATGTGGCAATGCGATCGGATGATGTTAGGATAAGTTCATCTTCAAATATTACCAGAGAGAAGTGAATGTGTGAATTGTATTATATTCTACTGTCTTATTAAATCAATGTATGTACAATAAAATATTTATTGAAAATTATTATTGCTTGATATATACGCATTGTATGAAATTGAATTTATAGTATGTCTGTCTGTTTTAAAACTCAGAGTTTCAATCTGGGTACATGATGAGATGATATTGGCTTTAAAATTTGAGTTCATCGCCTTTTTACATACGTTTACCTTATACAAATATTTACTTTTAACGTATAATATTATTGAAAGCTCAGTATATATTTTCAGACGTCTCAATCTGTACATCTAAAAATGAATTTTGTTACTTGATCTATCATACGTATGTGTGATACATACAGTTCACGGTTGAACCTGATTCTTTATTGCCCTTGTTCACGGACTCCTCTTATAATTTTATGGTCAAAACCATTCAAAATGATCGTCTTGCTTATGATTATTCATCATTTTAACTTTACCTAATGTTGGGTTAAGCTAACAGCAAACTTTTGCCTTGGTTTCAAAACCGATATGGATTTATAAAGGGGTCATCTCACTTTGACGGTTCTAAAAATAGGTAATTTTTTACTTTTTTTTTTACAGTGAGTTGACCGTATAATGAAATGAATCTTTTTGGGATTTATTACTGCACTTTTATATAATATTAAAAAAAAAATTGTAATTAAAATATATATAAATAATATCATTTTTAAAACATCAAAATGGCATGTCAAAAAAGATGCAAATCCGCAGCGTTCATCGGTTTTTTTTCTTTCTGGCCTACCTGAAATGAAAAGTAAAAAAGATTCTTAATCTGCATAAGTGTCACTATTGTATAACACTAAATTAATACTTGTTTAAAACTAACAAAATCGCGCTGGTTTGAAAAAAAGTTTAGAAAAAACCACTTTTTTTGGAAATATTTTTTAATGTAAAATGTAAGATAAAATAAATATTTTGACCTGATTTTGCGAACTGCCATAGTCATACATGTGTAAGATAAGCTTGTAAAATTTCAGATCAATCGGCGACTTGGTTTCTCGAAATTCTTTCAACACCACATGCAAAAATATCGTTTCGAGAAAAACGCATTTAAAGTTTTAAATACTTAAAAATTGTTGACAAAGAAAACATACTGCTAATCAGCGATTCTAGTTCCATAAAGCAATCCTTCAGCTATCTCAGCCTTGGCTTTTCGTCTGATCTGGCGTCTCTGCGAGCTGTTTTAGCTTTTTTAGAAGAATCGGAACCTCGGCGGTTGGTAAGGCGTATAAGGCGCATCTGAACCAATTGTGATCCCCATGTCGACTATTATTCTTAAAATAAGTTGAAATCCTTTGTTAAAAATGCAAGCTGCAGCATATGTAGCGATTTTCAGTATTTTTTTGCTACAAAATATATATTTTGGTATCAGAGACCATACACATGCGTTAAAAATCTTATTGTTATTTTGGGTATTCGAATGGAGTCATCTTTCCAGTAAATTATCAGATGATAATTCTTCATAAATGGATCTTAAGAATTGCTAAACTTCCTCGTTGGGGATGTGACGATCTTGTATAGTATGTGGCCCAAATAGCATTTCTTATATTTTCTATTGAGTCAAGATGTCGGTGGATAACTAAACCATAATAATTAGATAAATCTTTTGTTAATATATTAGTTAGATGTTCTATTTTCGAAGCACTTCGTATAGAGCTCATTTTTGTGTTGGTTTTACTAGAACAACAGGAACCCAACCGAAATCTCTGGTCTGCAAACCTCTTTTTGTGCGATTTTCTTCTACTTCTACTTCTACTTCTACTTTTACTTCTACTTCTACTTCTACTTCTACTTCTACTTTTTTCAACACTGTTGACATCATATCTCAAGTTTTAATTAATTATTTTACCTCAAACTGGGTACGAATCATTTCTATATCATCATCATCATCATAGCGCAGCCACTAACAGTCCACTACAGAACTATGGGCCTCTTCAATATCCATTAATAGGAAAGGGGTTACATCCATTTCGTCTGTATCATACATTCACCTCCTCATTCGCTCGATATTGAAGGTAGCATTACCACCGAGTTTTATTTTGAACGCTCACCCAACGGGTATCCTGAGTGAACGTATTGACGAACACTTTCGCGAACGTCTCGATAAGGAGTTTGGGGGGTTTGTAAAGACTGCGTAGTTTTCATAGGGAGGTGGTGGAAAACTACTCTAGACGACCTTTTTGACTCTACTGGAAAGGGCTTTCTGGAGTACAAGGAGTCCAGTCCCCCCTTTCCTCGCTAGGGCGTTGCCGGGGTAGGGTGAAGACATACGTGACGCTTAAGTGCATCTCGGATTCGCTCCTACACCAACTGAGGGTGTCTCCCCGTCACCGTACAACTTACCCGAGCGAATTCGAAACTGAGTGGTTTCGCCATTTTTTCAGGTTGCCCCTCTCAGTTCGGCGATTACAAAACGATATAGAAGTCAACGGAAGACAATGTTGTTTTTCGTTGCAAAGTAAAGATCATCAAATGCATCTCCTCGAGGCCGTCTTCTTGGTGTTCTTCTTGTTCCTGCTCCGTTCCTAGAGCCTCTCGGATCCGAACCGGTGAGGTTCCTCGAGTTCCATACTTGGAAGCTTGGATTATTCTATATAACCTATTATTACTACCAAATTTATGTTAAAATTTATTTTTTAACTATTAAAAAAAAACTGTGACAAAATAAGGTCAAAACATGACTTGACTGATTTTTTTTAATCAGTCGCCATTTTGTGATTTATTTCTTTTGAGTTAGGGACTATAGTGATATCTTTGCTAATTATGAATTATATTGTTGGAAAGAAAAAATCTACACAGAACAACGATGACATTGACACTGT
Source organism: Stenopsyche tienmushanensis (assembly GCA_008973525.1). Lineage (NCBI taxonomy): Eukaryota > Metazoa > Arthropoda > Insecta > Trichoptera > Stenopsychidae > Stenopsyche > Stenopsyche tienmushanensis. The sequence goes on from WACJ01000015.1 coordinate 569,617, forward strand.
GATGACATATACTATTTCTTCCTAAGAAGAGAGCGATTTTGAGTTTTATCGACAATCGCAACGAAAATTATCATACAGCTATGATAGTTTGTAATTAAAATAATTAGTATTTCACTAGCGGATGTCTAACATTTGAGATGCCAGATTTCAGAAATCTTAAAATTTTACCAATGATGCAAAACGTCCTTTAAATGCTACCAAAAATGTTATTTTTTAATTGCCTTATTGTTTTCCTGTTTTTTTTTTGTTAACTTTTTTTATGCGATTTTTGATATATTTTATATAGCTGTTTCAAAGTTATGCGGTTTTTAAAAATCAAGGAACGAATCTTCACTTTTTCTATGTAAGTCATAGTTTTTTTGTGCGATTTCTTTTTAAGTACATATATAGGGGCAAGTCTATGACCACAGCGGTCTCAGAGTCATGGGGGCGCAATGAAGTGATTGCTTCGAGTCTTTTTCGCGAATTAGCTATAAAGCATTGAAATAATCCGAATTTCTACACCAAAATTATAAACGACATTTTTAGAGATATGTTTTTTTGAAAAATGAAATTTAAAAAAAAAAACATTTTTTGACAAGATGAGCTGCCCTTAAGCTGCTTACTTATCGATTGCTTGGATAATTGGCATTTAAATACAAATTATGCCTATAGATTACTGACGCATGTCTTTGCAAACACTTGGAAGATCATCATGAAGACAATGTATGCATTCGTACGATATTGCAAATTTCATAGATACGTGTTACAGCCTACGTATGGCTGCGGACAATAAGTATGCGAATGAAATCGAATTTACGACCTCGCCTGTTGAATCGTCTGTCGTCGACAATCAGCCGACCTTCTGATGACATCATGTTTAGGGCTGCACCGATGCAACATTCAATAAATATCCTACTTCAGCAATAAAGAGTGCTATGGATCCAACATCCATCATCAATATTAATTAACCATACACTCTCAATGCGTTCCGCCGTCAATCGTGACAGATGAGGACACCCATCTCTTTGCTAATTTCGACTCGATGAAGAACATCAATTAGGATGTTGTGCCTTGTGGAACTGAAATTTACACGTCTGTAAGATACGCAAATTAGGCAGTTGCAGCACCATCAAGGTTGAGACTTCCACAGCGTTTGTCTGTCAGTGCTTGATTGATTGACCGAAAATGATTCAAGCAACGACCGAAAATCAAGAAGCATACTCGTATGATTCGTTTGTATTTATAAGTAACGAATTAAGTATGTCATCATGTGCGTTTATGGACTGTTTGCTAAAGATACATGGCCGATAACTTGTGTTACCCAACATTACCATATGGCACAATGCAACGATCCGATTATCTAAATTTGATACTTTACTATGAATATTTAAAGCGTTGCGTTACGTCAAGTCGTAAAAAAGCGTTTGAAACCACCGACGATTTATAGCACTTTTAATGCAATTTTGAGCCATAAATGCCGCAAAGGCACTGATTTTCAATTGATTGAGACAATTCTCCACATAAAATTGCATCTTAAATTTACAAATGGAAAAAAAGCAGCAAGTTCCATCAAAACGCTATCAATTGCACCATAGCATGTGCTGTCATGGCCCATTTAATTTAATCCATCTAAAATAAATTAAATTCGCTAAAAATCATTTAAAAAAAATCGTTTTAATCATTTTTTTTTAATTTGATGAAATAAATCAAGCCAATTTAATGACCAAGGCAACTTACTTGCGATGCTTTTATGAGCGTTCCCATGGATACACAAGCATACGACAGATGGATGGACGACGCAAGTCTTAAACAAATTAACGTATTAGAACCAATTTTAGAATTTATTTTTGAATTGAATAATGGAATTTGCCTGGAATTTTGTAAGCCATTTTTAAAAATTCTTATTTAAAAAAATACCATTTTTATTAATTTAATTTATCTATAAAATTAAAGAGTTGCTGAAGTAATGACTACTCTCACATTGGATACACAAATATGTGTATCCTAAACTGTGACTAAATTCAAGCTGATTGTAAAAATGCAAATCTCTTTTAAAAATGATTTGAAAAAATATTTCGTTATTATTTATGGTTGTTTATCCAAATTTTGCATACAAAAATTGAAAGATATATAGCTTTAAAAGGTTAAAAAGAGGCTTCTTTATCTTCATTTTGGAATATATATTTACCCCGATCTAGTCGTGATCAAGATTCTCATAAATTATGACTATGTTCATATGCTTGTGCTTAATTTCTTCTGTTTGAATAATTATAGAAGTAGGATATATTGGTTTTAAATCAGATTAAATCATTCATTACTGAAATGGTCAACGCTGATATTTTGACAATAGTTGTGATTTATTGTTTGTCCTTATTTATCAACTGAAAAATCTAGTCTCACTGTTAGAAAATATTTCAGTTCAAGCAGAAAGAAAATGCAAATGCGTTTATTTGCATGTCAATGCAATTAGTTTCAAAGGCATATTGTCAAACAAATTATGCCCCGCTGAAAGAGATAAACGAGAATGCCAAAAAATATTTTTCCTACAACAAAGAGCACACAGCGTATTTTACATTCGAAAACGTGTCGAAATCATCACTTAATAAAATACGGAAAATCGGCTCAATAATAGTGGAGTAAATTTCTAAACTTCTCTGTCCGGCTCCAGCGGGCATTAAATGTTATTGCCGGTTATTAACTTTATTATAATAAATATACAAATCTCGAAGGCGACACTTTGTGTCCCCAAATTGGCACCGACGACAATAAAGCAAACGACCGTGAAATGGAGCTAAACATGTAAATGAAATACTAATAAAATGCTAATGAACACTATACATATATCACACATATGATGTTCATACATGAAAACATTCATAGATACATGATATGGGCGGTTTTCATATGTTCTTTATCGAATCGCCGCAAAATACTCTTCTAAACATTTTCTCATTTAATTTCGAAAATGCTATAAAATCATTACAAATTAGGATCCCCAAGCATTTTTTTATTGATGAGAGCTCGTTAGCCATCAGTACCTACAGATGAAGAAGAAGAAAGTCAGGTGGTGAAGACGAAAGACGATATTCTTAACCAACGTTTTTGTTATGGGCGAGAGAAAGAGCACAGTTACGAGATTAGGGAAACCAGCGGGAAGAACACGTTTTTTCTCATTTAAGACCATTGGATGATTCTTTATTTTTTTCCTGTGCGTCTGATACTCTATTTGCTTACACACACACGCGGAAGGAAGGAAAAATATCATTGTTCAGATGTACGCGAGACATATTTAAATTTTTGTTGATTCAAGCTAAATGGATATCCAAATGTGTTGGTTTTATTTAGAATTTCTGATATTTCGAGCAACAAGTGGTACCCAGGGTCGCAGAATTATTGTTACCGTAGCATTAACCCCTAAAGGAGTATTATCCCAGGGCCTGGGACCCCCTCTCCACTATTCAAAAAGAGCACTCTTTATCTCAAATTTATCGACTAATAATGATTTCGATTTCAAGTTTGTTCAAGTTTTATCGCTTCCATCTGTTTTATCGTCCGGCTATTAATTATGACATTGCTAATTGCCAATTATTGAATATCTTCGACGTATGTATTAATATTTCTACTTTAAATGATGAAGTTATAGATCGTCATGCAATTCCCTGATGTACTCATTTTTAAATGTATTTATAAGAACGAAACCGTGTTGTAAAGAATGTCGTTTTATATGAGGGTCCAATATTAGTCTTTTTAAAATTTACTTTCAACCTCTTTTTCTTGCATTATAATTAATTTGATGCCTTCATTAATAATTCGCAAAAAATCGAATTAATTATGCCATTGCACCGTTTTGGAACTATTTCAAGGGTGTTGGGAATGATTTATATTTTAAGCAGAAAAATTAATTCATGGAATTTAACAAACAGCCTACATCAATAGTCCGAATGTATGATTAATTTTGTGACGTAAAACGCAAATATTTTGCTAGAACTCGATCGGCTAATGTGCGAATTGAGTCGTCACGTATTAGAAGCTTGTCCAGCGATTCGCACATAATTTCTTCTTAGAAAAGTTGATCTAAATGAAAGCATTTGGTTTTTTTATGGGGGCTTCGGTTGAGTGAAATTTAAAAACTCAATATTGAAATGCGTTCGAGCATATTTAGAAAACTAGCCGGTATATTTAGGTCTAACTTGACATTTATCCGAAGAGAAAGGTGCAAGACCAGTGAGTTGTCGGCGATGACATTCGATAGCGGCGTGATGATGCAAAAAGTGCAGATTGCACCGACGAGAACCGCTAGTGGTATTGCCAAAAATAAGCATCTGAAAAGATTGACTACGTGGGTTGTCGAAGGTCCGACGCAAGTCAAGAGTGAACATCTTAAAATATAACTTAATGGTGAAGATGAAAATGATATAAACGAACTGCAGATGGATAAATCGAGGGCTAACGTTAATCTCAATTTATTTTGGAACTGAAAGAAGATTTAGCGTTTATAAAACATGCTGGTGAATCATATCTATACTCATTTTTCCTTATGTAGTCGATTCTTGGCGTGTTTATACGGGACGACTTTGTGACCACAATTTACAGTTGACTACTACAATTACCGCTATGTTAAGTTTGGGTCGTCTGACAACATGAAAATGTCTGGTCAAAGCTTGCACAGTCTACAAGATTAAAATTGAGAAACTGGTTTCCATATAGAATCCTACAAATTTGGAAACACGTGGTGTTTGTTTAAAAATAAGAACCCATTCGAATGCGATTCAAAAACCACTTGATATTATAAAAAATATTTTAAGGAGACTAAGGGAAGAATAAAATTATTAGACACCCTAGACTTGCGTAAAATATATGATTGAGAGCAATTACATTTTGTGATTCATTTCTTGCAGCTGCAATTGTTTTATGGCGACAAAGTCCCTTTCTTGGCGTATGACTCAACAATTGTCGATCGTGATCGTCGAATAGTTCAAACTAAACTTTCTTATGATCTTTGTACTTTAGGCAATGTTTTGTTCTTTGAATTTATTTTAGATTTGTATTGGGAAAATTGCATCAAACAAGCTAAAAATATTGTATAAAAGTGGCAAAATAAAAGTAAGAATCGAGATACAGCGAGTGAGATCGATTGCTGATTAACGTGTGAATTGATCAAAACTCAAGTGATCTATTGTGCAAATAGCAAGAAAATCGCATCGTTAAAATTCTTTTTGATTCAGGATTCAGATATCAGATTTTATAATTTTAAGAAACGAATTGCATTTCTGTAAATTCGCAAATGGATGTGCAATTGGGAGTTTGGAATTGGACGAAATTTAAAAAATGTTGTTATTTACTAATGTTTTTTAAAGATCCATGTAAAATGTAATAAGTGTCACATGAATATAGAAAATAAAAAGCCTTTGACTATTACTTTTCTATTGAACGCTGCAGAAGTACTCTCATTTTATTTGTATCAATTATCTTTCTTTTATAATAGTCCCTCATGATTTAAAGGAAGATGTAGCGCCGTCTTCCTGGAAATTGACATCAGACGCATCAATATGATTCTCACATTGATTGGTATCGCTCAACATTCACAGTAACGGCATTTCCAACACTATCTTCGAAGAAATGTGACTCAATGCTTCCATTTGCCCCAAAATGCATACCAAACAGTAACTACTTTTGGGTGTAGAAATCTTTCCTGAATAACACGATGATTTTCATCACCTCAGATACGACCATTTTTTGCTTATTGACGAATCCATCCAATGTGATATATAGCTTCATCGCTAAACAAAATTTTGTTTGAAAACAATGAATTTCTCGTTCGTTGTTTAATAATAATGTAAACGTGTTATTGCAATGTATGTCTTTTTTTTTGTGAAGGGGGGAATCTTCAAAAGACAACACCATTCTGGTGGTAGTGTGGGATTTTTACCCCACTAAACTCCCCTCCGCTGTCCCATCAGGATTGACACGCCGCCATGGTGCTTTACTCTGTCTCTCCTAAGCGAGCAGGTCGATTGGCGATATGGCAGTCAGTGCCAAGACAGTGTCTTCTGACACTGTGTGATATGCAGCAGCCACTCTGATTGCCCTCCTTCTCTGGACTTTGGCCATGTTGAGCCTGGTCCTTTCAATTTGTAGTGCCTCGGCCCATATCAGTGTGCCCTACAACAGTACCCAGTGCACTACCTCGTTGTAGAGTCGCCTCCTGTTCGCTTTTGGGCCACCAATGTTAGGCATCAACCTGGCCAGATTCTCCGCGATGCTGACCGCCTTCACTGCCGCCTTCTCCGTGTGGGTGACAAATCGGAGCTTGTCATCAATCTCCACCCTCAAATACTGAATGGATCTTGAGTATTTAATCTCACACTCCCCGATCCTCAGAGGTGGGGGCGCAAGCTTCTTGCGTGTTGTGAAAAAAAGGGCCTCCATTTTTTTGACAGCGAGCTCCAAACCAGCTCCTGTTAGCCACTTCTTGGCCTTCCTCAGCGCGTCCTCGCAGGTCGTTCGCAAGATCTCCGTGGATTTGGCAGTGACTAGGATGGCAACATCATCAACGAAGACGTCCATTTTGGCTCCATCCATTAGCGGCGTCCTTAGCAGTCCGTCGTACATTGCGCTCGGACCCCCCTGTGGAACGGCTGCCGTCAATATTTTTTTTCTTGGGTGGGATGTCAATTTTCTTCAAAGCCCTGAGGATCAAACAATGTATGCATGTCCATGGTTGAAATTGTACTACCTTCTACTTAAACAAAATTTCTTATGTCATTTGAAAAAACGTCACATGTAAACATTATATAGTACTGACATCTAGGCGTTGCATTTGGATAATCCTTTATATATATACGTGAAAGTTCACACGACCGATTTGTAAACACAAAAAATACACAGACACGAAATAAATGACATAGTTTTGGGGCTTATTTCATATTTGATTTAAGAAAATAATTTCCTTGTCCTAGAAAATACGTTATCCGGTACACGTCGTTTGAGGTTCTTTGAATGCTACCGCATTATCGCAATGAAAATATTTAGGCCATTTTTCTCAAAATGAAACGTCACACAATTTTGATTGATTTGTAATCGTCAATGTTATCGCCTGAGTTGCTTCGATATATTAATCGCTCGCCTCGAGAAATCGTCGCATTATTTGGAAAAATCCAGTTCAAACCGGAAAATGTTTGAAAATGGTCAAAGCGAGAATTCAATAAAACCGGTTACTTTTCTTACTATTGGATGTGTCATAATAGTAGTGGTTAATGTTACATTAAAGTCTTCGAAGGTTTGCACTCTTGAAATACTTCTGAACTGGCAATCAAAACACATTTCGAAATGCCGCAAAGCGACCGTATTTACTACACAGAAAATTATCCACCTTCAAAAATGTCCAACTAAAATGAATGGAAGATGATTAAAAATGGAGACTCGACGATGATGTACTAATGTGGTACAAAAATAAATTCTGTGGGTCATTAATTGCTGCATAAACGAATCTCTTTGCCCGAAGGGCTTGGCTGCAATAACCAGTACGAGCCGGTCGCAATAACCAGCACATTCAAATATGTATCAACGAAACTATAAATACCACAAATGGCTTCGATTTCTACAAAACAGACGTCTTAAATCATCATTAAGTCTATATAAATATATGTATTTCTACATAATTAAATCTGTGTTTTCTTAAAACGTAGCAATTGTTGATCCTTGATGATTTATTAACACTTGTTTGTAAACTATGATATGTTTATTTTTCTGCATATGGATTTAACGACCTTTCAATCTTATTTGAAAAAACACATATTGGGAATGACTGAGTAAACACTGCCCAACTTCATTAGTCAGTATTTAATTTAATATAAGTTTTCTTCTCAAGGTGCTATTATCAGATGTAGGCGATCTTTATAGATTAATTTTCTAGAACGATTTTTTTCGTGTATTAGTAGTAATATTTAAGTTAGAAGAAGCCTATTTGAATAGGAATTTTAGATAGGAGAGGATTAATGAGTGAATATTGCTACTAATTTCAAATGATTTTACCTATTGTTGGCTGAAAACCTGAACAAAAATGTTTGAGTATCGTAGCACTAATCGTTTTAATAGTATCGGCGGCATCGGCTTAATAATGCCATCGTAGAACGAATAGGTGTTGAACGGTGAATGAACGAATCCCCACAAAAGCCGTATTAATTTTTTTTTGTTTGAAATTATTGAATGGGTCCATTTCCTATATGCTGATAAATGAACTTCACTTGAAACCTTACAAGATCTGATAAATGCAAAAGCTCAGGGATGGACGAATAGAAGGAAGTGCGCCTTAAAAGAACCAAGGCGCTAAAACATCAACCATTTTCATCAACGATCCAGCTTTTTATCAAAAAGCTAATTAACAAAGCTTGATTAAAAAACAAGCCCAACAATAATTTGGAGCAGCGAGTGATTACAAATATATGTTCAGATTATGATTTAGGCTCTAATAATCGCGGATTTAGCCGCCAGTGTGCAAATATCAATTGGCTGCCCTTTAATTTTTCAATCAAATTTGACATTTTTCAAGTCAAATTCAATTTTTTTCATTGCAATTATTATACAAATAGGAAAAGATTGTAGCTACTGAAGAAAAATAGATTGTATCTATGAAATGAATAAATACTTTTTTATTTGAATTTAACATTTAAGGCGTGGGCGTTTATTTTTAATTAAAAAAAACGACATTTTCATTCGGATTATCTGATATGTAAATTTGAAGAAAAATATCACCAATATAGGATGATTAATTTGATTTTAAACATCCAAGCTAAGTCTATTTTCAGTTTTATATTGATAATCCCATTAAAATTATTGAATCTGAAACAATTTGTATATTTAAATAGAATACATAAAATGAATATCTGTTTATAAGTAAGTTTGCTTGCTGAGTATACATTTTCATACCATTCATCCGATTGTAATGAAACTTTAGTGAATTATTGGATGTGTAACCGAGAAGGTTTTTAAAATAGAATAACCATTGTTTGTGTGCAGAATTTGTTTTGCGAGACGTTTAACGAATGACGCATATTGGTTTGATGGTTGCTGAGGTGAAAAAAGCATAGCAACCGTCGATTTATGTACTTGCCAAGCGTTCGGTCTTCGGTGGACTATGCCGGGAGGCGGATCGACACAAACGTCATCAATTCAATTCATACCTTGATTAATTCGTTTGGCGTAGAATCTTTATATAAAAATGCAGTAGTCATATTAATGTTTAGAATGAACGTGTTGAAAAACCACTTGCACTGTATACTCAATGAAACAAATAAATCAAGTAGACTTCCTTTAATTTCTTACAGTAAATGTCTCATAATATGGATGCATGGTTGTCCTTATTGCCAAAACTAAAAACTACATATAAAATTGCAAATATATGAATTACTAATAATTATTTTTTTACTTTTAATTTACGACGGCCAATATCGTCATTGCTTATTATTTTATTTACAGCATTGATGCTCAAATAACAAAAAATACTGCGGTAGTTAAGTGTTATTAATTGTAATGGATGAGTATTGATATAACCAGGAAGATCTACCGCAACTATGCAGCTTTTTACTTTAATTGTTGTATTTTTAACACTTTTTTCCCCGGCAAAAACCCGCCTTAAGCGCGCGGAGGCCAATTTTTATGAGTTCATAATTTGCGTTACAAATTAGCGTCAAAATGCATTCACTTTGGGCTTACAAAACATTATCGTCTCGTCAATTTTGAGTATTTTTTGCGTGCACAATCGTTTGATTTTGGCTTGTAATTAATGAAAAGCCTTGAAATACATCACTCACAACTGATGTGATGTTTAACCTCATGGCTACGCAACAAAACACTATAATCGTGGCGACGTGAAGGAGATGTTAGTTTACTGCAAATACAATGATTTAATGTCATTGCAATCGAGTTTATTATTGCAATGTGATCAAATGTAATTTTCTTTTTTACAATTACAATTTAGCGTATGTCATTCGACTCTTCGTCATCTATATCCACATCTATCTATGCGGAATGAGGATAGAGCTTTTGTCGTTTCGAGTACTTGGACGACTTCTTGCGTCATCTGGGTGAGCCAAAGCGGGAGCCCTTATTCTCTGAGTGATACGGTGACGTGTGGTCGATGATTCGGAAGCAAATTGAGTTTTTTTTCAATGTGTATTTTATGAGCAATTCTGCCTGAAAAATTGGCATTTGGTGTGGGTGATTTTGTACTGTAAAAAAACATTTGGCAACAGCCCTATTCAAATTCAAATCGGCGATTGCTTCATTGTTAAGCGACGGTATTGTAATTTTCTCTATGAGTCGTTTTATGTTCCACTACTCCATTTTTAACTACAATTTTCGTTCTGTATAATTGTAGTGAATGTTGATTTTTACGTCACCACGCAATAAAGCCTCTGCAACAACAGAAGAAATTTTATTGCCTATTACACGTTTAGACTCAAGATTGAGGTCACTTTTTTGTTATATAAGTAAATAAATTCGCATGCCACCCATTGACCACAGCTGATTTCGATCTCTGTACATATAAAAAAAATCATTGAAGGCGCGTGGGTAACCGGCCTAGAAGCGAGTCATAATGCTGTTACCGGAAGGCCATGAGTTCGTTTCCCTCAAATTGTTCATCGCCAAACATTTTGATATCTTTTATCAACGCCATTTTTTAACATGCAAGGTGCCCAAGTCACGAAGGTGATTAGACAGATTATGTCATCGTGATACGGTTGGGATTATACCATTGTTGTTTTACACATGTCTTTGCCATAAACAAATCTAGTAATATCTATTCAATGTTGTCAGCTAATATTTTTTGATGATTTTGATCAATATTCGTTCACGTGTAAAAAATCAGGTCACTTTGCTACGATTGCATTTTGTGTTATTATTTTTGACTGATTCAATCACTAACGATATTGCATCATCTTTAAATGGGTGTGGGGGGCAGAATATGTCTAATTTTTTTTTAATATGATAGGTGATCTGATAAATAAGAATTGTCCGCATTTAACGTTAAACATAATTAATTAGTTTTACCCTTAGCCCTTTGCACTCGAGAGGTGACTCTCACTCACCATATGATTTGATGCCGTAACTCTATAGACGACTTTTGCTCACCGCTCGGTTTGATGCAGTAACTCGATGCACAGCAATGACTGTTTACATTTAATTCCTTTCAAATAGATATAAGATTTTCTTATCTGAAATTAATTCGCAGCCACGAACCGGACTGCATGTTTGGCATTAGTTCGAACTTGACAGTCGTGGTAGAAAGATTACTAAGATTTTAATCGAAAAAGCATCGAGTGCAAAGGGTTAATACACTTTTTTGTGAAAAATGGACGAATGAAACTCAAATATGTTGTTGGTGCATTGTGAACAACTGTGATACATCGATTTTCTTCTATTTGCTATTTTTTTCGTGTAAAACTAGGGCTTCTTCAATATATAAAGTATGGTCTTTCTTCCTGGCATTGGAAAAAGTTCTACTAGGGAAAGGGGATACAAATTGATGCATTTGAAGAAAGAAGTATTAATCGAAAGCCGTAACTGAGAGATGTGTTTTTTCGCCGTACTCGAGCTACAATTTATTGTACCCGAGGAACATCAGTGTCTCGCAACTGGAATCTTTCTCTGAGAAATCGTAAATAAATATCTTGGATAATATCATCTTCCACCTGTTATGCCTTCTTCAGGTCTGATAATGAGCAGACTCAAGAGCCGTCTGACATAAAATGAAGAATAAAGAATGGGTGGGGTGCAACTTGCGGGAAATAATTGCCCCAGGAGTCCCCGCATCCTACGCATCGGTTGTTTACATGCACTTCTTTTTGCACTTGATATTGAAAGTAGCATGCGACTAGCGAGTTACCTAAGTAAATGTATATATCAGGCGCTTTCTCTTTCTCGATAATAAAGTGGGCTTAAAAATTGTACAACATTTTTTTGTAAGGCAGTGAAAAACGAACACAACTTTTCTGAAAGCTTTCTAAAGTACACAGGGGCCAGTACTTCTTTTCTATATATGATCCAGGGTCAAGACTTACGTGACGTGTAAAAAGTTTAGCTTAGAATTGCTCCTCTACTCGTAGTGATGTATTCTCGGCGTCGTGCCTTTACAAATTCTAGATTCGGAGATCCATCTTTCCAGTTCGATAAGTTCCAAATGATATTAAAGGCAATGGAAGAGTATCATTATCATTACAAAAAACGTTGGTTATATCTGCTCAATTCAGGTATATTTGGTTTCATCGTGTTCTTTGAATCCCTTTGTGGATAATGCAGGTTTTGCTTAAAACTTATAATTTTATTCAGGGCCGTAACAAGAGGGTGTCAAAGTAGGAGCCCGCAACTGGGCTTGACCAAGTCGAGAGTTGCACATGGTTTTTATTTTACTTGACCATTCTTCTCTTCTCATCGTACTCCTCATGGCTGAGGATCGTGACTCCGACTATGAGTCGACCGTGGCACCGATGAACGTCCTCCAATTTTCTCTATGGCCCGCAGAACGAAGTGCTTCCACTATTGGAAGGCCGGTGGCACTCTTGATTTGGTCAGACCAGCGGGTAGGAGATCTTCCTCTTCCGCGGCGACCTTCCACGTTTCCTGTTACCACCAGCTTTTCCAGGTTGTCGTTGTCTCTGCGAGCAATGTGACCGAAGAATTGCAGAACGCGTCTCAGGCATACGGTCGAAAGTCTGATTTTTATTTTTAATTGATTCAGGATTGATATATTGCTACGTTTAGCCGTCCATGGGATTCTCAGCATTCATGAATCAACACTGATTGACTCTGTCCGTTTTTATAATACATACTAAGTTGTTTAATCCTTCTTTTCTTCATTTTTATTTAAACATTGGGCTGACCCAAGCCCGCAATAAAATAAAGACAACGATTATAAAATTTAAACAGCCCACTCAATCAATCTTCTTCGGACAACTTCGTTTTTTAATGAGAGTTCGTTCTGTATATATGTTCGGATATGACGTCCGATCGTGAGGTACTCATTCGTCATGTCAGCGGTCCGAAAAGTGGACCGGTTGGACACATAGACCTTGTGGCCACTGCGTCCTCTTTTAGAGCTTTTTGCGCCATTTTCGGCGCGATAAATGTGTACATGGGGCCTTTTATGATATGTATAATTACGAAAGGCTCCCTCAGAGGCTAACTTATAATACATAGATGGTTCGAGCCAAATGAGGTAGCGAATGAGTCTAGACTTCCTCCCACCCATAAAAACTATATATTTATTTATTTTACTAATTTATGCTGCTATCTTAGCTAGTTTTATGTTACAAAATCTAGCTAATTTCTCCCCCGCGTTCAGAGCGAAAGTGACCACTCGAAGTTGAGAATGACTCCCCGAGAGTAGAATTTAGCTCGGATTTAATATTAGTTGAACTGATAACCAATTTTTTCCATGTTTACAAATTCACTGAGAATGCTCACTTATTGGTGGTCGCCAAACAAAACAGTGTCTTCAAATTCACTAATTTTTGTGATGTTATCTATGTAAGACTAGCATCTAACTCTGTTACGTTTTTTAGGTACCATTCTAAGACAGCCTTGCCATGTGACCTGCCCATTGTCATATCATGCGCTTCATTTTAAAAATAATTTTATATGCTTGTGTACAATCGTCTTGGTTATTCTCAGCATTCCATGGCCATCTGCATAGTCCTCAAGCTTTCACACTTTTGAAATTCTTACGCTTTTCTCTGTAAAGACAAAAGGGGACACGTTAACTTAGTGCGAGGCCCATCTTTCCTCACATCTGCAGTCCAAATTTTAGTCATATATATATATAGTTTTAAATTTGAATTTTGGTTTATAGGAAAGAAGTCGACTATAGACTGGATGTTAAATTAAGATCTATCATATCGAACAATAGGATTCCATCCGATTTCCAATTATTCCAACTATGCTTAAATTGTCATCGAACACATTGCATAATAACTGGGAGACTTCGTTAATAAAACGATCGAATTAAATCGTTCATAGCTTTTTACGACATGTGTATTGTGTATGATTAGAAAACCTCTTCAGTGTGTCGAATTCGATTCTGTAAAAGGTGGCTAAACGGTCGAATTGAATATTTTCGACGATCGAGCACGTATTTTTTATTCATTCTGGTGTGCCATTTACATTGAGAACATCACGTATAGAATTACAATCACACTTCGTGCTTCCTCTATCATCTCAAGGTGTAACCACAGTTCAAGGTACGACTCGTGATATGCGCTCGAAAACCAATGGAAATAACGCTGAAAGAAGTCATTTGTACATCCAGCAAAAGAAATGTTAAACAAGACCATATGCTGAAATATTCGCTAAAATTCCTATTTGGAAATTCTATTTGAATTATGCATATAGTACAAAATAAGAACAGCGAATTCATATTTTTGCAGAAAGAAGGCGGGGATGATACAATGCTTTTTGGAAAAATGATATTATCAAATTTCAACAAGCGATGAAAAAAGAAACAAATTTAACAATGAAGTAACAAACTCAATCTGGATATTGAAAATGAAGATGTCATTAAACGTTTTGGAAGTGTCGTGGTAAAACACACGAATACAACATTGATTGAATTGGAATAACAATGAGTTGATGAAGCTTTTGGGTAAATTTTCGTAAATGTTCAGGTAAGATAGGGTAAACACCTCAACTGCGAGACTCTGATGTCGAGGACCCCTTACTTTGAGTGTAGCTAAAATTATCGTAAGGATAACAAAGAGGATACATGTTCTCTCAGCGTCAGTTCTTGATTGACTCTATCTCTCTGAAAACTGTTATATCTCCATGGTTATTTTATCTAAGAAAGTATTTTTTAATTTCGATTGTCTTGTCATTGAATAAAATTCCCTAAAATCATAAATAGACGATGATCGAAAGCGCTATATCCTCCACATTAATCAATATAGAAATAAAGCTTCTTAATTTAATTTCTCTTTCTCAGAAATAAACCTCGGGTATAGGCTTAAACTTTTTAGGTTCAGATTGGAGATCATTTTAAAAATTTAATCTGTGCTGACTTCTACTGTATACGCATCAAATTTTCTAACGACTTCATCAGAAATGAGTTTTTAATCACCATCTACCAAGTGACTTATGCAATCATCATAGAGATCAGATGAAGATTTTTGGAGAGACCTTCATTTCGTTGATTAATCATGATAATAATTGCGTATTATAATATACTGCTTGCGATGTCTTTTGAGATTCAATCTCATATATTTTATATTATACAGTTAAATATTATGTTATGTACAAAAATACAACGTTAACTGTGCAGTTTCAAATTAATAGATATATAAGACGTTCTCCGAAAAATGATTTAAGTGATATAACATAATCATCTTTCGATTTGAATTTAGGTTGGGCTGAAACGTTTAACTTTGATCGTTTATGTTTTTTGTCCCTCAGCATCACAATGATATCAAAAATTGAATCGCTGCTCTTCATGATTTCCTATAAGCCGATTTTGATTTGTTCATAACGAATATTGGTAACATGTTCTATTGTAAAATTTCAGTTTCGAAAAATGCGAAAAGAATAGAATTATATAAGCCATTGTAACGAATAGAATAGAGCCTATCCGAAATTTGCGAATAGCACTTCTATTTTCTATGTGAACCGAAAAAAACTTCTCTCGAAAACGGACCAACGCAACGTTCAACAAATCTTAGCAAAGAAGATCGCTATCGGAATCGTTATGAGCAGCCGATTGTGCAAAAGAGGAAAGAGTTCGTAAGAAATGACAAAGAAATCGTGAACTTTCAAATTGCGTAACCAAATAGGAAAACAATTAAAGCGTACACAATTTGATAAATCTTCACAATCGAGACGAATTCAAATCAAGTCTACGAATAATTAGTTTACTCAAATTTTAGGAAGAAATGCTAAATATCCTTTCCCGTGTAAATCATCAATTCTTAAGATCCACGTGTTAATTATGTCGTAAAATAATCTATCAAAATTAATCACAAATACACGTTTGAATCATAAAGTACTATAGCGTGTCAATTGATTAAGGACTTATTTGATATTTTTAATGTTTACAACCATTTATTTGACATCTTAAAGAATTTTTTCAATATTTAATCGATCGCATTTACGAATAAGACTACGTGGCTGTTCAAAGGATGAGTATTTGCGTAAAATAAGTGCTTATTTAGATAGATCTTGATACAAATTTAAAACGTCATCACTCTGACGATTTTTAAAGAGTAACCACCTTGGACTCGGACGATGGCATTGTATATGGTGTTGAACGTGTTGCACGCTAACGCATTAGATTTTAATAGTCTTTAAGCTATCAATGTAAATGATCGGATGAATATCTAGAAACGATATATTTTAATTTAAAAAAAACTCTTTCGTATAGGCTTTGTGTGACAGTTATGAGCATTAGAGTATATTGGGTCTGCAACCTAATTGATTGTATATCCACGTCATGCATATTTTAATTTATTTTGATTTTCCAAATAAGATTTAATACATTTTGACCCGTGTAACTTCTTAATTTTTAAAATTTTAATATATGAGCTTATCCCGAAAGTAAGTGTACCAAATGTTTATATTCATTTGATGAGCCGTGGCACAAGCTTCTTTATACCCTTCTTGAAGAACTCTCTCGCCAGCTGCATCCCCCACTTCAGAACCTCTTCTGCATCTGCTCGTCGATTGAAAATTTAATTCCAACCAAGTGTTCTTTCAGGGAGCGGAAAAGATTTATAATCTGAAAGCGCTAAGTCAGGGGAAACGGGGGGTGGTTAAAAACATCCCAACCAAATAAGTTCAAGAGCGCCTTGGTGGCTAAGGTTGTGTTAGGACGGGCGTTGTCATGCAACAAGCACACTCCTCTCGTCAGTACACCCCTCTTTTTGTTTTGAATGCTTCTTTTGGGTTTTTTTAGGCTCTCACAATATCGTTGTGCATTGATGGTCTCTCCCTAAGGCAGAAATTCGATCAAAATGATGCCTTTTCGGTCCCAAAACACTGAGGCCACTGACACCACTGTGATGTCTATCTTTTTGGCTCAGCCGTGTAATGAGCCACCCACTTTTTATATCCAGTCACAATAAAGCTCAGATAAGATTGTCACTTTCCAATTTAAATCGAGCAAGAAACATCTTTCACGCAATTGGATACTACAACGTAAATTTATGTACTTACCGTGTTCCTGCTATGCTCGTTTTGTCAGGAGACCCCCCCCTCTAAAATTGAGTATAGCCAACCTTTAAAAAACAAAACAAAATACAGCCCGTTATTGTCACAGTACACTTACTTTCCGGATATTCCTCGTAAAAAAAAAAAAAAATTAAAAAAAACGATCAATCGATATTCTCAGATTATTGCTACTCTTTTTAATCACATTTTCAGATTGTTACGTTTTAATATACTTTTATTAATTAAAACTCGTTTTAGACTTGCAAGAATATTAAATCAATATTGTACTATTTTAAGCTGACAAAATGTTACAAATTGACTTTGTACGAAATTTTCCTCACTTCTCTCTTCTACAAACATTCACCCTCGTTTCTTCAGGATCATTTTTATCTTAAAAACTCAAAGCAAAACATGTTTAGTATTTAAATTTGTATTGTATATTTATTTATTCGTAGAAATCCTCTCTAATCTCCAATGATGAATTATGCAATACTCTTTCAAAATTTCTACAAAATTGATGATACTCTCCCATGTTTTTTCATTGTTCTTCTAACACTTCTTAAACTATATGAATGTGTTTTCGATTTAAGATGTCGACAGAATCTTTCGGTACCGATGACGATATCCTTTTTTTTTAAATTTTGCTCAACTCAGCCATCGTGACGTATTTATTTTCGAGGGCGCTGCAGAGGCGTAATGAAATTTCAGCACTCCCACGACATCTAACAGCCTCCGTATGCTCGTGAGTTAGTCTTTAATTTAATATGGTGGTCTTAATACTATTGTTGCTGACCTTATTTGTATACTATTTTAAAAGCCAACATTTTTAGGCCTTTTTAAAAAAAAGGCATTTTATTTATTATTTATTTATAAACCTTTATTCAATAAATATAATATAGCAAGGTAAAATGGTGTATCAATATACACAATTACATAAAAATGGATTAACAATTTAAGTCTTAGATTACTATCCTTATCTTAATTACAAGTATATATTTTAGTTATAATAAATTTTACATAATAAGAGTTAATTTAATTTTTGTATATATATAGGGGGAAAAATAGGAGACTTAAAACCCCTTTGCGACATTCCTTAAAAACTATCTTACAAACTAAACAAAATAAATAATTTAATCAATCAATCATATATCCTTCATACGTCGCGCATTCATGACTATCAACTATAGTAAAATATGTTTGGGCATTTTGTGAACGTATCTAAAATTATTGTTTTGAGTGGTATATTCGCCGAGTGTAGATATGAGATGATTGGTGTGATTTGGAATTTTTGAGTAAAAATTGAGTGTTAGCTTATGAAAAAAATTCTTTATAAGAGGAAGCTTAATTTTATTGTGAAAACGTTTAAGATTAGTGTATGGAAATGTATTGAAAACAATTTTTATGGCTTTGTTTTGTACGATTTGAAGTTTATTGTAGTTGGTGTTGCATATATTGCTCCAGACGGGAGCGGCGTATGTGAGTGTAGGTCGAATCAGCGTTTTGTATAATAAAAATTTGTTAGAGGCCGAGAGAGCACTGCGCCGACGAAATATGGAGTGCAGCGCCCCCATAGCTGCTAATCCGCGGGCACGAGTCACCGACACCTGTGCTCCCCACCTCAGTCATTAAATATCAAAAAACAGTCAAAAAAAAGGCATTAAATACGCTTGATTTTGTGCTTTAAAGCTCGATATAATTTTTTTTCATGACTCTTAAATGAACATTTTTCAATATTATCTCATTCTGGCTTTTGACTCTATGAATCTCTAATTTATTTCTTTGACCATTTGCATATCGTGGTGCTTGTGATAAATCAAAGTGTTAAACAACCGACAGCCATAAACACTAAACTGCAGAACTAGGACCTTTCCAATAACCATTCACAGGAAGGGGTTACATCCAATTTGTCTGTATCATAGATTCACCTCTTCGTTCGCTCGATACAAAACTCGGAATAGCAAGACCTCCGAGTTTCATTTAAAATGCTCACCCAGTGGACCATCTGGATGAATGCTCCTCCCCCTCGCAAGGGCGATACTGGGCTAAAGTGAAGTCCTACGTAACGCAAAAATACATCTTGGATTCGCTCCTATACCAATTGAGGATGTATCCCCGTCCACGTGCAGTTACCCCGGCGAATTCGAGATAGGGTGGTTTCCCCATTTCGAGTTGACCCTCCCAGTTCGGTGAATAAAAAGCAATATAGAAATCAACGGTTGAAGAAAATTTTATCGTTGCCAAGTGGAATTCTTCCTTTGTCGATCTTCCGGGGTGTCTGCATGATGTTCCTCTCGTGCTTGTTCTGTCCTTAGTTTTCAAGCTGCTAGGCCAGTAATATAGAATGAAATGTCTCACATAATGCAAATGCATGGTGCATGCAAATGCCCCAAAGGGGAAGGAACTATAAAAAAACTAAGTAGTCTTTCGTGAATGACTAAGAATATTAAGTAGTGTTTCGTGGATATATTCTTTATAAATACGTAACTTTTTGTATTTGCAATGGCCAGAAGCTCTAGGTAGTATTTCGCAATTGTGGAATATATGAGTGATCAATATTTTATAGATATGTTAAACATGGAAGTATATTTCTTTACGCAACCTTATATGCGTAGGCGTAATTAAGATATAGCTAGGACAGTTTATAGAAAACCATTAAAATAAGTAGGACTTCGAACCGGAACGAAATCGAAAATCGAAAAATTCTGCAAAATTTTTCATAATTTTATCAACCCCTAGATTTGCCACCTAAAGAGAGCCTTCAAATATTAATACAAATATTTTTAATAAAATGCGTATAAATATATAAATTGTTTCTATGGAAAAAATACTAACTAAATTTGTTTTCAATATTAAACATTTTCTTATATAATTTAACTTAAAAATAAAATATGTAATAAAAATTATGTTCACATATATTTTTTGACTTCGACTTAATTCTGGTGCACCGCCACGTTTTCCCATGACCATAAGTGCACCGTGACTTCAAAAAGGTTGAGAGCCACTGCTTTAAGTAGTCTGTCTGTTAAAAAGCATTAGTCAAACATCAAACAGAGTTTTTTTAAAATGTAGTTACGACAATTCATCAAGTCTTAAAATTCCACCCCCAAATCAAGAACCCCTCTATATAAATCTGTTAGCTTTTAACAGTTTATTCGTGATGAATTTAGCACCCATGATCGTTTGAAAATACCATCTCATCTGTTCGATTCGCTTCATGACCTGCTCATGCAAATTTCGATTGCTCCTCTTATGAGTCGATTTTATGACTCAACAATTCCAGCGGTGGTTTTCAATTTTTAAATACCGTTCTCTTGATGACAGACGTTTAGGATTGCATCATCATTGAGTATGGAGACAGAATGGAAGACCAGCACCAGTGATGCAACCTCGAAAAACGATTTGAGCCTCCTCTACAAAAAATAAATAAATTGGAAGTCCGGTCATCACATGGACACGGCCAGTCTTCCATAACCAGTTCTATTGGATTATTTGACGTTGAAAAATATTTACCGTTAAAATTAATTTAATTCCATACAAACGTTCAAAGTGTAAAAATCAACATATTAAGGCAACTATTATAAAAACTTCTTATAATGTGTACTGGCGAAGTCCGTTATTAAAACGAGTAACTGTATAATATTAAACATATACCGATCAATTTCAATAGTATAGAACAGACAGACATACAATAAAAATCGTCTGGCTTGCTAGATTGCTGAGATATAATAGTAACATATTTTTTTTGCTTATATGATAATTTGGGGATTCGCCATTGTACGACTTATGGAATTGCTCAATATTTGTAATTTATCAATAGTCATTAAAACGTGTTTTTATTTATACTAAATGGTTTTTAATTTGGAATTTGATTTGTAGCTATGAGTATTAGCAGCTTGACGTGTTCTTTTCATGTTGACAGAAGGCAATACTAATAAGTTATATCGGTTGTGTGGAGAAAGTTTTCATAAAGGCTTCATTACATATACCTTATTTCATAACATGGCGCCACGGTACTTAATATCAGCTTTGGGTCTTATTGTTAAAAAAATAATCTGGAATTCACCCAATACCATTGCCAAATAAACAAATAAGCTTTAGATTCTGGTTACAATCCAAAATAAAATAGCACAAATGCTTGATTTAATGTTTTTCATGGATCATCATTTATCATCTCCGCATAGAAAACTCATTGTAAAATGATATTGTCATTTTTTTCTTTATAGGGAAGTCACTTAATTAGAGTATCGATATCGAAAGTACTGATTACGTGCTGCGATAGCATTTCCTATTTTCTACTAGACGTGCGTATGTATTTTAAATTTTCTTACTGTGTTAACATGTCGTTCACAACTGTTGATGAAAGATTATTCAATAGACTTGTACTTAAAACGTGTATATCAATGTAATTGCATTGAACTACAGGTTGATAAAACTATAACATTTTTTAAGATTACATGACAGCTTTAATTCGTATATCATCCGTGTGTCTTACCACATGACCTGCCCGAAACTATTACAAACATTTTATTTCAGGTCCAGATATCCCAAACATATGATTATTTTCGGCATAGAGCTTATTAACTGTTTCATATGTTTCATATCGTTGATGCTTCATATGATTTCCAGCCAATTTGAGTTTTTAGATATCGAGGTATATCTTATGTAAAAATGTAATCAGTACACCTCTTCAGGAGATGGCACTGCTAATTTATGCATTTTTATTAAGCGATTGATGCTATCGATTAAAGCATGTCTTTAACTGGTACTAATAGCCACAATTTGACGTGAAAATATCACATCCAATCAAGATAAGTAGAAATGCTAATGTGGACCTGAAAAATAAACACGTTCATCAGATAACAGTGAGCATTCGCGCAGTAATTGTATATTAAAAAAAAACAAGACTTTCTATTGCAATTTTACTTGGGTCGATGAGATTGCTTGAAAGAAATTCGACCAAAAATGTTATGCTTTAAGTACACGTATATGCGAATTGAATTTTATGAAAGTGAAATTTGCAATCGTTGAACAGATATTTTCCTAAATTTTGTATTTTTTGATGTGGCTGTGGATATCATTTTTCTGAAATAAGTGCTGAAAGAATCATATCATATTTGAGCTGAAGTTTCAAATATGATATGACATTGAAGGCAACAGATAGAAAATACTAAAGCTTCTATTAGGTCCTATGGGATCACAGACTCTGTCTAATTATTATGGTAAAATGGCATAATAAGTGTTATTAATTTAACTGAAATTAACGTTAAACAATTATTGTACAATTAATTTCAAAGCGTTCTTCGTTGCTATGAATTATAAACCCCCAAAATGGTTCCTACACACCCCCAGAGATTCTTATGATCGTGTCCTTGTCTTTAAAGGCTTAATATACATAGTCACCCATTTTTATTAATAAGCCAGACCGAATGTATTATTTGCACATTGTGTAATTTATCGACTAGAAAATGTTATTAAATATATTAATAAAGTCAAAATTAATGTCTGAAATGAGAAATTATTGCCCTGCCCTCTTTGATTGAGTGCTGGAATTCCTGGAAAGTAATGAAAATGATTTGCGACTCAATTTAATTAATTAAAAAATGGCTTATATGACTGAGTTATTTGCCAAATTCAACGAAACTAATTTAAAGCTAAATTAAATTTCATCAAAATTAAAAAATATAGTATGTGTTTGTATACTTGCAAAACTTTTTCTATACAAACAAAACTTAGGTAGATGAGAATGCTTTAAGTTTTTAAATATTGTAAAATTGCAAAAACAGGATGATGATTCCTTATCGTCAATATTAAACGGCTCTTCAGACCAGAGATTCAAAGACATTCTTCGCTTGGCTATCCCCAATTGGGTGGAGATAAAACCAATGTTTGAACAAGGATACTATCAACTCTGGTTATAAAATCAGATGCAAATTGCATATCCTGCATTATAGGTCACTGCACAGAAATTGTTGATTGCTTTCCCGCCTTCCTATTTAGTAGCACG
Source organism: Stenopsyche tienmushanensis (assembly GCA_008973525.1). NCBI lineage: Eukaryota > Metazoa > Arthropoda > Insecta > Trichoptera > Stenopsychidae > Stenopsyche > Stenopsyche tienmushanensis. Next base: position 592,790 of record WACJ01000015.1, read on the forward strand.
TGGATACAAACATAGAGCCGAACATAAATACTCTCATATCATACTGTTTTTGTATCTTAAAGTAAAAGCTATTATTCCAATGAACACTACTTTAAATATCATTCATATTTTACTTTTAACTTTACCATTTACCGTTCAAGACATCAAATTTAAATTTGTATTTTTTTTTTTGCATTATTTTATTATGCAGTCATGTAGAGATATTGAACTTGGTTGTTCATGGTCAAGTTTTTGCTATAAGAATCCGTGAGTATAGTAAGTTTGGATACTACTGCAATAAGCGATAAAATGCTATAATCGAGAAAAATCTTTATGAATCGCTTGTTACTATCTTAATAATTTAAACAAACGCCTGTTCTCAAGACAACACGAACAATCGAGCTTCGACTTCTAGACACTCATGCTGTTTTTAAACCTTCGTAACAAACTGATATGGTAAATTGTGAGCAGAAAGAAGTGCTTTTTAAAAAAATATAGCATTATTATTCGTGTGTATTTAAATTTATATTTTTATTATCATACAAGTTTTATTTTAATTTTATATAATAATTTTAAGTAATGCTTATATATGACACAAAAGGTTATACCCGTACAATAAATAAACTTTTGTGAAAATGGGTACCTTGTATAATACATTCGATTTTTTTTAAAATGTTCATCTCGTTCTATGCCGAATTCCCAACAAGAATTTAAACGTGTATGGGTGCCTCTACAAAACGATCTTGCTATCAATATATGAGTGCATGATGAGACGCAAGAAACCCGTCTCTGCCTCTAAATTTCCATACCCATGGGGTATGAAAATGATGGAAGAGTGATGCTTATGTCATAGTTGCTAAAATAAACGTCTGGTCTCAAAACAATATGGACAATAGGTTTTATTAATACGCGATACATAAGCCAGGCTAAGTTTGGTGATAATATTCCTGAAGACGATAAGAGTGATATCAGAACGAACGTGAATCTTTGAGAAGAATTGGGAAAATATTGAGAAAATTAGTTCTGAGCGAGTCGTCAAATAGCTTTCAGTCTTTGGATCCGACCAATCGTCTTGGCCTGCGGAAAAACTCGATCTTCCTGCCGACTTTCCCAATCTCCTAAATGTGGTATTTTTTCGACGTAATAAAGACTTGGAACTAATAGTGTTAATGTAGTGGGTCAAACAGATTTGTTTTTAGGCAGAAAATTATACGGGCATTCTATCTTCCTGTTTTTTTTTTGCTTATTCAAATTCTCTCTTATAGAACTTGTTTGTCATTGTACTATTTATACACATTGAACGTCCCAAATGCATGATTTTTTAAAAAATCTTCGGTTGTTTATTCTTATCCGTGTTATTTGAAATTGGACGGTTCCCAAGTAGCTGATAAACCGACTTTCTTTTCCATTGTCTGCCGAGAGCTCTCAGTCACGACTCCCACAAAGAAAACTCTTGCAAGTAAATCCTCGACATGTGTCGTTTTATGGCACGTGTTATGTCACGAAGCACAAAGCAAAGAAATGCTCTACAAATTCCATCATTATCACATTAAGCCAGAGGAAGATCTCGCTTTGTATCATGGAGCTGAGATTCGCGACATTTCAACACGTGGAAATTGAAATGGTCGCAATTATATCGTCAATCATGGTGTTTATGAAACAATTTCGAGAGACGTGTTATCTGTCAAAAGCGACAGGTATAACTCATTGACTTTTTGTCGGCTCAATTCAAGAAAATATGTTTTTGCTAATTGTTAGATAAACAACAACTTTCTACGGCTTTGTCCACGCACAACAATTTTTTCGTGGCTATCTATATATCACGGGGATTACAAAAGTTTGACACTCATCTTTTATTCAAACGAAGAATTTGGAAAAGAATCGACAGATTCACGCCTTAACATTCAATCACAAGGGAAACGAGCTTGCGATGTGGAATATTAAGGATATCTGCAATATTTATCTGCAAACAATTTTTTGACACTAGGTTTACCGCACTCGTAAATTTGAGCTTTATAAGCAAAATAACAAAAACCATTACTATTACTTATATAAAATATACATCCAAATTTATGTCCCTCTCAGCTTTATAATTTAGAAGTTATATATGATACCAATAACTCGTCAATTTGGCGGGTCGACTAATTTCATACTTATAATAAACCCACTTTATTCATAAAAATATTTCTCCTGTAACAAATGCATAACTAATTAGAACCTAAACAACGAATAATAATCATTATTTCTTGGAGAACTTCTTTCCAATATGTCGAACCAAATATTAATACGTCGACTCGAGACCGCTCTGTTCAAAATTCCAAAGACAACAATAACCAAATGTGTTGAAGCAAATATGAAATTGAGATCCCTGAATCTGAAAGTGAAGAGATTAATAAATATTAACATAGTGAAAAATAATTCGAAATGTACACGTACCGTGTGGTACGTACCGTCTGGTAATAAATGAGAAGGGCGTGAGCAACCCATATACAAGTATCCATGTGAGAAGCATGCACGCATACCCTGTGTGTTCCTGTGCTTTGTTGATACTCGTACCGGAAACTGCACACATTTCAACTCAAATAGCATATCAGTAAGAATCATTAGAACACAACAACATCTCCTTGAAATTTTTCATTTCAAACTATAGCGAATTTAGGCGAAGCTTAGCGCAGACCACCCGGACTGCAAAGTATTAATGTTTTGTAAATTTTATTTTAAATTTTCGTCGATAGTGTTTTCTTCCTTAATATATATATTTTCAGACCATGATAGCACCGATTATCAGAGTTGATCGATTTTTGGAGTTGGTATCCAGGAATTTATTTTGTTATTCAATGAAAATCGCTCTAAAGCATTTGAACTCTTGCAATATTAGGCATTGCAAAGCTTGCCGGGTACTCGCTTTATTTAAAAATACAATAATTATTAATTTATTTTTAACATAAATACGCAATTAAAAACGATGTGATAGAGGCCAAACCGAATTGATCCAGATATGAATTAAAATGATGACGTTTGTGTGTTACTGCCTCACGGTATAGTCCACCGAAGACCGAACACTTGGCAAATACACAACAAATCGACTGTTGTATTGCTTTATTTACCTTAGCAACCACATAACAAATTGTATACAAAAACAATATTTTTACTATGCCTATGTTATTTTCACAAGTATAAACAATAAGATGACAAAGTTTCATCGCAATCGGATGAACGATATGGCAGCGTATGAAATACGAACAAACAAATATTAATTTTTATATATTAGAAGATAGCCAAGCATATCATACGAAATTATTTCATTTTATGAACAATTTATTCTTTCAAAAGCTCGATGCCGATTTACACAATATATGCTAAATAAGCCAGTTGATGTTAAAATGAAATATATTATAAAATTTTGAAATTGTATGCAGATTAATGCAGGGATGAACGATTAGGCCAGGATATGACGACACATAAAGGCGTTATTCCACTTGCCAGAATGAAGACGATATCCAATTTCTATCTTTTTATTATTTTAAAAGCTTTTCATATCCATCTCAACAGCTCATGATACATTTGTGACTATTTAATTTACATACATTTAGCTCGACATCATTCTTATATTGATTTAAAAAAAAACAATCATGACCTGAGCAGGTCATCGTTTTTAAAGGCCACTCGCTGTTTCAAATTACAAATTAATAAATGCTTGAGTTTAACTTAAATTAAATCAATATCTGCCCAAATTGAACCGGTATTATCAGCAATTTGACAGCTACAATGGAAAAAATTGATAACATTTAGTCTGGCAGATCTTATAGTTTTGGGATCAAAGAGAAATTTTCAGTTTTATTTTATTAACTTTAAAAAGCAGCATATTAATGTGAAATAATAATTGATATTAAAGTAAATTTGATTTAACCCCTAAAGGAGTACTATCCCAGGGCCTGGGACCCTCCTTCCACTATTCAAAAAGAGCACTCTTGTACATTGAGCTCAGAGACAGACAGACAGAGTGAGAACGTAGCGCAGTTCGGGAGACAGAGACGGAGAGCTTCCCCGCATACATCGCACGATTGTATAGATCGTTAGCCCAAATTTATCGATTAATAATGATTTCGATTTCTAGTTTGTTATTTGTTTACGCAAAGAAATGACCGAATATTGTGTGCTATCGACAGTGTTTATTTATTGAATTTATTGCCTGTTCGTCGTTGCTTGTTGAATGAGTCTTTGTCCAATTATCATTTCATTCTAAAGTAGGAGCAAATGAATCGATTTCTTGTGTATTTTTATGTAAAAAAATGACGTGGTCTTATATGCTATCAACAGTACTTATTTACAATTGACTCTGCCTCGAATTCAATATCTTATGCTGATAGGAGCTGACAGAAAGTAATCGGTGTAAAGTGATTATAGCATCAACGACTTCATTGATTTTAAATTTGCTCACTCCTCGAAATTGTTCTGAAAATATAAAATTTTATTCAGTTAGAAGAAATGATTTTAATAATACATTAATATTGTAGAAATAATGTTAAACATATTATTACTAAGCATGCTTGTGTGAAGAAAATATATCAGAACGGAGACAGTATGTAAATATTTTTTTAGAAAAATGCTTTCATCCGTGCTATAAATGGAAGCATGATGTGGTGTTGATAGAATAATAGTATGATGAGTTCAATGTAGAGGAAATTAAGCCTTTCCACACTTGTCAGCGACAATTGAATGTATGCACTTATTTGTAAGCTTTGAATAATTACATTACCTATGTTGAACAACGACAATTATATATAAAGTAGATTTTGCTACTGAGATAAATTTTCTGTTTGTTTAGTAATGTTACTTATTCATAGAAATTAAATAATGTAAACTATAATTAGAGCTATTTTTTCTTGTTATATTTATATATTAGTGACTGAACACAATAGGCAAATGTGATCATTTTAAATTAAAATGTTATCAATGTTACACATTTTTAATGACTATACAGAGATAATCAATTAATATTAAACTTTGGTGGTTTTAATATGTTATGAATTATTTATTCTTGGAATAGTTAGTAGAGTATTTACGCGTACATATATATAATATTTATGCTAGATTTAAATATTGAACATTTCAAACCTTTATGATTTGATCAAATATATAACGTATAAGATGGTAATACTACATAAGAGGCAAATTGTGCCAGAATTCACTGTCACTTTCTCTGCACTAGAAATGCACTTGCTAACTACACATTATATATAATGGCAGTAGCAGACCTACAGTTCCATTACGCACAGTCTCGACCTTCTAATTAATAATTCTTCATTTTCAACTAGTAAACTGTAGCGTGAAATGTTAGCTTTCGTTATTCATTTACGTGATACATACACAAATCCAATATAAAATGATTAATTAAATCCTAAATTTAAAAAAGCATTAACATTCAATCTATAATTACGTTCTCTATTGATCCATTTATTTCAGTAATTTTCATTAAATCATCCATTTATCGTGCGTTAATAATTTAATTTTATATAGACACAAGCAAATACAACATGATAGTTCATCACTGTTTAATAGATTATGTATTTTAGTTGCTTAATCTTGACACAACATTATAAATATCCATAGATTTAAATTGAAATTTGTATTCTGTAATTTATTAGCATTAATATGATTTTATACGTTCATTATATAAGAATGAAGACATGAACAAATCTCTCATATGCTAATGACTATAAAGGACTTTATAGGATGGAAGTAAATGTATATTGATTGCTTAGGCGTCAAGCTTAATATGAAACGTTGTGCGCTTGAGTATATTAATTTATGAAATACATAAATTTTGAATGACCTTCGCTAGTGTCCGAAATGACAAAACAAACAATACCGATGAAGAATGATGAAGTCCTTGATTTGAAAATTGATTTCATATCACTTTTTATACAAAGCGTATGACTAACATGAACATAATTAAAATTTAGCTATAATAAAAATGTAAGTACATTCGTCAAATAATAAAATGTATTTTGATTTATTTCAGATCGCACTATTTTCTTTTGGGACATCAAAGAAATTCAATGCAAAGGTCGGAAATCTATCCGGATAAATATTGAATTTGATCACGCTACTCATATAGTATGGAGTCCCGACCTTAAAGCTTTCGTCATTCACAAGTACATAGAAAACTGCATAGAAGTATATAAAGTGGATAAGAAGAAAGATGGCTTGCCTAGCGTTACGAGCAAAGCAATAACATTTGATAAGGTAAGTTGTTTATATACAATAATTTTAATATGAATACATCTAAATTTGATGTATTAGGTAAATATAATTTTTAATATCCTATTTTTTTCACCAGGTACACATCGAAGACACGGTTGGGTTTGGAATTGCATGTAATGGTCGCTTTATGATGTCGTGCTCAGCTAAAAATGATGTTGTTATTTGGAGTCTACGAGGCGAGCAAATCGTGATGTTTGATACATATATGATGACCACAATGAAAGCTAAAATATCTCCATGTGCTCGATATGTCGTTGCATCTGGTTTCGTGCCCGATGTCAAAGTTTGGGAAATATTATTTGACAAAACGGGAAAATTCAAGCAAGTGAAGAGGGCTTTTGAATTAACCGGTCACAGTTCCGGTGTTTATGATTTTGCATTTGACGCTGGAACTTCTCACATAGCAACCGTTTCCAAAGATGGAACATGGAGACTTTACTATACAAAAAGTATTTATTGATAATAATATTAATATCACGTTTATTCATAAAATTATCTATAAATTATTATGTCTTTAATGCCTTTGTTTCAGTTGACTATGTAAGAGGAGAGATGGTTCAATTGGTAGCCAAAGGAACTTATTCTCAAGGAAGCAAACCATCGATAATTGCCCTCTCTCCAAAGGCGGATGTTATGATCATCGGTACCTGTAACAACATTGAGATTTTTGATGTAGTAAAGAATAATCTGGTGGAAACTATTGAAAACATATTTTTAGGTAAAATATTTAGACAAATATTATTAAACTACGATTTAATACCATTTTATATAATTATTATTGTTAATCTACAAAATAAATTTACTACATTTCAGATGATATTACAAATATACAGTTTTTACCATCTGGTAAACATTTTCTTGTGACGGGTGAAAATCGCATCAGAATATTTCAGAATATGGTATCTTGAAGAGCATAAAATAATCCATATTTTAAAACATGTAACAATACGCATAGTTTACAAGTAATGTGAGAAATATTTTCTTCATAATTACTATGTTCATAATATAATCAATAATAAATTTGAGACTGAGAGAACATCAAATATCCACCGAGTGCATTTATTTTCATTTTATCTTAATTATACTTCAATGATTTTGTTATTGCATTTATTTTAACTGTTTTAAAATATATTTTTGTAAGTAACCTGTAATTTCTATGACCATTTTATCCTCTTTTCCCTTTATATAATTTTTACTTATAATAAAAATAGTATATCACGAAGGAAATACTTTTTAATATTCAACGAAAGAAATATAATAATATATACAACTGTTTACCTAGTTCTTCTGGCCATTAAAATTACAAAAAGTCACATACGTATAAAGAATATATCAGTATTAGAGGTCTGCAATAGCGTGATTCGCATGTGTAAGAACATTGGGAAACATTGATCTAGATTAGTTATTCAGTATCTTTACTCTCCTTATCGAGACAGTCATGAAAGTACCCTTCGATACATTCATTCAAGAAATCCGCTGGGTGAGTGTTCCAAATGAAACTCGGTGGTTATGGTACTTTCAATATCGAACAAACGAGGAGGCGAATGTATAATACAGACGAAACGGAATGTTTGTGCCTGAATCCTAATCAATGAATGAAGCTAATTCTCAGAAGTTTAGTAATAATAAATGGTTTGTTTGTTTTATTTTTAGTCTTTAGATGTGTAATATGCAATGTATTTTCGAAGCATTTCTTACAAACTTGTCCACAGTTTGGGAGTCATTCGATATGATGTACATGTGGCATCGTATAAAATGATTTCTAAAAACTATGACAATATCTATTTGTGAAAAATAAATGTACTTGTGCTGCTTCTTCAGACAAAAATATGAATAAATCATCGTTTGTTAGCTTGACAGATACATTTATAAACACTGATGCATTACACTCTTCGTTTTATAACACTTCTTATTTTACTAAATTAATATTAATACAAAATAAGTTATGAGCATTTTCATGAAAGCCGAGCGAAATAAAAAATCGCTTGAATTCAGCAGGGCCCCTGAGTGTTAATATATTTACTATTGCTAATGGAGGAAAGTAAATCCAATTTGGTTTACCTGATTGGTGCTGATTTAAGGGACACAATTGGAGTTTTGAAAACATTGTAGACAATATTATTAATTTATCCATTATTTAGAAAAAATATTACAGTAATACCATGGCGTATCAATTATAAATGCAATTACATTTTAAAAAACTGTTTAAGCTAGAATTTAAGGCTATTATCCTTACTATAGTTACAAAAACAACATTTCATTTTAAATAATTCTACATATATTTCCAAGTCAATTAATTCTTAGGGGGGCAAGAACATAGGCTCCTTTGGATGATAGATAATTCACATCAGTACTTAATACATATCAAATCAACACTCAATATTAATAACTGGTGACGAATTCTAGACTGTTTACCGATGACAAAAATACCTGAAATTTTTGTTAGCTACTTGCGTGTTGCACAATATTTGTATTTTGAAACAAGATTTAATATTTTTTCAAGAATCGAAAATTTTAAATAGTGTAAATAAAACACAATTTAACATTTTAATCAATGATATATTTTCCTTCACTATCTACAGTTTCTCGCCATCTTACAGGTAGCTTTTTAGTTCCATTGCTGTAGAAAGACATAGGTTTTAGACACATAGTGCACTGTGATTATTAAGAAATGGAAATCTACACTGTATTTATGATTATTGAATTGATAATTGATTGTTTTACAACCACTCATGCTAAATTGGTGTGTAAACAAAAAAATAAGAAAGTCTTTTGTCAGTCACGTGGTATAGGAACTAACGTTCTGTCCAGCTCATCGTTACGAACTGTCATTTTCGATGACTCTGTGCATGTATTGGCTGCTTCCAATTGCAATTTAAACATTGCTCCGTTTAAATATATAATTATAATTTTGGACAATTACGACAATATCTTGCGACACGTTTTTTTTTCGCTTCCTGGTGATCAAGAATTTGTCAGTCAGTCAAACAGTCTCCAAAAAGCGAATCCAGCTTCTCACTGTTACGTATTTCTACGATTTACTACTTTCTATAATGTCTTCCAGATAACAACTGTCTAAATATCTTCTGAGATTGATCTCGAAACTTGCATTCCTACCCTTGTCTGTTTGCACTTGTTTATCTTCATTTGTTAATTTGACTAATGACAGAGTCAAGCTTATCGATCTAAGATAAAAACAACACCCGAGAGAAGATGCGCCAAATGTCGTCCATGTTTATCTCATGTGTTATAATACTATCGCATCACTATTCCTTCTAATTACGCTCCGACTATTAAATTTGGGCACCGTGAGAAACAATACCGATTCATGCTGGGCGACGAATGTAATAATATGGAAGTATATTAAAAAAAAAACTATATATTTGCTGGATTATATCTATTTCTTGTGGCAGTATAAACATTCAGTAATAGAAATCCATGAATAGAAAAATATGATTAACATTAAGCTGTTGAGGAGCATGGACATACATGTATGTCCGAATTCTCATGTCCCAAAAAGAGCACTCTTGCACATTTAAGCTCGGAGACAGTCAGAGAAAGAGAGAACTTAGCGCAGTTCGGGAGACTGAGACGGAGAGCTTCCTCGCATGCATCGCATGATTGTACAGATCTTTAAGCCCAAATTTATCGACTTATGATTTCGATTTCAAGTGTGTTATTTGTTTACGCAAAGAAATGACCAAATATTGTGAGCTATCGACAATGTTTGTTTTTTTAACTGCTTGCCGTTCTTCGCTGCGTGTTGAATGAGTCTTTGTCCAATTATCATTTCCTTCTAAAGGATTATTTGTGCATTGTTTATGTAAAGAAATGACGTGATCATGTATGCTATCAAATGTTTATTTACAATTGACTCTGCCTCGAATTGAAGATTGTCTTACGTTGATAGGAGCTGACAGAAAGTAATCGGCGTAAAGCGATTATGACATCAACGACTTCATCGATTTTAAATTTGCTCGCTTCTCAAAAGGTTAAAAAAGAAAGATACGTTTCACCAATCGCTTTTAGGAGCTTTTTCTCGCCAGGCCTTTATTTCAGGAATTCCACGAACATTATCAACAACAGCCATAAGATTCTGGTATTTAGCACCAATATCTAGACGAGTGATTGTTTTCAAATAATCATAAATACCAGCAAAGTAAAAATCAGCCCACGTAAGCTGAAATATAAAAATATACATTATATATTATTCACATTATATGTGTAGATTTTCGAAATTGTATTAAAGAATTACTTTTCCAAGAGCCATATGGCCGTTATTTGCCATAGCAAAGTTATCGAGTTTTCCCAAAAGGAAAGGTATTGAATCGGCTAACGCTACATATTTTGTAGCTTTTAGTGTCTCATCGGCTTCATAAAAAGCGCCCGCAACCTCTGAAAATTGAATCAAGATTTCACGTTAGTAATTAAAATATTTAGAATGTCTAATATTAGCACGGAATTTAAGCTACGGGAATATCCAAGATATTTAATATGCCTGATTTAGATAATTGTTACTATATATATATATATATATACATACTTAATCTCAAATCGTGCATGGTGTCAACGGCCATATCGATTTCCAAATTTTCCCAATCGTTAGCACCAGCCAAGCCAAATTACTTGCCTAAATAACAGGAAATGCAAGTAGACTGATGAAGGGTCTTATCATCAATTTTTAAAACTGGCATAAAAATGGCTGAAAAATAATTTGATCATAGTACCTTATATTATTTGTACTATAAAAATACATACATGATTAACATTAATGGATTCTTACAATCCTTATACTTGGGCAAATCTTCTTCCGATATGCGCACGTCTTCAAATCCAATTTTGCCATGAGATAAAAGCAACCGAATAGGTTCACCTAGGTCTTGGAGATCGAAAAAAGACAGAACGTACTTAGGTGCCATGTTTTAATTTTTTAAATCTGAAAATATAAAAAAAATCAATTTAATTATATCAGTTATTTACACTATGATTTTTTATTTTTTAAGAAGCCGTTAAATTTGCAAGAGTATTGGTCGAAGAATAATGTCAACTATTTATATTTCTTTCTATGCAAAAATAATACTAATCCAAGAATAGGCAAAATTCTTGGATTACTGTGTACCGGGAGAACAAATATGCGTGGATGAGTTGAATTTAATTTATGACATACAATCCAAATATCCAACCTAATGGGGTATCAGAGTTCTGTCTAGAGAAATATTTGATGTAATATTCATTATTTCAAATGATTGCTAGAATTCACACATAAGTTACAGATCAGAACGGGCCGGCCGGCATTTTGACACTTTCTACATTTTGACATATGAAACATTCAAGTTTATTCCCATAAGATTTTTATGCGATAGGTTCATCTTTCAAAATGAAGAACAAAATCAATTAAAGAATGGTTACAAATAAAGCAATAATTGTACACGAGAATACTTACGAAGATGATGCAAAAAGCAAGGAACGGGACTGACGATCAAAGGCCCAATGTTATTTTTAAAGCCAATGTTGCCACTCCTCAAAAATACAATATTCATCACTATCGTATACGCCGCATGCCGCACACGCGAAAAGAAAGACTCGATAATACTAAAAATTAATTCCGTAAAGAATAATTTGAAGTGCGTCTAAATATAATTTAAATTTAGTCTAATTATGTAATATCAACAAATAAAAATAAATTGTTTATTTTTTACAAAAAACAATTATATTTTTATCTTATTATTTGTATGTAATTAATTAATTATAATATATTTATTGCTATTGTTGCGTGGACCAAAATGTTCTGTCGTCGACAGTTTGGTCGGCCTTAAGCTGGCCATACTTTTTGCTGTTAAGACCCGCCGCGGACTAACCGTTAGGCGGGCAACCAAAAAGTCTTAGCGTTGTTGCAGCCTGGGGAGGCGGTTGACGGACATTTTGGCCCGCACGCATCGCCCCGCATGGAGGCCACGTGCCTCGCAATCTTCGGAGTCGTATTTAATAACCGAAGACTTTGATTCATTATCCACATCCCTCGCATGAAGTTTTCCCTTCGTCGCCGCTCGACAGCCTGACACGCGTCGTCGATCCACCGGATAAAAGAACTCTGCGCCCCCTCGCCTAGTTAGGGGGCGCGTCCGCCGCTGTTCGGGCTCCGGCGGCCGGCGTTGCGGCCGGCGCTTTGCGCCCGCGGCGCGGCCGTCTGGGCCGTCCGAGATACGCCGCGGCGGTTGGCAGCCGTGGCGGCAAGCGGCGTTGGTGCTGCGTTGGGGGCTCGCGAAGCGCGGCGCCCCCACGTATGCAATAATGGTGTCAGAAAAGTGGAATCCGGGACGACGACACCATAAGGACGACGATGAAGGGAAACCAAAACATCATGGCGCGAAAAGTGAGGTTAGGATACCGCCGGCTTGGGCGGCCATTTTGTAAAAATCAGCTGTGATCATGACGCGCGGAACATCGACGCGCCGGCACCGGCGTGTTGGTTGGGATGATGATGCGGTGCGATTTAGAGGATCGCCAGGAATGCGGTCCGTCGCCCCATCATCCACGAGGAAGTTGAGGCGTCATGGAGACGCTCACTTCCGACCGACCACGCGGTAGCTGCTGAAGGCGAAGCACCTTCGGAGAGATGCCGACATTGGAAGTCGCTCGGGCTTCCAATAGCTCGAGCTGGAGCCACTACAGCTCATCGTCACCGTGATACGTAAAATTGTTTTGATTCAGTTCACAGTGGAGTTGTTGTGACATTCCATACAGTGTCGTGCATTTGACAGTTCTAGGTTAAGACTTTATGTTTGACAGTTGACGTTTCATAGTGATGTGTGTTGGAGATGATTATCCTCACATTTAAACTAGTTTTTAGTACTTCTGAATGTAAATGTAACGCCATATTTCTAATCATTGATTTTAAAATGTTTCAGAGACAACCCCAAGGAACGAATCCTCTGTTCGTTTTAAGTTAAGAAGCTGTTGTTGTCGTCACTTTTGTTTGATCTTTATAAGCTTCACGTAAGTGTGTCGTAATTGTTATGAAGCAAGTCATTAATGTTGTTGAATTGTATGAATAAGGTCGTCGGAGAACCATGGTTCGTGAAGTATTTGTTGTGAGCCGCAATGCTTTGAACCAGGCGCTGGCGAGCTGGTGATGCCGTCAGGCTGGTAGCATGTGGTTGTTATGGTATTTGAATAGAAGCAACAATAGACGCTGGCGACGGGAAATCCGCTGCGATAATTGTTATGGGTCTTTCAGATCAGGGCGGATCGAACCACCTCGGTGGATTCGATCGCTGCCTTCCCTATCCTATCAAGAGGCACCGTCGTGACCGGTGAAGTAGGGTTGGCAGCCGAAACTTTCAGTTTCGCGCAGTAATGTGATACTTCACGTACCAAGGGGTATCTCGACGAAGTTAACTAAATAAAGTTAAATTAGATTGGTTACGACACAGGATGGCGACGACAATGACAAGCTGCTTGGGGGATGTTTAGTTTTGTTATTATTGTTTGAATATGTACAAATTGGTTAATACTTGTGATTTAATTGTTTATGTTTAATTGTTACTAGTAATTAAGAGTATAGAATAGAATCTTTCAACCAGAAGGATAATATTTTGTTAAGAAATTTCTTTGGCGTTGCTTTATATTTGAATATGTCCTATGTAAACTGTAAGACTGAAAAATAAATATGCGAACGATTGTGAGACACGTGGTGTTTGACTCGGGACGAGTCAACCCTTAAGTCAAGGGGAGTGTTGCGTGGACCAAAATGTTCTGTCGTCGACAGTTTGGTCGGCCTTAAGCTGGCCATACTTTTTGCTGTTAAGACCCGCCGCGGACTAACCGTTAGGCGGGCAACCAAAAAGTCTTAGCGTTGTTGCAGCCTGGGGAGGCGGTTGACGGACATTTTGGCCCGCACGCATCGCCCCGCATGGAGGCCACGTGCCTCGCAATCTTCGGAGTCGTATTTAATAACCGAAGACTTTGATTCATTATCCACATCCCTCGCATGAAGTTTTCCCTTCGTCGCCGCTCGACAGCCTGACACGCGTCGTCGATCCACCGGATAAAAGAACTCTGCGCCCCCTCGCCTAGTTAGGGGGCGCGTCCGCCGCTGTTCGGGCTCCGGCGGCCGGCGTTGCGGCCGGCGCTTTGCGCCCGCGGCGCGGCCGTCTGGGCCGTCCGAGATACGCCGCGGCGGTTGGCAGCCGTGGCGGCAAGCGGCTATAATTTATATTTAATGTTAATGTGCACATATTTTTATGTTGATTCAATTATTTGAATGTTAATTATATTAATAATATTTTCTCTTAAGGCTCTTTCATTGTGAATAATTTTTTACACTTATGGTTTAGTATTAAATGGTTCCTACTTATGAATATTTTTATTTTATTACTGAAAATTAAAAAAAAATCTTGATTATAATATTTTTGTATGCTTTTAAAAAGCCAAATTTTTGGTAGTTTTGTAGAGTGAACACTTTTCCAAAAATGTCTTTTGTACGTCGTGATACGGGTGCAACTATTTGTGTGTTTTGGCCAAAGTATTATTATGAAACATACAGACTGTTGACGTTTAAGGAGAGCGCGGGGGGTGGTGGTGAGGCTGCGAGCCATGTGTGGGGCCCCCGGCCGCTATGTGGCACGTGGCTATTATGCGCTTTTTTCGTCGTCGTCTCGTGCTCGCCATCATCTTTGCCTGCTCCCTCACGTACTGTATCGTTAGCCTCCTCAGAGATGTGAGTTTAATCATGCCTGACATCACTTATCTTAGTCTTCAACTTGAAGGCGATATGTCCATCAATATGTTGTACCAAAATTAAAAATGTATCAATTTTCTATTTTCCAGAATAACAATTCTCTCGATTCAGAAGTACAAGATATAGTCTTGGAAAGGAAGCATCCCTTTATATGGAGAACTTTACAAGCCCACAATGAAAGTTCTTCAGAGATCAAAAGTTGTCGCAACTCCGTGCAAGGCAAAGTCTTGATTGTTGATGATAGAGGTTGTTCATATTTTTTAAGATATTTAACTGTTAAACTTGCCGGATAATTTTACTAGAAATGTAGATGATTTATTTACATTCTAATATCTTTGTCTTCAATTGTTTTCAATAAGGAATAAAATGGAATCATTACATTGTAGGGTATGTTTGTCGGAGACCGGATGTTTTACCATCAGGATGCTGCAATTCTCAAGGATACACGACAAAACAATATTCATGTGCGACCTGTTCTGACACTCGCTGTTGTGTCATTTATGAATACTGCGTAGCTTGCTGTCTTCATCCAGATAAGGTATGCGTATATTGTGTTAATAATACAACTGTTATACCCCTTATTAATTAAGAGACAAGAGGTACAACTATCAATTTATATAGTAGTAGTAATCATGAAACATTAGTGGTTGGAATTGCGTAAAATTTGCAATGAATTGATCTATATTTAGCTGATACATTTGTATAAGACTAAGATTGATAACTACTCCACTCCTTGATACTCAGTGAATCCTTGATAATGAATCTGAGAGGTGGTTCGAAATATCAGGCAAATTTCGACTATAATTGTTGCTTTTAAAAACTTAAAAAGCGCGATGGAATACCCGGTTTTTTCAAATATTTTGAAAATTAAAATCATATATTAAAATCTAAATAATCACTTTCAGAAAGAACTCCTGGAAGCTGTGCTAGACAAAGTCTCGGTTCAACATAATGTTTTATTTGCTTCTGTAAATGATCATTTTGAACTGTGCCTGGCAAAGTGTCGTACAAATTCTCAAAGTGTGCATCATGAGAATGCGTACAGGGATCCAAAAAGAAAACACTGCTTTGGTGAGGACGTGCCTAGTTCATGAAAGTAATTGTCTCATGATTGCAATTCTTTTAAAAGTCATTGAAGTCTGCCAATGCTAGTTCTTTAAAAAGTGGCAATCATGAGATTTATAAACATAAAGACTAGATTTGTGAGAGTTGTATAGACTTCTTTAAAATATTACGTATATACATTGTTAAACCATTTAACTACTGAAAAGTGATTGTTGATTTGATTTTGTTGAATATATTTTTACTTTAATTTATTATTTTTTTCTATTTAAGTATATTAGTTATTATGAAAAAGATAATGTTTTTGTTCTATATACAATTTTCACACTTTGCATTCAGGTGCTTTTTGCTACGTACATTTTTAAAATATATATTTAACAGTTGTTCTTGATTGAAAATTACAAAACAAAATATGATCGATATTTTGAGTTCACAGATGTAAATTTTACATGATTGATCTGGCAGCAATATCTCTTTATTTAAAAATACCATCTATTTTTCCTGTAAGATATTTATACCTGTTAATTGTATTATAGATATGTTTTACTGTTTAAACTAAAAATGTAACTATATATACAAATATTAATTTGAAAAATGGCTGTTTAAATGTTTGCAATCCAGTGTCTAATAAATGTTTCAAATGTGATAATTTTCCTTTTTTGTTTTAATTTGCATTGTTTGCATAATGTACAAATTACATGACATTCAAATACACAATTAAGTAGAATTATAAGTGTAATAAACAAGGTTTTTTTTTAATTACAGTCAAAAACTTTGTTATTAAGCTTTATTATAAATATACCATTTTTCAAAGGAATTGATCATCGTATAAGGTTTGAGCATTTATTATCTTACCGGTTAATGATAGTCAGTTTATAACAAACGGATTGACAATGGGATGTGTAAATGCTTTCACAATAATTTTACAAAAAATTGATTTTTTAAGATTAAGAATGCTAAAAATTAACTGTGGGAAAAAAACTTAAAAAAAATTTTAATCATGATATAGAGCAGGATTATTCAGTCTTTTCTTTGTGGCAGTTCTTTGGAACCCTATTGACTTATGGTATTTCCGAAGGAACTCTAGTAATTTGAGATAGTAAATGTATAATAATAATTGTAAAATAAAATAAAACTTTATCCTTTATTAAACACTTCAAAAAATAATAAATAATAGAAAGAAAAGAAAAAACAACAAATGCGAAGAGAAATTTTCCGGAATCCAGGTTGAAGAATCCTGATGTAGAGAATTCTCAATTGACCTGAATAAATATTAGTAAGAAAGGACAATGCACTTAGATTATCTTTCAATAAAATTTGAGATTAGCAATGGCAGTTTTTTCAATGTTTATTACTCGGCTATATTTTTACTATTTAATCTTAGTGCGAATTTAAAAAAAATATAGCCGATGATACTCTTTTTATATTGATAAAAATTAAAATAACCATTATTTTGCATATAGCTTTGAACTGTTCGATATAAAAAGACAAAGTTATTAGACTGACCAAACTCTTATTGTGATATGAGAGTTTTATAATTTGAGATTGCTGTTGATTTAAGCCGTTGGTGCCAATTTTTTTTCATAATATACATACAGCATAGTTTTATTTTCATGGTTAACATCCGTTTAAAAATATATCATACAGTATGCTTCATTAGCTGACTGATTATCATTTAATTATCGTACATTTCTATCCAAAATTGGCCGTCGATATAAACTACATAAAAGATATTTTTCATCTATTTCGAATTTTCATCCGTGATAAATGGTTACGTATTATTGGTATTTCTTTTAAGCATAGTATATTAAAATATATTAACTGTATAATGTGTAAAAAATTTAACAATGAAAATTAATATTATGAGTTAAAAATGGTGTATAATAGCAAAAATTTACATATGAATAAAGTGTTTTTATTTGAGGCTTTTGGGTAGAAACTAATTCAGTATATTAAAAAATGTCGCTTGGCTGCAGGAAAGTCTAACATAGAGAATTTGAAATTCAGTTCAATGCTAATGTCAAATTTATATGAATTTAGGTAATTATTCGTGAAATGGGTTATATGTATTAATTCATTTTCTTTAAAAAAAATCTCATTTGAATAGTTTAAACTATGCCCTAAAGTCGTAGATTTATGTAAATATAGAGTATTTAAAATATATGTATTGTAGATTTAAATAGTCTCCAAACATCAGAAAATAAAATGTACATATTTCATTTAAAATTACTGTGACCAAATATAATTATTACAATTTATGTTATGTATAGTAAAACCGATACATTGTAATGTTTACACTTGTTCATGTTTTTATTATCATAGAATTTTTATTTATGAATTGCATCATTTTAGAAATCATTCTTAAACATTCGATAAATAAAGAATTATATTTGTACAAATTGGTTTAGTGATTTTTTAATGATACAGGTATGTAGATCCTTTGCGCGTGTAGCCGTTGTTCCAGCAATTTCAACATTTACAATAATTTTTGAGACCCGCAAATAAATATTACATAAATGTCTGTACCTACAAGACTGAATCTATGTTATAGCTGCTTATAATAAATATAATATGTTCTTAAAATTGTAACGCTTAAATACTTGCAATCCTTCAATTGATTAGCCGTGCTACAACTTAAGTCACGTATACCGAAGTCCTGTTCGGTTACGGTTTTCGTTGCGGGAAAAATAACAGTTTATTCTAGTTTTTGCTCTGGGTGAGTTGAATATGATGACGTGACTTAATACTGTGAAACCAAGAAAGCTTAGTCGAGAGTAGATTTTTTTATTAGAGGAAAGAAATTTATAGCTTTATGGAGATTAAACATGCCAGCCAGTGGGTTGTAAATCTTAGGTTTTTGACTGATTTGACTGCCGAACTGAATATGATCAATACACGCTTCCAGAGAAAAAAAAAGATAAGCAATGTATATTCAGATGTTAAATCATTTGAAATGAAACTGACATTATTTATTAAGCATATCGATGAAAGAAAACGTAATAATTTTTCAAATTGCCAAAAAACAGTAGCTAGTAGGAAGCTGGCATAAATTTTGTTTGGCAAAATACTAAAATGAAAAGTGCATTAATTCAATTTCAAACTGATTTTGAAATTCAAAAAGATTTTTAAAAACTCATTTTAAAAATAAAGCGATTTGCAAATCATCGTGATGGATTTGAAATATCACTAAAAAACCTAACATGGTGGATTTCTATGGGAGTTTGCTTTCTGAAAGCTACAAGGAGTTAAAAAGGTTTGCTCGGCAAATAAATACAATGTTTGATAATATTCCTGTAGATTTGAATCCAAGATGATTGAGTTACGAGTTCAACCGCTTGATTGCGGGACTACCTACAGGTCGTTATTTTATGTTGATAGATAATAAGGTCTACAGCTGTTTTTTTTTTTTAAATTTCCGATTATTAAATTTGAATCTCATTATTTCATATTTTGATAGGTATTTAGATCCATAATCAAATATTGTTGTCCTGCTTAGCGTAAAATAGTCTAATCATCTTGCGCAGATTATGACGTTACATTTCCATCACGTGTAAACGCGGGTACGGTCTGTAAAGGGTTAAATCAAATAAATTATATGAAATTTTATTTTTGATTTTATACACAAACATCCTGATATAATAAAATAATTTTGAATATTGTTACTTTGCGATAAGGGCTTTTTAATTGAATATTACATTGTAATATTGGTTATCCGGGTGAAAATTATCCAGTTTGCGGATTATCCGTACCCGAAAAATATTAATTTAAAAGAGCTCAACGTACAAGAGTGCTCTTTCTGAATCATTGGAATTCGCTCGCAAATACGCGATCATCCTACCATACAGGTTAACTATGAACGTTTTTCTTAATAAATAATGAGTATTAAAAATATGTAATAAAAAATATATTGTAAATATGATATTATAATCAAAACCAAGTAGAAATTTGATGATTTGGATTATCCGTGTTTGTCCTCCCCAGCAGTCCCTTGGGTAATCGAGTCTACTGTACTTACTATTTAGCTTAAAAATATGAATAAGTATCATTAGTCATTAATTAACATTACTCAACAATTAATTCTACATTTTCCTATATCATATTCTCGAAGCAGAAAATCTTTTTACCTTGCAGTCTTTATATTCTTTACTGGTTTTCGAAATATTTTATTCTATAAGAAAATATGATTGTAAAGATATTTTTCAAACGAATGAGTGTCTTTATACAAGGTATTAATTATGATTAAAAACGGAGATAACATTCCATACTTGTATTGTAATATGCTTAATAGATCATTTATAATTTAAAAAAAGAAATTAATCAGACAGTAAAATCAGCATTGCATTTCCGAGATAAAAATTTTACAATTGATTTGGAAAAATAAAGAAATATTTTTCCCAGTAAACAAAGGCTTAAAAAATGTTATGTGGATTATTGCTGTATTTTTTTTTCATTTTATATCTTGGAATTTGTATTGATGAATTATCTTCGATCAAAGGTGATACGTTGAAGTAACGTACGCATTTGGACACATAAGGCAGCTATGATATAGATCTTAGCATGCTGGATGTATTTTTAATTTTTCACAATAAAAAGCCAGAATATCAATTCTTTGTTCTTTTGGAGAAAACCAAAATCCAAAGATGTATCTGCGGAAAATTTGTGAGCTCATTTTTGTGGAGTCCTGCAAACTTTCATCTTGTTGATAATTAATCGATTTAAAATTTAATATTACATTCATCGGACGAATGGCGATCAGTCGGTGAGGATTCATGGCATCCAATGAGATGCATTTGAATATATCAACATCGTTGAAGGATGGAGTAATCATGCCTTTTTCTATTTTATTAACCACACTATTCGCTGCTACTCATGATATATTTATTTGTTTAAGCCGCTACCACCATCAAACATGATTTGATTAAAACGCGAGTAATATAATTTTACATCATCAGAGGTTATCCAAATTCGCGGTGTTAATTGAATTAATTAATATGTAATAGTAATCGTAATAGGAAACCGCATATCGAGGAGGTGGGGGAGGAAGGTTATAATTTGAAGGCGAAAAAATGGCTAGGCTTAGGATGGGGTCCGCGAAAAAATGGTCGTTCCAGCTCGGTTATGATGATCAGATCGGATGAAGATTTTCCGCCGTTGTTCTGTTGCTTTTGAATATGTAAGAATACTATTCATCGTGATAACGCTTATCAGTCGTTTATATATAATCAGTATCAAGTCGCATACTCTCAGTTGTGCCTGACACGTCTCCCTGTTTAGACATTTCACGTTTCATTTAAACACAAAAATGTCCTTAATTTATCCAAAATTTCATTGGAAGAATGTTGATCTTACTAACTATGAAGAACGACTGAAGACTTATCAAGACTGGTCAGTAACATTTATTAAGCCAGAAGACCTTGCTAAAGCCGGATTATATTATACTGGGAATGAATCAGACGATGCCGTTGAATGCTATTCATGTGAAACTGCATTAGCATTTTGGGAAGAAGACGATGATCCAAAGATGGAACATGAAAAAGCGAGTCCAAGTTGTCCGTTTTTGCTGAACCAAACCAAACCCTTGCTAAAGGAAGGACCTCCTGTGCGCCCTGATCTCGCCACCTTTAATGCTCGGCTTAAAACATTCGAATCAAAATGGAATCGTAT
Organism: Stenopsyche tienmushanensis; assembly: GCA_008973525.1. Classification (NCBI taxonomy): domain Eukaryota; kingdom Metazoa; phylum Arthropoda; class Insecta; order Trichoptera; family Stenopsychidae; genus Stenopsyche; species Stenopsyche tienmushanensis. The sequence goes on from WACJ01000015.1 coordinate 614,502, forward strand.
ACATCCAGAACCGTTTTATTTGGCTGATGCAGGATTTTTTCATTCTGGAAACGGTGACAGATGTGAATGCTACTATTGTGGTGTAACATTGGATAATTGGCAGATAACCGATGAGCCATGGAAAAAACATGCCTGTTCATCTCCAGGTTGTAATTATGTCACTTTAGTGAAAGGAAAACAATTTATAGACGAGCACTACTAAGTGCATCCAGAGTGATAATTTAGTAAATGCTAAGTGTGCACTAACGTTGTTTTGATCCTACCAAAGAGCCGCGACCACAGCCTTCCCTGGTGGGACTTCGACATCATCTTTCTTCAAAATAAACGGTGCCCGTCCTGTACGGCTCCGGCCTCATCTGGTCATCAGACGAGCCGAAGTCTTTAGAAGTCTTCAGAAGATTTTACAGTCTCTGCACATTAGTAGATATTCAATTTTCATTATTTAGTAACATAAATATACTAGATATAGGTTTAGTAAATCTTTATAAATATTAATTTATATGTGACGTAATGATTTTAACACTTAAATTGAAGCTGATCGCGCAAATTTTCATACCAATGATTGAGTACAACGATTGAGGTTGAGCACAATGTGTTTAATTTAAATTTTGCAAGACGGTTATAAAGCTTTTATGCTTTTTTTTCTAACCGAAAAGCATTTTTTAACGGATGAAAATGCATGTCTTTGTCATGCCTCCCGGCTTCGTGTGTTAAATCACATTTAGTCTACAAAGTATATACATGTGTATGTGTTATTACTTCTTATATGTAATGTTCACACTTATTATATTAAATATTAATTTGTTTATTTTTATAATATTCTGTAATATATATTTTTCAATTAAAATAAAGAATTGTAATAAAGACTACCATAAATCGAAAATCTGAAGCTTTCATTGCTAAAGACTAGAGAAGATATATACGTTAGTGAAGACGGTCATGACAGTGCTCTTCGATAAGTTCAACTAGATTCATCTGGTAGGTGAGTAATAAATTAAGGGGGTTATTTCGCGTGACGGCACTTTTTCTACGCTTTTTTTAGGATTTTTTTTTGGCGAACTGAACAAACATACCACTGCGAAATTTTAATAACGAATTTATTCATATTTTAATCGCATTTTACAATTTTTTCAGATTGAAATCATCTCTCATCGCTGAAATACGCGACAACTTCGACACCCATAATCGAAAAAGATCTTTTTAGTTGCCAAGATTATGCCATGATTGTTTAAAAATATTGAAAGGTACATTTTTGGCATCTTGTTAGAATTATCCTTATTTGCAAAGTATGTGCTAAATAAGTCAATCAAATTTCAAAGAAAGTCTTTTGATAGATTTTGAGATATAGTTGTAATCGATTTAAAAAATACAGTTTTGAGAAAAACGCGTTTAAAGATTCCAATACGTTTATCACCAATAAAATTTTAACTCATCCTTCATCGCTTATACCTGTTTTATAAAATGAATCTTCACTTCTTTCATAAAAATCTTACAAAGCCGATTGTTGCTCTCTGGCATCTGTTCTAGCTCTTTTAGCGAAGTCATTCAGAGCGGTAGATACGCGCCTTATTTCGATGATGAGAGATGAATCCTGCGAACTTTCATCTTTAGATAATAATTTTGCTATTGTATTTTGAAACAATGGTGTAAAATCATCGATATTTGATTAATTGATAAGACATTTGGAAATTTTCCACACCTAAATAATAATAATAATCCACTCTTCAAGATTTATGATATAAATGAATTATAAGAACACTGTATCTAAGCCAAAAATTCAATATAACAATAAAATAAGATAAGTTATAACAAAGGTGGCGATCTTAGAAAGTGATCAAAGATAATCTACTTCTATGATAACAATCGAAGAAGTTGAGCCTTACATGAAAACTAATATAGTTTTCCCTAACCTTGTAGGGACGAAAATTTTACTCAGTAACTATTTGTTACAACCAGTTAATCAAATATATCTGATAAATAATAATTTCCAGTGTATTGTTTATGTTTAGGTGAAGAAATGATCGAATATTGTGTGATATCGACAGTGTCTATTTATTTAAATACAAATTTCATACGCGCTGTTAAAAGAAAAAAAAAAATCAATACAAATCACAATTTATTATGTATATCTCTAAGTTCTTAAGCTGGGGTCCGTGAAATTATTAAAAATGGTTATGAAGCATAGGCATGTTGAAATGCCAATATTTAAATGAAAAATTGGGACGTTCTTAGATTACATGCCGTGTAATAGTGAAATCGTAATAGGAAACCGCATATCGAGGAGGTGGGGGCGGAAGATGGGGCTGGGATGGGGTCCGCGAAAAAATTGTCCAGCCCGGTTATGATGATCAGATCGGATGAAGATTTTCCGCCATTGTTCTGTTGCTTTTGAATGTATAAGAATACTATTCATCGCGATAACGCTTATCAGTCGTTTATATATAGTCAGTATCAAGTCGCATACTCTCAGTTGTGCCTGACACGTCTCCCTGTTTAGACATTTCACGTTGCATTTAAACACAAAAATGTCCTTAATTTATCCAAAATTAGATTGGAAGAATGTTGATCTTACTAACTATGAAGAACGACTGAAGACTTTTCAAGACTGGTCAATAACATTTATTAAGCCAGAAGACCTTGCTAAAGCCGGATTTTTTTATACTGGGAATGAATCAGACGATGCCGTTGAATGCTATTCATGTGAAACTGCATTAGCATTTTGGGAAGAAGGCGATGAACCAAAGAAGGAACATGAAAAAGCGAGTCCGAGTTGTCCGTTTTTGCTGAACCAAACCAAACCCTTGCTGAAGAAAGGACCTCCTGTGCGCCCTGATCTCGCTACCTTTGATGCTCGGCTTAAAACATTCGAATCAAAATGGAATCGTATACATCCAGAACCGTTTTATTTGGCTGATGCAGGATTTTTTCATTCTGGAGACGGTGACAGATGTGAATGTTACCATTGTGGTGTTGTATTGAAAGACTGGCAGATGAAAGACAAGCCATGGGAAAAACATGCCTATTCATCCCCAGGTTGTAATTATGTCACTTTAGTGAAAGGAAAACAATTTATAGACGAGCACTACTCTAAGCGCATCCAGAGTGATAATTTAGTAAATTCTAGGTGTGCACCAACAATTAGTGCTCCTTAAGAATGACCAAACTATGAATAATAACTACCAAAGATGATCGAATGCGACGTTGCTTCGATCCTACCAATCATAGAGAGCCGCGACCACAGCCTGGTGGGACTTCGACATGCCCCTATCATCATTCTTCAAAATACACGGTGCCCGATCTGTACGGCTCCGGCTTCATCTGGTCATCAGACGAGCCGAATCAGCCGCATCTCCAAGTCTCCGCACATCAGTTGGTATGCGGATATAATATTTAAAATGGAAAAAAAAAATAAAGCGTCTATGGTTATTGCAAAATAAAAAGAAATGATCTAATGATTTTAACGTCCGGTTGCGAACATTTTCATACCTATTTTTGAGGACAGATTAGGATAATGGTTGATATTGAGGAAAATGTGTTTAATTTAAACTATGCAAGACGGATATAAAGTGTACATTTTGTCTACAAAGTGTATACATGTGTATGTGTTATTACTTCTTATATGTAATGTTCACACTTATTATATTAAATATGAATTTGTTTTTTTTTTTTATATAATATTCTGTAATATATATTTGTCAATTAAAATAAAGAATTGTTATAAAGAATATCATAAATCGAAGATCTGAAACTTTCATTGCTAAAGACTAGAGAAGATTTATACGTTGCTGAAAATAGTCATGACAGCGCTCTTCGATAAGTTCAGCTTGGTTACCCGCTAGGTGAGTAATAAATTAAACCCAGAGATTATGCTCTCTTCAATATCGAGCTTTTCTATGAATGGATATTGAAGAGGCCCTAGTTCTGCATTGGACTGTTTGGAGTTGCACTTTGATAATTATTATGTATATCGGAGGTTCCCAATAGGACAAAATAAAGATATAGCAGAAATTATTAGTTCTATAAGAGCCATCAAAGCTAAAATACAATTTTGAAAAAATATTTTTTTGAAAAATCTCTTGCAAATTTTCCAAGGATAGAAAAAGTGATTGGTGTAACTTTATTTATTACTCATCTGAAGACACTTTTAGAGCAATTTGAAAATAGATTCCAGCAATTTTCCATAATCGAATTTTTTAAATCCTTTCACATAACTAAAATTGATTCCAAAATCCAATTCCAAAGCAGAAATTCTTCAAAATCTTCAAGACACCAAAAATTGAAGAAAAAAATTTAGACATACAAAATGACATAACCTTAAAATCGAAGAGACTGACTCTTTTTTAACATGTTTTAAATGTGGGCAATTTTTTTTTTTAATCTGGCCTGCACCCGTCCCTCTTCTCTTAAATCTTAAGTACGCCCGTCATCATAATAAGACTAAAAACCCCTAATGTAGAAATGTGTGAACAGGGCCGTAACAAGGGGGTGGCAAAGCAGGCGCCCGCCACGGGCGCAACTGGACATGAGGCGCAAAACACAGAACCAATGAACCAATATTGATTAACTGATCGTTTTTATAATATATACTAAGTTATCTAATCCCTATTTTCTTCATTATCACTTAAACATCGGGGCGACCCAACTGGCATTAGTTCGCAATAAAATAAAGACAAAAAATATTTTTGACCGTTTGTAAAATCTTGCATATAAACCCCCTAATAATGAAATAATAATAAAAAATAAATTAAATTTTATAAAAGTAAGTACTATAAAATTTATAACACGTAAAATCCCATATCCTCCTAACTTTAATATTACACTTGCTAAAATCATAGACCCTGAAATAGAAGCTTCAACATGAGCCTTTGGCAACCACAAATGAAAAATAAACATAGATATTTTTACTAAAAAAGCTATTAGTATAACTAAGTGTAAGTAAAAATTATTTAAATCATAAATTAAATTAAAAATTATTGTCCCCTTCATTAAATAAATATAAAAAATCCCAACTAATAAAGGAAAAGACATAAATAAAGTATAAAATAATATATAAATCCCAGCTTGAATACGCTCTGGTTGATATCCATAACTAATAATTAACAGTAAAACAGGAATTAAAGAAATCTCAAAAAATAAATAAAACATAAAAATATTAAAACATCAATTTAATAATAATAATAAATATAATATTCAGTTTCCTTAAACACCCTATAAGAATAGGACTATTAATTTGAATGCAACTTCTTGTTTCATGCCTTTTAATAAATCTAAAGATTTATTTCTCATGATTCTCATATATTATATTTTTAATTCTTATTGGAGGACTCCTCATTTTATTTATATACATGTGTACAATCTCAACGAATAAAATACTAGTTTTATCAATAAAACTTATAATTAGAATGTTTTTTTTTTAGATTATTAAGATATTTTTAAAGTGACTATATCCCGAAAGAAATCCATTTTTTTACGTCCATGATTTTGATCCTAAAAGTGACTATTTCCCGAAAGAAATCCATTTTTTTACGTCCATGATTTTGATCCTAAAAGTGACCATTTCCCGAAAGAAATCCATTTTTTTACGTCCATGATTTTGATCCTAAAAGTGACCATTTCCCGAAAGAAATCCATTTTTTTACGTCCATGATTTTGATCCTAAAAGTGACCCTTTCCCGAAAGAAATCCATTTTTTTACGTCCATGATTTTGATCCTAAAAGTGACCATTTCCCGAAAGAAATCCATTTTTTTACGTCCATGATTTTGATCCTAAAAGTGACCATTTCCCGAAAGAAATCCATTTTTTTACGTCCATGATTTTGATCCTAAAAGTGACCATTTCCCGAAAGAAATCCATTTTTTTACGTCCATGATTTTGATCCTAAAAGTGACCATTTCCCGAAAGAATCCTTAAATTGACCATTTCCCGAAAGAAATCCATTTTCCAACCAAAATCATGGACGTACAAAAATGGATTTCTTTCGGGAAATGGTCACTTTTAGGATCAAAATCATGGACAAAAAATAATGGATGCGTTTTTGTTTGCAGATAATACTTGCTTATTGCGCCAGATAAGTCTACATATTGTCTTCGCAGCACTTCAAATCTTATCTTATCCAAATATAATACTCCGCTTCCACGCACTCGTCGAGATGAGTGCGCTAGCGCGGGGGTTATTTCTCTCAGACCGTTATGTAACCGCGTGGATGGGATGAGGTGGACGGATGTCGAACAGAAGACTGCTTTGATAACCTCTTTATTATACACGAGAGAAAGATCTGGCTGCGGGAAGGACGCCTTCCCGTAGTCAAGGCTATCCGACGACTCCTCCCGACTCGCGCTTCCTACGCGTCACCACCCAACCGGCAACGGTGCACACACAAGAAGCAATTTTTGTTGTGTATAGTAAAATCGATGCATTTTAATGTTTACACTTGTTCATGTTTTTATTAACATAGAATTTTTATTTATAGATTGCATAATTTTAGAAATCATTCTTAAACATTTCATAAATAAAGAATTGTATTGGTATAAATTGGGTTAGTAATTTTTTAAAGATTCGTGTATGTTGACACTTTGCACGTGTAGCCGTTGTTCCAGCAATTTCAGGCCAATTTTAAAGAATTTCACAATAATTTTTGAGAACTGTAAATAAATATTATAAAAATGTTTTATACGCAAATGTCTTAAAAATTTGCAATACTTCAATCAATTTCCCGCGCTACAACTTTAACCACATCTACCAAAGTTCTAGCTACCTTGTGTCAGTAGTAGACGACGTATATTTAATAATAATTAATGTAAACTATTTGTAGCCAAAAAAAAGCAGCTTTGTAGATTTTAATTTAATGCCGGAATGTGCTCAATTGAATTCAGGTTTTGAAAATCGTTATAAATGTCTTGCTTGGTAGACTGTAATTTTTTTGATTTACATAGTATAAATATTGACTGAAACGAAAATTAGCTTTGTAATAATAGCTGCAAAATTTTAATCGCTGCCTCCCCTACTTAAGAGTGTCATTTTATCAGAAACTCAATTTTCCCAGTGAATATAAATGATTAATTTTTGTTAGTGAACTTGTTTGACTGGATATTGTTCATTTTTTCCTTTAGTTTTAATATTTCCTCAAAGCCTTCACTTGCATATGCATCCTCATTATCTGAGCTTGAAATAGAAAAAAAATGGTTTATAAACTTTCTTGTAAAATTTATTACTACTTCATCCTTACTCTCTTGACATTCAATTATATTTTTACAGCGTCATTTTATGAATATAAAAAATCATTGATATGCTTGTCAGAAAAATGTGTAGTAAGATCTCCCTCAGAAATCTTTGCCAAAAAGCGAATGCTGACCTTTTTTATGTCTTTCTGTAACGACTTAAATTTTAATTTTACTAACCTCTTTTGCAGAAGATTTCCAAATGCCAATTAAAACACATTTTTTGAGAACGGTTTCAAAATCTGCATTTCCCCAAAGTACCTATTTTGATTTTTATCAAACTAGAGAAAAATCTGTTTTCATAATGATGTTAAAAAGTATGATTTTTACATTTAGTGTTCATACATTTATTTTTTATGAATACACATATACATATATTAAAAATATTAGATTCTTCATTCCATTAAGATAAAACCTGTGACCATAGACCCATATATCCTCCTATGTAGAAGTCCCATAGATTCATCAAAAACACACTTTGGCACTTTCATACATTCTCAACCACCTTCTTTCAACCCCAAACTCCAGATTCTCTGATATCTTCACTTTCACCCATTCCAATTCGGAGATGACTCCATTCTTCAACGTTTGCAATATAGTCTTCACCTGAGTTTATACCAAAATGCATGATTTTATCTTTTATGTAGCACCAAGCCATTCGATTAGAAGTGAAATATACTCCTACATCTCCTGTTTTTGAGAGAGTAATGGCGCCAGCAGTGTTATTTAATCTTTCAGTCATATAATTCGTAGCTCTTGTAGTAGCTTCCTGCGCAGTAGCACCCGCCTGCATTTCCATAATTATTTTATGTGCCAAGCAGACTTTTAATATTGATTCTCCATGACCTGATGAAATAAGCAAAAATACGTTTAAATCCATCCGTATAATTTCAATTTGATTTATGTATAACAAAATTGGTGATTTGATTTTTTAAGACGTACCTGTAGTGGAAACTCCACCAATATTGTCATCCGCATAAGTTCCACTGCCAATTTGTGGAGTATCACCTATACGACCCACGTATTTGCCTGTGATACCTCCAGTCGAAGTTGCAACTGCTATTTTACCTTCAGAGTCGATTCCAACTGCTCCGACTGTACCAAATCCAATCTAAAATTATAAATAGTACACATAAAAGTATAAAATTATTATTTTCAAATAATGTTTATTTGTATAACTATTATATTAAAATAATACTACCTTACTATAATGTCCAATCTCCGTTCTTCCTGTACCTCCTTTTTCAATGAAATGCTCTAATGCTAATTGAGCTTGTTTGGTGATTAAGGAATTAGGATCAATAAATTGAAAGCCCTAAAATTTTAAAAACACATTTTTAATGTAATGTGAAAGATAATTAAAATTTGTTTGTTTATATACTAAAACCTTTTCAATTGCAAAACGTTTTGCTCCTTCCCCGCCGAGGAATGCATGCGGTGTTTCTTCAAGAACTTTACGTGCCAAACTTATTGGATGACGGAATTCTTGTATTAGAGCAACACAACCGGCTTTCAAATCAGACCCTCGTTGCATACTTGCTTCCATCTCTACTTTCCCATCGAGATTCAATACAGACCCATATCCTACAATATTATGTAGCTTAGTTGCAATTTTAATTTTATAACATATTTCAAATACTGTTCCATTTTCATCCCTAAAATCTATTAAAAATACCTGCATTGAATGAGGGATCATCTTCCATCGAAACAACGCTCGCTTCTACCGCATCTAGTACATTCCCTCCATTGCAAAGGATTTTATAACCAATTGCAGCAGCTTTCTTCACACCAATAGTTTTCGAAAACACTCTGGTGTCTGGAATGTCTCCAGCACCTCCATGTACGATCACAACAGGATCCATTCTTTTTTTTATCACTATTAAATACATACAGAATTTTTTTATTGATTATATAAATACTCCGGCTGAATTCGACTTGATGAACATTGTCACAACTTAATTTACCTGAAACTTATATTTTTGTAATCTATTCTAATTAGAATGCTAAAAGAGTGCTATAAAGAGCACTGAAACAATATAATCTAGTCTTTATTTATTAACACAATTTAACAATCTTCATATTTGTGAAACCATATGTTGTATAAAATTTAGGCAGTGTGTATATAAAAAGGGTTTCAAGTAGTGATTTATCAAATATTCATTTAAATATAATGAGATTTATATAAGAACATGGCTTGAAAAATAATTGAGGAAGAGATGGGACATATTTGATCCTAAAAAGGTGGAAGAAAATTAAATAATTTTTTCAGAATTGACAGGAAGACTTATTCTTTTTTTAATTAAATTCTAAAACTCTGTTTGATAATGATCTCATCGGTAATTCAACTAACAATGGAGGTTTCTAGAAAAATCAGTGAGATTATATGTCAAAGCTTCCAAAATAAACATCACTATGCACAATAGCAAATCTTGAATTAATTCTTCTTTAATTCAACTCTTAAATCATAATTTCGAAAACAAATTATTTTCGTTAAACAAGAGCTAGATTTACATTATAAATAATATGGATCTTGATCTAAATAAAGTTCATTTGCCTGATGTTTTTATTAATGCTTTATAGTTCATGCTTCTATAAGCAAATAAATTTGTATTATGTTTAAATCAAACGCGTATGGTTAAACTATGAATGCAACTTACAGTTGATTGCACTCGAGACAACAATATGTACTTGCAATTGCAAGCCAGCGAGTCTGTCACCATCAGTCAATAACTTCCGAATACAACCGAATATTGCCGACAATCAATCGGCATTTTTATGAAGTGACAGCTGTTTTAAAAGCAAAAAAATTGAGCATACCATAAATGGAGAGATAGTATAAAATCGAAATTGTTTAACACCGTATTAAAAAAATTACATCCAAAACATAATATATTTTTAAAAAATCTTCTTAAAATTATAAAAAAAACTCTTCAAGTGAATATATTAAAATTATTTAGAAATCAATAAAAATATTATTTGTGTATATACAGACTTGCCAATTGATTACCATAGTGGAATTTTGAAATATCAATGTATCCTCTTTTTTATTAAAAATCTTAGAATAAAAGTATATATTTAAAAATTGTCTTAAATCATATTTTAATTTAAAAATATAGGTTTTTTTTTTATTGTTCTCTCATTTTTAATATAAAATTTTATTAATTTTCAAACAATTGTTGAATTATAATATTCGATTTTTTTTTTAGTCTGGTAGTTTATGAAATTAAATGTCAATCGTTATGTCAAAACAATGATTGTATAAAAAAAAGTGGTGATTTATGAATCCATACAATAATTGTTTTTATTGAAATGCTGAATGTCAGTAGTATTAATGTTATTATTATCTTTTTTTTTAAATTATTAAGCATTAGAATTAGTTAGAAATGTTCCTATCAATGTGCAATAAAAAATACCTGCAGAAAATTGTGATGATCTAAACAACTTTTGATTCTTTAGCACTTAAATGCATATTTGTGACTAACAAAACCGAGTGCAGACGCAGACTAAATTATCATGTTGATATATTTGAGTTATAAAAATAGATGATTATTTATACAATTGTAAATAAACCAGTTGTGCTGATAGTATGTGTTTTAACGTCTTTGCACATAATAAAATCATCTCATATTTATGCTTTTAATGCAAAGATGTTGGATGTGTGTAGATAAACATACTATATTTTATATAATAATGCATATGTTTATTGATAAAATAACAGGGTCATGTTCCTCGATAATGTGACTAATGATTGAAGAAAAACAAGCACATATTCATTTATATTTATAATTCATGCATTTTAAAATTTATTTTTTATATCTGAAAATCCATTACGTTAAAATCTTCAACATTGTCCTCGTCATGTTCTATTCCAAAATGAATTTCAGCACCTCTTACATATGCCCAGGCCATCCTATTAGAACTCCAATACATGCCTACGTCTCCGGTATTTGAAATAGTTATAGCACCGGCTGTTTGGTTTAATCTGTCTTTCATGTAATCGATGCCTTTAATTGTAGCTTGCTGGGGTGATTTGCCGGATTCCATTTCCGCTATTATGCGATAAGCCATTGATACTTTTAAAATTGACTCACCGTGACCTATTTTTGTTGAAAAGTACATTACACTTAATCAATTGTCGTTTAAATAGATATGTGTTTTATTATTTGTCTTATAAATAATTTTTCAGAACAATTTTACTGGATTATTGGATATTTTAGCGACATACCTGTTAAAGAAACACCGCCTACATTGTCATCTGCATATGTCCCACTGCCAATTTGTGGAGTGTCACCTATTCTTCCAACGTATTTGCCAGTTATTCCTCCTGTTGATGTTGCCGCTGCGATACGGCCTTCGCTATCAATTACAACAGCGCCGACTGTTCCTAACCTACCCTGTTGTACACGGAACAATTTCATTAAAAATATTAAATTATGCAGTTTTAATTTGATAATAAGAAAGAAAGAAAATTTTTCGAGCATAGTATTGTATATATGTGTTATATACAAATCTTATGATTGCGATTTATCGATCATTTTATAGTATTTTTCTTTTAAATCGCTATGCAATGATAATATGTTTTTTTTTTAAATTACAGGTATGAATAATTAAGAAATCACTTTGTTTACTCCATCAGATGCACTATTATTATTCAAAAAGTCTTCTAATTCTTGCTTTGCGTATTCTGTAATTAAGCTGGCCGGATCAATTGTTTCAAAACCCTATCCAAAAGAAATGTAAGCATTAATAATTTTATTAATTAACACTGCATTATTGAAATGAATGTTAAAAAATTATGTAAAAAAACGTTACTTGTGAAATAGCAAATCGTTTCGCTCCATCGCCGCCAAGCATTGAATGTGGAGTTTCTTCGAGAACTTTTCGAGCTATGGTAATGGGATTGCGGAAGTCTTTTATCAATGTTACACACCCTGCTCTAAGATCGGATCCTCTTTGCATGCTTGCTTCCATTTCAACCTCACCATCCAGATTTAACACAGAGCCGTATCCTGAAAATATATTAATTTGCTATTTATAATTACATTTAATATAATTCCTTTTCTTGGTAAACGTAGATATTGATTCTCTATCATCAATATGTTTGGATACGCTCTCATCCTTTAATGGCAGAACATTTTTTATCATCGTGGATTGTGACTGTAATATATTTTAATTTGATGTGAATTGGAGATTGAGTGGTTTCCTATTTCAGGTTGACCCTCTCAGTTCAGCAATTTCAAAACGATATAGAAGGCAGCGGAAAGCAATGCTGTTATCGTTGCAAAGTGAAATTCCTCATTTTCCTCTCATCAAGGCCGTCTGCTTGATATTCTTCTTGTCCTTGTTCCGTTCTTAATGCTTCTTGGTTCCGAACCGGTAAGATTCATCATGTTACATATTATTAGGTAGTATCAACTTAATCATTACAATATTACATTATTAATACATAACATAAAGTGTTGTAAAATTGATACAATACATAATTTTGAATAATCATATCATTTTTTCATAAAAAATATGTTTAAATATATTAATATGTAATTAAATATATTAATATATTAAATATATTAATATATTAATATGTTTAAATATTTTATATTAAAAGATGAGATAAAAATTTAATTAAGAAGGTTGCAAAACATGTTTATCAAAATAAATATTATTTTATGAGTAAAGAAAAATATATTATGGATTAACTTAGATTAAGGTTTTACAATTTGAATCAATATATGGAGAACGACTGATAATATCATATTTAAAATTATTCTCATGGACGTGCTTCTTAGAAAAGCATTTTCATTTGATATTATGTAGAATTTTACATTTGTAGCATCAATAAATAATGATACTGAACATGTGATTATGGGAATTTATCAGATAATAATTCATTTTTAATTCATAGTTTATCAGTGATAGTTTTAGTAATTATTTTCTAAACTAATATGATAAAAGGAATTGCATAATGTCTAATAGCCATGAGGGAAAATGGTCATAACGTGAATAAATTGTATTTTCCATAAACACGTCATTTACTGATCATACAATTATGAATAGATTCAAAATGTATTATACCGATTGAACTATTAACCCTTTGAGTAAATATTTACATTTTTAACCATTTGAGTTAAAAATGACGAAGTCGCTGATGCTATAATTGCTTTACACTGATTAAATAGCTACCGGCTGAACTTCTGTAGGAGACTTGCACATGCACTGTAGACTTCTACGACATAGGTATTCGAAAGTCTCAAAATGTTCAAAAATTTTTGTATTTGTTGCAATAAATATTTCCATGAAATTGTGTTTCATCTTTGTAAACGGCCACAGAAAAACTTATTTTTTGGACGAGTACGAAACATAGAAAAGTAGTGTTGTATTCTTTTTCAAAATTGAAGACAAAATACCTGCATTGAATGCATCGTCCTCTTCCATCGATACTATGGCAGCTTCTACCGCATCCAGAATGGATCCACCATCGTGAAGTGTTTTATATCCAATAGATGCAGCTAATTTCACTCCGGCAATTTTGAAAGGCACTCTGTCATCCGATATATCACCAGCGCCTCCGTGAACGATGAGTATTGGTTCAACATTTTTTACATTTTTCTAAAATTATTTCAATTTAATGCATTTATTAATGGATATTTAACTTTTTTAAGGCGATATCGAAAGGAAAAAAAAATTAATACACTGGGCTGTTGAATAGATCCAGCAGAGATTGTTATAAGAGCAACTAAAAAAGCAGTGCGAACAAACATGCTAGCGGTTATAATGTTCACGAGTATACTTTCAAGGTGACTGCATTCATTAAAGTTGACGTCACGTGAGAGCTATCTTAGAAATATGTCATTTCAAAATACCGTATGCCATAACGTTGTTGATATGATCTGTGATAAAATATTTTCATTACTATGAATAAGTATAATCATGCATATATTATCTAAGTTCTATATCATACATTCACCTCATCGTGTGCTTGATATTTAAGGAAGGATGAGCTTTGAATTTTAATTTTTGATTATTCATTCAGTGTGTCACCTAAGTAAACGTATCGAAGTGCACTTTTACAGCTTTTTCATTTCGGCATTTTTTTAACAATAGTAAAAAACCACTAAACACAACCTCTACATAACAGCAATTAAAACCAAATACAAGAATAAAATAGAGATAGAACTGCATCTTCGAATTGCATTCATAGAGGACAACAGATCAAATTTTTCTGATATACAATAACATTGCTTACATTAAATTCTAATTCAGAATATAAATTTTTGTATAGCTTAATAAATAGAGCTATAATTTATAATTATTTTCGTCTTGGGGGTATGCAATCAAAAATATTTGGAGACTGCTAACAAAGAGGGTAATCCAGGTGAATATAAGGTCCAGGGTGGTTTTAAATATTAAGTAGCTTAACTTGAACGATTGTGAAAAACCACTCAATGTAGCCATGTCACTGTGTTATGGGAATTTCTTTGTGAATTCTGTGTACGTTTTAATTATGCTAATTGAGCTCGGGCTTATGTATTAAATTATAATATATTTTACTAAATTAAACTAAGCAATCTTGATTACAATGCATTGAATGACATTTTATATTTGATAAAAATGTCACATTTCAATGCTATCAATTATCACTATGAATCTTTTCTCAAAAGTGTTATCGGTTTCATTAAATGAATTGATAATATTAAATTAATTTGTTCCTGAAGTATTTGCCAATACCTCAAAGGTCTTAAAGTGTGATGTATTACCACAAGGCTTGGTTTATTAGCTTCCTCTTTCGTTTATCAAGTTTTATATACGGTGTTAAACCCTAAAAATATTTCAGCCGCCTTGTTATAAAAATGATAATTAATTTCCCAAAGAGATGTTTTAGTAGATTATTCTAAAATTTCTAGTAGAAAAATATTCAAGACTGTTACATTTAATAGAATGAATTCCTTTTTATTAAGCGTTTAATAGTATTTATGATTTAACGGTTACTATTGATACGCCAATTCCTCGCTTATCAGAAAAGATACGTTCTGTGTAAAGTTTACATACATTATAGTTTTTTTTTTTTAAAATTTGAATCAAATAGATACAAATTACTATTGAAAATTTATTGAAGCTTATTATGAAATATAGATAATAAGTATTATTCAATGTCACTCACTAGAAAATGTTAGTATGATGTTTTTTCTACCTTTTTTTTAGCTGAATATCATGATTATATCTAGCAAGGTTGATCCTCTATGTCAGGTTGACCCTCTCAGTTCGGCGATTTCAAAATGATATAGAAGGCAGCGGAAAACAATGGTGTTATCGATACAAAGTGAAATTCTTCATTTGCCTTTCCTCAAGTCCGTCTGCTTGATGTTCTTCTTGTCTTCTTGTCCTTATTCTTTTTCTAATGCTTCTTGGCTCCAAACCGGTAAGGTTCATCACGTTACATATTATTGGGCAGTATCGAATCAATTATGAATAGATTCAAAATACATTATACCGATTGAACTATTAATAATCAATAAAATTCAGTATTAATTCTTTTCTGAGCGATTTGATGTGAGTATTTTCACAATGTTGTTCGATATTATTGTTTTATTAGTTTTTTTTATTGCATTTCCTCTAAGATAATCACATACAAATTGTATATTGCTGATGTATTGATTGATTGCCTTATGATACATTTTTTTTCCATAGAATATAATCAATAAATTCAGTATAATATAACACCTTTTCGATAAAATGGATCATCTGATAAAGGCTATGGGCGATTGTGCTATTAGTTGATAGTGGCTTATTACACTCACTTGACGTGTGTAAACAAAATAGTTTACCCATGGCTTTACTAAGACCGTATGATTGGAGAAATTATGATGTCACACAAGAAAGTGAGAGGCTAAGAAGCTTCGAAAACTGGTCCATTCCATTTATTAACAAAGAAGATTTGGCAAAATCTGGATTCTATTATACTGGGTTCTCAACCCCAGATACAGTGGAATGTTTTTCTTGTGATATAGCAATCGGTTATTGGGAAAAAGGTGACGTTCCTGACGAACAACATAGGTTGAACTCCCCAAATTGTGCGTATTTAAATAGATGCGATGTGATAAATATACAAAGAGTTTCACTTTATCCTGGTTATAGTACAAAGAAAGATCGCGAGCAGACGTTTAATGACTGGCCTCACAAAGACCAACAAAGCATGAATGACCTAACCGAAGCTGGCTTCTTCTATGATGAATCTGACCAGATGACCAAATGTTACGATTGCGGATTGATTGTTAAAGATTGGAAAATAGAAGACGATCCGTGGGTTGTCCACATTTCTAAGAAGCCCCGATGTCACTACGCCCGGCTTATCAAAGGAGATCCTTACGTATGTCACATTTACGAAGATTATCTGAAGAAAGAGATGCATCTACGGATGATTTCTGATATGGGATTTGCAGAAAGTACTAAAAAAAGAAGTCGCCGCATAAAAAAGAGGTTTTTTGAAACATCTACCATCTAACTATCCTTATATTTATTCCAATACACGAGCACTTTTGTAAAATTTAAAAGAGTAAAAAAATACCAAATAGATACAGATATAATTTGTCAATAATATTTTTACTAGCGATGTGCTTCTATCGGAAATATTCATTAATTTTGTGGGGAAATATTATTAAAAAAACAACTGCGTGTTTAAATTATTTGGGACAATTAATACCTCATTTAAGTTTAGTTTGTGGTCCTGAGGAGGCGCTAAAAATAGCTGTATATGAATCTTACAACTTTGTGATGAAATGATAGATTGTGTTTCGCTTTAAAACGTTTTATATGTTATTTTAATTCAATTTTTTTAACATTTTAATTTTTTTTTGCATAAATACTGTATGATTGTTTAGAAAAGTTAATAAATATTAACGAAACATGTGAGTATTCTTATGTGTTTTATTACAAAATAATAAGGTAATTTTTCTTGTAGGCAAACATTTTGAGGCTAGTACATATAAATATAATTTTGCTTGAATCATTTGAAGACTTGGAATACATCGTATAATTAAATGAATCTTTTATAATATTTTTTTGTTTAAAAGTAAAAAAAACCGCGGGGGTTTGAAAAAAAAAAGTTGGAAAACCACACACAAACACACACAAAAACATTTGATGTGTAAGTGGTCCGAAGTACGGACCAGTTGGACACGCAGACCTTGTTTGATCACTCCCTCCAAATTCAAGACATTTATAGCTTTCTGTAGAAGCTACGACTATGCCTTATTATGGCACGGTCAGCGTTAAAAAAAAAAAATAGACATAAAATATTGATGATAGCTTTGTATTATTTTATGTACCATAGAAATATATTTTTGGTATCATACACCATCTATGACTGAAAATGAAAATGTTGAGCGTTGAAATAAATTCACTAGATGGCATGTTTTGAACTTAAAGTTGCCACAAAATATCATTAAAAATTTAAATGAAAAACAAAGATGTCACTAAAAATATATTTTCCACACAAACACAAAGTGTACGTTAATTAAATTATAAATATTTGTCTGGGTCACCCTCACAGTCTATATGTTGACATGATCAACTAAATCCCATTACAAATATTTCATCCTTCTCATGCTTATTTATAACTATATCCAGACATTCTAAATTTATGAATATCTTCGGCATTGAGCTCATTAACTTCCCTGGATATTTCATGCTTGGCTCTGCTATAGGATGTCTTTCACATATTAATTGCACGTTATGTTTCAACCAAATATGTTTCACGACAATGTTCTACCTGTCTGCGTTTTTATATATCGAGGTATTTTTCGTATAAAAATGTAATCAGCACATATTTCAAAAAATTACAATATTCAAATAAAATAATCGATGGTGTCAGTTAATGTATAGTTATAACTAATTATATTATGAAGTACATCCAGGCTATAGTCTTCAAGTCCTTATGCATGGATTAATTCATTATCAGGCGACTGAATCCAAGCAGAAGGACGAAGATGCTCTAATGGCAACAAAAAAGGCACTCATCTTAACTAAGATCTTTATTTTACTGAGAAAGGTCATATTTACGAGACTTTAGGCAAGCTGAAAAACAACACATCTACCCGCGGCCAAGGCTCTCGGTCGACTATCTTGTTGTTTTTCTGCACGTTCATATCCCAACTTCGCACATGTGCATGCATAGAGGGTCGATAAGAGGTTGCTGTTAATCTGGCGAATTGCGCCTGTAAAATTGATAGCCTTCACGTTGTGGTGTTATTTCACCCACGCTACACCGTCTCCATATAGCCCAGCTAACATGAGTTGGGTACGCAGTTTACTCTGTGCTGCGTACTCATTAAGGGATGTGTGGAGCAGCCGATTACAGTAGTTAGTGGAGATTTTATCAAAAGTTCACCACTATCCTCAACAGCCTAGGCATACAGGGGAGAACGGTTTTAGGATGTTTGAACGTCGACTCGTCTCCGTGGCTAGGTACTACAAATGACCGAACCGATACGAGTACAATGGGGAAGGGGTGCAATCCGTTATTTGCTGCAGCCCCCTTCAAACTGAGGTTGGATTCCTTTGAATTAGCTTGAACCTTTGTCCTTTCTCCTCCATCGCACTTTCGGGTGTACGTAGTCTGAAGCTGGTCTTCTTGCGGAAATCTCGTCTCTGAAGGGCGCGGAGCAAAAGATGAGGGAACCTGGACGTTCTACGCGTGGTTAAAAGATCAGTAGAAGATACTCCTTGTGTAGCTAGTCCGGGGTAACCCGGAACAGACCATATAGAAGCGCAGGAAATAGGGTCGATTTTAATGACCTTCCAATCCAGTCAGTCGCTGCTGTTCGTCTGTTATATACACAGTAAGTAAATTCTTGATTTTTCTTTGCTCAACTTCAAGATCTCTGCAACCCAATAATGCTATTTTAAATTATGGCAACGATATTTGTGTGCTAGTGAAACGAAGGCGTTCTCGTCTCATCTAGGTGGTTCTTTGGTCCATCAGAGCGACCTGGGAATGGCTTAAGTGAAGCTCTTTTTTAAGACCAATCATTGCGATGGCTCTGGGATTTCGGTAAATAATCTAATTTTGCAGAGAGTCAAAATTGGATTTCTCCGAGCTTTATTACGGTCGGCAGATTAATTGTTACGTAGGTAATTTGGTCAGTTTCCACGTAGAGAAATATTGCTTATCGTTACGGAGGCACCCGCAATGACCTTTGTCGGTCCAAAAAAGAGGTTTTGCCGAAGACAAACGTATGTGGTTTTTGGACCTAACTGTGGTCCATTTGTACGGATAATGATCAAGCAAATAAATTATTGCCCGGCGTTCGGAAATAAATTCAATTAGCTTCGAAACCGTCATTCATAAGGACACTAGAAACGTCAATTTAACGCAATGAAATATGGGACGCTCGAAAGTAGAGTCAGAAATCCATTGATCATGTTGAATTCATTTCTATAGCCCATTTTGTGTTGTTTTTGGTGAATCAGTTGATTTACTTTCGAGTTTTTATTAAAAATCAATATGAATTCTATCAGTGTGCATCCGAACAGATCAATACTCTATTTATGCACTTTATTTTATTCAACGCACTCTATTTATGCAGTTTATTCGGCTTATTCGGCCACTTGATCCCGTTCTTGGTCTTTTAATCCAGTTGCATATGACCTTTTGATAGCTAATTGATGTCAGATGTTATTGATGCCATACTTTGTAAATGACTAATATTTGATCATAATTGTAAATGAGAGTAAAAAATATCCCAAACGCAAAATCTGATAGAGAAGGCTATGTATTCTGCAAAATCGTGGGCTTCCAGAAAATGCCTTTTCTTTCATTGATCATTATTTAATTTGATATTTGGCGAATCATATTTAAATAATTGCTTACATTGAATTGAATCCTATTTAGAGCAACCTTTGGTGGGATCTATGATCTAAATGATGACCTTAGGAGGTTGTTATTCTTTCATAGTAAATCGACGCTCCAAATTTTCTTCAAATAAGTACGGCTGTTTAATTTGACACTGCATAATTTGTCAAATTAAACAAGTCTTCAGTATTTTAGCGCATGTGCTCTTTTAATCTAGCTTAGACGCCGAATAAATAAAAATACATTAGTGGGAATATGTATACATGAAATTTAGAAAGACGTTTACTATACTTGTTAAATAAAGATTTTGTGTGTTTTATACGAGTCAGCGAACAAAGGGTTTAAATGTATGATTAAATGCAGTTTTCTTAAAATTTATAAGCCATGTAGAACTTATTTTCTCTCGACCCTCTTTTTTTTGTATGATCGGTACTTATGCTAAAATTCATACTGTAAAAGAGGAAGAAAGTTATCCTTTAAGTCGAGATTCATTAAAATTAAGATTCAAGCATATGCCAAATTGGCTTAATTCCTTCGAGTGCCTCTGGTTATATCCTTGTCTTTTATGTATGTAGGTGGCGGTGTCTACATTAGCACTAAGCTACTTAACGAGATTTTAGTACAAAATCTTGCGTCTTCCTATACATTTTGCAGTGCAAGATTTTGATGATTAATGCAAATTTTAGAGATTGATTAAATAATTACATTTAATAATTAATTGTGTAGACCATTGTATGCAATGCAATCAGATTCAAAGTACGAGAGCAAATATATTAGTCAGTATTATACGAGTGGAAATAACTGATAAGGGGTTTTAATGGGAAGACAAACAAATCAAAATAGAAAACTATTGGGAAATTCGCGATACGGTGTATAAAGAATCGAAGGAGCTTTGGCTGTGAAACTTTGTGTTTTCAATGCAAATTAATCCCGACGATGCCGAGTTTGGGAATTAAGGATTAACGACCCTAAAATGGCTTTATTGACACTGTCTAACAAGTGTGGAACAATTTAACCCATGTGTAGGTATCAAAATTATAAAAAACTTATTATTGCCGAAGGTCTTAATCGTCAATAATATTTTAATTATTCTTAATTAGGAGTATTGGAGGAAAAAATATTATTTTTACATAGTATTGCTTGAATATAGTTTATATACTGGTTAGTATTTATTGAAAAAAGCATCTTTATATGACTTTTTTTTAATCTGATTCTCGTTGATTTTATGATTAGTGTAGAGTCCTTTTTTGATAGAATATATCATTGATATCCTTGACACCTCCTACATTTGATTAATCTAAGTGAAATCGAAGTCATTGAAAATAATTTTGCTTTTATACTAAAACTAAAGTAAAATATGACTTGTAAAACTAAAGAAGAGTTTGGTTGGATTTAAATAAGGGTTTAAAGCTTTGAGATAAAATGCATTTCCATCAAACATGCCAAAAAATCTTTAGACTTGGGGTAAATTTTAGAATTTGATGAATTAGTAGCTATTGTTATTGCATTCTTGGATCCAATATTACATCACTTTTTCGTTTATATGCTAGAATACAATATATCAGTACATATTTAATAAAATTACTTCTCTGTTTTGAGATATTGTATATCAATGAATGATGTTACTAATCAATAGAATATTAAACAATAAGGAAATACGAGCAGGATTCAAATATAGTCCGGAATTTTGCTGTACAAATTTATTAGTTTCAAATAAAGATACAAATAGAGTATCTCATTTTCCGAAAAAAATTATCGGATAGGAAGCTTCTTGATGCCATCACCGAAGAAAAAGGCGAGATGTATTATCTTTACATGAACAGAAAAACTTTATAAAATTCTTCCCTGAAAGATTGCATTAGATCATCTTACTTTCTCTCCACTCGTCCTAGATGAATTTATTTTAAAACCTAAAACAATCGTTATCATAAAAAAACGAATCATTGATTATAGTTTCTGTCCCACTTGGGAATGTTCATTATCGAACGTTTTATATAAAATTATATAATATATATCAGCTTTAGAGAAGGGCAAAAAAATCTGGTAGGGATGAGAAGAATCAAGATTGTGATAGATCCCAAATTTCGCAAAGACCTTCGTAATATTCCGCAGAGCGGAGACATTTGGAAGATTAATCTGAATGTATTACACGGTTAGAAAAGCGATTGCGGTAATTGCTTTCCATGGCAAGAGTTCTAAGCCCACCCGAAGACAATGGAATATAAACTGGTCGCTTTGTAAATTATCTAATATTAAAATCGAAAATGATAAATAATAAAGGACCGCAGCTTTAGTAATAAAAGAGCCTTTTTTGTCCGTCCATTGTTTTGGTAAGGGAAGATTGCTGATCCAAGCCTTGCTCTTTTTTCCTTTGTTACGCTTCGGCAAAGAAATAACTGTGTAATGTGCAAAAATTTCCATTCAGTTTTTATCGCCGACGAGAAAAAATAAATATGTGTAAACTGCTTTGGTATCACTACGCGATTCCAAATATTTTCGTTTTAAGAAAAGTTTGTCCAAATAGTTTATCCTTAAATTTCGGACCAGCTCTGACAGGATTAATTCAATGGAAAACATGGATGATTACTATAAATTGGTTGAAAAAATAGCAAAATGTTACTTATAATAGAGCATACGCTAGTAGGATATATAATAGTTTAACCAATTAAATAAGAACTGCATGATATATGTAGAGAAAACTCCATGACTTATCTTCATCATGCTTTGTTAATTTGGATCAATTGAATCGATCACGGCTGAGGGTTCGAACACATGGACAACGTCTCAGCATCATCTGGGTGAGCTGAAGTGGGAGCTACATGGATGTGAATAATGGCAGAAACCTAGTCAAATAGGCTTATTCTAATGGAATTTCCTTTCAGATAATAGGTTTCGAGAGGGCTTAGGTATCAGTATTTTAAGACGTTATTTCATGATTTTTCATCATCAGATCTATGATGTTCACACCAATTTCCGTGCTGTGCCACAGATCTTTCAATTCCTATTAGATCCATATGTTGGTAGCTAAGCAGAAAGCATTTCATTTTATTTCCATAATATTTTCATTATATCTGTCCTGCGTTCGGAGCCAAATACATCCCTGGTGGTTTCTTCCGTATGTAGATGAATTTACTAAACCGTTATTAAAAGACACATTGAGTTAAAATATTTAGCTTTTTTATTTGAGTAAATATGATCACCATTATTGAGCGAGATATGTTCCTTATGTGCAACTGTACTTAAGTCGACCTAAGCATTGAGATGTAGTTTTGTGTTATTCTTATCATTGTATCAATGATATATTAAAGCCACGGACGACTTAAATAGTTAAAGAGACTCCAAAAATAAATGATCTAAATATTGGAATCAGATCTCTACAAAATTAATAAAAATGTTGTTAGAAGTTGGCTGTCTCTGGTCAGCTGTAAAATTTAATTTTAAAAGATTTGGATGGAAAAACAGGTGTACGCAACTATGGCTCAACAAAGTGTTGGTATAGTGATTTAAATTCTGGACTCTTGCTATAAAGATTCGTTTATTTGAAACGTCTCAGTCCAATTAATATCAAATCTGAGCGAGATTTTACTCTTGGGAAGTCTGCTCTTTTGTTTACAACAGTAAGATATTGGGTGGCAGAGTTTGAACGAGGCCGTATGAGCTGCCAAGACGAACAGCGCAGTGGTCGATCAAATGCGATAACCACCTCAGAAATGGTGAAGAAAAACCACAAAACGGTATTGGATGACCATTGACTGTAAATGCGCGAGCTAGCAGACATGGTAAGCTTTTTAAAAATGCTGTATGTTGCATATTGACTGAAAATTTGGACATGAGAAAGCTGTGCGCAAGATGGATGCCACGTTTGCTCACAATGGAACAAAAAAAGTGTTTTGATGCTGAAAATGATCCACGATCAATTCAGGATGAAACATGGGTCCATCACTTCACATCTGAGACAAAGAAACATGAGGACCCTCTTTTGACTCGAGCTGTATATTAGTCCCGCTATTCGGGACCATGCCAGCCCGCTCAAAAAAAGTTCACATCAGATGAAGGGGAAGTCTAGATTCATTTGCGACCTCATTTGATGGAACTTTCGTGATTGTACAGATCATATAAAATGTCGCAATAAGCCTTTAAAGAAGACGAAATGGCCACAAAATTTGTGTATCCAATCGGTCCGCTTTTAGGACCGCTGACATGATGAATGAGCGCCTCGCCATCAGACGCCATAGCCAAACATATGTCCAGAATGATTACGAACTCTCATTACAAAATGAAGTTGTCTGAAGAAGACTAATCGAGTGGGTTTTTTAAATTTTACAATTGGTCGAAAATATTGCAGTCTTAATTTTATTGCAGGGAAGCCTTCGAGTGAATGATTAAATATTCAATAATAATTAAATTATCAATTTAATATAATGATAATTTCGATACTCACTCTATCCAAATAATCTTATCCTTACTTTAGAACGTGTGGAAGGCAAATGGGATTTTTCTCTAAATTTTCTAAATTTTTCAACACAAAATGAAATAGGGTTTTGCAGAAAGAGACTTGCGTAACATATGGAAAAATATTAATAAAAAAAGTGGATATTATTTTATATAATAATATTGTATCGTTTTTCTTTAAAGGATTTTATTATATCAAAAAAAAATGATTCTTTAACAAAAACTGTGCTTGATTCTAACTAAATTAATTTAACCTTCAGTTTGCGCTTTATTAAAAATGTTAATTTAATATTCTTCAACAGATTTATGTAATTCTTAGACCGAACAAACTTTTCACTTGACTACGGAGTCGTTATTACATTTTGATAAGTTTGTATTTGATAAAAATAGGTTTGTTTCAAAGACGACGATAACAGGAGCTTGAATGGTTATTCTGGAAATGGGTTACTTTCCACATTTAAATATGTTATAAATTTCAAATTAAATTTAAACGATCTATATTCAAGGTAATGCTTCAAATAAATTAAAACAATATTCGTTTGCAAGAACGTATATTTGGATATACGCTATTTTCAAAATGAGTTTCCAGTAAATCTTGAGGAATATGATTTTTATGTAATGTTATCACGAGAGCTTAATAGGCAATTTATTACTGTTGCCTGTATTCTTGTAAAGTAGCTCGATCGTATAAATTTTATTCACGGGCGTAGAATTATTTCTTCCATTTTCATCTTTAGAATACTTTAGCCCTTACTTATCATAGTACTTGGACTGTTTTCGAATCGTTGTATTATCCGCTTGTGTACTGTTCAAATCCAAATTCAAATCCAGATTGTGGAAAAAAATATTCATCGTAACAACAAATTTGGAAGATCGAAAGCATTGATATTTCGGATCGATCGTATCGATGCAAATTTATATTGATTTTCTGGATCTAAAAGTCGGACATGATAGCCGGTGATAGTGATAGGAAAATTTCCCTGGAAAAGTCTGCTATAGAGATCGCTTACATAACATAACTGATAAAATTGAAATTATTTACACATCAATTGTTTAAAATAAAATTTCTATCTTTTATGTCAGTCGATGTCAGGAACAACATCCTCATGGTCTCTCCCTCATCTTTTTTGTACATTTTTTTCAGTTTGCATGTATATTATTTAGCATATGCTAAAGCTCTCTCGGACGTCTTAGTTGAGTGACAGCCAGGCCGTAAGATACGTATGACAGTTTCTGGCAAAAATGGGTTATGCTAATGGCGCATATAAACAACACGTTTACGCCATAAGTCGCCTAATGTCCTCACTATTTCTGCTCCACATACGATAACCAAGCAATAAAACGACTATAAAAATGATGATATAAATTCCTCATGGCGTGCTTTCAGATACACTCATAGTTTTGGCATACGCAAATATATCATCTTCTAAGTATGATTGAGTAGATGTCATATATTTTATCACTTAAGACGGTTGATTCATGCAAAAAAATCAGTGTTTCATGAGAAATTTGTGTGCATTTAATCCATAGTATTAGATGAGCACTTATAATAAAAAATAATAATTGTTGGGTGTAAGTCGAGGTTACGCCATTTTTTGTGCTTCCAAATGGTTAATACGTATAATTACATAAGGGATTTATAAAGTCTCTCGAAGTAACTTGATTTAATTAAATAAGCATGTTTTTTAAGTAAGCATACAAGATTTGCAAAATTAGCGATTTTAATAGAACAAGGCTTATCTTATCAGTGATAAAAACATAAATGATGTCATTAAATTCTTAGATCGAGGATCTAAAGTTGACAATGACGTTTGTGTGTCGATCAGTAAAAATATTCGCACTCGAATAATACAGGTTTTCATGGATAAAATAGATGTTTGTATATTATAAATAGTTTGGGTCAGCGAGTGGCATTGAAAATTGTGGGATACATTCTGGTCAAAATTTAAGTCAAACACACCAAAAGTCGCTGCTCGCTGGATTGTTAAAAACAATGTTCAAATGCTTGTTAAGATTTTTATTGACAAAGCTGTGTTTGGCTCTTATATTTTTTTGCTTTTTTGCTTTATATCATATCAGTTTAAGAGCTTTTTAGAGATTTCCAACTTAGGTCGTTTTAAGTATTCTGAATTCCTGGTAATCGTATTTGAAATGACATTTCCGGAAAAGTTAACTCCAAATGAACCAACCAAGAAAAAGCACCTTTTATAAACACAGAATCTTACTTAGCTCAACTTTATTGGTAAAAGCAGTATTATTAGCAATATATTTTAGCCATGCCCTACTAATTACTCCTTAATTCTCTGAACTATTCTAAGTACAACTTCAATTTATCTATAACGTTGTTGTTGGTTATTCCAGTGCAGACGGAGTAGACTATGAGCTTATTTCTTCACTCCTCAGGCTATGTATTCTTCAAAGTCTTACTGTTATATTAAATGCCCGGTGGTTGTTAGACTCCATGATGCTCACCCATAAAACCCCAGGGGGGGGGGAGGGAGCCAACCCTACGTCCGTGGGCAACGGTTTAACC
Source organism: Stenopsyche tienmushanensis (assembly GCA_008973525.1). Classification (NCBI taxonomy): domain Eukaryota; kingdom Metazoa; phylum Arthropoda; class Insecta; order Trichoptera; family Stenopsychidae; genus Stenopsyche; species Stenopsyche tienmushanensis. The sequence continues at coordinate 641,553 of WACJ01000015.1, forward strand.
CCTAGGGTAATGCTGTGGAGTAGGTGCGCGAAATTAGCCTCGTCGGTTTGGTCATCAAACGCAACCGAGGTAGCTCAGCTAACGTGAGTTGGGTGCGCAGGTCACCCAGGGGATGTGTGGAACAGCCGATTATAGTAGTTGGTGGAGACTACTACAAATGACCAAAACGATACGAGTGCCATGGGGAAGAGGTAGTCCCTGCAATCCGTCATCTGCTGCAGCCCCCTTCAAACTGAGGTTGGATTCGTGGAATTAGCTTGAACCTTTGTCCTTCCTCCTCCACCGCATCCTCGGGTGCAATAGTCTGAAGCTGGTTTTCCTGCAGGATACTCTGCGTGTAGGGTTTCTAGCGGGGCTAAAATATCAATGGAAGACCCTCTCTGTGTGGCTAGTCCAGGGTAACCTGGAACAGGCCATACAGAAGCGCAGGAAATGGGATCACACATTAATGATCCCCCAGTCTAGTTAGTCGTCTATTACATGTTATATTAAATGCGAAATTAGAATAAAAGTATAGGAAGCAAAAGCAAGAAAAATCTTATATTATCTGCATTACCTTGTTAAAAATTGCATCAATTCTTGACACGTTTTCTATTGAAAATATTCTTAAGGTGTTGCATCCGATATTGGATGTAGTCTACTTCCATATGAAACTTTTATAGAGAAATATTTAATCATTTTCGTGTCTTTTGAGTAATAATACAATTATTGCAAATTTAGTTATTCATTAGGGTATAAAAATTAATAATAAATAAATAAAAAAATGATTCAATTTATTAATATATTTTATTTGGCATCGTCACAAATAAGGTTAATGAAACAATTTATTATAATCACAAATTCATATAGACAATTAATATACAACATCATTATATATACGTCGATATATTCATATATACACACAATGGATATATGCAAATATACTCATTCATGGTGAAAATTTCAGAGTTCTTATAAAAATTATTTTGTTAATTAATAGATTATATATTACATATATATGAATATTTATTTATTATTTGTCACTATATTTTTAAATTGCAAAGTCACACTCATTCTTCGAAGCTATTTATATTTCGAATAACCGTGAAAGCAACGATAGACATTTAGGTTATTTTGAACACATTTATTTTTTGAGGATTACATTGATACATACATTGGATATATTTGAAGCAAGGCAAATCATCAATCACCAAAAAATCATGAAAAAACCATTGAAATAATCATACAATCCATGTTCTCGATTTAACTGTATTAATAACTTCACACTTTCCACAAACAAACTTTTAATTTATGAAAATAACTAAAATGTATGATATCAAAATAATGTTCCGACTTGGATCTCATACAATATCAGTAGAATGTGACCATACAGTGATTTTTACATAGACATTAAAATTTATGTATTATTTGTATAAAATCGTTCCGTTTGAATTAAAAAATGCATTGGTATTTGAAGATTTTATATAGTTGATATTATAGGACGGAAATTTTAGACATGGTGTTCATATTGACTGATTAATTTTTAAATAGAGAATGTGTCCATCTTAACCCATTTTTATCTGCTGAAGGGCAGGGCTATCATTTATGCCATTTTTCTTTTCGTCAACATTGACACGGTGTATCTGCTTATCATTATCTAAACATGTAGAATTGGAAGTAAGGCTTCGATTTTTGTATTGAAAGAATTCATTCATTGAAATGATTAAGAAGCACCTACTAAAATGGTCTCAGAAAAAAAAAAAAAACTTTTATTTAACGTTTTTTATGAATTTATAGTTTTGAGAGTAATTTTCTTGTACAGACGTGAATTCTTGGGCTAAATCTGGACCTCGTTAATCGACGTTAATTGGTTCCGTTACGTAACATTAGATGCATTTAAATACAAGATTTCGAGTACGTCAATCTAAGAATTAGCATAGCTTTAAATTATTTTCGAGACGCTGCAATTAAGATAAATGTTGAAGATTTTGTGTGCTCAATTTGTAAACATTTTAAGCTTCGACAGTTTTAAACTTAATTTGGATGTATCTCGTTGTTTGTTCCTACATTTTAAAGTATTAAATCTGATTTTGACTGATGTTTTTGATTCAAGGCGTCTTCTCACTTTACAAATTAAAAAAAAACGATTTTTATTTTATTTTAAATTTTGAAATTACATATCTTCAAAAATGTTATATCGAAATTTCATAAAGATCGGACGAGTCTAACTACATTTTTGGGCGACCGTTAGGTGACTACCTGAGAGCACCCGGCTGCATACGTATTGTTCAGACTCATGGTGCAAGTACAAGAAAGTGGTGAAAAACAATCAGATAGAAACTTTTAAACATCCTTCTGCTCTAGCTGAAGATGTTCACGAGGTTTTGAAACCGATTTATGAAGATCTTCGGAGGAAATACCCAAAATAACAACGAGTGTTTCAACAGCTGTGTCTGGGCAATTTTTCTGCAACCAAAACTTTAAACGCGTTTATCTCAAAACAAGGTTTTTCGGTGGCTTGTTGATGAAATTTCGGAAACTATCCGGCCGATTGTCATGAAATTTGAATGACATATTCTTCATAGTTATGGCTATAGCGCATATCATCAGATTTTTTAAATTTTGATTTTAAGTAATTTTTTTTTACAAAAAACTGCAAAAAAAACGCGGGTTTTTTTTTAATTTTTCGTAAAACATGCGCCATTTTGTTATTTTCGCAAATATCAAAAATCTGATGATATGTGCTATAGCCACTGATATACTGAATCTAAAACTGTTTTATTTTTTTGTTTCAAATGACCCATCTCGGAGATACCATCAACAAGCCACGAACATAACATTTCTACACGGGTTTTTCGATGCTACTGTTTTATTATAATAATTGTTCAAAAAAAGTTTTTTTTCATTTACTTGAAAGATGTGTTTATTACATAAGATCCATTTTATCTCATAATTTTTAGCGAAAATCCTCGAAAAAAAATCGCGAAAATAGCTTATTTTTGAGGCGCCTAAAGTGAGAAGACGCCTTAAGGGGTTACATGGGTTTCGCAGTTTGAAAAAATCGATTTTTTTTTTATTATCTTATTAATTTCTACAACATCTCGAGAATATTATCCTAATTTTTTAAGTCGATCCGAATAAAAGTTTCGGAGATACAACCCAGGGAAGGTGCGTGCTCAAAGTCAGTCAAACATACTCTGGTATTCTCAAAGCCCAACCTTACGGTGAAGATCTTCTTATCAACAAAAAAGAATACATTGGACATGTGCAGAAGATGATGGGTACCCATTTACGTGATTTAGTCAACAAAATAGCTGAGGAAAAAATAGTCAACGGTAAAAAAACTAGAAAAAAAAACTCTTAAACTTACTGGTAAATTAATTGACAAATTAACTGTTTATTATGGTTTGGCAATAAGAAGAATTTTGTGAGTCTGCGGAAAAATGAAAGACGCTATATGGGCTACGTATTATCACTACAGCTCTACAGACAAAAATCCTCAGCACGGAAATTTCCCGAAAGGTCCAGACTCCTGGTGCGCTTGGCAGCGAGCATCGGCTACGAACACTCTTTAATCATTCAAACATGATTATACTCCATTACCAAATTATGTTTTGACTGCAATGAAACCTATCTAAGAAGATCTCAGTAAAAATGAGCTTCTGGAGCGGTCTGTTGGTGGTTTCACACAAAATAATAATGAAAGCTTGAACCAAAATACTACATCTGGAAGGTTACTCCAAAAATACTTCCTGCTGGTTCAAAGATCGTTAATATTGCTGCATTAGTCGCTGCTTGCACTTTTAATGAAAGGACATTAGCTTTATTATTATTTATGCACGGTATGGATTAAAAACTTGGTTGAAATTCCCACGAATATATCCGAAATTCAGATGAAAACCGTATGTGCGCAGCCGAAAAAAAATCAGCGAGCGAGACTCGCGAAGCTAGGATTCATCATAGACAAGAGAAAAAGGATGCCCTGGACGTTGCAGTTACTGCAGGTTCTTTACTTTATGGCCCAGGAATCGATGATTCAATGTAAGTTACAAAAAAAAAAAAAAAATCCAGTTTTATTGTTACTCAAAACTTTAAACGCGTTTTTCTCGAAACTGTGTTTTCAAAGTCGTTTGTCAAAATTTCTCAAAAACTACTTAACCGATCTTGATGAAATTTTAGACTAACCTTCAAGATATAATTCACAAGAACTTGGACGAAGGACTCTTTTTTTTTTCAATCACAACTATTAAAAAAAATATATATATTGAGCAAATTTCACCAAAATTTGCATTTTTTTGTAAAAAGGTCTACCAAAAATCCAATTTTCTTTTTTGTTTTTTTTCCTTCGTTCAGATTTTAGTTTATAGTCTTAACTAAAAATAAGGATATTTTTTTTTAATTTAAAATGATCCTGTCATGAGTTCTACTGCCAAGACGCTTTTTGGAGGGTCACTGGAGATGACGTCACAATGGCGGAGTTTTGAATATTTTCTTTTGAAAATTTCAAAAATTCTTTTTCAAATGTAAATCTTTATGAATATAAAAAGTTTGAATAAAATATTTCAATTTTTACATTAAAAAAAAATTGTTGAAAATAGACCTTTTTTTCGCCGAGTAAACCCATGTAACCCCTTAAGAGAAAACACTATAATAATATCTCTTCAGAAATAGTTCCAAAAATGATTTTCATAAATTTTCTTGAAATTCTTTAAATCTCCTGATATCAGAATTATAATACAAAATGAGATGATTTATTAATATGTGTATATTTTTTAATTTTTCATATGTTAATGTACCATTCAAAGACTTGAATCGATAATGGTTTAAAGAAATCTTGCCAAATCTATTGTTTTTTTATGGGTTGATAATTGAATTTGTTTAAAGACATTGTTTTCAACTAAAATTGTTGAACTGATGATTTATTTGGGTTGTTAATAAAACAAATATACACACATATAAAATGTTTTCTGAGGATAGTTCGTGCGGCACTTATATTCCTATTTTATTCACACACTTGCATTTCAGCTCTGTTATTTAAAAAACAGCGTACATGTCTGATGTAATCATCATCAGTCTTAATGTTTGTTATTTTTATCATTAAAATAAAAATATTGTGCGATAGCATAATCAAATTAATTATGGCGTATAATCACAAACTGAACTCAAACAAAAGTGCCTGATATAACGAATTCAATGATTGGATTATCGATTAGCGGGTTGTCGAATAACGAAATTTGAATGTTTTATTAGTTTTGGATAGTAATGCGTCAAATTAAGATATCTATCCATGATTGAGTCCATGCCGATTTTAATGATAGGTGGTGGATTTGTTTCCCGGGGTTAAGTTTTGACAGTGCGTGCAATCCTATATGCATTCATTTAAGGGTGTATGTGGGGGCTAATTTATTGTTGGAAACGGAACGAACGAATTCGAATAAATTTATAATTTTATTAAACTTCATTCACACTTTGCAATTTATTACCCTGCACGCATTCAAGCTTTAATAAAATAGGTTTATTTATATGCGTCACACGCACAAAACGACATTTTACATTATTAAACACATATATCACCGCTTATTGTACAATTCACCCGTAAACAAATGTCTTAATGTTCGAACACACAACAGCAACGTCACGACGAACGAGCAGCAATTTATCCTTTGGGCTCCGCCTGGAATAATAAGAAAAAAAGCAGGATTTAGATATCGAAAATAAGACGAATTTGTTAAGTTGACACATCGTATTATTCACGAGGGCAATATAAACACAAGGAAATGGCAGAAGTTTCCACAACAAGACAGGTGCTTTGAAGCTTTGGACAACGTGTTTCTAAAGGACGACATACTGCGAGATGTAGCCAGGGTCAGGTATTGTCGATAAATTTACTAAATTTGAAAAGCACACCTTGCACATCTTTGGTAATTGCCACCAATGTTGAAAGTTTCACTACGTGAAAACACAAGGGAGGGAAGCGAACGAATCGAGCTAGAGCTGCAAATTCTATGATTTTTGACTAAGAGCTCGAATCACATTTGACCCTTGTATAATAGTATTATTTCACATTATTATTATATATAGCGAAAGACAAAAAGACGGAAAATACTTCATAAATTCTGTGCAAAATATATTCTGTGCTTGCTTTAGATATATAATAATAAATCAACATAAGATAGTTGAATAGATCATGTCAAAGTTATATGCAAATCGGAATAAATTCAAACTTTCGTGCATTTTTTTTTGTCATAGCACAAAAAATAAAGTTGTAATATGTAGATTTGGTAGTATCATTTCGTTGAACGAGGCAATATCTTCATTTTGTTATGCTAAGTCTAGCTCAGCCATCCGCAAAGTGGTAATGTACCAGATTTTATTCGTCGCTGACAAAACTTCATCTGGGTTTTATATTAGGCTCGAATCTTTTTCATACGACGTTTCTTACCATGAAAACCTGGATTGTGTAAAATGTACATTTAAAAGCACAAAAACATATAGATTTACGAGTAGTATGCGAATTTGGAAAAGTGACATGAACATTTTTTTAATTAGTAACTCTACCATATTTATAATAATTATTATCAATTTCTTTAATAAGGCATAAAAAACGAATTAACATGTTTAGATAAGACATTTTCAAATAAGTATAAGTATTTAAATATCGACGACTGTATGGATAATGAAAGACAATTAAGATAATGGCTAAAATGCTGATAATTACAGATCACTTCATAGGCTTGCAGGACTCTTTTTCACTTTAAACTTTTTTTTCTTCATTTAGGGTAGTTTTTTCGCAATTTCATGAGCTGGTGGTTATTGACCGTGGATAACTTATGTGTAGGGAATCCAATACCGGGATCCCGGATAGTTTTAGGTGCTCATGAATCCCGGGATTTGTAAACGTAATTCTGAAAAATTCGGGATTGAAATTTTTATCCAACAGAAATCGTATACCTCACCAGCACGATTAAGACTACTAAAACGAGACATTTGCTTGATAGTGGACGCTTGGAAACAGTGACGTAACTACTAATTGGCAAGTTTAGGCGACGCCTAGGGGCAGTAACTGTCTAATCTATGTATACATATATACATTACATATATGTTTTTTAAATTGTTAAATTAACCTTTCCCTACCGGTGATGTATTTACTACACCTCGACTCTAATAATGGGAATATCGATGTGAAATATAATAGATACGGGGTTCTGTATTCCTCCGTAATATAATTACGAATTACATCAAAGTATTATAGTATATAAGTATTCATCTGCAGCGATGGAAATAAATAATTTTTCGGGAAATCGGGAATAAGTAAATCATGAAAATAATAAAAATATAAACACTGGAAGTTTTTAAAAAAAAATGTAGATTACCTAGTGCATGACCTGAGTCCCTATGATTTGGTGGTGGGTCTGGGTCTAAAGCCGTTCCGTGAACGGGATACATAAGTGCTACGTGTTGGCTCTCGGGAGGTGCATTGATTATCCCTGGGCCGTCGTTTCTTCCGGCCATATTTCCACCCTTCGACCTTTCTTCTTCAATGCTCTTCTCCGTGCTCTGCCAGTAGACGTTGTACAGGCTTGCCGTACATCGAATCTGAAATATATCCATAAATAATCATTGGAAATAATAAAATATTATACGAAACGCAAGCCTGAAATATTGAATGTATGTATCAACCAAAGATATATGGGGAAAGTTGATTGGGTTGAGCTGCTCTTTTATACAGATCCTTAATAAATTATGTTTTTGGACTACCATTGACTGAATATTGCGAGCTTCTTCGAAAGTAACAATTGCGAATTTAATGTTAAAATAAAGAATAGAGAGATTAGAACCCTTTGAGTGTTTTTAATATAACGTTCTTGAAATATATTCAACGAATGATTTCAGACGATGAATCACTGAGAATTTCACGTTTATAACGAGAACGCTAAATTATGCCTTTATGAATAATATGACCAATAAATTAAAGAATGCTGCGATAGTATGACTCGCTTCCATGTAAAATATTCGTTTTAACCTGTTAAGTGGGCGGGACGTATATATACGTCCAACGTAAACTGCATTGAAATTGATTAGGACGTATATATACGTCTTAGAAATATACGTTGAGTCCTAAAGCAGGTGGGACGTAGTAAAAAACCAACATATGCCATTAAAAAACAGCACTACTCCTAAACCCTCAAACTTAGTTGAAAGGCATTTTCAAAGAACAAATTAAAGGAAACTAAAGCCAGGAAATGTCGAGTTTATTAAAAAAAAGGGAAATAATCTACATACTGGTGTCCGGATTGTAAAGTAGCACTACGTGTCAACAATTATTTTAAAATATATCACGCAGAAGTTGAGTTTTGAATTTATGTATGAATATATTTTATTTTTATAAACTCTGTTTCCATTTTCTTTATATGCTATTGTTTATATGTTTATGTATCTAAATACATTAAAAAAGTATGTTTCATTGATTTTTTTTATAAATTCTAGGCATCATCAAAAAAAAAAAATAATATGAACTCACGCCAGGTGGGCGGGACGTATATATACGTCCTATCGAAAATGTGCACGCCCATTGTATGTTGCATTATTCAAAAGGAACTTCCCCGCTTAACAGGTTAATTATGAATTGGCGGGCATTTATTATATTAAAGTAAAACGATACACTAAATTTATTAAAAATAACATACAAAATAATGAATTGTTCAGATGATATTCTCGATCAAGACTTACCTTCAATTTTCCATTGTGGAAATGTTGCTGTGTGACTAAGAAGTGTATGCCGAGGATGGCAGTCTGCAAGCCTTCCGAGTTTGTAAACTCATGAGACTTATAACGTTTTATGTAGCCCGGATTCACCTGCAACATAAAATAAAAGGAGGGTTGTACATTATTTAAATTTTGATTCTTACAGAATGTTTTTCGGCTGTAAAAAATAACAGCACTTGGTTTTAAAACGCAACGAATAGCTTAATAAGTCATCGAGCCCAAATACACAAAGTTGAAATTAGTCTTTAAAGTTGAAATGCTACTCAGAATTTTTCAGCTAAAAAACCCAGCCAAATTATCTTGGAAACTTACCTTTTTTACTTATAAATGAATTTATTTCACGTCATATAACAATATATCTCTGGAATAATGCTTGCAGATATTTTCCTTTAAGCATATATTTCTATCATTGTTTGGCAAACATTCATCAAAAATCAACATATTTAATAAGTATTGAATATACGCTCAGATTCAGTCTATTTAGTGGCTTCTAAATTTATGCAATTCATTAATTACAATTGACAATTCCTGTTAATTATTAATTGAAATGCATTTAGATATCATAGTCATGTTTAAACATGGATATAGAGGAGTTGATGATTTATAATAGAGCGTTCCATAATTTTAAATTGTTAGTATTTATGGATAAATCACTGCGCTTTCTAGACTAGAATTCAAACAATGTGCTCAGAATGTATTTGGTATAAAGCATTTATTTGGAAATGTTTATCTAATAAACCATCAATGCGAAAGACACACAAAGACAATAATAAGTGAAATCATTAATTGAAATGAAAATATACTTTTAATTTTGGGGGGTGGGTTTGGGATGGAGTGACACTAATACCAACTCAGTCGCACTCCAATGGGCGCTTTCGTATACCCTACGGCTTACGCTTACGAATGAGAGCTTGGAAAGGTTATATATGAGTAATCTTGTGGTTTAAATACTGGAATCATAGCTTATAAAATTTGTATTCGAATCTACAATGTGGATGACAAGCTTGAAAACGAATGCTCGGGATTATCGATCTATTTTAAATGGCGTGCCGAATAAGTAGTATATTACATCACTTTGCCTGTTGATTCGAATAAGTACCTATTTAAGGTGTTAATTAATTAAAATATTTGATTGATCAGATTCCACCGATTGCATTTTCGTGTTAAATTTTGATTAGGGAAGGCTGCGGTTTCTATCAAGTCGCAACGCAATACATTCGGATCACCAAGTACATATGCTTAAAAGAGAATCACTGATTGATGATTGATGATGATCTCTAGTTGATATACCGAACTCAAATATTTATTAAATAAGTGTTGATATAGTGGGTTATATTCTGAAATCTCATTTATTAAATTTCGAATTCAAATCTGGGCTATAGAATTGTAGTCATCATGTCAACGATTAAGAATTAATGTTTCCGATCGATTGCCTCTGTTTAGGTTTGTTTTGATTTTTTTGAATTGAATCATGTGAAAAACTCTTTCCTTAGAATTTTTTTCTTACACAGATCATCTACATCTGATAATGAATATGACACCCCAAGCATGGATGATTTCTTGAGGGAAATTGAATAATCCAATCAAATTCAGATTTAACAAGATAAGATATGGGAAATGCTAATAAAATATGAATTAGCTGTTCTATAAAAATGCATTCGCAATTTCATTCCTTATCCAAAAATTATTTTTGTGATGTTTATAGCTCTCGTATAGCCTTGCAGCTCATCTAATATTAATCTTGATACGGTTGAGCTTCACAAGAAAAACGAGAATGGCTTCTCTGCAGGTTATGAAGACATTACAATTTTTCCCTCTAACTGTTCATTTAATAGACATTTTTTTATCAAATTTATTTAGTAACAGTTGTTTCTTGCCAAAATTGTCGTTTATAATTTAAAAATTAATAACACTCATAAAAGTAAAATAACTCAAATAAAGTCAATGGATTCTAAGATGCTAAAAATTGGCTTCATATTCCAAATTTGAATATTTTATAGCGGATTTATTAAAATTATCTATTTGATTTACAAAGCATTGGCTAACATGGGCGTACATATTAGAACTACCCAAAAATATTACTTCCGCGAAGATCATAATTTTAAATTGTTGTTGTAATATAAACTCTATTTTTTAGTAATTTCTTTTTAACAATATCGCAACATATAACAATAATTTAACAACCTCCCGTGTATTCAAATATATGGATGGTGTGGTTGGTGATCACATTTTTACACTATAAAAATCATGTTGATATGACCTGAAACTGTCCCACAAAAGAGACTGCAAAAAGTCACTTATATATACACTAAGGGTTGTAATAAAATCGAGATTGCTTCATATAACAAGGGGCCCCTCATGTAATTATTTTGCTCTATTTACCATTGAAATGATGTATGAATATGAGAAGAACCACAAACCAAATCAAACAGCAAGGACTACAGAAGCCTATAACATGAATAATGAAGCCTGCTTGTAAAATATTTGGGATGAATTATTGGCTAAACATCGAGACATCCCTTACTGAAATAACAAATATATATTGAACGATACATTTGGAAAGGATACTCTGTTATGAATAAGCAATATCATTCTCGTATTAGACAATTGCAAGTTCAGTAGACGTTTGTTTCTGTCGGAAGATAATAACATATTTATTTGTTCGACATGGGGAGGTAATTTGTTAGTGGCAAGTGCAGATGTGAGAAGTAAATTTGCCATCGTTTCTCGGGGTGCATTTTATATTTTGATAAATGAAACACTCCAACGATAACAGCCTGCTTCCTCTTTTCCTATTGACATACCGGGAGCAAGTTTCCAAAAGCTTTGTTCTTCAAAGTCGTTAAATGCAAATATTAGGTCGTATCCCGCGAGCACTGTTGACAGATACATCTGGAATAGCAAGCATGGAATATCAGAGATTCTTGAAGAGACAAGTGTCTTTTTTTTGTAAATTCTTTAATTATGGCGTATAAATATTGTAAATTATGAAATTTCCGAAGCTTATAAGAGAGTTTTTGCTTCATGAAACATGATTAAATTTTTTAAATAAAAGAACCAACAGCGTTTTGTTTAAAGTTTTTTATCTGCTATAAGGCAGGGTTATCATTGATTGAGTTTCAGAATTTGAATTTGTTCAACTCATCAAAAGTTAAATTCTATAGAATTTGCGATAATTAATGTTGGGTTGTCTGCTTGAAAGATTCGTTTAAAGCTGTGTTTGTTAATAATCATTTTACATCCATAATTTAGCTACATGCATAATGCATTCGATTTGAAACATATTTAATTAAGATTGGCATGTAAGTTGTATAAATTGTCATTTGGTTCTTTTTTGTTAATTAATTTCATTGATGTCAAATAAGGTTTTGCATTGAAATCCATTTTAATATACTTTATTAGAAATAATAATAGATAATTTAGAAATAATACTATGTATTTAAAATCACCCATATGAAATGAATGTATGAATTTGATCCTGCATAATAAGGGCAGGTTAAAAAGTACTTGGTTGCTCGAGATTTTTAAGGTTGTGCATGATAGTGAGCTTTTACCATGATTTCGCCGAGGATTTACTGAATGATGGATGTTATAAAAGCTATTGGAGGAAATATCGCGGCCCACAGTTTGGGAAGCATTGATTCAACCACATGGATATCTATTTGTATATAAGCCGCGATGCAGCAAACTCGTAAAGGGAATCCGATAGCGCGTTCAACTGGAAAGCTTTTCTCTTCGGGAAACATCACCGATCAACCCTATTTTTACGAGCGATCCCTGACTTTTCAGCTAAAATTCTTGGATGAAATTACAGACTTTTCTCGGTAATGGAGGAAAATTATTGAAGCGTAAACGATTTGGAATTTTTTTATTTTGAATTACTTCGAACTAATTGTCTCTGGGGATAGACAAAAAATGCAACGAATGAGGCTAGTCAGTATTTAAAGAATTTTGCAGATTTAACACAGATATTGAGTATGTAATGATATGTTAACCGAGTTGGACGTATATATATGTCCAACCAAACTTCAAAGTATATCAGTATTTTTTACATAAGTATATATTTAAAAATTATATATGGATCTATTAATTAATTATAAATACAGATAAGGATATTTGAATAATTATAAAGTAAATACATCGAGCTTGACGTAATAACACGTCCTTAAAGAAACCACAAGCCTATTGAATATTGCGTTATTAGAGGAAAATAAGCCCGGTTAACAGGTTAAAGCACGAATTGATGTAAACTCTCAAGATCGTATAATTCAAACTTACATGAATTTGATTCCATGTTTTTTTATAGCAAATAGTACGAAAAGTTTTCTCTACGCGAGAATTGGTTAAATCGACTTTAATTAACGATATTCAATTTCACTACGAAACTTTAAATAAGCATCGAACATTAAATTGAGCTATAAGGAAAGAAAATTCAACATCTTATTCCAATAAAACATTAAATTGCAAATGTTTAAACTATAATAATATTAATAGTATATACATGTAATTATTATTTAAATTTAATTATCTACACATGTGTTTTGTACAACATGGTCATATGGTTCCACAAAAATGTCGCGTAATATTATGCGATGTTATACACTTGGGTCTGTTTTTATGCGATTTTGAAGTTATGCGATTTTCAAAAAGAATGGAACCCATCCCTCATTTTTCTATAGAGAACAAACAAACCAGACTGATTAATACATTAGTCAAGCGATGACAAATTTCGACAGGTTCAAAATCTAATGTTAAATTGTGTTTTATTTACACTATTTAAAAATGTCTCAAAAATGCGCACACATTTAGTCAGCATTTATCCCATTAATCCATCAACTAATATATTTCTCGAATGTGTCCAAATTGAAGTGTATTAGGACACGAGAAAGATCCAGCTTAGTCACAATAAATTACAGAAATAAATCAAATATTTAATCATAAAAATTAAGCAAAGTTTTATGCAATATATTTCTTAGAACCCAATAACTAGATTCGATTATTGTCAATAGCCAGTTGACAATATAATGGCAGTTTATTTGGGATCGACCTAATAAATATTGAAGATGGCGAAAAAAGTGATTTCGTCCGTCACGTGCAATAGCTCCAGAGCGTAATTTCGTCTCAAATCTTTTTTATTCAGTTGAAATGTTCACTTCAAACAACATCTCTTAGTTTCTGTCAACAAAGACCTTTTTCAATGGAAAGGATTTCGAAATTACGTCGCACAATCGATTCACACCATTTAAGAGGGCCGTATCGAGAAATTCGAATCTATTTATTTTTACGCCACGTTTATTCGTCCTGATTTACTAAATAACCCTTATAATTTTTTAAAAATAGAATTCAATTATTTTCGGGGATATCTGCGTTAAAAAAAATTCAGGAAAGCTAATAAACTGCTTTCGATAAAAAGCTAAGGTAAAATTCCTGCTCTCAAGCCTGAAAGCCTTTAATCTCTTAAGCTTATTAAACAGTCTCTCTTTCACAGCTCCCTAAAACTACAGAGAATCGATGACTTTTTTAAAGCCGTGATTGTTGTTGAAATATATTTTTGTATGATATTTTTAATCGTAGAGAATTTAATCTATTTAACTATAAAAGCAAATATTCATCTGAAAAAGTTGAAGTGCGAAGCTAAGGAAATGGAAACTTTAAACACTTTTCTCTTAAAACTACTTTTCTCAAGCTCATAAAAGTGCTTCCATACGTCCTAGATGAGCATTCGTTATGAAGTTTGACTGATATGTGTACAATAAACGTCTTCATCATTTGACCTATAATTTTCTAAAAATATTGAAACGTTTTTATTAAACGTTTTATTTTCGGACTTAGGACTTCCGTGGTGAAGAATATCATATGCTCGCGCACTGACATACGTAGCTCCTCCCACTCCCACTATCATATTTTGTCAAACTTTAAAAAAAAATATGTTAAAAAATGATCGCCTTGTCAATAAAATAAATATCAACATTTTATATTTAATATTTTTCCACATAAAAAAGTTGAAAAACCGATCACTTTTAGGCTCAACAAGGCAGAGATGTCCCTTAATATGTTAAGTGGGCATGACGTATATATACGTCCAACGTAAACTGCATTGAAATTGGTTAGGACGTATATATACGTCCTCGAATTATATGTTGAATCCTAAAGCAGGCGGAACTTTTTTTTTGTTTAACGAATATGTGAGTTGTCGATACATGTTCCGACATAAATTTAAGATAGGTAGCAAATTGATCGCACTTCGCTATTGTATTGGGGTGGACGTGTACTTAGTAAGCGGTAACTAGTAGTATAAGATAAGATTCAAAGGCAAATTAATAAGTTATTTTTTTAATTTATGTATAGGAATATTTTATTATTTTAAACTCTATGTTTCCATACTCTTTATGTGATTTTTTATTGTTTTGTATTTGTTAACTTCTCTATATGTTTTTGTATCTAAAAAAAATATAAAACATGTTTTTTTGTAAATTCTAAGCATCGTTAAAAAATTAATAATATGAACTCACGCCAGATGGGCAGGACGTATATATACGTCCTAACAAAATGTGCATACCCACTGTATGTTGCGTTATTGAAAAGGAACTTTCCCGCTTAACAGGTTTATAATATTAAGATTCACAGATCAAATGCTTACAACCGTATTTGTAATAGACAACTTCGATAAATATTTGATATGAGTAACGCACTGTCGAATGTGTACATTCGCTTTATTTTTAAGATGTGTGATCTTGATTGAAATAATGAAGGTATTTTTTTAGCGTATAATAGTGTAATCAAATTCATTGAATGAAAAAAATAAAAAAAATAATTACTTGTGTGATCGAAATGTATGTTAATATATTAAATATACATTTGAATAAATATTGTTTTTGGTTTATTTCGATAATTTATGCATTGACGAATCTCATATGTGTTGTTTTTAAATTAAAAATTGATAGAAAACATGCGTTATTAATATTTTATCCATTGTATTCATATTTTGTCCATTGAAATGATATTCGAAATGAATATCCCATGGGTTTTACCACATTGTAAAAATGTAATCAAACCAATGAAAATATATAGTTAATCTCCATAAACAATTTCCTGGAAATAAAGATTTTTTATGTTGTGAATTCCCAGGTTCTCCTACACATGTTATGCATATATTATATTTTATTTTACCAAAATTATTACTTTTAAATGATAATTTGATTCATATTGTAAATCATTCAGTCATAGGATGTTTTCCCCGATATTATTGATTGTATCAAATTTATTTTCTTAATGTTAATTATGGAATGAGTCAAATTTTATAGAAAAAAAATGACTTCAAAACGTTCAAAAGGATATTTCAAAGTATTAGATTACATCGTTCGATGCGTGTGAAACGTTCTTGGTGCAAATAAGTGCATCATTCCATCTAGTGACACGCGAAGAATACTCGAGGTGTAAATTGCGCACGTGACCTCATATGTCAAAAGATTTATCTCTGCTGGCGGTGGTGGCTGAGATCGTTGCCGTTACGGGAAAACTTCTCTTGTGTAAATTTTCAAAGAAACCCGGACCAGAATGGATAATGAGGAACAGGTCTGATATAGGGATGCCCGGAGCAGCTCTGCGCATCATTCTGATCACGAATTTATGATCATACCGGTATCAGCTTTGCCATTTACATACAGTGCCACATAAACTCCAGCTCGTCTCTCGATGAATACCCTGGCATCTTAACGATGTTTTTCAATATTCACGTATGAATATTTTAACGTGAAACAATACCGCCTGCATGGAATACGTTATGTGGGAAGACACAATGAGGTATATCGAAATATAGTCAATTTCAGATGTTTATCTATGAGTTTTTCTTAAAAAAATATATTTAATAACGTCTATCACAAGAAATGTGATAGCACTATATGAATATGACATATCAAACTTTTGCGTTGAGTTGGGACATCAATTTATCCGATGTTGTCTCGATGGGTTCTAAATTGAGTGTGAATTTATATTTTTATGTTTATCATAGATTTTAACCGTTTAAGTGCCTCATCAAATTTCGAACATTTTTACCAAAAACGATTAATCATAGTAAGCAAATTTGGTAAATCACAAAATAAAAACGAAATATATTTTTCAGACTATTACGTACAAAATAAAATTTATCCAAAGACAACTCAAAATGTCCCACCGTCTATATATCGCCACGGCGCACTTTTAGCGAAATTTTCTCGCAAAGATATAACGCTGCTTCGTATTCAAATAGTTAAATCAGGGGATTATTTTTTAGCTTATCGTAATCAGATAGGGACCAAGGAAAAACTTTCGAGTGCCAGAGTACGATATCAAGCTCGTCAATGACTACTTCAGAGATCGATGTGTCCATCATAATGAGACTAAAGTCGTTAAAAAAATTGGAGATGAGCGTTCCGCAGAGATCAGTGCTGGGGTACACACTGTAGAACATCCTCTACAACAGCCTGCTGGAGTTGAAAATGCCATAAACAGCAGAACTCATTGCCTTAATGGACGATGTCGCACTGCTGGTGACAACTTGGTATCCATGGGGAATGGAGGTGACGGGCAACAAAGCCTTCGCCAGAACTAACACGTGGATGCGGGGAAATCGCCTGCAGCTGGTGGCAGAGAAAACGGAAGCAATGATCTGCAGTAGAAGAAGAAGACCGAGGGTCAAAAAGTTTGTTGTCAACGGTCACAAGGTTGAATACAGTAAAACGCTGAGATATTTCGGGATCCTTATGGACAACAAGCTGACCTTCAGTAAACACATTGAAGTAGCTGCACAAAAGGCACAGAAGGGAGCATAAGGTAGTGAGCTCGGATGGCTCATGCCCGACATCGGAGGGCCAAATCCGTGCAGAAGAAGAACCATACACGAGGTTATACCCTCAATCCTTCTGTACGGATCCCCGATATGGCATGAGTCGATAAGATATGAGAGCTATAGGAAGAAGCTGGCAAGGGTCCAACGGCAGGGAGCGCTCCGAGTCCAAGCAAAAAAGAGGGCCTTGGACTTCGAAGATCCCAAAAACCACAACGAGCATGACCAGAAACTGAAGCAAGCCTGACAGCAGATAAGGGATCAGTCCAGCAAGGGAAGATGGATCCACCGACTTATCCCGGTCATAAGTCGGTGGAGGGCCCGAAAACATGAAGAAACGACCTACCCCCTGACTCAGGTCCTCACTGGACATGAATGTTTCTGTGCATACTTGAAGACAAATTTTGGCGAGATTTTGTTGAAGAAATCATGAGCGCTAAAGAAGGCAGTGAGAAAGAGAGGGAGAGACGCAGAGCGGCTCTCTAGTACTAGAATAGGGCCAGCTACTTAAGGCCAGATTACCTGTCCTCCTGAAATAATGTGATAAATAATACCAGGGGGACAGAGAAGGACAAGAGATGGGTTAAGCCAGTAAGAATTTGACACTGTCCTGGGATTAGAGGTTCGGGTTCAAATCCAGATTGTGGAAAAAAATTCACCGTATCATCAAATTTGGGAGATCGGAAATATTAACGTTTCTGATTGATCGCCTTGATCCAGGTTTACCCTGATTTCCTGGATTTGAAAAAGTAAATGCTGAGGCGATTAATAAAGTCGTTCAGGGATGCCCATAAGTGAGTGATTGAATTTGCAACAATAATTAAATAATCGTTTATATATAATGATAATTTCGCTACTCACTCATAAATTCTTTCTTCTCCTATCATTTCAAATAATCCTATCCTTATTTTAATACACGTGGAAAGTAACAGGAAATGACAACATTAAATCCTTTCCCAAGTAAGATCTCCCATGGAGATCGTCTATATCCAATATCGGATATGGTACATTAAAAATAATCAGATAGGAGTGTTTATACGATTTTTCACAATATTCAGTCTGTCTTAAAAAAAAACAAAGTTGTTGATCAAATTGACTCTTGATATATTGACATTGACGCGCTTGCTGAAGACTTCTGATATGTTTATCGTAATTTAATATTTTTTGCTAAAAAACATAGATAATAGTGAGTTTGAAAGTAATGGCGACAGCAGGGATGAATCAGATATTAGATCAAATATATCTCCTCCAATTGCCAATAGTAGTTCATTTTGGTTGGTAGTTCAGATTTTTTGTCAAAAATAAAATATCAATGCGGATAAAATATTAAATATAAAATGTGATATATATTATAAAAAAAATCCTTAAAAATGTTGTTTACTTGTAATTGTTGTAAAAATGTATTTTAATCATCAATTTTAAATGATATATTACAATAATGTATTAAAGTTATGTTTACTAAAAAATTTTTTTTATTATTTAAAATTAATTTTTTTAAAATCTTTTTGGGAGTCACTTTTGCTCTTCATATAACTATAAAAGCAATTAACTCTCGTTCTTTGATCATAGAATGTAAATATTTTATGTTTAATATCTTAAATAGACTCGGAAAAATTGCTAAATAATGACATGATGGTTGGTATAAAGAAGAAATAAATTCTCTGAAGAATATCCATTATATTTCAAGCTGACGTATATAATGACTATTATAATGTATTGACATAAGATAAATTTACATTATAAAATCAATTAGGAAAATGTTTTGTGGTTTGATGGCACAACATCGATCTAATTTTATAGCCGTGACATGGCATGATACAACAGTAATATATTTATTTTATTTATGGATACAAATTATAACAGCTATTGCTTTATAATCGAGCTTTCTCTCCAAATATTGCTCAATTATTAATACTGAAAACGTCAAGCAATATTATGGTTTTATTTTCTTATCCTCGTGTATGAGTTAAGTTGCCTGATCAAACATTTGCGCACATCAGATTTTACCATCTTCCCTCATAAACCTTAATTTGAAACCCTTAAAATAAACATGGCCTACTGTTATCATAACGAGGAATAAAATTAATAATCTTGTCATAAAACTGGTACGAAACACGAGAATGCTTGCGAACATTTTAATATGGAAGTAAATTTTGTATGGATAATAAATAAAATTGCTTTCGAGCAAAATCTAATAAGTGAAATTGCCTTTCGTATAACCGAAAGTAGTTTCATGTCATGTAGCTTTTATTAAAATTTATTATAAACTTAAGGTTTTTTGAAGACATTGCTAATTTAATCATGGTGATGTTTTTCGTGTTCTCTCTCACGTCCACTTGTATTTTTAGAGTTCCATATTAGAGGAAGCGAAGAGGAAAATGGATGAGTACCTTGATCCAGTGCTCTACAAATCTTGGATTAAGTAAAGGATTTGGACGAGGATCAACCGAGTACAATGCTTCCGCTTCTTGACCTGGAACCAAGGGTAGCTCGTGGAACATGGAGAACTACTTTAAAGGTTCTTTCTATTTAGGTATTCAATTCTATTTATTTGCTACCTTGTATTGATTTCTGCTATACTCTGATCGATACATATCCTAGCAAATGGAATAGTAGTGGACTTGAAAATGTAAAAATGATTCTCAGGACAGTTAATTAATATCTTTTTTGTATATAACCATGCCAAAAATTCATTTTTTAAAAATCCTTCATTCAATTATGAGCAGTACTCACATACTAACAAAAAAAATAGATTTTTGATCGCGAGGGCATTTTTTTTAGAGATTTCCAAAAACCAAGTTTTAACGACTGAATTTTCAAAACGCTTAAATGAAAATTTAAATCCGGGATGCATTGCAATGCCAAATGTCCTTAGTAATTATTTGAAAAGAAACACAGTAGTGCAGTTAGTGTGATTTATTGCTTCAGGGCCATGTGTAGTGCGGGCTAAAAGGCTAGGATCCCACTCTCCCGTGAGCATAGTAAAACCGTCGCATTGCGCGCGCATCCTTCCTCTCCCAGTCCCCGGGCCTTGTTGGTTAAATTTGGACTTTCAACAACCTCGGAATGCTTATGTGGAGATCCGCTCATGGACGCAAATCATGTTCTGTGAACACTTTCGGGTCTGGCGTTTGATCGCGAGGTGCTCCTTCGACGTGTCAGTGGTCCGAAATTTGGACCGGTTGGACACGAAACCTTATGGCCACTCCCTCTAGTTTTAGGACATTTAGAGGCTTTTGTAAAAGTTTTGGAGAAAAATGCATCCCCGGGGCTTTCTACAACCTTCACCAGGCTGTAAAGTTAAATTAGAATCTTTAGCTAGCCTCCACCTGCGCTCAGAGTGCAAATGGCCGCAAGATGTGGTCAGAGGAGGGTCTCCATGTTGTTGTTATACAATGTAAAATTGACAAAGCCTGCTTGTAAACGATTAAAAAAAACTACCACTGTTATAAACACCTTGATAGATATAATGAAGTTAAATTATTTACAATTATTATTCATGCGAAACACTTAATTTATTCTAATTGGACTCGAACTAACGACCCCTCACAATTCGGGTGCTTGCTCTTTGTACTTTTCTAAAAAGATACGTTTTGTGGACGAGGTGTCAGTAGTCTGAAAGGCGGACCGGTTGGACACACAACTCTTGTAGCCACTCCTTCATCTTTTAGGGCTTTTTGTGTAAGTTATGGGGAGAAATGCATCCCCGGATTTTTTTACGATCTAGAATAGCGGTATCAACAAACAGCTCGGGTCCCCATGTTCTAAAAATATTTAATTCGACATTAAAAAATCCTTAGCCGAGAATCGATTTGAATGTGTCATTTAATGTATAAAAAATGAGAGATTCTGATCTCGTCCGAGTACTCTTTTTGATTTGACAATATCGCGTTACCATAGGGCCTGATCGTGTGTTAACATTGGCCTTTTATGATATCCTTTGTGTGCTTAAGGACGAAAGGCAATTTCGTGAAATGCGAAACTCGAGCATTTGCTCCATCCGACTCGAGTAAACATGCCAATGCGCTTCTAGAACAAGTTTGATAAATGTTGTTTATTTAATGCCTTCGTAAGGGATATCGGTTACGTTCCATAGCCACATGGATATTCAAAGTGCTTGTAAAAACATAAAATGTATATATCTTCTTTGGGTGACAAATTATTGGGTAAAGACAGTCTTTATAGGAATTTTTTCAAGGAATAAATGATTTTAATAGGGTGGTTTTCATTCCTTTTTACGTATGGATTATTCGAACAGACATCTTTAGACAGAAGAAAATCTATGCATTAGTTTCGATATTAATTTTATTCTTATTCATTTCATTTTAAAATTGAATACATACTTAATAATTTAAATGCTAAATTAAACGGCGTAGAAGCGATTTGTAGACTTAGTTGAGACTAGAAAAGGACAACTTACATAAAAAAAAGGATTTGTAAAATCTAGGCAAACTTATTAACATCCATAATAATTGTGCTAAAAGATAGGGTTGCAACTTTGAGCCAAATTTTGCCTGCTATTATGAAATTTATATGTAGACGAAATAATTAACTATATAAAATCGTAGCGTTTTTTTTTGTATGAAATTTGATTTATTGTCATTTCGACATACGTCTAAGATGACGGAACTTAATCCCGTCGTATGTAGAAAATTGATTGTATATGTAGTATGTATTGATGCATTCTGCGAATCATGGAACATTTTCAAAAAAATTATCCCACGTCGATGATAATAAAAATATTTCCATCGAAGAGGGATGAAGATATTCCGTGTATAATGGGGATTTTGACTTTTTTCTTCGACAAGCTGGGGACATTCTCTGCTAAATTGTTTGCGCCTGTCTACAGAATTCCCCCATATGAAAATGAATTGAAATTCTAGGGCTAGACGGGGGAGCAGAGAGTAGGATTTTTCACATCGTTACTCCCGTTTTATCCATATTTTGCATTGAAATAATAAAATGCGAGGAATAAAAGGAGAGACGCTCCAGAAAATAGAATTTATAAACGCATTTTTTCACTTAAAACATGACACCGTTTGCTTATACTCTCGCTTTTACTTTGTCAAAGCATGAAGTTTATATTATTTTTTTAATATAGTGCTTGAGTGCAAAAGTAAACTTTGCATGAGAAAGTCTATAAAATGACAATAAAAGAAATTAATGCAAACATAATAAGACTTTCAACGTATTCATCATACATTAATATATCTAATATTCATTAATTAAAAGTTGATATTTCAATGATCATTATTTGATATTGTGTTAAGAATTCTTGCTAAAAATTTAATGTATTTTAAGTTAATAACTTCCAGTAAATATATTCGGTGTTATCAATTCGAATGTTGATTTTCAAACATAAAATTTAATATTTATATTAAAATTATCGCGAATGCACTTTTCAAGTAATGCTGATACTGAAGAATGTTAGTGTTTCGCTGTAGTGTTTTCTCTGTGTGGGGTTTGAGGGTGGATGTTGACCCAAGCTGTATGCGTACAGAAGGGGATGTTATTCTGAGGGTTCACCTTCAGCCCCTTGTTAAAATATTGTTCTATTCATCGATCATAATTTAGAGAAATTTTTGAAAAATCTGAAATAATATTTACCCATTGAAATGGAATATTTCATTTAAATAAGAAATTCCTGCTAAAATTTTAATAAGCAGAATGAAATGCAAAATAAAAGATAAAAAATCGATGATCGGGAAAAGCTGAGATGATTGATAAAATTATGTAGGGCCGCCTATGAGTGACTGGATTTGCAATAATAGATTTTTTCCAGACTCGGATTTGAGTCTGAACCTTTATAATAGAGTTCGGGATCTTATTTATTATTCCAATGTTTGGTTCATAAGCTAACATCATCAAATTGTATCAATTGGTACATTTGACATGGTATTTATGTAATATAATGATAATAAATAAGATGAACGGTGCTAAATGTAAGTACAGATATATATATAATATATTAGTCATCATATACATATGAATTTTGTAATGAAAACAACAGTCCTCCATGTCAAGGATATATTTGTGAGTTTAGAAGCAATTTTTAGATGCACTTCTTAAGCCACATATAGGCTTTCACCCTAGGTTTTATAAGGGAAGGAGGGACTAGTTCCCATGTACATACTGCAGAAAGCCTTTTGTAATAAAATCAACATGGTCGTATTAAGTAGTTTTCACTTAATTCCACGAAAAGCTGTTTAGTACTTAAATTTAATTCTTACTCAATTTATTCAGCAATGCTGGATGCTAATGAAATATGTAGAATAATTGGCTTTACATCTGTTATTAAAAACACCACGTTAGGGTTTTGGTTGTCTTCCCTTTTTTGTTTATTAACAAATAATTATAAGATGATTTTTTGTTAAAGACTTAGTTTGGCAACATGCTATATGATGCCAAATTGAAAAAAATAGTCAGTTTGTATACTATTGGAATTGTTTACCTGCTATAAAACTATACTAATTAGTGCGCGATCCGACATGCAAACTGTCATACACATTACGCAAATTTGCACCAACTCCTATTGTCGCTAAAATATTAGTCTCCAGTGTGACAACCCGCTTCATAATGTTTTCTAAAAGGTACACGCGGAAGTTTTCGAAGGAAACAATAGAAGTACGGTGGTATTATTGTTGGAAAGAATAGTCCTTATAAGTATAGATAGAGATTCCTGCGGCGCCACAGTGGCGGTCGCTTGTTTGGCAACATTCCGTCTCCCCATTCATCCTCTATCAGAGACATCTCTCTACCCCATCTCTGAAAATCTCCCAGGCTGACCTGCCCACCCCACCAACGTGATCTGCGCCACCCCCAGCCGTTCAAATGAACAAACTTTAAGGGAAAGCTCCCTCAGCAAAGCTCGCGGTACGTGCCTAACACTAATGGGGTAACGCTATTTTTTATTACACATACATATTTCGTCGCAAAATGTACACATACATCATTCCATTAAAATGAGCTTTGATGGCTTCATGGAAGGGTTTTTGAATTTCTATTGAAACGTATCGGGGATTGCGGCGAAGGGCTTCATTAATAACGCCCTAGCGTTCGATTGAACAAACATAAGCTGCATTGACGCAATGATGAACTGAAATAAGTTTTTAACATTGTTAAATCAACAATCAGAGAACGGGGGTGGGTTTTGGGTGTAACGTAATATGATAACCCTGACGCCTACGCCTGCGGTTTATTTATATTACTATGTGTTATATTATATTTCTTCCAAAATCTATATAAATAAATACTTACATATATTTTGTAAGAAGGCGTCTGAATGTATATATATTTAAAATGGTGTCATTATTTAGTGATTAATTTCATTTCATTCTTGAAATGAAATAGAATAATTTAATTTGTACAATAATTCAAGATTCAATCTGTTATATGCTAATTTTATGCAATTAAAAGTCGTGCATGATAAATCTTTTTATGAATATATCAACAGCGTAATCGATCGATTTTTGAAGAGAACATTTTATGAGATATATTTATTATATATCGTCCGTTCGCTACGTTATATGTCCTGCCAATAACTAAATTTATTTTGACTTCGTTATTTTATGCTAGAAAATAATTTTATTTATTTAAGAAAAGATAAAAATACAATTCAAAATAAGATAAATAAAACACTAAATAAATCAAATATTATTTTGAAAATATGTCCGAAGTAACATTAAAGCATCGAGTGTTTCGTCATTTAGTCTGGATCTGATTTTGGAAGCCAGGCAACTTGCTGCTGAAAATGCACACTCAGCCTCCACACTCGTTGGAGGTATCGTCAGCAAATATTTAAATGCTAGTTCGAATTGATGGCCACATGAGCCCCGATTTACGTATAACACCACCAATTTGACTGATAAAATTCCTTCTCCTGAGACACGGACTAAAACTCGCAAAATTCCCGATTTTCCAACAAATTATTTATTTCCGTCGCTGCAGATGAATACTTACATAATATAATACTTTAATGTGATTCGTAATTATGTTACGGAGGAACGCAAAAAATTTGAACCCCGTATCTATTATATTTCATATCGATATTCTCATTATTAGAGTCGAGGTGTAGTAAATACATCACCGATAGGGAAAGGTTAATATAACAATTTAAAAAAACATATATGTACTGTATATATGTATACATAGATTAGACAGTTACTGCTCCTAGGCGTCGTCTATGCTTGCCAATTAATAGTCACGTCACTGTTTTCAAGCGTCCTGATTTCGGCAGGAATGTCTCGATTTAGTAGCTTTCATCGTGCTGGTAAGGTGTACGATTTCTGTTTGATCAAAATTTCAATCCTGAATTTTTCAAAATTACGTTTACTAATCCCGGGATTCATGAGCACCTAAAACTGTACGGGATCCCTGGATCTGGAATTGGACTCCCTAAGTGTGACATTTTTTAATGATTTTTTAAGGAAATATTTGTCAAAAAAAAACTATTTTGAATGTATATCTAATTAGAAGTCACATTGACATGGATTGTGATTTTGGGAATTTTGCAATCTCAACTGACGTAAAAGGTCGCTAGAGCAAAAATTGCGTCTAAAAATAGTGTATTTGAGGTCTGTCTGAGATTTCCTTGAATAAATAAAATATTGCGTATCCATAGCGTCGTTGCTGAAGTATAAACACTTCCAAGAACCCAAATCCGAATCGAAATGGTTTACAAACAAAGAATAGCCGTATAAAAGGGTTTTACAAAAAAAAAAGAGAAATGTCTTAATAAGCTCGGCAAGACGTAAAGGCAATTATTTACATTTAACATATAAATTTCCGATCGCGTGTTTATACGTATTTTTTTAAGCAGCAACAATACAGGTCACGTTACACAAGTAAATTTAATTGGCCAATTCATCACCTGTCAGCGTTCAGTTTGTGCAGAAAAACACCATAATTTTATTTTCAACGAAACTAAAAAATGCAAAAAATATTCACCTGCTGACCGTTGATGTACCATGTGAGATTTGCTGCAGGTCTTGAATGCTTCGACGTACAATTTCCGCGAAGAGGTTTGCCTATTGGATATCTTGCCTTGACACCCGTTATGACTGGTCTATGATCAGGAACATCTGAAAAAAAAATACAACAATAAAAATTTCGCACGGCTCAACTCTTTGAGTAGTGAGCTAATTTAATATCTTCATATATTTATTTGACCGCCACTCATCATCCGTATAAATCCACTTATCTGACAGGGCCGCAGCAGTGTGTATGAAGCTTATAGAAAGTGTGTATGAACATTATAGAAAGACGTTCATAAAGTTAAAATTTTTTCGCTTTTCTGAGACGCGCATGTTAGGTGGAGGCAGCGACGAACGAGTTAAATTAATATAGACACTGTCGATACCACAAAATATTCGGTCAATTTTTTGCCTAAACATAATCGATTCATTATGTCATTCACACATCATTATTAGTCGATGAATTTGGGTTAACGAACTATACAATCGTATGATGTACGCAAGATACTATGTCTGTCTTTATCTCACATGCATAGTTACCTAGCATTTTTGTCTCTTTCCGAATTACTGGAATTCGCTCGCAAATACGCGATCATCCTGCTGTACAAGTTAATCATACATGAATTAACAATGATAATACTGACAGTGGTGGCATTACTAATATCATAAATCATTATTTTGTACATATATTAGATTGGAAATAAATCAATATTTGGAGGCTAGCTTATTTACATTGAATTTGCATCGAAACACGATTCAGGAAACACAATTTTTTCTATCCTTAAAATGTCGGAATGGTAAATTTATTTTGTAATCATTCACAAACAAAGACAATTATTTTTAAATACATAAGATATTAAACAATAATCCTAAGGCGTTGATACTTTTTCAATGATGAAACACTCATTTGCACAAATTTGCATATAGAAAATCATTATCATTGTCGAATATCACTTTTAGATTAAACTTTTGTATTTCTGATCAAAATAAAAAATATGTTTTTGCTGATATCATATTTACAGTACAAGCGTTGATGTAAGAGGGGTCTTATTGTAAATTCAGATTATGAAAAATCGGCTCAATTCAGGTTTAGCATAATTTGCAATCAAATTGAAATGTATATTTATAAATAGTGATAATTTCACGACTCATTCTTTCTAAAATAATGTAATCTCAACCTAACCATATGTGGAAGACAAATGGACCAAATGATTTTTTCCCTGAAATAGTCTAGTCGTCTGGAATGTAATTGGGAGATTGCCTACATCTGATATCGGATATGGCGTCGTAAGAGGAATATATTTAAAAGGCATTGTAGTAAAAAGCGCATATATGGAGTTACATGCGAAGCGGTTGATTAGTTAAACTAATTGCTATTTTCCCATTATCCGGCTCGTTAAATTCGAATTTTGATGTAGTAATCAGTCAGTATTAGATTTATATTTTTTATCTCGTCTTATAAATACATATTTTGCAGTACATTCTTAGGAAAGATATCATGAGGAACAAAGAAAAGCAAACGGATTAGTCTCATTTCCGGAAATTGTATTCGGTTTATTTCTGAGCACTTCCCAGATTTTTTTTGCGTTGAAAAAAATACCACAGTAAAACCGACTTTATGAGCTTCATGTTTTCTTTTTTAACCTTTCATAAAAGTTAATGAGTGAAATTGACTGAATTTTAGAAATTGTGATTAAGGCTCTGAAATAGTCATGTCGATTATTTGAGCATTTTTTAAAAATAAGCATGTATCAACAAGAAAGATTATTTTCATAATTTAATTAAAGATATGGAAGATGGCTTTGAATGTTGATTGAAAAAGGCTTCGTTTCATGTAGCAATCCCGTCGCATAATGTCGCGTTAGCGTGTACTGTTGCCTATAATAAATCACTTTCATATTAAGCACTTAATCCTAAGATAATTTGATAATAAAGTAATTATTTGATTTATGAAACGCTTTAGTGCGTTATTAATTATTAAACCGTTTCGGGCTCGGGCGATATTTTAAAAAAGACTACCGAAAATTATGTGTGAGCTAAACGAGCCCTTATAAAAACGGCGACCCTCGAAATAAGCTGTTCGCATTCGGAGTCGGAAACGGATGAAAGTTTGAGTGTTTTTTTAAAGGTGGATCTCTCCGAAAGTATTAACTTGTTTTCGGTTTTACTTTGAAAGAAATAAGTACAAACCTCAACAAATAACACTTTTCTTGCTAGCCGCGGAGACGGCGTAAAGATTCACTTTTGTTCCACAAGCTAAACGTAGCAAGAGCCTTAAATCTATTAAGAAAAGTAAGAAGTTCGGAAAGTCTAAAAAAGTTTTAAGTATTTTCCGGTTGTAATATTTTCCGCTTTAATGTCTTATCAAGCTGAAAAAATTCAACTGAAATTCTAATTTAGACAATATCTCATCTGAGCGAGTGACAGGAAGTAAATCAATCCTCCTCTCCCCCACATTTATAATATCGACAAATTAAATTCATTTGATAATAGTACTTAGCACGCTTTACTTTTAATAATAAAATTGTTATTTATTGTGTTCTGTTAGGGATGTCATAATAAGCGACATAAACGTTCAACATCAACAGCATGAAATCTTTGATCTATAAATGTATGCAAAAAATGATAATTGATTAAGGTGATATATACATTTTTAGCCCTTAAAAATATTAATAATAATTAAAAAAATCTATTGAATTTTCGCAATGGTTTTTTTTTGCACGAGTAGCATTCTTAATCCAAATATTATTAGGTTGGAAACTATGAAATGGGCGTTAGGGCTAGGTTTGTACTTGGCTGCGACTAGGAAATCCAATACCGAGCTAAAATTTCGATCCTAGGATTTCGGGATTGTATTAGACCTTCCCGGGATCCTGGGACCGGGATTTTCAATAGCTTAAGAAATTACATTGATACATTTGGTAAAAAATACTAATAAGTCCAATTTTAGTCCAATCGGCGAAAGAATTTTATTAGTTCGAGTTGATGACCGCGTGAGCCCCCATTTTCGTATAACACCATCAATGCGACTGATAAAATTCCATTCCGCCAAGAGACGAACTAAAATTTATAAAATTCCCGATTTCCCGATAAATTATTTATTTCCGTCACTGCAGATGAATACTTACATACTATAATACTTTGATGTGATTTGTAATTATAGTATGAAGGAATACAAAAATTCTGAGCCCCGTATCTATTATATTTCATATCGATATTCCCATTATTAGAGTTGAGGCGTAGTAAATACATCACCGGTATGGGAAGGTCAATATTACAATTTGAAAAACATATATGTACTGTATAAATGTATACATAGAATAGACAGTTATTGCCCCTAGGCGTCACCTAAGCTCGCCAATTAGTAGTTACGCCACTGTTTCCAAGCGTTCAGATTTCGGCGAGAATGTCTCGATTTAGTAGCCTCTAGGGATTTTTAATAGAGATACCTCCTATTGAAAATTCTTGCGATTATTTTGGTTGCTTATTTTTATAACATCCTTATGAACTGCGATTTTTGTCATTGAAGCACATCGATAAATAAATCATTTAAATCTTCTCATTATATTGAATAAGGCGTTATTAAATGCAATGTGTTCTCTTTAAAACTCAAAATTAAACCGTACATATTTTTTTGTTAATATGATGCATTCAAATAATTTCTAATTAAAGCCATTGAAGAACAAGTTTTAGATCCAGCCGTATTTGTTGGGTAAAATTTAGGGTGGGATGAATATATCCCCCTTTTTGTGCGCAATGGATAATGAAAGCAAACTAAATAGGTATTGCGTATATTTACAAACGAGTGCTAAAACGTACCCCAAATTCATTTATAGATTAAGCAATCCCCTTTTATAGGAAGTCGTCGTTAGATAATTTCCAAAATCACTTAACACATTGTAAAAGTTAATCACACTTCGTCGAAATTTCGACGCCATTCCGAGTATGGTGTTGCGTTAGGGTGGAGTTTTTAATAGTAATAAATGCATTGCATGGGCTGTGCTATGGCCCATTTCAGTTAATGTAAGTACAGGCGAAGAACTTAACTTTGGGGTTGACAAATACGCCCACAATTAGCATTCCTGTTGGATAAAGTTAAAATTGCTTTGGTTACATGACAGTGCCTTTGGGGTCTCTTCGGTCAATTTATGCCCCATTATTGCAACGTCCTTATCCATAAAGGCTCAACAAAGACGGACCATCAAAAAGAGCTGGAATTCTAGAGAAGAATACCTCTGTATTTTTCTATTTAACATTTTTGCAAATATGAATGTTATCAATACATGTATTATGCATTAAAAGAACAAATAAGCACTAGTCATTAATAATTGTTATGAAAATATAATTTTTATACATGGAAGATATCGCAATATAGTTGACTATTCCATAAGGCAAAATATATTATTTTGTGTTTTAACATTTAAACATTTAGTTTAAAGTAGAATTAAAATAGTGGAAGTAAATACGCATTAGAGATAAAACAATGGATTTTCTATCATAAAGGAAGGATTAGCTTTTAAAGTTAAAAAAGATTGGCTTAAAGGATCTGTAGATCAAAGTAAATTGAAGTTAATACTCTGCAAGTGTCATTGAATTGAGGATGCCACTCAATCAAAAATAAGAAGAGACATTGGAAAGATTCAGAAGACAAGTGACTGGGTTCAATAACTTTTGGTTCAATTATTGAGCATTTGAATTTAACTAAGTTGAACTTATTATAAAAATTTAAAAAGAAAATAGTCATGGATAAATCTTAATCGTCAACCAACAGCTTCCACTCCAAAGGTCGAAATTCATATCTAAAAATTATGTTGAGTATTGAAAATCAAAATGAGTCTAAGTCTAGCTTTATTAAAATCAGAATAGAATTTTACTATTGCAAGACAATTATATATTGCTAGGGCAACGAAAGATATAATTTTGGCAAGTAAATATATTGGAGCTTTAATGAGAAACTTTATTTTATTCAGTCTATTCAATTGACTGGTTTCTATAGACTGATTTCTTCAGTACCTTTCATAGCAATATTTCTGGTAAATATTTGAAGTTTGAAAATGGGCTGATGATTTCACATCATTAAAGCCTGAATACCTTTAACGTATAAAAATAGTTAACCCTTTGATAAGTTAGTTAATTTTTGTAGGGCATAGGCTTTGGGAGTGATTTTTATAGATTTTTTTTTCTGATTGATAATTTTTATCCATGAAAGTTCATCGAAAATTCAATTGAGATGTGACAAAACAATAAAACTGATCGCAAATGTAATGTTTAACATAGTAATATGAGCAAATAATATTATATTAGAAATACAAGCACAGCATTGTAAATAAAGTGCTATTGAGCCCTGTCCATAATATGTGCGGGTATATACTCTGGATCACTCGAGTGCACTCGCAGCATGTGCGGGCATACTCATCAAATGGATAAACAGCAGGACTTCGAATTGAAACTGAGCCGAAAACACAAATTCGTTATTTGATTGGATATATTGAACAATTAATATTATTTTCTAGACCGCGTAAAAGTAAAACCGCGCAAATGGGAGGGTAAAACGTAGTAAGCTGTACAAAACACCCTGTGTAATATTTCAATTAGTGAAATAATGCATGGTTTTAGTGATCAATTTGTTTGGAATAGCCATTTCTGCTATTGAATTGTACATTCAATTAACTGTTGAATCAGGTTAAAATGATTTATTACATAAAATATATTAATTTATATATAATAAAAAATATAAATTATCCATACCTACTACATCCATGAAACCTTCGCCTATATAAGTGAGGAACGATGGCGCATCTGCAGATACTTCACATCTATAGCGACCGGACGCACTCGTATCCACATTTTCAATAGTAACTATGCTGGCGTTACTAAGAGATTTCTGTAAAAATTAAAATACAATTATAATAACTATTATATATATATTATACATAGTAATTACATAATGTGCTTGGGAAATATTTTCAATTACTACATCTAGTTCAAACACAAATTCGAGCTACCGCAAGATTCGAAAATAGCTTTGTTATCAAGTTTCCACGGGTAAACAAGCTCTTTAGTCTGATTTTCTGCCATTATTCTATTGAATACTCTGTAAATTCGAGGAAATGCAACGTTCATGAAAATTTAGTGGTCGCAATAAACAGAGAGCTAAGACATACCGAGACAGCGCCATAATATCTAGAATTTTATTGTTATAGTATTCTCTCGGGTTTGCGATAAAATAATTAAACCAATTTATTATTTAAAGGGGCTTTAATAAAATATAGTTTAAAAAAAAATATTTTTTGTGGAAATTATTTGATTTGATTTAATCAATCAAAAATTTTCGAAATTGATAGGAATTTTCTCGGTAATTAATCTTGTTTTAATAATCTGAAAGATAAATCACATTTTCATAGGCGATGAGATTAAGCGTATAAAAAAGGTTTTTCCATAAGATGATCATTTTTCGCTAAGGCAGATTACCACTGAAGTCTGGGCAGGGCTTTATCCATCAAAGAGTATTACAGTTAATCAAAACGACAGGTGATTTTTCCAATTTATGGTTATGGTCACGACCCTTTTCGACATGTCCGTTAATGAGTAACCCCGCCACAAATCCTTTCTTTGTCGCGTTGACATTTTTATTTTAAGGCATTGACCCTCGCGAACACGCGAACAATAGGATAAATGCTAAACTAGAATAATAATACACCATCGAGTGTGCAATTTGCCAACACTCAAGAAGAAAATAACTGAAAAGTCAACATTCTGCGGGCAAAATATAAATTTGTAGCCAGAGGACAGCGGCTGAAATAAAACCACATCAATCTGTGTCATTTTCACGTTCCAGCTGGCGCTGCCGTAAAAAGGAAAGTCGTGTTTTGCTTACATGAATTAATGATTCCAATTTTTAAGGCCTTATAAATTTTAAAGGCAATACCGAACCGCGCTTCTCTATCCTAATAAATTGATTTTAAAACACCATTCGAAAGATAAATCGTTTCGCAATCGTATTTACGCTCGGACCAAATCTTTCCAGTTATTCTTGGGAAAGCTGTCAAACGATGAAAATTTCATCGTCTGAAAATAGGCGACCAAAGTGAAAAGCTTTTGATGTCAATTCAAATAAACTAAACAAATATTGTATTTTGACATTCATCGATGGAGATGTTTTGTTTCGATTCACAACAAATTCTTTGAATCAAAGTTCTTCGATTAAGCACTTAATCAAATAGGAACAATGCCTTACCTAAAGAAATAACTTCGTTGAAATCTGACACGTCACACAAATAATATTATATTGTCAATACAATATAATATGAATTTCGAACTAATAATACTACTTTTACGTAAATTTAATGACATTCGAATTCTAGACAAACAAGAAATCTTATTAAATAAAGTTTAAGATCAGATGTCAATATATTGTAGAATAGATTTAGATTAGATAAGAATAGATGCCAATCTCAACGGCAAAACGATTTATTTACCTTATCAACAATTTTGGAAGATCAATAGTTCCAAGTTTACTTTAATTTCTCGGAACTAAAAAAGTAAATATTGGAACGAGTAACAAAGTCGTGCAAGAACTATGGGTGCTTGAATTTGAAATAATAATAAAAATGTAATTGAAAAAATGATAATTTTGCTACTCCATCATGGATCTTCTTCAATCTTAAGTTTCTATTCAAATAATTATATCATAACTTAACTATATGAAAACGTCAATAGATAATCACAATATGAAAAATTATACTTTTACTTATTAACCTTAAATATATTGTTACTATAACAAAATATTTTAAACATTTTTCTACCATCAGATGAGCTATATTTATGATACTTGAAATGACCTCAAAAATGTAAGATTTGGGTCAAAAATTGCATATTTATTCCATTCTTATTAACTATGGTCATATATCTTCAAATTATACGCTGGACTTAAATAATAATAGATAATTTTTTTGGGGGGGTTAGGGGATTATTTTGCTACGTTCCATACATAGACCCTATGTCCTATGTGACAGGGTTGTCGAAATAGGTTTTTTTCAACATTTTGAAAAAATATCCAAAATTTCACCTGGATATCGTCATAACATTTAAAGTCTTCAGATCCTATACCACTGGATTTCTGTATTTGGGAACGTGCCCTATTCTGTGACTCACACGGTTTCCAGATCTGACACCACTGGATTTCTTTGTCTGAGGACGTGCCCTATTTTGTCACTCATACGATCTCTAGATCTGACACCACTGAATTTCTTTGACTAGGGACTTGCAAAATAATTAATTTATATGACAGAAGTGCTCACAAAAAAAATCCTAATTGAGGGGATACGAATTAAGGAATAGGAAAAGACTTTACAAAAATAAAAAAGGAAATGTTACTTCAGACAACTACAGTTCAAATAGGAAAAATGTATACGAAGCAGAAATGGCCAATTTGAACAAATATCATATATGTATTTACAATCATATACGATTGTTACTTGTCTTTTAATATCTTGTCTGAGTACATGCTCAGGTGTGGGTGGCCCCATGGCCACCCTTTTTTTGCACCATGATGAAAAAATAGGGAAACCACTACATGGAAAATTCTTTCTATAGAAGAGCATACATCTAATAATCGATATGGCACATTAAAAAGAATAATATTAAAATTTCGTAATAAAACTTAGAGTGGAAATTGCGAATGTTTATTTAAAAAATTTCCATCAAAATATTTTATTAATTCCACGTAAGGGTGAAAAATACTGACTTAAGGAGTTATCTTTTGAGTGGCGTTAATTAATTTTGAGACCCGTTTATTACATCTTCACCTTGAAACTCTATTTAAAGCGGTTTTCAGCATTAATCACTAAATTGCGTTCTCATAAATACACATTTTCGTTTCAATGTTAATTTTATCAAAATATCAAAATTGGCTTTTATAGGGGAATAATAACCAAAAAAGCTGTAAAGAGGATATAATTCATTAATTTGATATTGATTGTTAAAAATAGAAATCACATATATCATTTATGTATGGTTGTATGAGCTGCCTAGACGTGCGTGTATGCTTAAGTTGTTACGCCCGAACTTGATATATGACCGTTAGCTAATATAGCGCTTTTTCCATACATACAACTTATTTAATGTGGTTTTTTATAAATAATATTTATTTTTATTTCAAAAGTCGCATGTCGAGGGGATCATAAGTCAAGAAATTACTGTATCGAACAACAACAAAAAACCTTTTTTACAGAATCATTGTAGTGATACGATTTAATATTAAAAAAGTCGTTGTTGGAAAACAATCTTTTATGGTGCGCAATTCAATATAATCAGAGTTTTTATTTTCTTTTCTAAACTTGAATTTCTGTTTATTTCCTTAAAAGGTTTTATTGTGATGAGAATCGTTTATCTTTTAACGGACGTCTCCTTATAGATTTTCTCATACATCGAGCACCTACCACGTTTACCAAATTACATAAAATTGATCGCTCCCCCCCATGAATTGGCGAATAAAACAAAATGACTGACCGTCACAGGGGTAGGTCGTAAAAAATATTCGTAAAAAGGTTTTACTTTTCGAGTCCCTAAACACGCCGCCACGTAAACATAAAATTTGAGCACAGGACCTTAGCGCAGCAATAACGCCCGGGCGGTTTGCGGCGTTGGACCTTTAAATCAATGGCTCCTACCTCTTATTTGTACGAGAAATTAAACTCAAAAAATACTTATTTGATTTGATCAATATAAAAGAACAAGCTCTTTTATTTTTTACGATCACGCTATTCCCGTAAAATCATGTGCCTTCATTAAAAGTTTTACTGCTGGGTCGCAATGGCTGCTATCAAACGTAGATCATCGATATGAGGTCCCTTGACGTAATTCCCTTAATAGTAAAAAGTACTGTTTTTTATTTAAATTCGAGTTCTTTATTTTATTTTTATGTGGGGAAAGTTTTATTTTAAATTTCCGCCTGGAGAACTTGCTTTCCAATTATTCAACGTTATAAAAAATAACCCGTGAAACAAATTTAGCTCTTGTATGGCGTAAGCCAGCGAGAGAAATAATGTTCATATTAAACCTCAATTTAAGTCCCCTGATAGTTCATAACCATTATTATAGTGTAGCTACAAGCAAAGATAAGGGCTATTTAATGCTCATCTATTTATATCACAGGTTTCGTTGTAGAGATCACACTACTGCTATCCTGGGCAATAAGAGCAAGAGCGCGCTTAAGATGCATTTTGGTTTACTGGTCTTCAAACACGTCTTAACATCATAGAGGTTAATGATATGGAGTGTCTCGTGCTCCGAGTGACTCCCTGACGAGGTTTCCGCAACCGAACAACGCGACAATCGGAGATTGTCGTAGCGACAAATGGAACGGAAGTCAGCTAAGAGCCCCCAATATGTTTCATATTTTTTACTATAGAAAATGTAGTTTCACAAAAAATTTAAATCCAGAAACTTTAAATCTTAAAAACTTAATTATCCAGAAAATGTTTAAAAAATCTGGATTGAACCCTTTGCGGTCGTTTGTCTACTTTCAGCCACCACACAAAGAACTATACGAATCTTAACTCTATTCATTCATGTATCAGTTTATAACTTCTCTGAATGCTCTTACGTATCTAAGTGACCTCATCATGAACCAAAACATTGCTCCGATAAATCAGAGATAACGAAACTCAGTATAAAAAATGCGGTCTTTTCAAATTCGCCATGCAAAACACCGTGGTGAGTCAATCGCCTTTTGAGAGAGAAGAAATCGACAAGCTTCGGAGATACTTCGCAGAATTTCAAATAAAGCTTTAAAAATTACGTTTAACTGTTATTAAGAATTCTCGCTTGTTAAGATATTCCAAAATAGTATTCCAAAATAGGAAAAAGAAAGTCACCGAAAGAAGTGTAGTCGTAAAATCAGGACTGCATATTGGAGACTACTTTCAAAGATACCACACAATGGAAAATATATTTTTTTAAATAAAAACATGTTATTGAAAAACATTATTATCTAAACCAGCGGTTCTTAAGCTTATGTAGTCTGCGGACCCTTTCTTGGGCAATTTTTTTTTCGCGGACCCTATTCCAGCCCTTCTGACTTAATTTTTCAAACAAACCAAAAATTCTTGGTCATTTATTGGCTAAAATAGATTTTATTACAATATTTAAATAAACATACATCTAATGTCAATAAATAATTGATAAATCCTGTTTATCCTTTATAATCTTGCATGTTATGTATCAGTGCTCTATCAATGGAAACTAATTCCGATCGTATGTCGTGACTCATGTCCAAATTTAATACGTTCGCAAAGGGTTAGCTAGGCATAAAAGTTTGTTATTATGTTTCCAGCAAATATTTAATATTAGATTTGATTGTAAATTTATCGATTCCAACTGGATAAAAGGTTGTTAATCATTAACATTTAAACTAAATGGTAGGCGTTTGTCAAGATACATCTTTCGAATTTTTTCTGAAAAACAATCAAATCTCCATGTAAATTGATTAAATATGTTTAATATTTGGGGCTCATATTTCTAAAAATCAGCACATTACAATGTTTCATATTTTAAGATCAGTAAATGAGATAATTGTGTATGCTGAAACTGCATGTTGATTTTTATTGCAAAATTATACAAAGCTTCAAATAAAATACACCATCTCATGCATTGGCTATTGAAACCAATATGCCATTCAGGTGGATTATTATATCAAAGGATGCATTCACGACTATCTGATAAGGAACATGTAGTTGGTTCATAAAGATTTTCTGGAACGTATAGGCTATGGACTCACCTTTTATTGCATTTAATTTTATTGTAAGGACAGGATTGAAGAACTACGCTATAGTTTAATTTTACAAAGTAAATTGTATCTGGATGGAAAATTATAAAAAAGAAGAGTTGATCGAATCTTTTTGATATTGAAGAATTTCTCATTATCTTGATTTATATAATATTTTTACAATTAAATTAGCAATAATTAGGCAAATTCATAATTTAATTGAATGCTATTCCGCCGACAAAATTAATTCTAAGCTTGTATTCAGCTGTGAATTAATTCATTATCGATTTTAATGGTCTTGGTTTACAATCATTCCAGTGCATTTATTCCCAATCATCAACCAAAAAATCATCCCTAACAAAAATGAACGATAGAAGAAAATACATCATGATAAATTAGCAGCAGAAATAAACGATCGTTAATGGATATGAATGGCGGTGCTATATGGAATAGTCGAAGCGTTTCATTAATATTTATTAGCGTCGATTTAGCAAAAGATGGGCTTTTTAAAATTATTAATTGCAAGCTTACACGTGTCGTCAAAGAGGATCAATTAATAAGAAGTATTTCAGGGAGGAGGCTCTATTTTAATCCTTAATTAATTATTAAGGCTGCCGTAACAAAATGACGTAATTCCTTCGCTATGTAACAATTAAAATTTTGATCAAATAATTGGGACAGATTCTCGAGACCCAGTAATTGATTCGAAAAGGATTTAAATATAAGTAAATATAGCCAATAAATTTATATAAATATATAATATCGTCAATTAAGCGATCCTCCTGCTGAATAACTTGAAACTGAATTAAAAATATTGAAAGAAAGCTTATCTTCATTTATATACATTTTCTATTTATGGAAAATATTTTATCAAATATTTTTACATTGGAATTTGAAATATGATGATATGCTGTTCGTATTATGCAATCGAATAATTGGTTGGTCTGTGATGCATTGTGTTTTGCTTTATTGTACTCTCTTCATCCAAATTATTAGGTACATATCGAAAGATACTATCAAAAGCTAATAATATTGTGTTATAATTTATAAAAAAAATCAATTGATACATTGATTGAATTGTTTAAAATTAGTTAAAATTATTCAAATAGCCAAATATAATTTACTACAATTTATAGTTAAAGTATTTATATTTTGGGTACGTATCTCATAATGAAACAAAGTACATGAAATTTGTATAAAATTTACGGATACATTGATATTTATTAAATTCTTAAGAATTTGACATAAGAAATTTTGGAGATGAAAATTTTCATGTTTCTTTTTGGTTCCACTAAAATGAATTTATGAAAATTTGAATTAATATATATGTCTTATGGTTTCATTAGCTTACACATAAAAGCACACCTTGTTTCAATCATCTGCAATCTCAATTTCGGGCATCATAACACCGACGAAAGGCAACTCTCAACATCAGGTGCTATAAAAGCTGCACCATCTGTTCTCAGCAAAAGGTATACGTTTATTTCACCCTTGTCGACCACCACTCACTGTCGTTTAATGCTTTCGCCCTGTTGGTCGTGTACACATCAAACAACCATGGTTACCCCGTTGTAAACCTACAAAGAAATAACTCAAATTGAGCCGCCTTAATGCTCATTTTTTATATAAAGCGTTCCAGTTTCCAACTCTGCATAACTTTAACAAGGTGAATAATGAAAGCTGATAAAAATGAAGCGGTCCACGTCCAACCCCTACTTGGTTTCGCCATTTTAACGGGAGCTGTTTTTATGGCCCTTGTTCGGTGTGTGACGCGAATTAACAATATTAAACGCGCTCGTTTTACTTTGCATTTTGCATGGTGCTTTCTTATGGCTAACATGTATTTAATCGTTTAACTTGGTAAATTATCAATTTCGTAATAAATAAGAGATTAAGTGCTGATATATATCTAAAACTAGGGTTGCAATAATGTAAAATTCGGTGAGAAATAAAACCTTTGCTGAGATGTAATGTGTTTTTCTTTTTGTAAAAATATTTAGTCGTCTATTGTTTGTCGTTGGTATATCTGTGGGTGATGCTCTAAAAGTTTGTCAAAGATCTAAAGTAATATGTGTAATGGTTGTTCAATAAAATTCTCGAGGGTACATCTTAAGCTTGCGAGGTTCATAACAAAGAACACATCATATATAGACCCTAGCCCTTTTGAGTAAAAGACAGACTACACTTCTTGTAGAGTTCAAATTCACCGAGATATTACAATAGGCCTTGTGATATCTCGGTGAATTTCGTTTCTTGAGAAATGAGAATTCTCGATTTTAATTTTCTCAAACTTTTCACAACGTCTTCTCCAAAACGCATCAATAACACCACATAATATTCACTATTGATGGTTCATGGATAGTTGGATATTTTTCAAGGTAATCGATGAAAAAAATATTAAATAGCACCAAACAGCGCTCTGAATTTTGGACGCGTTGTGGTTTTGGATCGATTGTGAGCAAGCTCAACATGAATGTTGATGCAAAATGGTGAATACACTGCCTTCTGATATTTTTAAGGTGTCATCTATCTCACGCAACTTCAATTTACAATCGGCCGAGACTATTATGTGGACTATTTTTCATTAAAAAGCAATGCGTTATCATCACACGAAATTCAGATATTTCCATTGTTTTGAAAATTACATTAAAAAAGCGTCACTAAAACCAATTTAAATTGTGAATTAAACTGCATTTAGGCACTACACTGTTTTGCAAAATGCAACAAAATACATTTTGATAGAAACGCACTCATATGTAGTGTAATCTAATATATAAAAACTAATATTTGTTTGTCCGTATTTAATGTGCTGCCATGCCGTTGATCTGATTGCGATTAAACTTTGTCAACTTATTGTTTATAATAGCGGAAATAATATAGGCATAGTAAAAATATTGTTTATGTACGAAATTTGTTATGTGCATACGTTTAGCGTATGCACTATGTTGGCGCATATTGGTCTGGTGGTTGCTAAGGTAAATAAAGCAATACAACCCTAATTTTATATAAATTTGAAGCAGGCGAATTTATATCAAAAATATTCATACAAATTTTATTTATAAAATAAAAATTGATTTAAAAAATGAGATGAGATAAGAATGAATGAAATGAGAAAACCACTAAGAATGCATAAAGAGGTAAATATATGGCCCAGATTATTTAGATATGATCCTTTCCATGAAAATATATTAAAGACACTTAGTTAACAATGTTGGTATAGTGGATTAGATCCCGGACTCTCATTATAAAGATTCAGGTTCAAATCCAGATTGTGGAAAAAAAATTCAAGCGTAAACATCTCTTCAGTAATTCATCTTTCGACCAATCTTATATATATATTGGAATATTTTATTTCTGAAGATCGAAGGTGCAATCTAGAAAAGTGTGCTTCAGGTTCCGTTCCAAGCGTTTTAGCTTTTTTTGCTGGCACTTGTGTCTTCACTAAAACTTGATTGACTTTTGATGTGTAGATTTCCATGGATGGATCTGTTACGTGGTTTACTACATCGGTCTGTGTAATCCTTTTTTCATTTTGAATAAGATTATGTTTTGATTTTTAACTTTTAACATATACTAGGAAGGCTAGAGATACCAACGCTTTTAATGCCTTCTAGTTAAGACCTTTTTTATAAGAATTTACAAATAAGAACAACTTTAAACATATCTCTCTTCTTTCATTACTTTTTTCTTCTCGTAA
Organism: Stenopsyche tienmushanensis; assembly: GCA_008973525.1. Taxonomy (NCBI): domain Eukaryota; kingdom Metazoa; phylum Arthropoda; class Insecta; order Trichoptera; family Stenopsychidae; genus Stenopsyche; species Stenopsyche tienmushanensis. The sequence goes on from WACJ01000015.1 coordinate 683,558, forward strand.
TACAGGGGTATAGAGCTATGTAGTGAACAAGGGTCTACTGTCCAGGCAACTCCGTACTACGTGTTGCAGCACCGATTTGCGTTCACTATAGTGCTCATAACATTGGAAAAATTCGGAATTTTGTTGTGAAACTTTGAAAACATATTCTTGAATAGTTTTACTAATAATTTATAAAATAAAAAAAAACAAGTTTTCGACCCGTCTATATTAGTTTTCCCTCTTAATTCACTTTAAAATCATTATTTAAATTTAATTGAATAATGAAATTTAATCATTATTTCAAAATGATAATGTTAAGAATTTTGACTTTTCAAAATAATAAAATAGGAGTCCTTTTCAAACATTTAATAGTTATTTTCACTTATATTGATGGTCACGATACAATTTTATGTCGCTTTTGTCGAATAAAAAAATACATATTAAATTAATATAAGCCCTTAGCCCTTAACACTTTTCGTTAATATATGCACTCAGATATTATTTGTCATTTTTTTATTATAACGTGTTACAGCGAAAGCAAGCGGTGTATGAGTCGGTCGATCAATCTTGTTTTTCTCACGTGACCGCAGTTTACCCCCCGGCACGACGAACCCAAATGTGGAAAGTGTGAATAAAGTGGAAAAAGTGTGAATAAAAAGCGGAATAGGGGGGAAGGATGAATGTGCTTTCATTGTTCATTCGGTTATTTGAATCGATTTTGGACGCTTTTCGAATCCTTACCCGACCTTCGCGTTGCGGATTCATTGAAATTCTTCGCGTAAACACTGTATGAATTGTCATGAACCTGCTAAGTCTGTGTGTTGAAGTTTTTCAAATTCGACTGACTGAAAGGTTTTCCGCTTTTCCCGGAGTTGCTTATTCGGAAAATTGCATTTGAGGGTGGCTTAAAAGATCGTCAAGACCCGACCGCTTGATGGAGTCTTTGTGGCAAAAATACTCGAGTTTATATGTAAAGTTGTTCCAAAATGTGCGTTAATTGTCTACATTGAGTGAAAGATTTAGATCATTTTTAAACGATGATTTTTTTCTCACTGGAAAATATTTATTTAAACCAAATTGATACAGCAAGTAGCGAATTATTTAAGAGCATGATTAATACGATTGTTTTTTTTTAAACATTTTCTCGATTTTTATATATTTAACAACTTCTTATCACTACAATTAAATTGTTTGATCTATCTGTGGAATTTTGGAAGATTCCAAGCATCGTCAAAAAATTCGCAAACGGCCTGAATGGCATATTTTGGATTCACCTCTTTATCAGATAAAATTTAGTTAACGTATGTTTGAAATCTCCTTATCTTTGATGTATAAAAAATAGGACTATCAATAAAGTTTTTAAATAAATAAATAATACATACAAAAAATATTAATAGGAAACTAAATATTTTAAGCAATGTTCTTCGACATAGTTAAAGCCTTCGATAAAGTTTGATATACAAGACTTATTTTTAAATTTAGGAAACTCTTACTTAAATTTAACAATCTCATTTTGAGCCAATTCCATGAACATCTGTCCATAATTATCTGACAAAATTGGGCTACATCAATCGTTCAGATGTGTGGCTTCCTCATGAACTGATTGACTCAAATAAACTTCAGCGTATTTTAACATGCGATTTTCTTCTCCAACGGCATAATAGCTAACCCTTTTTGAAGGGGGTGGTTTATTATGAGCTACTTCAGCAAGGTGAAACAATCAATTCAAAATCGTGTCTGCTCATTAGAAATAAATTATTATCATTTGACTGGGATGTTTCACCTCAAGCTCCATACTCTCCGGACATTGCCTTTTCAGATTATTGTTTATTTATTTCATTGAAAAATTCTTTAAGTGGTAAAAAAATTAATTCAAAAAATGATATAAAAATGTACCTTGATCAATATTTTGCCAACAAACCTGGGAAATTTTGGCATGAAGGCATTATGAGGCTTCCGGAGAGATGGAGAAATGTAATAGAACAGAATGGATCATATATTATTCAATACATTTTGATTTAATACAAATTATTGTTTATTTTTCTCTTAATATGAAAACGAAAGAAACTTATGGAGCACCCCAATACATCCACATCTCTGAGAATTTTTTAGCTATAGTGCCACAAAACGGTGTCAGCAGCCCTGTCAGCATGTAGTATAATATTTCTCAATGGTTTTGACTTGGTCTCGTTTACAATATTATAATGGAAGAGTTTAATTATTGAAATGTGCAAAAAAATGCGTTGCAAAATGAAAATGAGATTAAATTTTAGCGATATTAATCCATTTGCCAAAACCGTAAAGCTCCCGTAACAAAATACGTCTTAAATATTTATTTCTGGGGCTTTAAATCTGGATTATGCTTTTTTTGTAAAAATATATTACTTAAGCTGTCAGCAAAAATCAAAAGATTTGCTTAATGAAGTATTTTACCAGAAAAATAAGGTTTTCATCGCCCTCACCTTGAAACTTATAACGGAAGTCGTCAACGGGGAACATGGTAAAAGGTTTCAGATCTTACATGACGAAAGAATTATTATATAATCCAATTAAGTACAAAGCACTTAAAAAAATTGAATTTGTAGATTATATATGGCTAAAAGCTCGGTTGTTGTTGTTCTATTACATGTATACAATATTTTTCTCATTACTAAGGCTCTACTAAAAGACTCATCAATTCAATTAATTAATCTTGAACGAATTTAATATTTTGAGTTCTATATTCATCCCAATTAAGGCTTTTGAATTAATTAATTAATAAAATAAAATTAATAGTGTCATCTCTTGACAGAAAATGTGAATTATTAAAATATTTATTTAAGTTTAAACGATAATTAGATCAATAGAATCAATATTCTTCGTTTATATTACTTCGCTCAACGGATGTTCTTCATGTGTAATTAAATTAATTTACTCAACATACCAACAAAAATCGATTTGAATATGCAAATGTATTTAATGCTTTCATCCCTTAAAACGTAAATAACATGCTATACCTTCATTGAAGAATATTTAAATTATTTCTGACGAGCAAAGACACATGAGGCTTGGCGTTATCGTAATGAAAAACAACGTCCTCAGTCTGTTCAGCTAATTCTGGCCGTTTTCTGGCAATTGCATCCTTTAGATTGTCTAGTTGGAAACGATATTTTGTTGAATTGATCGTTTCACCTTGCTAAAGTAGCTCATAATAAACTACCCCATTCCAGTCCCACCAAATGCATAACAAAACTTTTTTTGGATGTAGGCCAATTTTAGCTATAGTTAAAGCTTCTGTGCTCTTGGTCCAAGATCGTTTACGTTGGATATTCTCATATTCTCATAGAGTATCCAACGTTCATTTCCAGTAACAAGTCTCTTAAAAAAAGGTTGGTTATTATGTCGTTGGAGAAGAAGATCGCATGTTGAAATACGCTAAAGTATATTTGAGTCAGTCAGTTCATGAGGAAGCCACACATCTGAACTTAATATATTCGAAACCAAGTAGAAATTTGATGATTTGGATTATCCATGTTTTCCAGTTATCCGTGTTCGTCCTGCCCAGCATTAGCCCGGATAATCGAGAGTCTACTGTATTTCGATTGAATTTAGGTCACGTCATGTCATAATATCTAAAGTAGTATTAAATTGTATCGTATTAGGTTTTCAAGTCAACCTTAACGAAGGAAAAGGACGCAATATTAAAATTTAAGGCGTTTATCGGTTGACCTGTAAATGTCGTTAATGTTATTGCTCATGGGGAGGGACTATCTTTGAGTTAAATGAAAAAATAATCTATCAATATTGATATTTCAACACATTTTTGGAAAAAGGCAAACTTGTAAGCTTTCTAAAAGAATTGTTAAACATATTTGATGATATATAACTACCGGCTTGTCAAATATGATGAATGCGAGTCAATAAATTTCAGTCAAAATATTGACACTAGATGAAAAGCCCCGTAAGTCCACTTTCAGGCATTCACAAACGGGCCCTGGAATATGAAAGTGTACTGTTGACGTGTAATAAATATTTAATTTTCCGACGCAGGGTTCGAGTATTAAATATGCATTAAATGTTTTCAACCGATCACGGTCCGAATTTTTTTTTCATTATTGTCATCATCGCCGAAAATGAATTAGCATCGTTCACAAAGAAATTTGCTTTGTATTGGCAACAATGGGATTTCGGGGTTAATAGCGTCGAGTATTATAAATAAAAAGCCTTTCCATTCGCATGTTGATTGATATATTAATCAGGGCATTATTTTTGTTGTGAAATTTGGCTAAAAATATGGGAGAAAGGAAATGTTTCGTATAAAGTGATTTATAATGTAGAAGTCAATCCGATACGAATTTCATATAATTGAAATTTAGCGTCAGACCCTCGTCCATAATACAGAGGGGATGAAATTTACACAAACATACGACCCTGTAACGTTTTATTTTTTATAAGTAATTCTTTGTATAAATACTGTATCCTAAATTAGGTTGGAAATTCTTTAAAGCTGTTTTTATTGCAATCGAACTAAAATTATTTAAAGAATCATAGCTTATTTAAACTTACAAAAAATGTAACAAACGTTATTTATATAGTCCAAAATTGAAAACTTTATCCAACTTCAGATACGGTTAATGACTAGTGACTGAATTAATCATGTTTTTGGTGGAAGAAACACTATTTTTACATTTAAATGTCCTAAATGTGGATGATTTTTATATTTTTTTATACACATTCGCATAAAAAAACAGCTTTGTAGATTATAATTTGATGCTGGTATGTATGATTATTCAGGTTACATTTTTTTTATAAATTTTTGCAACGTTAAAAGCTTAATAGATTAACTTTCTATCTAACAAGCATAATAATATTTTAAAGACAAAGCCCAACTATGCCTACATCAAATTACGGAGATATCATCTTAACGCTTTGACGCACAATCAGATTCTGATTGTCTCGTCTTGTAAATCCGATTGCGACCATATTCAAAGAATCACAAAACCATCGCTAGAACACCCAGAAAAGAAACTACATTAAGGAATTCTTGTAAAGGAATTTCAATAAACTTGATCCCTTAAAATTTTGGAGATATGGAATGAATTTCAACCAACAAATAAATATTGAATGTTAGTACAACGATTTGTATTTCCTGGAATAAAGCAGAAGTATATGCAATCATAGAAATGACTAACCCTTTATGACGGGAAGACTTTATCCATGTAAATATTGAAGATATTCAAGAATTTCTGGCAGAAAAAGAGAGTAATGAAGCAATTTTTGTGAAAAGGCAACTGGGACAGACCAAAATTCAGGCAGCGTTGGTATAAATTGAATCCTTTTCTTATGAATAGTTCTAAAAGGAAACAATAAACATATTTCAATCCAAATTAATTTGTATATAATGCTAACATGTAAATGATCTTCTAGCAATTAATAAAATATTTTAAGATCACACACATTTAATTAAGGCCAATATTGTCAATAAATTTGAACAACATGCTATATTTGTAATCCTATAATGGGCTAAATATAGGACCCTTACGTTATCAAACAGTGAAGCCAGAATCAAGATATTAAAATATTATACGAAAAACAAATAAAATTTTAGCTAATTGTTCTATGATTTTTGTTCGGAGGCCACAATTGAGAGCGTTGTTCGGTATTGCGATAAGTCATTTAGATGTTTTATAATGAGCTTTCAAAAATCTAGAAAAGAGGGTGCAATATCTGCTGATTAAGGTGGATAGGGTCCGAAATTCTAAATTCAAGTGCTATTATTTTTTGTATTAATTTTGCATAACGAAACCAAAAATTATCTTTTAATATTGACTAAAATCAATGCTCTTTTTGAACTGTTGTTATTTTTGCTCATCATTACCAGTATAATATTGCTGTTATTGCTTGACCATGCTAAAGCAATTTGAAATCAATAAGTTCCTCACCATACAAAGAGATTTGATAACCTCTTTGGGGCATTATTTTCTTCATATATGATAATTGTACAGTACTCGTTTTTCATCAATCCTCGTTAATTTATTATAAATATGCAATGAAGATGCTCTTGAGCTGTTGATAATAGTAAATCAAACTTAGTCGATAATTTCCTGATTATTTGATGAAGATCTGATTGCATTCTATTGTAGAAAAATACATGAGGTTAATTGAATAAAAATACATCAACTCTGACAATTTCATAAGAATTTAACAAAAGCGAAATCCCCAAGAATAAGTTATTTTCATACATAAAATGCACTGAGAATTTGATTATCTTCCTTTAAATGAATATTTTTACTTCAAAAGAATTCATGCCCTGGAACTTTACCACGGTTTCGCCTTTATAAATGTGATCCAAAGGGCGTAAATTTTTCCATGTGAAAATTAAATTCAAAGAGAATAAATGAGAATGAAATCAAATCAACGATATGACCACAGTCATTTGTATTTATGTCTGTTGTTAATGTTCGTTCAGAAGAAATGAGCAGATTCTAACGATGTTATTAAAAGATAAAATTTGCCTTATCTACCGTGTAAATAAGAAAGCATTCTGCTGTTAAAATATCTATTTAATAAAAACATACTTGAATTCACCCCCAAATTCGATTAAACTTGTTGGCAGTAAAACTCATATATGTAATAAGTCGTAAAATAAAGATTAAGCACCGGAAATTGCGTTCCAATTTCGGGACGAATCGATATTTTAGGTTGTAATATTTTCTGGACAAGAATGTAAAATGTTATAATTTCGCTTGGACCAAAATTTATGCTCCAAATAAAACAATAAATCCCCAATGCGAACTTCGAAATGAACCCTGATTAAATTGGTTGTTATTTGAGGATATTAAAAATATTTAGTGCGGAGGCTTTTGGGGAAATTTTAATCAATTATGAATTTATTGTGAGGGACATTTCAACTTTGGTCCTTAAATCTCAAGAGCAAAAAGAACGTTTTATCTTCTTCAAGCGGTTTAATATAGGTGAAGAGTCTTTCGAGGAGAATATTATCAAAGTTGACCCGTGCCCTAGAATCCATTCTCATGTAAATGATATCACAATAATGCCTTTGATAAAATACCCTGAAAATTTTCCTGAAGAAGGGTAGATTTTTTTAAGGCACAGCATTGAAGAAAGACGCGAATTTTCATTGATTTTCAACCATCTTTCTTCGATGAGATTCTATTTTTATTATTTGATCTATGAAATATCCCCAAGCAAAAAATATTTTTCTTATAATATTCATAGCGTGACGCAATAACATCAGATATCAGTCTAAAAATCACCATTTTTTATCGAGTTTATGTAAGCTTTTTTTAAAAAATACTATTTTCCGGATTACATCATCGTTGCGCAATACCTAAATACTACCAAAATAGCTTATTATTATTTATTACACGAAACGATCACTTCCATTAGCCGCCATTTATGAAGTAATCACCCCAAGCGTTAATAATTAACAAGCAGTTGAATTAAAGCGTAAGATATAACCGATTGATAATAAAAAAGTGGTTAAATAGACAGTCTAATTGACGTATGAATTAGCCTGCTACGGCACAGAAACGGTTAAGTGCTCATCAAATATTCTCGTCAATCGTTCAACATATAACTTTGACAACATAATGATAGAAGATAATCCGATGAGTGCATACCCATCTGCTTTGAGGGCTAAAAGCCTCATAATGTTAACACTCTACATTCCGGCCATCCTTAAAATGATCCCGTTTCAGTTAGATAAACTTAAAACAATGCATCAAATACAATAGCGCGCATCATATCAAACATTATATATGATATATAATATCAATATTCCAAATATTAGTAGTTTTCGACTACAGACGGAAAGTTTTCTCATCTCAACTCAGGGTATTATTATGCTCATAATCCTACACATTGAAAAAGTTATATTCATATATTTCATATTGGGTCAACTTTGCTCTTAATATCCCACAGGTATCGTTCTATAAAAGCATGTATCCATCTTTCGCTCGTTCACCTTTGTATTTCGAGAATTTATAAGTGGTATTGAGAACTTTCATCATTTCTCAAGAGAATGCATATGTTTCTAACCGACCAAGTTAAATCCATTTGAGGACTATTCATAGATCATGCATGCTGCATAAATTTGGCCAAAATCAAAAATCGAATCTTGTATAATATGATACCCAGAAAATTTATATGAAGTTAGTTGATAGATAATACAAATACGAATTTATTAAAAAATACTTAATATAGATCATTTATCATCATATATATAACCCTATTTATTCGACTCCTTTTTAAGATCTATTTCTACACTTTTTAATATTATGGTGCTCTTTAACATAATAATAAGTGATTGTCTACTTTTAGAGCGTTACTCTAAATGTATTTTATTATAAAAATCTTAAACAATCAGCCTTAGAATATAAGCCATTTCAAAATCTTTATATTATGGAATGGGAATCACTTATTAAAACTTTCAAACCATTCTTTACTAGCAAAAAAATGTGCAATGATCATAGTTCATCAGATAGCTAAATGATATATTAATTGATAGTTTTTAAATAATTATGATTTTTACGCTTACATTTACGTCCAATAGTATGCAATTTTTTACCCAGACAATTTGAGCTTTCTCCATATTTTCTATTATAACCTTGCATGTATTATTATTACTAGCAATTTATTTGGCATTGATAAACGATCCTATATTTTGTACTATCTCCACTTTAGCTTATTTAAACACATCGATCGTATAAAACCGAAACTGTGTTATACGAGGGTTGAATATTTTTACCAATCAATATTTTTGCAGTATTCAATTACAGAGATCACATTTCCTGTAATGGCAACGTCATTTAGCCATCGGCAAAAGACTCTTTTGTTAGCTTCTTGCATCTTTTATATTATATTCCCTTATTACTTCCAAATACGAGTATACAAAATTTTCTTGAAAAGATTCCGAGTCTGCTAGTTGTTTTATGATTCATTGATTTTTGATAACAATGGGTATTAGGTCAATTCATGGAAGTCGCTTCTGGATAGAATCACCAATCAAACTAATACAAAACCTATGCAATGAAAGTACTGCAGCAGTATGATTAAATTATTTGAGTTTCAAAAAGTTTAGCATGTAACAAGGGATGAAATACATTATTTCCCCTAACTAATTATTTAATATAAATAGGAAGCATTGCTTGTCATAAAGATTGAAATATTCCAAGATGACAGCATGATCAAATGTCAAATGCAAATAAATAAATCATGGTTATTCAACCTTTTTACATCAGCATGGATTAGTGATGTGTCGAGTTATTTAATGGTTACTAATGTGTAAATTATGAATCAGTTATGTAATATTTCAATCAATCCATAAGTAATTATATAGTATATAGTATAGTATGCTTTTAAAGCTTTACTCGAGCTTTTTAAACGTACTTCATACGATATTGTAGCTTAAGCGGCTAATAATGAAAAAAAAACACTAAGAGGGTAACCCGCTGTTTAATCCCAGGTTTTTTTAATTTATAGGTCGCGACCCACATTTGGCTCACCGGGACTTCTAAAAAATTTAATAATAAATATGTTAATTATAATAATTAGTATTTTTTTAAGAACGATAAAGAAAATATGATAATGTCTATTGTTTGAAAGAATTGTTTGCAATTATTGCTTTTAGTGAAGAATTAATAAAATAGGATTAAAACGAAAGGAGTTTGTTTGAAAGAAAATAATAGTAGTTGAATCAAGAATGTCTAGATATTGGAATTAAGAGTATTTATTATGTCTAATGTCTTCATCCTAGCTCGGCAACGCCCTAGCGAGGAAAGGAGGGAATGGAGTCTTTGCATTCCGGAAAAACCTGACCAGTAAAATCAAAAATATCGTCTTGAGAAGTTTTTCACTGTCTCCCAACGAAAACTGCTCAGTCTTGTTTGTACCTCCCACACTCCATATTGAGAAAATCACGAAAGCGCCCATCAATACGTTCATTCAGGAGACCCACTGAGTGAATGTTCTAAATGAAACTTGGAGGTTATATTACCTTCAATATTGAGCGAATGAGGAGGTGAATGTATGTTACAGACGAAATTGTAACCCCTTACTGTGAAGGGACATTGAATAGACCCATAGTTCCGCAGTGGACTGTTTGTGGCTGCACTATTATGAAGATTCAATGACAATCCATTTTTGCTTTTTAAGCAAAATTCAGTTACAAAGAAGAAATTTTGTTTTGCCAAGCAATCAGCACCACTATTACAAGAGCAGATATTTCAAATTTGGTGTTGGAATCAATGTTACATTGATACTGATGGCTTCTGTGCAGTGCATCCTGGTCAGTGCGCGGGTGATGACATTCTTCACCACGGAAGTCCTAGTCCCGGAAGTAGGGAATCCAATCCCGGGATCCCGGACAGTTTTAGGTACTTAAGAATCCCGGGATTAGAAAACGTAATCCCGGGATTGAAATTTTTATGTAACAGAAATCGTACACCTCACCAACACGATGAAGGCTACTAAATCGAGACATTCCCGACGAAATCTGGACGCTTGGAAACAGTGGCGTAATTACTAATTGGCGAACTTAGGCGACGCCTAGGGGCAGTGACTGTTTAATCTATGTATACATATATAGCGTACATGTATGTTTTTCAAATTGTTATATTTACCTTTCCCTATCGGTGATGTATTTACTACACCTCGACTCTAATAATGGGAATATCGATAAGAAATATAATTGATACGGGCTTCAGAATTTTTGTATTCCTCCGTAATATAATTAAGAATCACATCAAAGTATTATAGTATATAAGTATTCATCTGCAGCGACGGAAATAAATAATTTGTCGGGAAATTGGGAATTTTGCGATTTTTAGTCCGTGTCTCAGCAGAAAAGAGTTTTATCACTCACATTAATTGTGTTATACGAAAATGAGGGATCACGCGGTCATCAAATCGAACTAGCATTTAAATATCTGAAGACGATACCTCCAACGAGTGTGGAAGCTGAGCGTGCATTTTCAGCAGCAAGTTGTCTGACTTCCAAAATCAGATCCAGACTAAATGACGAAACACTAATGTTTAATGTTAATGTTACTTCGGGCATATTTTCAAAATAATATTTGAATTTTTTAGTGTTTTATTTATCTATTTTTGAACTGTATTTTTATCTTTTCTTAAATAAATGAAATTCTTTGGCCTTCAAGTGATTTTTTATATTGAACAAACGGACTTATTAGTAATTTTTGATCAAATTCATCAAGGTAATTTCTTAAAATATTGAAAATCCCAATCCCGGGATTCCGGGACTGGTCCCGGGATTGTCTAATGAGATCCCGAAATCCCGGGATCGAAATTTTGGCTCGGGATAGGATTCCCTAGTCCTAAGTCATACCTGCTTCAGCTATGTTCGTTGGCATATAACTTTGCGAATTTTATTTATATCGACTTGAAATTAAGTGAACGTATTCTTAAACATTGGTTCTTTCTGATACACGAAAAAAAAACAATATTTTTTAACCAACAAGGTAGAACGTCCCTTAATGTTTAATATTTGTCATTGGATAAGCATTCTCATTCAGTCATGCAAATGGTTCGGTAAGACGAAGTGTTTATGCTTAAGTCTAAATTTATAATGCCGCTATCCTAACAAAGCTCTGCATATTGTAGTTAACAATCGATAAAGTAAGTTTTTCTCTGATCACCCAGTAGCGTGCTGCCAGTTTCTCATAAAAATTGATCAGGGCCCGCTCCCGGGTTAAGTAAGACCTGCCCGGCGATCAATCTTGCCGGGAAAATAATAACTCCACGGCCCATGACAAATCCGCTTTTTCTTGATCCAGCCCATTAAATTAGCCGATGATTGATTGTGGACGACGTTTCGCAAATTTACTATGAAATAGATAATGTGGGATATCGTCACGCCAGGCTCGGAACACACGGTAAACGTGTGAAATGTGAGCTTGAAAATCGACATGCAAATCGCGGGGCTTATTCTTGAGTTAATAAAGGCATTCGCTATTTGGAAAATCTCATTAAAAGCTAATGAGTAAAAAGATAGCTGGAATTATGTTGCATGCGATACGTTAATAATGGAAGTGCTGGTAGATGGCATAGACGTTCCTTTTATAATCATTATGTACTAATTTCATTTAATGACATGACTAAAAGTAATTTAGAAGTACATCTATTAGAATCTTTAAAAAAGTTTTAGATTATTTATATTTAGATATTGAAGTGAATCTTCTATAAGTGCGGTAGGGCAAATTAAGCTGAACGAGACGAAAAGTGAAACCCCAAGTAGCAGTTTTATCGGAAAGAGAGGTACATTCATGCACCACGCCGCTTCTGCTGTGTCTACACTTAGCATAAAGCAACCAGTTTTATATATTACACAAATACAGCTAAATCTTTAAGCTAACAGTTTTCATTGTGTGAAAAGATAAATTGAGAAAAAGACAAATACAGACACAGTGCGAGCGTTTAGATAACGGAAAAAAACGAATAAAAAAAAACTTTTTAAAGTTATAGTATTCATATACTCATGATGGCAAAGGTCTACGCGTTTAAACATTCTGAATTTATTTTTAATTTTTCTATAGTAAATTGTAAATATTCATACGTACTATTATTCAATAAAAAATCGTGTTCTAAATAATCTTTTAACCGTCATAAAATTTAGATACAATTAACTGAAATCACTATCGTTGAATAAACTATAAAGCTCTTTCAACAAAGATAAAATAAATTTGGTTCGTGTTGTCTTGAGAGTAGGCGTTTGTTTTGATAATTGAGATATTCGCATCATTCTTATCGTTGACAAATTTTGTTATTCCTCTTCAACTGTTCTGGAGTGGCGTCATTAGCTGAGTATCACCACTCATTTGCAAAATATACTGCTTCAGAAGTAAACTGGCAGGCATGCACGATAAGTCTGTCCTTGTATTTTCGCAACAAATTAATAGGCAAAAATAACTGAATTGATATGAACGAATACTGTGTGCTATCAATTTATGGAACCTGGTTCATTTTCAAGCTTTTTACATGCTGCGGTGGAGCTGACAGAAAGGCCAATTTACATTTGAGCATAGCCTGTTTGTTTTCCGATGTGAAAGGGTTAATTTGCGTTGTTGATCGTTTATATATCATCAAAAAAAAACCATTATGCTTGATTAACTTTTGTTATTACGATCAAGATCAAATGCCACGACTATAAGTATCGAAATTTTATTGATCGAATAATTATCATGTTGGTGGAAATTGATAAGCGAAATTTCGACGATCATTTATCATTGTCATCAATTTGATATACTCTTGAGTATAATATTATCCATTTGATGATTAGAACAGGTTTCAGTGCTTTGTGATTATGCCACACCACGATAGCTATAACATTACGTTGAAATAGACAGCACTCCAACAATATTAAATTCTACAGATTGTGATATATAAATATAAATTCTAAATTATACAACTGTCTTGCAAAGATAGCTTATAAATAATAAAAACGTTTTTAGTTATTATGACGCCAATAGATGGCGCCAGTGTTGCTTGATTTATCACGCATGAATTTTGATACGTAAATATGTTTTTATCGGAATTGTTTGTTAAAAAATGTGACATATGACCGGCGGCTTTCAATATATAGCCAAAGGGTTCGAATAAAGCATTTAGGGATATAAATAATAAAGCCGAGCGTGGGTCAAAATGTAAAACGCCTTGTTTTGCGTTCCCATGTAGAATGGGTCTGAATACCAACCCCATATAAATTATTCAACTTATCGTGACGATTGTAAGTTGTTAAAGCAGTATCGAAATGTTCAACGCTCTTGCTTTTGTTGTTATATTGACTTGATTCAACAAAATAAATTGAATTAATCCCCTAAGTAAAAATGGAAAATATTGAGCTTTCATCCGAATATTCGAACTTATCGTGACGGTTTAAAATTTCAAGTAATGCCCGAGTTAATACGAAATATCATGATTATTCCCACAATGAACATCATATAGATCATATTTAAATATATATCTGAAGCAATAATTACAACTTGGCATTATCGTTTTTAGACGCTCCTCGTAAACTGTCATTACTCAACACCGCCTTCTTCGTTCATAATTTATCTTCCCATCATAAATCAACATTCTAATTACCATTTTCAGGTGAAAACAGCAGGAAAGTTTTCTATCGTGAGATATTAAGAATTAAATGAAAAATGCGAAAAAGTTACGGGAAAATGTGAGAGGTATAAAAAATTAAATTAGGCTATCAGGGGCGCTTCGGGAATAAATACACAGTAAATTATGTCTCGACTCATAACATATTAATGATCATATTAATGCCTCGACATTCGACGACACGTTTATTTATAGAGAATATCGATCTCCATATTTGGGTCAAATTAGGACATGAATACGTATCAAAAATTAAGGGTGAATAGGTGTTCGTAATTGGATATAATATATCATTAAATCGGTTCGCTTTATCATTAAATAGCGATTTGATCACAGCATAAAAATTATAGTTTTATTGGCTAACTGTGATATGTTATGAGGACGTATTCTTTAATATTAACATGAAAGGAACAATGATTCAGTTTAAATATCAAGATCTATTATATAAATAGTTTTGCTTTCATACAACTATAACCGCATGTCAATCGAATGCGTGTGTAAGGATTCAAATAAAGGTCGATTTGGAAAAAATATAAATTGCAAAATTTCTCAATAAAGATTGTAAAAGTCAAAGAAGTAGTGCTTGAACAAAAAATTCACCCCAATTTATGTGGAGAAAGGACTCATTTAAATATTGTTTTGTATAAAATGATAAATGATAGTCTCCTGAATAGCAAAAAATATAGGCAGTTTTCAGGATGTTAACATTTGCAGCTATTTTGGAGGAAAATATTTTTTTATATTAATAAAATTTTCAGCCATGATAAGGATTTTCATGATAAGGATTTGGATACAAAAAATACTGATAAAAAATCCCTCTATTATAACGTTTTACAATCAAATAAGAGTGAGCTTGATGTAGTGGTTAAGTTTGCAAGAACCTGTGACGTGTCACGCAAATCGAAACGTTAGCTCTCACCATATTTTTTTCTATGCTTAGCCACGGAAATATTAATTATTCTTAAGGCATTCGATACATTAAACATTTAAAAATTTCTAAATATCTTATTTTCAACTTATTCTATACATATACAATTTAGAGTGGTCCTTGTTTGGGTAAAACCTTAAAAAAAAATTAGTATTTTTTAAAATAATATTTAGGGGTTGCTACTAGGGAATCCAATCCCGAGCCAAAATTTCGATCCCGGGATTTCGGGATTTCAGTAGACAATCCCGGGACCAGTCCCGGAATCCCGGGATTGGGATTTTCAATATTTTAAGAAATTACATTGATAAATTTGATCAAAAATTATAAATAAGTCCATTTGTTCAATATATAAAATCACTTGAAGGCCATAGAATTTTATTAATTCAAAAATAGTGAAACCAGTAGGCCTCCTAAATGAAACTCCTTTTTCAGGAATCCCTCTCAAGTAAACGATAGAAAGATTCAGTAACTCTTTATGGTCATCTCGAGGTTGATACACTTGAAGTTGTTTTTGAGAATAAATCCTGTCTGTAGTAACATTTTCTATGGTTTTTGAGGACGTGGCATCATAAATAACTGTTTTATAATCACTTTGTTCAATTTTGTCCCAGGTATTCTTAAATCTATTAAACAATTGGATATCAGGAGCACTAGACGAACCCATCGATTGACTCACTACAGCTTCTTATATAATCACCATTATATGATGGCAACAAGCCAAGCAAAGCATATCTTTTTCTATTTTCTGCTTCAAAAGAACACAAGCTCCATTTCTCAAGCCACTGTTTACAGCTGAAGTGTTAAAACGTAAACGTAATATTTCACCAATATAAGGTAACTTTGACTAATGTAGATTTATTATTATTTGGTCGATAAGCCAAATATTGACTTTATTTTTAATTAATCACTGCTTATGGACGCTATGATAAGTTGAAATAAGTACGTATGATTGGGGAAACAAAAAACGCGTGCTCTCGCTAATGAATGAATTTGAAGTTAGGAATAGGACAGGACTCAATATCAATACGTACCCGCAGGAAAGAATCAAGAAAGGGAGGAAGGGGAGGAGGGTTGTAGTGAAGTAGTGAGTCTTTCTGCATGCTATTCTATTTCAAAATAGACTAATCAACATATCAGAATTAATAAATCAAATTAATAGTTAAATGGCCATACGATTTTTTTTTCTGAATTTTGATTTATGGTAGCGATCTCTAAAATGCTTTTATTTTCAAAATAAAAAACACGTATTCATTTCTTAGGGCAGAAAACCATATGATGGGATTGCATGTGTCGAAATCATTGAATTTTATAGTGAGAAAATAGATATTTTTATAATTTATCAAAAATAAATTTAGATTAAACTGGAAAACATTTATGCATCAAAAGATTAAATAACAAAACATGTGTTTTCGAGTGAGCGGATAGGAATGTGTTAATATTTTTGCACTCCACAGAATAAGATCAATAAAACTAGTATTTTTTATTTTCGCTATTAATTTAAATTCATATTATTGAATGCATCCCAATTATATATATATGCAGCAATTTGGATATGCATATGTTAAATCGAATTAAAGGCTTAGTCTAATGCATTGACTTAATGCGTCAAAGACTAAGAGTCTTGTTGCTAATTGTAGATTAATATTACATTGTTTGATATTGTAGTGGTTAGAAATTACTTAATAATCAGTTTATATATTAAAAAAAGGTATGCAAAATATTTTATTTAGGGAGATGTTATAGGGATAGATGCGTAGAGAGATAAGTAGAAAAAAAATGTCACGTAACTCGACCTTAGTAAAATTTTACGTTCTTTATCTAGCATGATGCGCACATTAATTATTAAATCTCCAGAAAACCTTCACCCAAGCTTGAAAATTTTGCTAGTGGCCTACTTTAAATTTTTATAAAAAATAATGATGAGGACATTTTAAAAAAATATATACTTAGAAATAATATGGATATATGTTATATGGTGTTTTTAAAAAAATATAAGATATGACCCAACGCGGTCTTTATTCCTGAACACCAAATATTATACAAAATGATTAAGACCAAAATTAAACTTACCACAACGTGAAATCCTTTAGGGCTGAATATTTTCATAGGAGGGCTTTCTCTAGGAATATATCTGTAAAATTCTCCTTCTGCTCTATACCATTTGACTGTGTACAGATTGTCCATTTCAAGATCATATTGACACTTCAAGACGGCCTCTTCTCCTCTTTTGACAGCAGCTGGAACAATTGCGCGGACATTCTTCAGACTGTCACTACCACCTGTAAATTAAAAAAGATCAAATTATATTATTATTATAAACAAATTATATCAATGCTTTATTATTTCCATCGATATAATATATGTTTTTTGAAGTGGCAATTTATCTTTCGCGCTAATCGGGTTTTAGCTTACTTTTTCTAAGAGGATTTTCCTTATTCCCTAGTCTTATTCCAAGATAATCCTTTTTTAACGCTGACCAAAATAGCACAATTTTACCGCACTATGTGTGTGTATGTGTAATGGGTATGAGCGTATTTAAGCTTGTTGCCACGTTTAAATGAATATTAAGTCCATATCTAACATAAGGGATTACATTAAAATACCTTAATACCCTAATCCCCACAATGTGTCCCTGCGTATATATTATGCTCGTAATTAAAATGAATTTTCTTATGGGTCTATTATTTATTCAAAACTGATATAAAGCTCTACAGTCTATTGGTAGGGCTGCAAAAATGTCACTAATGGCGGAACTCAATCCGGGCAGGTCGACCTAAGTTTAATTCGAAACTCCAAGAATCCAATTAAAATGTATCGATATAAATAATAACATCTAGTCCCATGCACTATTGTCATTGTTCGGTAAATTGTGGTTGTTAATACGCGATTTATAATGGGCTGCCATCCAATTACCTGGTTGTTCGCAAAAGACATATTTTTAATAGTTCTTCGAGCTTGTCTAATTCTGTTAAGCGTCATTTATATTCCTTTATAACAGAGCTGTCAATATCAAAGGCTAACATGGGGCAAATTTAAAAGGCAAATTTTCATAGAAATATATGTTTATTTTCATATATTTGAGGTCCTCTGGACCCATTCGGCTCTCGATAAGCATAATATCCTATAATTATTTCATTAATCTTCCATCATTACATTTGAATGCCTTAATTTTGTCACACATATTTGTAATGACTTGATCTTTTCCTTGCAGCCATAAACTTAAATCGTGTAAGTGTTTGGACCGGAATATTTAATCCAATTCAACAAAATATAATGGAATAACATCGTTTATGATCCAACCAACGATGCCAAATTCACACTACGTTAAAGTTGGTTTATTTTCTTTCCAAATATTTAATCATCGTAAATCAAGACGTAATTATATATTTAACTATTTAAATACAACGAAAAAAAAAATTCAACGCCTCTAACATTTATGATCTATTAAAATGAAGCAGCATTAAATTAAGGCGCAATTGAGATGTCGTATTACGTCTTATTAATATTCTATGTGAGTCTTGTTTTACAGCGAAATTACACAGGTTTACTGCTGTAATGAACGAATAAAAAGAATTTTCGCGTAATTCCTGGAACTAAAAACGAAGCCTCGAGGAAGCCAAATGTTAACAATAATTCGTTTTAATGAATAAATAAAAAATATACATCAAATCCGACATTTTTGTACAAATATGAGGGTTCGAGTTGATCGAATAATTGTAATTGGCCTTTCGCTGATTGATGGTTTTTAGGCCATTATTCGTGGTTATGAAGCCTAAAATTTCATTATGTGATATTGGTATTAATTTCCGGTTGCTAAGTTCTCACGGCATATTTTCATAGAACTTTCACAACAGACCAAACATATTTCTGGGTTTTTCTTATGTGTACGCTTTTCCACGTAAATCAATCATACAATACATACATTTGTTTATCACGAAAAACATTGTTTTTTAGCCTTGTAGACTAAATAATAAATATACTATAATAAATATAATAGTAAAAATAATGAATAGAACATTATAAACGGTATATACGCGAGTTTAATATTATGGCGACATAATGTCGACATAAGAGTTGAAGTCAGAACCCATTTAGCGACAGTGTGTACATACGAGCAGAAAAGGTTAAAATATCTTTCGAACATGTATATAAAGCTAACAAAACATTATTTTGCATATTTACAAAAATATTTTTTCGAAGTTGAATGAATTTCTTGTTTTTGTCAAAAATACAGCTTAAGATCACAATGAAGATTTGAAAATTTCGAAGTACATTTAATTTTCTACTTTAATCAGTACCGAAATGCAATAAAAACGTTTTTATAGACACATTAAAAATAAAAAAGCAACAAATTGTTTTGATTAATTAATATGATTTTGTTTGGATTTGTACCCCAGAGTACAGCCTCTTCTATATCTATTCATGGCGAAGGGTCACATCCATATCTTCCATATCAAACATTCACCCCTTCATTCGATCAATATTAATACCAACCGAATTTTATTTGTGAAATCTTCCCTAGCGGGCCATTTGGGTGAAATTATTAAAGGGCATTTTTTATCTTTACAGAGAATGAAGGGTGTTTTTAAAAAAAATCCAATCTATCCTTTCCTTACGAGAATAACATCAGACTAAGGCGAAGACTTAGTAATACTTTTGAAATATATCTTTAAATCGCTTTTATATTTGTAATAATGTATCCTCTTATTGTTCCATATTTGAGAATGGGAATGCTCTCTCTTTTTGAATATTTACTCTTCAAGTATGTTGACTTCAACAATCTTTCTTATTTACTTTGTACCTTGTACTGTCTTTTCCTGGTCGAATGAAAACAGCATACAATTATGCAGATGTTCCTCATTGACTGTTTGTTTTAAAGTTGTTTTTAAATGACTAACTTAAAATATTGCACCAATTCCTCGTTGTGGCATTAATAGACATTATTTAAGTGCATTTTATAAATGTTTTATTTAACATGCACGTTGCTGAAACTATTTCATATTATCCGAATAATTGGTAAAGCTAAATTTGACACCAAAATATTCACACATCCATTGCAATATCCATAATGGTACCAGAATGCACAATGCCACAATTTGCATCAATTTCGGCATCAATCCATACAAATTAAGCTTAAAAAACACAGGGAGGGATTTGTTAAATTTGGCAGTTTTTGCAGTACTCAATTCACGTTGTTTAATATTACGCACAGCCGCCGGATCAATATCCATTAATCGAAATAACCGTTTCCAGCTGAGTGAGGCCGGTTAGTCGAAATACATTTTAACTCTCAGTTATCAGTGTAAAATCTCATTTAACAAAGCGAAGCAGCTTTGTGTTCGTGACCGAGTTGCCAGAGTAGAGTTCTCGGACCCTGTTTTATGACCACCGAATATAACCGGCCTATTTCTTTTGGCTAATGAGAGTTACATGACTCCCTGGCAATTCACTCCATCTTCTGAATTATGATAAGATATTCGCTGAAACCGGATAAAAACACCCTTTGCATGCTAATGCCTACCTCTGCCAAAAGATGATTTAATCAAATATTTACGACGCCATTTTGTCTATCTATTGTGAGGAGTACTTCCGTTTCTATTATGTCTGCCACCCCATCCGGGTCTATTTTCGCAAAATTTATCAAAACATTTATTTTCGGCTACACTTTAGTAAACATATTTATGAGCTTTGTTTTACTCGACGAACTCTTGATTCTTAGAAAATCTTATTACGTAATGTGATATTAATTGTAACCTTTAATATGGGATATTATCAATCAAAGTTAATCCCATCGTTTATATAAAGTAGTTTTATATTAATCAGAGAACCATTCATCTCATTTATGCTCAAAATATCTTATTCGAATTACAAAAGTGATTGTGTTTCCGTCGGAATACAAATTACTTCAATATAGTGAAATAAAACCTGTATTATTTTCTTTTTAAGGTGTCATATCAATTTTATGATGTTTACGAAAATTGGTGACAAACTGACTAATTAATTAGTTAAGCGACGACAAATTTCGACAGGTTCGAAATCTAATATTAAATTGTGTTTTATTTACACTATTTAAAAAAATCCCAAATATGCGCACGAACTTTTGGACTGACCTAATTTATATGGAAATTATATGCCATTTGCTTATATCATTACTTTCACACTCTATAATCAAATTACATATTGCGTAAACTTAATGGAGATAGAATACCTCCAAATTATCAATATTTTTGTTGTTATCTAATACATAATTAATAATGGTTTAACTCTCAATAATTCAATAACCCAAAATATATGGTTGCCAGTGCTTACATGTCGATGAATTGCGCAGAATGAAATCTTTCAAAAAAATCTATAATTGAATGGGTTTAAATATTATATTTATAACCAATTTTAGAATCTGTTCAAACATTTTACCTTTTGATAAAATTTAATATTGATGCTTGGATGTCTTCTTATCATAGCAAAGACGATGACAGGGCGTTTCTGTCTACGGACGTGAATTAATAACCTCCTTTTGTCTTCGCATAATGTTTTACCTTCTTGTTGTATCCTAATTTCTGTCATGTCGTCGTATCATCCTTGTATGAAGGCTGTTAATAAAAATTTAACTCTCAAAGAAGTGTAAACAGCTACACGTGC
This sequence comes from Stenopsyche tienmushanensis, assembly GCA_008973525.1. Taxonomy (NCBI): domain Eukaryota; kingdom Metazoa; phylum Arthropoda; class Insecta; order Trichoptera; family Stenopsychidae; genus Stenopsyche; species Stenopsyche tienmushanensis. The sequence goes on from WACJ01000015.1 coordinate 705,228, forward strand.
CTTAGCATTTCGTCATCCTTTGTGTCATGGTTTTCATGGAGCCATTATGAAAGACAAATTATATTTTCGCACCGGTTATGAAAATATGTATCCATGGCGTGGAGCATCCAATTTTTTTCACGTAGATGTTTTACGGCGTTTTTTTAAGAAATCGAACACTTGAGAGCCGCTACAAAAATTGTCAACACCATTTTTCCATGTAATTTATGGGAATATTTGTTATTTGCCATTTATATTTCCTTATTCCGCAACGTGAACACAAAACTTAGTTCACATTCGTCGAATCATTCTGTCAAGCTGTCGATCAAACTGTCAATTTGGCGCTCATTTGATAGAAGTCGTTATCGCTCATCTTTTTGGCAGTTTTTGGGTAATCATTATGTGGATCGCATAGGCAAAGTGAAATGTATGGGACGTGGTAAATACCGCACACGTCCTATAATTTCAAATCATCTTGTGAATGTAGAAGTTAAAATCTATTTTTACGAGGTGGTTTTATTGCGCTCGGATCTTATGGAATCTAGGTTTGGGTTAAATGGACCACAGGTGGGCAATTAAACGTGTTCATTATGTCTTCACACAAAGGCTTATATATAAATCATTTTCAAAATTTAATTAAAGTCTGGAAGCACCCAAATGCTTATTTGCGCCATTTATAGGATATTTCAAGGACGACTTTGAGAATTAATTCAATGCAATATACACTTTATATAATATAATTTACTTTACCGATTAATTGAATATCAAGGAAAAATACATGTTTTTAAATACCATCTGTTATATAGATATGGTGCTTTAATTTATTTTACAATATAAGGTAACATGGAAAAAAATGGTTGATATCAACGTGATAAATTTGTATGTAAACCAAAACTCTACAATATTATTGTGAAATTTCTACTATTTTCTATGATCTTTCTACACAAATATATTTCAATATATGTATATCTTATGAAGCATTAAAGTTCAAGTGCTTTTATACATCTACAACTGGTGTAAAAATTTTGCTTGGAAAACATGTTTTAATGACATAAAAATATAATTATCCAAAAGCACAAAGTATCAGACACATATGGTGGATATTGCAAAATTTCTAAATAAAATGAAACTGATGCTGCTTGTGATATAAAATTGACATCCTGCAGAATATGTCTTCAGTTGTCTAATACAGTGTCCTCCAACCTTTTTACACATGCGGATCGATAAAAAAGGGGAAAAAATGTGGACTACTAATTTTGAAATAAAAAAAGGTTATATTTTAACATTCATATTGCGGTCTGATATATTAAAATTTAACAAAAACAATGATTTTTTTCAGTAAATTAATGTGAAACCTCCTATTGCTTCTTTGCTAATATAATGGATATTTTTGCTGCAGTGCGATTATTTCGATTTTATTGAGGACATGGATGAAAATGCTTTTTCTCATGAACAGGTTGTTGAAATTATATTAATAAATTCATAGCTCTACAGCTTAAATATGGATATTCATCTTCCACTGATATCTAAAATTGAGGCAATGTTAGTATTAAGAAAATTCTATTAATTGTTTTTTTCTCTGTTAATAAGAGTACATAAAATAACGTCCTTCACGAAGGAATCATAATTCATAGATTTTCTTTAGGAGGATCTTTTTTCCGGCTAATAGTGATTAAATTTTAGTACCAATGTCTTCAAGTGTTAACTTATTATATTGTCGAATTCAGAAGCAATTAAAAATTCTCGCAAAAGTGGAAACATTTCTATATCCTCCTCTTGTACGCGATAATCCTAAAGAACCAGTTTCTATTTAAATGCATCGACCTTATTTTTCAGTTTAAAAATATTTGTACAAAGCCCCTAGTTAAGGTCATTAAGTAGACTAAATATGTCCCCTATATATGCGAGTTTACTAATTCATTCCTCATCCAAAAAATTGTTCTAGTAGGACCGAATTGAACCGTGAAACCGTTTTAAAGTGAGTCATTTAGCCGAGTATCATCATTCCTTTGCAACTGTTTTTCTAGGTTTACATAATACTCAAATAAAATGAATGATTCCCGAAGAATAGCATCAAATGCCATAAAACATAATCATTATTCGAATATTGACGTAACAACTGGACTCAAAGAAAGCCATTGTTTTTTCCCCTCCGAGTTGTTATACAAGACCCGCTTATTATCATCAGTACCAATTCTTTTCAAAAATGAATCGCTTTAATTTCAAGACAATACTAACAAACATTAGGTAATTCTTTGTTCAAGAGCTGTTGGAAAACTCCCCGAAATTTTGTGAAAGTCCTGGGTAACATCTTTTGGCTTCAGCCCTTTGTCGAATTAAAACAGCATAAAAACTCGCAAGCATATCTCTTCAATATTTTATTTTTTTAAATATTTTTTTGTATAAAAACAATAGATTTATTAACCAAATTTTTCAAAATAATTTCATCCATGACGTGTTTAACAGTGATGGTAAAATTAGCTCGATAGTTGCTCGATGTCAAGTTTAGCTCGATAGTTTGTCGTGTGTGGTTGAATTTTCGAAGCAAAAATGTTAAAATATTTTAATAAAGGAACAGAAGGGTGAGAAGTTCGAAGAATTTAAAAAAATAGACATTATCATGGGAAATCGACTGGAGTCAAAAGTTAGTGCAAATGGCAGAAAACCATTGCTTTAAAAAATATCCCAAGCTTGAAGATCTGACTCCAAATCTTCTTTTATGATATATAATACATACATGCTAACATTCTATATTCATAAAAAATCTAAATTTTTAATGCAATCCATCAATTCATCAAGCTGAGTTTATTCAAGCACTCTATTAGATTGGAGCACTTCATTAGAATATATGTACATATAAAATGGGTGATTGAGGGACTTTGGACAAAGTTCCAGTATTTATTAACGCAATTAAAAAGCTTCAGTCATTTATCACTAGTTGACCCTGAACATATCGATTCGTTCGGCTCCAATGAGGATGCAAAGTTTTCAACTCAAATGTATTTACATTTGAAAGAGGCCAAAATAAAATCGCAATTTATTCGGGTCAAACGAAAATATTCGTCATCCAGAAGTTTCGCTAAACGATCCCTGTTTGATGTTGGGACTCAACGGAATAATTTTTAGTTATCAGGAAAATATTTCTTAATTCGCGGATAAAAAAAATCCTTTTAAAAGCATTCCGTGCATGCTTCATAAATTCCTTGTAAAAATTCCGAAATATGTCGAATTTTTTCCTCTACGACGATAAAACGAGTGACGCGATAGATACAAAAATAGCAATAGTATTTGGAATATTCGACAATTTTTAAGCTGAGATAAATTCGAAAATATCAATTAAGTACCACGAGAGACTTGATTTACAACCTAATTTAATTAAGTTAATTAGAATATAATTTAAAACTATTGATCGTTTCAATACTGATACAGAATTCATCGCATCTGAAAAGTAATGGGACATAACTAGAGAATCCAATCCAGGGATCCCGGACATCTTTAGGTGCTCATGAATCCCGGGATTAGCCCAAAAAAATCGGGATTGAAATTTTTATCTAATAAAAATCGTACACCTCATCAGCACGACGAAGACTATTAAATCGAGACATTCCCGCCGAAATCTGGACGCATGGAAACAGTGGCATAACTACTAATTAGCGAGCTTAGGTGACGCCTAGGGGCAGTAGCTGTCGAATCTATGTATACATATATACAGTACATATATGTTTTTCAAATTGTTATATTAACAGTTTCCTACCGGTGATGTATTTACTACACCTCGACTCTAATAATGGGAATATCTATATGAAATATAATACATACGGGGTTCAGAATCTTCGTATTCCTCCGTAATATAATTGCGAATCATATGAAAGTATTATAGTATATAAGTATTCATCTGCAGCGACGGAAATTAATAATTTGTCGGGAAATCGGGAATTTTGCGAGTTTTAGTTCGTATCTCAGCAGATAGGAATTTTATCAGTCACATTGATGGTATTATATCTCACACGGTCAATAAGAAGCGCCACATATACGTCAGGATAGAAGACGTTGCACGTGGGCTTGTTAACTATCGGATCGTGGAAGTTTGAGCAGGAGGAAAAAGATGGTCAAGTGGAAACAAAAAGGCGATCGTCTTCAACAGAATTGAGATTACAGATGAGCAAGATAAAGAAAACATGTATCTGTGATCAAGACTGTCGTTTGATCACCTTCTATTTTTCCTTGTGTATCCATGCATATGCAAGAGAATAGAAAGAGGCCACTATTGTCTTTACGAATTACGCTTGTGTAGATTAACAGTCGCTTTATTGTTATATATCAAGGAAGTTGCTTGAGATGGTTATATGGTTAAGCAATGTTGATGAAAATAGCATCATACTCATACATCATAGCCATTAGTATTGATATAATGATTATTAAAATGCATTATGCTTAATGGGGTCGGTCTTTAATGCCGTCATTGTTAATTGGGCTATAGGACGACGCAAAACTAGCCAACGCGGATGGTGGTGCTTGGTAAGCTGCAGACTGTCGTAGGATTTCTCAAATGTTTCAGGCCGCATTTCGATTTAAGTGTGATTTAGTCTTCATAGTTTCGCCTCAACAATAGCCGTGGATTGGTTAATATTAAATTTATGTTAAACACTTCTGGTGGCCGTGCCAGCACAATGGCGTACTGTTGAAATTGAACAGCGGGAAGACCTGTCACCGGTTAACTTGGGGAACAATTATCGTTTGGGTTGTCACGCCACCCCGAAATTTGAGTTTATTACCCAAGTTTACCACAAATTGTGGTTATTATAACTTGGTACGCTTTGTGATCGCGACTACTGTTTTTGCACCCTCTGTAGTAACAACTAACGGGCTCATTGCCGCGTGGATATCATATTGTTAATTAAGAATTTTCTTATACGAATTCCGGTTTCCAATATCGCGCCGATTCCGGTTCGTGACCCTTTGTCTGATTAAAACTACGAGAAATAGTTTTGATTGAAATTATTTCTATAGGTTTTTCTGTCTCTGAAAATAGCGCTTTGAAAGCCTTCGAATGTTTCTCTATTTGGAAATTTAATGGGTTTATTCTTCGCTGTCGATTCAGTATTCATTCATGGGGATTGAATTTAAACTAAATTTATGGCTTCAGTATATGAGCTCAATTAAAATACGATAGTTTCCATGCTAGCATTAAATAGAAATCGGCGTCTATGAAAATTTGCAACTATAAATTCGTATTTTTAATAATGAATACATATCCCATTTTAGTTAATACGTTAATTGCATTGCATTTATTGATTGAGTTGCTATTTGTTTTATGCTGTTAGTGGTTTACAAGTATGGAGCATGTACCATGTTAGTTTGCGACACAATGCCCTAAGTCTGAAAAAAATATTTAAAGACCATTTTAGACCTATATCGGATCAAATTTCAGAGGTCGAAGAATTTTATTAAATTGAAAGGTCATGGACATGTACATAAAAATGTCAATCATCAACTTTGTTCTTTGCCACCATCTCCTATCGAGGGTCATGTAGCATGGATACCTTAGATATTCATTTTTGAATTTGAAGCGAAAATTCTATGGGGGTAGTAAAGAAAATTTACTTTAACATTACGAAAAGTGAAATTCCAACCGGTAGTTGATCAGAAAGAGAAGAAGATCCTCTCTGTATCACCGCGCCGTATCTTGTCTATTTTATTATATATTACACAAACGCAGTTTCATCTTTTAGTTAACAATTTTCGAACGAAAAAAAGTGGAAAGAGTAGTAGAGGAAAAATACGAGTTTTAGAGTAATACTTGTTTGTAAATAATATTAAAAACATAATTGTGTTTTTATGATAATAGTTATATGGTTTTGATATATTAATGTATTAAACACATTTGTCTTGAATAACGATTAGATGATAATAATATGATTTTAATTGTTGGTAAGCATCCAAATGACCTAAATTTTCAATCAACACCGTATGTTACAATAATTGATGATATTGATTGTGAACTCTGCAAGCAAACCGGTTCGGTTATAGGTCTCTAAATTCTCACAAGAGCACATAGTTCGAATATGAATTCGATATAATAAACAATTCTTACCGTAGAACGAAATCTCATATAAAATGAAGGAGAATGGGTCCTTAGAATTTACTACGAAAATTATGTTTCTGCATTTTCCTTTATGGCTTTTTTCAGCTCTTGCCCTTCGAGTCAACATAAAGTTGTTATTATGCCTATTTGTAAAATACGACTTTTGAACATTTATAACTTTTCCTACAAAGAACCCGGCCCGAAGTGGAAAGTGGAAAGTTTTCCTTCCCCTTTTTTCATTGTTTTCTTCATGGCGGGCACCATAATAAATTAAATGGCTCACTATCATAAATTTTAGTTTTTTCCCTCTTTTTATCCATTATGGCATAAAGTTGAGAAAAAATGTCATTTGATATTTATTTTTAAAGTGACGAGTCTCGAATCTATTACATCATGAAATTTTATCCAACAATTTTTTTGACTCTTGCCTGAATTTTTCCACTGGAAAATTGAAGTGTACAATCGTAATGAATATCGCGGTAAAAGTAAATTCACAATAAATTTATCTGGTATTAATAAGTACAATACATTATAAATACACATTCGCCTAAAAATGAATTGATTGTGAAAATGAAATCAGATATTTAGTACAAAACAACTTTACTTGAAACTAAAAATATTGTAAATTTATATTATATATACATGAGATTCAGAAATATTATCGTGAAAAAATCTTTATTTTCATGAATAAATTCACGGATTTCTTATCGAATGTCCAAAGGCCTAAACAAATAGTCATCATAGGGTACGATATCTGGTAAATAAGATAGATAGAATAGAAGTTCTAAACCAAATGCCATTACATTTTCTTGTGTAAATTTTGCATAAGGAGGCCCAAAGTTTAGCTCTCTCTCTATATATAGTATCTTTTATATAAACTGTGAAGTTATAATTTTTATTATTAATTTAAATTTATTAAAAACTAATAAACCTGCAAAGTTAAAATTTGCTAACAGAAACGTATATATTGCTGTACACATACGATGCTTTTGTGCGATTAGCAACGATTTCTATTTGAATAAAAACCAATTTACTATGATTCTAAGCGGTTGACTATCAACAACCAAGCATAGTTAATAATTGATTGATTGCTTAGCTGAGATTTGATTCTATTGATAACGATCAGAACATCATCATTCAATTTATAAGGTTTTCCCATTCTAATAAATCACTTGAAATTCTTATCGACAGTTTGATATTTTAAAAATTATATAACATTAATTTATTCCAAATTTTCTATCTGAGTCTGCTATCTCAATAAGTTTTTAAAATATTTTATTGCTATCTTTCTTAAAAAACCGGAGGATGCTTATTTTACAAAGTTGTGTCCAAAAAGTGTCCAACTTTTGCCTTACGATATTTGCACCATGCAGGGCACGCTCGGCGCATTCCGGATCACTCCTTGTTTTGCATTTTTCTAACCTGTTTTCGAAATTTTTAACCAAATTAATAGTTTATATAGCAATTCAAAACATATTTACTATAAGATATTGTACAAAAGTTCGAATCTTTGAAAAAAAAACATCTGACAGACTCGTATACAAATGCAATATACACAAATATTGAAACTGATATTATTATCTAATAATTAGATTCTTTAAGGATTAAACTAAAATTTAAAACAGAAAAAATGTCGTGGACCCTCAATAGACTTTTATGCTTCCAAATCTTCCTTCCCCTGCACTAGAGAACAGCAGAGATACCTCAACCGTGTCGATCTGCGTCTTGCCTAAATTGCAAAAGCCAGTAGACACACGATAATGATTGCGTTAGACGTCAAGAATACCTTCAACTCGGTGAGATGGCACCTGATCCTCAGGGCCTTGAAGGAAATTGACACCCCACCCATACCTCACCAGAATGGTAGAGAGCCACCTGCACGGGAGAACTCTTATCTACGCAGACGCCGACGGGAAGAGAAGAGAAAAAACAGTGACCCACACGGAGAAGGTAGCAGCGAAGGCGGCCAGCATCTCCGAGAATCTGGCCAGGTTGATGCCCAACATTGATGGCCCACAAACAAACAGGAGGCGACTCTACAACGAGGTAGTGCACTCAGTACTGTTGTACGGCGCGCCAATATGGGCCGAGGCACTACAAACTGAAAGGGCAAAGCTCAATATGGCTAAAGTCCAGAGAAAAAGAACAATCAGAGTGACTGCTGTATATCGTACAGTATCGGAAGACTCCGTCCTGGCACTGAATGCCATACCGCCAATCAACCTGCTCGTTTTCGAGACACAGGCAATACAGAAAGGCGAAGATAAGAATAACGTTAAGCATAGTACCATGGCGGCGTGGCAGTCCCTATGGGACAAATCCGCTAAAGATCGGTGGAAGCACGAGCTAATACCGAACCTGCGAAACTGGGTAGCCATAAAGCATGGTCAACTCTGCTACCACTTGACCCAGATCCTCACCGGGCACGGCTGTTTTGGTAGCTACTTACACAAAATAGGTAAAGAGACCGGCCCAGAGTGCCACCACTGTGGACGATGCTTCACACACGACATTTGTCTGCCCAGCATGGAGCACCGAAACCGGGGTTTTAATGGGTAAAAATCCTTCACTATCACCAAAATGGTGGTGTTTTTTGAAGATTCCCCCCTTCGCAAAAAAAGCTTTCTTTCCCTAAGCGGTTCACTTGGACTACGTTGAGAAACAATTATCAGCAGTTTTTAAACTTTTAAAGCACTTGTAACCCCTTTTAAATAAAATTTTTGTGGACTCCATCCCAGCATTTTATGTCGTTCTTGAGACTTAATTTTTCAAATAAAAACATTTCTTGGTTAAATATTGTTCAAAATAATAGATCTTCTTATAATGTTTTCTGTAAATAATTCCACGAAAATATCTTGTTTTAAGTGCAGATAAATGTTTTCGTGGACCGCAGTTTAAGAACTGCTGATCTAGATCATGAACGCTTTCTTCATACCTTCTTTTATTACTGGGCGCGTACGAGCAAAATATTTTGCGTTGAATATTTACAAAACCGTGTTGAAGAAGGGCCGTGTTATGTGAAGACCAAGTGTGTTTTATTTTTACGGACATTCAACTCAACATATGTACATACGGAATACATTTAACAGTCAATTGAAATATAATCGGTTCGGAGAGGATTTGATTCAATTAAGAGGACACGTGTCTCTGTTTTCTTGGAATCGCCGCCTCTTATTTTCTCCGCTTTTTTGAGATTAACGTCCCATTTTGATTTCTATTATTAGGAGATTATACACTAAGACTTCGATTGATGTTCGTGCAAAAAATGTTGTAGCCAAGATTCAATTCGAAAATCAAATTAATATAAAATAAATATTTGCTCAGCCTCATCAAACAAAAACAATCGTTCGTGTTTTCGTACGACGTACACGTGTACGCGTATTTGATTGTAGTAATTAATTTTCAAGGGGCGCATCAAAAAGGGAATATATTTCAAAGCCGAATTGACAAGAACGACTTGACCCGTTTTCGACAGTCTCATTTTACTGTTTTTCTTTACGATTTTCCTTTTATGATTTCTTCTCCCTTTGGTTTAGTGCTTGAACGTTTCCCACATTTGTGTTTATGGACAGGCTTTACAGTCCTTAAATAGTTTTCATGCGAACAATAAAAAAGGTCATCAATCATGCCCGGAATACAGCTCCAGAGCTATTATATTTCATCAAGATTCCTATTATAATTGTTTCGAGATTGACAATTAAGTTTGTTGTAATTAATTTATAGGATTATAGATAGATTCTGATATTGTTCTGTAGGATCTTGAATGCCAAGTGCGGTAAAATGTGGATAGAGAAATCCTCGAGGGACAGCTATTCGCTTAAGTATTTGACAGCCACTTTAGGATTTCAAAGGAGAAGGATTGCGCTTAAAATAATTGGAAAATAATATCCAAACTATTTAAGCAAACCGAGTGCTAGTTTGCTTATTTAGCGATCAAAACTACATTATAAAAATAATTTTCTGCCACAAAATTATATTTTTGTATCATAAATATCATAAATGCATTAATGATGCTCATAAATCAAATAAGTTAAAAGCTCATAAACACTTTTTCTGCGACCAAACGTAAAGCTTAGGTCACGTCGACCTTATTAAGGCATTTTTATCATGGCATTTATTCCCGCAGTCGAGGAATTTATTTGCTCCAAAATATTTAAGTCTTGATGATTTATTTCCTAAGGCTTTGATGTGTTTCATGATAAATGCAAGTGGTAGAGCTAGAAAAAATAACAAGGGATGAAATCGGGCGCATATTAGCGAGAAGACTTCTAACTAATATAATAATTCCATGTTTATAAGTCAAAAATATCGTATTATATGTTTATAGCATTAGTTTGGAGTATAACCAAATCCGAAATATTCGAATGATTATGTAAATTATGTTTAAATAGCATTAAAATGCTCTTCAATAAAATCTTGCCAAAATGTTCTTGTTAATGAAGGTATCCTGCAAAGCGAATGATAGTAATTTGTAAAAAAGTTGTTGGTCTTTTTATCTATGAGAAATTGGATTGTATAAAGATGCAAAAAAGGATGAACGTACTGAATAAAGATTCTCCTTTTTGGGTTTGGAGTTTGGAGATAGAGGCAATATTTATAATGATGACAGAAATCTTATATTTTGATTGAATTTCATGGATACAGCTTCTCCACCTTTAAAAATTTAATGCTGAAAAATCTGTTGGAAAGGTCATGTCAAACAGTTTTCTGAGATGAAAAATATTATTTCCAAAAACTTAACCACCCACCCAGTATCCACATTTGACTCCTACATATTGTTTTTTTATTTTTCAGGGATATAATTTATTTTTTCTTAGGAACACGTAAACCTTATCTTTGCAGATTGCGTTTTGCGCTTATCTATAAAAATAAATTGTAAAATTTAAATTGAGACTTTGACTTTTAATTTTATGGACTCATTCAACAAAAATTGAATAACTCCTTTTAAGAATTAATTTAAATAATAAGCTAGTCAAATAAACACGATAGAAATATGATCTAAAATCTAATAGTTTTTAAAGGTTTTACACTTCAAAAACAAAATATACAAGGAAAAATGGAATTAGTTTAGAACTTCTTACCCATCTCTTTGTTCATTCAAAAAGTAATATAATCGCAGCTTTTGATTAAAAACAAGAAAAATCTAAAATTGATAAAAAAATATACCAGCACCAACAAAACGTGATTTTATAGACAAGAGTTCAATGTTTTCATCAGTCTATAACGAATAATTTGTAAATAATTTTAAAAAAAATGGATTACTTTCCGGTTCCCGTAATTCATCTCAGTATCGAAGCATCAGCAGTTTAGTAAGAATGAAGCATTAAATCAATCATGATACTTAAAAAATTATGTTGGCAACTATTAAATTAGTTGACCCCTGGTTCCTAAGTGCTAGTACACGACGTTCAATGTTGTTAAGTCCACTTTTGACAGCCACAGTGATGTATCGCACTTCGGCTGTAGGAGGGTTAATAAACTTGCAAACTTGGGAGTGAGCATACTCTCAATTAGGACAACTTACTAAATATATCTATTTAGGTCAGAAAATTTCTATAGATGGCATTTAAACAAGCAAAGTAATTAGGGCGACGATACTAAACTGTGGCTATTCGGCCTTAGCGCGATCACCAAAACGGAGATCACGTTGGTGGCTTGAACGATTAGCGAATATTTACGGTTGAACCTTCAAAAAGTAAATATAGACCATTTTTTTGTATAAAAAAGTATCTGTATATTTTACTGTACTGTTCATTAAATATTTTAAAATTTCTATATTTTTTCCCTAATGATAATTTTTTTGAGTTACTTATTAGTTCAAATTACATTTAAGATGATTTAAAGACATTTATACCAAAGAATTGCATCTAGTTATCTACAGAAATGAATGTACTACTTAAATTATACTATGTAAATGCATAATCCCATTTGAACTCAGATTCATTTATATCGTTCTCAGTAGTTATAGGCAAACATAATTTGAAATTTAAATATATTCAAAAGTTGCCCAAGGATATCCTATTTAGGGATTAATAATGCGTCGAACTTGCTTAATTGTTAAGTCTATATTAATATTTGTAGGTTTTAAGTAATCGTTAAGAGGGATTAAATTAACATGTTAATTTAATAGTTAATATTTTGAACAAAGAAAATCAAGAACATAAGAAGGGAAAAACCATTACATGAAATATTTTTAAAATTAATATTGAATGAAGAAATTGGTAATTTCTGACCTGGAAAATAGGAGCACGAATTTCGTTAATGAAAACGAATTTTTCACATGCATAGCTGTAACTTTAAAACGCATATTATATTGTATCATTATGTTGTAAAAGAATGACGAGTTGGGTGTGGTTCGGCTTAAAAATTTTCCTACAAAATTTGATATGAATTTACAAAACTACAATAGAAATACATCTATGTAATTAAGCCACAGAAATATACAGAGGCGAAATTGTTTTGAAATAAAAAAATGATTTGTTACATTGTGTAATATTTCGTTGATGTGAAAATGTTGTCGAGAAGAACTCCGGCAATATTCTTAAAATATTACTATTAAAATTTTCTCGTATGAGATGTGATTTGAAAAGAATGATACGTGGCATACATCTTCAGCTCTTTGCCTTTGTTACGAGAGATCGTAAAATATGAAATGATATATTATATACAATGTTGGAAACGAAAGGAGTCTTAGCGTTCATTTTTCAGGTTTCATTTAAATATCTTATATATGCTCATATGATACGAGCATACTCTCCTTTGTTACTAAATCAGAATTTTTGAAAAAAAAATATAGTGTTTCGCTATCGAAATACACCGCATCATACGCTCGATATTAAAGATATAGGATAATATTTTATTATAATGGATGAAATTGTCAATTATAAAGATCATTATGTTAATTTTGAATGATTCTTTGTTTGACTAGCAAATGGTTTATTTATTAAGGAGTTTTTCAAGAAATACATTGTTGAACCTTTGTTTTCAATGAATTTAAAATAGCATGAAGTTGATAAATGAACGATTTTATAGAATATTTATACTTTATTCGATATTTATTATATATATATAGATGCTTAATAAACTAAATCCAAAAACAATACACGGAAATATAAAAAAAGTATACTCTGATATCTTTGTTACAAAAAAGCTCAAATCCGGCTATTTTAGCCGCTCGGAAAACTATTTTTCCGCACTTTATTTTCGAGCATTAAGCGTGGGTTTATCTTAAGGCTTATATTTAAATATTTTTCATTCTCTAGATTGTATGAAAATAGGGACATTTCCTCGTTATGTGTAAAATTTTCGATAAAGGCTCTCCGAGGTGATAGGGCACGGAAAAGTCTCCCCTTTCGTCTCTTGGAGGACCCTCGATTTTTGCGGCGGCATTCTTGAGTGTACATTTCTACAGGAAGAATTTTCTCCGTTTTCCTTTTTATTATTCAAGAAGTTCCTGTGCTTGAATATGTTGGTAGGAAATGCGACCCATACATAATATTTAATTAAATATAATGCCCAAAATGAATTTTTAACACGCACCGCAAGTGTACGCAAACATGATAAAAGTTACATAATCGGCTTTGCAAAATCAGAGCGAAAATAATCAGAAATGAAATTTATTAAAAAAAACAGTTATTAAAATTTACACAAAATTACCTATAAATACTCAAAATATATAATACTCGTAATGTAAGTTAATATGGAAATACTAGGTTGTCCCATAAGTTTCTTTCGCAAATGCCATGGTTGCCATGGTTGGATATACACCTGAACACACATCTGAACGATTGATGTAGCCCAATTTTGTCAGATGATCATGGACGGATGTTCGTAGAATTTCTAACTTGTTAGCTATTTCGCGAACAGTATATCGTGGGTTTTCTTCAACCATGGCTATGATTAGATCTGTGTTCATTTGCGAAAAAGATTTATGGCACAACCTAATAATATTAAAACCTGCATGTTTACTCACAATGTCTCTACACAAACTAACTGTGAAAGGGCTCATTGAAGAAATATTGATTACTTTTGGCTTTCCCTAATTGCACATAGGGATACTTTCAGCAAAATAGAAATTACACTATGTTTTTGATTCATTATGTTTATTCCTTTTTACCAAAAATATTTAATACTTATTTTTAAAGAGCTACATATTAGCAATAGGACATAAAATATTTATAATCAAATCAGGAAAATGTGTAAAGTATAATAAATAGGTAACTAATAAATATTTATATCATCATTATGGTGCAAAGACTTGTAGTCCACTGCAGTACTTCATTGAGCCTCTTCAATGTTCTTTAATAGGTAAAGATTACATCCATATAATCTATATTATAGATTCATCTCCTTGTGCATCCGATATTCAAGGCAGCATAATCTCTTTTCAGTTATATATATTTAAGGAGTATATAATTTTCAAAAAGTTTGAAAAACCCGGGTATTTAATCGCGTTTTTGATCCTTGATAATAAATCCGATAGGTGATTCAAAATATTGGACAAAGATAAAAATTAATTTTTCCTTTCAAAAAACTTAAAATATATATTTAAACACAGGTTACTTAGGACAACGTATTGAAAGAAGCTTTCACCGTTACTTCGATGGAAAAGGTGGTTTTTAAAGACGAGGCAGATTTTCTTGGAAGGCAATGGAAAACTTCTCGAGACGACTATATTTATTTTAATGGAAAAGGCTTTCTAGAATGCAAGGAGTCCTTTCCTTGCAAAAATAATGCCAAGTTAAGGGGAAGGCCTACGTGATGCTTAAGAAGTATATCTCCAAGGTGCACTTCTACGTTTTGTAGTGGTCTTTTTGAAGGTTCATTATTTCAGCTTTAAAATTTCAAAACGAATATGTTTATATTTTTATATTATATACTTAAGAGATTTCTTACCATGTCCCTTCAGCTGAAAAATATTCGTTAAAAGTCTCGCCAAATTTATGATTGGCAGCCATTTCTCATGAGTTTTAATAAAAATAATGTTTGAAATTCTTTAACGTATCTTTGTAAAAATCTCATGTGTGCCAAGTTATATATTACTATTTGATATAATCTATCAGGTGGTGTGGTTAGCGACCACATTTATAAAATCATATATACGCTATGCAAATTATAATAAAGTGGTCGCAATGTTCCTATAAATGTAAATATTAAAAGCTATAAATAAGTTATTAGTTGATATAATTTATCATTCAATAGTGAGCGATAGTTATTCGTTTATCCATTTATACTGCACAATATTTTAGTATTTATTTCATAGATATAACAAAAAAATATTAATTCAATTAATATTGGATCACCCCATGTATATTGTAGATTGAAGAATATGTTGTATTGAATTTTGCTACATAGTGTGGGTCGCCAAATATTTTTTTCCGAAGCCTTACAGAATAAATTACTGACTGGGCGACTATCCCTCCCCTTTCCAGAAGTTGGATTGAATTCAAAAACGTGATGTTGGTTTGTCGGAATTAAAAAAGAACAGTCTGCTAAGAGTTTTTGGTGTTGTGCCAAACCATTGATTCTGAAAGATGTTGCCAACATTTGGACAGCTTGAAAACGGATTTCGTTCCATCTGCCATAATTGGTGGAGGCTTTGAATTACACGGTGATTACAGACCACAGTGTTAATTACATGCCCATGAAAAGATTTCTTTGAATGTATGTTGGATCAATTTTAGCGACTAGAAAAGCTGTCGATGAAAAAAACCTGGGTTTCTATACTAATTATAATTATAAAGTACGGTCAGTTACCGCATAATATATTTTTTGTTGGTACTTGAACAACATGGATGGCATTTTCTTCCGACCATTTGACCACTGGAGCATTTAATGGTCACCAAAAGACAATTTTCTCGCAACTTCCCGACTTACGTTATCCATTAGAGACATTAAACTTTAAAGAAAAGTGAGTTCACGAACCGCCATAAATGTCGTCGTCTTATTGATTGCATTCCGGCGGAGTTCTTCGTTATGGAAGTAATGCAAAAGGATCTACTTTATGTGCAGTAAGAATTTGCCAACATATTGAAGTAATAAAATATAATCCATTGTATATAGTACGATAAGAAAGCTTAATATTCTTAAGAACTACACGCAGGAATTGCTACATTTGTTACTTTGAAACATCATTATGACTGAATATTTATTAAAAAAACTCTATTTAAATACAGTTCTCGAACCACAGATGGGTTATATCTGTTTTATGTACACATTTCGGTGTGCTTTATAAATATTTGATAACGAATTTGAAGTTTTCATATTTTCGCCATATTAGAATTTTCCAAGGCCTGTTCAAATATATAAGATGCCGTACATTTTTAGCCAATAAACCACTCTATCCACATCCAAAAGTTTCTAGCGGTTAGTAATATTAATTCTCATATATTCATATTGAGTATATATGTTTAAATGTGCTATTAAATTTTTAAAATAGTAGAGTGAGCTATACAAGCGGTGTTCCGGAATTTGCTTTTGATCTTCATTAGTCTTTTTTAAAGCTTTACCTCTGTTTAGGAAAATTTAATTATTTTTAGCTTAAAATATATATATTATTGCCAGTTAATTGCTCATAGGTGTGGTGAGACTTCAAACTTGACGTAACTAAATAGCTGAGTACATTATGTTCGAGACCTATGAAATTCTACCATTGTTTGTGATTTGGTGGTTTATACATTATATTTAGTGGTTGGTAAAGCGCTTAAAATAGAACATTTACCACAAGATATCAGTTTCAATAAAGTTTTTGCAGAAACTATTGCTTTGATAGAAAAAAATGAGATTCACCCTATTAACAAATTAGGTCGACTAGAAACATTGATAATTTAGATCGATCTTTATAATACCAATTCAATTAATAAAGTTGGGGTGTTTTTTCAATCACTGTTCTCCAACTTTAAAAATTATATTTAAATATACTTATTCAACTTAATAATTTTATGTATGTAGAAAGTAACAGGAATTTATCACTTAAATTATTTTTTTCCTTATATAAGTCTACTATAAAGATCATTTTTGTCGATATTGAATAAGGTTAAATGTGGTTTGCCCCCTACTAAATGTGGTTGTTATCCACTTCGTCAATTAGATTATCAATGTCATATAAAACAAACCAAAAAAATGAATATGTCAATTTGGAATATATTATACATATAAAATTTAATATAAAAACATCACATATGCACTTAAATTGAAAGGGTCAGCATCTGGATTGAAACAGCAAAAACGACATATGTAAAAGGAGAGACGGGTGTGAAAATAAAAGAAAAAATTCAATAAAAAATAAGGGAGGGTTTCAATATATAGCATTCGATCTACATATCAAAGGTCATGTTATAACTGAAAACATTATAAACTCTTGGATAAAAAATGATTTTTTTTATCAATCCAATATATAAAATTGTTACGAAATTGTGCTTAAAAATTGTATAAATTTTAATCTAATGTAAGCCAAGCGTTTGATTTCTCGTTCAATTTAAAATTGGTATAGAATTATATTTAGTTGCTTGGTAAAATCGTAATAACCTGAAGAATTAATATGCAAATATTGGTGATATTAAGAAAAAACTGTGTATTATTATTGGCATATAAATTCAGAGTTTATTAGCATATTGTCTAAGCTAGAGTTGTTTAAATACCTTATCAAAAAAACTATGGATTGATTGTCATATTATTTTAAATATTTAAGCTCACTTATAGCCGAATTGTAAGATAGACATATAAATATATTAGTTTTAATGAAAAAAGTAATGTGTTATATTGTATTTGTCATTTATAATAATATATCCATGCAAACGCTCAAATATAAATATGACAAGCCTAAATTGAAGAAGTTTGCCATTTGAAATATTTAAATTAAGCTCTCATGTTACATTATTTTCTATAACTCAATGCCATTCATTGATGATCGATATATCATACCATTGGGTAAGTGGGCGTTATTGTCAAAGTTGAATAAAGTTTGATGGAAAATTTGGTAAAATGGTCCATCACTCATATTTTAAGGAGGAAAATTAAGTTTTTTCGTATCGCTACAAATCTGCACATCTCAAAGATTTACTCGTGAATAAAAGTACTTTGCGGACATTATTTTTCTTCGGGCTGAGCAAAGTTTTTGATGGCAAAATTTGGCGCGATGATAAATATTTTCACAATGGTTTTTCTTCCACCCACCGGATGAAGAAGCCTCAATTTTAATCTCACCGGCTTGACCTCGGCAAGCAAATAATTTTCACGGAGCGGAAAATCTGTTCGCCCACCGCAATGTAAATCTTCCGTGAATTCTCTTCCTGCCTTTTTCCCATTTTTTCACCTCGTTTTTCGTCGCCCCGGGCCGGAGCGTGATGGCCTCCTGAGTAGGCGCCCGAGATGTCACATCCCAACAACACATAATAAATTAGCCAACACATGTTTCCCACGGGAGCACCACTCGCAATATTAATCTTCCGAGAGACTGAGACGTTTTTCAGAAAACGCACATATTTTATTCATGAGGAGCCGTCAAATTAGTGAATTCCATATTTTAATATTTCAACCAGATGCTGGCCAAGCACCGTGATGCGGGCAACCCTCCGGCTTGGCAAAGAAGGATTAATTAAATTAGAAAGTGTATGTCGCACTTTTAGCGAAGTGACTTTCTTCACAGTTCTCTAATTTGTATAATGCAATGTTGCACTCTGGTTTTCCTTCAGTACCATTATTTACTTTCTAAAAGTAAGTTGACAGTATTTAGCTTTTAGGGCAGTAAAATAAAACCTTATGAAAATTTTCTACTGGAACTGTCAAAAAAATTATATATTTAATGAAAACCTATTTTGATTAAGAAAAATAATAAAATACGTTATTTATCATCTTTCTTAAAAATTTCTGGATGCTAAGCATCGATATACAGTGTAATCTCGATTATCCAGGTGCAGATTATCCAGTTTGCTGATTATCCGTGCTTGAAAAATATTTATTAATTTATTATAATTTAATGAAAGAAAAAAGTTCGCTCCAGGATATACATCATTCAAAGAAAGGATAACTGTCTGTGATAAACATGTTTTTTTTAAATAAGGGAAAACGATCAGCTTATGGTTGCAAAAAGTTTATCCCCTTATGTGACATCTTTGATCCAGCCAATGGACCGAGGCGTTATAGAGGCGAATATCATCAACAAAATGTTTTTTTCGTCAAAATTTTGCCGAGGAAGATAACAACTTGATCAAAAATCCAGTGAGACTTCCTGACATGGAAACAGATTTAAAGCATTTTGAAGAGAACGAAGCAAATGATATACCGTAGACTTGCGGTAATCCGAAAAACGTTTTACAAGGCATTGTCGGACTATAGAGTTCTGCCCCCGACCCCCTGTAATCCGAATTGTTTTTGGAAAGGAGTATTTGTAATTATTATAGGATTAACATCATAAACACAATGGCCATATCAGTCAAAAATTAAAACCTATTACTGTCATCAAACATATTCTATGATGATTTTTGAAGCATTTTAACCACCTCATGTACCTAGCTACAAAATCTTCTTTTGAAATCGCTGAACTGAGAGGGTCAACCTGAAATGGGAAATCACTAAGTCTCGAATTTGCTCGGGTAAGTTGTACGACACCCTCAGTTGGTGTAGGAGCGAATCCGAGATACACTTAAGCGTCACGTATGTCTTTACCCTAGCCCGGCAACACCCTAGCGAGGAAAGTTGGGGGAAAGGAATCTTTGCACTCCAGAAAGCCCTTTCCGTTATAATGAAAAAGGTCGCCTAGAGTAGCTTTCCACTATCTCTCCAAGAAAACTACTCAGTATTAATGCTACCTTAAATATCGAGCCAACAAGGAAGCGAATGTATAATACAGGCGTGATGGATGTAATCCCTTCCTGTGAATGGATATTGAAGAGGCCCATAATTCTGCAGTGGACTGTTTATGGTTGCACTATGACATAGAAAAAGCTTCATCGTACATATGTGCTATACTTCTATTGGGATGTCGGACTACAGGGTGCGCCGGATTGGACTGGGGCTGGATTATCGTGGGCCTATTGTATCTGAAATTTGTGGAATATTGGATAATTTAAAATGTTTTGAAAACGTGGATAGGGAAAACATCGAAGCGCATGGATGATGCAAATATCGTTTATTTGTTTCTCAATGAGAATGACACTACAATTGAATAAAATTATTAATAATATTAGTTATTAAACGTGCGATAGATAAATTACCTTATTTTAAAAATCAATAGCATAAACAGTATTAAAGATATAATTTTTTTTCTTGTTACAGAAAGACATTAAAAGTTTTTATTCATTATATTTTAATAATTATATCATTATCATGCATTGAGATGATGATCAAGCTCTAATTCATTGTGGTCATATTTGGATCATCATATTTCGCATTGAACAACAGAGCAACATTAGGCACAAGTTTGATAATGATTGCATGGCTTCAGAATTACTCCACACAGCCGATTGTGATGATTCGTTTATTTTGCTATAAAATAGAGAACGTGTTGGACGTGGTTATGGAACAAAGACGACAGTCTCTCTTTTATACGGTTTGCGGTTCCCATCATAAAATTTTCGACAACAAAACAAAAAATATTGTCGTAGTTTCTTTTTTAGAAGCCAATATTTTATCATTCATTTTAACTGAAACTTGTTTAAAAATATTTGATTAATGCAGCAAATTAACAGTGAGGTTTCATACTTACATTTCAAGATTATTAAGCAACAATATCTGTTGTGAATTCTATCTTTATTCCATTCCAATTTTATATTTTATTGATGTTCTTCATTTTAAAATAGTCACATATTTGAGTCCAATAAGTTTACTCTCTTTATTTTGAACACGTTCCCTTCATTGAAATTTCATCTGACAGTACTTTCATGCTGAATTGTTGATTTTCAGAGGCAGATACTCCGTTTTTGTTTCGTTGTATGTTACGTATCGATTTTTCATCGTTTATTTTTATGAACCATTTTCTGGTTCGGTTATAAAGTTCAAGAAGATTCTTTCATGGAGTATTCCGATTGACTTTCAAATATTATTTCCACTCGTTAAAACGACTGCGCCATCAGCAAAATGTGGTTTTGGATCTGCCATAGAGTAATTCAACTTTGATTTCTTTCAGTTGAGAACATATAACATCTTATATTACTTTATAAGCCGGTGGATATTGTATAGCATTTATATATATATTAAGCTCGTTCCCCAGCCCCTGGAATCAGACTTTGTCAAAGTTTGGGCCGTGTCCAAAAATATTTTCGAACATACTTTCTTCTCTCCTATTTTTTCTATTACGTTTGTAATATCTTGAAAATTGAACTAATGTTTATAGAATATGATTTTTTTGACGTTAAAACTTATTTTATGATATACTTTTTTTGTGTTATTTTATCATCCCCTATAACATAAATACAAAATATAGTCTGATTTTCGCACGTTTTTCTTAAGCTACCATATCTATTTTCAGTTGTTGGGGATCTCCATAGGAGACTATTCTAGGGGGAAAATTTTATGTGGTAGATTCCCAAATGCCTTCTATAATTCATTAAGTTAAGATAAGATTATTTGAATATAAATTTTAGATAGGAGAACATCTAAGAACGAGTAGCGAAATTATTATGATTTTTAAATTGCATGTTCTATATGTCAGAGTTGTCAAAATAGAATTTCAGAACTTTAAACAAAAAAAAAAAAAAAACTAACAACTATGTTGAACTTAATTTAGTATTAAAAAGTTCTCTAAATTATACCCTTTTCAAATATATGCTACATGTCATTCAAATTCAAAAGTAGCATTTCTTCTTTCATTTTTGCAAGGGTGGCGATTATTCTTTCAATTCTGATTTATTTTGTGGGCACCCATGTCGTGTACATTAATTATTTTGTACGTCCCCAGACAAAGAAATCCATTGGTGTTAGGTCTGGAAGCCGCGTAATCCATTGGTGTCAGGTCTGGAGGCCGCGTGAGCCATGGAATAGGAGATATCTCCAGGCAAAGAAATCCAGTGGTGGCAGGTCTGGAGACCGCGTGAGCCATGGAATAGGGCCATCAAAAGAATAAATTTACACGAATATTGGGTCACATTTTTTCGAAGATGGTGTTATTGTGAATGCCGAACGATGCCAATCAATATTTAATATAAATCTGCCGGTCCATCATGCAGTGTTATCGTTTATATTATTATCCTATGCAAATCATAAATATTCTCTACTATTGGTTGGCCATAATTGATCCAATTTTACTCGATTTTTTTCTCGATAAATTTTACTCGTGTAAACTTTACGCCAAATAATCACCCTATGGCTAAAATAATGAATATTTGAACACAGTAAAAGGGCTTTGTTTATATATTTTTTGAATTTTATGATTAAACCTTATTTATATTCAAAGGATTTTTGTGAGGCTCGAAGATTGAGATTTTTTTCAATAATATTTTTGCGTGTATTAAATGTTTATTCATTAGGAAGATGAAAATTATTTTTATGCAAATTAATTAAATTATGAATATGAGCTTTCAGCGTTGTTCGATGGTTATTTCGCCATAAAATAAAACACGTGTTTTGATTATATCCGAATCATATAATTTGCTAAACAAAAATATTTTGTTATGGTCCAAAATTAACATAGGTATAATATTATGACGAGTTCGAAACGAAGAGAAATTGAAATAACAAAATATTGCCAAAACCAACATCGGGAGTTGAAAACTATCGTCTAGTCTAGGATGGCTTTGAATTGAGTTGTCATGATTTATTCATTAAATATTATTTGAAGGAAATTAAATACTTTTCGAGCAAATATATTCGATTGTTTAATTCGTCAACGGCAGAAGGTGAACTAAATTATTTTTACCGTTTTGAATATTTCATTTTTCAATTAAAGATCAAAAGACCAGCTCCTCTAAAAAAATGTAAATTAAGCGAAAAAGAAATGTAGAGAAAGAGAAATATTGAATAATAGAGGATGTTTGTACACGTGGACCTAGAGGGCGTGGGTCGTTCGTTTCGGGAGGGTTGTACTAAAAATTCTTTATTTATGAAAACAAAGTATCAATATCGTCTATAATGTCAAATAAAAATGATTATTTCAATTCCAGGAAACGTACGTCGCTGATTTTCAATATGAAGGCCGACATTATTAAAAAATGCTATTTATTAAAAAAATATTTCGCGTATATTTGTTTCGTTCTTGAAATTTCTCTTAGAACGTAAATAAACTGTTACTAACTAAACTAAAAAGTTTTGTAAATTTATTGAAACGTGACTTGGCAGACTTGTTAGACTCGTAAAAAATATAAAACTTTATTTTTAGTATGCCTTTTTGCCCCAAGGCTTAATAAAAGGGTGTGAAGTTTTATTAAAATACAGAGACGAAATAAATTTGAAAATTTCCAGTTATATTTTGGCTGGAAGGTTTGGGGCTGACCTACATTATTTTATTTATGCAAAGTAAGCTAAGAGTATTTTTCCATGATTTTCTTTTAAACACCATTATGAAGGCTATTTATAATAAGAAATTAATTTTAATTTCAAAACATGTATTTAAAATTTAGCCTTTGAAGGGAATTTAACCACTGTTATGGCGTTTGTGGTACATATATTAAATTCTAAAATTCAACACGGTAATAGGTGCTACTATGCTTTATTAAACAAATTTAAAAACAAATCACTATGGGCAACATCGAAAATTAAAACTTATAAAATATTAATAAGACTGGGAGTTGTAAGCCTTGTCTACACTAAGATGTTCAGGTAATCTAAAGGGCGTAGAAAATTAGAGAAAGGAAGCTTAGGGCTTGTATAGGACTGTGGGAGACATACAATAAAGCAAAGTATGTTGTTGGTTTGTGTTGGCTTTTGTTGGTTGGATCTACTTGAGAGGCAATTATGGGATCGTCATGTGATATCAAAGATGGCAATTGTCAAAGTATCTATTTTAGAAAAATTGAATGTATATAAAAGGTAAAAAAATTGGAGTGAATAAGATACGTTAGATTATATACAACTTTAGGAGAAACCAGATTTATGCAGTGTGGTGTTTTTATCTTAGTATTTGACATAGAATTTTCTATTTGTAAGGAAAAATTAAAATACAAAAGCAGTTATAAAGCGATGAATGTATATATTTCCTTATTTTATTTCAACTTTTCACATTATGAACGTTAAATTGATTCAACGATATTTTTTTTTTCTTTCATCTTCTTCTAAATACTCTGTTTTTCAATCATAAAGTGATTTTTGACATCGTAAAAATATTACAACATTGTCTGAAATTACATCATTTTACACGTAAATTTCAAAGCCATATGACAAATATATTTCAAAATGTTGTTAAAATCGATTGGAAAAAATAGAATTACTCAATCAAGATAATAAAATTGAAATTACTATTAGATTCTGAAAATAAAACATTGTTCCTGAGATATTGTATGGATATTGCAATTGATGTTACAGCTTGGTAAAAAATTGAAGCAAGTTTTTCTCGGGGGAGGCATTTTTTTTACTTTTTTCATAAACAAAAATTAGATTGTGCCAAATTGAAGATGTTTATGTTTTGATAATAAAACACGATCAAAGTCAACGTTGGACAAAAAATAAATTTGCTTTGGCATCTGATAATAAAGCAAATATATATTATGTATCAATTTCATCGAGTGATTTCGTCAATTTTTGTACAATATATTATTCATTGGCAGTATAGTTTTTTTTTAAAAAACATTCCTTAGATGGAACTATTAACTGAAATAAGAAAGAACTGCAAAATATTCTTTAAAATACATTGTAGTTAATTTATACATATACTGTGTAATATCTTCGATTTGACCGGATTAAATACGTGGGTTTTGAACAAGGAAATGTCTGGTAAAAGTATTTAATGGAAAGGTTCATTATTCCAATCGGGAGAATAACACGATGGCATCTTCAGCAGCCTCAATTAAAATCACTCCTTTTCTAAAAATACATCGAATAAATGCGATCCAAAATAAAAATTAAGCTTGGAAGCGATCTAAATTTGATTTTTTTCCCTGTATTATTTGATTAATTAATATTAACAGTAATGGTTCAAATATAGATTTGGTAATATGATATACTGAGTCTGACTCCCTGAATCATATCCATGGTTATCATATTACATTATACAAATTTCATCAAAAAATACAGTCTGTATATTTTTCTTGCGGAAACAGCACACCACACCGAAATATAATATATTTGAGTGCATAGCCTGTTCATGTATGCATATTAATATGCATTTTGCTCATCGACTTCAATAAATTAAATATTGACCTCCGTTGTTAGTTAGCAATAAATTTTGTCAAAAATACAGATATAAATCATTTATGTTCTGCTGTATCGTAAGCTTGAGAGTTATTTGGATTTAATTGTTGAACCAGTTCAAGCTGAAGTTGTCGGGTTGAAGTGGTATTCAACTTCACTCTGCATAGTAAACCTCAATATTAGCATTGCTCCTCAAAGATTTACTGGATTTTCTAGGTTTCAAAATTTGGCACAAACGTGCAGATAGTTAAGAGTAAAGTGTAAATTCCTAGCCTTGTAAAACCTTCCACACTTTTAAACAACGAAACTTTTAAACAATGAATTCATATATTTCAGTAGAAAGTGACTTTTCGTCAATTTGAACATGTCATTGTCAATTTGTCATAATATATAATAAATAAAACACTGGTTTTAAGCCCCTGTCGGATATTTAGCAATAAACCAAAAAATGATCAAAGTCGCCATGAAAAAGTACTGGGCTATTTACGATATTTTTCGGAAAAATTGGTGTCTTTTGCATTTTTTGACGACGAATTTTCAGTTAAAATTAAGAAAAATATGGATGTACTAAAAATCGAAGATCTAGAGGATTTCCCAAAAAGAAAAAGCATTGATGTCGAACACATCACCGAAAAAAGCATAGAAGACTTTGTGACTAGAAATTCTACGATTTTTCTAGATACTGGGTATCTTATCAGAATTTTTGAATAAAGATGTTGACCTTGGGAAGATGACTTTGACTTTGAGGCTGCAAATAAAATGATTCATTCTATGCGTGTAGTGAATGATATTGCTGAACATGGTGTTGCCTTAATGGAGGAATATAATAAATTTATAACAATCGTTAAGGAAAATCCTGATACAAAAAAATATGATTTTAATATAAAAAGAGTATCCTTGTTTGTAATTTAAACATTATAACGTGTTTTAATTTTTTAAATTAAAATTAAAAAATTTGGTAGCGACCCCTAAATATTGTTTTTAAAAATTTACGTTGATCGGTCAAATACTCTAAAAAAATCTTTTTTAACTCAAATATGGACCACCCCGATGAATACTCATAGTCATGGAAAAGATTAGTCACTATGACATGTAATTTGAACTTTTATGGGGTATTATTGCGCCCACTGCTTCTCATGGCGATAGCGAGCTCTAACGACCACGTTTTAACAAGATCCTAGAGTCCCACGCAATTCCCCTTAAATACACGGAAACCTTCATCCATAGAAAATGAATGACGCATTATGTGGTTTGAGTAAATGAGATGAGAGAAATTTAAAAATATTGTATACACTATAGAAAGCGAGATTTAAATTTTCCTTATAACTATCAAAAGACGATGATGTTGGTATGCTCAGCCTGATTATAAATCAGCCATTTATTTTACAGTATAACTGGTCTAAAATTAGACATTAATTTGAGTACACATATTTGTAAGCATATCATAATTTGAATCTCGTTAATTATATTTATATTTTAATGTTTTTGCTGAAACATACTACGAAGCTTAAATAATAAGAAATATTGCGATATTATTTGAACTTATATTAATAATAAGCTTTATTTTACGTTGCAAATTTTCTTAAACATGGAATATGGGCAATATTAATGATATCAAAATGATTAATTAGCATTGATTAATTGAAAATCAAACACGACGAAATATATGTATTTATTTATAAAAACGTGACCATATGCCAACTGTATTTAGTATTAGTATCATATATTGAAAATTACTGTTTATACGTATTTCCATACATTAAGAAAATATAATGAATACTTTATTTAAAATTTGATTTTTGCGTGATTAAATGTATACACTTAGCTTGATCACATTTCTAAACTTCTATCATATTCTTATAATAAGATGCACACTGTAAGCACTTAGTGTGTTCAAATGTGACCACATGGGGACACATCTTCTTATATTATTTAAACTGATTTAATTGGGTTATATTAAAACTCTTAAACGAAATAGCTTAGATATCGTTTATCTAAAAAAAAAAAATATTGATTGAATATCGATTAGTGTTGTAGAAATTATTTTTTACATACAGGTCAATTTTGCTTTGAAAGCAATGCAAAACGATATGAGAGGTATTAAAATTTTAAAATTACGATTCAGGAGCATAAAGCCAGGCAAGTCTTATTCTCAAAATTTATGTTCGCTTATTTATTTATGATGTTCTTTAACATTTGCCGTGATGAAATTGCGACATGAAAAGTTGCGGTAAGTCGTAACTAAGCAATGTACGAAAGGACTTAAAGGTTTCCTTACACGAAACTTTGAGCACGGCATTTTTAAGTATTGCTGTTATAAGAGGCTTTTAAAATATGTGAAAAGTATGACATTATACCACACAACTCTTTTAGGGGAGGATAGAGCCAAGTTCGAAAAGGGTATCATATAATGTGTGTAGGTAGTACCTCAGGCGCTCGGAGGGTGGATTTCATGTTAAATTTTAGGGATGTAGCTGAGCGTATTATTTCTTTGAAATTTTGAGTATTGCTAGAGCTAGTCACGTAGCGTGGGTAACTGAAAATTTATATCGAAGACCTTTTTTGACCTTTTAAAAAGCATACATTTTACATGCACTCCCACCGCCCTAGATCCTTTCATTCTTAAAATAATAATGAAACATTTAGATTTTTTGCAAAAGCTTTGAGTATTATGTATTATAGAAGCGTTGTGGAAGTAGCCGAGAATAAAATGGTAGAAAATGAATTTTTCATTCAAGGCATTTTTTTCTTGAAATAATATAAAAGCTCGCTCTGAAAATATTTAAGACATGTACGATTATTACCAAGAGTTGATTGTACATGGGAGACTTCTAATGTATAATAAGTCATGAAACATGAAAGCATGGCCCCTTAGCACAGAGCTTTGGAAACATTTGTAATGACAATCCAATTAGTCTGGATTCAAACTGCCAACTAGGACGTAATTCGCCGTGACTCAGAGTGCTGGCTTTATTTTTACTCCCAGTTTGGCATTCCATTTTTGCCTCCTGGCTGGATAAATGGAATGACAAAATTGGAGTAGAAGCTGACTCCACTCACCTTCACAAAAATATTCCATAAATAAAAAATGAAAAAGAGAAATCTGTTTTGCTATAACCCCTTGCCTTTGTCTCCGTGCATGATGTATGTTCATTCGTTTTGGGCCATCAAAATTGGGTTTTCGTATTTTTACTTTGCCGACTCGGTTCTGTTGTTTAATTAAGCTAATTGGATTATGAATTATTTTTTCAGAGTGAAAATTTACAAAAGAGTTAAATCTACGGTATTAACATAAGCCAACAAAGACCAGGAATACTATAAATATGATATAATTAAAAATATTTTCCGGAAATAATGGGACTCTTCTGGTGACTCCAAGCACTAATTGAAACCACAAATGGTCATTTAAGATTGATTAACCTAAGTAAGCCATTTAAAGTGACTATAAAACTGATATATATATCACAAAAATCTGTAATTTTGACATACATTTGTTTGTTAAATTAATTTTTGCAAAAGGAATATGGGAAGCTATTATTATTATTATTTAGTGTATTCGGATGGAATTATTATTATTTAGTGTAATCGGATAAAATTATTATTATTTAGTGTATTCGGATGGAATTATTATTATTTAGTGTAATCGGATAAAATTATTATTATTTAGTGCATTCCGATGAAAATATTATTATTATTATTTAGTGTAATCGGATGAAATTATTATTATTATTTAATGCATTCGGATGAAATTATTATTATTATTTAGTGTATTCGGATGAAATTATTATTATTATTATTTAGTGTATTCGGATGAAATTATTATTATTATTATTTAGTGCATTCGGATAAATTATTATTATTATTTAGTGCATTCCGATGAAATTATTATTATTATTTAGTGCACTCGGATGAAATTATTATTATTATTTAGTGTAATCGGATGAAATTATATTATTATTTAGTGTATTCGGTGAAATTATTATATTATTTTAGTGCATTATCGCATTATTATTATTATTTAGTGCATTCCGATGAAAATATTATTATTATATTTAGTGTGTCGGATGAAATTATATTTTATTTACTGCATGCGGATGAAATTATTATTATTATTTAGTGTATTCGGATGAAATTATTATTATTATTTAGTGTATTCGGATGAAATTATTATTATTATTTAGTGCATTCGGATGAAATTATTATTATTATTTAGTGCATTCCGATGAAATTATTATTATTATTTAGTGCACTCGGATGAAATTATTATTATTATTTAGTGTAATCGGATGAAATTATTATTATTATTATTTAGTGTATTCGGATGAAATTATTATTATTATTATTTAGTGCATTCGGATGAAATTATTATTATTATTTAGTGCATTCCGATGAAAATATTATTATTATTATTTAGTGTAATCGGATGAAATTATTATTATTATTTAATGCATTCGGATGAAATTATTATTATTATTTAGTGTATTCGGATGAAATTATTATTATTATTATTTAGTGTATTCGGATGAAATTATTATTATTATTATTTAGTGCATTCGGATTAAATTACTATTATTATTTAGTGCATTCCGATGAAATTATTATTATTATTTAGTGCACTCGGATGAAATTATTATTATTATTTAGTGTAATCGGATGAAATTATTATTATTATTTAGTGCATTCGGATGAAATTATTATTATTATTATTTAGTGTAATCGGATGAAATTATTATTATTTAGCTTAATTTTACTATGAAAACGTTTATGATTAGTATATGGAAATGTGTTAAAAGCAATTTTTATGGCTTTGTTTTGCACAATTTGGAGTTAATAGTAGTTGGTTTTGCATATGTTGCTCCAGACGGGAGCGGCGTGTGTGAGTATAGTTTGAATCAGCGTTTTGTATAATAAAACATTGTTAGAGGCCAAAAGAGCACTGCGCCGACGAAAAATGGAGTGCAGCGCCCCCATAGCTTCTTATCTTATATATATAAGATTTTTCCGTTTCATGGAGAACAAGATAGCTTCGGTTTTCTCTTTGTTTCATTTGAGTTTCCAACGATCGAAATATTTGAATACAGCTTTTAGCGATCTTTGGAGATTTCCGACTATTAGCTTGTTACTCAGAGAGCTGGTATAATATGCCGTGTCATCAACGTAAAGTGCTACGTTTGATGGAGATGGTGTCTATAGATCATGTAAGTAAATGTTGAACAGGTGAGGCCCTAAAATACTGCATTGAGGAACTCTCGCTGAAACAGACTGGGGAGTTGACGTTGCTCTATTTAAGATTGCCGAAAATGATCTTTTGCACAGATAGGATTGGATCATTTAATAATAAATAGAAAAATTAAGGGATATCATTTTATAGGTCAGACCGCGGTGCTAAACGGTGTCGAACGCCTTTTCGATGTCGAGTAGTACCATACCGGTACTTCTCTTCATATTAAAGTTTCTAGTAATGTGTTTATTTAGTCTGGTCAAATGATGATCCGTAGAATGATTCCTCTGAAAACCAAATTGCTCATTATTAATAACATTTATAAATATTTTTAAAAAATGGGCAAATTCAATCGAATTATCTCATAAATACATGAAAAAATAGAGTCATCATTTTGTTGATGAATATATATTACCAATTTAGACATTATTGAATTGTCTGCTTGACATTCATCACTTCATCGACGATTGACATTTAATAGATTGAATAACAAATACATGGATGTATCCAATTATTATCATCATATTTACAAGCCCTTTTAATTTTGTGTAAAAGGTTTCATTAATTAAAATGAGTAAGGTCTTATTTGTTCGCAATAGGTCGACATTTGTGGCCTGATTGGTTTCAATCATTTTAATTGATGCTCTTAACACATTCGTATTTTTCTACACACAATAAAGTTTATAATATCAGGCAGTATCACATCAAGCTGCTTAATTTCAGGAAGATGAATTCAAGGATTCGAAGACTTATAAACAATCTAATTTCTTGTTGATACAAGACCATTTTCATTAAAGAAGCTCACTGTGGTTGAACGTATTTTATTTTGTTGAAAATATTTAATCTTAATTCTCATCTGTAAATTATGCGATTTTATATGCTCTGCCCTAACATAAAAAATATAACTAGATTTACATGTTTCTTTCTTTATGTAGGTCATTAGATATATATAGGTCAAGAAAGAGTTGCTATGTAATTTTAATATTTTAAATACCAAAATTACTATGTTTAAAATAGTGCACAATGATTCTTCATGAGCTGATACTTCGCCTAGATAAAAATAGCTATTTTAGTTAGTGTTTTATGATATAAATATATTTTAATCAAGAAGAAAATCACGCATTTTCCCGGCGATAAGGCAATGCGCTATTTCTAAAAGGCTTGAAATTTAATCGCAAAATTTCAATTTAAATTTCATTCGACCCGGATGCGAATACCAAAAACTAAACCGTCATAAAAATATTCCAAATTGCAGCGAATAACAACTTTTTCAAGAATTTTTAATTAAGGTATCAAGGGTTGTCGCATGTCGCATTCGCATTAATCTCGACTCATTTATAAGCCATTATTTTTTTGCGCGGGGCGAAATATTTGGAAGGCGTTTTAAAAATATTTGATTTATGGGTGGAAGAGGGCACCCACGCCCCCTCTGCAGAATGAAGCATCAGATATGCGAACGGAAACCAGATACGTTAATTCGATATTTTTTCATTCGGAGGCTATAAAGAGCGTGAGCAAAAACGCTTAAAGATAAGGGCGTCGTTCAGGGGGGTGAGTGGCCGGTTACCATTCCAAATAGGACCATGTAAATAATGGTCATTTTCATATAACAATTATTCTTGGCATGGTTAATATGAATTTATACGCGGGTCATTAATTTAATTTCTGGCCTTTAACCAGTGACCCTATTATGTCTAAATTATACCAAATAAAATAATTAACTCGCCAAATAAACGTTTTTGCTCGATTCGGCATTATGGCCTGCATTCGAATTATTTTTTTGAATATACCAAACATTTTGGGAAGCATTTGATTTTTTTTTGTTTTAACCAAATACAGTGATAAAAAATAAGCTTTACCGCTGGGAAAACTTCAAACAACACATCTCAATTACATTGTAATAAAAACGAACTTATCTCTGTGTAATATTTACAAAGGGTCCCTTTGAGATATTCTTCTTATCAGTTATAATAGCTATGTAACACTCATCAAAAGAGATATGTTGTTATTATTATTTCTGTTTACACCACTTCTATTTTTTCAGTTTTTTTCAGTTCATGATAGGAAAATCCAATCTTCATTCAGACGTCGAAAGGAAAATCGGTTTTCCTCTCGGGATTCGAATGACTTTTTCCGTCAAGAGATATCATAAAATACTGTGTTATATTTAACCTCTCGTCCATATTTTTTCAAAAAAATGAAATCGACACTTAAAAGAGGAAAAAAAAATATGATAAGAAATTTTATATCCACTGAGCTGTAGAAAAAAATGGTTCTAAAACAGTTTTTTTTGTACATTATGCTAACAGCTTTTCTATATTGAACTATAATTTATTAATACAAGAAAAGTCGCAACATATTTTTTTATATTTAAGTTTTTATATATATATAATAGTAGGATTTATCATGAGATTGTGTCTCATTTGCCTTTCACATACAGTAAAGATATAAAAGGATTATATGAATAAGATTATTTTAGATAGGAGAAAACTTGTAAGTGAGTAAAATTATCATTATTTTATATCGACGTTATTAATCGTCTCAGTATTTACTGTTTCAGATTCGAGAAATCATGATAAATCTAGGCCTAGACGATGGATCGAAACTATTAATATTTTTTATCTCCTAAATTTTTGTGTGATCCAGGATCTAAACCATCTTTCAAATTAAAGATCCAATTCATTATAAAAATTCAAAATTCATACCATTATATAGATACCTGGTTTAAAATAACAATTATATTAACAAAATTTACAATTCGAATACCCAAAATTATTATAGCAAATATCATGAGATGGATGTTAAATGTACACAATGGATTTGGATTTGAATATAATATTTTCATCATTGATATTATAATGAGCTAAAACCATTGTTATTCATAAGCCCAAAAAAGTTACCCTCTTTTTAAGTTGTCATATCCTTTAACAGACGTATGCGATCTCCATAAAATATTTATCTGTGAAAAGGTTTTTAAGGTGATACATTTGTATTGTCTTTCATATTTAGTAAAGTTTGGGTAAATATTATTTGGTAATGCATAATAGAAAATAGATAATTAATGAGTGTTAAGTGAAACTGTCATATAAATATTTTAAAATTAGAATCCGAACCATTTTAATAAAAGGCCAAGATTTGATTTACTATATCAAAAAATCATACATGATCTCAAATCGTCAATGATTTAATAGTCTGCAACTGATAATTTACAAAATGTTCGAAAAGTTGCCATTGAAAAGATTGAGGATTCTAACAGCAATATATTACTTTATTTATTTATACCGCATAAGATTTTAAATAGGATTTGTAAACTGTTTGTAAGGAAAGATTGACAATCATCAAGTTGAAGAACAACCCAAAAAAAAGTCTTTCAGACATGAAGACTAAACGTTTTATAACTCATAACATTGCTTAAATATTCAAATCCTGAATAAGTATTATAGTCGCCATACTATTGATTAAATATTCCTTCAAACAAAGATTGTCAAGAGAGAGAGAAATACCATTAAATCCAACATTTAACCACTATAACGATGGTCAATAAACTTTTCTGTGATGTGATTTTGAGACTTTTCGTGCTCTCCGTCAGTATATCAAATATTTTTGAAATGTTTTATGGTGTTTTAATAGTCTATAAAACGTTCATAAATTCTCTTTCGCCACGAACAACATCAAAATAGAAAAATCGCATCGTAGACGATTGTCAGGCGTGAAACACAAGTTTAATAAATAAGGGAATATCAGATAAGCTTTGATTTATTTTATATGACAGATGATTGAAACAGACTTTAGCAAGCCTTGAAAATGGTACGAAACATGATTGATTGAAGTTGTGGCCAAATAAAAAGGGATTTTCTTTTATTCCAAGGCGGAGAAATCTAACGAATAGTTTGATAAAGTTCAAATATGTATTTTTAACGTATGAAAGAACGTATTTTTTGCTATAAAATAACTATAATTGTAATATATTTTGCTATAATATTAAAAAAAAGTATTACTAAAATTAATTGCTATTTTTCACACAATAAAAAAATATATTTCCTGGCATTTAACATATTTAGACAAGAGTTTTATCTGAAAATGGTATATTTATAACGACATCTCATTATAATTATCTAAGGACAACCATGTCCGTTAATGACATGGTTGGAAATAATTATAAGCATGAGATAAAAAACGAGTATATTGTGTACGTTAAATATACATTCTAAAAAAAATCACGAAGTTTTGATGGACTCCAAGTATAACGTGATTTACTTTAAATAGTGATTAAAATATATTGCTATTTTCGAAAATAATGTGATCATTTTAATGCGATTTTCGTCATAATCTTGTGTTTCTGCGTAGACTTTAGATGCGCTCATGTTTTTATTTATCAATTTAAGTTTGCAGGTATCGAATGAGATGAGAATTTTATAGAAGAACATCAGGTGAGGAAATAAGCTAAGGTAGCAATTCTGGACTTGCTTTTCAAATTTAGCAGACGTTATCTTACAGAATAAGGGTGCGAATTATCTCGTTATAGGATTTCTTTTTTTTTTTTAAAGAAATAATGTCTTGTATTATTTTTTATTATGTTTAAAACGAAATATGTATTAAAATTAATAATAGAAAAGAGTGGCTTTCTTCAATTAACCGTCAATTAGCATGTTTTAATTAGCAGGATATTATATTAAATACACCCTTATTTCGCATGATAAATGAGCATTTAATTCAAACGAATTATTCGATGAGTTCATGCGTTTTTGTTGTATATTTTAAAATGGGATAACTTTAATAAGGGTGTGTCAATTGATGTTGTTTTCCCTTAAAAAAAAAACTTTAAGGTCGAAGGCATAAACTATAGTTCTTTGCAGATGTATCATGATTGGGTTACCTTTTTTTTTGTTTATGATACAATTCTGAAAGAGCACCTTCAAACTGGGTCAATGAAGATTACCTTTCCCGTAACATTTGAGAAGCATTTCACATACGCAAACACACAAAATGCAAACACAAAAAGAGAAAAGTTACACAACAACGTCTTTTGTTAAGCTCGTATCTCTACGTGAGAACTTTGCCGAATTTCTTCTTCCGTCGTTGAAAATTTTAATTTTGCCCCTACCAAAAAAAATAACAACAACATCATTACCCAAATAAATATTACTCACCACAGCCTTTTGATTTCGACGTTTTTAGCTCGAAACTAAATCGAAAATCCGTAGAAAAAATGCAAAAAAACTTTTATTTAAGGGAAGTAATTACGCCTTTTTTTGGTATTTAGGAGGTAATTTGTTTTGATAAAACGTACAAATTCCCTTTACTTCAACGCCAATTAAAAAGTTAATTAAATTCGTTTTTAACTCTGAGCAAAGACACAACAGAAAAACCCCAAAGTTCATATTAAGGTTTCGCAAAATTTGGAATGAATTTAATTGCCTAAATTAAGCGTGCTTTAAGCAAATAATGTTTGTCTGATTTTTAATCACGTTATTTATGTTTTTTTTATAGGCGAATCTAATAAAAATATTGCTTTGATAATAATATGCTGATTTGTTCATGTTTTTAGTAAAGTGGGCTAGTTTTTGAGCTTTTTTTACAAAAAAATTGGTTAAAATCTAGACTGTGGTAAACAATGTCATAGTATTAGAAAAGAAAAATGATCATATCGATTCAGGTTTAATCATTTTTATAGATTGTTACTCGCTCAAATAATTTAGCTACTAATTCTCCCCCAAACGTTTCCTTACTTAAAAATCATTTTTAACTATACTTTTTAAACAAATATTAAGTCCAGCTATCGGATGAAATATAGTAATTTGGATGTCTACGAATATGAACACATTTTTCTGTCCAAAATTTTGGAAATAATCAAATTGTCTTCGAATAATTGTGAGCTATTTCTCAAAAAATGATCTCTTTTTGAGATGGATTTATTAAAAAAATATAATGGTCCTACATAATTTAGATCTTTCAATATCTATTTGAATA
Source organism: Stenopsyche tienmushanensis (assembly GCA_008973525.1). NCBI lineage: Eukaryota > Metazoa > Arthropoda > Insecta > Trichoptera > Stenopsychidae > Stenopsyche > Stenopsyche tienmushanensis. Next base: position 741,761 of record WACJ01000015.1, read on the forward strand.
GATCAATATCTATATATTGCATTCAAAATTACTGTCTTTGTACATAACAGATCCTTAGATCCTCAGATATACATTTAGAACTATTGCAATTTAATTTTGTATTCTATAACTTCATAGAATATAAATTAATGTTACTTAAACAATAAAACTTATTTTTCGTTTAAAATCGGTTTGAAGTCGTAAAATACAGCATTGGCATATTTTTAAGATCTTGTGCCAAAATTGAATGCCAAACTGCAGTGTGCAAGAAAGCCTGAAATTCATATATTTTGTTCATTATATATTAAAAATGATTACATTTTGTTGTTTGTCGATATAAAGAAGTTATCATTGCAAAAGATTGAGTAAATTTTAAAGTTTACAAGTAAGGGTATATTTTTTAAAAAAATATATCAAATTCACATTTTAACCTTTCCGTCACGATGCTTAGAAATGAGCTTTAGGATCCGATGGGGGACCTAAGAGACCCCAAAAATTTTAAGTTAAAATTTAGGCTGTTTGAAACACAAACTTATTGTAAAGAGGGTACCTTTCTTCTTAATTATAATATTTCATCATAAATTACGACATTTGATCGAAATTTGATCAAAATTTAGGAAAAATGACAACGAGCAGCGACATAGCGTCACCAAGAGATCATGTTCTCGAATGCGAGCCCTGCCTGCACGATGAGTCACACTCTCAAGCTACAGAGCGTTTGCAAAGTATACATAACATTTTAAATGTTTGTTACGGAATTAATTTTTAAAATAAAAAATGATATATTTTACATAAATATGCATACTATATTATAATGTATTTATTTATACACTAACTTCAATAAAAACATACATATTATATTTATAACGAATTAAAATATTACTAAATTATATCAAATTAATTGTTGCAAATTATGTACAGTCTTTACAAAATAATGCCTTTTTCTGTACTCTATGAAGGGTGCATATTGATTTTTTGCACAAGGAACATTGAAGAAAAATCTTTCTGGCATCATTACGCGGACAAAAATTGCATTTAGCCCTTTTACGAGAAACTGATGGTGTAGACATTTCTTCTGTTTCTGTTCCGATATACTTAGAAAATATATTGAAACTATCTCTCTCCATTCTCTTCAAATTATTACATTTAATTTTTCGGTCATTCGCATTATTTTCTACCAACTGAATGGCAAGCTCTTGAAAAATATTTTGCGACAGCTTTGATCACCTTTTCTCCAATCTGGAAATTTGGTTATCCATAAAGTATAAGCATTCAAGGCAGCTATTTCAATCATCTCCATAAAAACTTTAAATGTTTGTGCTGTTATTGGTTAAGAGCTGGGAATCCTGGTGATTAGTCGCAAAATCTTTGGCTAGTAGATTTGCCTTATCTACATTATCGCCATTTTTAAATCGCAATTACCTTTGCAAATTTCCATAAAGTGAGATAATAACTGATTTGTATGCATTGAAAACTTTTGTGGGAAGTTTTTAATTATTGTATTATCAATTTCATCGAACCTGTGGATTTTTTGTTTTCAATCTTTCTTTTTTCTTTATAAAAGTTTCTAACGGAGTGATTATTTTAGTATTGGTTAAAGATTTAGGATTATTTTTGAATAATTATTTTAATGATTTCGAAATCGTCTGCTTTGTGCTGTTGTCGCTTAAGTGCTGGGAATCCTGGTGATTAGTTGCAAAAGTTTTGGATAATCGTTTTACCTTATCTACGTTATCGTCGACTATTCGAAGATCCGCACATAAAGAGGGAAAACCCATCGCCTTTTGTTTGACCGATTTTACGAACATCGGGTGTAAAATATCATGCATTTTGTGTACAATAAAAATTAGATCACCAGTCTTCAATCACTAGGCAATCGAGTGTTTAAATTACAATGCAAACGATCCTGAATTTCAAATTTTGAATGATGAGGAAATAATTGAAGAAATATCTGCCTTCTTCAAATATCTTATATATCGTTAGAATATTCGCGATTTATCAGCTTCTAAAAGAAGAGCAAGCTTTAATCGATACTTAATTTTTTGATAAAAAATTATTTGTTATATGTGTATGTGTTTGTAAATCTAGACGAGTAAAAACTATTCATACTTTCCCTGTTAGTTATGATTTTTTTTCGAAATATCCGGATTTTTCGGTATCTGGACTACCTTCATCCCCAATTAGTCCGGATAATCGAGGTTCTACTGTATTACAATGTATAAAAGAAAAAGATGCACTAGGATTGAAATGCGTCTGCTCAACTCAACAACTGAAAGAGCAATGCAAAAGAGTTTAGGGTATGCCGGTAGCTACGGCGAGTGCGATCTCACACGCATTCACACTAATGCACACGTATACAATACTCATAAACAAATTTTGTATTTTATTATTTTCTCTTATTTGCGGTTGAAAAAAAGTCCTGATTTTTTAATTATATATTCTTTGGGAGCTTTGCCACAAACACAAAAAGTTTCAAATGCGTAGTATATATATTAGAGGAGTTATTCGAGTTCAATGAGTATATTAAAAATGGACAATTGAAATGCTTTCTTAGAACAAAAAATATATTTCAGACGAATTTCTGTATACAAATAATGATTCGTAAAATAGTTTGGAAATTTCGTGGAAATCAAACTAATTACGTTTTCATTTCAAATGCTATACAAATACAGAAGGTTTAAAATCGAAGATTTTAACACAGTTTACAGGGTCGGTCTAGCCGTTTGGACGCCATTTGATTGAATAATCCATGGAAAAATTACATAGCCTTTTAGCAACGAATGTATGTGCCTTTACAATAAGCACTGATAAATATCACAGTGATACGATGAAATACGAACAAACTTGACATTTTTCACGATAGCATCGATTTGTGTCGGAGTCAAATTCGTATACGAGTGTGCGACTCTTTGTATCACTTTTGGCCTTTTGTTGTACAGTACAATAAAAATTATCGAGGTATCGATTTCCTCGGACGTATGGAGGGCCAAAAATATTGAGGGCAAATAAAAATATTTAGACGAATTAATTCGTCGGATTTTGTGACCCCGCATCGACGATATTTTAAGGGTTGAATAATTAATTTGCATAGGGTCGCTAGTTTTACGAGTCTGTGTTGGCAAAATTTTTGTTGACACGATAGTACACTCATCTATCATTTTACAAATTTATTTAGGCCCCCGAATTATGTGCTATATTTGGAAACTTTCATATCTGAATCCATTTGATATTAGGTCGAACTGATAGCAAACGCGTGTTTATTGGATGAATTTTTCCGATTTTTATTTGTATCACAATAATAAAAGTAAGCCAATAAATGGTTTCATCTTTCTTCAGAATAATTCAAAATCTCGATGAAATATTTTTGGATCAAAAAGATTAACTAAAAACCTTAAGGTATGATTTTTTTCATACAAAGCCATTTTGAATAAGCATGGAAGACGAAGATTAAATTGACTTTTTAAATGAGATTATTAGTCTAGTTGTTTAATAATCGCATATTTAATGACAAAATTCAGCTTCTGTCAAAAATATAAGCAGAAATTGAAAGAAATCCAATCGAAAATCAATCTTTTTAATTTGTAATCGTCTTGAAAAATCTGAATTTCAGCCCTTTTAACGTCGAAGACGTCAAATTAATAAATGATAACTGACTTTGCTGATTTCGTTTCATTCAACGATTAATTAATCACGTCAGATGAATATAAACCGACGACATTAATTTGAAGCAAATCTGATCGATTGATATGAACATTTCGTGCAAAATTATTCTTGAAATGTAAAATTAAAATGCTTTAATATTTATATCAAACAACGTAGAAAAATATGTTTAACATATTACTAAAATATTAAGTCTTTCAAGTGAAACGATTCGCTTTTCATCTCATTATGTCATTTCCTTAGATCGGACGTAAGCGATTTCCATTGAAGATTTTCCCGAAATGAAAAAATTTATATTGTGATTTCATCGATTATGTCTTTTATAATGCTCTTCAATATGTCAATGATTTAATTTGATTTATTCTATCATCATCGATTACTTTGATAATCATATTGCGGGTAAGCTCTCCCCATTAATTATCCGCTGTGATATTACAATTTTCAACTTTGAAGCGTATCCCAACTGATTAAACTTTAATAATTCGCTTATTAAGGTTCTCCCCAATGATAGGAGGTGTACACAAAGAGGATTAAAATTACATGACCTCATCTTTTCGCATAAAGGTAGCAAAAACATGCGACAAAGGACATTTTTGTGAATGAAAAAGCTCGAGAAGTACTTACCAAACAGTAGCAGAAGGACCGGCAGCGTATACAGAAAGTGTTTCGAAAACACCCACATTTTTTCCATTCAATTTGCACTACAAAAAAGAACAACCTTTGTGCTTGAGCATTATTCAAACAAGCACATAAATTTCAAAATTTCTTCCTTCACTGGTGTGTGTTACACACGCGTTGGACGAAACAAGGACGAGGTCTGTCCGCGTTCAGACTGATTATGCTACTTTTGTACAATTTACATGTTTTAATATTTATATTTGCTAATTTTTACACGGAGCTTATCGTTTTAAATGGGTCGCTCGCTTTATTAAAACAAAATCACATTTGAGATTAATTTCGGTATGCAGAATTTAGCACGCACTATTTCCATTGAATATTTACAACAACTACACAATCAGTTTAAGGTCAAATTTATTTTTTATACATATAATTTAAAACAATATCGTCACTGATTTTAAAAAGATATTTTTTTCATAATACTTTAAGGATAGTTCTCTTATTGACGAATTTCGACGAACGAAGTTTTTCGTATATTCAGGCAAGAGCTACGAGCAGTCGAGGACGTCCCTTACTGGCCACGGCACCCTATCGACTGAGGGTAGAAGCTACTTTGGGTTGCACACATTTTCGATGGGAGGAAAATCGCACAACGCATGTTCTACTCCTACAAGCAACACCACCCAACAAATTTGCCAAGAAAATTGCGTTTCTCTTTGACTTCTACTTTGGTAAAATTTTCAAGATGAAAGATATTTGAAAATTAAAAGGAATTTTATTAAATAAAAAATGTTACGCATAATCCACAAGAATTTGCATTATTGCGTTTTTTTTTCACCCCGGGGGTTTCATGGGTTGAGTCGCGATTCCGCAATGTACATATAAATCAAGGATAACTTACGACCCGTCCGCATATTTTCTATGGACCCTTATCCATTATTTTTATTTGGAAATTAATTATTTCCATGATTCAAATGCAAAAAGATCAGTAATTTACATAACAAAATGTTATATTTTTCCTTCTATAAATATTAATGCATACACGTATTTGATTGTTATTTTATTTTGCATGAATTATTTAGTTTCTATGATGTTTTTTAATGAATTAAAGTTCGTTTGCTATCTTCCTCTCTCTTATTTGATTAGCATTAACGTAAGAGCAAGATGCACTACAAAGTTAAACACTGATACCCTGAAGCACAGACACTATTCATATTTGAGCATTTTAAAGTCATCAATGAGCCAATAACGATTGTTGTTAATAGTCCTCTTTAGTTTCACAATCAACGATATATCGTTGCTTAGCATCCAGAGTAATAATTCTGCACATCAACTATAACTTTTAAGCATTAATCAAAATTACAAATTATTGGTTTAATTCGAAATCACGATATTTTGAATGTCGATATTAAACCTACTACTGCCGGTCAATTTTATCGGCAGTGGTAGGGTAGTAATATATAAAAATGTTCAAATTGATCGTAAAATTTAGCAGTGTTTCTTAAAATTAAATCTACAGAATTAGTACAAAAGAAAGGCTATCTCAATGTAGTATGACTATCACAAAATATCAATGAAGATATTAATTGAGTTCCAAAGGTGAGAATGGTGTAAAAGATCAATTTTTTCCTTGAAATAGCTTGGGAAGAAATAGATGAAGATTCCAAATTTAGATAAACATGTTCATAATGATTGAAGATTCCTTGAATAACGAGAAAAAATTATTGTCAATTAATTACTGTTAATGAGCAGTTGTTTCCAACTAAGACTAGGTATAGATTTACATTTTATGGATTTACTTATTTGGGAAAGGATAAAAGAACAGGAGATTCAATTCCCGTTGAAGAGTTGTTCTGAAGTTAATGGAAACATTGGCAGTGTACGGAAGAAATGTAAAAACGTATACAAGTCTTTCACTGCCAAAAAAATATTTGCAAGAAAGACTACTATTGTATTGTAGGTTTCATCTGTGGAAATAAACGAGAATTTCCCTAATTTACACGTTTTATTCAAGAAAATTGTTTAAATCAAACCGTATTTCACGCTTAGTGTACAAAAGTTAACCAAATCGCGTAAAATCGAAGTCTTGTGGGTGTTTTTCAATGTTCTGGAGCGATAGAACTTCAACAAGAATCGTGCGAAAAATATACTAAAATCATCAACGAATACAATTTCAGATTAAAATATGATACATGTTATTTATTTTTTGAGTAATCCCTTTAATGGGACCATTACCAACGATTTGTCATGGGTTTTCATGGTTTTTACATGTTTGTAAATAACGTTTTTAACATGGTATTTATACATTTAGAAATAATGTGCAAAAAGGCTTGCTTAGACAAAGTGAACGTGATTTCAAATAAAAATTGATCACTGACAAATCTATTAGAAACCTATTAAATGCAGAAAAATTTTCTCCTTGGATGTTTTTTGTGAAGTTGTTTTTTGGCATTTTAAAATGAACAATGTTAATGAATGATTATTAAGTAAAATTACTTCAAAACGGTGCCATAATAATCAAATATGCATTTAAAGACGATTTTATGTTGTTTTACCTGCTTTTACTACTTATGAGCTGTTGACTTATATGGCATTGTATATACATTTTGAACTATTTTCTTGTTTGTGAAAGTATGAGGCATTCATTTTCTTACATCACGTATGTTTTAGACAGTTCTTCCCCAAGTTCCTCTTAAATATTCGTCTTTTGTACGATTCGTTGGAGTTATAAGTTGGCAAAACAAAGGCAAATGGGTTGTATGCAGATATTTCTGACACATTTTAAAAAATATAACCAGCTTCTATTTATTTTGTTGTTGAATTACATGAAAAATATTTTAGCTTATTATGATTATGGGTTAAGAGTGAATTTATGACCATCTAAATAAAATAATTAAAATTGTTTAAAATGACACTGTTACTCAATAAGTTTGTATGCTTTTATTTCAGAAATTTGGAAGAAACGATCCCAAATGCAATGTAGGCAAATGAGATGGGATTTCATCCTTTCCCTATAAAAATCACCTATAATATAATCGATAAGAAATATAAATTTATTTGAAATTTCCATAGTGTAATATAAGACTACAACAACTATAATAATAATTCAAATTTAAATAATAATATTTTGAATCGAAGTCATTTTATAGAACAAGCGTTTTCATAAGTAGCATTTGCTATCTCCATAATTTAACCGCTGTCAAAGATATAAGATCAGATTAAATTTGAGCGGAATTCCCGAAAAAAGGAATTTGGATATCCAGGACACAAGACACAGATGCGTGTCCTGTAGTGGTTGTAAATCAGATTTCCTCCGCGATAACGACACTTAGCTTGAAACAATATACCGTTAACATTAAGTATGACACTACAACAGCACTACTAAATCTTCACAATTGCCCATTTCAAGATCACAACCTTTTGTTTTTAATACGCCCAAAATACTTCCAAAAATGGGCGCTTTACCGACAGAATGGCATGTTTTTAATAAAATATCACGCATTGATTTTTTGCTCTCGAGATAATGACAATAAAGAGTTCATGATCTTGAAATCCACAATTAAAAACAAATCATTGGCATGAGCATTTTTTGCACTAGAACCGATTGATAAATTTATCAGGTCTCAACAGTATGAATTGTTTTAATGCTTCCATTCATTCGGACATATATTTGGACATAATAAATATCATTCTGTTGGAATATTTTATAAATGTACAATCGAGGTTTATGGAATTTATAGGAATGCAAAATAATATTGATACATGTGTGTATTATGTCGCATATTTGAAAAACGGTTTTTACGTATTTAAAGCTCTGGATATTCGGAATGGAGTGCATCAATCAAATGTCGAATTTTCATTTGAATTCCGGTTCCAATATGACTTAATAAGCAGTTTTTCAGCCATTCAGTTAACATCGGATCTGAATTCATACAATCTGCGGAATTTAAAGCAATTTTATTGATACAAACAGGGTTTTATTGTGTTCACCAAAGAATTGTATTTTGAAAATGGAATATGGACGACTAACACATATTTTAATTGACGTTAATCAATATCACTAGGTTTCTTCTGGTTTTGTGTTTTCTTTTTTAAATCTTGTTTGTCTACTTAAGCCTTAATGATAAAAAAATATCTGAATCTTATTAAAATTTCATTCTTTTTGCTACGAAGAGTTCCTTTGCCTTTTCTTATTGATGGACTTTCGCAAAGCAGTAATTGTATGGATAAACATGTCATTTTATGGTAGTCTTCTGAGGCATGAATTCTAGCTACAAAAGTTGTTTTTAGCAGATTTTTCAAAGTATTTAAGAGTTGTAGAAGCTCTGTATTTCTATTGCATAGATTCCACTCTGGACAAAGATTTATGTAACAGATTCAAGTTATATTGTTACCATACGTTGGAGAATTATAAGTAGGATTATTTGAATAGAAACATTTATATTGGAGACAATCTGTATTTATTATACATGATGTTTAATAATTATTACCGCCAATTTATCATTAACGGAGAGCCCTCCCCAATTTTAATAACTTTTTTTCAGCGTTTAATTAATAAAGAGAGATCGCGAATCGGAAATGTAAATACTTTCGATCACCCAAAATGATTGGTATGGTGATTTAATTTTCTACACACTGGATTTAAACTTGAACCTTTATAATTGGAGTCTATAACTATACTTAATTACAAATTATTGATTGGATTAATATGAAATATTAATAAACCCTATTTCGCAAATTTGATGTTGTAATAAAAATATTCCTCCAAGAAGTTAGTATTTCTGGTAAATTTGTCTATTAAAATAATTTATATACAATAATGGCGTTTGATTTTGAAGCGCCCATTCGAAGTGTCTGCGGTCTGAAAGGCGGACCGGTTGGACACACAAACCTTGTAGCCAACCTCTTCTCTTTGCATCCCCGGGGCCTTCTGTGATCTATAGCCCCCACAGCGGCTCGTGAATAGATGGCTCTCACCATATGAGATCACGAGCGAGACTAGAATTATCTTCCCTCATAGGTAAATTATATATTGTACTCTTAAATGATTTATTATCTAGTTAAATTAAAGTATATGTCTATGTATTCATAGCTAGTATTAGTATAATTCTTCCTTAATGCGCAAAGTCGACTTGATGTTGAGAATGGACGTGTCCTCGCGGACATGGAGAATAAATTCGGGTTTGAATCATGTTCTGCACTTTTGTGAGCGGGCTAGCATAGTCCCTAATAGCGGGATCAATATACAGCTCGGATCAGAGGAAGACCCCTATGTCGTCGGTTCATATCCATTTTAATACTTGAATATCCCTCGTTAAAAGTATTTTGGGTGAGAGATAACAACGAATATATTGACTTTTTGGGTAACTGAATCAAGCGATAATCAATGCTATTTATTTAAATTTGCAAATATCAAAAAAAAAAAATTGCTGTAAAAATACGTTTTTTAAGCCCTCCATAAAAATGGGACATTTAATATAGAAATCCAAAAGCTCAATCTCTATTTATCTCGAAATTGTGGCGTTTGTATATTTTTCATTCATAACATTCCCATAATGAGTACCAAAGGCGTCAATGCTTCAACTCCCACTCGCTCATAATTTCCAACGTTTCACCCTATAGAAGCCTACGAAATGTTATGATTATATCTTTCACGTATTTCAAAGCTAAAATCTGTTCCTATTCACTAAATACATTCAATGATTTGGCTCTCTGCATTATGTTTTCAATGCACGTATTCAATCAATAACTGGATACAGGCGCTCTGTCTGCTGGAATTTGGCTGCCTGTACCATTATCAACTATTGATAAGTCTATTAGCACTCGACCTGGGCGATGCCATTTGTGTGAGCTTCAACAACGCATACATCTTCCTTTGAATTGTTGTATGCATTATCATTATAGCCCGTGATAAGATCACCGAACCTTTGTGTGTAATTCAGAAAGCATCATTCACAAAAGCACTGATGCATATCTCTCAACAAATCTACATCCAAATACTGAATCTATAGACGCTTAATATGATATGATCGAATTATATCTGGTCTAAAATCGGATTGGAAGTAAATATTGTATTTTTTTTCGCAAGTTTATAAACTGTCAAAAAGGGTGGTTTGTTTTGCTTTCGTGTTCGATTCGATATGCCTATCAAAGCATCGTCAGATTACGGAATGACGTGATCGCAATTTTTGAAATCGTCGAACCACTTGTGTAAATTAGAAGCTCGACAAAAAGTGGCAAAGGCACTTTGCGATATTCGTGATGCTCGACAGACAATCTTGGAATTAAATCTACATTTAGAGCGATCGAAAGTTTGAAAAGTGGCGGCACTTTGAATCCTCAATTTTCTAATGCAGACCTTATCTGATTTTAATCCTTCATATTTCAGCTTTTCTAGACGTCCCTCGCACGTTGAACATCACGCGCAAATAAAACTGTAATCGATCATACATTTTTTGGCCTTATATATGGCCTTACTTCACAAATAAAGATCATTTTGCAATTAAATTAGGCATCAATGTATGAGGCCTTTATGCTTGTTTGCTGTGGAATTTGATTACTTAACTTTGCATTTGTTGGTTGACGCCATTTCCAATGAGATAACTTGCATTTCCGGCTATTTGAACAAGTGCATCTATATCGGAGAATATCTGCATTTAGACTGGATAATTAACCTAATCTAACCCATTAGATCAGTCTTCTTCGGACAACTTCATTTTGTAATGAGAGTTCATAATCGTTCTGTAGATATGTTTGGGTATGGCGTCCGATCGCGAGGCACTCATTTGTCATGTCAGCGATCCGAAAAGCGGACCGGTTGGACACACAGACCTTTAGGCCATTCTGTTCTTTTTTGGGACGATAAATACGTATATATTTATCTATATTACTAATTTGAATTGTTATCTTAGCTAGTTTTTTAGTTTTAAGTTACAAAATATAGCTAGTTTCTTCCCCGCACTCAGAGCGCAAGTGGTTACTCTAACTAAGTTGAGATTGATTGATTGTCTTTGCGGATATGGATATTAAATTCAGATTTTGCACCTTGCTGTGCACCTTTGTTAACTGGGTTGGTATGCTTCCAAATAGTGGAACCAATAAACAGCTCATGATAGATTCATGTTTCATCCTGAATTGTTGCAAAAACTTGGCCTTATTACTATGAAACGTTGCCAAATACTCGATTGAAACATCATCACGACGCTGTTTTTGTTCTGTTGTGAGCAAACGCAGCACCCATTTTGTGCATAGCTTTCTCATGTACAAATTTTCAGTCAATATGCAATATACGACATTTTTTGAAATGTCTACTAACTTGCGCACTTAAAGTCGACGGTCATCCTATTGGATTTGAAATTTGTGAATTTTCTTCACCATTTCTGGAGTTGTTTGGCTCTGTTTGTCTTTGCGGGTCTTAAAGGCCTCTCAGTATTTAAAAAAATTGATTTTCCATGCGGGGGGAATATAAATAGGCACTTTGATGCTGGTGAGATTTTTTTAATAAATGGCAAATAAGCATGGATTGTTGAGTGCATAATTGATAGATGTAATACGTTTCCAAAGAAATTATTCACAAGCAAAACATCAATCATTCTCTTTGATTATTTATTTTTATTTATTAATACATCTTGTATTTAAATGTTTGAAAGTTTCATCGTTAATCATTCCTATTGATTTGAAAATTAAAGTATTTTTTTTATGATTTGCTTAAAATGTGTTTTGGCTTGTATAACAAGGGACCAGACGTTGGCTTATCTATCCATAAATCTGCAATCAGACAATGTTGTTAGTAGATTAATGGATACAACTGCTTGGGTCACGATAGCTTACTGCTTTGGTTACTAAAACTTTTGTATTTATGTTTTTCTGACTATTTTATGTACGATTTAATTATGTATTCTCTGTCTAGTAGCAAGATAGATAATAAGAATATCTGTGACATCATTTGGTAGATTAATAACAGCTCAATTTTATCATATGCCTTATTTTCACGAGCTTTGTATAAGACGATTTATATTATAAAATATTATTGAAATGAATTGCAATATATCATAATATTAATTATCTGTAAATACTTTTGGACCACTATATGAACTGATTTGAATTTTCAGTAGTTTATCAGATATAAGTAAAATTATGAACGTATTGTATATCGTTTGTAATCTGCGTTTCCTTGTGAACGTAAAAATATTTTTTTAAAATATAGTTGATCATCTTTTGATATCAATATCAGTGATCAATTTAAGATTTTCGTTTTCAAATTTAGTGATTTTTCAAAACAAAATCAAGAAGAATTGTGTATTATAAACGTGTTGCAAATGAAAAAGCACAAAAAAAATGTTTAAAATCAGAATATTCGACGAGTCAGTCAAAATATAAGACTTAAAATTATAAAATTTTCAGAACAAAGCCACTTTATTTAGCAACAAACATCTAATTTTATCTTTGCAACGTGAAAAAGTGACAATTCATTAACAAGTGTAATCAGAAAGCCTATTATTTTTTCGTGGAAATTTTCTTGTAAACAAGATAAGCCTAAAAATGTTTGCCGCATTGTAAGTCATTTCGTATCATGAATACATTTTTTTTTGATACTCACAAGATTTCTCTCAATTTGTCGAGTGCTTTTAGTTAAAAACTTCCACCCGACCACTCACATTGAATTGAATATCGAAATGTCTGCCCTGTATTGTTAGAGTCAACCCTTTGTACTTTCACAGCAAATATCAAGAATATTACTTACACTGTATATCACATGACATCGTCTATTAGCCTACAGCTATACAAAGTTATATTGCTGTATACAGGTGAAGATATAATATATAATTCAGGTTCTAGGGCGGGTTAGTGTGGCGAGCCTCGTTATTACGTAGCATTTCCAGACGCATGGCATTTGATTGTTTGGCCACCGTTATCGAAATGCAATCAATATTAAACGATGGTCTCGGATTCTCTGAATTCCATGCCTAAGTCTATCATCTCTCAATCATAGCGCTTGTATCTAGATAATGGCCATTATTCAAAGCTGCTTTAATCAAAGCAATTCCGATGTGAAATTCACATTTCTTCAGAGCTGAATCTATATTTCATAAACCTTAAATATTTTAATTATTAATAGATATTGCGATTATACAGATAATAGCAAGATATTGTATATTACAGCGCTTCTTAAACTTATGTATAGTCCACGAACCCCCTCTTGAGGAAAATTTCTTTCACGGACGCAATTCCAGCCTTAGGATTTAATTTTTCAAACAAAAAAGATTTCTTGGTCAAATGTTGATCAAAATAGATCTTTTTATAAATATTTTTTTATATCTCCGCGGATCCCTGTTTAAGAACCGCTAGTATATGACATACACATGTTTTTTTAAAATATTAGGGTGCCCTATCTGTCATTAGACGTAAGTGATTTCTATAGCAGATTATTTTAAGGGTGGTTTCTCGTAGTCTTCTATCATTTCAAATGAGGATTTGTAAGTTTGAATAGAACTTATTAAAAAAAAAAGGTTTTTTGAGTGAGTAGCAAAACCATCATCAGTATATCACCACATCAAATTATTGTAATCCATTTTACTCAAAATTAAAATTTTTATTCGAATTTTTAAAATAAAAAAAAATCAGTATAACTTAAATCCTTTCTAAAGAGTACAAAGAAAACATGCTTGTTGAATTTGCTCGTTATAACCGATATTATGTTATGTGCGTATAATACACAAATAAATTCTATGTTTGATTTTTAAATTATTATTTTTAGTGGAATTTCAAAAGCATTGATGCATTGAGGAGATTTAAAAAAATTATATACACTTGGGTCTATTTTTATGTGGATCTTTTTTATGCGAATTTAAAGTTATGCGATTTTCAAAAATTATGGAACCTATCCCTCATATTTCTACAGAGGAAAACACTTTTTTATGGTAGTCAACTTAGTAATAAATTAGAAAATCTATTTATTCTACATGACTCCTATTCTAAACGAGCTTACAAATCCCAATGAGAGATTAAGAATTTCAAGTCTCCTCAAAAATAATGGTCGAATCGAAAGTTTAATCACCGATTACATTTAAAAAAGACGATTTCAACACAGGATGACAAATAAATATATGCCAACTGATAACGATAATTTGTACGATTATTGTGTAAAATATACTTTAATAAAGCAATTCTATCGCGTATAGCGTTTCTTTATGATTTTTTTTATTAACTTTTTTTATGCGATTTTTGGTACATTCTATCACATTGATTTGAAGTTATGCGGTTTTTAAAAATAATGGAATTTATCCCCCAGTTTTGTGTATTTGTATTTGTATTGATGTGTTTGACATGTATTTGATGTGTTATAGACATTTATTTCTAATCAGAGTTTTATAACAACTAGAATATCATGATTTACTTATATTTAACATTGTCTCTTTGCGGTTTCACACAAATTGGAACAAAGCTAAATCGCAGGACTTTTTTTTTAATGATTTTCATCAATTTTCATTATTTTCTTATTTCCACGATTCTATCAAGGGCTATACAATATCCTATAAATGGTAAAAATCACCTCATAAGTACATTATTAATTATTGCCTATTTGGCTTTATATTTTTTATTGCATAATGTATGGCATAGATTACACAATAATATACATTTTTTATAAATGTTAGAATATAATACTAGAAGCTTACTTTACAATGAATACCATACATTTTAAGATTTTAATGTAGGATTAGTAGTTCAAGGTCAATTTTTATTAAAATATATTAATTTCCGTTTCCCCTCTATGTATACGTGTATTTCATTGTTTTTTAAATCTGTAAAATCGAAATGTTGAAGGCTCGTTATAAGCGTGAAATATTCTTATTATAGATATTTGTGGAATTATTTCTTAAGAGAAATATTTCTTGTATTGTGTAATTATCCAGCTCTGCAATTTTTCATTTATCCAAATCCATTTCTTAATTCATTTAAAATCTGGATTAAATTAATTATAGTTAGCTTATGAAAATAAGCGTAATGGTGAAATTTCATATAAATTTAGTATTCTACGTACAAAATAAAAATTATTTTATATAATGCATGGAGTAACAAAATTTTATGGTAAATGTCATTAAAGCGCAGCATCCAACTTCAAAGCCGCATTTGAATAAAATTAAATTAAAATTCATGTCCATACATATTTTAAAGAAGTTGTGCAATTTTAAATTATGCTAAACCAGCAAAGACACAATTGAATTAAGAACTTAAACTATATTTGGTGCTAAACGAAAGCGATGATATTGCACTGTTCGATTCAGTATCAGAAATTAACTAAATTCTTTTACTTCCACAAAGACTAATGAATGATCTTTTTTTTCGTCTCCAATTTGGTCCGTCCCCAGTCACACTCAAACACCTACCTTAATTGAAGTCGGCAAAAAAATCTTTTTAGATTATACCATCGTCGGGTGATCGTTTCATCGGTTTTATTTCTAGCTCGACTCTTCACATCGAATGCTGTTCAATTTACTATTGCAGCAGATGTTAACACAATTACACGGGAGAAAAAAATATCTTTGAGAGGAATCGATTTGAAAATACAGCACACACATCTCATTAATAAAGCGATTCTACTTTGCTATCAAATTTGAAATAAATAACGTAACGATATTTTTCATCGATCGTTAAAAGTTACATAAAGTCCCAATATTTCTGATATTTTCATTATAAAAAATGTAAAAGTACGATGTCTGAAATGATATCTTATATCCTGCAAATAATATAATTTCATCTTGTAATGTGTATATATTATCTTTGAGACTTTTTAACAAGACTAACATAAAAAGTTTGGCTACAATTATACATAATATGAATGTATAAATATGCAATATGTTTTTCCACGTACACAAGAAATATATAAGCAAATATTATTATATTGCAAAGGATATAATATTTCAATTAGCGAAGAGGAATTTATCTTCATCTCGTTGATATAGAATATTCTATGATGAGTGTCCGTCAGGTACATTTGTCTTCCAGGTTATAGAGACAAAAATGGCATCATTGGTAAAGGGATGCTCTGTGGGATGGGGGAAGATTCTGTTTGTCACGTAGAAAGTACAAGAGAGAAAGTGGCACTGAATAAAATATATAGAAAGGTCAAGTTTGGTGACAGCAAGATAAACAGGCGTCTTCTGCCAAAAGGATCATCTGGCAATAGTATGGCACGAGACGCACTCCTTTAATACTGAATACGTTCTTCATTCTAGGCAGTTTCTTCCTTTATCGGCACTCTGTCAATTTGTATCTATTTATTTATACATGCTAGCTAGTCTTCGCATGCAGACCAAAAGCGTAGAGCGTTGCCTTTTACGGGACAAAATAAGTTTGCTTAACTGGAGCAAAGTAAGTTTTCTCATTTTCTTACATTGCGCACAAATAAAAGTTATGCCGGCGTCTCGCTAGAGGACTGGCGTCTTTTGTATACAGATGCAGAGAAAAGTATGAGTTTGAATATTGAACAGATCGGTTATACTTTTAAAGGAAGGCTATCGTTCAGGCTTGATATTAAATCTTCTATCCACTTCTGGGGCTATGACGCATATTTCCTTCTTATATGTATGTAAAGTATTTTATGTAAAGTAAGGTACAAACTTTTCAATAGAGCTATGAATATATTTCATGAAATTTTATTTTCATAATATTGGCAAATCAGTGTCGAGAATATTATTCGCAACTATAGTTTTTTTTTAAAAAATCATGATGTAAAATTACGTGTGTATGTCATTATGCAAAAAATTGAAATAACTAAAAATAAATCCAGAATATTATTGCATATAAGAGAGAGGTGATCCCGAGTCGCACTAGGGTTCATTCGTTATTAGATCGCAGAAGCTGAGGAGGAGGATGAAGATGATCAGATGACGACTGAAAATGTGCTTGTCTTAACCAGAATTGTTATTTAAATTGGAGAGGAATTTATTGCGAGCCAGCAAGATAAACACATCCGTGGCCAAGACTTTTGGTCGACTCTTCGTTCACTTTTTAATTATAATTATAAATGCCGTTATTAATCTGACAAATTGTGCCTGCACAAATTTACAATAAGCAATTATTTGCTTCATGAAGTAGTTACATTTTTTAGATCTATCAGGGATTTTATACTTTATTAGATAATTGATTTATAATAGATTTTATACTAACATTTGATGTACTAACAACAGATAACGCATTCGATTGTATCATAGTTAGTCGTTCATATTGCGAATTTGCGTTATTTAAACATCATCGTGTGTTCCAGTAATTTGACATGGGAAAAGCTTACACTTGTAACAGAAAACGGATGTTAATTAAAAGGCTCGAATAATCCAGTTGAGTAGTTGTTCGGGTTCGATCGAGTAATTCGATTCCCGCTTGTTATCAATGAACAAATAATCCAATTTATTGGAAAATAAATATTTTCCGATGACGATGTGTGATAAAAGCACCAAAAAAAAAGGAACGTGAAGCTTTCACTTCATACTATGACATAAAATCTGCACAAAAGTATTTTATAAATAGCTACGTAATTTAAGCTGAAAAATGCAACATTTCTCCCTCGCTGTTTGGCGAGCTGAAAATCAGTGCCTTGTTTTAGCCGCCATTTCCAGTGATTGCGTTGGCCTCATCACAATATTGGCTTGTTTTGCGGGATGCCGGTCACAATCGGGTTACGTTTGCGCCCGCATTCATTCAAACTGTGGTTCGCAATTCAATATGCAAAATATACTAATGCAAACGCCACCAAAAAACCATTAGGCAACCGCATTGCTTCGGTCAAAAATGACCGAAGTGTGGGTCGCCGTGGGTCAAGAGTGGAAGCAGGAATTTCCTGGACCATGTATCATTCGGGAGACGTTCTCTATTCATGAGTTTGGTTCGCATTCCGCATTTTTCGACCGACTTTCGCTCCGATAGCTGGAAAATTCCAAGGATTTGGCCCAATATTATCTGGGCGCAGACCAAACGAAGCAATTGATATTTAATATACCGCCGTGGATCTTGGCTGAAATATTTGGGTCAATCAAGACGTCAGGATCCTGGAATATGACGTATTAAAATTGGAATCGGAAATTTGTGCCCTTTCTATATCAAGGCATGCCATATAAGAATCTCGTAATAGTAATTGAAACTGAGAAATTGTGGCTTGACGAAAAATAAATAAGTTTGTGGAGTCGGTTAGAATACGTACATGAATTTATGTTTATAAACGAATCTATACTGAATAAAATGAATCATCATTGTAGTATTTATTATTGAGAGCCATATTCTCCACAGTGGGACATTTTCATGGAAGAAAAGAATAAATATGGCTAGAAAATTGATGGAGGCAAACTGGATAAGAAATGAATTATGAATGTAAGAATCATTATATTTTGAATGCTTTAAAATAGTATATCTTCGATTTAAAATAATTCTATAGCTCTATTTTTTCAATTCTAAACATTATTTAGTACAATGCTTTCTACTATCAATCTCTATGCTTTTCATTCATTTCATTTTCTTGGGCGCCTAAAATCGCCATTTATTTTATTTTTTTATGATTTATCAGAGCTTAGATATTTTTATTTAATATAACAGCAGAAAAAATTGGCAGTAAAAAGATGTTGAATTTGCCTCTTTCGTATTTTTTTTTTTTGGGTGTTCAACTAAAGCAAGAATCCAAATGATTTTTCACTTGTTCCACAGAAGTGAATTTTTTTATCGCGAAGCGAATATTCTAATGACTTGAAAAGATGATAGTCTGAAGGTGTAATATCAGGAGAATATGGTGAATGTTGCAGCACTTCCAAATCCAGC
Source organism: Stenopsyche tienmushanensis (assembly GCA_008973525.1). Taxonomy (NCBI): domain Eukaryota; kingdom Metazoa; phylum Arthropoda; class Insecta; order Trichoptera; family Stenopsychidae; genus Stenopsyche; species Stenopsyche tienmushanensis. The sequence goes on from WACJ01000015.1 coordinate 760,823, forward strand.
TCCCTTATTTTGTTCTGCATAATCCTTGCTGCGTGTGGTCTTGCATTATCATGCTGTAATATTAACTAGTACTGATCGCTTTTTGAGCATTTCCGCTTTTAAACTATTTAATTGTGCACAATATAGCTCACAAAGTAGGACCTTTTTCAAGGATAATGACGGTCAAGGGGTAGAAACAGGTACTTGGTTTCAAGAAAATCACTGTTTTTCCTTCTCAGACTGTTGTAGAGGACCCATTTCTCATCCCCAGTAACGATCCTTTTTAAAAATGGACCTGTTTCATACCTGAACAATGGCAATGAACAAATGATTATCCGTTGTTCCAGGACCGTTGATGACAGCTCATGCGGTACCCAAATTCCCTGTCTATGTTTTTTCCCCGAGTATTTTCAAATGGTCTTTTACTGTCGACCAGGGACAAACGATGTCTATCAATCATTCCTTTATTGTTTTCAAGGATCAGATTCTACCAGATAATTTACTGCGTCATCATCAATTATTGGAGGTCGTCCTGATTTTGGTTCATTTTTCAAATCTCTGTCGCCACTTTTGAATTTTTTGAACCATCTATAGCATTTTTGAATATTCAATATGTATCACAGATGCTCTGAGTAGCTTCTTTTGCCTTTAATCCTTTATCGAATAAAATTAGTAAACAAGATCGCAAATGGGTCTCATCAATTTCTGGCTTAGACATTTTCACTATGGCTAAAAAAATACAAAAATATTTGAAAAAGTAAGATAAACAACAGAGCTTCAAAATGACACCAACCTTGACGTATTCACTAAACGGCAACCCGAAGCAAACTGACGGCAAAGACGCAACCAAAAAAAATGACATTTCTTTCCGCATTATCTAATAGTTTATTAAAGAATACATATTTTTAAAAAATACTTGTGACTAAAAACAAATTACTATCGCAATCTCAAGACAATTAAGTCCAAAGCAAGTTCACAAAAAACCATCGTTACACTTGGGTACCCCTAATATTTAGTCTTTGATCGCATAACTCGAAAGTTTTTATATCAAATCAAGCTTAAGTCCTTTATTAAAGGTAATAAAATAGCACATATTAAATACGATGTATATAGACTAAGAATTGAGTTTTGTCATAAAAATTGATAGTACTAGGGTAAGAAGCAAATTGCGTACACATTCTTCCAACTTTGCGTCACTTGATAAATTCGAACCATAAGTAAATGTTCAACCGTTGTCTCGTTGAGTGATGTTTTCATGGAGAAAATCAATATACATAAATACCCTTAGATAAAAAAAAGTCCAGCATTTTATTTATAGCGATCAGATCAATCTAAAGCTTTGGAATATCTTCGTAAATCAATTATTTAAGATTTTTTTTTATCAGGACGATATATAATAAAGCTTCTGTGATTACACTTGTTTTTGAACCCTAGTCCATTCATAATTCAAATATTTCAAAAAGTCGGTTTGCGTTATTTTACCGCTTCAAGTCCTTGATTACATTCATTTCAATTCGGTGCAATGGCTGAAATTCATTAAATGTGCAAAACGTTCGAATAACCGCATTTTGGCTAGATCTCGAACATTCACATATTTGATGTTAAAAATGTGGTCGGAGTTCATTTCAAATATATTTGTATGGATTTAATGTATAATGTAATTACTATACCTTGATTATTATTTATAGTATTAGGGTGTCCCATAAGTTTCTTTCGTTTTCATATTAAGAAAAAAATAAACAATAATTTGTATTACATCAAAATTTATTGAATAATATATGATCCGTTCTGTTCTATTACCTTTATCCATCTCTCCAGAAGCCTCATAATGCCTTCTTGCACAAAATTTCTTAGGTTTGTTGGCAAAATATTGATCAAGGTACATTTTTATATCATTTTTTGAATTAATTTTTTTACCACATAAAGATTTTTTTAATCAAAGAAATAAATTATAATCTGAAGGGGCAATGTCGGAGAGCATGGAGGATGAGGTAAAACATCCCAGTCAAATGACTTTTACGATAAGAATTCCAAGTAAAAGCTATTATATAATTATTTTTAAAGGATATTTTAACTATGTTTGAAAATTTAGTAACTTATAGGCGGTCCTGTATGAATTCATTGATTTGTGTTTTATTTTTTCAGTTTAAATTTATTTTAAGCGCCGGAAAGGATTTTTTTCAGAGTTTGGGTTTGAACGATGCTATCGAATGCTTGTAGAGCCAAGAGTGACATTTTTGCAGATTATTTACGAAACTGGGATCAGTTCGAAGGCTATTTGAAAGCGCAACCTTTTTTCAAGCAATCAGTGTTCCACCCAGTGCTTTAGACAAAAAAGACAAAACGCAAATTCGAATCTCCGGTTTGATTGAAAACATTTGCCGATATCACCACTTTTTTGCCAGAACTAAAACCCAATAAAGGTCGTATGCAAACTGGGCACTCACGTAGAGCAAACACGTATAAGTTGGAGCACGTAGTTATTATTTGGGTGTCGGTCGGTCTAATATGCACACAAACAAGGCATGTTATCCCAATAATGTCAACATAATCAACGACAAAACGACTTTCCCGATGCAAGCCTTGTGTCAACAGGGACACGGTCTACGTGAGCTGGGCTGATTGGATTTCACGCACTCCAGGGAAAGCTTCATAAACTGACTATCTTCATTTGAATTCGCAAACCAAAGTACACATGTGTAGCTCTAAAATACACATTTTATTATGCTAATTTTTGTTTTACAATTAAATTCAAAGTCAATTGAAATTTTATTACAAAGCATAAACATTCGAAAAATACTTTTGGAATTAATATTCGATTCGATGTATCAAGTTATTGAATGTTGACAAAATGGAACGATTCTGATAATTTAGCTCCAAATTAATATATTCTTATCCTTTTGATAATCAATATAAATACAACGTTTTAATTTACGGCTTACAGCTATGTTAAGCTACTGTTTCTGCTGTTAGTTCTTCAATGATGGATAATATATGTTTTTAGCCATGCTAGATAAAACATAGAAATCGAAAATAATTTTAACAGGTACGATTTTTATCCTCAAATATCTTATATTTTGCGAATCTTATTTTTTTTCTATTTTCAAACTGATATCAATATTAAATAAAGGAATCCTCTCCATAAGCAAAATTATGATATTTAATAATAACGAGATCAAGTGTTGATATAGTGGTTTAAGTCCTTTTATTATTAAGATAATAAAATCATCGTACTAAGAAATTTGTGAGATTGAAAATATTAATGTTTTCGTTTGAACATCCAGTGTCCCTGATTTTCTGGATCTGAAAAATGAATACAGAGCTGACTTATGGGTGACTGAATTTACAAAAATAATTAAATTTAGCAATTAATTCAAATATATCTACAACATATTCAAATCCAATATCCTCTCGATTATCCGAGTGCGGATTATCCACTTAGCAGATTATCAGGTGCGGATACATAAGGTGTTATATACATAGATCATGATTAAAGAAACAACCGGACAATGAAGTTTAAGAAAGCTTTTTACACGAGGCAATCACAACAAGTGTAAGATTGTGAAAAAGGACCCAGGCTGATGAAGAGACTGGAAACGCATCAGGGACTCATAAAATGAAACTTTTGGTACATGGTAAAGCAAATTAACCTCAATATTTTAAAGGAACACATGGACCAAAGCGTTATAGCATCAATGAAACGTCTCTATCTTTACTAGGGATTCCAATCCGGATATTCGGATATTCGATATCCGGATATACTCGTCGATTTTAGACCTATTCCATATTCGGATATTTGGGAAAATATCCGAATAGTATTCGTAATCATTTTTGCCCGGTTGACACGCGTCTGGAATAAAGATTTTCGCAACTTATGAACGTAAAATTGGAGTTAAACCATCGCTAAAACACACAATTATTATTGTTTTGAATCAATGACATTGATTGTTGACAGTAGCGTTATCTACCTCATTTCTATTCTCAGAGAAGTTTGAGAGTTTTTGACCCGGTTGTTTTCGTTTTGATGAGTTTTGTCGAAGTGAGATAAGATTTGAAGTGTCCACGAAGACGGTATGCATAGACTTATCTAGCGCAAAAAGCAAGTATTATCTGCTGATGCATGACGGGATTTGACGGCTGTGTACGTCAATGTGTTAATATAATATTTTACCAAATCGACGAAAGATCACACGAATACTGGGGTATTCACTACCTGAGTGAAACCATTACTTGGGGATATTGTTTTTTTGCCTTCCCCGAGCTCTGGTGCTATGAATATCTTATCTGGTGTGGAAATAACATCTTATTCTCTTTCAATTTCAAAATTGCACCATGAAATGCAAAATTCAATGTTGTTTCTCGCGAAAACAAAGAAATATGACAGTACAAATGACCTGAAAAATGATTTGAAATATTTAGATCAATATAGAAGGACAGAAAAGCTGGACGTGTTATTTAATACAATTCTAACAATTAAACCAACGTAAACAGCTACTGAACAAGCATTTTCAAAGGCAGGACAAACTAAAACTAAATTAAGAACAAACAACAAACATTTAATGCTCTGTTATATTTAAAATATGAATTTTCAAGTTTCAATAAATGACAAAAATACGCTCGTTTTCAATGGTAATGTTTGTTATTTTCATACGTCAAAAACTATTCGGATATCCGAATATATCCGAATAGTGTCAAATTGTACTATTCGATATTCGAATAGCTGATAATGACGAATAATTGTAATCCCTAATCGTTACAGTATTTTTAAAACTCTTACTGAGAAAGATGACAACATGATAATTTTCTGGAAAAAAAATACGATATTGTATGCTATATACAGAATAACACAATCTTGGTCAAAAGTAAGGCCAGAAAAACCTGTTCTATGATGGAAAAATATTTTTGCAAACAGATTATTGCGTTCTGAAGAGAAGGGAAATATGTGGATAACAGGAATTTATTTAAAATATCTCAAAAATCAACAAAATTACAGATTTTTTAAAATATATATTTTGATAACGCTTAGTCTTATCTGCTTAGTTATATGTGTTTATCTTAATAAATAATACATTTAAAATCATATTGTAAATATGATATATTATATTTGAAACCAAGTAGAAATTTGATGATTTTCTACTTATCCGTGTCCGTCCTCACCAGCATTAGTCCGGATAATCGAGAGTCTGCAGTACTTGACGTTTGTTATTTATAAAGATCTATTTGTATTAAAACATATTTTTGAAAAAAACATTATTTGATGGAGCTTATAGTATTGAATTCAAGTAATAATCCAGAGCTTTGTATAAAATTAAAGTTTAAATAAGCTCCCTGACTGTGAAAGGTTTTGATTTATATTTTCATAGAATTACTTTTCTCGTGTTATATTTGAATTGATATTAGCTGAATTGAAAAATAAAGTTTGTCCCCTCGCCTTAAAAATTAAAGAACAATATTTTGACGGCTGAACATTATCGGATCATTAGCTGTTATATACAAAGGCATTGCTTTACAGATTTACATGGCTTTTATTGCATGAATTAATAATGCGATATACTTACGGAAAGTATGTTCGACTGCTCGCACGCCTTCAATAATAAATTATTAGGTCAGTTAATTCATATATGAACTAGAGGCATTTTATGAGGGTCGCGGTCGCAAAAAGTCCCGGGGTACAATATTAACCGGAAATTGAACATGCTCGGAATAAATAACGGGAATTATATTTCTGAAATTTACCGTTATAGGTGCAAGTTTGTTTCGCAGAACTTTTATGTCCGTTTCACTTCGTTAATTAGCTTCTAAATGAATTGAACTTAATTCAGAGAGAGGAAGCGGAACTTCAGACATGAAAAAATGTCTCTTTTAATAATGATGGTGAATTTTCTATTTTTGTATCCACCTGCTTGTTTGCAATCGCCTTAACGGAAATAAATGCTTCCTTATATTCGTGAAACATTTTTCTTTATCCATAGAGAGACATATTGTTGGAATTTCCCGGTTATTTTAGGATAAAGCGAAGAGATGACTGTTTTTCTATAAAATGTATTTTTTCTGTATCAGTTTTATTTTATGATATTATTAGAAATGTATTTATAACAGAAAATATATTCGTCATGATTTCAAGCAAACTTTGATAGAATTTAGACAGCTTAAAGATAAAGCGTTTATTAAATATACTTATTTTTGACATAACAAATATGATTTTAAACAGAATTATCAATTTTAAAAAATTGAATATTATACAAATATAATCAATATGTCTATGCAGGGAGCTGTATACTGTATACATTCAATGTTAAGTGCACCTATCGGGATTGCATCGGAAAGCTCTCGTACCAAGCATACAAAGTAGTTCCGACTGTTTATTAGCAATTACTGTATCCGAGACTACTGATAAAAGCTTTACCAATTTGTTCAGATCTTAGCTATTTTTAATTTGAATTGATTATGGATAAAGCTTATTTTATTTTTAGAAAGAAAAAAAAAACAGACGTTTGATAAGTTTCCATAATCATCGTTAAAATCGATTGAAAAAATAGAACTCTCATACAGAATCATGGGGATGCATGATTTATACAGAGGCATGTAAACATTTATTTACGTGTCTCAAGTATATATTAAATATCCTGATTCGACAACATTATTATTAAATATTACTTCTTCTATTTAATATCACGTTGAAAATAAATGTTTTTTTCTATTCAATTTGTAAAATAGCATACAAAATCGCGTAATTTGAGGGACAGGCGTAATATGATTTGGTCAACTAATCATTATATATTTGAAAAGGGAAATAGTTTCTTCTAATGAGGTAAATTTATCAATAGCCAGTCGATACCCAGCGCGTTGCCGCCACAGATGTAATAATTCTAAAAAAATCGTTTCTTGGTTTTATTATAAATATTTTTATACATATAATCTACTGTAAGTTATTTGTACTATACCTATATTATTTAAAAAAGTACAAATAATAGGCTGGCAAAGTTTTATCGCAATCGAATAAACAGTATGGCAGCGCATTAAATACGGACAAACAAACATTAATTTTTATATATTAGACTATGCCTATGTTACTTGCAAAATCTTTAACAATAAGTGAACGAAGTTTTATTGCAATCCGATGAACGGTATGGCAGCGCATTTCGAACGAACAAAACCTAATTCATTTTTATATATTAGAAGAAGATTATAATATGAAAATAAAAAATAATATATTTAAATTTGTGTTTTCGCAAAGTTTTCAATAAGATCATTCATTGAAAAAGTGCAATTCTTAAACGTTTCAGAAAATGCAAAATTCAGCATGAACATTCAGATTAAATTCAATCATATTTGAATGTTATTATGCATATAATCTGAAAAAGAGCTTAGTTTCTTAAGAAAATTAAGAAAAATATTTTCCTAAAATCATCAGTGCATTACAGAAAATGACATTGTGTAATTCATTCCTTTTTCTGTTTTTATGAAAAATGTATGAAATTTTCAAGTTATATGGGATAAAAATGAAAATGATTTTCCGATAGAATGGGTGAAAATTGAAATCTGTTGTTTAAAAAACAATTCGGTCCTTTAGCAATCAAATCCTATTCACCGAAACATAAATCCTGGGAAAACGAGTGTGAATTTTATTAAAATTATTCATTTCTGACAAATATTTTGGCGATCGAACAACTCGTGCTACAAGAAAGCTGCTATTTCCAATTGAACATGCCAAATAAAATGGAATAAAAAATTGGTTAGCCACCACAATAAAACAAGCTTTGTGTGGAACATACAATATATTTGGTTACACCCTGGGGAAGTCGAGGAGTAAAATCAAAAAATACGAGTGGCATTGGACTTAATCAAAAGGTTATAAATCTGCACATTGTTGTTAATGTTGTTAAAATATGATGTTCAGAAAACTGGAATATAATATTCTATATACTACATTCGTTTCGAAAAATATGCAAATTGATATTATAAGAGATATATTTAGCCTCAATACCATTCATACTAATGATTGCAATTGTTGATGCATAAGAATGAGAGATTTAAAATCACACAATAGATAAATATTATACTATACCAAGTATTACTAATGATCCTGTATAATAACTGTACTTATAATAATTGCAAAAAGAGAGACCAATTATGACTAATACAGCCTTTCAATTTATTTAATGACCAGATAATATATACATTGAAAGACCTACCCTTAATCCTTGGCACACAGAGATGGAGTATTTTCCTTCACGGCTTAAAAGCCACCTCGGCTTTCATTAGTCCAGTACTTATTGGCTTTGTATTCGTCAGTACAAGTCTCCTCCGGATCTTTTCCTACTGAACTATCGTTCATATTTTGAGAAATTTTTATTCAAGACCATCGTATGACACAACTCAGGATCGGTTAAGGTGCTGTATAAATTCCGATAAGAAGTGATTATGATTTACTGCTTTCTAATCGATTTCGGTTCTTATCTAAATTATTTATTTAATGATGAAAAGCTATCTATAATTATAGAACGTTTTCCAATGAGTAAATTTAATTGATTTCTACAAATTTTACGATATTGTGACATAAATTTTGTATTGAACAAACTTGAGGCTTTTATATTTGATTTGATTTATGTAATTTTCCAGAATAACAGCAATTTCATTTTGTCTTCATTCAGACTCTTCGATTCGTTCAACTCTTCGATTCAACATATTCATCCACAATTCTTTGTTGGGCATGGCAAATTTATTTACTGCTTAATCATTCAAAAAATTTAAAAACAGCCTTGTCAAATATTTGATCCTTTTTGCCGATAAATAATCAATGTTGCTTAATTAGGCGTCGTCGGTTTCAGGCGTCGAATATTTTTTTAATGTCAGTGAAAGATAGTTTATATTTCAATTCCCCTAATACTTAATTAATAATCAATTTATAAATTCGCAAGCTTAATTTAACAAGGCATTTTGTTTCTTCAAAGCTATTTTTTTTCAAAGCCATATTTCTCAAGAAAATCTACTCGCATAATTAAGCGATGGTTTCCAATTTAAATTTCCAGCTCGATTAAATGAGACGTGAAAAAGATAAGTTTTTAATATATCGGTTCTTGAGTTCAAATCAAATTTATTTCTTTACACGCACTTAGGCTCATTGTAAAGTTGGGGTCTCGGGTGGCTAAATCGAAGTCTCATTTTTTAAAATATGATACTCGAGACTGAGAGCCAATATTAATCGATTCTAAAATTTAAATCAACTTAAATGAAAATAAAATTATTTCATATAATACTCGCATAAATATAATATATATATGACTTTAACCTTTCAATAGTTGATTTTTACGATCATTCAAGAATTTTTTCAACCCTGTGCTTAAAAAACTTTTTTATAAATGCTTCTTGATTTGAAATTTAAAGCTCATTGATATTATTATAAATTTTATATAGCCCACAAAATTGATAATGTATCAGTTTTGTATGAAAGAGTCTAGTGTTACCTCATTGAAGTTTTGTTATTGACTAAAAAATATTACACGATCCCTTGTTTTAATTGTCCCAATTATAATAGCTTGCTATTACAGGGATTTTCTGATGAGATGCCAGAAACTCTATATTAATTACCCCTAAATACCCATCGTTATTAATTTTTATAATGATTTAAGGGTAGAAAAAGGTGACTTTTTTTCACGCAACGTACAACTACACTAGCTATTTTTTTCGATTGTTGGATTTGAATTTTTATGTAAATATATGGATTTTTATGGTAATCCAATATATGTGTTTCATGAACCGTGTCTCGATATATTTTTTTTAATTTAAAAAAATGCCTTACTGTTCGTTCACTATTATATATTAACCCATTCTTTTATCTAATGAAGTCCGCACAGATTTATGTGTTTGGATATTAATAAAGAGATCTTTAAAATTTAAAGTTGAATTTAATAATAGGTAATAGCTTAACAATTTTCATTTCAATGGCAAAAGAAAACAATGAAGTCAAATGCAGCAAATATGTGTTAAAATATATCCAAACTCTGTGAAAAGCTTCCTGCATTTTTAAATTGGAAAACATTTCATATGCTGCTGCATGATGTAAAAATACATTTACTTTAGAACCATACGTTTAAAATTGTTTTCTAACTAACATGTTACCATCGTTATTATTTTCGAGCAAACACAATGATACATTGTTGATATTTTATATATAAATATGTCAAAAATATTAAATCATTAATACGAAAATGTTTCTAAAGCTCAACCCTTTAACAAAGTTTTCTTGTATTTCCATTACGACTCATTTGCATGTACGTGTTGTGTGTATCAACACTGAATTTAATTTTAATTTATCGAATAACAAGGTGAAAAAGCTTGATTCATATCGAAATTTGGGCTATAAAAATGGTGTTTTAAAAAGGGGGGCGATGTGCCATTATTTAAAGCGGCGCAATACCTAACTTCCTTTTTTCCATTCTTCTCTACAATTACATTAATTTCCGGTGCTATTGTTTGCTTTTAATAATTCCACCCACTTTCCCACTATTTTAATTTCATATAGGGTAATAAATTTACAACTTAGCTTGTATTGTTCGAGTGTTTCAACGCGAATATCATTGTATCAAGAGGGTAAACGGGGAGGGGAAGGCTTCATCAGATACACAATGCGAATCTTTGGAATTTCCTTGTCCTTCCTTTCGCTTCCCTAAAAACAAAAGGGGAGCAAAGGCGAATTGAGAGGAGAAATTTCATAAGCGAGAGTGACGATACATCTATGGAACATTCGGAAACGAGTCAACTGACGTTGAGGGTACATAGTGTGGGAAATGTAAATAGAGCCTTATAACAATTGGGACAGATGAGGACGCATCTTTGTGTTTGTACATCCTACAAATGTTCCATGTGAAAAATTGTGCTCGAGACTGATTGAAAGTAATTTAAATATTTAATTTATAGGAAAAACATTATTTTCATTGAATAAACAATTTCGTTTCATTGTTAAATTTCCATATAATAGAGGCATGCTAGAACGGAAACTATACAAAATTATAGAGCAACGACTTGTTAAATAAAAAAGTAATGAAGAAAATTTCCTGTCTAGTGTACTATGTTATATAAAATTTTCCATGGGTTTTATTTTGTAAAATTAATAAAGGCAAGTAATGAGAAAATTCGTTAAACTTTGCAATTTTTTCCTTGTATAACTAATTCAAAATATATAGAAAGCATGAGCAATTTTTATGGTGAATCGAAATTAATTATGTTCTCTTGGATAAGTTATTCACCGATTAAATATAATAAAATACTATTTTTTCTCTATTAATTTATTTATCATTATTATAAATATATTTATATATGCTTTAATTTGTGCATAATTCTCAAAAATGAAGAGTTGACTATAACTGTGAAGTACAAGTAATATGTAATGTGAAATCAAGGCGAAAAATATTTTTTTTGAAAATCAAGCCAAAAATGAACCAATAATAATGCAAAAATACTTCTTAAAGAAATAAGCTGTAGTTTTCATTCTATAGAAATTATTTTGAATTGGTTATAGAGGTAAAAAAGAATTATAAGTGGAACGCCTTTAATAATTAACAAAAGATAATCCACAGCATCATGCAGCATTTTATAGATACAGAAAGGGTATAAATATTTCCAAATCTCATGTGTAAAAATGAATGTTTATTTGTTCGTATTTTATGCGCTACCATACCGTTCATCCGATTGCAATAAAACGTTGGGAAGTTTTTATGTGCATCTTCGTGAATGTTATAAAATTAATATAAATATTGTTTATGTGCGTAATTTGTTATGCGAGGCGTTAAGCAGATGCACCATGTTGGCGCATATTGGTCTGGTGAAATGAAGTTTGGGCCACGGGGATGGAGAGAAAGAGACGTGGTTAATCTCCGCTCATGAGATAGAGGGAGACATGGGGATTCTCCACTGACCCGAGCTGTATGTTGATCCTGCTATTCGGGACCATGCCAGCCCGATCAACAAAAGTGCACAGCAATATACATATGTATTATAAATTAAGACTAGATAAAATAAATAATAAAAATAAATAAATATATATGCTTTATGGGCGAAGGGAAGTTCAATTTCGCTCGCGACCTCATTTGGTGTGAGCCACCAATGTAAATTAGCATCTGGAGGGGATTTTCGTGAACATGGAGATCGTAGAAAGCTCTGAGGATGTATTTCTCCCCATATCTTATACAAAAAGCCCTAAATGCCTTAAAATATGAGGACACAAAGGCTTATGTGTCCAACCGGTCCGCCTTTCAGACCGCTGACACTTCTAATGAGCGCTTCTCGATAGGACGCCATGTCCGGACATGTCCAAAGAACATGGTCTGCGTCCATGACCGGATCTTCGTACGGACACTTCTAAATCGGGGAAAGTCTGAACCTAAAAAGCGAAGCCCTAAAGTGCCCGTGCCCTGTGAGGAACTGGAACTCAGGCAGTTTCTAACCGAGGGGAAAAATCGATAAAGGTGGCGTCTGGAAGTAGACGCGGATCACTTAATCAAGATATTGAATCTCCAGATCCAGAGGCAGGATACCCGCCAACACTGATAGAGGGAGATAATCGGTCTTCGAGAGCGATCCTAACCTTTCTGCCCGCGCTACACGAGGTCTGAAGCAATAAACCACGTACTGCGTTTTTTTTTTCAAATCATTACTAGCATGTGGCATTGCAACGCAAGCCGGATATTCGCTAGTTAGTAATAAAAATAAAAAGTACGATTATATAGCTCTAAATTTATAGAGCTGTATTAATATGTGAAAAATAAGTAGCCATGTTGTTCCATACTCAAAGCAGCTGTTGACAGACAGATAAGTTTTTGACGAGGTATTTTTAATATTTTTCTTGTTTGTTCTAGTGCTACGTTTATTTACAATATTACAGGAACAGCCATGTAGGTCAATGGTTGTTTTTAAAATAAAGCCATTAAATTTACACGTTGATGCTGTAAAGAATGCAATATGGTAGTGTATAAACTCCAAACAAAGCAAATTTTTTGAAAGAACACTCTTAACTATGGCAAAATAACATTTCGCTCTAACAACAAGCAATTCTTTTTGATGGTGTCAATATTAAATTAATGAATTCGTCCAATTATGAGTGTATCATACTTTAAATTTATTTAATAAATTGGACGAAGATTAAAGCCATGTATGCCGTTATGGTGTTAAAGACGATGGTAACAGCACGTAACAATTTTCTTTGAAGATATTTTTCCATCATACACCATTCGGTAGCGCTTCGTCGGGCTCCAACAAAAGACCACTCCCGAAGACTATATATTGAACTTAGTGAAAAGTTATCGTAAATCATGTCTTTCAGGCGACCGTCCAAAACAAATTCATAACAAAATCCAATTAAGAAGTCTTCTTTCGGAGCTGTTCTAGCGTAACAAGTCCCTATTATTGGGAAAATTAGAAAGCTTTTCTTAACTTTCACCCGCGAAGGACAGAAAATTGCTGCTGGAAAATTAACGATTTTATTGAAAAAATTTAGGCGATAATCTTACACGTTCCGAGTAAAAATTGCTCTTAATTAAAGCCTTTGAATATGATCAATTTTCGTCTATTGAATATCATAAAATGGCAAATTTTTAAAATCATCCTTAAAAATTGTATATTTATATATATTCTACAAAATAATTAATTTTATTTTCATTATGATAATTGAATTTGTAGTGAATATTACATATTATTAAGTTATAGTAAGCTTGATCAAGCCGAAATAATATCACGTTGCTTCTATATCAGCAGACGTGTTTATAAATACTCTTTCATTCCAGGATTATTAAATTTGTACAAAAGACACGTAGTTTCTATGTTTTCGTATTTTTTAATTACATGTTTAAAATAAACTGCACGTATTATGATAGCAATTTCAATTTCTTTTTAAAGCGAACAAACGTCAACCTATTACGTTTTTTGTGTTTCCATGGTGTGAATAAAATTAACTTGGAGGAATTAACATAATCCAAGAGCCAATTTAGTTTGCACCGAAAAACTCAAAAGCGAAAAGAACCAAGCACATTTCGTTAAATTAGTTGAAAGAAAAAGGAAGCATGTTGCGAAATTTTCTTTCACAAAACAAGAAATTCTTATATAGGTCAAGCTTAAAATAAACCACATATGTACTACATCCAAAAAATAATATGTCTTTAAAGAGATTTATTTTTATGTAAGTGGGTGGATTCGGTTGCTATTGAATTCGTGCTTGTTATTCCACCAGGACGAATTTTCAGCAAACAAGGCATTGTGCAAGCCAAGGATGCTTTGTCAATATTTATTAAAATAAATTTACCGTCCAATAAATTACATCAACTGACGCTAACATGAATATACAAAATCGTTTCATTGTTTTAATAAGGACATATTTGACAATATTAAGTACATATTTGCAAAAATTATCGAATATAATCTTAATTTTAAAATGCAATATAATGGAAAATATTTCGTTTAAGTATTATTTCCTTAAATTCAATATAACGTCCACCAAAGCATGAATCCTTGATGTGTCATATCCGATGTCAGATAAAGGGGATCTTCATAAGAGATCTTACTACGGAAAGAATTTAATGTGGTGATTTACCATTGCCTTCCACATGTGGTAAAGTAAGGATAGGATTATTTGGAAATGTAGGAAAGAAAGCAAAATTATCATTATATATAAATGATAATTTGATTATTGTTGCAAATTAAAACACTCACATAATTCGACAATAGAACAAAGAATCAACCACAATTCAACAACTCTGTGAATTGTAAATAAATTTCTCAAAAAATATGATTTTTAACATTGAGCGCATGATAGACAAATGTATAAAAATAATTGGTTTTCTTAACGATATGAAAGGATATGGAGATATAAAAATATTACTAGTAGAAGAAGTGATTACCAAAGCATATTTGGAGGAAATTAAAATTTTAAAACTCAAAAATATAGATTAAAACCACTAAATTATTTAACATTTCACTCTTAGCACCAAGAAATCACAAAGAAAGATCTAGACTTGGCAAAGCAATTAGCATAATATTTTTTGGATGAAGTGTTTTCAGCTTCAGTGCTTAGATTAATACAAAGAGTGGTTCGCCAGAAGCAGACAATCGAACGTGAAATGCTTCTGAAAAGAGCTCTAAAAATCGTATATATTTGGAATCAAACCCAAATTTTTGTGCTAGTTCTATGTTTCATTTGGGTTATATGGAGTCTTTCAATATATTTGAACGAAATCAAGTTTTGCTAAAGTTAGTAGCAAAAAATATGAATGTCAATGCGTTAACTAAGCTAACAAAATAGTAAAACTAGCACCTTTAAGTAGTACCGCGATTAAACGATTGAACTAGTAGCTTAATTGTTTTTGGTTCAAACCTGTAGGAAGTGTGAATTTTTAAAAATATATTGGGAGTGCAAATTAGTTCGGTTCGTTTTTTGCAGTAAAAAATGCGTTTATTTCAGAACAAAATGAATGATCAAATTAATCAAAGTATTGTTTATCTCTGCTTACTACTTTTTCTCACCTCTCAGGCAGTTTTCGAATTCCATCTCGTAAAAATATCACATCTTTTGAGACAATCCAAGTTAGCGATCCAAGAGCTGATTTTCAATTTCTGCCAAGGAAGTGAAACGGTGAGCTGCCAAATCGTGCTGGATCTATTGAAAAAAAAAAACCAGTAAGCAGAAGAAGCAATGCCTATACCAATCACCTGTAATGGAATTGCTAGGTAGCTAGCAGCTCATAGTAGACGACACCCTTTTGGCTCACCAGATATATAGCAAGGCCTTCGAACCATGTGGTGATGATGATTTGGTGTGATTGCCTTGCCTTTGAATAATTTCTATGGATTTCAATCGTACAAAAAATGCTTGCAGAGTCACTCTCGATGATTCTACAAGCTCTTCTTGTATTTGACTCGGATTTTAATGCCTTCAGTTCTTTGTCTTCGAATTATTTTGGCTGTCGAAGATCGAGGATTGTCTTCAAGCTTAAATTAGGCGTTCTTGAAACTTCGAAACTCTTCCCTACATGATTTATCAATTAGAGCATTGTCATCATAAATTTCCACAAGCATTTGATGCGCTTCATCTGAACTTTTCTTCCATTTAAAGCAGAAACCTAAAACTTTCCTACAAATGCTACCTAGCTAACACAAAATTTGAACATATTCAACACAGTAAAAAAGAAGGTATTTTTTGAAACTCAAATCAATATAAACTGAATATATCGACAGAGGTATCAGTATGAAATATACATAAAAGCCAAAGCCATCTTTTGAAAACGGACCGAACTAATTTGCACTCTTAATATATGCTATAATGTAAAATCATGAAAAATGCCCTCACGCTAAGATATACGACATAACCCAGTCTGATCGATTGTCTATCATCCTTGAAGCTTTGTTTCAACATTATACTAATTCGGACTATAATGGTTTTCATTAATCACATAAAATGAAGAGTCATTTAGACAAAATACTAACTGTTAGCCCATGACCGAGGTGATATATCGAGTAGAGGTTTTACCATTTATATTTATGGCAATAAATGAAAAGCTGCTACATTCAAATTTTCAGCAGTAAGCCATTAAAATTAGCTTAATGACTCGTATTAATTTTGTAAATTTATGAAAAATGCAAAGTAAATGAATTTTCTTCGAATGGAAGGACGGCTTATAGTGATTTAAAATTTCATGCGCTCGCTCCGTTTAATTCATAAGAAACATTTAACAATTTAAAATCCAGCGGAGGAAGTAGTTGGAAACTTTCGAGCAGTAGATTTAAAGAATAAATTGAAATATATATGGCATGTTTAGAGCAGAGTACGGAGCGGGCCTGTAGAGAAATGAAAAAAAGTTTAATTGAATTGGGCCTTACTTGCAAAGTCGTATATTCATCGTTTTATATTAGAATATGATATTTGGTTCCCCGGAGTGTCATTATAAGCTATAGCGAGGTGTAGTGACGTATCCTCAAAGCGGACGACCAGTCAACAATGAGTCGTTTGCAAAGCACATCATACACAATAGGAGCGTGTATAATGGGCCCAGCTCTCGGGCTTGACATTTCAACTGTAAAGCTGTGTAATTTGGTTACGAAACCGGCAACGTGTACCAACACATACTTTTCAGTACTCCAATTTAATTATTCACAAGTGGCGTAGCCTTTTCTTGTGCCCTCATTTAATTAACATTGACTTTTAAAATATTAATTAAATCCAAGGCGCTGCTGGTATTTCATATGTTGCGAAATATGTTGCAAGCTAATCAATTTACTCCCGGCAAAATACTACAAATTGACATTTATTACTTACTAAACAGCGAAAGCGTACGAAGTTATCGATTGCTTTCAAGTGTAAATTATTATCTAAATATGTTTAATTGATATAAAAATAATACAGCTTATATAGCAAAATATCAGTTTAATACTGTTAAAGAATCATCTCACTTTATAATATCAAAAAAATCGATTTTATTTTCGCACACTATGGATATACATCGCGTACATGAAGAAAATCCCCAAACTTATAATAGTAATTTTAAATATTTGTGTTAATATTTTATTTTCAATAATATTTAAAATATTTGCCTCGCATAAGTGAATATTTATATTTATATAAATACACTTATTGAAGCGCATAATAAGTATATAAATTCAGAATATTTTTTTGGTAGTAAATATTCATCTTCCCTTACTGATTGTCTTAAGGGATGAAGACCGATTGGATCGACATTTTTATTTTGAAGTCGACGCACACAAAATAAAAACAACCTGAAGGAAATTGATCTAATTTGCATGACTCGAAAGTGCTTTTGTGCCTTTTTCTTTTCGATTTTATCGTAATCGATTTCAAGTATATAGCGTTTGCAGAGACACAAGGCGTGAAATAGATCATGTCAATTTGCAATAAGTGTGCGTCAATTAATTGGCAATCCTCTCAAAAATCTGTCATTATTTATATAGCATGTCTTAACGATGCGTCTTTTAGCAGTTCCAGTATGGAGAGAAACAGAGACACAGAGAGTATCTTGTGTATATCACGTTTACGAAAAGAAATGACCGAATATTGTGTGCTATCGACAGTGTTTATTAATTTATGTACAAACTTCATACACGCTGAGATGGTCTTGACAGATAAGTGGATTTTTACGGATGATAAGTGGTAGACATACAAATATAGCATCTAAGCTAATGATGATTTAAAATTAGCTCACCACATTAAAGGATTAACCTGACTATGCAATTGGTAAAATGAGTTTTTTTTAAATTAAATTGCCTATTGACTTATAAGGGCAAATTGGCATGAACGCCACAAAAAATGAAACTTCAACCGGCAGTTGGTTGGGAAAAAAAGGAAAGTCATTTCTCTATCCTTGTCGCATCATAGACATATTATACTACATGATGATATATCTTACTTTAAATATCATTCTTCACGACCTAATAAAAAAAAGGCTAAGAAGTATGTACCCAATATTAAAAAGCTCGTTTCTCATAATAATTTTCTATGTAACGATGTCATATCGCTTTTATTGTTGTTGTTATAATATAAATTTGGAAGATTTTCAAAATTCAATGCAAGCTCTTAACTTTTACCGAAGGCACATCATATATATACATAAATTCATTTAAAATATGAAGAATACTACAATATCAACTCCTCTTCTTTTATAAGACTACCAGCGTTTAGAAATATTTATTTATATAGTTTTTGGCGCAATCTTATTTCTTCAAAGGGTGACGAGACTTTATTTCGAAATTTCCATTTATATTAAGTTTGAGTCGATTTTCTTCTTATGTCTACACTATCAGCACTTTTGGTATCAAATAGAGATGAAATCACTCTCGATACAAAATCAAACATCGACATATGAATACATATATAATATAACTTTTACATAATCCATCCACATCAGATTATCAATTATTGATACATTCATTTTTATTGATAATCCTATGAAAATATGTTTGGATTTATTTATTTTCTGTTGTCTACGAAATTAAACATTTATCATGGATGTTTACATAAATTATTTACATCCATCCAATCGGAAAATATTTATCCGACAAAATTTCTTATTGTGTTTGCACTCCCGATATCCTTTTTTTTATGTATAATGAAAACCTTAATGTGCCCTCGAGGCTTACAGGACATACATTTTTCAGTAAAATGTCCATTAGTGAAATACAAGTTGATTTCATATATTTTACTGTCCTAATGATACCTCTAAAAAATATTGATGTTGTTGAGGGTTATATTCTGGGAACAAAAAAGCTATCGTAAAATTTATATTTGAAAAATTAGATTTGAAATAAATATTGAACTAACTCGTATTACGCAGATTCAACATGTAATTTATTTACGAAGTGAAAATTAAATGTACTAAAATTCTATCAGTGATTAAGTCCTTCTTGAAAATAGTCTTCTGAAATTAAATCAGAATTTCCTGAAGGATATCTTAAAATTTCAATACACAATATTTGGTATCTGAGCTTTAACGTATACTTGCATATTCAATCAATCATATTTTGGAAGATCGTTCAATTTACAAGGGCATTCGGTTCCAATTTAAGTCCGTTCGTTCAGTGAGGATAACAAACATTTTTTTTATCAATTGGTTGTAAAATAAAAGTTTTGGATTTATAACAAAATTCCAGGTTGGAGTTCTGTCAATACTGACCCGTGGGGAATACTTTACAAGATCACCAGACGGAAGTTCCGGACAGCGACCATGAATCCGTTCTTAAGTATTCCAGGAAATTTCGAGTCCGTAATCATCGAAGTGTTTCCAAGCCCAGCACCGGTAGACATGGTAGCTATCCTGGTTGGCGAAGATGAGATGGAATCCCTCTTTACTACGGGAGAACTCGCCATGGCTATTAAGCGGCTGGCGCACAATAAAACTCTGGTACTGGATGGTGCCCCCAACGTAGTTATCGAGCTGGTCGCCGATACCGACCCGAACCTCCTGCTGACAGTATACAACACCTGCTTAGCGGGAGGGATCTTCCCAGCACCACGTAAAAGGCGAAGCTGGTTCTCGTCCCCAGAGGGAAAGCACATCCGGGTCCGTCGGCGCACAGGCCGGTGTGCATGCTGGATGGGTTGGGGAAGCTGCTGGAGAGACTTATCCTCCAGCGACTCTAGCAACACATTGAAACGAAACTCTCCCCACAGCAGTACGGCTTCTGTGTAGGCCTGCCCCACAATCGATGCCATCACTCAAGTTGTAGACACGGTGAAACAGGTACGGTGTGTCATCTTGCATTCAACTCGGCTAGATGACACCTGGTACGACGGACTGCTGAGGACGCCTCTAATGGACGGAGCCAAAATGGTCACCTTAGCTGATGACGTTACCATCCTGGTCATCACCAAGTCTACGGAAATACTGCGATCGACCTGCGAGGATGCGCTGAGGAAGGCCAAGAAGTGGCTGACGGGAGCTGGTGTGGAGCTCGATGTCCAAAAACGGTGGCCCTCTTTTTCACAAGACGCAGAAAGCTTGCGCCCCCACCCCTGAGGACCGGGGTTGGGAGATTAAATACTTAAGATCCATTCGGTATTTGGGGGTGAAGATTGGTGACAAGCTCCGATTCGTCACCCGCACGGAGAAGGCGGCAGCGAAGGCGGCCAGCACCGCGGAGAATCTAGCCAAGTTGATGCCCGACATTGGCGGCACAAAAACAAACTGGAGGCGACTTTACAACAAGGTAGTGCACTCGATACTGTTGTACGGCGCGCCGATATGGGCCGAGGCACTACAAACTGAAAGGGCCAAGCTCAACATGGCTAGAGTCCAGAGAAGGAGCGCAGCAAAGTGGCTGCTGTATATCGCACAGTGTCGGAAGATGCCATCCTGGCACTGACTGCCATACCGCCAATCGACCTGCTCGCTTATGAGAGACATATAATACAGATGGGTGAAGACAAGAATAACGCTAAGCAAAGAACCATGGCGGCGTGGCAGTCCCGCTGGGACAACTCCGCTAAAGGCCGGTGGACGCACGAGCTAATACCGAAGCTGAGAACCTGGGTAACCAGAAAGCAGGGTTAACTGTGCTACCATTTGACCCAGGTCCTCACAGGGCACGGCTGTTTTGGTAGCTACCTACACAAAATAGGTAAGGAGACCAACCCGGAGGGCCACCACTGCGGAGCGGAGTACGACGATGCTACACACACGACATTTGTGTGTCCAGCATGTAGCACCGAAAGGGACATCCTACGGGAAGAGGTGGGAATCAGCTCGCTCTCCCCTAGCAACATGGCACCTTCAAAGTTAATGGATGCTAGGGCATGGAATACGTGGTGCAAATACATGACGTGCGTTATGCGGCGGAAGAAGGATGCTGAACGTAGAAGACGACGAACAATAGCAGTAGAATGACATTCGGAAAGAGATACATGGGGAGCCCGTGAGGGACACATCGCTGCCACTCTTGTGTGATACTTAATTAGTAGCTGGATGGTAGCCGAAGAGGAGGGGAGTTTAGTGGGTAAAAATTCCACACTACAACCAGAATGGTGGTATCTTTTGAAGATTCCTCCTTTGCAAAAAAAAAAATAAAACACAATATTTCTGTTTATAACGTTGTTTTAAGGTAATAAATACAACTACTGTTAGAATTTATATCAAGGAAGACTACTGCAATAAAATATACTTATATCCATGTAAGTATTAACTTTAAAGAGGTCATTTAAGAGAAAATCGATGAAAGCCATCAAAAGGCATGCTGCTTCTACATGACAACGTATCAATGCTCATGTCTGACCAAGTTGTCAATTAGCCATTTAATCCGTCATTCACCAATGTGAATTCCAAGTACTAAGCACTGAATCATATAATCCAGACTTATCGGATTAAAATCTACTATATCATTCAACAAAAGATCTAAATTTAAGGATGAAAGATTATATAAGAAAAAAAATCCTTGAATTTTTTTGATGTGGTTGCGGTTGTTTCATGGGATTTTTACTTCAATCACATCGTTGTCCGGATGATAAAAAAATGTTAAATGATTCGTTAAATCATATTCGTAGTCAATTTATGCCAAAATCATTTTCCATTAACAATAAAAAAATATTCATCGACGCATGTGATTTTCACGCGTGACATGTAATCCGAAATGTACGCTCGAACAAAATTCGAGAAAATCACATCAACGTATGTTCGTCTGGATTGAAATATTTTCGGCCGAAAATTTGAGATTTCCATCAATTCCCCGTGGCAATAGTTGAAATATTTAGAAAGCCGAAAACATAGAAATTAATTCCATTTCCTATGAAATATTCGCGTGCTGCCGTAGCGTGAAGACTGAGAAGTTAAAGTCGTGACGTTTTCGGTGTACTCAATTTTTTCAATTTAATATGAATTAACATATTCAAGGTTCTACACAAAAAATTGAAGCCTTTATATGTGTACTTGGTTTTATTTCTTTAGTAAAACTTTAATTTACATATATGTAATATTAATGTCCATTTTGGCTTATATTAAACGAATTAAAAAATCTATCATTCCAATTAAATATATATATATTTTAGATTATAATCATAGTAGTTTAATTTACTTTCATATTTATACTATGCAAATGCTTGCACAGAAAAAAACCTAATTTGATTATGTACAAAAATTCTGCAGGTATGCTGGAAATTTATATTTTCATTTTAAATATTAAACATTGAAGTACCCAACGTACTCGTACTTATCATGAATATGAATCATATAACAACATTTTGAAATGAAATATAATTTACTTAGTACTAAAATTATGCTTTCCAAAGATAATCTGGTTTTCTATTACCCCAACATATAAACATAAGTCTAATTTTTAACGGTCCAGACCACGCGGTTTCACGTAATAAATACGGTCAAACTTTAAGGGGGTTTACGGGTCAAAAATATAAATTTCTTTCACGAATTCCAGAAGCATAAAATGAATGAATGTTGTTGTGTTGTATGTATTATAATCATGCAATTATGTGATTATTAAAAATAGAATACATAGAATTTGTGGGAAAAACATACCGATAAAATCTGATATCACATATGATATTAATGCTGAATAAATTCAAGAGTTATATTATTTTTTTTACAAAGTTTTTATTCAAAGCCTAAATAAACTATTCATAATCTTAAATTAACAGCTTAACGGCCGCGGACTCGTATTTGAGTCTTTGAAAAACTTTGGTTGCTGTCCGTGGACTCTTATATACGTCTACGTCATACATTCCATTCTATTGAAAAACTATTGGGTTACTAAAATACCTCAAGTGGTTTACGAAATATAGTGAATTTAGTGAAATGGTAGTTTTTTTGCTTTTCTTTCTGCAAAATCGCCAAAATCGGCAAAAATTTTTTAAAAAACATGCGGTCGTTAAGCTGTTAAGATGATATGAAATCGTTAATGCATCGAGCTTTTTCTTAAGCCTTGTTTCATATTTTTACTAATGGCATTTTTTAAGCAAAATATGTCTAGACATTTTAATTCCCAATGCTTATCCTGGTCTATTTCAATTTATTTAGCAAAAAATAGTTTTTTAACAGTATTTCTTCCTCAGTTGATGCTGAGCCCATAGACAAATATTATTAATATTCCCAGGGGATCGTGTTTTTTTATGAGACGTTAATTAATAAAAAGCTTTTAGCTCTTGTAGACTTTTTTCCCAAATTTGAATTCATCCTATAAAATTAGCTTTTTAAGCTTCGAAAACCAATCTTATACGATAAAAAATCTAATAATATTTCTAGATTTAACATTTCCGTTCATTTTTAAACCCATGATGTATTTTTAATAATTTTGGAGATCAAAGTACTAATATTTGATTATATATGGGGATTACTGTCTATCATCGCCAGCACCAACTAACTGCTTTTGAGGATATCCTCTATTCCTCGTCCACAAATGAAGCCTTTATACCATAGGTTCTCAACCTATGGGTCGCGACTCCCAAGGAGATCTCGATGGATTTTCCGGGGGGTCACCAATATATACAGTCAATAAAAAAATATTCACTATAATGCAATTTTTATTTGTAATGGTGTCTTGAAGTTTGAATAATTTCGTATTATAATATTTATTTAAAATTAAATTAAGTGTAATTCCAAGAGGAACTGTCCCAATTGTTTGAAATGGAAGAAAGAGTTCGAGTATCAAGTGACTTCAATGAGTAACACCCATTGGAAATGCCTCCGAGAAAATCGGTAAGGTACGTTCTTGCTATCCTTTTCCCTGCAAAACAACATCCAAATTCCAAATGAAAGATGAAATTAAGTTGTTCTTTGAAGTGCAAGAGAAACATGACCTTTTGGTACACTTTAATGACAAAGTTTGATTGAAAAAATAGCATGATGAATCTGAAGGTGAAATAAATGAAAATTTGAAGGAAGATATAACTGGGTATTTCGAATCCCTTAAAAATGAACTTTAGCGTTACTTCCTTGAGCTGAAAGAAGAAGAAACTATATTGACCCGAAATCCATTTTTTTGCTTCCCTTCATTTAGCTAGCATTCTGGATGAATAATAAGATGAGTTCTAGGATTTGCAGAGTGATTCCTCGGTACGTAGTTTGTTTAATGAAAAATTACCAACATACTTTTGGCGTGGTATCTATCATCAAGATTTGTAAAAAATATAGTTACTTCATATTCGAATAATTTTAATTTTGCTAGTCACTCAATCTCTTTTGCTCAAATAAATGTATCCTAAATTAATAAAATGCTGATGATTGACTTTTATAATAAACATAACACCTTAAAAATGAGAAGATTTCTTCATTAATAGAAGTATGAATACAACAGGGAATATAAATAGCTGAAAATATAATACGTAATGTTTGGAAAAAATTAACGTCAAGTTATAAATCCGAATATTTCTGACCTGAAAAACCGGATTAACAGATATTGTTATTAATCATTAACATATTTCGCGAGCATATCTAAATAATTTATCATACCGATAAGCATTTTTTGCAAAGTTCTTACATGAGTGTATCTTTTTCTGTCACCACATATGCGTCTGCGTCCCGCAGTTCCAGAGCAAATATCACTTCGTTCCCCGGTCAGGTCCTGTAATGGAAACATTTCGGTTATTTTTTGCGTGAAATTGCTCGTGAAAATTTGCATTTTAGCTTTGTGCTTTTCAAGTTGAAACGTATACGGAAAAAAATAGAGCCTTTACGGGCGGTTTTTGGTATAGTCACGCGGCCTGATTGACGTGTTCTTACTGAGGGCGCGCGTGTTCGGTGAGCCGCATGTAACGGCCACGTACACTCATCGGAGGCTTTCATTGTTTTTTAGCGACGTGTGCATATTTTTAATGGGCTGAATTTATGGTTCGATTGCTCCGAAAATCTGTTTTTCGCCATTATCCACGGAATATTGTGGCGTGACAAATTGCAACGGATTGTTTGGCGCACATCATGCCCAGCATCAACAAAAATCCGCTGCATTTTGATAGGTAAAGGAGCGAATTGCTCTATTATATAAAACATTTATCCAAATGTCTGGATTAAAAGTTCAATTGTGCGTGATTTCGTTTAAATTTTTTAATCTATAAATGTGGTGTTCCGAGCGAAGAAGTCATCGAGGTGAGAGTTTACAGAATGTTGTGACGCAACGTTCCAAACTCGAATTACGACAACAACTGATTGCACAAGGTGATTGTGGCTCGTGCCTGGAATACGAAAACTTCGATTATCCTAAGCTGCAAAGGATTGTATCTCTCCTGCAGAATGTATAGACCTAGGGGGATTAATCTAGGATTATGTTTCAATTTCATTACGTTATATGATCACTTGGTCAAGCCACCATGACAAATCATATTATACGTGTATAGAACCCATAGGCAATTAATGCCATTATATTTTAATATTTCTTTATAAAAATAAAGCGATATTCAATTTCGCATTAAAAATAAAATTGAACAAGGATTCTACTTCTAAAAAACCAACAAATTCTGATAATTTTATCCTCATTATCTGTGCAAATTTTAATTAGCTTATACCAAGCGTGTGGAGAAAATTAATATGGTTATTTAGATCTTGAACACTTCACACACAGCTCACATTTAAATAGCGATTGTGGGAGAAAAAGTCAAAAATTGAATATTAAGAGAATTAATAAAGTCAAGCAGGGCCGATTAAGAGTGACTGGATTTACAAACATTATCATTGTCTTATTTTAGCATGTATAGTTTTAGGGAAATATTACAGCATAATTCAAGCGCAATTCACCAGATTAATAACGACCTTTATCTTTTTTACTGGACGTGCAAATGCGTGAGTTTAAAATATGGACGCGCAAGAAAAGATAACGGACAGTCGACCAAAAGTCTTGGGCGCGGAATGATGTTTATTTTCGTTGGCTCGCTTATAGCATAATAGCGGATGCTTATGTGATCCAAATAAAAATCCTGGTTAAGATAAGCATATTTTCGTCACGACTTGACTATCTCCAGTCGTGTGTACAATCAAATACACAGGTAATTTAACATCGTGATTTTCTTACAAAAATATATATGTTGTTTTCTTAAAAATGTGCGTATGGTTGATTATAGTTGCGAATTATATCTTTAACTTTTTGAGGAGCGAGCAAATTTAAAATCGATGAAGTCGTTGATGTCATAATCGCTTTACGCCGATTACTTTCTGTCAGCTCCTATCAACGTAAGACAATCTTCAATTCGAAGCAGAGTCAATTGTAAATAAACATTTGATAGCATACAAGATCATGTCATTTCTTTACACAAACAATGCACAAAAAATCGATTAATTTGCTCCTCCTTTAGAAGGAAATGATAATTGGACAAAGACTCATTCAACACGCAGCGAAGAACAGCAAGCAGTTAAATAAACAAACATTCTCGATAACACACAATATTTGGTCATTTCTTTCCGTAAACAAATAACACACTTGAAATCGAAATCATTATAAGTCGATAAATTTGGGTTTAACGATCTATACAATCATGCGATGCATATGAGGAAGCTATCCGTCTCAGTCTCCCGAACTGCGCTAAGTTCTCTCTTTCTCTGTCTGTCTCCGAGCTTCAATGTGCAAGAGTGCTCTTTCTGTGACATGAGAATTCGGACATACATGTATGTCCATGCTCCTCAACAGCTTAAAACGGATCTTGCTATATCGTCGAATCGCCTATGAATGACTGATTTATAACAATAATTATTTTTAAAATGAAAATCTTTCTACACTCTCATAGATAGTATTCTACTTAAAATTTCTATCAAAATCATTTTATCCTAATTTTGCCTCATGTCGATGATAATGGAAAACCACCACAAAAAAATCATTTGATAAAAAGTCTTTTGACATCTTCAGCATTCCCATGAACACAAACAATATATATGAATGAGGAGCGATGCAATTATATTTATATAAACGAATTACTGCTGAACAATTGAATAAGTAATTCGATATACAATAAGAGATATTTGTCTTATTAATATTTCAAAAATTTAAACAAAATATTCTCTCGTTTATTATATTAAAGCAATGTGCTTAATTTAGTTATCTTGTTCATATGAAATAATGTTCCTCTTGAATTCACACAATGGAAACTTTCTCAGATTTTCTTGGAAAAGTTTCTCGCAGTGTTGCATGCTCTCATATTAACTGACGTGGAACAAAATAACAAACATGTATTTCTTGTATCTCGATTCTTTATATTTAAGTTGCCCATTTATAATGCTCAGGGGATATGCTTTGGATTCAATTTAATTTAAAAAATATAAACTATTCGAAATTTTAAATTTACTAAGTACCTGGGAGTGCTTACGAGTCCCTCGATCCCCGGCGATGTTAAAGTGAGTCGAAAATTAAATAATGACAACGAAAAAGACTTTTTTGGCAGTTTGTTTTATGGTCAAACATACTAGACAAATAGAGAACAACATAAGAAATTCAATTAATGTACGGTAAAAGCTAAATGTGGCACAAACTGTTTCTTTGCACGCCAGGCAGCACAAAAATAACAGTGTTTTAATAAATTTACACACAGTCGATTCTACATAATCGTATCGCATTTGACGCAATATTTCTGCCGAAAAAAAGTTTGCCTTCTGCAAAAATCAATAATAGTAACGATTGCAAAATATGAGTATATTTAAATATATATATCTAGGCTTAGATTAAATTTTGCAATGGTCTATTCATGAAGTCCACCAGCATTGTTTGGGCAAAATTACTTTTGGAGCGATTTTTCAATAGAATGTTTGATTTTTGTAACATAACAAAGAACGACAGGCTTGGAATTAAATCATGCTTTTGTGTGCGGACATATATTTTTTTAAAATATTTGATATTTTCACAAAAAAAAAGTTGGGAAAAGCTTTTACAAACTATATTGTATGCTACAAGGGGGATGAAAACTTTATTCTCGGGAAAGAATTCTCAGCATATACAAAATCTTTCGATATAATGCTACCGTAGCGATTATAATAAATTTTAATTACATTTTAGCGAAATTTTCAAGCTTTAAGCTAGTCGATGAATAAACACAAAGACGTCAAGCGCAAAAAATATCGATAGAGGCGTATGTACTGGAACTTAAGACATTTTAAACACGATATAATCAAATATTACCTGAAAAAAAATTGTAAGAAAGTATTATTTCATTGCCTAATCCGGATAAATGATTCAATTTACTTTTGCATAAAACTAACAACAATATATAATTTTTTTGGGATATTCATATATGTTAGGCAGTTAGCCATTTTTTTTAATATGTTCGATGGTGATATCATGTGAAGCTACGTGTAGTTTTAGTGTAGCTACGTTATTTTGCTAATTTGGATATGAAATTAGAGAATTTGTATTTAATGAAATTTTTTTGTAAGTGATTATGTATATTAATCCTTTCCGGTCCCATGTCGAATCTCATTCGACATCGATTTCTACCGCGTGGATCTCATTTGAATGTCATTCTCACATTAATTTGAATCTAGCAAAGACGAAGATTAAGGGAAACATTAAGACTGCGCATTGTGCTCTAATAAAAAAAGTCCCGGCGGTATACTCGAATATAAAAGAAGTGTGGATAGCCAAAATGAATTAGTTTGAATTTCAGCTTCGTCAGTTAGTTTCAGTTCAGTCAGTCCTGAGCGAATCTTAAAGTAGTTTCCAGTTAAGTCTTCGGATCCGACCAATCGTCTTGGCCGCAGGATGGTTCGATCTTGCGACTGGTGCTTTTTCGCTTCGGCTCCCATTTTTGCGGACTTCTTCAATATGAACCAATAATGAACGGATTCAAGGAGGTGTCTTTATAACTCCCCCACGTCACAATGAATTTTCATTCTTAAATTATCTGAAATTAAACAAGATCTAATTTTGTATTATTATTTTTAAAATTTAATCGAGTGCCTGTATTAATTTCGCTAAGGAAATATTATAATATTCTATTAGATGAATTTATTATTATGGCTTCTTATGATATCGGCCCTTTACCCGTTCCGGCTCTTTCGCTATTTATAAATAAAATCATATCGCATTTCTGAAGTATTCCATAAAATTAAGGGAGCTTTTGCTTTAATAAACATATTTATAAATTTAGCTGCGAAATCTAAAACGGCTTTGTAATTTTTTTTGCGACAAAAGCAATATTTTTGCATTGAGAGTTGAGCAAAATTTTAATTTTAAAGTTTCGGCCTCGTTTTTCGGCGTGAAAAATGTACGTAAATCGCTTTAGACCGAAAAAGAATTTAAGCTTTGATTAAAAGCTCTTTTTGTTTGGTGTCTTAAAAAGCTGTCGGCGGAAATGAAAAGATCTTCCGCGCGATGGGAGAAAAGAAGACGTTTTTGTCTCAAATAAGATCATTAGTTTTCATTGAACGTTCCTTGCGAGGGTCACATACTTCCCTGTGTCACGATAAGCCTTTGTAAGGCTTTTATTTGGCATTTTCTAATGTAATTCAATGGGGCGACCCACGCATGCCACAACTCGGATCGAATAGTCTTGGCCACGGTTTTCATTATTGCTGACATCACACGAGATTATTAAATTCCGAAGAAAAATTGGGTCCAGGAGCTTCTTGGAATCCACTTATGCTCACTTGTATATCTAAAGAGCTTAGACTAAATGAATTTAAAAAATGTATGTGTGTATGAAATGCATAACAATACAATCGTCTTGAAACTTTTTTCATCAATAAATTAAGAACTAAGAAATTACCACTAATGTAAATCAACAAAAAAAAACAGAAACAAGTTTTACTTTTCTCTACTTTACTCTATTCCAGGGGTTCCCAACCCCATGCCCACTCTTCCTTTTCATTTTAATTGGATTTACCAAAACTCGAAGCAGTTTGAATAAATTGAATTGGCGTTTTTGACTGATATTTGTGAAAAATTAAATAATTTAAATTTAGATTTCAGCAATTTTCCATAATTGTTTTTTTTTAAACCGTTTCACATTACTAAAATTGCTAAAATGGAAAAATTGCCAATTCCAAAGCAAACATTCTTCAAAAAACCGTCACCACCATAAGGTTAAAAACCCCTGCTCTACTCCATCCACCCTTCGTTGACTCTTCTTTAGTATGTTAGTTAAATAGACCACGACGATCAAATTTTCCGCATGGTTATATAATTGTTTTAATGATGTTTACTGTCACCATATAATCACGCTCGTCTTTAAAGCCTTATAAGAAATATTATTGTACTATTGAATTTGAGCAATATATTTTATACATCGTCGGTAGTTACTTAATGTAAGCCTGACATTTTTAAATGAAGTGGCTTTATGAAGACGCAAAATGCTCGCCTTTTATATTTTTTCTCGACAAAAACACTTGTACTGTACAAGTTTGAATAGTTATTAATATTTTGAAGTTATATGATTTTTTTAGATATATTTATATTGTAGACGTTTTTTGTACAGGGCTTACTGTTCGCAGAAGCGGAGTGGCGTTTTCAAGAATAGATGTATATTTTTCTAGACGAATTATTCGCGACATCTGTTGTACAAAGAGCTTTCATACATAAATAAGAATGGACGAGAGGTTTTAAGATAATGCAAGACCAAGGCCCGAAGACTCCAAGTACCGTGGTGCATATAAATAATGCTAAATCTTTGCAAAGCTTTGCATTGTTTAAAGAGCAAGATCTTGTTTAACAATTCTTCAAATCGACCAGAGTTACATAAAAGCAGTGCAGCAGCTTTGCTAACAAGAAAATATATTATGCCGGGCAACGTGAGGGAAGCTTTACGTTCTTGTAAGATGAACCAGCAGGGGTTCTTAAATGCTGCTATTATGTTCTAGTTTTAATAATTTTAAAAGATGAACAATGCATCTTGTGGGTCTTAAGATTGTAAATGTCGAATCATTAATTTATTGCGGAAAAACATTAATTACATTATTCTGGCTGGATTTGCCATAAATCTTAAATTTAAATTGAGGTTTCCCAGTAAATGTATGCCTTTTCGGTCACGATTTGACGTGAGAAGGTATTTTTAAATTGCAGGGTGTTATGTCAGTGCTTTTACGTGAATAATTTGAAAAGCCATAAATATAGTCAGGTCCGTAGTTTATGACATGCTACGAGCGGCGATAGCATGGGTTGTTGCTTGGAGGGGTTTGTGGCTCGAAACAAATATTACAGCTCGAAAAATAAGTATCTGACACAGAGACTCATCTTATGCCAAATTATACTTCATTCAAAATCACGTGCATATCAAATAGTCGATTTAAACTGATAAAATCTGTGTGCGAAGTACGAGAGCGAAATACACGATATCTTCAGAGAATAATTTATTCAGAAGTTCCTAAGCTAGTGACCCAATTTAACTACCCGATAAATTTTACAGCATATTGCCGAGCAATATTCTTTGCAGTCGCTCTTTCGATTGATTAATTCCGGCTCTCAAATGAAATTCATAACAAACTTTTCCATTTTATGCTTTAAATTGAAGCCAAGTTTGAAAAACTGACATCTTGCTTATTAATATGATAGCAAGGAATTTAACACAATACAATAGTTTACAATAAATTTTAAATACTTCAGCATAATACTAAGATATTTTGAATTAAAATAGGTTTTTTTTTCTGCAATAAATTATAGGAACCGACAAATAATATACAATACCTCAGATACAAATATCAGAATGCGTGATACGATATAAAAATAACTTCCTTGAATACATCCTTCGAATGAGATTATTGAAGATGATGGCGAAATCTTATCACAGAGAAAAAAATATTTTTGTTTTGTCTTTAAAGACACGGAAAGTGTTTCTTCTCAGAAAGATTATGGTAATCGTAATTCAAGGATATACCAATTGTGGGCGTTTAATAGAATGAATATATAAGCCATTTTTCCATGGGTAATACGCTTTAAATGGTTTTACGAAATGCTTACCATTGAAATACTAGAGGATGATTTCCATAAATTATAAATTTGAATGTTGAGGCTGATTGATGATTGATGATGACCCATTAATTGCTATATTTTTTGATAATATATCAGTCGAGGGTTATTATCAATAGAAATAAAATAGAAAAACAACCTTTTAAAGATCAATTTATAAAAAAATCATGTGTACTTTTATAAGAACGGTTGGAGCAAGAAGAAAATCAATAAAACCTTTTATTAATCCGATTTGCTCTTTTGGTCATAAAAAATGATCGCCAATTTACAATGAGACATAAAGTGAATTGTTGCTAATCGCACAACGATAATGAAAAACAAAAGGCTCACATATGTAGTTTAAGCATGAAATCGATCCATATTTGCGGTAAATTGTGACTTGCGAATAACTACAAGCTAAAAAACAATTATTATCTCGAAACAATTTGACGTAAATTGATAAGGTTTGAGTAAAAAAAAAACCTTTTAAAAAAATGGGAATGATATTCACAAAATTCAGAAGGCATGACCTCGCTCTGCCATATTGAGATCACGAGCCCATATAACTTCTCGAGTAGAGGGCGTCCTCCTCATTTCAAGAACTCCACCGGGATGCCATCAACCCCCGCGGCCCTTCCTCCCCGGAGACCACGCAAGTAGGTCTCAAACTCAGTCAGAATCGGAGGAGCGGTTTCAATGTTATTCATCAAAGCCTCAGGTTGCTCCTCCAAGTCCACCGGGGAGGCTCTCACCATGTTCGATCTCGGCTCTCACTCTCGTCCCTCACCATGTTCGATCCAGTCGAGTCACCACGGCATATTTTTTAATTTTTTTTATAGAATTTTCTATTATCGCTCATTCGTGGCTTTTCAAGTTGGTCCATCTGGCTAAGTAGAAATTGTCGCATCGCCGATCTGACAGCTTGTCTGGCCTCCACGGATGAACGCATCCCTGCTCACATCCATGGGAGAGCAAAGTCATAAAATCCTCAGGCGATTTCTCTTCGACATCGACCTCACCACTTCTTAGTCTGCTCTCACATGAAACCCCAGTCTCTAAAACCCAAAAGTTCATGCGCACTTCACGACCCTTCAGAGCGTCAACGTCTCATCTTTTTTTTTTGGGCGTTTCAAATTACTGAAGTTTGCTCTAAAGCCATATTTAGCTCTTATAAGAAAATGGTCAGAGTCACAATCCGCCCCAGGCATCGTTTTGAGATACGCCACACCACTTCTATGCCTTTTATCCACCAGCACATGATCAATCTGATTACGGGTAACCCCGTCAGCAGACAAAGTGGTGCTACAGACAATCAACCTGACGGATGTGACAAGATCAACGAGTCTCTCCCCATTGTCGTTGCACATCTTGTGAAGACTATGAGCTTCGATTATGTCATGAGAGGCTAGTGAGCTTTACGCTTTCTGAAATTATTAATAAAAGGCGTCCTTGATGCTGTCACCTGTTTCCTTTGAGGGAGCATACACATACACCAAGGATAAGTTATGCCCCCTGCCTCTTATATCCAGGACAAAT
Organism: Stenopsyche tienmushanensis; assembly: GCA_008973525.1. Lineage (NCBI taxonomy): Eukaryota > Metazoa > Arthropoda > Insecta > Trichoptera > Stenopsychidae > Stenopsyche > Stenopsyche tienmushanensis. The sequence continues at coordinate 794,687 of WACJ01000015.1, forward strand.
CCCACTCCCGATCTGAGCACGGTCCTGTCACCACTGTATAACACTGCAGCCTCTTCGAGGAGCATTGATCCACTACCGAGAAGTCGATGCTCCTGGAACGACGCCACGTTGATCCGGAAGCGGAACAGCTCACGGATCATCGCATCGAAATCTTCCGAACTGTTCCAAGTTCCAATGGCAGTTGACTCATTGGAAGACCTCGGGTACGCTGAGCTGATCAAGTCAAAAAAGACGCCACACGTCTGGGTCTGGGAAATTGGAATGAGGAGGCCTAGGACAGACGAAAATGGCGGCAAGCGTTGTCGGTGGTCGGGGCTCTCTTATAGGGCTGCAAGAGCCACCCTAAGTTAGTAAGTGAGTATCTTCTGTAGTGCGGTGGACACATTGCGTCTGAAATAACGATATATATCGCTTTTAGCGAGTTTACTGTCTTCGTTCCGAAGGTGATCCGCAAGAGGTGGGAGTCGTTGAAAAACCTTGGCTGCATGAAGAGGCTCTTCCTGCCATCAGATTTCTCTCTCTTATCTTTCGCTTCGTCAATAAAGAGAACAGTTAAGGATGATAGTATTTATATTCGCATCCGAAAACCTCCATTCCATCGCTCAGCTTTATCACGATCCGATTGCAGAATGCACCCGCGTGCGAGCCCTAATCAAAGATAAATTATAATAAAGTTTACTAATTATTACTTTTTACTTCACATTTATAAAATAACTTCACGAATGAAGTTATTTTGAGAAATAGTTCTCTTGCAATGCGAATAATAAGGCGACATAACGTACACGATAATATATCAGCGTTGGCACTCTCCGCAAGTGTTATCAATGATGATATATCAGTATCTGGTACTAACAGGGTTAACAATGAAAATTATTCCTGCATATAGTGGGACATCACTGGTATAATTAAATTTGAACTGCTTGAACGTGGTTAGATAATCGCAATAGTATAATGTCAACAATATGGACAAACAAATAATAAATTAAGTTTGATTATCATTAATTTAGGAAAACCCTTCCCTGATATTTCTCAATTTTACAGATTATAAAAAAAAATTGTATATGCATATTTGATTTCATATCAAATCAAATTTGATTATTTCAATGTAAAATTTTTAGATGAGAGAGCTGCATGAATATTTTTTGTGGAAGGGGGGGGGGGATTATATTTTTCTATTATATTTTAATTTGCTATGAGATTATATGAAAATATTCATATCTCTTTATTCTCGTTCGAATTAACAAGAAATGCTCATTTTCTCGGCTCATCTCCGAGAATACCGAATACCGAATAATAATATTTTACTTAAGAGGTCACGATATAGACTCGAACACTGATAGTATTTAATAATTAAAGAAAATAAATGACGTCTTTCAGCAACGTCGGCCATTATCCCATATTATTATTAAAAACGTGCAAATATTACTGAATATAAGAAACAATACCCGGCGATGCCTTTGAATACAAATACGGCCTGAAATTTCATAAGCGCAGATGTCGTCAATTTAATAATGGATGTTACGAAATGAGCAAGACTAATTTGAAGGTATATAATTAAAATGGAAATTTAACATTATTCCGTTCCGATTCGACTTAATGACGTCTTTATTTGATGTAAACATCGCTTTCGAAATTAGAACATTTCGAAGGACGGCAGTAAAATGTCCTTTATGCGCCCTAGTAATTCGCCAATATTAATTTTCCTCAGATGATGATAAAAAACGAACGCGAACAATTAAAATGAACCAAAATTTTTTTTTTTTAAATAATTGACCAGTAATTTTAACGAAGAAAGGTATTCATTTGCTCTAAAAATATAAAACATCTAAAGATTAGTTAAATCTATCAAATAAACATATAATGCTGGAGTTCTATGTTTGGTTTAAATGCTTTATTGTTCAAGGTAGTATGATGGTGGAATAATTAAAATATAGGAAGAAGAGCTTATTATATTTTCCACAGTGTCTTGAAGCGCAACATACTAATATTGAAAAGACGACATTCAATATAAAACAAGTGCCTTATATTGAAGTATGATAGGAAAGAACGATCATTATCCGGACCTCGACTATCTATATTTTCAATTATCCGGATTGTTAAAAATAAAACAAAAAATATATAATTTGCTAATCTGTACATGGAGAATTGTGTCCACTTTTGCTCTCGTGCGTGGTGGATTGCATATTACGAAGTTTACTAATTGTTTAATATCAAAAGATGGAAGCTCAGAGCGAAAAGTTATGAAAAAATCAGGAAATACAGAAGTTAACCTTTTCGTTAGTGAGCAAATTTAAAATCGATGAAGTCGTTGTTGTCATAATCGCTTTACACCGATTACTTTCTGTCAGCTCCTAATCAGCGTAAGACAATCTTCAATTCGAGGCAGAGTCAATTGTAAATGAACACTTGATAGTGAATACAAGACCACGTCATTTCTTTACATAAACAATGCACAAAAAATCGATTCATTTGCTCCTCCTTTAGAAGGAAATGATAATTGGACAAAGACTCATTCAACACGTGTAGATAAATTTTGGTTTAACGATCTATACAATCATGCGATGCATATGAAGAAGCTCTCCGTCTCAGTCTCCCGAACTGTGCTAAGTTCTCTCTGTCTCTATCCGCTTCGAAGCTTCAATGCACAAGAGTGCTCTTTCTGAATAGTGAAGGTCAAAACGGATATTTTCGATAGTACTCCTATACAGGTTAATATAGTCGATAAAAGTAAAAGTTGCGTACCAAATACATATCATCGGTGGATATTTTAGCACAGAAAGGGAAAGGTTAAATTAGAAAAACTACCCAACAAATCTTTACGATCAAGGCGTAAAGTAGCTTAAGTGTGTTCCAGTAATGCGGTGGAATCTAATATAGGAGACATTGCGGAAGCAATACCACAAATTTCTATATGATGTAGAAGATGTAACCAAGTGGTCAAACTGCAATGCAAACGATCCTGAATTTCAAATTTTGAATGATGAAGAAATAATTTAAAGAAATATCTGCCTAAGAAGAATAAGGTCGAGAAGATGAAGAAGAGATTTATGAGGGAGGATTTATTAATTCTACACAATCTGAAGCTTTTCAGTGTTACCATGAAATGGCTTGAAAATAGAGAATAGTGTAATTCAGGACAACTTATATATCTTAAGAGTAATTGCGATTTGGCAGCTTCTAAAAGAAGATCTAGTTTAAAGCCAAAATCGATAATTTCATGCCTTTCCTTGTAAATTATGATTATTTTCGATTATCTGGATTTTCGATATCCGAACTATTTTCATTCCCAATTAGTCCGGATAATCGAGGTTTTACTGTAGATATTTACATCTACATATATTTGGTGCATTTTGTGCATATAAATGTAAGCCTACCTGAAATAGTCCGTTTATTTTTGTTCGTTTCTTATTATCCATTATTCTAATTTTTTGCCATCACTCGTCTTTAGCATGCACATTTATCATCCCTCAAAGTCTTCTAAGATTTATTACAGAAGCTGGTGTTTATAACATAGCTTAAGTAAATAACCAAAAATTGAGATCACTTACATTTGCTGAAAACAATAATTTGGTGATCATTTGTGTATTTTATAAATATGTATATTCGATTCATATAGGCATGCTTTTTTGTGGTACTCGGGTTACAGATTGATTTTCACTAATTGTATTATTATACAATTATAAAGTAAACTATATCAAGCCACATTCCAAATTTAGTTTTACTACATTGGCTTGTTATGGAGGTATTTAAGTATAAAAATTTCAATGATAGATTATGTATTTAAATATCAATGCTACGTACGAAAAAGGTGATGGTTGTTTCGAAACTTGAGTGGTATGTTTCTATAATGTGCCCCTTTTAAAACGATACGAGGAACTAAACAAATATGAAGAGTATGATAATTTTAGTCTTATTTAAGTTAAAAATAAATGAGATTCTACCAAGTTTCAATTTAATAAAATATTTTAGAGGCGAGAATAAGACAAAAGGGAAGAATGCATAAGCTCTCAAGAATTTACGTATTTTATTATGTCTGTAAAAATTCTTATCGCAAAGAACATACTCATTTATTTCATATCGCCCCGAGCAGATTCGGGCGAGGGAAAAAAGTAGAAAGAAAGTCGTGCTAAGCGGCGTCCTTTGGGAATAAATCAATTTACTTCGGAGAACGTTCGGACAATTCGGGAACATTGTCTAATTGTTTTTCTTTCTCTTAAGTAGAATTGCTTTATGCCGACGACTCTCGAAATAAAGAGGAGATAAAACGTAAGTAGACACTTGTCCCTTAAGTGATGAAAAACATTACTTCACACCGTTGCTAATGGGGGCTTATGGGTTGTGTGTATGCATGATAGACGGTATTGGGATATAAATGTCGAGATGTTGAATTCCTTTGACAATTACATGACCCGACTTTATTGCAGAATATGCCTCGAATTGCCGAGAACGACGTGCTGTTCGTGGTTGTAGGTAGAAACCAGAATTACTTCTCGTGGAGGCCATAATTTGAAATAGTTTCAAGCAGTAAAGCAGTCTCAGACATGCACGTTGCGATCGAAACCTCGCTCGATTAGATAAGGAAATATATATGGCCTGATGCAAAACTCTATCTTGCATGCTTAAAAATACTCTTTTTAACACTTTCCAAAGAGAAACTCAAAGTACAACATCGATTGAACCACAAATACTGCATGCTAATCGAGCAAGAGCACCAGAAATCGATAGAATGATGGCTTGAATAAAGTATGCAAAAGATTTTTAATTTAAAATTGTATGCTTAGATTACAAATAAAGATACCCTTTTAATACTAAAGTCACATATATTCCGGATACAAGCGTTGAATTTTTCGAATCAGGATATTTCTTTCTGAAAGCTTTTACTAACAAAAGCAAATATTGCTTTGGCTCTTCGTCGATTGTCATCAATTTATTATATTCCTTCATTAAGGCAACACCACGCTCAGTAATATCATTCACTATCCGCATAGAATGGACCATTTTATTTGCAGCCTTAAAATCAGAGTCATTTTTCCAAGTTTAAACATCTTTATTCAAAAACTATGATGAGATACCAAGTATCTGGAAAAATCATAAAGAGTTGCTGGTCACAAAATCTTCTATGCTTTTTTCGGTGATGTGTTCAACATCAATGCTTTTTCTTTTCGGGCAATCTCCTACACCTTCGATTCTTAGTGCATCTATCATGTTTTGCTTATCTTTAACTGAAAGCTCGTCGTCAAAAAATACAAAAGACACCAACTCTTCCGATAAGTACCATAAATGGCCCAGTATTTTTTTTTCATGGCAATTTTGGCCATTGTTTGCTTTATATTTTCAAATGATAACAGATTTTTAATAATTGTAAGTCGTTTCTTGGTGCTGAATATCCGATAGGGGATTGAAACCAGTATTTTATATATATATTACGACTGCAAAAAGACAAATATATTTCACTGTTTTCATTTCCTTTTTCGTCAGTTTAAATTGATGTTTAAATTTTAAAAAAATCAAGTAACACATAGCTTTAGCCATCCATTTAGCAAGGTGAAGACCAGCAGACGTTTTAAATGAAACTCCTTTTTCAGGAATTCCTCCCAAGTAAACGATGGAAAGTTTCAGTAACTCTTTATAGTCATCTCGAGGTTGAAAAATAAGGTCTTTGTCTGAATACATTTAACACATTCCTATCGGGTTACGTCTATACGCGTCTTTCGTGTACTATCGGTGAACGCGGAAAACTCGTCCTTGCGTCTTTAGCCATGTAATTCATTGGCAAAAAAAGGAATTTTTAAATAATAATGTTACACTTTTATAAAAGTTCCCCTGTCGAAAATTCCTATTCATATAATCCCGCCGAATATAAAGTCGAATAGTTTTATCATGTGTTTGCATGCGGGAAGAACACACAAAGCAAGATAAAGAGCTTTACGTATTAATTTTTGTATTGTAAGCGTTCCCACGGAAACCCAAACGATTTATTCGATATTTATGTAATTTATATAATATTAAATTGAAATGATTTAAATCAATATTGAATTGATCTTAAAATACAACATTTCAAGATGAATCAATATGATTTGCAAAGTGAACCATACACCTCATAAGACAAACGTGTTACGCTATAAAATTAATGATAAGGTTCGAATTTTGGACATGGCCATTAAAAACAAATAGTATGTCTGCTCTTCAAACAAATCGATTTATTTCCATACAAAAGGGCTCTTTGGAATCGTAATAACGTTAAGTTATCATCGAGCCTCAACAGTATACACACCGGCACATAATAAAATATTGCTATATAGCTTAGCCCTTTGCAAGCAGCCAGCTATATGGGAGTGTTGATCCACTAAGAGATGTGACACGCGCTCACAAAATAAGGCTTTATCCTTTGCAAGATAAGATCAGTTCCGCCGGATTGAACCTTCTGTGATTGCTTTCATGATATCAATGGAAAAGCCCTCGAAAAAATGAAAAAAGTAATTCTGCCTTTCCATCTTTTGCAATATATATCGATCATGGGGAAAAATAATGTTTTTCGGGTAACATGCTTTGTCGCGAGGGTAAAGCAGGAAGCTTTAATCCAATTCGAATAGGTATATATTTGGATTCTGCCATTTGGATGTCTTTTGCAGACATTGATATATGGAAATTAAGTTTAGAAATCGTTTTATATCGTAGAATATAACTTCGTCATTGTATCAAGAGTACGCTAATATTAAGGTAAAATTGATAATAAATAAATGTCGCTATTTATAAATGTACAAATTTAATTAATTATTTAAGAACACGTGTATTTATGCTTGTATTATCTTCATACAAAGTGTGGCTATGAAATAATACACATTGTTTAAATATATTTTTATGGGCCTTAAAAATTATCATATTGATACTGATAGTGAAAAAGTCTATCAATGATTATTTTTTGGTAATTTTAAAAATACTTCAGTATGATAATAAAATTTAATGACATTATACTCAATACTTTTTTAATTTTTAAATATTTATCTTTGTATCAGCTTCATATAAATTATGGCATGATGTAATATACTACCCTTTCGTATATTTACACATCGCTGCATACTGTTGTACTTTGCTTTTCAACAGCTATCTTCATTTTTATTTACTTAGCTTCAGGGAAAAGAAAAAATGCATGGAGCATTGATAATTAGGTTGGATCTTCAAGTCATTGTGATACGCTTCATCAACAAAAAATTGTTTTGTTAAAGTCGTAAAGTAGGGCTTTATCATGACAAGAGATGAGCTTAATTTTCTACAACTTAAGGCTTTCTCTTCTGACGATTTTTAATATAGCTTATAGAATCTATTCTATAATGGAATCTGCGTTTTAAATTCAATATTACCATCTTAATAAAATAGTCAATATGATCCCGAACTGTGCAAAGAGTTTCATTTGAAAATAGTCTATACCCATTTTATTCAATGTTTTCAAAAGCAAGCCCTAAGAAAAATACATTCAAATAATGCGAGATAATAAGTTGGAACAAAAAGCGATTAAAAATATAATCGTTGTCTATTCTTGAAGCAATATAACATCAGTCTCACAATTCAATAGCCATATTTCACAATTATGCTCCAAACTTTGGTAATGGCATCAAATCTACATTCTGTAAATGGTTTAAGATTAAATTATGTAATATTTGACTGCAATTATGCTGGGTTAGGTTTTAAAATCCGATCTGACAAACACATTAAATACCCCAAATGAGTATTTATGCTAAAATAATGGATATTTTTGTACTCAGTGAAAAGTATAATAATTAATAACTCCATTTTCCCGAAATCACTAATCCTCCCATGATTAAGGCAAAAGCTCAGCTTAAGACTTATGCGAGCTTTTACCCACGCCCTAAATGGACTTCATAAAGCCAGAAAAAGCACGCCATCCTACTTTACACCAATATGAGTACAATTAATTGCATATAAATGCCTTAATTATTTATCACCCCTTAATATCTTGATAAATTTGAAAGACACCGTTTCAAATTTACATACGCCGCCCCTCCGAAATTGTGCTGACCCAAAAAAAAAAAAAATCTGACGTTGTCAACATGACAGCTTTATCAGGTGGTGCTTTTTACTTTCGTCCTACGACCAAACCCTGATATTTTAATTCGCGTCGATAATGAAAGAGATTTCATTACGATAAGGGTTGATTGAAACGTCACTCAGTATTTCTGTCACGCCCAATCCATTTTTTGGGAAAATTCGACGATGATCCTAATAATATGAAAATGCAGTGCCATCAGTAATGAATCTATTAATGTGGAAATCGGGTCGAGTGAAAACTCCAATCGTTGCCTTAATTAAGTACGCAATCTCATTACATCTAGGGTCTGACAATTTAAATACGGCCATTGCGGATGAAGTTATTCGACCTTTTCAAATAGCGGTCGGATTTGTGTGATAAAAATGATGATTAAATATTATCAAATTATATATATCAAACTGACTTTCATTGAAATATAAAGATATTATACATTAAAACACAAGGGTTTTTTTTTAATAAATAGGAGCATTTTACATTTCAAAATTTTACAATTAAAATTCTAAAATTAATCATTATATACGTTACATAAATGTGTAATATAATAATATTGAATCAGGCTGGAGCTTTTTTTTCGAAAGAGATTTGAGTTTCAAAAATAGTCGATAGCTTTTAAATCCATATAAAAATGGTTTTTAAAATCGAAATTTAATTTTGGATTTGTAGAAATCTTTTAATAAAAGTTCGTCAATTCAAGTGTTACCAGCTCAAAATTTTGAGATTTGATCTCAACGTAACAATTTTGTGAGTTTAATAATATGTTTTTAAACCAGTAGTTCTCAACCTTTTTGAAGTCAAGGTGCACTTTTGATCATGGGAAAAAGTGGCGGTGCACCAGAATTACGAAATCGAAAATTAACAAATTGAAATTTACGTAATCGATCAAAAATCAATTAATGTGATACCTGAGATTGTTGACTTTTGCAGATATCAGAACATATATTTGATATAGCTACCTTCGATTCTTCGTCTATATTCGTAAGTCTTTCTCGTTTTTTAGTTTTCATATTAGTTATTATTGAGAAACCAATCTCACACAAATATGATGTCGAAATATTTGAAGTGCCTTCGTGTGAAGAGCTAGATATTCCTCTTGGACAGAAATCCAAAAGTCCTCCATGGTTATTTCGGAAAATTTAATTTTTAGAGTACGATCAGTCAACAATGAGATTAATTCTTCTTTTTCGGCGTATGAAAATTCACAATATGATGTATCAATCGTAGCAAATGGATTTCGTATTCAGTCATAATTTTCTATATATAAGGAGGGAAACATATCCACATTTTTTCTATTATTCGATTTGTCCAAAGAGTTATTTCTATCCGAAATTCTGTCATTTTGTCAATCGATGTCAAAAAAATTACGTTTTTTCTTTGAATGCTTGTGTTAACTTTATTTAAGTAATTAAAAATATCTGCTAAATATGCCACTTTAGCACACCAATCATTATTCTGAAGACGTTTTACAAAATCATCCATGCCTTCATTTCGAAAAAAGATTAACAATTCATTCTTAATTTCTATGAATCAATATAAAACTTTACCCCTAGATAACCATCTGACTTCAGTGTGAAAAAGCTAACATTCGTACTTAGCTTCCATAGAAATGCAAAGATATTTAAACCATATTTACAACTCAATCTAGTACAGGTTTTAGTGCTGCTGGTGATGATTTCGAACCTAAAGATTCTCTTTGAAAAAAACAGTGCGTAATTATAGTATTAGGGTTACCATTGAAGGAATACAAATTATTAATTCCTACATATAACTCCCATGATATTTTAAATTGTTCTAAATATGAAGAAATAGAATCAAAAATATGGTCTCCTGTCGTATGCTCGGTAAGTTCTTTTCGGCATAGATATTGATTAACCATATCGTTGATTTTCATAATTTCCCCAATGATTTTTTCCATTTTCATTATTTTGCAGAATTTTTCGTTTTTGCCATTTTTTTCGCGGTGCACCGGTTGAGAACCACTGTTTTAAACAGTCGTTTTTTTGAAACAGCTTGAAAAAATATAAACGTTAAAATATAAGTTTATAGCTGAAATTATGATCGAACCAGATCTTTCTTTCTCAATGGTCACTCATTGATCTCAGCTGTTAGTGGACTTTCTTTGATACGTTTATTTAGTATAAAATTTTTAACAAATATGTATAGTTTATTGTAAATAGTTTCCCATCCTATATTAAATGTTCTGATGGGATTATGTGATGGAAGATAATATTCTTCGGATATCGTTTTTCATTCAAATTTTCATATTTTTATTATTCCTCCTCTTCCAAATTCCTCTCTCATGCTAATTAACCATAATGTACATCATAAAAACATGCATCTATTTAGCATTCACGTAAGGTTGCTGCAAAAGCATCTCATTAGTTCGTATATTGGAAATTCAGCCATGAAGTCTTCTCGTTATCTTGAATAACATTATCATAATTTTATGTTCTTGAGGTTAAACTTTTTTAAGCTTGAGTATTTGTTTTAACTTTTGATATATTCCTCATATTTAGAAGAAATTGGTATTCTCAAATTATTATTGGTCCATCATAAACAATTTTTCAGGTTTTTAAACCCAGGTTTTTTTATCTTTGATCTTCAAGATTTGATTTATCTATGCAGTGTAGAATAACCACTTTACCAATAGCAAGCCTATATTATTATACATTACACAACATACAGAGCTTCATATTTTATCTAAAAAAAATCCATTAACAAATAAAAAAAATTAAAATAAACAATGCATAATATCTATGTCTCACACATTTTTTTACTCATTGGAAAGATTTATTTCACTTATAATTGCAATATTGCATGATATATAATACTTATGTGGTAGGTTTTTATTTATTTAAATTGCGTTTACAGAGAAGCAGCCTTCAACGGGGGTATATAAAAGTTTGAGCTTTCACTAAAGAAAAATTATGAAAACATTAAACAGATAATTGCAACGGCATTTAACTTAAGAAAATGAGCATGCTGGAACTGACGTTAGAACTGCATCTTGGCACTAATCAAATTTCTAAAGAAACTTCTAATGAGTTATGTTCCAAAGGGAATTTTCTTCAATTCGCCTCTTGCATAACAAAAATCCTGAAATTAATGTCTTTTTTGCTGTAAAGAGAACAGCGTTTGTCAAATGCAGATTTGTAGCGAAATTCTTTAGTTATAAGAAGTAAGGGAGACAGCTCTTTCAGCGAGGAAACTTTATTAAATTGCTAAAATTTCCATGAGCAAAATAATTTCATGCTATATATTTATTTCGGAAAAGTAAATTTATGCAATTAGTCGCGTAATGTATATTATACGAGAAGAATAAATTGTATAAATAAGACTGTATCTTAATTACATTACGTGTAAGATTCATTATCATAAGAGATTAATTCAAGATTGATGAAAAAATTATATTGAAGCAATAAGATGGAAGTGATTTAATCTTGCGAGCATATTTTCATACATTATGTGATTATACAAATCTACAGGACCTTAAGTTATTAAGATAAAATAATTCATGGATATAGATAAAAAAATATATATATTAATACATCATAATATAGATAAAATAATGCTATTTCTAAATCCAATATCCTTTAATAATACATTTTTTTAAAATATTTTACGAACGATCTCTCCAGATTTTTTAAAGCAAACTCATGAGCTTTGTTATAGGATTTATTACTTAAATTACTTTTTAGCTTTTGGTATCGTTTATGATATATTTTTAACGAAAATATTGTCATGGCATTACTTGATTAATAATCATATTGTGTTATTTAGGGAAGGCATGGATCAAGAACAATATGGAAGATAATTAGGTCTTTAGATATCAATTTAATGATATACTTTTGATTAATACACATTTAATTAATATTAAATAATTTATCAGATAATATCATTTAGAAGATTTTAAACTTTAATTTTAAATCAAATATAATAAATGCCACTTATGTTAATTTATGAAAGGCCTATTGTCTACTGTTTTGACAGTCTACTAATTTTCAAAGGACTTTTGTTCCTAAAATTTAGTTACCAAGCGTACTTTCTATGGATAAAAACTTGATTTTGACTTTTCAATGGTAAATCTTCGTCAGGCATGAATACTATATTTTATATTAGTCTTCTGTAACGTAAATTCTAATAGAAAATCTTTATCGCCACAAAAATATTTTATTGGTTTGAGGAGGAAAAGGGAACCGGTGTTCCAATATATTAACTTCATTTTGAATTCAAAATCTTACTAATCTATGGTATGCCTCATTTTTCCAGAAGTTGTTCCCTATATGACGCTATGTGTGCCTTCAATAAATTATTTCCCCCATATTCATCTAAATCAGGGGTGGCCAACCCGCGGCCCGCGGGCCGCATGAACATTTTGAACATTTTTTCTGCCCACGAGATTCATGACACTTTTAGAAAATATATTTATTTTATAATGGCTAAAGAAATCGCAATTGGAAAGTATTTACGCTCAGCACTTTCCATTGTTGAAAGAATTTAAGAAATCAAAATGTAACAATTACATCAAATATTCAATAGAAACAATAAAACTTACAGCTGCTGAAAGCCAATTCAGTAATTTACAGGTAGACAAACACAACAGTTTTTTTGAAATATGTTCATCTCCTGTTCATGTTGAATTCGAATCGACTCCAGAATATCTCCAAATAGAACTGGTTGACCACCACCCAAAAATAAACCCAAATACCCAAACTGAGATCGATTTGCAAAAGCAGTGGAGAAAAAAATATCGCACTAGTAAAATATTTTTTAATTATTTTATTTATATTTATGTATTTCTTATATTTAATTTTTAGTGTTATATATTTCTTTACAGTGTACGTTGAGCAGGCCCGTAACAAGGGGGTGGCAAAGCAGGCGCCCGCCACGGACGCAACTGGACTTGGGGCGCAAAACACAGTACCAATGAACCAATACTGGTTGACTGACCATTTTTGTAATATATTAGTTCACAATAAAATAAAGACAAAAATATTTTTGACCGTTTGTAAAATTTAAACAACGCATCTGATCAGTCTTCTTCGCACAACTTCGTTTTGTAATGAGACATTTTGTAGGCATGTTCGAGTATGGCATCTGATCGCGAAGTGCTCATTCGTCATGTCAGTGGTCCGAAAAGTGGACCGGTTGGACACACAGACCTTATAGCCACTCCGTCCTCTTTCAGGACTTTTTGCAACATTTTCTATGATCGATACGATAACGGATGATCGCTCAGTGGCTAACTTTTTTAAATTTGGGGGGGGGGGCGCAAGTTACGGCTATGACGTCGATATTATCTATGTTTACGTTTAAGAATAATAGTAAACCCAATTAAAACAACTCATTATGTTTCAATTTTACTCCAAAAAAATGTCTATAGAATACCTAAATCTAATATGGGGATATATAATTTTACATGCGGCCCGCGGAGTTATGATGCATTGCCAAAGTGGCCCGCAAGATCATTTGGGTTGGCCACCCCTGATCTAAATAATAGTTTCCAAATTATTTGTCGTCATATACAGGGTATTTGGCACGTGGATTGACAATTTCTTTTTGGGGTTAAAGGTTTATTTGTTACGTTTTGTTGGGTTGTCGAAATACAATTTTTTTCAACATTTTAAAAAAATACCCAAAATTTCACTTTTAAATCATCATATTTTTTATCTGTGATCGTAATAGCATGAAATAATTGTTTTTGTATATTGTAATTTATTTTTGATTTTTAATAAAATATTATTTTATACAATTGGTTTAAAGAAAATTAATTCTAAGCTTCCAAAGTCTTGAACACAGGGCTGTAGGTGCGATACAAAAAAAGAAATCCGACGTTTACTACAGCAACGCTGGTTCTCGACAGCGCGTCTAAAGAGGCCATTGACCAAAAATATGTACGCTTTCGTTTTCATGTGGTACTAAATGTCCATTTATGCTTTTTTTTATTGACATTTGTATATTCATCAATGAAGCATTAAAAAAGTATTTTAATTATAAGTAATTTAATATATAATTCAGCTGATGCAAATTGTCGACAAACGCCGCCATCTATTAGCGATCCTTTAATTATATCAGCGCCGAAAATTTAATTAAATTTGTTTTCATTATGTTTGGCGCATTTTCACTCATCATGCGCCTATTTCTAAATATATACAACCAAAAATTACATTTTAATGTTTTTGGGCGATCGCCAATTGCAATGTGAGCACGTGCTAGTCCGTACGTACTGGACATTAGCACATATTGCGGAAATGTGTTGTTATTAATTATATTATCAGAACCGATGTTTATTCGGGTCCAAAATGTCCTTTTTAGGATAACTACGATATTGGAAATGATATTATGTAGGGGGGAAATTAAGCTAGGAAATGAGATTGCAGCAGCCGGGCTGAAAAAAATTTCATCTGAAAAATTGCAATTTCAGTAATCGGTTATTAAGCTTTGATTAAATAGCCTATGGGAGTGAAAAATATTTTATCGCGGTTCCTGCGTGATTTTTGTATAATTTCGTCGGAGGCCATGCATATTTTTGTGGGTCTCCAAGGAAGCATAATTCATCATTATAAATGTGTGTTATGTATTTTCTCTTCAGGATTTTTAATTTGCAACACGGAAAGTTTCATTGTAAAGAGTCGTATATTTTAAATATTTTCAGTCAGTATATCGTGCTTGATGTACTTCATAAGGGTAAATTTTCGTAGTATTTAAAAACACCTTGATTGTGGTTGTAAAATAAATATCTCTATCAAATAAGATACAAAAAAACTTTATTTACAAACAGGTTGAATTGCTACATAAAATATGAATGAAATGATATATTTTTACACGAGTATATCAAATGTCTTTGACTTTTTGTTTTATCATTACAAATAGGGGTTGAAGGGATGGGTCGATCCCTGCGTAGTATGAAAAGCACGTGAAAGTACACATTCGAAGCCATTCCCAATCAATCATTCAAGCATTTCGCGAAAATTTGGGCGAAAATCTGATCCTATCCACCATATGTGCGTACTTATATTGAGAAAAAATGTCCTCAGATAGCAAAGTCGGATCATTTTGTTAGGGCTTCAAAGAAAAATCCAGACTCAGAGACCGGCCTAAAATATTCATGAGTTTTCCGGGAAACGGTCAGAAAATGGTGCCCACCTGTCGACCCTCCACGAATATATTGAAATCATTTATAAAAAGGTTAAAACAACCACTGTCCTCTCCAAAGCCTTATTATAATTCAAATCTGCGCAAAACATCCACATAAGCCCCAAACAAAATTATCTGTTGCGGGCGAATTCGACCCCGGGCATAAATAATAACGTAATAATTAATTTTTATATGAAAGCTAGCCATAACACTCCCAAAACGAAAATAAGTTTACTTAAAACCACTATTTTTGCAGACTTCAGCTCTAGTTGAAAAAATATTTCAAAGAAAGCAAACTGGTAATATTTACATTTTAGTATTTAATATATTTTATAACGAATGAGAGCTGATATCATACATTCCCATGTGTTTAAGCTGGCTATAACATTTGCCCGACGAGCGCAAGCTATTTTATATTATGTAAATATGTAAGTTGGAAGTAAGACTGCGAATTATATATATTTTTAAAATGAATTTGCTTATTTAAAGGCTCACTAAACGATATCAAGAATTTAAATACTTGAGTATAATAAATTGTATTGAAATCATCTTCAGAATATAACTAAATTACCATCGACGCGACTGAAGTTCAAAAATTGATTGATAGTGTTTTTTGTGGGGACGAGTGATAAATTTTGACCGTTGCAATTAATTTCAAGAAGTACAAGATTAAAAAAATGGCAAAATTTTTCGGACTTTCCCGAGATCAAATTTCAGGCGTTGAAGCCATTAAGTCACAACGGGAGGTCATGGATATGTAACTTTTTAAAAGCTAGTGCGTCCACTCTAACATCTGCCACCGCCCGCATCAACTATCCACGCATAAATAATTTCAAGCGTAGCATCGATATACATATGTTATGTCAATGTAAACATTTAAATGACGTGCCATTTAATTTATATCGCCCTTTGTTTTGCATTCGCACAAAGAAAAAAAATATGTCCGTCTAGCTTTTTCCAAAAATAAAGCAATATCAAAATTGTCTTTCGGGATATTCATCACATTTAATAATACAGAATAAACAATTGCTTTTATGAATCCACTTCCAGGAATTTTTTTCGGTGTGAAGTACGGTGTTATAATAATAAATTGGATAGGGATGATCAAAACAGAGTGGCGGAATTTTTAATTCAGAATATTCTTTCGACTCGCAATAATGTCCTCATTTTTTGAGGGAAAGAAAAATTCGCAAACAAGTTGGATTTTATTTATCTCAATTACGTTTTTATGGCGGCTTTGTTTTCTGTTTTCCAGTATATAAACACGTTTGCGATGTAGTAAAATTTGACTTGTGATGAGGCACATTTTCTTTGTAATGTTTTTCGTACAATCATCGCACCTTTCGTTTGATAATCATCACAAATTTGCTGAAGCGATCGGAGTAATATTGATATTTATGACGTCTGCAAAATACATCAAGCATCTCTATAAACTACTCTTGTGCGGTAGAGGCGAAATATTTTGATTTCAGGGAAAAAATCATTTTAATTGCTATTTGTTAAAAAAAAAATATTTTTTTGGCCCTTTTCTTGGCTTGGTACTTTGTTCTTCTTTTCATGATATTGGCAATTTATTTGCTTTCTTCCGTTCTTTATGGAATCGCATTGTGTCTGTACTTGTATATCTTTCTCCTTTTGATTTTTGTCAGCAGCTCTCTTAAGTACGTCTGTGTTAGTGATCATTTCAGTCCAGGGTATACGAAGCATTCTTCTGTGTATCCACATTTCGAATGCTTCTAACCGATTCATCTTTCAGATTCCATGTTTCACAGCCATACAGAAGAGCTTACCATATGTAGCATTTGACCATTCTTTATCGGAGTTTGAGGTTCATATTGTTCATATCACAGAAGATCATTTTATAAAAATGCAGCACGTGTAACTTCTATTCGGTACCTTACTTCTATATTTGGGTCGAGGGTCTTTGTTAGGATGCTGTCAAGGTATTTGAATTGATCAACCATTTCGACATCCACTCCATTTAGCTGCAAAGATGCTCCAGAATAATCAAGTCTCCCAAATGTCATCCATTTGGTTTAAGAGACGTTGATTGTCAAACCTAATCCTTCTCCGGCAACATTAATAAAATCTAGGAAGTTTTTAAGATCATATAAACTTTCAGCTAATATGACTGTGTCGTCAGCATTTCTGATGTTATTTATTATGACTCCATTAATCTTTACTCCCAAATTCGAATTTTCCAGAGTCTTTTGGAAAACTTTATTGGAATACAAGTTAAATAATAGGGGTGACAAAATACAACCTTGTTGGATTCCTCTTTCTATAGCCATAGCTTTTGTATTTCCATTTCCATGTCTGATCTCTGCCATTTGATATCAATAAAGGTTTTTAATAAAGTTCTGGTATTTAGAGTCAATATTGCATTCTCTGAGCATCTCCATTAATGTCATGTGCTTTACCCTATCAAATGCTTTTTCGTAATCTATAAAGCATGCAAACACAGCTTTGCGTTGGTCCCGACACTTCTGAAGTAAAACATTGATTGCTAGCAATGCTTCTCTGGTTCCGAAAGCATTTCGGAAATCGAATTGCGTATCATCCAGATCATTTTCGCAATTGTTTCTTATTCTGGCATGTATAATTTTAAGAAACAATTTTAGAACGTGACTCATTAAGCTTATCATGTGATAGTCATTGCAGCTAATTGAGTGTTGCTTCTTAGGTAAAGTGATAAATGTCGATTTCAACCAATCTTGGGGTATAATCCCTGTGTCATAAATCTTAATAAACAGACCTTAAAAGGAGGTTAATATTTTCTTCGCTAATTAATTTTAATACTTCTACTGAGATTTCATCCGGACCACATGACTTTCTGTCGGCCGAAGTTGCAATGGCATGGAAAATTTTAGACGATATGATTTGTCATCCAATCTTTCTTTTTATCACTATGGTGAATATATAATAGGGTAATAATATATTTTTTAAATTTTGTTAATACTTAATAAACGTTTGAAAAAAAAATCGGCAATTATTTATTACTCAACCTTATAACTAGCGTTGTCAGAATTTATATTAATAACTCAATATTAACTTTTTCAATTAAAATTTCCAGAATACTTTGGGATGTTGATTCAGGCAATGAAGCTGGGAGATCATGCTGGGAATTCGCCGAATCCATTAGACAGATCATGTAGCGTAGATGCCGAGATATAGAGTCGAGTATAGATCTCGTTTATACTGAGGTATTCAAGTAGATAAAGAACGTAAGCAATTGGAGAAAAAAAGGCTCATAGTACACGGAAATGGGAGCCCAGAACAAATCTAGATCAAGATGAACGATTATACATGTAATTAGTAAGATGAACTCGAATTCTTTTAATAAAAGTCCAAGAGCCAACCATACTTATACCATCTTAATGGTGAGATGACTTGATTACTTGAATAATAAATTGATGAAGTATTTTAATTAAAATCATTGAAATGGGGTCTCTTGAATGTGTGATCATTTAATGGAAACGACCAAATTATTTTTCGAAAAAATGGTTGCAAACGAGTCGCCATGGCATTGATAAGGACGGGGCATTGTTTTTTTTTGCGGTCGTCGGCATGTATTTCGAGGCGAAATGAAAAATTCACAATAAAAAGCACCATTTTCAAAGGGAGCCATTGAAGATGGCCCTCTCCACATCAATATTTCTTTTGTGCACAATTCTGCTTATTGTTTTGTTTCAATATTCCCTTTTTAAAGATCGCAACGTACGTCATTACCATTAATTTTTCATCGTTTTTTTGTCGATCCTCCTTCGCTTTGCTGTCGAGTCTGCGCATAAATATGTATTCCCCAACAAAAGATACGTTCACTTTGTAAATGTAAAATGTAATCTTTGTTGTTTTTCTTTCGCCCTCAAGACATTTTGCTACGCTAACGTTTTCCGCTGAAAAGTTTCCCCGGTTAATATATTATTATTTTCCATACATTTTTTTGTGTTGTGTGCGATCTAAAACGTTTACCGGAGAAAAGAAGGCCTGCCGACTCGTAACCAATTTAATTTTACAAGATTTCGCCTGCGCTCAAATTGTATTTGTGCGAATTTTAATTTGGACTTGTACGATAAAATTATCCCTCGAATTTTAAAATAGCAAAACGCGTCAGCGCTATGAATGATATTGAATCTGAAAATGCTGCGGTTTGTACATCTAAGAATAACTTTATTTCAGAGACTTTATATGAATCACGCCATCTCAGACGGATGAGGCTATTGTGACTCATCTTCGGATGGGGGTGGAAAATTCTGTATTACTTAGTTTGGGGTGAGTCAGAGCCCCTTGTGCATTTCGTGTATATATTGCAGCATTCAAATTGCATTGCTCGTAGCCGAGAGATGTTTATCAAGACCTCGATTCAGGGATATAACAATATATTGCTCGCTTTATCTTAATGCAAAACGCAACGCTCGAAGGCTTCGACGTGTTGCAGGTATGTTCAAATTGTTAAATATTAGGCCACGGTTGATATTCCTTAAAATTGTTTCTTTGAAACGCAGTGGTAATTATGAAATTGCGAAAACAAATTATTATGATTCTGAAACTGTTATTTTTGCAGGAACAAAGTTGGAACTGAACCAAATCGAAAACATCGATTTTATCGGCTTGGTACGTCTTACGCGAAAAAGGTTGATATGTGACTTTCACCGTATTTCTACAAAGTTTATTTTATTATATTATACTAATAATATTATAATTTTAATATTGCTCTATGATTATCCTATTAATTGTCTTGTTAAATCAATAATTCAGAAAATATTACTATTATCCCAAATTCCAGCTTGTAATATTTCTTGGAACGGAAACAGTAATCAAATCGAATCAAGTTAACATTTGCTCTTTCTGACTATTTCGATTCATCGACCATAACAGATGCCACTTTCATGATATAATTATTAAAATACAAACTTTAAATGTTTCTTTATAAGATGAAGTAAATAATTAAACTAATATCTCCTATACTATTTGTGTTATTCATTATTAAAATAAGGTAGTTTTCTTGCCGAGCCCGAAATATCTTTGATAAGTCATTGAATATCCGGGAATCTGGAATTTACTAAGTTATAACGCGTAGTTATAGCACTGTGAACTAGAGCAAGGGTGGCCAACCCGCGGCCCGCCTTGAATATTTTTCCAGCCCGCAAGATTTATTACAATTTTACAAAATATCTTTTTTCACTTCAAAAAAATATCTTTAGTGTATCTAAATCTAAAATGGGAATATATAATTTTATATGCGGCCCACGGAGCTATGATGCATTTCCAAGGTGGCCCGCAAGATCATTTGGGTTGGCCACCCCTGAACTAGAGTCAGGTCAGGTTGGAGCGCTTGGAGTTGAGCAACCTTTCTTTCACAATACATTTGTTTAATTCTTTTCTATCTTCAGTTTTATTATAGAAGATATATAAGTTTAGCTTGATAGTTTGTCGTGAGTGGTTGAGTTTTCAAAGCAAAAATGTCAAAATATTTTAATAAAGAAACGAAAGGCAGAAAAATTCGTGGAATTTAAAAACAAAGACATTATCTTGGGAACCCAACTGGAGTCAAAAGCTGGTGCAAATGGTAAAAAACCATTGCTTTAAAAAATATCCATAGCTTGAAGACCTTACTCCATTTTTTGGCCAAGAGATAAAACAGCATTTCTTATTAATTTATAAAGATTTGTTCATGGATGAATTACTTCAAAGATGCTTGGGTGGCCATACCCAAAATGCTAATAAATGTTTTAACTTGACGGTTTGGCGACTAGCTCTAAAGCACCTGCATTCTGATGTAAAAATCATTGAAATATTAACATACATTGCTGCTAGGATATTTAATAGCCACTACAGCTTCATTTTAAAGATGATGAATACATAAAATATAATTATTAGCACCTACTGTAAAGTCTTTGCTGAAAATACCAATGAAGCGCGGGTAGCGAGGTAGAACCATAAGAGTCTTTCTGAGACAAACATAGATCGTATAGCCCGAAAACAATAGTTAGTCGAAGATAATCAACTTTTTGAGAAACCTGAAGATCTATTATATGTACCTGGTATCATTAGTTGATCGGTAAGTCACTAAAATTGATAGTTTTATCGCATTGAAACGAGATTATCTCGAAGCTGCATTTTCAAAATGTTTCAAAATAAAGTTTTAAGGTTTTCGCGTAAATAAATGTTTTTTTTTGGGTAAAATTTATCAAGAAAATGGTAAAAAATATTAAAAATCTACTATTTTTTTAATTTGTTATAGCTTGGTTGCCTCCCTTAATCAAAATGTTGAAACAATTAGTTAGATGTGAGATTTGAGATTCTTGAAAAGATTTGACTTATCATACTTTTTGCTATGTAAAGCCTTCCTGGCACTGCTATTTTCATAAATATATTGCAGTACCAAATTATTAATCAAAATATCTTTTATCACATTTTAAAAGCAAATTTAGTTTAAAAATCTACGCTAATTTAAATCCATGAGCTTTTACATAAATTAGCTCCCCAAATGTTACTTTTTAACATAACAAAAAAGAGTCTTTGTAGCAGACAAAAAATATACATTATACATGATGAACTAAGTAGAGTATAAAATAATTCAAGAAATCCAACGAGATTTTTAACAACCTTATTTATATTTAAATTTAACGCTTTCATTGCCACAGACTATAAACAAAATCTTTTTTCTCGCAGTCGTGAATTTCATAACTCTGATTCATAGTAATGGCATGGAATTCGCAATGAGATGGCTTAACCGTATGGCTAAAGATGCATAAATATTAATTATTGCGAAATAAATGCGGTGACTCATTTCGCATAAATTTATAGAAGTGCTCTTCGAGACCAACTTTGAATATTTTATGGTACTTGTTCAACATATACATCAAAATGAGCTTTGTGATTGACGCCATTCACTAAATAATATGTGTTTCGATTGTCAATTGAATGGAGAGGCGTACTGTAAGCTATTTTACGGAGGGACAAAACCACGTCCATTTTAATCAACCCCTATGTGCACAGAGATATACTGAGGAAAAATCATCCCTTATAATTCAGCGCGGTTGTTTAACTCAAGCGATAAATGTACACGTGTAAATATGCTTTAATTTATTCGTATGTTAATTCAGCGGTTGACCAAGTAGCTTTGTTGCGTAAGTTTCACTTTTATCTCGAGGCATAAATCTAAATCATAAGAACCGGTTCTTTTGATGCGGTGGTGAGCTTTGGAGGCAAATCCCTATTACTTTATTAGTTGCTATAAAATGCAAATGCATCAATAAAATGACAAACCCGATAAGAAGCCAGCATTGCCAAATTGCTCCACAAACGAACCCGGTCGTAAAATTTACTCAACATACATATTTAATTAGAGCCAATGCCGAAGTTTACATCTATTTCCATTTAATTAATCGATTTGAATAATTCTAAAATGCTTGTTATTCAGTAGACATTTTGACTCTACTAAAGGTCTATAAATTATTTCGACGTACCTTCAAATTACCGAATCACTTTGAAGCCATATTTTCCTTTTACTTGTTGAACTCTAGAAGCAATTTCGGATGAATTTCCATACTGAGCAACTTAATATCCACTGTAAAAAGGTTAAATTCAGGGATGAATCGACGATTGGGACCAATTTGACGCTTCCAAGAATCCTTATTATATATATATGTTACATATAAGAGGGCTGTTCCATAATTTTTCTATCTAAATAGGAAGGCACAATTATTAAAAATAAATATTATATTTTTTACTATAGCTTTCCGAGAACACTTTTAAATTACTTTACTTCTCTTTTATTAACTGTAATCCCTGTACAAAAATGAGTTATTGTTGCACTATATTATGGTTGATTTGATTGTTAAAGTTCAAATGCCAGGCCCAATTTTGACTGATTTGCACGCCTTTTTAGTTTTTTTTCGGAAAATCGGATCCTAATTTATCAACAGAACTCTCAATATGAGAGTCATCTTCAATGAACTATCTACCTCATTCAAGCTTGATCTAATTTAGTACGATCCTGATTGAAGATTAGCACTAAATGTATATCTTAAAAGGATTGCAGGATAAATATTTGAATCTATTATCTAACAATTTAATATCACATATACATGTTGATTAAAACATCGTTATAAATCCCTTCTGAAGATTAAATGGGATATAAATTGAAAATATGCGAACCTTAAATTTGAAGTAACTCAAAGCTTTCCTTGCCATATGTTATAAGCTTTTGAGTGAAGAAAAAAGCTTTGTTGCAGTATTTCGTGCATTCGTCTGGATTATTTTGTCAATATTCCTGAAAACGAGGCCAGGTAAACTATCGAAGCTGTCCAGAGCACGGGACTTTGATGGATTACCAGGAAATGCGAGAACGAACCGGAAAACCCTACATTGAAGTATACACAATTTAGAGGAACGGGTATATAAAAATACTCTTGCCAAGAAATGTGACTATTTTATTTGCGATTCCTTGGATATTGAATAAATAATGTTGCCGAAATATATGCTAGACTACACATTTCATATGAATAAATCATACAAAGAGAATTTATTACGACTTTCTGAATGGTCAAACTTATGATCGCACCCAAATGTCTTTATTTGATTGATTCGGATGATTATGTAATTGGCTTGTATCCAATGATATAAGGGAATATTCAATAGAACTAATTGTAAATAGGCGCACATCGCCCCTAATTCTGAGATGCATCATAAAGATGAGCATTGAATCATGTAAATTAAAGCATACCCAACCAACAAATCCGTTTATATGACTCTCAATATAGGCGAAACATAATATTGAATTTAGTTTTAATTTTTGCATTGCGATTATGTTTGACTTTATTTTGCATATGAAATAATAACAGTTTGCATTATTCAGCGATATTCATCAATACAAACTGGCACTATTATAAGGCTTGGTATAAACCGTCATAATTGTTTTTCAATTTGAATACTTAATTGTATGTAAAATAAATGCATCCAATTCACAAATTATAACAAATTACAGAGATTCAACCCAACCGCCAATTTTAAAGTCTAATGGTTACTGTTGGATGGATTAAGTTGGAGCTCGCCAAGAAAGTGTCCACAATTAGTCAACAGCGGAGGCGCAATTATTCATCAGAACGATATAATGATGGTACAACTTTCAGATGAGGATTTAGCGTTCAAAATTTAGCATCCCAAGATTGGCATAATTTATCTTATAATTATGTATCTTTATGCAAAATAATTGCAACGCTATAATCCGGTCAATGTGGATTCGCTTAATATGGAAATTATTATGAATAATCTAACAAAAATCTACAGTTAAAATTGTAATAAAAAAGCCATCGAAGAAGGCTGTGGGAAATATTTTAAAAAGGAAAGTCAAAAATTCGTTGGAAATTTTCCAATTTATTATTCGTACCTTATAGCGACCTTTTTTTTAAATTTTGCATAAATATTTACTTTTTTATTGTCCTAATTTTTTTCTTTTTTAGTTGCAACTAGTTAACTGCAACGACGAATAATTTGCGCTTCATCTCTTGTTTCTTCTCTCTTTTAATTCAACTGCATTTCCATTCACGATCTTTCTTTCAATTTGACTTTCTCACTTGTTGGAATGTTGGATTGTCAAGCTTTGCCATTAAATACAACTGCTTGTTAAGATAAATTTTATTTCTTCCGTAACAAAATGTATTTTAAAGTATCTATGACTGTTATTGTTATAAATGGTCTAAAAATCATCAACTTACATATTCTGATATACTTAGTTTTATTTGTAATAATTGATATTTTTTGCTTTATTATATCCTCATGAATTGGCATTTTTTTTCACAAACACATCATTGGTAAAACGGAGCGCCAATTGTGGTGTACGTAAAATTCGACTGATTTCTTTCATTAACAAGCCCTAGGAAAGTAATCAAAACTTTACTTCAATCTACTTTTTATTGAGTTGGAAACTATGAAACGGGCGTTGAATAAAAATAAGAAACATAAAAGCCTATTTTTCACATTTTTTATTATATTCAACTTCCATTGCCATCTACGACTTTTTGCCAACAATTGAACAAATCATAAATGCCTCTTTTTTTCAAAAAAAACTTCATTTTTAGAATTAATAAACAATTTAAAGTCTTTTATAATATCATTTTGGTTTTTGTATTTTTTTCTAAAACTTAAAAATAATTCATAATTATGAAAAAGGTAATAATCGATCGGTGAAATTGTGGTGAATATGTGCTAAAATTTAATATTGTAGAGAAGTTAATTTGTTAAGAGTGATTAACCTGTATGGGAGTACTTACGGAAATATCCGTTTTGACCTTCACTATTCAGAAAGAGCACTCTTGTGCATTGAAGCTCCGAGGTGGACAGAGACAGAGAACTTAGCGCAGTTCGGGAGACTGAGACGGAGAGCTTCTTCATATGCATCGCATGATTGTATAGATCGTTAAGCCCAAATTTATCGACTTATAATGATTTCGATTTCAAGTGTGTTATTTGTTTACGCAAAGAAATGACCGAATATTGTGTGTTATCGAGAGTGTTTGTTTATTTAACTGCTTGCCGTTCTTCGCCGCGTGTTGAATGAGTCTTTGTCCAATTATCATTTCCTTCTAAAGGAGGAGCAAATGAATCGATTTTTTGTGCATTGTTTATGTAAAGAAATGACGTGGTCTTGTATTCACTATCAAGTGTTCATTTACAATTGACTCTGCCTCGTATTGAAGATTGTCTTACGCTGATTAGGAGCTGACAGAAAGTAATCGGTGTAAAGCGATTATGACAACAACGACTTCATCGATTTTAAATTTGCTCACTAACGAAAAGGTTAAAGCTTTATGTGGGCATGACATCAATTTTATGGCAATAGGACTAAACCAAATAGTAACCATAATCTTTTTTTGATGAAATTTCGGCTTAGGGGTGTGTCCTGGGGGTGTATTCTTATTTATCCATTTGCTTGATCATTTTCGATTATCATACAACACCCACTTTTCATCACCAGTAATGATTTGGTTTACAAAATGGCAATCGTGTATTGCGAAGCAACAAAGATGCACACTTTCTCTTTGCGGTCGATCATCAGCAGATGCGTCCAATTTTTTAACTTTATTTATTATGCGCAGATGTTTTAGCACAGACACATGGCAAGTTCTTGGATAGTTGTGTGTGGATTGAATTCCATCCATCTCCGAATGCATGATTAATGTTTCTCGAAACTTGGATTCAATTTCAACTCGTATAGATGTAAAGCGCGTTTTGTTATCATCTGGTTTAGGAGAAAAATAAAATAAAAATTGGATAGGAACACTAGTCGCATCTGAACACAAACCTAAACCTAACGCCCGTTTCATAGTTTCCAATCTAATATTTAAAACTGATATGCTAAAATACAACCATATTATAAGCCAAAGAGTGACAGAATTTTGCATTTTAGAAGGGCGTACAAAACCTAAACGATAACCCAATTAGATTGTTCAACTGCAAGATACAAAAATGCATGTTTTAATTAAATTCGTGCTAGATTTATTTTAAAATGAACCCAAGTGGCGGTTCGCGTTTGTAAGACAATGCTCGTCTATTTAATACGAGTCCTAAGCTTGGTCCTGAAAATGCAACTGAACTGCAGTCAGACCACACTTATCTCAAGTCTGGTGCATAAAGCTTGAGCTTGGTGATTATTCTCACCGCGGGTGTTTTATTATAAGAATGTAATTTGTGTAGTTGTAAATTCCACCACACTTCACCCGCAGATTTGCACGTCTCCCAGGAAACTACCCCCGACGTCGAAGTCTCCGTCTACCCTGTAATTTCGTATATATGAAGTGTACATTTCATCATCTCTCGTTAGTCGTAAAGACGTTTTGATCATCTCATATGTGCTTTACGAGCCGTATGTTCCAACTTATAGTCTAATGTGTTCGTTATGCTGCTGCTGTGTATGGGATAAAATTTATACGCTATCATCACGCTTTACGGCATATTCATATGGTAATCGAGTATAGCATTACGTGCTCAAAGGGAGCTTTACAAATTGTATATTATTTGGATTGGTGACGCTTAAATTAAACCATTTTTTAGACTGTAATAGAAGAACCGGCGCTATAGGATAAGCTGATATGATACGCCCAATCGTTGAAGCATTAAAAATCTTTGTGAATACAAAGAAGCCAGTATAAAAGATACATTATATTGCATTATGGATGTTCAAAGCACAAAAGAAAATATGTGGTTCTTGGAAATTTGAACGAAACATTTTTAATCAGCAGTCTAAAAACGGACAAGATATGAAGTTATCTGCTAGACATTTTACATTAAAATGCAAATGATGGAATAAAGGAAACGGACCTTTTCTCAAGCTGAAGTGATAAAAAAGGATGCCTCTTATAATCTCTTCGCTTATTATAGTACCACTGAATAAGTAAAATCTAGTATTTTTATATGCCTTAAATCTATATATTGATTTATTTAAATGCATTTAACAAGAAAATAAACATAGCCGCATAGAGGAATAGGATAATGGATGAAGTATAGTAATTTTAAATTGCTCATTTTTCAATTGTTGCCTTAATCGAGGGGTTTTATTAAAATTTTGAAATAAAAACCCTTAATGAAGTTGAAGTAAAAATATTAATTTCTGAGGCAACTGATAAACATACCAAGATAATTCCTAAGCATATAAAATCATATCTCTAAACGTATATAATCCAATATTTTTATAGAATGGTATCTGGAGATGAGGTATAATATTTTATTATGCATGTATACTATTAGCTCATTTGGGAGAAAGCATTCCATCTTGATGGCTTTGAATCACAAGACGTATGTGCATTAGTGAAGTCTGCTCGATTCACAAAGAATAAAATATTATATTTTAAAGCATGAAAAGGTTTTTGAACTATTTTCGAAGCAATCGGTCTGAGCTGAAATATCCTTGCAGGATTTTTTGTTTGGGAGTCCACCATCAATCTTCGGAGAGACATTAAGATGGAGTACGCTGGATGCAATCCACGCTTAGTGCACCATCTCCTTGGAAACACGTCATTAAAAACTGCCGTTGACGTTTAATGATGACGTATTTCAACCGAGGGAAATTTCACTCCTCCGAAACCATTTTAACCTTCAGAATTTTGAGCGATCCAAACATCATAAAACATGCATCATGAGCAGAACGAACTTGTTCCTATAATAATTAAGATGAGTAGCCTCGACGTAATTACAGCAATAAAATTATAACAACGTCGTACCTTTGAGCACATGAAATTTCGACGTAATAAAAATGTATGGAATTTTGTATCATTAGCATTTTTATTAGCTATTAGTTGGAACGATGGAGTTGTCGTTCTCGTAATCCCATAGCTACTGGGATGCTGTTTAAATGGCTGACGCTCTTCCACAGTGCAGTGGCCATTGAAGCTGCAGCTTTTGCATCCAACTGCAAAATGGACTAATTAAATTTAGAGTACGTCACCACCTCTTTTTATGGTAACGACCCAACTAACGCTTATCGCCTATTTCATTCTGGAAAATTCCACAATGGCATTTTCCTTTGTATATCATATTGGCAAATATATACTGAATTGATTAATGAATTTATGCGTTCGTATCACGTACCTTGGAACCAATGGAGATTTTTTTATTTTCTTCCGCGAAATCTATTATAATATTTATGTCTTCTATCGTATTCAATGCTCTTAGATTACAGGCAGACTTTCTTCAACGAATTTCAGATTCAAATAATACAATATAATATTCTGCTGCTCTGTAAGGCTATTGTTTTTTTCTGGGAAATGAGTGCCAAATTTCCATTTTTCTCGAAAATGAATACTTAATTTATCATTTTCGCAGTAGGAATAAAATCACATTTAACACAAAAATCAACATCGTTCAAGACTTATTTAAATTTGTTACAACCAAAATGATCTCAACGAATACAAATAATAAGCCCATCTTAAGGCGAATCTTTGAGCTTTATTTTCAATCTCCACACACGAAATATTAATTTTCTGAAGCAAAGATATTTATACTATAATACTTCGGTGATTATGCACAGATTTTCACGTTAAAAATATATAAAGAATTACATGATTTGCTAAGTGGAGCGATTGCAGTTATCTGAATTTTGAAAAACACTTAATAAATGTACATATTTTGTAACAACAAATACATAAAGTCGCTTTATTTAAAACGGATAAAGAAACATTTGTGAGTTTTGCAAAATTTTTCCCTATTTATTTTTTTATCCGTGAAATTAAAAAAATATCTAGAAATATAAATATTCATTTTACTACAAAAAAACCCATTAGAATTGTGTCTCTATGAATATATCGTAATTTGTGAAGTGTTTCAATATTTTTTATACGTGTGTTTTTAAGAGTGAAAATTAAATCCACTAAATAGGATTTAAGGGTTTACTTTCTGTTAGATTTGCATACCGGTTACATATCTAGTCTCTAGTCAGATTAATTTTGTCTTTTACGAGCAGAATAGTTTTAAATCTGTTCAATTATCTGTAACAGGTGGCTTTAGAATAATCTAGGTCTTATCTTAATTATAATTATCTTAATGATATTTTAATTATAATTGTAAATTCAGTCGCTTAAGAACTTCATCGATCCCCTAAGTATTTAAATTTTCAGATTCAATCGGAAATATTCATACAGATAATCCCGCAAATTTGTTGATGTTGTAACGAGTCCCCGGGCGACTCCCCGCCCCCATGTGCTCGTCGGGATAGCCGCGCTAGCACACGGGTCCGTTCTTTTATCGGACTGTGATGTTGCTGGATGAATGGATGGGAATAGATGGGCGTCGAATGGAAAGACTCTATTCGCTAAATAACTATTTATTCCACACGAGAAATAGAGAGAGAGAGAGAGAGATCTGGCTGCAGGAGGGACAACTTCCCGCAGCCAAGGCTAACCGACGACTCCCCCGATTTCCGACTCCTGCGTATCACTACCCAACCGAGACAAAACCATTTGAGACAAAATTTTATAATAGATTCATTTCTAGATTCTTAATGTAATATTAGGTTATCCCAAAATAAAACCATTATTTATTTTTTTAACTTAAAAACATATTTTTACACAAAAAAATATAAAATATAATCACTTTCATTATTTACAATTATTTCTGATTTTTTCTGCAAGTTTTCTATCCCCTTTTTGAATGAAGTACATGTGTTCTGTCGCTCTGTTTTGTTACTGGGGACAGTTTGTACAGCATCTGAATACCCACCCTCTTCATTTTATCAATTCATTTTAAATGAACAGAGACAGTCGTCATTAGAGAAAAGAATTTCTGTCATAATTCTTCTATTTATTGATAAGGATCTGATTCAATTAAAGATATTCATAAAAAAATTGAGTATCTTCTTGATTTAGGCGCGTCCCTTCGTTGCTATCCGATTTAAAGCATGTAAACCAAAATTGACAATGTCTATCATTAGGACTAATCCATAACCATTTGTTAATAGTGTTTGTGGCCAAAGTCGTGTTTCAAGTCACGATCAAGAAAAACCTGCATACAATGTAGAATATGTTCTTCATTGGTTTGATTTTCGCCATGCCTACTCTTGATAAAAATAGGGATTCTTCTTTGCCGTATTTGTACTTAATCGAGCGAAAAACGTTGTTACGTTTGATCACTGTGCGAACTACAGAATAGAAACACCAAAATAATTAATTTACATGACAGAGTTGCCCACAAATCATAATAGTTGTTAGATTTTTGTTTAGAGGCTTTAGAACATTTCTAATTTATTTGCACATTTTTTGTGACTTGAAGTTATTTTATTTAAACCAATTATGGGTATTTTCTCGATATATTGAAAAAAAATCTATTTCGATATGTAATAAAAGTCCCCCCCTAGCTCCCAAAAAAATGTCGATCTATGTGCAAAACACCCTGTATATATGGAATATATAATTGTATTATATCAGATATTGAAAGCACACAAACACGTTATAAAATTTCATCCCAAAGGAAACCTCTAATATATAATAGATAACCAACATTTGTTAAACAATCCTGAAACTGATCTGAAAATTAAAAACATCATGAATAAATGAATGTATCACAATTAGCATAGTATTAATTGAAATTTCTCCTACATCGCATGCTGTACGTACGAATATATAGGGTTGTTTTAAGTGTATTTAAATACGCCGCTAAATTTGCCATTAATCAAGCAAATGGAAGAGCAGTGAAACGTAGTATTGGCGTCCCATGTACACGCACCATCGACGTACAAAGGCATACAAATCAATCAAGCATTTGGTGTCGTGGCGTGATGGAAAGTACTGCTCCATTGTGTACATTTCGGGTACTTTCTGGATCTTAGGGACACGCAAACACGGCATCCTGCCATTTCTCTTCGATTCCGCAACGGCCATCCGAATCGCTTCGGATTTTTACGACGGTACTAAAAATGGAGATCTCTCCGCCGAAATGGTTCCATTTGAACACCTTCTTCGAGGATTCTTTCGCTCCACTTAAGAGCTTTTGTCCCCAGCATTTCGGATAATGAGCCTTTCTTTTAATTAAGAAAATAAAAATCTTTAGCTGCACCTTCCACTTGGACCGACCGTTCCCGGCGTAATTAAACGAAACTTGCCCCGTTTAATCCCGTTTTGCTTATTAAACTTCCTTGACTTTGCCGGCATGAGGGAAGATAATTTGAATAAAATATCAGACCGACCTCCATCTATATGCAAAGATCTCGCCTCAAAAGCCTAACAACTATCAAAGTAGTTTAAATGAGCCAACGATGCTCTTCGTGTTGAGATTAATCTTTTTTATAATTAAAAACAATCAAATAACAATTGTTCAAAGAAGATATTTTGGTTTTTATGCTAAAAAAAAGTATACATTTTCACAATGTTAAGAACTAGATTTCTGATGAAACTATTCACACTTGATGTAAATTAAATAGAAGCAGAACCATGGTAAATTCAAGAAGATTCAACAGATCAAATTATTCAAGGAGTGGTGATTACATTGAGACACGGTAGGGCAAAATAACTTTAACGTCGCGAAAAGAGAAACTACAAGCGACTGTTGGTTGAAAATTGTTTGTAATCTCTTCATCTCCGTCGAATACATCATGAACACACAAAGTTCCCAACCTTTTTTGGGTGGCGACCCCTTTTTATAAAAGTCGTGTGTCGCGATCCCCCCCCCCTCCTAAATAACCCCGATGCAATCGAAAAAGGCATTTTTAAGTAATTAAAAAAAACAACAATTTTATTTTAAATTATGTTTAATAATGAATCTAATGCGATGGTTGAAATTGCATGTTATTAACCAGTCTCAAAATTTACGGGTGAGTTTTTGTCAACGCCAACCTCATGTCATTATCAACATTTAATTTATTTCTATCTTTTAAACGATGAAGAGTTGAAAATCCGCTCTCCCAGAAACATGTAGACATAAATGGAACTAAAACAGTTTAAATATCTGCTAATAAATTTCAGTTTAAACACAAGGTATATATTTTCTTTTTTCGTTGGAAAAGTACGATCTGGTATTTTTTCACAGAATAATCTAGTTTCATTAACGTAAATCTGTTTTAATTAAAGTTTCCAATTCGACAGAATTAGTTGAAGCAGCAGTATCATATAGATTTGCATCTTCGTCAGACTCGGATTATGTAACCTTGTCTGCTTTTAGATCTATGAAAATAATACGGTGATTGAACTTGTGCTTTAAATAAATTTCAGTTTTTAAAATATCTACCACCATATAAATCATAATTAAAACGAGTTTTTTGATTATTTTTAAAATAAAATTTAAAAAAAATTAAATAGTATTAAATTAAATAGTAGCAAATTATTTTACAATAAAATACATCAATACATGTAAGGATTTCTGATCCATTAAATACCCAAGCAGCATCCATCTCCGCATCTATGCTTCAAAATGTGGCCACACGTGGGTTTGTCCGCAATCGGATCGCTGAAAGTCCATAAATGATGAATAAAATGAAAAGTGGTGTTAAAAAATCACTTTATTCGTGAAGTACTTATTTTTTTCTGAAGAAGAGCCCACTAGAGGGCCGGCAGGAAGAATACATCTTCCACAGTATATTGACGTATTTAAATTTGATTAATTTCTCTGCAAATTTCTCGTCAAATCAGTTTTCAATCAAAATTCAATTTGATTGAAAATTATGTTCATATACAAATATATGATCAAAATAAAATATTTAGACATATAATATTTAATAGAGTGTTAAACAATATAAGCTTGTGATTATCTTTTGAATTTTGAGATATAGTGATTTATTCCTAAGACAAGGCTGTAAATTATTGTTTTATCAAATTCAATGTTCCCATGCAATTATGTATAATTGAAGGTTCTTTTCTTCGTTAATATTACACGAAGTTCAATATGTTAAAATTGACTCAAAGCATAGCATAATAGTTTAATCAATACGCAATTAGGCCTTCTTTTTTCGACCTTCGTGGTAACAAAAGACTACCGAGGCATTTGAAAGAAACCCCCAGAAGATAAAAGGCCGCCAATAGCCGAACCTGTAATTTGTTGGGATATTTCAGTCGTGAATATCGATCACAACGCCGTCCTCATCATCAGGCCACGCGATACACTGCAAAAGTAATTTGAAATAAATTATAACTTTTGTAATTAACGAATGCGTTGTTCACGTGATTTTCGCTAATACCATTTTGTTAGAAAATTGTCGATAGTTTTCTATGGAAAATCTCGTGGTGAACGTTGAAAACGTCGACAAACTTCGGCGCACAATATGAAAATTATTCCTTTGAGGGACGTTATGAATGGCATTTTTTTGCGTCAGTTTGACTCTTATAAAATTGCCTTTGTTTAAAGTCGATTTCTACAATTTGCAGAACATTACCGCTTCATTTCGCGTCAGACATTTATCCAAGAAATTCAAAAGCGGTCCGGAAATTAACGAAATGCGGAAATAAGACACTTGAAAATTTGTCGGAAAGACAAACCTGCAGCGGGATTATTATTTCTGGATTATTTAAATATTCATGTTGCGTTTTACAGCCAGCTTAAGAAAGAATTGAAAATGAGGATCGCGAGACTCGTCCATTGTTAACCGTAATCCGAGAAGTTTCACTGCTTGAATAGGTAATTCCAAGAAATGCCAACCTAATTTGTTCGACAGTTTGTATAACTTATTTAAGCATATACATTGAAATGCACTTATATATTTTTCCACTTTAGGTTTATACTAGGATCAGACATTGTAAGATTGTTGTAGTATCAAATATATAGAGGGTTAGGTCATAGACTCAAATTATCAGGCCAGTCCAAAAGTTCGTGCGCATTTTTTGGGAAAACTTTAAATTGTGTAAATAAAACACACTTTAACATTAAATTTCGAATCTATTGAAATCTATCGTCACTTGACTAATATATTAGTCAGTTTGTCACAAATTTTCATAAACATTAGACGCATATTAAAACCCATAGAAAATGAATATCTGAGAATAGAAAGCAGCATTTATGATGAATTCTGTTCAGAAAATCCTGTTAATTTTAATAACGACGTTCTTAAAAATCTTGTGGAGTCAGAACCACAATCAACAGTGGATCAGATTGCAGAAAGGACAGATTTATCTCACGAAACAGTTTTTTGTCATTTAAAGGAGATTGGGAAAGCATCCAAGTTGGGAAAGTGGGTACCGCATGAGCTTTTCGAATCCAATTACTGGTAACGAATAAAAATCTGCACTTTGATCTTATCGTTTGGTAACAGGCGACGAAAAGTGGATTATTGGTCATAACTTCACAAGAAAAAAACAGTGGACAGATAAAGATAAGCAGCTAATTCCAACAGCAAAGGTGTCTTTACATCCTAAAAATAAACTTTGAATTGGGATATATACGGTATGATTTATTATGAACTGTTAAAACCAAATCAAACCATTAATGCAGATGTTTACAGTGTCGTTTAAACTTTTCTCGTTTAAACGCCCTCAATTGGAGAATATCAAGAAAGTGATTTCCATCATTATAGAAATATTGAAAATTGGTCATCCATGGCGATGCGTATTTTGCTTGGCTTCCAGATTTTACCACTTTACGGTTATTAACGTTCCTATGGAAATATAAACGACAAATTGGCAACAAATTTTGACTGGTATATAATAACGCGAAAATTAATAAAACTGTTTGAAAGGCAATAAATATATACCCTATTGAGATTAAATTTCTTTCGTTCATACCGATGGTTATTTCCGACCAAAATACCCGTGGCAATTTTGGCGATTCAACGAAATCAATATGTTTTTACTAACAAATATTTTAGATGAAATTTTCTCTGAATTATATTTTTAACGAGGATGGCAAGAGATGCGCCTAAGGACTAAACCCGATCCGATCCCATTTCATTTTTGGTATTAATAATAACATTCCATTATTATTTTTTCCTAGAAGATAGCTTAAGATTGGGTCTCTAAATTTTTGTCAGTAGGTGAATTTAATCAATATTTCATAATGCGTTTTAATACTGAAGGCTTCGTGTGATCTTGTGATAGCTTAGACAAACTTTCCAGGCAAATTTGTACGTTTATATTCAAAGGAAGTGGTAGACTAACGTTGCTAAAAGATGGAAACAAAGCCAAAGATGGACGTGACCTTTTCAAGGTATTATTTTCTCGCATTTCACATAAAAATTTAAAAGTCATCCTCAGAGGCCTGCGTAAATGGTCGTTTTTCATATTCAAAAGCCTTATTTATAAACATTAATTTTGCTCTATATTTAACACTGACCTTCTCGTTTCCTGGCTCGCGCCCGACCACACACCAATACACTTTCGACATAACCGCCTAAGGGACTGAAGGTTCAAGTTCAAGTAAAGGTAACTACGTCTCCATCGAAACGGGCCCTGGCTGCGGTGAAAGGTACCGAAACTTTCCGACCGACCCAAAACCGCAGATTTTGGTACCAGGAGTAGGAAATTGTTTCCTATGTTGCTTTTGAGGTGTAGCAGAGTAAATGAGACTCCGCTTTCGCCACAAGATTAGTCAATTTGTTTTTGTCTGGCGTTTGTTGCTTTGCAGAAGCGGAGGAGATTTATTTTTTAAAGTTTTACAACCCAATCACGTCCATTATGCCATAATTGAAAAGATGCTGCGGATGCTTCGCAGGAGCTGGGAAGAATTCTTTCCCATTTGGTTTCTTGTAATATCAAGAATGCAAATTAAGTCGTCGACTTTTGAATATGCTTTCTGAAACTACGATCGCTTATTAAATTCCAGGCGCAAAAACGTGTGTGCTTTAAAATATTCATTAGAGCTCGTGTTCGTTTATAAATGTTTAATATGATGGTAGAACTCACCAAACAATTATTTTTAATTCCTTTAAAAATTCGTTTCTATCGCATGAGAATACAATTGTTTTTACTCAAACATATTGCAATATACCAAAATATATTTTTAATTTAAAAAAATTAAATCCAAAACCTAATTTCGAGGTATTTGAGAAGTCCCTAATTAATTTTTTCGAGTATCTCTAATAATATTGGTTTGAATTTGAAACGGTGTTTCTCGTTATAATTTTCCATTTAGACTTTGTCTTAGAATTGGTCATAAATATGTTTAAATTTGAAGTGATATCTCTTGATTCACTAAATGCAGTATAGCTTCAGATCAATCAGGCTTAAAATTGACATTTTTAATATTGAATGTTTGCATTAAGACGTAAATAACCTATATCGAAACAAGGATTCGTAGTGGATTAGAGGTACTTGATGTCTATTTTAGAATGTAGGATTTAGAGCCAATATAGTATCGATTTTTAAAGTCACGACAAACGTTTAAATTTTATTGTCACAATATGCTCTACGTACAGGGTGAAATGAGATCTTTTGATGGTTGAATAAAGTAGGGCAGTTAATAGAGCTCGGAATGTTGCATGTCTAAGATTGTCACTAGATACTGTTTGACAATCTGTTTTATCTATTCATATTGTAATTAAAAAGTGACTGCAAAATTGCTAAATTCAATTTACACTATAATGAAAGTAGTTAAACGCTATTGAATCAATGTCTACGTAAATTTGTAGCTTGAAAGATAGCGTGATCTAATCTGTCAAGCTAAGCATTATGTCTTATTAGCATGTTTCAGAAAATAGGGTGCATTTAGACATGCAATTTACTTTGTTGCTTATTTTATGCTAGCGTATAATAAGATAATAATGTAACAATTTCAAATTAAATTGATAGCATAATCATTAAAAGTACAGTCATAATTTATTTTCCATATTTTATATCCCCATTTAAGACACATGAGTAATTGTATTTTGTTTCCAATCTTATTCTAATGTCAAGGCCCTTATTTTGATTTACAACCTGATTATATTATTTTTTTTTATTTTGACTATTTATAAACCAATGTCAATATATTATAATATTGTAGCAAAATTCTATAAATTAATTTCATATTCAATTTAAATAATATAACTTATAACAAAATACATATTGAATAAAACGAATTTTCGTTTGGAGAATCCTGAAATCTCATCAAACCAACCAAGTTTCTCATAGCACAAATACTGCGTTTATAATGCGTAAGGGCATGCTAAAACGTATTATGTTATTGTCATCCAACTGGCAACATGGCTTTAATCCAAACGCCTAAAATATAAATAACAAAGACGACAATGCTTTTGCAGCATCCCTATATTTGTAAACAGTAGAACTTAGCCGCCGAATACATATGATATGCTTAATTGCGAGCGCACGATTATTTAACTACATAACGTGATCCAAGTTCCAATTTTCGTCACCAATTTATATCGGGTCGTTTGACGTGGAATTATTCAGCAGTTGTTTGTTTACAATTGTGGTATAGTTTCATCTCCAAGTCAACCCTCGAGGCACGGTTTTGCTGCACGATTGTTTTGAGCTACGAGTGTATTTTCCAAACAAATATTTTAAAACTGACATGTGGTGTATTTTAATAGCAAATATTTACTGATGGCGTACACCACATATTAAAATAATGCCTCGAGTTCTGAGATTAAGCCAAGGATACCCGATATATACTATGGTGCCGTACCAGATGAAATATTTTGCATAATTCTAGCGTAGAATAAATTATTATATAGGACCTGCATTATGGATCCCAGAGGAAATTTTAACTGCGATGTAACATGCTAAAAAGTACAAATTTGTAGTTTAACCGTTTAACTGCCACTTATAAAAAACGGAAACTGTCCCCACGGGCCATGATATTTTAATATTATTTTAAAAATAATTTATTATTGATAGTATATATGTATATATACTGTATGTTTATAAATCTACCACTAACAATTGAGTTTTTTTTTAAATTGTCAGTGGCATTTTTTTAAAAATAATCAATTTTAAATTATCCAGGGCTGTCACTATTTATTTAGCAATTTTGAAATAATAATACATAAGCCAATAATCATCAACACGAAAGGTCTGCGAGGCTCGCTCAGCCCTTATAATTAGAATTTATTGCATATAAGCTCCAAATACATAAAAATTTAAGCTATCATATCTTTCTGGGCGTATTTTAATATATCACTAACGAATAAAAAGTAAGAATATAGTAACCAGAACTGTAATATGATGTTCGCGCCTATTGACGCGTATGGCCTGTGGCGACGATTTCTCAGTCGCTTGTTGTAGCTGACCGGTTAATGCTATAAAAGCATTTGTCCGATAATAATTATGCATGCATTAAATTTGCATATTTCTGTATACTGAATCAAACATTTAATAACAATGAGAGATTCAACATAGACGAACTCCATAGGAGATTTTTCTAGAGAAATAATTTTGTATATGGTGATTTCTCTTATCTTTCCACGTGTATTTAAGCCAGAAGAGAATAGTTTTAATACAAATTTTAGATAGACAGAATCTATGCGTAAGTAGAAAATATTTCATTAACTTAATATTATAATACGAGGCATATCCCGAAATTAAGTGTACTACTTTTTAAATATTTTTTTTTAGAAAAAGTGTATTTGAAAAATAATAAAGGATATTGTTGATACACTTGTTAACTATTTTTCAACATAATCGCCATCTCGTTCAATGCATCTGGTGAGCCGTGGCATAAGCTATTTTATGCCCTCCTGGAAGAAATCTCCCGCCAGCTCTTTCCTTTACTTCAGAACCTATTTCTGCACCTGCTCGTCCATGTGTTCTTTAAGGGAGAGGAAAAGATGATAACCTAAAGGCGCCAAGTTAGGGGAATACGGGAGGTGATTCAAAACATCTCAACCAAATAAATCCAAGAATGTATTGGTGGCTAAGGCTATGTTAGGACGGGCGTTGTCGTGCAAAAAGCACATTTCCCCATATTTCCACATACCCCTCTTCTTGTTTTGAGTTTTATTAGTATCTCACTATGCATATTTTTGTGCATAAATGGTCTCTCCTTGAGGTAGAAATTCGACCAAAATGATTTTCGGTCCCAAAACACTGAGGTCATATTTTTTTGCCTGGTAATGTGGTTTTGAATTTTTTGGCAGCTGTAAAATTAGTGTGACACCACTGTAGCGACTGTCTTTTTGATTCAGATGTATAATGAGCCACTCATCTTCAGTCAAAATAGAGCTCAGAAAATTCTCCCCTTCCAATTTAAGTCGTGCAAGAAACTCGCGGGCGCTATTGAACCGCTCTCATTTGCGAGATTTCTTACCGAAATCTTTTACGCAACTGGACATTACAACGTGAATTTACGTACTAAATTATTCCTGCTGTGTCTACCTTGTCAAGAGATCTCCTTCTACCATTAAATATGACCAATCTTTAAAAAAACAAAGCCCGTTATTGTCACAGTACATTTACTTTCAGAATACGCCTCGTAATTATTGTAAATTCTATAGCCAAAGGGACAACTTTATTAATTTCCTTATTATTTTTTTTTACATTTTAGAACCAGGGCCCAATAATTATAGATGATAATTCAATATTTTTGATATTAAGGCATTGTTAATCATTTTCATAATATTTTTTTGCAGTGTAACTCTTTGTCTTTATTTTTTACTGAAAATTAATGTCGAATCTTGCTTTTTAATAAACTAGAAAAATTGCTCCAAAGGTTCTCATCTCCATGATTTATAATATACAAACGTTTGAAATGATCACTAATGCAATTTAAATGAGCATTTTGATGCTTGTCATAATTTCATAATTTATAATAACATAAGGCAAGAAAATAATGGTGTTTGACATATAAATGGTCAGCTCCAATTTTATTCAAAATATTGAATTAACTTTTAATTGTTGAACCCAAGTGAAACGATTACTGTAAAATTCATTATCGACAATTGAATAGATAGTACCAAAAACCTGATGATGAAGCGTCCAAATTTAATCAACCAGAAGAAGATAAACACGCCCACAAGCCGCAAAATTACCAATGATAAAATTCTGGACTTGAATCGGGATATTTCATCCTACCTTTCATATTCTTCGCATTCAATTCAAAGCTGACAATATTTATTTTGGTATAAAATACTACATTTAGTTTATTAATCATATCGAAGCAATTACAGATAGAATAATTAATATTTTTGATATTTATACTAATATTTAGTAATAAAATTTCGTTTTATACGCATTATATACGAGGTTGAAATGTGGACGCATAAGAAGAAAAAAAGTCTTGACCGCGGAAAGATGTGTTCTTGCCGCTGGTGTTATTAGTAATATCGTAACTGAGTTCTCTTTATGAGAAAAATAATTATCTTAGACCACTATCTGCTGCTTTTATAGATTTTGGGGCATCTGATGGTGAGTAGACTTGTGTGAAGGCGTTTTAAGTATAGATGTGTTATAGTTCGTGCTTTATGGCCTAAAGGCCTTTATGTTACAGGGTCATAATATTGTATGAACTTTGAACTTCGTATAGCATGAATTTACATTACATTTTCGTGGATATCAAAGGCCGAATGTATTTCTGACAAATTATTTTAATAAAATAAAAGTATTTGTATGAAATTCGATGTGATTAAGTGGGCGGATTTTTTTTTATCGACAAAATAACTTCGAGGTGTCCCTTTTTGCAGGGGCCTAATTATATTATGGTATGTCGGTTAGAAATGATGGGTCAAATTGGTTTTGACGTGCGGGCCGTATTTTAACGATCCATTCTTCAGGGCTCGGATAATTTTGACAAATGTGCGGAATGCGTATTGAATGTAAAAGGGTGGAGTTTGACCCTTTTGGCGAGGGTTAACGTGTCGATAAGGAGTCATGAGTGTCTTCGGAATGGGTACCGAGACGCCGGCGGCCACCGCTCGTTAACGGCCTTTCCTGCGCCCTCGTGACCTCCTTCCGTCT
Source organism: Stenopsyche tienmushanensis (assembly GCA_008973525.1). NCBI lineage: Eukaryota > Metazoa > Arthropoda > Insecta > Trichoptera > Stenopsychidae > Stenopsyche > Stenopsyche tienmushanensis. The sequence continues at coordinate 836,189 of WACJ01000015.1, forward strand.
CCTTCTTCAGCAGTTACGAAACTGATTTCGTGAGCTGAATGTCTAATCGCATCACAGACGCCCCAATCCCTCGTTTCTCTTCACAACTAATTTTTCTCCTGCAACGTGCCACAGACCTCGAGACCATTCAGCACGATCCTTATTTACTTTATGCCTTGCCCGAGGTCAGACCGCTGCATTGTGTCTGTGCACTTATATAACTTCCCCACCAACTCAGCTTCAATACCCCACCAAACATAAATCTTCTTACAAATTGCATTACCAAAGTTTTAACAAATTTACGTTGTACGTTAGGCTGCTTTAAAAATAAAAGTAAAAAACGAACATATTTACGGATGAAACATGAATGACACTTAAAAAACATGAGATTTGAAATCCATGGGATTAAAAACAAGATTTTAATCTCGATTTACTTGAGTGAGAACCATATGCCTCTCACTGTCCGGATATTTGTTCTGTCCACTACGCTATAGAGTACTTATTCAGTTAGGGTGCCAAAGTGTTAGTATATTAGATCTTGGAGTCTTATTATAAAGATTTGGGTTCAAATTTGGAATTTTGAGATCATTAAAAATTTCCATCAATCATATTGATTCAGATTTAGTCTGATTTTGTAAAAAAAATACTCAGATGATTGATGAAACTGGGCAGGACTACCTATTAGCTACTTATTTGAAAGCATACATTAAGTAGTACAGGTAGCTCTCGGTTTATGCCGTTCAATTCAATTCCGTTCCTACAGATGCAGGCGCAAATCGAACTGGCGTAAAATGAACCCATATTTACATTGAGCTTAGGATATACATAAGTGAAAAATAAAATATAATACAAAATACATACATTATACATTTAATTTTTAAAATATATTTAATGATAAAATAATGAGACATGTTTATATTGAAAAAATCTTAAGAAAAACTTTTATATTTTTCGCAAAAAAGTATCCAAATTAAATTGTTTAGGTTGTTGTTTTTTTTAAAACCAACATTTGCACTTCGCTCCAAATCTTTGTGTAAACAACAAATTTTCCACAAATATATCGACGGTTTTGGAAGAGAAACTCTATAGGAATTTCTTCTTTCTCTAACTGTTCACGATCTATTGTAGTTCTTTGTATAATTACTCTAAGTAAAACAAGTCTAGTACTCGGATAATATAAGGTAAATGTTTCGAATCTGTCTAAAAGCATCAGATTAATTTCCTAAGATTGCATAAGAAAACAAGCTAATTTATTATTTCATATCAATTCATTGATTGCGAAGAACACCTTGAACCTACTTATTAAAATTAACCAAAAGGACCAATTTAAATAGGAGAAGAATATTATTTTATCTCCGTTCAAGAAAGTCGTCTTTATATAATGAATACATGATAATATTATAACTTTTGATTTGATAGAAATATTTCCGAGGGCTTATTTAAGATCCTGTCTCTTTTGAACTATTTGAATATTGTTAGATATTTGAAATATCATTCCATCCTTTAATGAATCTTTTCAACCAATTATTGAATGGTGTATTTTGATAAACCTCTAAAGAAACGTTTTGAATAGCATTTGTACGTAATAGGGCAGAAGATCTATATTTAGTTTTCATTTCAGAAAAATGAGCAGAAAGATCACAGATTTTAATAATCATTATATTTTTGTAATCAATTGTAATATTATACTAAAAGTAATATATATTTTTCAAGTGTGCTTATGAATATATTAGGTTGTCCCATAAGTTTCTTTCGCAAATGAACACAGATTTAATCATAGCCATCAATCGTTCAGATGTGTGGCTTCCTCATGAACTGATCGACTCAAATAAACTTCAGCGTATTTCAACATACGATCTTCTTCTCCAACGACATAATAGCCAACCTTTTTTGAAGAGACTTATCACTGGAGATGAAAGTTGGATACTCTATGAAAATATCCAACATAAACGGTCTTGGACCAAGGATACAGAAGCTTTACCTGTAGCTGAACCTGGCCTACACCCAAAAAAAGTTTTGCTATGCATTTGGTGGGACTGGAAGGGGGTAGTTTATTATGAGCTACTTCAGCAAGGTGAAACGATCAATTCAACAAAATATTGTTTCCAACTAGACAATCTAAAGGATGCAATTGCCAGAAAACGGCCAGAATTAGCGAACAGACGAGGCGTTGCTTTACGTGGTAAAAAATTTAATTCAAAAAATGATATAAAAATGTACCTTGATCAATATTTTGCCAAAAAACTTGGGAAATTTTGGCAAGAAGGCATTATGAGGCTTCCGAAGAGATGGAAAAAGGCAATAGAATAGAATGGATTGTATATTATTCAATAAATTTTGATATAATACAAATTATTGTTTATTTTTTTTCTTAATATGAAAACGAAAGAAACTTATGGAGCACCCTAATATCACCTTAAGATTAAATAGAAATGTAGATTTTTATAAACTATGATTCGTACGTAGAGTTTCAAAAGCAATTTTTTTTCTATTAAAAGGAAAATATATATGTTGTGTTTAACATTTGGCATATGTTTGATTGATATTTCAATCAAAAATGTAAGATTACAACCTTTATTAATATTTATTTTAATATGATTACCTCAAATTCCTTTTAAATATTTTTTTTAATACTTTTTAGCTCCACATAATTCAATCATAGTTGTTTGAGCAAATAAATATATTTTTTTGAGAGCAATTCAATATATAAAATTATGAAAATACATTTCCAATGATTGATTTAATGTTACTTTGAAATAACGCAATTTTCGCAGTGGCAATATTTTTATATGATCCTCGTTATAACAAACGAAGCAGAACTGGAAAGGAAATTCTTATTGTCAGCATTAATCTCTTTTGCTATAATTTATCACTGCAAAGTCCCTAACCTTTTCAGGATTCGATATATTTTATCCCACTGGTTCGTGACTGCTTTTTCGATTTTTTACGAAGTCGGAGCTTTTTCTGGTGCTGCACCGGCTGGATAATCTATATTCATTATGCAATAAGTATTTTGTTCTTCGTTTGCATTGCATCCTGGTTTACCCTTTTTTAATATGTTCAGAGTGCTGTGGTGGAACGGTTTTATTTATGACTCTCCCCAGTGGGCCTGGGGCTGGGATTCGACGAAATAAAAATATGACGATCGAACAATGTGGACGGCGTTGAATTATCGGGGGTGAGGGCGTAATTGTCTGGAAAGCTGGAAATATCCGTCAATACTGTATGTACAGGTCAAGGCTTTCATTCCATCCTGCGATCTAAAACGACCGATTCTTATAAGTTCATAAATCAAATAGCGAAAATAATGATAGATTTTTTTTAATATACTCTTATTAATTATAAACTGCTCTGCTTCATTGAAAACCCAACCCTCCCTTTAATTTTTCACGAGAAAATTTTCCACTCTCGAATATTTGGCATTATACTCAATGTGAACGACGCATTTATTATACTTTATAGAGTTTTTCATGAAGATAAAGATATATGAGGCTACTAAACAAAATGAATGACGCGCTCTGAAAGATTTTTCTTTGGAATAAAAATTGTGTATACGTCTGGTCACTGACTCGTATACATGGAACTAAATTTTTCAAATAAAAAAGCGAAGATGGTTATACGCGAAGCCATAAGGCCAACGATACTTGAGTAAAAAATTAGAAATAAATATGTTATGACGGTCATAAGGTCGATAGAACCGTCACTGTATCGTATTTTTTATTATTTTATTTATGCTTCTGCTTTCGGCTTTGCAAGGCTCTATAAAACGATTTTAGACTTCAAACATATCCACTTCCCATGCTTATATCATAAAAATATAATTTTATTACAGGACAATGGCTTTGTGACTTTTTGCTTCTGTTCGTTTCACATACATGTTATTTGCATGTACGATTTTATTAATATTACCAATTATTTATATCGACATGTCCAATATATTTGTATAAATATTCTCAAGAATGTAATAATCGTAAAATAAAATTGAATATGCTATTGAATTGAAATATGTAAGAAGATGGAATGCCATGTTTAAAGGATGTAATGGGTGTATATTTGCAAGCTATGTTTTGAGTTATAAATGACCAACAGCTCTAAACTTTTAATTTTCAATTACAATCCGATGAAAATTTGATAATAAATAATTCCATGTATTATTCCGAATATTGTCTAAGGATTAAGATGTTGTCTTCAATTTCATAAATTTATATTCCTCCCTTAAAGAGGATTTTATATTGGTATATAGTTCTTAGTCTATACAATCTCGGATTGGGAATGAAAATTTGTGGACATCCTCGGGACCAATTTTTTGGCATCGAACCCATGAAATCAAACTGGGAGTTTTGAATGAATAGATCAACAACGTCGTCCTAATCTGCCTCCTTTATTAAGCAGACCTATGTAGTATAGATACCACTGTCTTAGAAACAGGTTTTCATATCAGTGGATTTTTCTGAGACTTAAACTACGCTAAACTGATGATGATAAGGACCTCTAACGTCTGGACTTGAACAACAAACAGAATGAGGCTTATAACAGATATAATGGCAGTACACGTTGATAGATCATTCAATATGCATTTCATAAAGTTCAAGTTTGTACAATATTTTAATATTGTAACGTTGAGGCAGGAGCGCTTTCGGGAGCAGAGTCCCCAGGCGGCTCCCCGCCTCTACATGCTCGTCAGGATGGCCACGTGCTAGCACACGGGTCCGTTCTTCTATCGGGCCGTGGTGTTGCTGGACGAATGGATGGGCGTCGAATAGAAAGAATCTCTTCTCTAAATAACTATTTATTCCACGAGAGAGAGAGAAAGATCTGACTGCAGGAAGGACGACTTCCCGCAGCCAAGGTTAATCGACGACCCCCCAATTGGCAAGCAGGTGCAATGTCTCCGCAGGACCACAAGAGATGGCGCTGTTAAAATAACACATTGCACTGAAGATGTCGCTGTTAATCTGGAGAATTAAATGTGCTCAGACTAATAACGCTATTGCGTGTGGATGTTAAATCGTCTACGCTATAATAAATTAGAACTATAGATTATTTAATTGCTTTTAACCAAAGAAAAATAGAAGCCAATTTGTTATAATTTAATTTTCAAAAGAATTTTTTATAGGCGCGATAGAACAAATTGGCCTGATCGTCACGAAAAAGGAAACATGTTGGTAAAAAAAAGTCGCATACATAATATGCTGGGCCACCTTGCTGTGTGTGATTTATACGTGGCATAAAGCAATCATTAAACCAGTAACATGCGTATTTTATTATATTATACACAAACACAGATTCATATTTAAGCTAATAATTTCCGTTAACAAATGAGGAAAAAAATGCATAAAATCAACTTTTCTTAGGAGTTTAAAAGTTTTAGTTCTACCACGTGAGAGTCTTGATTTTACAGAGGCTTTAAAGTTAGGGAAGGGAAATTAAACATTTCATACTCATTAAAATTACTAAACGCGTTCTCTCAACTTGATTTTTGTTCTTGTTTAAAAATGTATGTGGATAATCTACCTCTACTAGGAAAACCTCGGATTTTTTTTTTTGCATAAAGTGACCACAAAGTCTGTAAATATTTAACGCTGGAGCACACGTGTACAATCAAGCTTGCTAAGTTGGTACCTTTAGTCCAAAATACCACTTTACCAAAGCGTTAAGCTGACCGCCAGTTGTACCCAAACAGCGCTCTATTTAAGTTTTCTTCACTATGAAATAAAGCGATTTTCTAATTAATATAACGATACCTTCTCGGAAATAATAAATACATTTGTCATAGTACGATCGTAGCTTTCAAATAAAATAATAATTTATCCAGTGTCAATAAAGACACCTTTTCTTGCACATTTGCTTCTAAAGTATATATCATTATGATGCGATAATGATGATAGATTGATATTTATGCGAATGGTAAAATATTATTTTTTATGGTTATAACGAGCAAGTACAATAAGAACTGTGCGAGTGATTTAAAAAGATTTTTTTGGATATTTAAATGATTTACATTTGCCAAAAAAAAATTAAAAAGTCATATTTTAACAAGCAATAATTGATTAACGGTTATAACGAGCATCCATTTCAAACAATTTTCGTTAAATTTTATGAAATATTTGCGCACATCCTTCTCCTTTTCTCCGCCCCGTGCCCCGCCCCGCGGCACCGCTTCAGTTTACATCAGACCAATATGGCGCAACCGTTAAAAGTCTCGCAAAACAAATTCCGCTCACGAATAATGGTCGTGCTAATGTAAAAACCTTTTCGGATACACGCTCCATAGCTCACCAAATTTTCGTTGCAATCGGATGAACAGTATAAGAATGTATACCTAGCAAACCCCTCGCTCCGCGACACATTCATTTTTATATGTATAAAAATAAGAAGAAACAGTAGGTAAATTGTCTTTATTTTAATTATTATTACATATTCAGTTACTCATAGGCGACCCTATAAGATTTAACCAATCGCTTCAGTATTTACCTTTTCAACTTCAGGAAATCTGGATAAACCTGTTCAATACGATCGATATAATTGGTTTTTCGTAATAAATAATGATGTTTTAAAAACAACGTAACCATATTTTATTTATGCGAAATACAATAGAAAATCACTATATCAAAATCTTTAATTTTCAAAAAAAATTTGCCTTTATTCATTTAAGATATAATACAAAATATATTTTTTTAATGTTTATTGTGTAATCTCCCATATAGTTATTTTATTAATTCAATATCATCAATATCAGACGAACAAAATCCATTGAACATTCATCGCAATTATCTATTTCCTCTTTGATACGTATAATAAGACATTTGAATAATATATTAATATCGTCTGATCATCTATTCAGTCTATATTTACAACTTGTGATTGGGAGTCAACAAATCATTAAACTGTTCTATTAAATTGGTTTGCTTGTACAATAATAGGCCGTTGCTCATATTTATCACATTATTAATATGTAGCACGCTTCGTAAATGGCTCCAGATCCATTTATAAATTTAATCCCAACATTTAATGACAAATGCACCATTCCATGCGGTCAGTAGGATATTAGCGATTCAAAATTGGAAATCAAGTCACAAGTATGCTAATGAAACCTTTGGGGAGGATCATAATCTGGGCCGACAGGAAATGGAAACTGGTGTGCCTCGATGTTATCAGTGACAGTGATGATCCAAAATGAATATCGATTAAGTGATCAGGAGGGCTTTGCTCCTTGAAAATAATTTAAGGCTATATTGAGCCGTCGGGAGCGTAAAGTTGACTTCCTTTGTGCCGGGGATAACGTCACAGTCTGTCAATAATCTGTCACTGTCAAAATGAAAAGAATAAACCTCTTGTCAAACCTATATCATAGCGTATTCAAAATTATTCGCCTAGAACACTTTCGCATATAGGCGTCACGCTGAAGATCCTCTTGAGTGATAAAATGTTCGTCAATACTTTTCACATTAGGTGCCCGATTCATTACGTGTATTTTTGGATGATCCTTACCATCCCCGATCCTCAAAGAACTTAGAGAGTGAATGGAAAATGTTCTTTTGGGTATTTTAAAATTCCATGCACACGTGCCATAAACTGATGGCGTGCAGAAAAAGCCATAATCCTCGTACGCACAAAATGCGATGTTATCCAAAAGAATTCTTCCACCACATCAAATACAGGTTTTCGCCACAATCCAAAAACCAATATCAACGCAAAAGTGTATTTTTATTGCAGCGAAAATCCTTTGAATAAATATTCATGGCCATGGAGATAAGTATGAAATAGATTGCAACATCTGTGATAACTGACGCATAACAGTATCGAAATAAACAAATTTGCTTTGATTTATCTGGTGTCGGGTTGAGAAATGACGAGTTTTTTTAATCCACGATGTCCTAATATGGCATCTTGTTTTCTTTTTCACCCGGGGCTAAGTGAAAAATATTTTCTTTGTCGGGAAAATCGTGACTTGAAATATCTACAAGAGGAAAATCTCTGTAGCTACGGAAATGGTCTATCGTTTCTGGACGGAAAAGGTGTAATCTTCAAGGCAAACTGACATAAATTTTGCTATTGTTATCTAAATGTTTGGTGTTTATAATTATTTTTTATAATGATGATGAAGTGACTAATTTAAAAACAATTTTCATACACAAAACCACATCTAAACTAAACTAAAATATCCAACATCTGAACGTTTACAAGTAGGTTTGTTTGATATTCATTCGTGGAAATTGAGAATGAGGTCAGAGATCTTCACGGTAATGACGTAAAAGCGCTTATCATAGAATATTTATTTGATTCCGAGACATATCAGCTACGAGATTACAAGTGAACCGGCGGAAAGAACACATATTCCCGCAGGCAGGGTTATTGATCGACGTTGCGTTATTTTTTTCTTCACGTCAAGAACAAGAAAAAAATACAATTAAATTGACAAATTGTATTTGCACAGATTTACAGTTTAACCTCAATTATTATGTACATTACAATCGGTTCTATGCCACATTATTGCCAAATTATCATAATGATATGAATTTTCACGAGTCATTGTACAGAATTGAGTGAGTATTTGGACATTCAGTACCAACAAAGAACAGCGGATGTATTCAGGCAAACTCTTATTATCACGATATAAAATCCATCCAAAACAAGTTAAATATGATTAGTAAAAAATGCTTCAAATTTTATGATGATAATGAATGTATTTATGCCACCAAAATATCCAGGAATTATCTATAAGAAATGGATTTATAACAAATCACTCAATATGTTCGAAGGTTTTTTTTTAAAAGAAATTGCGAATAACGACACCAAATGAAGAAGAAAAAAGTTTTAAAAGGGAAATTCTACGAACTTATCTACATAATTTCGAAATGAAGATGATTCTCAATGAAAATAGAATAGATGGAGTTTCAAATGATCTTTATTTATTTCTTATTGAAACGAACTGGCATGTCGACCTCCAAAATAAGCGATTCATATACGCTTTATTTAAAGTATTCTAATCAACTACAACATTTCATAAATAAATTAATACAACCCCAACGAAGACGTCACATTTGATTTAAATTAATCAATAAATAGACATATTTTATTCACGTAATAAATACATGTACAATAATTTAGTAGGGTAGATATTGAATCTAGTTAGCATTTAAGTCCCTCGTCATCATTGCGGTTTTCAATAGACTTGTATAGTTCGTGGGCATCAAATATTTATTTCAGTGCGTTTCAATAACGTGCAGCATTTAATCAAGTTCCTTTACGTGTTTCAAACTCTTGACAGGGGTGCTTTTATGTAAATGCAGAAGATGCGGGGTGTCTTTTGTTCAACCCTATCGTATGCTCGATGTATAAACACAGAATCGTGAAGCAATTTCCCAAAATAATTTCAGCTCCCAAATAGTTACCCACAAGACTTAAAAACTATGTTTAAATCGATGCATGAAAATCATTAAATTATCATATACTATAGAATGAAATTTAAGCCAATGTAGATAGGATATGTTTTATATGGAACCGATATGCTTCATAAATTAACAAAGAGCATAAATTATTTGACTTTGTAACGGCGAACAAAGGCTTATATAACAGTGTATTTAATAAAGCAAGCTTTATCTATGTATATCTAAAGTCTGACCACTTAATCAACTATTTTTCGACAAAGTTATGTATTTAGTCTAGACTGGTATTAAATCAATCCATTTGAATTATGCTATTGGCATATTTTTATTACCTAAAAATACTAAAGGATGAGCCGATCCTTTGAACTGTTATTAACCTTCACATGAATAAATCATTCAAATACAATGGTAATGTTTAAAGCTTTTTTTTTGGAACATTTCCAACCATACATTATTGTTTTAGCATTGTATATAACAATGCAAATGGATCTAAAATTATGATAAAAATAATATTAATAATGCATGATACTGTAGTCAAATATAGTAGACATCTTTGAGCGCTAACCAGTATAATAATCAAACATTTGAAATGCTGATTTATTCCAAAATTTATGATAACAAATGTCTTCGTCACTGTAAACTTGTACTTATTCGATTTTATTTAGCATTGAGCCTTAATTGCTCATCAATTATTCATCTTGTATCGAATGTTGAGTCGAGAATTTTGTATATAAATCGTCGTATAGCAATCAAAAAATTAATCTGAATCTTCAAAAATCAAATTAGTAAAATGCATGAGATATTTGCTAAAAAAAATTATACGACAATACACTAGACCAAGTGTTACCAAAATCAAGTATTATTCAGTCGTAGATATCAAAGCGCAAGAAACTTTCTATTCTTATTTAATATAAAATATAAGATTTTCTACTCTGCGAAGGAATTTTCAATAGCCATCACTTAAAAAAATAGATAAAAATAAATTCAATGCCTTCGATTTCATATTTCAACTTTAATATTTAACAAGCAAACGAACCGATCTCTTTTATTCTAAGTACCAATTCTGAGATGTTTATGATTCTTGTAAGCATTTACATTTGAAATCTTATTAAACGTTGGAATGGTTTGCTATAATTGAATAAGAGTTCAATGTATATACAGATATTAATATGTAAAAAGCAAATTTCATATTTAAACTAGTTGTATTTTAGTTTCATTTAGAAAAATAATAACATCAGGACAAATAATAACATTTAGTACCAAGAAATTTAACTAAAGTAAAATTCAGAGGATATATCAGATATATTAATACGCAATTTCTCCCACCCAAATACGAGGAATATCCCGAAAGTAAGTGTATTAAATTTTTATATTTTTTATTTATATTTTAACATAATCGCCATCCCGTTCAATACTTCTGGTGAGCCATGGTAAAAGCTTCTTTATGCCCTCCTCGAAAAAATCTCCTTCAAACTTCTTCCTCCACTTCAGAACCTCTTTCTGCGCCTGCTCGTCGGTTAAAAATTTAATTTCACCTGTGTGTTCTTTCAGGGAGGAAAAAAGATGATAATTTGAAGGCGTCAAGTCTTCAAAAAGCACACTCTTCTTGCCTGCATACCCCTCCTTTTATTTTGAATGCTAATTTTGAGATTTTAAGGCTCTCGTTGTGCATTGATGGTTTCTCCCTGAGACAGAAATTCGACCAAAATGATGCCTTTTCGGTAGTTCTGATTTTTTTGGCAGATGGAAAATTGGTATGACGCCACTGTGACAATTGTCTCAAAAGTTCAGAAAATTCGGACACTACAACGTGAATTTACGTACTACTTTATTCCTGATATGCTTGCCTTTTAATGAGATCCTCTTCTACTAATCAGTATGACCAACCCTTAAAAAACAAAAAATCACAGCCCGTTATTGTCACAGTACACTTCAGGATATGTCTCGTATATTGGTACAGGGTTTTTCGTTATCTGGATTTAGACCCTTGTCGTTAGAAACATTAAAAAAATATTATTTGACATTTTTCTCACTGAATAGGATGATCTATTAATCAGATGTTAAAGTACAGTTTGATTATCATTTAAAAATGTAATATGGTCGTAAATATGTAAGTGTTATATTTGCATGCATAAATTATTTGCATCATTATCGATGTAAGATGATGACTAAATTCTTGAAAATAATACGTTTCTGCCATTGTCTGGTTTTCTAAAGTTCATTATTTAAATTCCATAAGCTATGAAACTATTTTATAGATATACAAGCCATATGATATCATATGATGGGTTTCCATTTCCTATAGTTAGGGTTAGGGGTTACAAAATTAGTTTAGGGATGCGTGGATAAGATTTGCTTGCTTATTGTCAACACTTAACAGGTTTTCATTCTGACTCCAGCCAAAGATTTAAAGACATTCTTTACATAGATATACTCAATCGAGAATTAGATCCTTTTGCAAATACTAATACAGGAGAAATTCATTGAATTATTAATAAAAGAGGAATTGAAATCAATGTTTGAACAAGAATTTCACAAATTTTGGTTATGATAATAGATGCCAATTTGATATCTTGCGTTATGAGTACAGAAGTTTTCGATTGCTCTCCCTTCATTTAGTAATACATGGAATTATGTTCAGTGAAGACTATATTTTCTAGCTAACATAGGATAACAGACTAGTCAAGTAAGCTAATAAGCTAGTAAATTTAGCTCTGTAGCTAAAGCTTACTGACTTTAAAAATTGTATCTGACATTAATGCATCTATGAAATTCAACTTAAAACTTGACTTAAAAATACTCACAGAGGTTTACGAATAATATATATAACCATAGAGTTATTTGGTAGTATATGGTTAAAATTTTCTATTAAAAGGCTTTATAAATTGAATTAGATTATTGGCTTAAAATCAAGAGTAACTATTAATAATATTCAATTTGTTGCTCTATATTATAAATATACGAAGTAACTTGCTATATTTATTTGTTTAATATATTGGGCATTTATGTATTAAATATTGTTTGTATAAATGCGTGGCTACAAACGAAACGAGACATTACGCGCTCTCCAGAGCACGTACGACGAAGCCATTTGTCAAAGTCAAATTTAATCCCTCATCAGTCATGGCAAATTTTTTTAGCATTCATTCCACAAGTATTAAATGTCACAAAGAAAATAACGAAATATATTTTAGGACAATAAGTAGGAAGATTAACATTTCAGAAAAAAACACGTTGTGGTTTAATTTTTTCATATTGCGTTCAAAGGTATGACGATTTTTCTCACGTTCTATTATGAAGGTTTACCGTAAGAAAAGTAATGGTATAACTCTGCTTATAATGAAAAATATATCTGCAGTAATTTTATGGTATGGAATGAATGAAGAGGATTAATTTTCCGCAATGAAAATTAATAACAGGGGCGGCGCACGAATTGTTGTGTGTTGTGTATGTGCTTCCTTGGGAAGATAAATGTGTAGCGCGTGCTTAAATTTTTCCGTACGCAGGTATGGAAAACTCGTGCCTTCGGAAAACTCACGCGGCACACGTGACGTCATTTCCTAGTCACGGCATGACTACACCACTTTTTATTCATGGCGAGTAGCACACTTGCTTATGGCCAACACAAGGAGACGATCAAATGTCGTCCTGAATGTCCTTCCAACCAAATTAGGCGGCTCACCAGCTCGGCTAACCTGTATTTTCGCCTCTTCCAAGGCTTCCATCCTTTTACATATTTCATGCGACGACCGAGTGAAGATCATTTTTTATTTCTTCGATCATATTGGATCATCATCTTGGTTATACCCATGAGATATGAAGCACCTGTTGTTCCATGCCAGTATGTATGGCTGTCGTCTCATTTATAATGGAATCCACGCAGGATACATTTTATTTCAATTTAAAAAAAAGTTATTAATTTATTTTCGTAAATAAAACAAATTTCACTTTTATCAACAACAAAAATAATAAGTAATTAAATTTTAATTAAATAAAGAACAGACGGACATACAAAAGTCTCTTTTTTTAATACAAAGGCGTTTCTTCGAAGGAATGATAAACGATACATGGTTTAATAACACTTTTATTCATTATTAATCATCACCTAATCGACGATGTTTTAATTGAATATTTGCAGAATAAGTGAACATGATAAGAGCGATTATATTCGGTTTGAGCTAAATTTTCAAAAATCAAAAATAGCATACATTTTATTTAAATATAATCATGTAAAATAATTAATGAAATACAAATTACTTAACACATCATACAATAAGTCCGTAGGATTGTTCCACTTATTTTTTTTTCTTCTTCTTGTTGAATGAAACTTATTGAATGATGAGTTAAATATTGTGGGGGTTGATAAATGTTAGAATTGAATGCTCATATTTTTTTAAAAAATTAGCATATTATTACAAAATGTAATTTTCATCGTTGGATATAATCTCTCTTCACCTATCTGGTAACATTTTAAGCTGTTGAGGAGCATGGACATACATGTATGTCCGAATTTTCATGTCCCAGAAAGAGCACTCTTGCACATTGAAGCTCAGAGACGGACAAAAAAAGAGAGAACTTAGCGCAGTTCGGGAGACTGAGACGGATAGCTTCCTCACATGCATCGCATGATTGTATAGATCGTTAAGCCCAAATTTATTGACTTATAATGATTTCGATTTCGAGTGTGTTATTTGTTTACGCAAAGAAATTACCGAATATTATGTCCTATCGACAATGTTTGTTTTTTTAACTGCTTGTCGTTCTTCGCTGCGAGTTGAATGAGTCTTTGTCCAATTATCATTTCCTTCTAAAGGAGGAGCAAATGAATCGATTTTTTGTGCATTGTTTATGTAAAGAAATGACGTGGTCTTGTATTCACTATCAAGCGTTCATTTACAATTGAAGATTGTCTTACGCTGATTAGGAGCTGATAGAAAGTAATCGGCGTAAAGCGATTAAGACATCAACGACTTCATCGATTTTAAATTTGCTCGCTCCTCAACAGGTTAAATTTGCTCGCTCCTCAAAAGGTTAATGCCTCTTTCATAAAACATCATGATCTTTGATGTATGCTAATACGCTTAAAACTACACTTAAAAGTTCCGTGGAAAATCGCATTTAAAGACATCGCAAAATAAAAGCTATGACTTACATAGAAAAAGTGAAGCGGCGTTCCATGTATTTTAAAAATTATATAAAATATATCCAAAATCGCATAAAAAAAGTTCATAAAAAACAGGAAAACAATAAAGCAATTAAAAAACAACATCATTGGTAAAATTTTAAGAATGTCTGACATCTCTTATCTCAAATTCCAGACATCCACTGGAGAAATACTAATTATTTTAATTAGAAACTATCATCGCTGTATGATAATTTTCGTTGCGATTTTCGATATGACTAAAAATTGCTCTCTTCTTCTGAAAAAATAGTATACCCAGAGTAGGGATTCCAATCCGGATATTCGGATATCCGATATTCGGATATATTCGCCCATTTACAGGCTATTGGATATTTGGGGAAATATTCGAATAGTATTCGTAATATTTTTTAACAACAAACACAATTATTATTGTTTTAAATTAATGACATTGATTGTTGACAGCAGCGTTATCTATTTCTTTTCAATTCTCAAGTTTGTTTTCGTTTTGATGAGTTTCGTCGATGTGAGATAAGATTTGAAGTGTCCACGAAGACGATATGCATAGACTTGTCTGACGCAAAAAGCAAGTATTATCCGTTGACGCATGACGGGATTTGACGGCAGTGTACGTCAAAGTGTTAATATAATATTTCACAAAATCGACGAAAGATCACACGAATACTGGGGTATTTACTACCTGAGTGAAACCATTACTTAAGTGTATTGTTTTTTTGCCTTCGCCGAACTTGGGTGCTATGAATATCTTATTTAGTGTGGAAATTGCACCTCTTTCTCTTTCAACTTCCGAATTGCATCATGAAATGCAAATTTCAATTTTATCTCGCGAAAATGTACAATTATGACAATACAAATAATCTGAAAAAATATTTCAAATAAAAACATTCAATATTTATTCGTCAAAAGGGCAATTAGAAGTATTTTAATTTCATCAAGAAATGACATGAAAATAATATTGTATTATACACATATTTGTTATAATTAATTCAATTTTAATGATACACATTAAACAGGAAGCTTCAAGGTAGAATCAAATTTCAATCGCATATATTAAAACGAAAATATACCGGAATATTATTTTATAAATATCATTAAATTATACCGCTCAAAGACCATTTCAAAGGGAATATTGTATTACATATTTAAAGTTCACATAAATTTAAGTTTTCCCCAGAACGTAGGCGTTCCTTTTATGTTGAGGCTTAGAAAACGCCCACCTCGTTTGTATAAACACACGTTAATGATCTTAGCAAAAGTCTTTTAAAAAATCTTACGATTTTAATGCGCAAACCAAAGAATTAACTTTTATTTTTTTAGGCAACGGAAGCTATTTGTATACTTTTGTGAAAATTTGGGTATGAATATTGTTGAACCTTGGCAAACTGCTATGGTATTTCCTTCGAAAAACATTAATTACTTGTTAATGTACTTTCCTTCTACGAAATTATATTTATTTTGTACCTTATCTATAAATCATGTGTATGCAATCAACGTAGAAAATTTTGATGGAAGTCATAGATTTTTCTGTGAATTGTACGATTAAATTTACATATAAACCAAATTATTGAAAATTGAGAGAAAAAAAACGTTTATTTTAAACGATATTTAATTACATCTGACACAGAATACTCAAGACCAATAATTAGAAATTCATCAATAATATAACATTAACATCTTCTTTTTGCAAATTTATAATTGCGCATGATAAGAATCAAAAAGTAACAATTATTTTATCGTTATTTTTAATGATATGTTACAATACATTTTTATAATATATACCTCAGTAAAGATTGGCTGATAATTCAAATTCATAAGCAGGAAATCATTTTTAATTATACCAATGTTAAGCCCTTGTTTAACAAGATTATTTGGTTCCATGATAGCATCGTGCTATGTAAATCCGCTGAAATAATTGATAATAACCAGAGACTTACAAGTCAATGAGAAACCAATCCAGAAAAATATCCAATGGAGAACGCCTACACCTTATGAAAGAACGATCCCTCTTTAGGAAGAAAGTTAGATATCTTCCAATAAGTTTTAATATATTTTTCTAAATCTTTGTAGTAATTTCATAGAAAAAACTGATTGAAAATTAAATGCTAAAATAAGTATTTATAACACTAAATTCACTTTCATCTTACTTATTTGTTTCTGGCAATCTCGACAAAATTAATGATGATTAGTTTTGAATGTGCTTACGTTTAGGTTTAAGTCTCAATGGTAATTGTATTGCTATTTTTTAGTTGTTTATGGATGAACATAAAATTACTATTACGTTAAATGAAATCGCAAACATTCGAAATGCTATTAGGTCTTAACGATATTTAATAATACACATTGGGTCGAGCCGTAATTTTGAATTAATACGTTAATATCGTGATGGAAAGCGATACATTCAAGAAATAAATAAAGAATTAACATATCGTTCCATATTTCCCAAGCATTAATATATTATTACATTAGGCGGAAATATATGAGTTTCGCTTCCTTAAATCGCGAAGAGTTATGAGTTAAGCAGGGGTCGTGATTTAAGGAAGTAATAAAGGAACTTTGAATCTGCCTGCTTCCTAAGAATAACCGTTCTAATTTTATAAGGGTCAGTCAAATTCGTACCGCCCTTAACGTTATGGCTATATTTCCTTTTATTAGCGTCCATTTAAGACCAAAATTGTCTATTCCACGAATTCAAAATTGTATGTCGAGCGATTCTCGTGAAGTTTTATACGAAGAATGATTGTAGAACGGAACGAGGTGTCCGCTCTTCGGACTTTTATGACGCAATAAAATTCCATTTATGGACTTTGTAGGTCAGCTGAGCTCCAATGGTCTCGGATCATCCCGAAAAAGTTTCAGTGGAATGACTGAGCTAAGTAATGACGAAGGCGGTCGTTCTCATTATGGCGACATAAAATGATGACTTACTTTTACAGCTGAAAGTTGTGCTGTGGTAAGTGGAACAAGGTTATACAATGTAAATGACCAAGTTTTAACTATGTAACGTGATATATCCGCCATGAGGAATTTTACATAGTTTGCTGAAGCTAACAAACCACAACTGACCTTTTGCGCCTATATTCAAATTATACGGCATTCTTGCTTTGACGTAGACTTCCATTACACGGTATGAATAGAGTGTGATGAGTGAATTTTATAACACCATTCTTCCGACATAACACTGTATTATTTTCATTTTTAATTTCACACATATTTTCAGCAAACAAGGGTTAATTCCTGTGTGCCAAATATATACAGAACCTTCCAACGTAACCATATAAACTCGATGGCAAAACTTTTCAAATATTTTAAACGAATTTTTGACACAGTTTTACAACCCCTACAGGCAATGGATAAAAATTATAAAATTAATTAACTCTTTAAAATATTCGGCATATGACACATTAGCATTGGATTAATATTTCTGCAAAAGAAAATACTAAAATAATTTATATAATCAAACAACCCTAACTATGACTTATTTGCAATAATCAGTATAAGTAGCTTTTACAAATAGAGCCTAAAATTCCTATCCTATTTTAACCATACGTGGAATATAGCTAGAATCTTTAATATTTGAAGGTTCAGCTTCAAATCCAGGTTGTAGAAAATATTTTGGCTCATCACAATCCAGATTCGCGGTGATTAATTAAGTCATGCAGGATTGGATTTGTTTAAAATATGGTTTTTAAATAATAATCAAACGCAAATACTCTCATACATCTGGTAAAGAATATGATATCTTAAGACGAAATTTTAAAATCTTATATTGTTATTATGTACCCCTAAACACGTTTATTCAAATTTAGTTTAAAAAGTGCTTTCTGAGATATTCCATACATAACAATATTAATTGCTAGCCCTAAATTCAAATATAATTTTCAATCACTATGAACCGATATAATAATGAACAATCGTTAATTTAAAAAAATAAAGGTCATCAGTAAATATTTTCGATTTAAAATTTCAGCCATTTTGTGGCTCACTGTAATATCTGTAAAGTGGACTTGAAATTTTGTTACCCACCGTAGACGTCCTTAAGTGTGGAATATGGGGAAACGATGTTAATTTAACGATTGGGGATAATCCACGGTCGTGGAAGGGATATTGTAAAAATAAATGGTTATATCAAACTTTGTACTACATGCTAATGCGTCCAATTCCAGAATACTAGTTTAGAAAATCTAATGAATGCAAATGCATGAAGTTCATATTAAATTGTGTTTTCAATTATACGTTGAATATTACATTAATTCACCCCAAGTCTGCTAAGAGGGATGTTAAGTTTCTTGGCATTAATATGGCCTAAGGTCATGATTAGCATGTTGGGAATGTTATAACGTAATCTTTATTATTAATAATTATGAATTTAAATCTGGATATGTTTGAATAAAACCCTCATTCGAATGAAATTCTTCCGTTATGATATTTCGCAAGATTGCCCCCTTTTGATATTATCGTAGAAAAGTTATGAATTTTGCCAATTTGTGCGTTAGTTCTTCGGAGATTCAGACAAGACGAGTGGGATCCTGCGGCTAATTAATCCTTTTCAATTTACGTCACTGGACACAGGGAAGACTCTTAAGGGAGTCGGACGAAGATTAGACCTTTGAGGTCAGGGTCTACCCTGAAGGGGTCGTCGGTTAATGTTCAGCCGCTAAGGTGTCATTCTCAATTTGAAATTGTGCCACAAGAGGGATAAGTGCCTTGGAAAGCTTTTATATACCTTGACAACCATATTTATAGCCACAAATTTACCCCATTGGACCGAAAATTTCCTACATTTTCGCGCATTTAGTGCTGATAGTGAGGGGGGTTCGCCATTTTAAAATTGTGTGTTCCAATGTATTAAGATTATCGGTTTCGCTATGCTGGCGTTAGACTTTGAAGTAAGAAAATTCGCACAAATTCAAACGCGGATACATCCCGTGTTCGGAGAACCAAATCGCGAGAAAGAGCAATTTCGAACAGAAAAAGGCTTAATGTTGAGAGAATCCCTCCAAGAACAAAGTCTTATGGATAACAAGGAAAAACTTTAGACGATAGTCTCTTCCGTACTTTTATACGATGAACACTGTGAAAATACTACATTGTTGCCGAATAATATGGTGGGTATTTTATAATTTATTATTTTTAATTTTGAGCATTTATTCAGGTGGTATCTTGTGTGACATAACTTATTCAGGGCGCAAATTTTATTATAGATAAGATATACCAGCTAGTTAAACTTGAAAACGTGATAAAACTCTAAATAACGTATGAAAAATGTTAGCAAACTTTGACCAACCTATCATGAAGATCTCTTTATTCATTCATATTCGTCCCATTGTATATATTATCTTCTGATTAAAAGTTGATACACTGAAACCAAATGTAAAAGGTCAACATTATATCAATTAATATCAGAATTATCTGACTTAAATTACCCATTTTCTATCGATAGAGAATTTTTTAATGTTTTTTTATGATCTCCAGAGGAGGTGAAGTTTCCGCAAGAAGACAAGCTCAAACTACGTACACCTGAAGGTGCGTTGAAAGAAATATAACAAAGGTTAAGTCCAAGAGAATTACTAACGAGTTCAGCCTCAGTTTGAAGGGAGGGTACAGCAGATGATGGACTGTAGGGGCTAACCTTTCCCCATGTTACTCGTACCGGTTAGGTCATTTGTAGTACCTAGCCACGAAGACGTGTCACCATTTAAACAGCCTAAAGCCGTTCTCTCCTGTATGCACTAGGCTGTTGAGAATAGTGGTGATGTCTTTGACAAAGACTCCACCAACTTCTGTAATCAGCAGTTCCACGCACCCCTTTAAGGGTACGCAGCCCAGAGTGAGCTGCTTACCCTACTCATGTTAGCTGGGTTATCCCAGCAGCGTTTGATGAGCCAACTGACGAAACTGCTTTCGTACATCTCTACTCCACATCATCACCCCAGGGGTTCAACCGTTTCATAGGGTTGGCTCCTTCCCCACGTGCATCATGGAATCTAACATCCACCCGAAAATCGAGATTTAAATCCAAGCTTTTATAACCAATTCATACAATTTTGTTAAAAAATTATGCTACGTAAGTATTTCTATAGTTTTCTCTGAAATTCTAGATAGCAATTTTCAATTAAAGAACAAATCTGCCAATCTGAAATATTTGGCAACTTTATCAGGCATAACTCATGTTGTTTATTTTTGATCCATGAGCCAGAAAATGCTTTTTATTTGTATATTCAATACATAGATCAATAGATCACAAGTCATATTGTCATTTTGTAAATCACCAATGAAAACCATTTAAGCAAAATGGTTAACACATTTTGTTAATCAATGAATCTTTCACAAATATTCTTCGAACACACACACAAGTAAGAAAATATTGAACCCAAATTTACATTTCTTCTATTTACGTGTACCTCGCCTGTTTCGTTTAAGAACATATACGACTTACTTTTATATTTTTTCAGTAGTAATGTACGATTAAAATGTATATTAAAGTTTATAATTTTGTTTGAAACTTCATATTTTGTTTTAGTTGAAGCTGTAGTAGCAAACGCCAACTTCTAAGCTTAAGAAAAATTCGTGCCTTTAAGCGTTTTACTGAAAAAAATCTTGATATAGAAGATATTTTCTTAGAATGAATGAGGTGTAGGCCTTAAAAGCTTCAAAAGACAATTTTAAATATGAATACAATCCATTTTTTTTAAACATGGATCATTATAAAGCTATATAATGTAAAATATATCATCCTACTTATTTTATCAAAACCGTTATTGATCCCCAAAGGTGACATTCGTGTGGTTAAATTAACATAAGATTGAAAAGATTTATTTGATAGAAGTAGATCTATGAGTGTAGAATTATACTATCACTATTTTTAAATGATATTTCAATGATTGTTGCAAATTTAATAGGTTATGGGCGTCTTTGCACAAGCTTGAATCGGAATGTTTGATCGTATATATGAATACTATCAATTTGTCAGTGGGGTGAACCTTTTTCTTCATGATATGGATTTGAACCTGAACCTTTATATAATGATCCAAAAACTTACAAAACTTGGTTTATACTGTTTTTAGGGAGCTAGAATCTAGAATGAACAACTTTTTTCTCACAGTTCTGACAAACCCTTGCATATTTTCATGAAAGTTGAATCCAGCGAGACGATATTGGAAATTGATGGCATAGTAGATAGTTGAATCCAAGAAAAATGACAGACGAGGGGTATTTCGATATAAAAGAGATGAATTCAAATCAAATTCCAACAATGAAAGATGCTGTGAGTCACGTCACAACCAAACAATGACACTCCAGTAGCAGTAAATAAAACGATTTATTTTTCAGAAAATGTTTAAAATTCGTCGTTATTAGATATTGTAAAAGGTACAGTAAATTTAACGATATTAAAAAACAGTTTTTACCGCCCTTAAAAAACAATAAATATATCAGCCCCTATTTCTAGGAGCACTCATGGCAATGCAATGAATATTAACTACTAATATTAAGCACCGCTGGGATGATGTAATATTAATTGCGCTTTATAAAATTTACGGCAGCATAATAGCACAATTTAGTGCTTAACGTTCATAATTTAATAGGAAGCAAATAAGCGTGATTGAACGTTACCAAATGATGGACACTAACGACTTCCACTGCCTTATAGATGCCCTTTGCATGTGACGCCCCAATCAATAACCACCCTTTTAATGCGAATAAACGATGCCATTTTTCTTCCCCGTATTTGAGCAGGAGACTTCAAATTCGACGGGATATTCGCTAAAAATGTATCGGCGATTTATCACGGCAGTAAAATATCAGTTCGAAAGGCTTACGGGATACCGCGAGGGGTGCGTGATAAAAACTTTGATGAAATCACGTGTTATGTCTGAGGGCTGTATAGGGTCTGTGGCGGTTAGATAATCTAAGGCCCTACAAAAGCTTTGTCACGTGCTTTTCGACCCTTAACCACAGCGTAATAATTCTCGCAGACACTCCATGGCGGTGAATTATGAAGCTCGTTCCCTGTTATGATAAGAACACGAAGACATCCGCCCTCTTCTATGCACAATGATAAATGGCCATTGAGAAAGGTTTTTCATCAGGAAATGAGGCCTTAATCAAATCGCCACTGATGATATGCTAATATTCAAGCCATCTTCATAAGTCTTGGCGAACGTTTTAAGAGACAAAAAGAAAGTCATTTCTTGTGTCCTTGTTCTATTTAATTTATGATAATGTTAAAATTAGGTTTTTTGTTAAAATAACAATTAAGATTTTTGTTGAATAATATATCGAGAAATAGTTTTGCAAATATGCTTAATCTATTTTTTAAATTTTATTTAAAACATTTTTACTACCCATCTTTAATACAAAGGATATCAGCTCTTAATAATGATTCCTCACCACAATTATGGTAATGAAATTATTTTTTCGTGATGAAAGAGTTTTCTAAATCTATTTTAGTTAAAATATTAATAATCAATCCAACAAAATATAATATTAAAACGTCACTCAATAAGTTCGCATGGTTTTTTGTAAGGGATTGCAAAGAAGTGACCCCAAATAAGTAAAATGTTTAAAGTGAAAATAAATCCAACGAACTTATTGTGTGATATGTTATGAATATTAAATCTAATGCCATATTCCAAAAAAATAGTAACGATTAATATACTGCACAAATAGGATATATATGCAAAGTCAAAAAACGGACGATCGCGCGGATTTCACATGGACGGGAGGTAACGGGAGCGCGACGACCTCTCCATCGGAAGAATTTACTGTGACTGAGCAAAATGACTGACAAATACGTGGGATTAAACAAATTGACCATTCTACTGGCTTAGATTCCCTTAGGGAAATTCACTAGATTCTCCTTTTTTCCCATTAGCCCAATTTGCCTCATATATATGTCAAGTTTTGATGTGTGGTTGTGATGAATTAATGAATTTTGAACTAAATTGCGACATTATCACGAACTTTGTTCAATACTTACATTATGAAATTTCATCCATCAAAATTAAAATACATAGGGCATATTTGATCAAATAAGGATCAGAGTTCATACTTTAATAAATCTGTAAAAGATAAACAGAATCTCCAATGCTTCAGGATGAAAAGCCTTATTTATTTAAAAAGCAAATAAATAAATTTTGTTGGAGAGTTCTTGAAAGTTGACCTGTCTGCGTCGAAGTTTTTATCACCCCTTTAAGACTCGATTTATTTAAGTGTTGGGGTCTAATCACTCCCTCAAACATTTATATCTCGAATGGATAAACTTTTTCGACTCCTCTAGTTTTAATTTCTTTGAGTGGATGAATTCATCAACCACCCTTACTCGGTCTTTTTGTTTGATGGGATGTAAAGTGTGTTCATCGTTTGCTATTCATATCATATAGACAGCCTTTTTCCGACTAATATGCTAAGCGTCATTACAAATAAAAGTTGTTAGATAACATATTAAAATTATTAACCGAAAAGTTTTAGAACTATGGAAGTCTGATTCGATTCAGAGCTTAAAATTGAAGATGTGGAAAAGTTCACAGCAAAAATATCTTTAACTTTCTAAAGTCTGCATAAGACAAATAACTTTATTGAAAGCTTTAGTTAGAAATAAGCTTTGTTTCCTTGATAAAATATTTTATCAACACAATTGTACAAGTTTGTCTTAAAATACTTTTATACAGAGTGTTTTGAACATGGACCGACAAAATCTTTTTGAGGCTCAAGGGGATCATTTGCTACGTTTCACACATAGGCCCTATGCACATTTTATGTGACTTTGGAAGCTCATATGTAATTTTCTTTAAACATATTGCATAAACTAATGATTTTTTTCGATTAAAAATTTATTGCAAACACAAAAACAATTATTTCGTGCTATTACGACCACAGATGAAAAAGTTGTGACAATTTAAAGTTGAAATTTTGGGTATTTAACTCCTAAAAACATGTTGTTGATCCATGTGCAAAACACCCTGCATACTTAGTTTTATTTCACATAATACTTTACGAGATTATTTAATCCACTATACCAATTCCTGGTTATCAAAACAAAAAAAAATGAGATTTGCTTTGTCACCTTGATGACATTATTTAAAAAAAAAAGTTGACTATCTCTTAAGGCGTCTTCTCACTTTACAAATTTAAAAAAAACGATTTTTATTTTTTTTAAATTTTGAAAGTACATATCTTCAAAAATGTTATATCGAAATTTTATAAAGATCGGACGAGTCTAACTACATTTTTGGGCGACCGTTAGATGACTACCTGAGAGCACCCAGCTGCATACGTATTGTTCAGACTCATGGTGCAAGTGCAAGAAAGTGGTAAAAAACAATCAGATAGAAACTTTTAAACATCCTCCTGCTCTAGCTGAGGATGCTCACGAGGTTTTGAAACCGATTTATAAAGATCTTCGGAGTAAATACCCAAAATAACAACGAGTGTTTCAAGAGCTGTGTCCGGACAATTTTTCTGCAACCAAAACTTTAAACGCGTTTATCTCAAAACAAGGTTTTTCGGTGGCTTGTTGATGAAATTTCGGAAACTGTCCGGCCGATTGTCATGAAATTTGAATGACATATTCTTCATAGTTATGGCTATAGCGCATGTCATCAGATTTTTGAAATTTTGATTTTAAATAAATTTTTTTTTACAAAAAACTGCAAAAAAACGCGTTTTTTTTTACTTTTTCGAAAAACGTGCGTTATTTTCGTTGTTATTTTCGTGAATATCAAAAATCTGATGATATGCGCTATAGCCACTGATATACTGAATTTAAAACTGTTTTATTTTTTTGTTTCAAATGACCCATCTCGGAGATACCATCAACAAGCCACGAGCATAACATTTCTACACGGGTTTTTCGATGCTACTGTTTTACTATAATAATTGTTCAAAAATATAAAAATATTTTTTTTCATGTACTTAAAAGATGTGTTTATTACATTAGATCCATTTTATCCCATATTTTTAAGCGAAAATCCTCGAAAAAAAATCCCGAAAATTGCCTATTTTTGAGGCGCCTAAAGTGTGAAGACGCCTTAAGGTTTATTCTATCGTTCTGAGATAGTAAGCTAATTATAATTTATGGATAATGCCAATAATATTTTTTGAGCGTTCCCACAGCAATCAATACATTATTACACAAATGGATAGCATTAAAAGATTTGGAAATTAAGTTAGTTAAAACTTAAAGAATTTGTGTCTGGAATATTGAATATATTCAATAAAATTTAAATATAGAAAGTTTTTTAAAATTTTGAACAGCATAATGTAATGATGTCAAATAAACATATTTTATGATTCAATTTCAATTTAAAGATAGAAAAAGTTTAAAAATTCCAACGAAATCCCAGTGTCGTCCATCATTGGGTGCAAAATTGGTTGAAATATTTAGAATGTTGTTTTTTGAACAAAATTCTCTTTGATTGACGTTATAGGTTTTTTCCCATTGTATTTACACGACCTTACTCGTCAGGATTATTTATGTCGGTTGAGATATATTAAAAAAGTGATTGAGCGTTTAATATCGGGCCCTTCAAAAGTTTTGACAGCCACCCTTTAAGTTATAAGCGGGCCACTTTTGTTTTCGACACACGAGCGAAAATATTTGGCAATAGTCCTGGTGGTTAGTTTTTCGAGGGAATTTTGGAGAAATAATAAGGCAGGTGGCGGAGCTTTATTGCCGTTCCCGAGCTTCGACAATTGGTACATTTCTGGAACGGGTTTCCTTTTCGGCCGCTCGTTTGTTCCCGGATTTTCTGTAGGCAATGTGCCGCCACTCGCCAAATGATTGATTCAATTTCGCAGTGCTTAGTTTCCCATCTCGCTCCGAGTCCTCGCTGTGCCTTCCTGCCGAAGGACATTTCTTTATCTTTATATTAGCAAAGGGAGAAATCTTAAAATGATTTGACGCCCTTGTATAAACAGAGGAGCCTTTAAGGGTATCAACGCATTCGAGCATTTTATTTTGATTTTTGAATAGCGTGTGCTATTTGAGATTTTTTCCACTGCAAATGAAATATATATACTAAAACAAGATAGCCATTTTAATGAAGAGTTGAAAATACTTCAATATTTTTCAACCAAGGCCCTTTCAGACATACTTTTAATCTAATTTATCTCAAAAATCTCTATTTTCTTAAATTCATTCTCAAATAAAATATGACCCAAGATTGTCTTAATTAATCTATATTAATATCTGCGTGCCAATTAAATCAGATAATAATATATTGATTCAAAAAATGAGGATAGAATACATATAAAATATATATATATATATGGAGTATATATAAGGTTAAATTTGATTTCAAAGTAAGTTGATCTTATTTTATGTTATTGGGCTCCACATATATTTTTCTGTTACAAGGAATTTTATTTTCAATGTATCGCTTTATTCTCTTGCTATGGTCAATATTGCAAATTCCTTGTTTTATTGGAAGCATTCGCTTTTGTCTCGAATAGTTCCTCAGCTTCAATTGCTTTAAATTCTTTAAAAATATTTGCTTATAACTAATTCTACTTCTTGATTTCTTTGAGCTTTTCAAATTTATAATATTGATGCTATTAAGAGAAATTAATGTGATTTAAAGTAGTTTATGTTGCCATTGAAATGCAATGCTTACGAATTTTCACCAAGTCTTTTTTTGAAAGTAGCTGAATCGCTATTTTTCAAATATCTAGCGGAGTCTGTTGCCAATTTTATAGTATGCACAAATGATAAAATATATATATTCATCATTTACATTTAGCACACATATAATAATGCCACCTTAATAAAAAGGGTACCCTACAATACTCACGAATTCCATCTTTGACAAATGATCTCGATTTGTCATAATTGGGAATGGTGCTTTATTCTCTTTACGATTCAAAGGAAGACTGTTTCTCAAAAAGCTGCAAGACAAATTGCAACAAAGATGGTGTGCAAACTAATTTAGTACTGTACCAAGTATTGGACAATGGACGACCACATGTGGCACTGGTGAACCAAAGCAAACTTAATCATGTTAATTTGCATAAATTATACACACAAACATTTTATCTCAGAATTTACACTCAATTTCTAATTATTTTTAGTACCATTTTACAAATTGATCAAAATATAATACTAGGAATTAGCTGGAAATAGATTTTTTTTAAAATTGCGTTAGGAAAGGGTTTTAAAAAATGATAGGAACTGTTATTCTAGAGTATTTACTTGATTCTTACATTTAAAAAAATATCAAAATCTTATTTGAAGTTCATAAAAACTACGCGAGAAAAAAATTGTCACACGTAGTGGCCATAGGAGTTGTAAGAGTTAAAATATAAATTTTCATAATAATACGCTTGTCTTATGTATAATATAGTTGAATTTTTCATTTTTGTAATAACCGTAGCATTCATACCAAGGAGAAATATATTGAATTTTTGTCCAAATATATATAAATAGCCTTCGCTTAGCAAAATGGAGAACTCTCTTAGGGTTTCCCTGAATTTGAATGGCTTGGCTTTCAGATTTAATGCTAACCCAATTTATACGAAAACGTAACTTATATATTTAATCAAAACAGCTATCCTCTTAAAATAGATTATAACAACATATTTCATTTAACGTCGATCTACAACTTGGAAATACATCGGTTGATACTATGAGCAGCACAAAGTAACGTTGTTTAATACGAAACACTGAAATTAATCGTGGGTTTCAGACGTTGATTAGTTCATGAAGTTGTATGAGATTCGGATTTGATACGCTTTAAACTATTAACTAAAAGTCACCTCTGATGTATCGTAGAAGTGGAATATATTTTGAGCTTTAAATCGAATGTCTTTTAAGTTGGAAGTCTACACGTTTAAGTAATAAATTATACAACACCGAATATAATTTTATCAACAAACTCTGAAAATTGAAGGATAATATTTTTATGAAAACATAAACGTAGCATCTGACTTTAAGCCTTCATATTGGGTTCAATTTCAAAAGTTTCATCTATATTATTTCCCAAATTAATATATTTAAATTTGTATTTCTAAAACAATAATAGTGCCTAAATATGCATATTAAATTGCATCAAATTGTATGATAATGCGAGTGCAGAATCTATGCAAATATCGCCATTAGGACGTTTATCTCCTGTTACAAAACATCATTGGATATTTGCGCATAAGCAGGAATTACACATCGAAGCTCCGCATTTATTATTTTATAGATCGAAGTACATTTGTGTGAATTAGGTGCTAATATCTGTAGGTGAAGTTACAAGTTTGTAATATATAGCCTATGATGGAGCAGTTAGGGCACGTGAGCAGAAAGGAAGAGCAGTTCGAGCAAATACTTCATTCAGTCGATATTATGATGAGGTCGTAAGGATATCGAAAATGCGGTTACTATACGAATAAGTTTAACCAAACAAAATTTCCAGTATGACTGAAAATCGGGAAACTCGCGATGTCTAGTTTCCGTTCGGTATACCCAATTTAATCCTGCGAATTTCGCTTGGCACCAACGGCATTAATATTGAATTGCAAAATAGAGAAACGTCTCGCAATATTTGGATTGAATTTAAACATACCAAATTGCAAAATTAGATACAAATTCTATAAATCTTTATTTAAAATACGTCCAATTTCTAATATTGCTTTTTTAATATGCAACCAAGTGATGCGTAAATTCAAATAAAACTTCCAACAAGCCACGAACGTACCGGAACACATTGAATTTCTCTTTGAAAATATTTGGATGCTCGATATTTTGTGGTTTCCCAAGGATTGCAATATATTGGCAACATATATTTAATATTATTTCATACCGTGCATTATTGCATAAATAGGTCGTTTTTGTGAATAAGTAATATTTATAGTGGCGCGATGTATGAATTGGGAAGAATACCTATTTAAATATGAATACAGCTGCATTATTTTAAGAGTCATTGCTGCATTATTTCCAATTAGATAATGAATAATATAATCATCAATTAGTTTATACTACTCAATCAAATATTTAAAAAGCGGTATATTCTCTCATTTATACGTCCAATGAAGCCACGTATTCAAATTTTAAATATTCAAGAATTTATCAAAGATGACTATATTATGAAACATAAGTATTTAAGACATATTTTATTGCTTATTCTTAATTAAAAATTTAAATATTCATCGAATTTGTCATTAAAATTTATACAATCTAGAGTAAGGAATCCAATCCCGAGCCAAGATTTCGATCTCTAAAACTCGCAAAATTCCCGATTTCCCGACAAATTATTTATTTCCATCGCTGCAGATGAATACTTACATATTATAATACTTTGATGTGATTCGTATTTATATTACGGAGGGATATAAAAATTCTGATCCCCGTATCTATAATATTTCATATCGATATTCCCATTATTAGAGTCGAGGTGTAGTAAATACATCACCGGTAGGGAAAAACTTAATATAACAATTTGAAAAAATTATATGTACTGTATACATAGATTAGATAGTTACTGCCCCTAGGCGTCGCATAAACTCGCCAATTAGTGGTTACGCCACTGTTTCCGAGCGTTCAGATTTCGGCAGGAATACCTCGACTTAGTAGTCTTTATCGTGCTGGTGAAGTGTACGATTTCTGTTAGATAAATATTTCAATCCCGAATTTTTCGGGATTCATGAGCACCTTAAACTATCCGGGATCCCGAGATTGGATTCCCTAATCTAGAGGGATCTTTGGTGTTATTACCTATTTTTTAAATTTTATCAAGTTCGTTTAATTCCATTTGATGGTTAGATTGAAGAGAAGGCATTGCAAGGTGTAGGATGATAGTCAAAAAGAAGACAATAGCAGTACTCTGTTCAAGATATTTTGCTTCCAAGTATCTAAAAATAAGGCAATACTTGAAGGCGTTGATTCCCAAATATTATTTTCAATGGGTTTTGTACTAAGTTTTCAACACATCGTTCATTATTTAAACTATCTTCAACTACCTATCAACAAATATATAAATTTCCTACTATATAGTCCTTTAATGCAATGTAAAATAACTTGAAGAAAGTTAAATTATGATGAAATACAATAGGTACTTTGCATAATTTCTATGGAAGCGTAGGAAGGTTTTTTATCTTTACGGTTTATCTACATCCGGATAATCCAATTTAACCAGCAAAACAATTCACGACAATTTTAAGAATTATGATAATGTACTCATAAGTGTCTGTTGGTGTGTCTTATGAACATTACATACATCACACGAAACACTTTATGGCGCAACGCCTGTGCTTTTTGATACGATCTTAAGGCAAACAGAGTGAAATTATTTGTTTGCCTTGATATGAAAGTTTAGGGGAGGCTTCGTCACTCCAAGCGCGCATTTCGTGGATAGCGTTTTATAAACTGCTGAAAAACTCTAGATGCCCTCTTTTTTCTATACGGGAGATTCACAAAGAATATGGAGCCTTTGTCGGGACGATGCGAAATTTTCAGGTTCGCGACGAAATTGGCATGTTCAAAAATAAATTGTACTCCATTCGAATAAATCAATAACCCGTAGAAAGGTATTATGGGGATACGCAAAGCGAATAAGCTAAATACACTAGACAAAAACAACGAATTTCGTTATCAGTTTGGTTGAAATATATTTAAATAGTATCAAAGATAATATTTAAATTATCAACGTGATATTATTAAATTCTCAAATAAAATACAAATTTGAGGATTTCTCGAAATTCTTTATTATTTAAATGTAAAAATAATAAAACCTTAGCGTATGTAATACTTACAGTTTTCAATCAAGAATTATTAAATAGCCAACGTACCATATGATGTACGATTTATACTCATGGTTATAACAATGGATATGGAAATGTTTGCGATATTAAATATTAATGATATTTTAATAGTAATATTGAAATAGTCGGCTATATGCTGGACTCTTATTATAAATATTCGAATTAAGTCAATATTGTGGTAAAACATTTCACCGCAACTACAAATTTCAGGGATCGTATTAATATTTTCGATTGATAGTCTCGATAAAGATTTGATTTCTGGTTTCCTAAAACTGAAAAATTAAATATTGTGACAATTTATAAATTCTTGTATGGACGATTGTTTGAAAGTGTAATAATTTCGCTATTTATTCATAGATCCTATATCTGAAATTCTTATTAACCTGTATGGGAGTACTATCGGAAATATCCGTTTTGACCTTCACTATTCAGAAAGAGCACTCTTGTGCATTGAAGCTCCGAGGCGGACAGAGACAGAGAGAACTTAGCGCAGTTCGGGAGACTGAGACGGAGAGCTTCTTCATATGCATCGCATGATTGTATAGATCGTTAAGCCCAAATTTATCGACTTATAATGATTTCGATTTCAAGTGTGTTATTTGTTTACGCAAAGAAATGACCAAATATTGTGTGTTATCGAGAGTGTTTGTTTATTTAACTGCTTGCCGTTCTTTGCTGCGTGTTGAATGAGTCTTTGTTCAATTATCATTTCCTTCTAAAGGAGGAGCAAATGAATCATTTTTTGTGCATTGTTTATGTAAAGAAATTACGTGGTCTTGTATTCACTATCAAATGTTCATTTACAATTGACTCTGCCTCGAATTGAAGATTGTCTTACGCTGATTAGGAGCTGACAGAAAGTAATCGCTGTAAAGCGATTATGACAACAACGACTTCATCGATTTTAAATTTGCTCACTAACGAAAAGGTTAATTAAAATAATCAGGCATGAAAAGCACAGAAAAATCTCATGAAAAATTCCTTCCCTAAAAAATCCCCTATAAACATGAACTATATCTGATAATAATATAGATATGGCACCTTATGAAAAATAATGTTAATAACTCAAATACAGACATGATGACATAAGTGCTGATTCAAACCTTATGTCTTTATGATCCTCTGAAGTCTTATTATTAGAAAACGATTTTTCTACATATTACAATAGATTTTTTTTATGAAAAGCTATTCCATTGCCTTTTTCATAATGACCTATGAATTAATAGTTATTATTTTAATAGATTTGAATTCTAGCTTTTATAATGACTCCAAAAACGAATCCACTAAATCCACATTCGGTATGGTTCTGGAAAGGATAGAAAATTTAATGGATATGTATTTTATAGAAATTTTCTAATAAGTTTTAGTTACGTACATTAAATCAAATTTATAACAATCGAAACTTTTAGAAAGCGCTCAGAATTAAAGTAAATATTTTATATTTGCCATATTAATGTCGAACTTTAAACATAATATTTAGGTTCACGTAAACATTATATATTTAGAACCAATTTCAATGTTTGCACGGAAACTATTATAAAATATTGATTTCTGAACTCGTACCTTGATATACGAAATATGTTCAGAAAGTATGTGTACTGTGACCATAACGCGCTGTATTTTTCTGTTTTTTTGAGAATTGGTAATACTGAATTGTAGAAGAAGTGCTTCTGACAAAGCGAGCATCTCAGGAATACGGATAGTATATAAAATCATGTTGTAGTATCCATCAAAATCATAGCCTCAGTATTTTGGGATCGAAAAGGCATCATTTTGGTCGAATTTCTGCCTCAGAGAGAAACCATCAATGCACAACAAAATTGTGAGACCCTAAAAAAGCTCAAAAAGATTAGTCACCTTAGTCACCAAGGTACTCTTGTACTCATTTGGTTGGAAAATTTTGAACCACCTTCCGTATTCTGCTGACTTAGCGCCTTCAGATTATCATCTTATCACTTTCTTGAAGGTACAAATGGGTAGAATTAAATTTTCAATCGACGAGCAGGTACAGAAAGAGGTTTTGCAGAAAGTGGGAGAAGGAGCTGGCGGTAGAGTTCTTTGAGAAAGAATTAAATAAGCTTGTGTCACGCCAACCATACATATTTAACGGGATAATAATTATATAGAAAAATAGTCAACAAGTGTACTAACAATATCTTTTAATTTTTTTTCAAATATAGTACACATACTTTCTGAATTCTCCTCGTGAATTCCATAAAATCAAGACCTTTAAAAAACACGCATGTTTAAAAATCTTTGCATTTCTATAGAAGCTAAATAAATAAATTAATATTTTATACTATAATATAATTGGCAATATGGACATATTATTTTTCCATACACTTTATTTGCTGGACTTTGAATTTCACCAGGAAGAAAGTCCAATTTCTGAACTTTGATGTCGATAAATGATAATGTATATTAAAACTATATCTCATAAAGCATAAAGCTTGTATATTTTTAATACAATCAAAGTTTTTAAACAAATTTAATTATTTATTGTGGAAATATATATTATATTTAGACCAATCCCAAGACGCAATGATGGCATTTTAGAGACATGACTACAGTTTCATAACAGTACATATATTGTATGAATTTTGATAATGACCTTTGAATAAATGAGATCACCAGTCTTTGGTTCTTGGAAACCTTGACCTGAATTTACGGACAATAAACCAAAAGACCTTTGGATAAAATACCTCATACCATATCAGATCGTTGACTTTCTTAATTAGCTTCTAAATATATTGAGCATGCTTTTGAGCCATATAATTTATATTAACTATTGTACAAAAATTGATGGATTTATCATGTTCGAATCAATCAATATCAACATACGAACTCGATAAAATTTTCAATTGGGCAAATTTGAATAATTCGTATCGAGGGTTGAAAGCCCTACGTTTGATTTTATTGTGATACAAATAGGAAGTTTTAAGGTCAATTTTCAGGCAACCTCAAGTATCAATAGTTTAGTTTCCTTTCTGAACATCAAATAACGGCGTATGGAGATATTTTCAATTCAGACTATCCGTTATCCAAATTCCAATTTCCATTTTAAGGCATCAATTAAAATGACCATAACTTTGGACGGACATATTTCGTGTCGAATTGATCCGGCAATAATTTTCGAAGTTTCGATATGGGATTCGAATATTCCCGAATTCGTATTTATTGCCATAACAATTGGATTTATTTTTGGGTCCTTCCTTTGTAGTCAAAATCACCGAAACAAGCACGCATAGATATATGTTTGGAGTAATCAATCTATATACATTGATTTATGTGATGAGATTTTGACTCATATACTATTTTGCTTTTTGGGATTAAATATAACCCTTGATTTATGATCTTATACAATTATCTATAAAAATAAAAGGAAAAACGCTATAATTTACCAACCAACGCTACAGAAATCCTATATCATACTTTGTCCGTGTCATCTTTTTTCTATTTAGGATAGGATTGTTTGCATATGAATTTTAAGTTTAGAGAAGATGAATTCATTTGTCCAAGACGTGATATTAACGAATGAATGTATTAATATCAAATTACGCTGATATGTTTGTATGCCTTGGTTGATACGTTCGACCCTAATATGCGGCGGTTCATATAAAACTACTATACCAAAAAAATACTATTTGATATTTATAGATGCAAAATACGTGTTACATCAAATGCATTCCCGATTTTTAGGGTTTATAAAAAAAACCTTGCCTATCTCTTGTGGCTACATATACTTTCGCCATAACCTCTCGAAGATATGAAAATCGAAGTAGCGATTGTTAAATAACAATATAACCCGATGCATCACACTTTTGTTATGCGTAGCCAATTTATGGATCATTTTTATATGGTAAATTTTTTTATAGGAGTTTTTCGTTATGCTCGGATTTATATCGACCATGACACATAAAGTTGAAGGAATTCTTGCCTTATGCAACGGCAGTAAAAAAAAGTTCCTTCATTTTTGTACAGTATAACCCAATCCACACGAGGCTTATACAAGGTTGTAAAATCAACGCAGTGTATGCTGAAAAAACTTTAGCACTCGTAACTTTGCCATTCATTCATGGCATACACACAGGAAAACTTTGCTAGAAAAAAACCTATACAATTGATCCCTGAAAAATATTTTCGAACTATAAATTTCCAACTGTTCATCGTTTGCTTAAGTGGAAAGCTCCACATTGAATACAACATGTGTTTCTTGAAATATTTTCTCTTTATAAAATACCCTTAGTTAACTAACAATATGACGAAACTATTTTTTTTAGACAAATGATAGTGTAACGTTGAAGGGTTATATATCGAACTGATAGACATACATTTAATTGAATATATTAGGTCATTCTGAAAGAAATCCATTATTTTTCTATACCCTCATATAAATTAAATTCACATTCACATTACACTTAATTTTTTTGTGCGGTAGATCCGTTCCGCGGAAAATCGCACAAAAATAATTCGCACATAAAAAGCTATGACTCACATAGAAAAATTGAAGATGCGTTGCATGGATTTTAAAAACTGCATAACTTCGAATCAGTTATATAAAATATATCCAAAATCGCACAAAAAAGTGAATATAAAAACAGGAAAACAATAAGGCAATTAAAAAATAACATTTTTGGTAACATTTAAAGGACGTCTTGCATCATTGGTAAAATTTTAAGAATGTCTAACATCTGGCATCTCAAATGCCAGAAATTCACTAGAGAAATACTAATTATTTTAATTACAAATAATTATGATTTAATTTTTTTTTGAAACACTTAAAAAATAAATTTTGAAGAATATATTTTTAAAAGTCGAAACATTGGAAAAATGCAAAAAAAAAATTTTTTTCAAACTATTTTTAAAAAAAAAATAAAAGTGTTCTAAAAATATTTTTCCTATTTTATCCATCTCGATACTCTTTATGAAATTAAAAAAAAAAGAAAAAAATTCTCTTAAAAACCGCATAACTTCGAAATCGCACAAAAAAAGTCGCACAAAAAAATGTTTGAGGCTATGTAGTTTTTCTTCTTCTAATTCTTACTGTGTTGTCTTTTTGTTGTTTAAGCAAATTGTTTGTGTTATTTGTTTGTTACACACCAATATATGTTTTACACTGTAAATATTTTCCATTATTAATATATAAATGATAACCGCAAACTAGTTATTTTTGGGTTATTTTGAGATTTTACATGATATGTTAAAACATCAATTAAAAAAAAATATGTCAACATATCCTATACATTATCAACGATATTTCATATTACGAGTTATGTATTTGCCATTTTATATTACATATACAGAATGTTGAAGATTTAATTTAATTAAATATTTCCAAACACAAATGTAATATTATTGATTTATAAAGCCTTTATTAATTTGCGGGTCTGTGTTTGTAATTCGTCCCGTAAATTATAGCAAGTATTAGCGTTTCGTGAACAAGATGCCATCACGTTCTTAGAAACAACCCTTAAGGAGGTCGAACAAAGAGACTATCAATTTTCACGAGACGAAATTCAAATTATGTTGAGCTTTTCATTGAAATGAAAAGCCGGAGGTTATTGCTATCGCAAATTAAAAGGATTGTCCTCAAACAAATCAAAAACAACCTATCGAGGGAGTGCGCCCCTATAGGGCTCGGGCCACGTAAATCGATACGATTTATGAATGAAAATTGCCCACAAACACATGAATGCATGCTTTCAAATTGGGGACTCGGAAACAAATATATTTACATATTCTGGAATCGACTGATTAATATTTATGCTGATGCTGTACGAAATACCCTTTTTGCGGCCCTATGATATGACTCTACAAGGCATACGAATTGTTACGTTTTGTGGCTATTTTGGAAATATTTTTTCTGAAAGCAAATATTATATAGAGAAAATGCGTAAAAAGTGAAATATACGTTTGCGTGTATGAAATTCATGCGAAATCTCGTTGGATGATAACATTGTAGAAAATCATGATCGTTTAGAAAATATATGAGAGTGAGCGCTCACGAGCTTTCATTGCGTATAAATAAATATATACCCTTTTAATATTATATTTTTCTTGCTATAAGAACACTGCATAATTAATAGAAAAATATGGCTGCTTTTAAAAGATTTATCTTGTTATTATGGAGCAGTATAAATATAAAAATGATTTAATACATAAGAGCCAAATATATTAAATACACGATGGCCACAATTATTTATGCAATATTTCTAAAGTTTTTACTATAAAAATACTTTGCAAATTATGTCTTCACTTTGATCCCCCATTGCTTCGATTACTACGTCATGAATCAACCTCAAATACTCCATGAATTTTATAATTATACACCGAGTTAGAAAATATTTCAAAGGAGCTAAATCTAAAATATCTGAATGAAAGCCTGAACTTTGGCAAGCATGTGCAATGTTGCGTTATCGTGCAGCACGCCTTTTGAGAGTTTTCCTTGACTTTTCTCTTTGACGGTCTCTCGCAAAGAAGTATTTGTATATACACAAATCTCTTCTATTATATATTAGTAATCTTCTAGTTTTGAATAGACTTTGGTAATAAAAGCTCTATACCATTCCAGAAAACGACTGTCAAACGACGACAATCAATTTTCATGATTAGGAAAAGGAAAATCAATCAATTGCAGAATAACTATGTTTTACGCTTCCCAAATTATTGCATTAAAAAACATTTAAATTCCAAAGTGATATTAATTCTGTGTGATAATACTAAAAATTAAATTATTTAAACCAGATTATACAGTTTGGGTTTAATAGCAAATTCAAATATTCCCAAATAAAAAACGAAAATAATTGGCAAATTCATATTTTTCATTAAAAATAGCATTAAAGCAGCAATTAAAAATAAATTCATTTTCAAAGGTCATACAAATTTCGCTCAAGGAAGAAATACCCAAATTCAAAGCAGTCTTCAAAGTATACTTTATGTCGTAAACATCTACGAATGGTTCGTTATTTACATGCTATTTTAATTTATGCTTTCATTACCTGTGAATATACAATTAAGCCTAAATTAGACGTTTTTAATAGCCTTCATATGATCACTCTGGTGGATCACTAAATTTTGCTGGCGAGTGACCTACAATGCCTTAAATTACAGCCATCCCTGTTACAAATCCCTAACGAGCCTTATACACATAATGTGTACATTTTTTGCTCCCGACTTTATTGGTATAGTTTTCCTCGTAAATTACATGTTTAAAACTTGCAACATAAGATAGGAGTTAGTGTTATTTATAGGGAAATTATTCTAAAAACGGATGTAAAAATTCCGAGCTAATTATCCATGTATAAGGTTGAGCTTTGTATAATTTAGCACCTATGTTCTTCTGCATCAATTAGCAACAAATTATATTATTTTTTCGTCGTATATTACAGCAATCCACAGGGGTAAATAAATTTGTTGCCCCGTGTCACGTCAAAAGCTTTCTTATATATCCATTCATCATGCAAACTATTATATATCCATATTGGGTCATCTTGTTATGGAATGTTTTTTCAAATTTATTTATCAGTTATTGTTGCTAAATTTAATTAAGAAAAATACCACTTCAGATTTTGAATCCATCCATTGCTGTTGTTTTTTCACTTAATGATAACTTTTTAACATCAAAGTCTGTCGATTTAATTAACGTTATCATTATCTTCCTGCTTATTGTGCCTCAATTACCTTAGTTAGAGAAAGTCTCCCTATTTTCCTCTCTTCTTTTTATTTTTCTTTTATAATTGTGGATCTGATAAGTTTTTTTAAAGATCATTCTTTTGAGATAAAACAGCACTTTTCCATTGTGAAAGATATAAATTAAATTTATCTGCATTCATACAATTTTTGCAGCGAAAATCTGATCCTTCCAGGAAGACAATACACGAGTATAAGTACAGAAGTTGAAAATTTTTGCTTTTTAATATTTTAACTTATTTCAACGACAATATTTTATTGCTTAACGATGATTTCCATCATAAAATTCAATGAAAAATAATACAACCCACAATTTTGCTTCCTTATTCGGCCCTGCACTTAAGTCATGCCTGTATCCACACAAATTAAGATAAAGAAATCGAAAAAATAAAGCAACATTAGAAACACTAAGCGAACCACTCATTACATATTGATCGTATAAATTATTAGGCTGTG
The DNA here is from genome assembly GCA_008973525.1 of Stenopsyche tienmushanensis. Taxonomy (NCBI): domain Eukaryota; kingdom Metazoa; phylum Arthropoda; class Insecta; order Trichoptera; family Stenopsychidae; genus Stenopsyche; species Stenopsyche tienmushanensis. The sequence continues at coordinate 875,600 of WACJ01000015.1, forward strand.
GCGAAAAAAAAGGAGAAAATCCGTCACGAAATGTCACGGAATAAAAACTTTTCTCATTAGCATACAGACTATTGTGGGAATGGCTCGTAGCTTTCCAAGTGCCTTATAAATAAGATATGAAGTCCTTTTCACGTCCCTATTGACATTGAAACCAAATTCATTTTTCAAAAAAAAAACGTAGCTTTTTTGAGTAATAATGGCCGTCTTTCAATTGAAAACGTTTTCATAGTAATAATCACTCAAACTCATTCCAACCTTCCAGTCGTTTTTTTTTTTGGCCATTTATACTCAGAATCTATTGTTCACGATTACCATTTTTTACATTACGTCGCCTTTTTGTGAAAATATCCTAAATACAAACATTTTTTAACAATATATATATTAAGCAAATGTCATTATTCATCCGATTCGATAGCTTACATCCCTTATTAAAATTTGAGGATTGGCATAAATTGAAACGACATTATATAATTGGCTTTAAATCCTATTCCACAAATCATTCAAATACTAAATACATGTCATATTCTAAAATCAGATACGTAAATGATTGAGCCTTCAAACCAAAACCACTTTTTTTAGACCCGCTACATTAGCAATATTTTCGCAATGCAGCATTATATTAATTCTGAGTACAAAATTATATTATAACTACTGGAACCATACATTTACATAATACAGTAGAACTTCGATTATCCGAACCCCAATTAACCGGATTGTTCAAAATAAAACAAAAAAGTATATAATTTGTTGATTTGCACGTGGAGAATTTTTGTCCATTTTTGCTCGCGTACTTGGGATGGATAACAGACTAAGTTCCATATGAACAAATATAAAAAACAATAGTTTGTAGTTAGGATTCAAATTTAAATTGCGGAAAAATTTACTCCTCACCAATAAACTTGAGAGATTGGAAGTGCTTATATAATTTCGATTGACCCAATAAATTCTGATTATAAGAGCAAATTTTGCAATAATCAATTAAATTAATGATTATTTCATATTATTTTATTTTCATGTGGAAGATAATGAGATACCACCACTTGGAAATTGTATCCTGAGAAAAGACGCCTACGTTAGGTAATGAATATGATACCTTTGAAATAATATGTGTACAATGCGTGTATTTTACAGAATTTTCCTGTAAATTATGTTTTTCTGGATAAATTTGTTTGATGATATTTTTTAGGGCAGAAAAACATGATTGACGTTATATTTTAAAGTATCATTTTCATCACCTGTGGGTGTGAATTGAGAATCTTTTTTGAATTTAAACAAATTTCCATTATAAAAAGTCATTTTTGATTGACATTTTGTTAATTGAAGACTGACAATTTTCCATAATATCGATGGCGTGATTTGCGATACTTAAAAAGTTGATATTAAATATCAAAGTTCACAGCTTCGTTCTAATTAGACTTGATTGTGTACGCATTAAAAACCACGGGGGCATAGTGGACTTTAACGTCCTACTTATCGAAGTTATAATGGCAAATTCAATTATATGTCATTGATTCATGTGCGAGTACCTTTGAGGAATACGAAAGCAATATTATCTGCAATTAAGTTTTATTTATAAGTGCTTTTGAGTGTGGGAGATTTTATGGGGTAATAAAAGGGTATCGCATTGGATTAATTTCAGTGAAAAAAACTAAAATAATTCCATCATCATGAATTCAAAAATCTAACCTTTGTCAAGACATTCCTGATTAAAAGTAAAGCTGATTTATCATTTGGAGCAGCGAGTGGCTATAAGAAACATGGACCTTTCCAGATCATATTCTATATCACAGCTACTGCTAAATATTGCTCTGCGTCTATGTTTATTAAAGCATGATAATTGCGATAATAATATATCACCAAAAATTATAAATATTTATTATTTTGTTTTAACAGTGAATACAAAAAAAATCCATTGACAAGCTCAAAATATTTCATTGATATTTTCTTCATGGTGAGTAAAAAATATTTTCAATCTTCAAAAGCTAAATCCCCAGCTAAAAGTGGTGTTATTTTTGATGGGTGATTTACGGGCGGCAACGCAACCAGCAAGGCGTAGCTTCTTCATGCTTATGAAAAAAATATGGAAAACCCTCCGTTATGGGGGCTGTATAGAAGACATCCAACCAAATATGGTCGCTCACGTACCATTAAGGCTTTAACGCGTGTAATAATCACCCGGGGCAACGGTATTCGACCCGGACTTTTAATAAGTTTAATTAAAAGCCTTCCGATGGCGCCGCCCAGTTTGGCCTATATTTAAAAAAAATGTCCATCCCTTAATTGAACCGTACCCTTTATGTAATTTTTATCAGTTACCTTCAACTGGATATGCGCTCGCACTCAGTCTTTAGTGTCCGTGTCAATTATGTGCTGACTCATATGTGTATCCCTTATATATACAAAACTTTGTAATTATGAAACGACTAGGGATAATGATTGTTACTTTTATATCGATACTATAAAATTATTATATAAATTGTGAAAACTATATATTCTATAGGCGTGATGTGGCGAATTTCCTAGAACGTCACGAATAGTAAAACTCTAAGCAGTAGTTGGTCGAAAAGAGATGGAAAATTGCGTCTCTTTCACTATCTCCATATATAAAAATAAAGACATTAGGGTGGTCATATGATTTTCTGCCTTAAAAAAAATAATACGTATATTTTTTATTTAAAAAAAAGTCAAAGTTTCAGAAAAAAACGTTGTATGGCCATATAACATAATAAACGATGAGAAATTAAGATGAACAACCGATTATTTATAATATTTATTTGAAAGGATATCAGCTATCTTATATAAAAATTAATATGTTAACATTATCAATCGGTTAACAGCATACGTTTGTTCTTATGAACTAGGTTTATTTTCTTCTAGTTGTATCGTAAAAAAGCTCAATTGATATAAGTTCTAACGGTTTTCGATTGAATTCATGCCTGGAACACTTGTATAAAAAACATTTTAAAATACTGATTATTCAACAAAACAAAAAAAATACACAAGTCTGTCTCCAGCATTAAAATGGCAAACAGGTAGGGCCTGGAACTATGAACTCGACGTGGAGCATTCAAAATATGTTGGCTATAAATAGAGCACAATGGTATATCATTCGGCTGCTCTCCCAAGAGCCATACTAAAAAAGCATATTCCCTTAGCAAAAGAGAACATTGTAGAAGAGCTGGATTACCTCCTTCGTCTATTCTCCCGCGCCCCGTTTCTCAAATGCGGCAACATTATGTTTATCCCTGCGAACAGCTCAATGTATCTCAGAAAATTCTCCATAATTAATTCTGTCTTAAGTGCAGTTGTACTAGAGATGCTCGTTTTTATGGTATTTTTTCTAAGAACTCAACTGGGGGTGGTTTTAAAGTAATCTTGCATAAGATTACACCCAGATGTTCATTTCAAAGACGTGCACGTTAATAAAAAAAAGTTTAACATTTTTATGAAACCTAAGAGGGCTGATAAATTTTAACATCAATGTATAATTTTCTACTTTTTTACAATTTGATCGCTGATCCCGTTTAGCATATTTTACAACGTAATTTGAATTAAAAATATCATAAATTATTCAAATATTTTTTCGGAATATATAAATTTCTTAGGGTCGATAAAATTATAATAGTATTAAAAATTAAGTTCTGAATTCCATTTTATTCACTTAAAATCAAAGTAATTAGTGAAGTCGTAGTGACCAACTCTCCACTATTTACTATATGGACAATTCCTAATTAGAATTTTATTAAAACGATCCTAAATTGCAAAAAAATATCGCTTTTACCATTTTAATGCAGTATAAAATCCACGAATTAAAAAGTGCCATGTCTAATAGATGGAATATTATCTTTTTATATTGTATTTTTAGAAGGTTAGAATTTGAAGACGTGAAATACCTAGGCTTGGAATAGGATCAGGAAAAAAATGTTGTTCGAGAAGGGATCCACCAAATTAAAATGTTGTTCCAGAGGGGTCCACAGACTACATTAGTTTAAGAACCCCTGCACTATAATAATCGTCAGAGTCAACATTAGAATATGGAACAAATTCATCACCAGAACAACTGGCGGTGTGTATGAACGTTATTGGTACAGGCCTTTATTCGCAGACATATCTGGCGTAATAAACACTTATGAAATATGTCTGCAATTGCAGACGTGTCCGCGAATGCGTTAAAAACACGAAGCCGAAATAAACAACTTATATAATTAATCAACATTTTTACAAGTCAATTTTGCAGCACCTTGCATCCAGCTAGAACGAATGAATTCAGAATAAAACTTGGGATGATATTTTGTAACCAATTTGATGACGGACAATAACGAACTTTTATGCAGAAAAAATCAAAGGAATATTATAAAAAATTCTAGATCACAGAAATATTTGGCATTTGACATACCTGTGCGAAACTATAATATATTTTTAAGTTTAATCATTCAACCAAATACAGCCTACGTCATGATATGAATTATTTTTATAATAGACGCACATTAATAGATCATTAAGGGTGCCTTCCAATTAGGGTGGAAATATCCAATTCTATATTCATCGAAATAAAATTTGAAATAATTTTAATTAGCCTTAGATATATTTTAAATAGACCTTTACTAAAAATAGCCGGATTAAAAGTCTTTAATTATTTAATCCTGTGGCTTTTCTTTGTATTTTATTTTTTCAACGCCGATTCCTTTAGCAAATTCATACATATATTTAATGAGAATCCGACGGATGAAGCAGGTCTGATTAATTGGCGGTGTAGAATAAAGAATAGTACTTCCGTTTCCAGTTTATTTCACGGATGGTACTTTAGTCGCGACACGCGACACTTTATCCGTTCAACATAATTAAGTAAACACGCTTATATTTTAGCGGCCAATTACGCTGAGTGATTGTTATTCGTTGATGTCAAGTCTCGTGGATTTTGTTTCGATGGAGAAAAAATGTAGAAGGTCATCGTAGAAATCAATAGGAAAGGACGTGTCTTTTGGGAAATGATTTTAATGGCGAAATTCAATTATGAAGTCGTTCGTAATGAGGTTCAATTCATAGCTCTTCATATTTTCTCCTAAATATTGGTCTAATCGTTGGAACGTATTTCAACAATCTGCTAATCCAATATGTGGAGAAAAGCGACGCTTGTATATCTATAACATGTTAAGGCTGAAGTTTGTCTTAATAGATTTTGGACGAGTGATCCCAATTTCGACGATCAGCATCGAAGCGGAAGATAGGTGGAGTTGGGCGAAGAAGCTTCCTACGATAACATTATATACCTCTGAGTATTCAACATGTAAGCAATGAAGTTTGAAACTTCTTGGTCTTGTATACAAAAGAAATTGATTTTGTTTTACAAAGTCCGCAAAATAGTTTAAAATCATCTTATCATGCAAATTTGATATTACGATATTACATCATACTGAAAAGAGTCTATATATTAAGAGATTTAAAACGAAATGTAGTAGACTAATTACAGAACTCGCACCGTACCATGTGGAGGATAAGAAGTGTTGATATTTCAGATTGATTATCCTAATCCAGTTTACTGATTCAATAATTTCGGAAATAAATTTTGAAAACGAATTTGCAACAATAATTAAAATATATTTTCAATAACTCTCCCATCTAAAAAATCCTATTCAAATAACATTTTCTAGTATAAACAAATATGGAAAGCAATGAAAAATTAGCATATAATAATCCTCGATCCCTCGAATAATTTTCTATGTTTGATAATGAATTTATCACATTATTAAGTGGAAAAGTTTATACCAGCTCTCGGAGTAACAAGCTAATAGTCGGAAATCTTCAACGATCGCCAAAAGCTGTATTCAAATATTTCGATCGTTGGAAACTCAAACTAAACATAGAGAAAACCGAAGCTATCTTGTTCTCCATGAAACGGAAAAATCTTCAAATCGATCCAATAGTTATCGGGTCCAACTCCATCAAATGGAAACCCCAAGTGAAATACTTGGGGGTGACTTTGGACAGAAGACTGAGGTGGGGAGCTCAGATGTCGGTGGCTCGAGTCCGCAGATTAGCAGCTATGGGGGCGCTGCACTTCATTTTTCGTCGGCGCAGTGCTCTTTCGGCCTCAAACAAATTTTTATTATAAAAAACGCTGATTAAAACTACACTCACATACGCCGCTCCCGTCTGGAAAAACATATGCAACACCAACTACTATAAACTCCAAATTGTACAAAACAAAGCCATAAAAATTTGATTTTAACACATTTCCGTATACTAATCATAAACGTTTTCATAATAAAATTTCATCCGAATGCGTTAAATAAAAATAATAATTTCATCCGATTACACTAAATAATAATAATAATAATTTCATCCGAATGCACTAAATAATAATTATTTCATCCGATTACACTAAATAATAATAATAATAATTTCATCTGAATGCACTAAATAATAATAATAATAATTTCATCCGAATGCACTAAATAATAATAATTTCATCCGAATGCGCTAAATAATAATAATAATTTCAGTCGATTGCACTAAATAATAATAATAATAATTTCATCCGAATGCACTAAATAATAATAATTTCATCCGAATGCGCTAAATAATAATAATAATTTCAGTCGATTGCACTAAATAATAATAACTTCATCCGAATGCACTAAATAATAATAATGATAATTTCATCCGAATGCACTAAATAATAATAATTTCATCCGATTACACTAAATAATAATAATAATAATTTCATCTGAATGCACTAAATAATAATAATAATAATTTCATCCGAATGCACTAAATAATAATAATTTCATCCGAATGCGCTAAATAATAATAATAATTTCAGTCGATTGCACTAAATAATAATAACTTCATCCGAATGCACTAAATAATAATAATAACAATTTCATCCGAATGCACTAAATAATAATAATAATAATTTCACCCGAATGCACTAAAGTCCGCAGATTAGCAGCTATGGGGGCGCTGCACTTCATTTTTCGTCGGCGCAGTGCTCTTTCGGCCTCAAACAAATTTTTATTATAAAAAACGTTGATTACTACTAATCTTAATCGTTTTCATAATGAAATAAAGCTTCCTTTTATAAAGGAATATTTTTATCAGCTTATACATAGTTTTTACTCAAAAATTTCAAATCACACTAATTGACTCATATCAACACTCGGCGATTATACCAAATAAAAAAATAATTTCAGATACGTCCACAAAATGCCAATACATATTTTAGTATAGTTGATAGTCATTACGTATTTCTGATCGATGGTTTTGATCCAGGTTTATCCTGATTTCTTGGCCCTGAAAGGGTAAATAATGAATTACTAATAATGAACGGATACGCCACTATAAAGAAGCATTTCCCATAAAGTAGTCCTTCTTATGTTCCTACTGTAATATTGCTAATATTTTTGTTCATAAAAAATCATTGTAAAAAAGAAAAGGCTCATTTTTACCTCTACTAAATCTTTAAGAGGATATTTGATATACGTTATAACACTAAAAATGTTACGATATACATAATGGAGCATGTCTGCAAGACTCGTCCACAAAGATGCATCATCACCAGCATATATTGCATCCATATATTTCAAGAACGTCAGGTGAAGATTATAGCCCATACCAGACTCTGTCCAAATAACAAAATAAAAACATAGATTTATACGAAATGTCGGTACATACCCTAGAAAATTATTGTGCGCATAAATCTCGAAAAGTAGCCTCCCTCGAAAAAAAATCATAAAATCGCTTGCCTCTGCAAGAACCGTTTGCAATGCAAAGAAGCACAGAATTATGCATTTTTATCCGTTTGGTATACTTTTGCTCAAAAAAGCAACATAATCGTTACGGCTACAATAAAAAATAACAGCTCCGCAGCTTTGTCTAAGTGGCAATAATCATAAAAGAGCGGCAAAGACATGAAATGTTTCATATCTCTAACAATGTTTGCCTCCAATATTATAGCACATAAGAACCCCGAATGAAGCAATCAATCCTTTGTGTTGGTTTTTTTTTAAATGTATATAAGCAGCCTTCGCCGTATTCAATCTTGGATTTTCAAGTTCAATCTGTAAGGTATTTTTTTCATGGCTGCCAAGTGAACAGGTCTTTTTGCAGCAAAAATAAATCTCAAAAGCTCTCATCGGGTTCACAATTGAATGTAAAAAAAGTTTGATTTGTTTCGACAACGAAAATGAAATCTTTTAAATTTACACATATAAAATTTCTTCTTAAAGGCTTGAGATATTATTCTTTTTATGCGCCTCAAACAGCGACTTAAGCCCAGTCAACGTATTATAAATTTATTTTTTGGTCACAACACACACGGTGTGTTCTGGCGTATTTTTGGACTATCATTATGACAGTCTGGCGATTAAGTGCCGTTGGGTTTGGGTTGCCAGACTATTACCAGCTTGTTAAGATAGTACCAGATTGATTCAAACTTACTGAAGCTAACCAGCTTAAAAATCTGTAAGCGCGTGATGAAAGTCAACACTGTTTTCTCATATTTTCTAATAATAGACTCTAACGTTGAAGATTTGATCAAGACCTTAAACTGTCTTAAACTGCATTAGTGACCCTTTAAAATTTGCTCCAAAATAGAAATCAGTCCTTTGATCAGAACTCTAGCAATATCTGACATATTAATAGAAAGAGCATAAACAGCTTTGTATAAAGGGAGCACCCTCCATTCTTCAAAAGCTCCGTTGGGATACTGTCATTTTCCATGATTTTCCTCCCCAAAGATCTGAACTTCATTAAAAAATCTACAAATACAATAAAGAACGATCAATGATTTAATTGAATTCTGATAACTATCAATTTTTGGAAATAAATTTGGTTAAATTGCAATTAATTTTTTACTCATGATGATTTGAAAATAAATACCAAAAAATTGATTAGATTTTCATCATATTACTCATAATCATACTTATAATTTTATCATGAATCTAAAGAATTCAATAAAATTCTCGATTACTTAAATCGATAATAACAATGCCTAACAATGCTTTTGTATCATTATCTTGAAAGACTTATTTTCACATTGTGCTCAAATATTCGTCACAAATAAATACGAGCGCAACCATACGACAACGTAGATTTTATCTAGCAAATTTAAATTGCTTCTCAAATAAAAAAAACATGTTTGATATATATACACAGAATCGTCATCTTATAAAAACCAAGAACAGTCTATCAGAGAACAAAAACAGTTTCGCTGCCTTTTCAAGACTCACAGCTTAAGCTATTTAATTCATTCATACTCCTAGACGACACCAAATGGTTTCTAAGCCTTCGAGTCTATTTTGTAAGCGTTATTTTTTTGGTTGAATATGGAAACTGTTCATAATAATGACAAATTTGCGGCGTGTTATGAAGTATTTTTGATATATAACCATATTGAATGCGCTAATAATATATCCAAAGCGTTATTACTATATAACATTAATTATATTATGTATCCAGAGGGTAATCTACGTCTTGAGTCTTATCCTTTTATGCTGCTGGTGAGTTTTTTTAACGCCAAACTCATGTCATTCTTAGCATTAAATTTCTTTCTTTCTTTTCTTTTTAAACGAAAAAGAGTTGAAAATCTAGTCTCGCAGAGATATGTACACACAAATGAAACTAAAAGTCGAAAGGCATCGTTAAATTTGGGTATGAATGATACATACCACGCCCGAATTGTGTGAGTAATTTTTCATTAAACAAGTTACGTACTAAAGAATCATTCCTTAAATCCAAGAACTCATCTTGTAATTCATCGAGAATGCTGGCTAAATTAAAAGAAGTAGAAAATGGATTTCATGTCAATATAGTTTCTTCTTTTTTCAGCTCAGTCGGTAATATAGGTTGGGAACCTATGGCTTAGAGCTTTTGTTCCAACCACCCTATTTTTCGGATGTTTCGCCCTCTAATTGCCATTTGTACAGGCTCCAAAACAATCTTAGAGCATACTTAAATAATAGTTTTTTTATAAATAAGATTGTAAAAATGTTTAAACGATGGCAAAAATAAATAAAAAGTAATAGAATTTTCAGATTATTTTTAAAACAATATTTTGCAAATAATAATTTTAAAAATGATTGTTACGTTTCATTCGCTAAATCTTATATAACAATTGATAATTTTGAGATATCACTTAAAGTATCAATTACAATTTAAGAGATAAAAATAGAGACGATGCATTGACAAATTTAATATCAAATTATATATCGAAAAATACAGTTACTAGGAAATACAATATTCCACTTCAGTATATTTTCCCATCAGTGAGCTCCGAACTTATAAAAGCTTTGAAGCTCGTTGCAATAACAGCAGAGGGTCGCTAGTAGCTTTAAGGCTGCATCGAATCATATTAAATTATACGCTTAAAGCTGCAATCATTTCCAAATGTATTTTTATACAATAAAAATATATTTTTTAAATCGATTGGGGATTAAATTTTTTGTTAGTGTCTTCCTTATAAAATCGCAATCGAAGACATTTATATCGTATGATATTAACATTGATATTTGACCAACAAAAGAGTACGTCTATAATGCGGCATAATAATAACATCAGCTTGAAGACGTTGGAAAAAATTGTAACATCGGAAGTATACGCATCCAATAAACTTGTAGCGGGGGTTGCATTGTTTGCCAGACGATAAAGTTATATGTGAAATATTACAAAGCAAGGGGAGAGAATCTCGTTATTTTTATTTATGAGAATACATTCTATTATATTTATGGTGCGTACTTGATAAATTGATAAGATTGCGGAACTAGCGAGAGATTCCTACGTTGTTTAAGATATGTAGAAGGTGATGAATAGGAAATCGATAGGGGAAATATTAAATCTGTTCGGAATATGCCCTTTAAATCCTTTATCAATCAATACATATATTTACTTTGATATTTTCCCTTAAAAGTATATTTTCTTAAGATATTAAAAATAAAAATTTATCAGCATAGAACAGCGTTTTTCTAAGCTGATGTAGATCATACCCCATATTTTGTTAGAAAACATTTTTCCTTCAAAGGCTTAAAGCTTAGAATTTTTCCATCTTAATATCTTACATGGCTTTGAAATGACTTATGGATGCATTTAAAGTGAGCTTTCATCTCTGCATTAAGCGCACATAAATAAAATCTCACGATGCTAATGCAAATGGTCCCAAAACCAACATAAAAATATGTTTTATACATATGATAATACATCAGCAATTGCGATTCGTTCAGTGTTGACTTTGGGCTTTATCTTTTATTATGTATAAAGCTCGTTCTAATCTCCAAATAATAAGATGATGTTCCTGCATTATTAATGGCATTCGATGTTTGTGGGTTTATAAGAATGAGTGCTCAAATTCAGCCGTTATTTTGTGATGCGAATCCATGTTATATGAGGATCGATATTCATACAAAAATATGAATGTCTTATTGATTTTAATCATATTTTATATAATTATCGAGCGTATACGAATTTAAGATCTTGTTTTCATCTTTTTGTATCGTTCATTCTAATTGTCGCTTCATTAAAATTCTTGGATTATAAAATATGCAGATAAATGTTGATTTAATGTTGTTGTAGAAATTTTATGATTTTTAAGAATTTATGCTAAAAATAAAGTAATACACTATGATTAATTGCTTTAATTGAAATTTATGTTAATCTCATTTGAAGCTTTGTAATGCTGGATATTTAACTGGATTTTCTTGCACGTCCATGGTAGATTTTTAATGACCCTTGTTCAAACTTGCCCTCCATTCAAGTCAAGTGTATTTGTGTTAACAAGAACAAATTCATCCGTCGAAAGAAAGGGGAAGAGCTTAGTGTGCAAAAGACACCCTTCAGTTGAACTTTGTCAACTTTCTCCCTCCTCCAAAATGAAGTCGTCTCGGTAAAAACCCCGACTTTTACAGCGTGATTGAATTGCCGAATCAGATCGCGTATAGTTGGGGAGAAAATTTAGGGTTTCGTAATGAAAGGGAGTAGGCGATGACATCGAATAATTTCCTCAGCATGTGTATATACTACACACAAGGGGCTTATATAAATGTGATTTGTCAATGTTGATAAAGTTGTATTTGTGTAATAAATATATTTTTTTAAAGGAAAATAATTTTATATAATGTATATAATCTTGTGCATGTTATTAATAATCTCAATATATATACAATATATAATATAACCCTCAATTTAGCTTCTTAAGTCTCTATTTATATATATATTAAATTATAAAATAAATTTATACTATAAATCTCAATGGAAAATTATCAAAATCTTGAAAAATATTCTAAATGGCAACGAAAATTTTCAATGCATGTATAGTCATAGCATTGTTCAGTATATTTACAAGGATTATTAAAATTAAAATTACGTTATAAATTAAATTGATTCCCAGTATTACACAAACAGAGTTACTAGAAATTAATAACAAATCATAATACTAATATTAGTTATTCAAAATCACAAAAAAAGCCTTTTTTCATTTAAATATACCGAATTCCCCACGATTATAAATCATTAAAGGTATATGTTACGATTTTATATTCTGCAAGTATTTCAAAGCTAAACCTGCTTTTAAAATGTATAAAATGATGTTCAAATTTAATATTCATCTTGTACATATAAGACGTTCATTCGCAAGCAAAGGCTCAGATCAAATGATTAGTCCTCACGGGGCGAAGTTAGCTTCTGAAACTAATTCAGCAGTGGAATGCTAATTGTTCGTGTATGATGATGGCATTTGAAATAAATTACACATACAGTACACATACAGTACGAATTGTTATATTTTGAATAAGTGACTGTTTACTGATTCAAATTTAAACTCGAATTGTGAAAATATTTAACTCAATGGGTTTAAATAATCGATAATACTTAAGGGGGCGTATCTACCGTGTTGGGTCTAAAAGTGATCGATTTTTTAACAATTTTTATGCGAAAAGTATTAAATATAGAATATTGATATTTAGTCTGTTGACTAGGTAATTTTTATTGAACATAAAAATATTTTTTAAAGTTGAGATGACATTCTTCACCACGGAAGTTCTAAATCCTGGACAGATGATTTGCAACAAATAAATTAAACATGTTTTTATTTTGTATCATATTGTGTATAGCTTAGACTACAATTAAGAAGAAATATTGGAAAATAAAAAAATTGTAAGCGATGGAAGAAAAAAATGTGTTTTTACTAACATTTTTTGCAGTTTTTTATCATTAAATTTAAAATATATATATATATTGTTAAATAATTGTAGTCTATACAATGAAGACGTTTATTTTACAAGTGCCTGCCAAATTTCATAAAGAATTCTCATCTAGAACGTGTAAAAGCACTTCCGTGAGCTTAGAAAAAGTAGTTTCGAGTTAAACGCGCTTAAAGTTAAATTGAAGTTTATGCGCGAATAAATTGAAAATTTTAATAGTTACACCTCATCTGATATATCAGAAGCATAGAGGATATCTTCCATTTCTTCAAAAAGTCTTCTTTAGCTAATCGCTCCAGTCTTCAGGTCAATCTTATCTCTTTTGATGCTGCGGAGTGTGCAATGTCAGCTTTTTTCACGCGCACCTATATCGCTCTATTGACAATTATTTTTGCTTGCGGTCCAATTGTGATGTCCATAATCTCCATCATAAGCAGTAGAAAGGTGATACCTTCGTTGAAAATGAATATGCGGCAATAAAAGTTGCCAGCTTTCGAGAAAATAATATGTTTTGTCGTCAAGCACTAGATGCCCTCTGGCAGCGCTTGAAACATTCGTTATTATTTAATTTTTATCTGCCCATACAGCATTGCAACAGATCATCTGACGATGAAAGAGTTTCAAGTAGTGAAGTCCAGTTGCAATTTGTGGTTCCCGTTTGAACATTTTGCACCTCGGTTTTAAATTTTAAAATCATTCGCTAATTCTTCGATCTTACAATCGTACTGAAGGGCGCTTCTTGAAACAGTTACATCCGTAATAGATATTTTACTAGGCAATTAAGTATTTTCAATGAATATAGACAATACTAATTCTTAGAATTTTGGTAAAAAATACGCGATTATATACCGTATATGTTTCGTCTTATAGCGTCGCGCCAATCCAAGCAAGTGCTCTGAATTTCATATCTGTTCCTGCTTCTCTTTGTCGGTCTATAACTTTTTGAATTTTATTTCTATCGACTTGAAATTTACTGAACTTATTCTTAAACATTGACTCTTTCTTATAAAAATACGGATAAATAATGACAAATTAAAAAGAAAAGGGTCTTAGAAGATCACATAGCTCACACAAGAAGATCTTAGCGGATGTTGTAACTTGAAGAGAAGAATCATCTTCTATCAAATGAAATATTCTCTTAGTAACTTATTTGTTATGACAAGAATTGTTGAAGAAATTAATTAAGAGTTTTAAAATAAAATGATTCCATTAAAAGCATATAAAATCATAATATCAAATTTACATCGTTAATTGAAACATTAGGAAATTTTGAGATGGAAAATAACGAAAATATTCTTATCTTTGCTTTTCCTTTATGTATGAAGCCAAAAGTAATCTTGGATTTGTTTGCATAAATGATTTCCGATAATGGTCCCGTTTATGGTCGATCCAGTCGCTTATAATGTGGTGTTTATTTGGCGTATGGATGTGGAATCTACTGATGAATTGAAGCTGCGCTGATCGATAATTCAGTAAGCCGCCATTCAACTCACGTAATAGAAAAGGTCTTATATTTTGATCCTGTATAGTTAAAGGCGATTCCCTGCAGACGCGAAACATTTAGCCACCGAGATCAGGGGAGGTCTTTTCTGACAGCCAAATAGCCAAGTTTAGGGAATAAGTCCCGGATGATGAGTGTTAGCGCGCTGAGCTTGAAATCCCACTTCCGACTGGACTTATCTGGTGATATAAATAAAATGCAAACATCTTCAGAGCCTTGCGAGTAAATGTTTACATGGGCGTGGATGTCTCGCAGATACGTACGCGTTCACACATGTGAACGTCTCCGTGTGTGCGCCGCCGAGGGTACTTCTGAAGATATTTTATCGCGATTTAGAGGCCCGTCCTACGCACATCTGACAATGGTAATATTTGCGAAGATTATTGTACAAACAGAATATTAGTTAAGCTCAGAAATATTCCCATCCGAGCTAACTTACCATGCCTAAACGAAATTCAAGTGAAACAAGTTATTAATTGGTTTTGTGTATACATGAAACTTTGCTAAGGCTTTTGTGCGGCGGTGTTAATTATAAAATTGTCTCCCTCTGAAAACTTCACAAAATTGAGATTTCTTTGATATTCAACCGGCTTATTCGACAGACGTATAGCCGTGCGTATATCAACCCCTCAGATGTTTGTAAATACTTGTCAACGGGAAAAAAACGGAAAATCTGATATTCACAAGGCGAAAACTAATTAAACTTTCCGTAAGCGATTCCGAAGCAGATAAATACGATTCGGTTTTTTACAATCGATTCGCAAACCGAAGTCAAACAGAAATCGTATTTAACTTTTTTGTTCGATAGATCGTGGAAGATATGAAAAATATTTGCAGCTCGTGATTGGTTATTGTGCAAACAAAACTTCTTGCTTACGCTCAAATGATTTTATGATATCACAACTTCACCGATATCATTTCATCAGGATACTAGACAACATATGTTCGTATATTTTCTTCAAATAAAAAAAAACACTCATAAGCATCATCAAAATACACTGTAAATACCCCAAAAGAGAATATACAGTTTTTTGTATTCTTATTTTCAAAGATCTGATATTGGCAATATCAATAGAAAATTTTCCTAGTATTCAAAAAAATAAATTATGTGATTTCGTCTTATTAATATTTGCATACAATAAATTCGGTCTAAGATAATCATATTTTTAAATTCAAGGCCAATTTTTTATAATAACACTTGTTCATAGTTTAAAATACTCCAACGTGGAATAAATAGATATCCTAAAAAAACAAGAGTTCTCATTCATTTTCATATTCCCTTACACAAAACCATTTGTTTGTGTAACGTTGAAGTGTGGAAGTCCTCGGGGGGCTCCCCGCTTCCCCGTGCTCATCGGGATGGCCATGCTAGTGCACGGGTCCGTTTTTCTATCGGGCCGTGATGTTGCTGGACGAATGGATGGGAATAGACGAGCGTCGAATAGAAAAACTCTCTTCTCTAAATAACTTTTTTATTCCGCACGAGAGAGATCTGGCTGCAGGAGGGACGACTTTCCGCAGCCAAGGTTAATCGACGACCCCCCAACCGGCAACGGCGCGTAAGAAGCGATCGGTCGGTATGCAGGTGCAATGTCTCCGCAGGACCACAAGAGATGGCGCTGTTAAAATAACACATTGCACCTGAAGAGAGACGGAAGATGTCGCTGTTAATTTGGGGGATGTTAAACCGTCCACGCTACACTTGCAATATTTTTTTTAGCGAAAGTGGCATTTTTTTTTTAAATTTGATTTTTGATCACACCTTCTATACATGTTTGATTTTCTACCCTAAAAAAACGATTTCAGTTTTTTTTTCAATTTTTTAAAATAATATTTTGGGGTTGATACCTAGGTCTGAATTTTAATTTTAAAAAATAAATCACTATAAAAATTAATCTTTTTAATATAGTGATTTATTTATTATATTACTTTTTTTTATTTTATAAATTATTAGTAAAACTATTCAAAAATATGTTTTCAAAGTTTCACAACAAAATTCTGATTTTTTCCGATGTTATGACTGCACTAAATATGCATATATATATATATTTTTTTAACCCTTATGTATTGTCTATCTAAGATTAAATTGAGTCCAGACTTTATAAAAGTATCAAAATGTGTTTTTAAAGTAATTGTTATACATTTTTTTAAATTCGTCCTGCATCGTCCTTTGAGAGATAATTTCGCCATTTTCACAGTTACTTGAGAGGAAATCTGATTGAAAATTCTAAGACGAGAAAAACGGTGCATTCAAAGAAGGAGGGCTCCGAATGAATGAAGTTGAGTATGCAAAAGGTATTTGCATAATTGAGTTATGCAAAGAGGAAAAGCAAAAAAAGCTGCCAACACTTATTTAATAAAAGTGAATAAATTTTATTTCCCCGGCGGCCCTCTGCCTGCGAAATTGTCGCAGCTACTCTGAGTACGAATACAATTTTGAGTTTTACGACCGGTTCATATACAATATATATCCTTGTGAATGTGGAGGTGTTTGCTATTTTTTTTAAATATAAGGCGAGTTCTCATTTCGCATAGTTACTGGCTTTTGTGAAAGCATTCGTAAAACGAGGATATTCTCAGTTAAAACTATGTAAATGAGAAAAGATTTTCAGCGTTTCCGTTGTATTTATACAACTTACAAAAAAGCCAAAATATATCAAATTGGATGAACAATTTAGTTTTTCAACGTCAAATTATCATAAGGACGTACATATGCTATATGAGCATATGTGTAAATGAAAATTATTCTAACATATATTGCAAAATATTTTTAATTATCATTTTGTAAATTGATAATAAATCACAATTTATTGTTTGTGTGTGTTTGTTCTGTGAGAATGCTTAACCTTTCCCTTACTGCGCTAAAAACACCCACGCGTTCCGATGATGTGTATTTGGTACACCATATGAAAAAGTGACTTACAAACTACAACATTATCAGAGTCGAGTTGTAGTAAATACATCACAGGGGAGGAAAGGTTATAAGCGAAAAATTATTGAAAGTTGCTTGCAAAATGATTTATGATTTAAACGTACGATCAGGCATATGTATTCAATTTATTTAATATACAGGATGTTTTGCACATGGACCTAATTGCTTTTTTTTTGGAAGTGAGAGAGGTTTTTTGCTACGTTTCAAATATAGAACCTATGTCTTTAAGTGTCAGGGTCGTCAAAATATTGTTTTTTCAACATTTTGAAAAAATACCCAAAATCGAGTCAAAGGATTGGGGAAAAATCACATAATTCAACATCTTATTTAGAAAAGTTTAAGAGTCTTTGGGCCATTTAAGCTTGTTATCCTTTTGGTGAGTTTCGTCGATGTGATGTGAAATAAGTGGGTTTGAAGTATCCATGAAGACGCAATAAGCACGTATCTGACGCAATAAGCACTTATTATCTGCTGACGTAACATACCAAAAATGACTGCTGTGTCCGTCAAAGCGTTCGCAAGCTTAACAAACGCCTCTTAACTTCTTTCTGCGCGTACATATGCATGAGTAGTGTTGTGTTTGCGCAGGCAAAATAACCAAAGGACCAGTTTACAGCCAATCCGTGACCTTGAACGCAGTAAGTCGTGTTCTTCCCGCTGGCATCCTCGGTCTCATAAAAACTCGTATTTCAATTGATCATCTCTGTTTCTCTTATGCGGACCTCTTCACTAGCCGATAATTAATAGAGTCACGAAAGCTTGTCCATCTTGAAACGTTTACACCTAAAAGAGTACTATCCCAGGTCCTAGGACTCCCCCCTTTTCAGAAAGAGCGCTTTTGTACATTGAGCTCGGAGACAGACAGAGACAGAGACAGAGAGAGAAAGTAACGCAGTTTGAGAGACAGAGATGGAGAGCTTCCCCGCAAACATCGCACGATTGTATAGATCGTTAACTCAAATTTATCGACTAACGCAAAGAAATGACCGAATATTGTATGCTATCAACAATGTTTATTTATTTGATTGTTCCTCTTTAAGTATTTGTCCGATTATCATTTCCTTTTAAAGCAGGAGCAAATGAATCGATTTTTTGTGCATGGTTTATGTAAAGAAATGACGTGGTCTTGTATGCTATCAACAGTGTTTATTTACAATTGACTCTTCCTCGAATTGAAGATTGTCTTACGCTGATAGGAGCTAACAGAAAGTAATCGGTGTTGAGCGATTATGGCATCAACGATTTCATCGATTTTATATTTGCTCACTCATCAAAAGGTTAAAGGATGCAGGTACGTGATTTATATTTAGTGAAAACATATTATTTGAGCAAAAATTTTTGAGGAAAAATTTAAAACATTGACAGCAAAAAAGAATTATTATGATTTATCATAATAAAAATATTTTTAAAGAATAGTTCGAAACATTTCAATTGCGCAAGTAAAAGCTAAAATAAAAACTTAAGCCCGTATTGAGCAAACATTTTTGCTTTTGTGATTCTGGAACTTTTTTAATTTTGGTCATGAGCCTTAAAAATTTTCATGGAATTTAATTATTTTCTCATGATGATAATAAGGACGCATAAAACCTTCACATAATAGCATCTATCATCACATGCGTGTCGGTTTATGTGGAAAATTTTTATGTGTGTTTGAGGAAAATAATGCCACACGTGAGACAGCATTTATCACGTTTCAACGCTGTGGCATTCGCGTGACGTCACGTGATATCCAAACATCTGAAATTTATGCAAATCGCATTTTTTATTATATTTTTAATGCATAAACAGAAACGAGGGGAGTGACAAAAAACAAAACTTTATCCCAATACAAGCAGGGGGCTAAATAATTTAAGCCCTTCAAAATTCCTCCGGCCAACCCTTGAGTTTATCGCCCTCCCGAGATAAGTATTAATTAAAGCCAACTCGTTAAATCGATGAAAGCTTTACAGCAGTGCATTAAAAAGGCGCAGAAAAAATGTCGCAGACAAAATAAAGTTGCTCTAATGTATACAGAGCTTCCAAGACACGACTCATATTTTAAAAGCTCGCTGCCTCCATAAATTGCTGCAAGAAACGAGAGCTTGAAAGCTAATACATTGCATATAGCATTTACAAAATATTTATTCGGAAAGCTCTTCATAAATCTGAGCAAAATAAAAAAGTCATTAAAAAGCAATTTAAAAATTGTCCATGCTTAGCATCTCAGACGCGCAGACTTTGACGTTATATTTCTTATACGATCAGATTTAACCTTAGACAAAGTATACAGTTTTAATGAAGACATATTTAAGTTTTCGCCCAATTCGATGATGTATTGCACAATCTTGGAAAAATATTTGAAAGCATAGAGCTGTTGAAAACACTAATGTTACCCCCAAGAGTGATCCATCAAAATGGACCATTGACCCGAATGTCGGATGAAATTAAAAGGTCGCAAGTTCATAGGACTACCATATCATATTTCATAGCATACACGCTTCCATATGTCATATTTCAATTTATTAAATCGCTTTTTTATCAGAAATTTTGATGAGATCGATTTTTAGCGATATTGAGTGCTGAAATGCCCCACACACGCTCCGCGCTAGTATCAACACGCGTGACTGTCGGAATCAAAATGTGATCGCTTTAATGAAACTAAAAAGTTTTTGCTTATCTACACCCCGTGGTACTATTTAAAGAAAATCAAGGAAACACGAAATATAAAAAAAACTCTTTTAATTTTAGCATATATGTTATCAGATGCTGTCGATCTCTTTATCTGATCGATGCCGCTGATTGATGACTTTCATATGTTGTTAAATTAGGATAAGATTATTGAAATAGGAATTTTAACTAGGATAGGATCTATCGATGAATAATATAATTATCATTATTTTTTTAAATTTATTATTGTAGGAAATCCACTAATTCATTAGCGATCCTGCCCAAATTTATTTATAGTTTTTAGTTTTTTTGATGCAAGAAATTAAGATGATCGATCAGAAATATCAATATTTCTATTATTGCGCTACAATTTACTACATCAGGTCGTTTATTTTAACAAAATGTTTTTTTATTATCTAAATACGCTAAACTTTTTTTGTGCGGTAGATCGCACAAAAATAAATCTCACAAAAAAAGCTATAACTAGAAAATGTGAAGATGCGTACCATGGATTTTAAAAACCGCATTACTTTGAAACTGCTATATAAAATATATCCAAAATCGCATAAAAAAAGTTAATGAAAAAAAAGAGCGACAAACTATCGTCTCTGTATGATAATTTTCGGTGCGATTTCCGATATGACTCAAAATCGCTCATTTAAAAAAAATCAGTCAAGTCATTTTTTGGCCTTATTTTGTGACAGTTTTAATTTTTTTTTAAATAGTTAAAAAATAAATTTTGACATAAATCTGGTAGGAATAATAGAGGATTATATATAAAAAATTCGTACCCAGTTTGAAGTAAATTAATTAATTAAAACTTGAGATAATTATGTTAGGACCGGCCAAGTTTCTGCATTACTAAAATAGCTATAACACCATAAGTAGTTGAAATTTTGGAAATTCTTTGTAAGAATGTATTTTTAAAAGTCAAAACATTAGATAAATAAAAAAAAACTAAATTATTTATTTCCTATTTTATCCAAAATATCTCGATACGTACTCTTTATGAAATAAAAAAATGCTTTAAAAAACAGTTTAACTTCGAAATCGCACAAAAAAAAATCGCACAAAAAAGTTTGAGTGTATATATATATATATATAAATGAATGTGTGTTAGCGTGCAATCAGCGTGCAGTTATAAAGCTTTAGATACATTCCTATACCGTTCATCCGATTGCAATGAAACTTTGTTGAGTTATTGGGTGTGTATCCAAGAAAGTTTTTACATTAGCACAAACATCATTCGTGTGCGAAATTCGTTTTGCGAGACGTTTAACGGATGTACCATGTTGGCTCATATTAGTCTGGTGATTGCTAAGGTAAACAAAGCATACCAACCGTCGATTTGTTGTGTACTTGCCAAGCGTTCGGTCTTCGGTGGACTATGCCTTGAGGTGAATTGACACAAACGTCATTATTTAAATTTTGCGACAACAGTTACACATCAAAAACGTATTCGAATCACTTTTAAATCCTATGTTTGACCTCCATTGTTTGTAATTGTGTGTTTATACTTCAGGATTCAACATGATAATCATTGTCTGAAAAATATATTATGGAAGAAATCACTATCTTTTGAAATCTTAATGTATCTCTCGAATAATTATTGAATGAATTAAAATGCAAACACTTTATTTCTTTAAGTGTGATATTGCAACGTTTATCGGGTATTCGCTAGATCGAAATAAAAAAAACATCCACAGTATTAATTTGGGTATAAACATATTAGATATGTCATGTTTGAAACATTCATACTCGATACACTCTTGATATTGAAAGTGTAGCGAGGGCGAAATGGCATCTCCACGTAATGGCACTCTTAATCTGTGCAAATTAAATATGCCAGATTAATAGTGACATCTTCTGTCTTTCTTCAGACGCCATGTGTCAATTTAACAGTGACATTGTGTGGTTCTGCGGACTCATTACCTCTGAAACAACGAATGTATTACTTCTTACGCGTGCACCGTCGTCGGTTGTCGAATAGCTTTGATCTCTTTCTTTTCTCGCCTCATCAATTAAGAAAACAGTTAAGACGAGAGTATTTCTATTCACGACATTTCGACCCATCCATCACGACCCGATAGCAGAACGAACCCGCGTGCAAGCTCAGCCATCTCAGAGAACATCTGTGAGCGGGGAGCGGCTCAGGAATTCTGTCCTGAGAGCACTCCCGCTCTACGTTACATAAATGGATAAATTAAAATGTTCAATTTGAATTTATTGTTTCAAATTTAAATATATCTCATTTTTTTTTTTTATTTTTTGGATCGTTACCACGGATACACACTATAGCGAAAAATGCTTTGTGCTTTTATCAATATAATTAATCGTGCGTTACGTATGTTAAAATAAAATAATCAAGAATTTTGCTTCTAATTTTACGATACCACACATTTAGTTTGCATGATTGAACTACAAATTTTATCGGTTGAATTGAAAATTTTCTTCCTGATCATGTATACACTTTAATTAACGAATTTGTAGTTTCTTAATGCACGAAAGTTCTCGGTTGGATCTTCAAGTTTATATCCTGCAATCGAACAAGTTTTACAACTCCGATATAATTAGCGGAGCTGAACTTCCGAGATGCAGAACTATTTTCTTTCAAATTCTATTTGATCTCCACGCATGCCGGTCTAATCAGAGCCAATTTAAATTGGTCAGGCCAAGTTGGGTTTCGCAAGTTGAGGGGTCTCAACCTGGTGAATATTTCATGGTGGCCCATTTAAACTTGTGCCCACTTTGTCGCCTGCGCCTTTGCATCATCCGTCTTTGGTTATTACTTTTCCACCCTCACCTGCTCCCCGGATACCGGCAATTTTCCGGTCTTACCCATCTTTTTTCCGAGACTTTAATGGCCTACCAACTTTTATGACTTTGAATACTTAAATTTTGTTTCATTTGCTGACGCCACCGTCGGAATTGCCCAATTGTGAATTTTAATCCGCTATCGGGGCGGTCTCTAAATGTGACCAAAATTGCGTAACGGGCTGTCATGATACTTTACACGGGGTATTAATCTTTAGCACTTCCTATAAAAATGTCTACCAGACACGGATTTAACTTTATTTTATTAAGGCAAAAAGTCAACTGAAAAAAAAATGTAAATAAAAGATGCGCGACAAATTTCATCCAGTCAGTTTAACGGTGAAATAAATTTAATCATTCACTGTGGTAATTTTTACGAATAAGTAATGTCATCTTAATTCAGATATAATCCAATGAAAATAATGACATTTTTAGATTTGATCTTTCTCACGATCTCACAAGCAAAAACTTCTCAGCTCTGTTGAGTCAATATAAATAAGACCATCAGCTGTTGTTTGAGTTTTATATAGCCTAGTTTGTCTTTCCTGTTAGTATTCGTCTCACAAAGCAGCTCTTTTGAAGATTTTTATCAGCAAATATTATGAAAAGAGACTTTTTCATCATAAGAATTAGATTATATACAAAATCCCGAAAACAAATAATTTTTATACGTTTTAAATCATAATTCGAGTCTTATCCAAAGATATACTTGCGAGTGGTATTCAAATGCATGTTATATAGACTGCCTTGAAATCACATGGATATGTTGCTCTTTCTATGATCACGAATATGAACAGACCATCAGATCATATCACTTTATGTTTTATATAAATTAAATGTATGTCTGTCTGTTCACTGCAGAATCCTACGTTCTTTGACCGATATAAATTAAAATATGAACAGTTACGCATTAAGTCTTCGAGTATAACATTTACATACACTGGTAATAAATGATCCTTAATTTATGCGTTTTTGATTTTGTGCCACTTTACAAAATTTATTTTTTTCCATAAAATTACGAATACTTTGAACATATAATTTAAAAAAGTTTTTTTGTAAAATATTTCGCAATTTAAATGTGGGATATTTGCCCCGATTTATGTCCAATAACTTAATTTGAATCCATTCGACGTCAAGCATAAACTGCCATTCAATTATGTAATTGCTAATCATTCAATTCCGCAAATGACGCAAAAGATGCTACGACAAAGTACTGAACAAAACTGTTCAAATGCTTTTTTTATATTTTTTGTCTTATTTTTTCTTTCAATGAAATCCATTCTTATACATTATCAAATATAGTAGAAATACTATCTTTTAAAGTTTGAATGGGTTTGATTCGACAAATAACGAAGCGAAAAGAAACGTTTGAAAAACATTTGAACAGTTTTGAGCGACACTGAAAGTATATATTTCGGCATATCTTCGATTCAATTCATATAACAATTACGTATTTGTCATGGCCGTATAAAAACTATTTTAATTAAATACATATACGTATTAGGGTGATGCATAAGTTCTTGACCTTTTTCATCAATTCTCAATCAATTTATGCTTTAACTGTGAATTTTAGAAATTGTTCTTTATTTTTAACTACTAGAGATAATATTCTGAGGAGATCTGAAAAATAATTGTATTTTTTTGTCTATTGTGTCCAAAAAATATGATCTGATTTTTTATACTAATCTCCTTCCTGCCTTACTTCGTCAGTTTTTTTATAATACCAATAACATCTCAATCAAATATTTTTTAGCAGGTATAACAGCAACTAATTGCGTATCTAAATAGAATCCTTAGTTTTACTTGGAATAACTTTTTTTTAAATCAAAGTTACCAAAAACAATAGTAAACAACTGTTACTGAAATATGGCAGTTAAAAGAAAGAGCTTAGAACTTATGCAACACCTTAATAAAATCACCACTTTCATGGAGTGAAATAACTTATTCGATTTACTTTATGAATAAAGCATTGGCAAGATTATGGTTCGATTTTCAGTATAAAATTAAAAAGCATCATCAAGCTCTCTTATCAAACGTAAAAAAACATAAGCAATGCTCCTCATTATTTACGTCGATTGATCGATGCAGCGCAACTAACGCTGTGATTGTATCCTAGCTGTGTAGTGGTTAATAATATTACTAGATCATTCGTTAAAAAAATTGATCTATATTTAGAGACAGTTATTATACGTTAGTTAAATATCATACACAAAATTTTGTGATTTAATGTTAAGCAACTTTGCTAAAATCCTTCGAGCGTCCCAAAAATGCCTTTTCAAGGACAATGTTTATTTTAGGCTGAAATGTAAATTATATTAAATTTAAAATATTTTTTTTTTTAAAGAAAAATCCCTTTGTATACTCGAGTGGAGATTTATGAACGTACATATATCTTTGCGTTCGTAACACAACGTTTCCATTGTACTCTGTATAAACACGCATAAGCCAAGATTGTATCTTTTTTAAGAGATTCCCACACAAAAGGAATTGATTAGTAAAGTATTTCTTTGTGGAGATCAAATAAAATGTCCTGAATGACTACACAATGACCGTTCTCTATCTTACATGACTCTTTGTAGACTTTTCACATTTTTTCAACAAAAATATCGCTCTGAATATAAAAAATACCTCTGGGATATATCTGACAGGTTTTTTTTACACAAAAGTCAGAAGACATAATATATAAAAGCCTTTTTGCTTCTTCTAAGCTACGAATCTGTATAAATGTCTCGGGGGATGTGTGTTGTATCTGGCGGAATATGTTCAAATGTGCCATGCCGTACGTGAGACTTTATATGCTGAAATGCTATACGTTTGGATAATCTGATTAAAACAGTTTACCGGATTGTTCTTATCAGCGATGAAATAACCGGATTTGAAAACAATGACGTTTGGCAAACTTGCGAAAGTGACGTCTGTTTCAAGGGCCCGCGTATTGTAATAACTTATTTAAATTTAGAGCTCGGCTCATACAAACTCCGACGCTGTACAATGCATGAAAATCATGTGTTGATGTCATATAAATTAGTCATTAATCTATATGTATAGTACTACTTTTGAACTTATATAAGATTAGGTTGTAATTTATGGCATTATCTGTTATTTAGGCAAACATTAAATTGGTAAGAAATCATCAATTCCGGTACCAATTAGTGTTAAAATTGCAAAAATAAATTCATCTTAAATAGATTTTAAACTTAAATATCTTATTTGAAATCTTAGATACATTTTTGTTTTCAAACCAGTCAAAAATAAACTTCGCGTCAATTTTCTCTACTTACTTTTTGGTTTCAATTACTATTGTTGCTATGTATTTTAATTTATCAATGAAGAAAACACTTCCAAGCACCTCAATTTTAGCCTTCTGACAGTTCGTGCGGCACCCACTTATCCAGCATTAATATCTTTCCTATTTCGACGTTATAATTGCCTTTTTCGAATTATTCTTTCACAAATCGAACCTTCTCCAAATGCTCAGTTAATATTTCCACCTACTTTCACTGCATTGTGCCCCAATTTGTACAAAATTATACAAGTTATACAAAAAGGCAAAAAAATCCACTGGTGTCAGATCTGGAGACCGCGTGAGTCACAAAGAGGACCGCCAAAAGAATTAATTTTACTTTTACTTTACATTACATGAATTAATTTACACGACAGAGATGCCCACAAAAGAAATCCTAACTACAGTTTAAATAAAGAAAATGTGTCCTGCGTGCATAGAAAACAGAGTTGGCCAGTTTAAATAAAGCATATCGTTGGAAAGAATATAAACTATAAAACTTTTTAAAACTAAACAAAGTTCAAAATAGTTGTTAATTTTTTATTTTAAGAATTTAGAAATTGACATTACTCATTCGTGTCCACATTTCATGTGATATTGGAAGCTCAGAAATATATATTTTTTAAACCAATTGCATGAAATAATGATTTATTTAGATCAAAAATACATCACAAAATACAAAAACAGTTATTTCGTGCTATTATGACTATAGCGATTTATAACGATTTAAAGGTGAATTTTTTGGTATGTAGCAAAATTTTGAAAAAAAATCTATTTCAACAACCTTAAAAAATTATGTTAGTCCATATGCCAAATATCGAGTATTCGAATATTTTACTAATGTAAATTGAATTTACAACTATTTGGAACCCCTGCTCCCTTCGTCTTCGAAACATACATGATACACACTACACGCATGCGCCGTGTAGTGTGTATCATACCTAAAATAAAACAACCACTAGATCAGTAGGTAACGCGCATATTTTATTATATATTACACAAACACAGCTTCATTTATTAGGTAATAATTAACAAATATGAAAGAAAAACAATTAATCAAATATTTTTTTCTTACGAGCTAAGAAATTACACTTCTACCGTTCTAAAATTAATTGAATTATAAGGTTTAGTAGGAAAAATGAATTCAAAAATAATTTGGAGGAGCTCATCATCCGCATTGAAACTTTTAATTGATCATAGTGTGATAATTATTTTTGGTCTCCGGAACGAGACCTCAAGTTTCGAAGCCATTTAAAATACAATTATAAATTTTTCTAATTCAAAGAACTGCTTAAACTTAAAATGAACATCAAAGAAATATCACATTTCCTTGCCATTTATTTATTAATACGATTGAACTATACATAAAATCTCATATGAAATCAAACATAATATAAAATCCTTCGATAGAACATTCCACATTGAATTCAAAAGAGCTTCACAATGACATGTACTGTATACATTAATTAGTGTATATACAAAATCACTTATTGAATTTCTAACATATTTTGAATACGTTCTTAAAGACATATAATGTCATACAATACAATAATCTCCAAAGGTTGAGATCTCAAGGAAATATAAATTCATCTCTACAAATAACATTTGAATGTCAACAAGAAGCTGATGAAAATCTCTCAGCAATAAGAAGCTATTTAAAACATCCAGCACCAATGTAAACGAAAAACTTTCGAGATATCTTATATATAAAAATATAGAATGAAAAACTACTCGATGAAGACTTTTTACCACTTCGCTCAATTGATTTAAAAGCATCTTCAATGGTATGTATGATTTTATTTGCAGAAAATGTATACATATATCATAAATTTCTCTATTAATGTACCATAGAAGAGTACCCAAAGAAAATATGTTCATAAACACATAGAATAATTGTCTCTGAGTGCGTCATTGACGATACAAAAAACAACTTACAGTATCATTAATGCCACGCGTCATAATATAGTGCTACGTATAAATATGCCACTAGACTTTGCTTGGGCGTGTAAACTATCATGGGTGTATTTAAGCACGTTAAAACTTTTGCCTTGTGAAAGAATGAGCATTTATCCTTCAAATGATATTATTTTGGGAGCTATTATGTGAATTTTCAAAAAAAATGTTAGACCTCAAAGCCTGGTGTCATGAAAAGTATCATTCCGTTGGGGATTTTTAAGAAATTAAAATTTTATGTTAAGACTTCCATGTCTGAAAATTTATATGGATATATATGTATAAACTTACGTAAATGTAAAAATGACGTAGTTATATAATATTATATGTTGTAACTGTGTAAGAAGGAACAAATCACATACAAAATATATAAACTTATCCCCAAATTGTTATGAAATTTTAACCCTTTTTTATCGATGGTTGATAATTTCTATTTTTTTTTCCTTTTGAGAGGAGAAAATCTTCAACAGAATACCATGATTAAAAACCATGGTAGTATGGGATTCTTACCCACTAAAACCCTTACCTTTTTTTCTCCATCGACCCCCTTGGAATCCGCTTTCGCAATGCTTCAAGAGGGTGGGTTTGTTTTTTTACGAACTGGCGTTCACTCTTCTAGTTCTTTCTCAGTTTTATTTCTTCAGCATGAACTCATTAGCGAAATTTGTCCACGCTTCCCACTTTTATTTCGTTTTGGTCATTGTGGTGATCATGTTGGATATAGTTGGGGTTTCTTCAATTTATTTCGCTAATTCTTGCCTATTATCTGCCCAAGCCTCACATTTGAAGATGGTGTGCTCTGTGTCATCTCGATCCTCGCCGCAGTGGTGACACTTAGTCGAGTCCTCCTTGTCGATTTTAAATAGGTAAGCACCGAAGCCCCCATGTCCCGTCAGCATCTGGGTCAGGTAAAAGATGAGCTCTAGGTGTTTACGCGAGGTCCATTTTTGTATCGCTGAGATCAATTGATATGTCCACCTTTCCTTGGCTTCGATGTCCCAGCGTTTCTGTCATTGTTGGATTGACTCTTCCCGCTTAATATAAGTGGGGCACTAATATTCGGTTATCGAAGTAGTCATTCATTAATCGAAGAATGTACCTTGATCCATTCCATGCGTTTTAAATAAATTCTACGACGGACTGAATTGCATCAATAGTCGATATGCCCGTCCTGAATCCATATTGTTTGTCTGAAAGTGTTTCAGGTCCCATATTTTCTTCGATTCTGGATCTTAACAAAGCTTCTAATATTTTTCCTAGGCCGTTAAGCATACAGAGAGGTTGAAATGATCTTGGTTCATCCGTCTCCTTATTGGGTTTTCTAATGAGGATCGGTGTTTGCTTCTTCCATGCTGAGTTGAATGTTTCATCTAGTAGATACTGATTGTACATTCCTACCTGTAATTCTGGTGTATTATTGGCAATATCTAAAAATCATATGAATTTGATTATACGTCATCCTACGAACTTATTGAGTGATATGTTTTATTTGACTTATGATGCATAAGTTATAAGCCCTTTACTTTTACACTAATTTCATATTTTTAAATGAAAAATATAGGGCATTTAAATTTAAATTCACCAAAGTGAAACACCAATTTTCTCCATCATAATTTTTATGTTGAATGCTAGTTTTTAAACTGAAAATATAATGATCTGGCCACGGATAGACTATCGTCATCTATTACATCTACTACATATTCATGGCAATAATTTTATACGTATGATTGATGAGATTTGAAAGTTACAATTCACTGGGAGCTTGGCTTTCAGTGCTTCAAAAATATAATTTCAAATGAAGCTGAAATCGATACTCTACAAGCATTATTAGATGCGAAAAAAGTCAAAATTCATCAATAATTAGTAAAAAAAAGAAAATTGATATTGAATACTTTAATAATTATATAGATTTATAAGACTACATGGACTTTTTGTCCATTGTGAAAAAAATAGCACGCGACGAATCCCCGACAGAAATGGGTTAACTTTGTTAATTCGTCGAACGTACGCTGCACGATATTGTAGTTTAAAAACGTTAATAGACGCATTGTAACACCGAGTATCCGTCGCGCTTTCACATCGTACACCGTTTTAAGCTTTGTTTAATTAGCATCCATTGCTATTACTATATATTACATATTATTTGGATAGTGCTAAGTAGCAAGTAGCTCATGTCATGCCATGCACATAATCATATATTAATAAAATGGGTATTTGCGTGGAGTGTAAAGAGTAGGAATCTGCGTGCTTCGTTAATTCCGAGGTGTAATTAAAATTGTTTAAAGTTGTAAGCTCCGACTTTATGACGGCTTAAGACTGTTAAATGCGACAGAGCCGTTCCGTTAATGACTGGCCCATTGTGGGGTTCACCCGAATTTATATTTTTACAACGCGCCCGTACTGCGGGGGGCCCTGGTTAATTCGTGTAAAAGTAAATTTGAGCTTAACGCGCCGCGACAAGCTTGAACTTTTCATGTCTGGCATTAAGTTTGGGCCTTAAGGACGCTTGCTCAAAGTGATCCTTGATTTAAGAAATTTAACTGAATTTAGACGTATAATTTGCAAACTCTGACAACGCCGCCGCAACTGTTGAATTTTCTTTTTTTGCGCTGATAAAACGCTTTTGAAGGCCTTGACGAAGTTTTGCCGCGGAATAAAATTATTTTTTACATTATTTACGATTCAGGGAATATCCGAGTAAATTTATTTTTGCTGATTAAATTGCGCTTATTCTATCTTCATCTGAAAAAAATTCGAAAAGGGGAGACATTTCCCAAAGCAAATATTATTATGTCATGTGATATTTTTGATGTGCGGTGATATATTAATGTATTTATGAGTATATTACCCTTTGAAAATTGTCAACAAATATCAAAGGTCATCAATAGAAATGAAGGTCTATTGTGTTTTTAATGACAAACAACGTCAACAATGACACAAGCAATGAATTATTGTCGTTGTTGTATAACTCAGACAATAAAAAATATGTTTGTAGTAAGGGTCAATTGCAAGCCGTAAACACACATCATTTAATAGATCACCCACCCCCCTGGTGAAAAGATAAAAAGCGATGGAATAGATTAACAATTTCATTCCTTTTAATACTTTTAAAGTTACCATAAAAGGTTCAAATATGTGAGCGATATATTAAAAACAAATCAAGCTAATATTATCTTACAATGGCGATTAATCGTTAAATAAACGGAGACTATTTTTAAATTACTTTCCCCTAGATTTTAATCT
Source organism: Stenopsyche tienmushanensis (assembly GCA_008973525.1). Lineage (NCBI taxonomy): Eukaryota > Metazoa > Arthropoda > Insecta > Trichoptera > Stenopsychidae > Stenopsyche > Stenopsyche tienmushanensis. The sequence continues at coordinate 907,162 of WACJ01000015.1, forward strand.
TCTTAGGATATTGGAGCGTGGGCAATTTACCATCCCCACGTAGTAGCGCTGTTAACAGCGACATCTTCCATCTCTCTTTAGGTGCAATGTTTTATTTTAACAGCCCCATCTCTTGTGGACCTGCGGAGACATTGCACCTGCATACCGACCCATTGCTTCTTGCGCGTGCACCGTTGCCGATTGGATAGTGACGTGCGGAAGTTGAGTGATTCGTCGGTTAGCCTTGGCTGCGGGAGGTTGTCCTTCCTACAGCCAAATCTCTCTCTCTCTCTCTCTCTGCCCGGGGCCTTGAGAGCACCCCCCCTCAACGTTATAATATCATATAGTAAATTTCCATTGCCTTTCCTATATTAACAAGTCCGATTTTAAGTATAAATCACCTTAGTTTTTACGGTTTCAGACCCAGAAAGTCAGTGTTGCAATTTGTTTCACTCCATGTCAGTATACATCCAGGAACTATTTTAGGCGTCGGATAACAAAAAGTAATTTTAAACGATGTTCGACTGAATCGTTCTTTTTTTGCTGTTTATCGGACTTTAAACACGATTTGATCCCCGATTTAAAGTGTATTGAATGGATTAACTATATAAAAGCGAGACACGTTTCCAAATATTAAGTCATGCATACTAAACATACGGTCCAAATGCCGCTAACGCAGAAGGGTTAATGATGGGAAAATTTAGCGTCCCTCGATCATATGACACTTGATCTCGATTGTTCAATGGGTTGGAAAACGCTCAAGAGAAAATGATACCTAATTGATAGCATGGCTTCAAATTAACGGATATTTACATTCAATTAATGAGGTGCTATTTAATATTCTGATCAGCGTCCTTGCCAAATTAACCGAATATTTGTCTTCATGCTCCAATATTGAAACATGCTACAAGACTCATTGTTTGTCCATTATATATGACTGACTTTCGAATACAATTCGATCTAATCTAGCATTTCAATTGCGTAATAAAAAAAATTGCACAATATAACATTTTTAAGATTTTTTCTAGTTTATTTAAAATGAGTAGCGAATTTAATAAAAACGTATCTCGAAAATCTATATTTTATATTTTTTTATTAAACAAAATACTAATTTTACTATTCATTAAACTTTACAAAAAAAGTCGACGTCACAAAGGAAACAATATTTTGCAATATTGGCTGTATCTTGAATTATTACTTCTGACACCAGTGAAACTTCAATCTACTTATATTATGATACTTGTTATTCTAATACAGCAATAAAACTACGTTAAAGAAATAATTTTTTAATATGGATTTTTATTCAAAGATTCTGCTTTTTTTTCAAAAAAAAACAAAACGGAATTCAAAGTCAGGTATTAGATATGAAAAGATCATCATGATGACGATGATTTCTTACTACTGGAGTTTTCAATGAAATGACAGTGCCATTATAATGTATGGGCTTTTATACAAATGTTCTTTATAAGCATATAAAAAAGTCACCGATCAGTAGCAATTTGTCCAATTGTTTTCAGTTCGCAAACACGTGAAATTATTCGTCTGAAGCTGAATCTGCTTGGCAGAGCGCCCATCCGCATGCCAGTTGCATGCGATTTTACAAATACAACATGAAAAATTACAATTTGTTCGTCCCATCACTGTATTACTAGATTAACGTATACGTTGTTTTGAAATGAATTACAATTTTACATAGAACTTTGTAATTTTTTTTTCATTCAAGACTAGGTAAAATAAATAATTAAAATGTGAGAGGAAGTCCAGTATCGCTCGGGACTTCATTTGGTGCCTCTGAGGGGGGGGGGGGCTTTTGTGATCATGGAGATCGTAGAAAACTCCAGACATGCATTTCTCCCCATAAATTATGCAAAAAACCCTAAATGCCCTAAAAGATGAGGGAGTGGCCACAAGGTTTGTGTGTCCAACCGGTCCACCTTTCAGACCGCTGACACTTCGAATGAGCGCCTCAATCAGAACATGGATGAATATATTATCCGCGGACTACATGAAATTAAGAACCGCTACTCTACAGGATACTTTTATTAAAAGGATATCCATTTCTTAAATCACAGACTAACCATTTGGTGTAAAAAAAATTTTTGCAGGTAAAAGAAAAATATAATACTAAAAATAGATTTTTCCAAACATATGATGCGAAATGATTTCTTACCACAAAAGTAAAAATATAGATTCACATGAAAAATAAGATAAAATAGCTTATATGGCGAAAGATGTAGAAAAACGTGATTTCCCATACGAATTCCATGAAAAAATCAGGCCAAACCTCTTTTATTGACTCTATGTATATAAATAGAAATATCCTTTTTTTATGGAAACACAAGGATTCCGAACATTTTTTATACTCTAAATTCTGTAAAATCTTTCAATTAACATAGTCTGGGAGATTTGGTAGGATCTATATATAGCTACTATTAAAAAAACTATCACTTTACCAAATTGCTACAAAATTCGCCTTGGATGATTATTAGGCGAAGTTAATTTGATTTCAGCCAATTTTCCGAGCTTAGGTTTGAAGGGCAAATTTCGGAATTAAATTATAAGCATATTGTTTTTATGTCCCTCCATTAATAGGAATGGAATCAGAGTCCTTGAAGGTTCACGTAAGCGTATCAAGCGACGACTTAATTCAAGAGAAGCACCCTCGCCGCAAGATACAGCATTACTTCTAAATGGCAACACTCTGGAGTTGCTAACGGCAATCATAACAATAATAATATGTTTATCGAGTATCTGGCGATATGCTATTGAATTAGGTTTATGTGTCTGCGAAGGCTCTTCAATAAGAGCCCAGGGCGCACATAAATAAGGCGCTACGTGAGGGACTTGGGGGGTTAACAATTATCACGTATTTGTGCGGACTGTCGATATACCCGCGCCAGTACTTACTTATATCCCCGCCAGATGGCGTCGCCTGCCGAACGTGTCCGCTTCTGCAAACACAACAGGATCTAATTAAGACCTTGTGGCGCCATCCACCCTTATCCATCCCAACTATTGTGGTCATCCCGATCCTTTATTATAAGACACCCAATATTGAAAAAAGAAACTCAGTGACAATTTTCCGCATCTTGTCGTCCGCATCCGCGTATACAAAGACCCCCTTGAACTTTTCACATTCTCATATTTGATCAATAACACTGCTATAATGGTTTTGAGTTCAAATATATAGCTATTTGCGATTTGATTCAAACAAACAAAACCAATAATTGTCTCGCTTGTATGTGTCTAAGCCTTGCAGCGAAATTGCATCTCCGCGAATTGTTCCATGTCTGGCGTATAGTCTCTCATTGATTTCTAAAGCAATGAAACGAAACAATTTATCTTTTTAACCTTTCCTTGGCTATGATGTATTTACTACAAATCGACTCTAAAAATGAGAATATCGATATGAAATATAATAAATACGGGGTTCAAAATTTCATATGGTGTACCAAATACATATCATAGTAACGCACTGTTGCTTTTAGCACGGTAGGGGAAAGGTTAACATTCTGCGACTATTTCCGCTTGTCTTATAATTTCACAACGTCGCTCTTTACATTTACCTACTACTTACTAAAAGTTTAAATATATTTTCTTAAGAAATCTGGGGAAAAAAACTTCATACAAGTCATAGATGAACCATTGATAAGCATTTTTTAGACGTCAAATGAAATGATCTGTATTTCACTTTTTGGAGTCTCACTTTTTGTAACGTTAAAACCGATTTGACCTACCGCGTTAAGGCATCTTCTCACTTTAGGCGCCTCAAAAATAGACTATTTTCACGATTTTTTTTTGATGATTTTCGCTAAAAATTATGAGATAAAATGGATCTTATGTAGTAAACACATCTTTCAAGTACATGAAAAAAAAATATTTTTATTTTTTTAACAATTATTGTAATAAAACAGTTACATCGAAAAACCCGCGTAGAAATGTTATGTTCGTGGCTTGTTGATGGTATCTCCGAGATGGGTCATTTGAAACAAAAAAATAAAACAGTTTTAGATTCAGTATATCAGTGGCTATAGCGCATATCATCAGATTTTTGATATTCGCGAAAATAACAAAATGGCGCACGTTTTTCGAAAAAGTAATAAAAAAACGCGTTTTTTTTGGAGTTTTTTGTAAAAAAAAATTACTTATAATCAAAATTTCAAAAATCTGATAATATGCGCTATAGCTATAACTATGAAGAATATGTCATTCAAATTTCATGACAATCGGCTGGATAGTTTCCGAAATTTCATCAATAACATTTTTGAAGATATGTACTTTCAAAATTTAAAATAAAATAAAAATCGATTTTTTTAAATTTGTAAAGTGAGAAGACGCCTTAATAGAAGTTTCATATTAAAAAAAACTTTATATGACAGTTCCATCAAAATGCCCATAAACATCACTAAAAAAATACATAGGATTTTTAAAGATATTACAAAAATTGACCCCAAATCAAAAATAAAAAATTAAAAGTGAAAAAAAAACTATGAAATTATTGAGTGTTGTGTTATTTCGCAATTATGCAAATTAATAAATAATAATTAATAACACTTCTCTTGATTAAATTCCAAATTTCAGAGCATATTGGCACAAGAATGTAAGGGATTTTTCGCCTTTCGATCGATCTCTTGCAACAATAGCTCGATTGAAGATAAGTTTGGGAATTTTGGGAATCAATTCATTTTTTCCGTTTTTTCTGCATACAAAAATTTATGAAAAAATTTGAAATATTTTTCATATCGTTATCTTGCTTGGAGTATTAAATTTCACTCTAATATTCCAGTTTTTTATCTCCAAAGCAATCTTTCACCACCATATTTTTACTTTTGTATTTAATTGAAGGCATTGGACGTTCAATTGAAGCACTTTTCCCAATTTGAGCCAATTTTTTTTTGGATTTTGGATTCATCTGTCCGTATGACATTTTTCAATCATAAATTATGCAATTTTAATATCCAAAATATCTATTCTGCTATTCAATTTGCTTAGTGTGGGTTTCTTCAGCGCTACACGTCCATAAATTCCATATTAATTCAATTTGATACACACACATAGAAAATAGCACATTAGATGATGTTGTTTCATTCAATTTTGCGATCAACTGAGAAACTGTAAGAAGAAAGTTTCTCGTGGTCAAATTAAGTTATACTTAGCATCTGAAGTAGATTTTGGATGGCCTGGTTCTTTTTGTCCTTGGTATCTTGGTATCTTCTAATGACATAATGCACCCCTTTGATGAAAATCTGGAAATTGAGGTGGTAAATTTTATAGATTTTATCATTTTAAGTTTAAAAAAAAATATATTTTGCAATGTATACAAGTGATTTAAATCTTTCCCAACGTTTATATCATAAATGGGTATTTGCTTAATGTTACAGTAATGTTATTAAGATTAAATATACAATTAATACTATTAAATTCATCCCTAACTACTGTATGACATATATCTTCTTTTAGTAGTTTTTAATTTTAAAAAAACCCTATGCGATTTAATCAAGATTATAGCTGTTCATTAGCTTTAACTTAAGCAATTATGGCTTTGATATTATTAACTTCGACAATAGTAGCTTCGATAACAATACCTTCAGCAGTTACATCTTTGGCAATTGCAACTTCGGAAATTTTAGCTTTTAGCTTTAATTGAACATTTTAGGATATTTCGGCTAAACTTTTAGCGTTAGAAACCTATCTTAAGTAATTCTTGTAGTTCTCATTTCATTAATAAATATTTACAGCATAATTCCGAGTCATATTTTAATCCCTATGATAAAGCTATTATTTGATCTTCGGTAAAGACTTATAAATCGTTTGTGCTGAAATGATTTTTTTAACCCTATTTCTAAATCACATTTGCAAGAAAAGGGTGTATTGAACTCTGTATACCCCAAAAAACTCTTATCAATAAAATTATATTGGATATGCTAACTGTTCTATATCACCCAATCAAAATAACTGTTTGATTATTAAATTCAATAATCAAAAAGTTCAATATGAAACGCGTCAAAGTAATCTTTCGATCCAAAATAAATAATAAAGTCAGTCAATCTCTAAATCTGAAGAAGATTCTGATACATATTTGATCCTACTCTAAGAATATACTATTGCAAGTATAGAAACTATTTTAAGTTACAGTTTTTAAGCGTCTTAAGGCCTTGAGTCTTCTTCATTCATTCAAACTTCACCTAGGTGGCCCGCTGGGTGAGTGTTCACAAACCAAATTTGGATATCATTTTTTCTTCATCATCGAGTACATAAAACGGTGATCATATTGTGGCGTGGGAATATTTAGCGGTTATTTTTGGATAATTATAATAATTTAAAATGTCGTTTTTAATGCTGTTTGGGATTTGCATCCTCCGGATGTTGCCCGTAAGCAGTAAAAATAGATCCTAAGGGTTGCTGGACGAACAGACTGTCTATTCTCTCTGGGGTGCCTTGCGGACTAGTTGTGTTGGCATGCAAACTTTATTTGCCGCCATCGTGTTTAATTTCGAGTAAATTTTCTCATTAGATTCTCATAAAAGCCTTGTGATTGTCGCCGTATCAGTATCAAATGGTAAATAAACTCAATTATTAAAGATGACAATGTTTTAATTGTTTCCCTCTTTTTTTGAGGATCCCTCCTTTTCAGTGTTATCAGATGATTGCTTAGAGATAAATAACCCCCTCTACGGAGGTAAAATAAAAGATTCCGTCGTATTCTGCGAGTCCGTTTCGAGGCTGCAGAGCCCCGGCGATACTTAGAGGCCAGCACCCCCTATTCTGTCAGCGTCCTGCCCTCGGACTACCCCACGACTTGAGACGCCCTCGTGGTGGGCTGTATAAGGTAGCTACGACGAAGATTGTGGGTCCCAGAAGACGGGAGGGGTTAAAACACAACAATATATAATATGAAATAACGCCGCAGACTCATTATTTTCATCAAAAATATCTTAATTTTTAAATAAAAAATCGTTGATGTAATAATATAAGTACCTGATATTCTGTAATTATATGCTAAAATTTCTTTCCAAATTGCAACTAAACACATAAGCACTAATCGATAAAATACTCAATCATACACATTAAAGATCAATTCTAAAAATCTTTGTTTTGTATTTAGATCTTATCTCGATCGAAAATTCTGTACAAAGCCGCTTCCATTAATCGGATTAAATTACCCAGCTTTCACCAAATCGAAGGAAAGTATTGAATGCTTCAGTTATAACGTCCATATAGATTTACGTATTTATGCTTCACAAGGTAAATATATTAATCATAAATTTTCCTCTCAGTGTGATATTAAATTTTGAACAGATTCAGGCACTTTTAAAACTTGAGAAGACGTGTTTTTTGACAGAAGAATTTTTAATAAAGGCAATTTCTTCGGAGCGAGCGTCTTCAAGTATTTCTTAAGTTCTATCAAACATGTTTGGATGGCGCGGTAGTGTGAATCTATTTTATGGCACATATAAAGATTCAACACATAAAAGATGGTGACAAGCCATCATCTGTCTCAAGTCTCCTTAATAATTCTTCGAAACTGTTGGAATCGAAGAGTCCGCTCGAGGATACCATGAAGAGGTCCCAGAAGGCAATTTAAATTCATTGTACGGACCAATAAAATCAAACAGGACCCGGAGCGCCGATTTCTTTGTTTTCTTCGGTATCAATATGCTGAAACGAATCTCAAATATATTTTAGTCGATTGATCCATTTATATATCGAACACTATAAAGTCTACAAGAAAATATGTTAAGATAAAAATTTGAATCCATCGGGCTCCATTGTATGTAATATGTTCGTCAACATAAAAAAAATTCAACGTATCTCAAATATCAAAATGATATCGACTTTAGATCCTAAAAGTAAAACAATTTTTGACTAACTCGATTTTGCGGGTTAAGTGTCCGGAAGAAAATGGGTTAATTTAACTTAAACGTTTGTTTCCGCTTTATGTAATTAAAGCGAATGAATTTGTAATATTGCATCGTAAGAAGAGCGTTTAATTTATTCAAAGGCCGAATGTTTACCCCGTTTTAACGTCAGGAGCAATCTTCTTAACCCCTTATCTCTGCATCGGTCGTAATTCATGTCTTTTTTGTGTGACACTTTAATGCCAGGACCCTCACTAAAAAAGGACCTAGATCTGACAATGAAAATGTTCCCAAGATTTAGGCTTAAGCTTAGGATATCTTGAGGTCGGGCCACGATCTATTGTGCGAAAGAAATAATTCAATTAGTGCCGGAAGATCGTTGCCATTATCCTTATTAATGTCCCTGGGTATGTAAATGTATAATTTCAATTTGACTAAAAGGCATTTTAATGCACCCCAAGTTTGGCTCCGGCTGAAAATACAGTATAATTTGTGTGTATCCTGGTTTCTACTTTTAAATTTAATTATGCTGTCAGAAACAGTTCTCAGCTGAAATATGCTTATTATCGGTACCCATTCAAAATAATCAAAGTAAAATGAGAGCTGCCAGTTTATTTAAAAACATTTAATTGTTTTTCAACCCCTGCGTGGACAAAATTCGATTAATTCTCTCCATCTTAAAGCGAAAGCGTTTAAAAATTCAATAACTTTTAATTTATTATTAAACCACAGATTTATGCAGCACTCAAGGATCAAGCTTTAAAAAAATCGTAGCATTATTAATTTTGAGTGAAGTTGAAGCTTGCATAAAGCGTTTATTAATTAGAAATATTTTTTAATATTTCCCATAAAAGTATATTTATTAAAGTCTCTCTTTATCGATGCTGAATTTATATTTGGTGGTAAAATTTCATTAAAATTTTTTTCACAAAAAGTAATTCTGTATAGCATGAAAACATTTTAAAGATCACATAAAATCTTATATTTTCAATTACCGCTCATATCCAGCTCAGACGCTCCAAAACTATGTAACCAACGTTTAGAGAGATGAGACAATAAAAACATGACTGTTGGCTACAACTCTTTATTATTATGCTGAAATAAATAGTACAGTTACGACATCAGAAAAATCGACGAGAAAGTCGAGTTTTTCTGCGGCCAAGACAACTGGTCGGACCCCAAAACTTAATTGAAACTTTTTGAAGACTGTTGTAGCTATCCGCCTCTCTTTTATACCCGACCTTTCTTAATATTTAGCGATGTTCGAGCACATGTATTGTGTTTTGGGATGGCGAAATTATCCGAGTTTCACCACTCAAATTTACTCCTTAAACTACCGCAAAGGGATGAAAATTTAAAAACTGACGATTTTGCATGACAATCCCATCCTCCCTCTTTGCAGACGTTTGCGCTTTTTCAGTATTTTTCCTATACATAACAGTATCGTGCGGAAATGGAATTGCAAGATTAATATCAAATATTTTCAAGCAAAAAACATTTTGCACAACACGCAGCCTTAATACTTAAGAATAAAAATAATTGCATTTTTATTGGGCAATTGCTATTGTATTAAAGTGGTTTAGCATTAATATATTCATCTAATATATAAAAATGAATCGACTAATTTCCTTTATGTACGAGTGATATGCGTTGACATGCGCGTTCATCGGATTGAGATAAAACTTGGTCCACTTATTGCCAAGGATTCAGGGGGTGACATAGGCATAGTACAATTAACTTACAGTAGATTTTTAATTCAAAACTTAATGTGTGAAAGTTGATTCTGACGTGTTTGAGATTATGCGTTGCTAAGGCGTTGCTAAGGCTATAGGTATATAGTACCTTGAAGACGTAATCAGTGCTCTATGCAACGCATTGGGTGATGAACGACGTGAAAACGTAAAGGTGCTGTCGGTTAAACCAGCGTACAACAGCACATACACATGCATTGCAGAGGTGCCGTGGGGCAGTGGGTCCGACAGAATGATTAAAGAGGGACGGATACGAGTAGGATTCGTTAGGTGCCGCATTCGAGATCGGGTGGAGGTGCGGCGGTGCTATCGATGCCTCGGCTATGGCCACATAGCGGCTAAATGCAAAGGAGAAGATAGACATAACAAGTGCGCCAAATGTTGGAAAGATGGTCACAAGTCGGCTGAATGTGACGCGACAGAGATAAAATGCGCACCATGCATGGACGCAAAACTTGATGCTAATCATCGGTGTGGCAGCGCCAAATGTGGAGTTTTCGGAGCTGCTCTCCGAAGGCAAAGAGGACAATAGTCTTCAACAGTGCACAATCAGACAGAATAGGAAGAAACCGCACATGCGGCACAAAGATTCTGCAGATCAACCTAGCACACTGCCAAGTAGCACAGGATACGATGCTGCAGATGTTCCGAGAACGACAAGCCGACGTCGTCATCATTTCGGAACAATACAAGACTGGGACCACCGGATGGTACAGTAACAACAACGACAGAGCAGCGATCTACGCACCAGCAATGGGAAGCGTCAAGACATATACGCTGCCAAACAGCGGATGGGTATGGGCGGAGGTGAACTCCATGAGAATATACAGCGTCTATTTTTCACCAAACTCCACCATACAGGAATACGAAGAGGAAATCACGAACCTGGAGAGGGACATCCGCGGGGCAACCGGCCCTGTGGTTGTGGCCGGGGACTTCAACGCCAAGGCGACGGAGTGGGGATCACGCGCCACCGACCGCAGGGGCACAATCCTCTGCGAGATGGCCTCCAGCCTCCGGTTGCAGATAGAGAACGAGGGCAGAAGCCTCACGTTCCGCAGGGGAACCGGCGGATCAATTGTGGACATCACATTGACAAACGAGGCGATGGCGGGGAGGATGAGGGGCTGGACCGTACTAGAGGATTTCACCTACAGCGACCACCAGTGCATTGCGTATGAGATCACGGGAAGACCAGACCGACGTGGCGTCACAATGCCGCCCACTAAGGGATGGCGTATCCGAGACCTTGATGTACCCGCACTTTTAACAGTACTAGAGGCAGAGTGCCGCAAACTCGAGAGCGCAGAAGGTGCTGAGGAGATAGTAAGCGGCTTCGAAAAGGCAGTAGCCAAGGCATGCGACGCATCGATGCCGAGGAGAACAAACTGCACAGGCAGAAAAAGAAACGCACACTGGTGGAATCAGGAATTAGATGATCTACGACGCAAGGGCCAGAAAGCACGAAGGAGATTGAACAGACACGGTACAGATGAGGCCTACCTCGCATACAAAACAATCAGGAGAGAGTACAGCATCGCAATTAAAAAGAGTAAGGAAAAGTGCTGGAATGAACTCTGCGAGTCGATGGACAAGAACCCATGGGGGTTACCGTATAAGCTAGTGCGACAGAAATTGAGGAGTAGGGTAGTGGACCAGTTCCTTGACAACCCCGTCAATTTACAAGCTACGGTGGACGCGCTCTTTCCCGAGAGTGAAGAACGAGAGACTGCAAACATCATTGTCGAACAAGATGACATTCCACCCTTCACAGAAGGAGAATTAAAAGCGGCCACACAAGCAACAGGAAGGGGGAAGGCTCCAGGACCGGGAGGAGTACCTAACGAGGTGGTCATCGAGGTGGCGAGGGGATTACCAGCCGAAGTACTGAGAGTGTTCAATGCGTGTCTGAAAGAAGGAACGTTCGGAAGCCTGTGGAAGAGGCAGAGATTAGTCCTTATTCCTAAGATGATCTCTGCCGGCACGCCTTCGAGCTACAGGCCACTATGTATGATGGACGGCTTCGGAAAGCTTCTGGAGAAAATGATTCTTCAGAGGCTCCGACCGTACCTAGAGAAAGAGGACGGGGGGCTCTCGAACAGTCAACACGGATTCAGGCGCGGACGGTCAACGATCGGCGCCGTCTCTCGTGTCGTGGGCATCGTGCGAACGGCATGGGAGGGGTCCGTGAGGGCGAGCAGTCACGTCGTCATGGTGGCCCTGGACATACGGAATGCGTTCAACTCGGCGCGATGGGATCTAATTCTCAAAGCGCTGGGGGGACGCTTCCGTGTGCCTGGCTATCTGATGGCGTTGCTTGAGAGCTATCTCAACGAAAGAAAGCTGGAGTACCAGACAACGAATGCGCGCTTTACGCGAAGGATGACAACGGGAGTTCCGCAGGGTTCGGTCCTCGGTCCGACACTGTGGAACGCCATGTATGATGAGCTGCTTCATGAAAGAATGCCAGACAAATGTGAGATAGTAGCGTTTGCAGATGATATAGCCATCATGGTCGTTGGGAAAACCTCCGCAGAGCTGCAAAGGTCTGCAACCGAGGCTCTTCGTCGTGTGGAGGCTTGGCTGAGGTCGGCTGGACTGCAACTTGCGGCCCAAAAGACTGAGGCAATCTTCTTCACGAGGAAGAGGCGACTGTGTCCGCCGTCACTGGCGCTGGACGGCTTCGATGTGCCATATGTGGAAACACTGCGGTACCTCGGAGTCTGGCTGGACCGCAAACTTCGGTTTGCGGCCCACATCAAGAAGGCGTCGGAGAGGGCGGCCAAAACTTCTGAACAGCTGGCCAGACTGATGCCGAACGTCGGGGGACCGAAGACCAGTAGGAGGAAACTCCTGCTGTCAGTCGTGCACTCCACGATGTTGTACGCTGCGCCCATCTGGGCGGACGCCATGGGCGTCGCGGCGTACCGGCGGAAGTTGGCGAGCGTTCAAAGAAGGTGCGCTCTGCGAGTCGCGGCGGCTTACCGCACAGTATCCGAGGATGCAGTGCTGGTGATAGCCGGGGCTGCTCCCGTGGATTTGCTGGCTGTTGAGCGTAAAGCTCGATATGCAGGTGCGAAGAAACGGGAAGCGAGGAAAACGACCATGGACGAATGGCAGATAAGATGGGACAGCTCGGAGAAGGGCAGGTGGACTCACACACTCCTGCCCGACGTAAGAAAGTGGAGTGAAAGACGACATGGAAAGTTGAACTATCATCTGACCCAGCTCCTCAGTGGGCACGGTTGTTTCGGGGTGTATTTGAAAAGGATAGGGAAAGAGGACACCACGGAGTGTCACCACTGTGGGGCTGAGGCGGATGATGCGGAGCATACGATGATAGAATGCGAAGCATGGGAGGAGGAACGGGGAGTCCTTCGCGACTCCACAGAGGAAGGAAGTGTGAGTAAGAACGGATTAATGAATTCTATGTTAAGGAGTGAAGATGAATGGACGGCGTGGGAGGACTTCGCCGCCAAGGTGATCACCTCCAAGGAGGAGAATGAGAGGAAGAGGCGGAGAGCTGCCATTGAGAGGATTGAGAGGATTCCTGACCAATAGGAACATCGAGACATCGGAAGAGGACGAGAGAAGAAAGTAGGAGAGAACTACGAACGTGTCGCGAGTCTTTCACGACGCGACGCGACGACGACGACGCGACGACGACGCGACGCGACGCGACGCGAAACGACGCGAGTCCCTCACGACACCACAGAGGAAGGAAGTGTAAGGAAGAACGGATTAATGAATTCTATGTTAAAGAGTGAAGATGAATGGACGGCGTAGGGAGACTTCGCTGCCAAGGTGATCACCTCCAAGGAGGAGAACGAGAGGAAGAGGCGGAGAGCTGCCATTGAGAGGATGGATCCCTGACCAATAGGAACATCGAGACACGGAGGATGAGAGAAGGACGTAGGAGAGAACTACGAACGTGAGTAGAGACCTCTACCCGACAAGAGGTAAGAAATGACGGGCCTGCGGAGCCTGAGAGTCGCGTTTTACTATGTCTAGCGACCTGTAAGACGCGACGAAAAGACGGTCAAGGGGGGTTTTTTAGTGGGTATTGGATCTTGATCTTCCACTTTGGAAGATTTCGTAGTAGTAATATAGAGTTAGGTATATCCAGACTCCTACACTACTACTGAGTACGGGCTCGGTACGTGTCTTTAAAAGATTTTTCCTCCTTGCGCATCAAAAAAAAAAAAAAAAAAAAAAAGGTATATAGTACCTACAAGTTGCAGTAGGAGGCGTCGTGTCGTCCTGCATTCGAATAGTAAACGTCAAACGTCAATGTCATTTGCAGGTTATCCATCGGCGTGAGTCAAATTATATCCAAATTATTTATCGCAAGCACTTTTAAAATGCTTCATTTCATTCATCGCCTATTCACGTACGTAACAATCGAAAAAGTATGTTTGAGTGCTATCCGATCAAAATCAGACGACCAACGTGCGACGACAATCAAAAGTACATGTTCATTTGAATATTGCTGCATTTCAATATGATATTCATTACGATTACAGTTTGCATCCCAATGTAAAATGGATAAAGGGTTAAATCCCATTAACGGGGGGCAAATTTATTGGTAAATTGAAAACGCCTTTATTTCGACACAATGAAAACAAACAAACCTAACCTATCCAGATTTGAATTTAAATTTAATTAAAAAAAACAAGAAACAAATGAATAATTATTTTATTTAATAACAATATGTTGACGTTGAAATCAACAATAGATGGATCTCCTTTTTAATCGAAAACATTCAAAGCTCATACCAACGTTGGATATTGTCGTGCAAATTGTACATCCAAATAGGCAGTGATATGGCAGTAGTCAGTATTGAAAGACTTGATGCGCGCAACGATCGAGTTCAAACTCAATTTAAAACAGGTATCGACCTAGAGGTATCAGCAGTGACGAGGCTATTTGGCCTATTTTGAGCTTCCTAATTCACAGTGGCAATCCTAATGTTGTTCATTTCAGTGTTCATCTCGAAAATGGACAAAGGCAGACACTGCAAGAAATGTTGCTGCTGAACCAACACTGCGCTGTGTGAAGAAGATGTATTTGCAGAGACATTATTGTACGCACAAGTTCCTAACTATTATACATGAAATACTACATCCGAGAATTTTCAACGACGTAAGCAAGGGATGCGTGATGAAGGCTATCGAAATCTGTATTCATCTGATGCATTGGGCCCTATTTACACATTACATCCAAATAAAGCCGAGTGTTACTATTTAAGAATGCTGTTGGTTAATTTCAAATGTCATACTTCATTGAGAAAGGTCGAACGGAAATTAGAACATTACTCGCCATCATTTTAACCACATGTCCGTCATCCAACCCGAAAGATTTGTGGTAAAAATTCAAAGAGGATTTGAGCGAAGACATTTTACACACCGTTAGCAATGACAATTCAATTGAGTTTTCGGACAATATTTTCAATCAAGCTCTAATCGAAATCGAAGACATTTGCTTAACCATCAACATCAAAGAATTCGTTCTGCACTTGAACAGCAGTACAATGCTAATGATTTGGATGCATTTGTCGAAGCAAACGAACAACTTTTGCTTGCGGAACAAAAATTGACCTACGATACAATTACAAATGATCTGTTTTTTCTTGATGCGCCTGGCGGTACTGGAAAAACGTTTCTCATCAGTTTACTATTGGCTCACATTCGATCTCAAAATATAATTGCTTTAGCTCTTGCTTCATTAGGTATTGCGGCAACATTATTAGATGGTGGACGAACTGCGCATTCGGCACTCAAATTGCCATTAGATATGCATTTATTGGAAGCTCCGACATGTAAAATTCCTAAAGTTTCTGACATAGCTAAAGTTTTGAAAATTTGCAAGGGGATTATCTGGGACGAATGCAATGCTTGATCGAACTCTTAAAGACTTACAATCAAATGCAAAACTGTTTGGTGGTGCTCTAATTTTATTATGTGGTGACTTTCGAAAACCTCTTCCAGTGATGCTTTCATCGACACTAGCTGATTCTTGCCTCAAAGCATCGCATCTTTGGAGAGACGTGCGAAAACTGACATTAAAGACAAATATGCGCGTACATTTGTAGCGTGATGTGTCGGCAGCCACATTTTTAAAACGACTATTGAACATTGGTGAAGGAAAAGTGCATCTTGATGCTACCAAATGTATTTCATTTCCATCGAACTTTTGCGTTGTTGTGCCATCCATCGATTTACTCATTCAGAAAGTTTTTCCGCAGATTTTAAGTAATTATAAAAATCATTATTGGCTTTGCGAAAATGCTATTTTGGCAGCAGAAAACACCGACGTCAATACAATCAACCACACAATACAATAACAAATTGCAAACGATTCTGTTACCTGCAAATCGATTGATAGCGCCATGAATGCAGACCAAGTTGTTAACTATCCAATCGAGTTTTTAAATTCGTCGAATCTTCCTGATGTGTCACCGTACAAATTGGAACAAGACTCACTATGAAGAAACTGATGCCGAATATCATCGAGACAACTATATATTCTTAATGGAAAGTCAAAAGGAGAAGATGTGCTCATTCTCACCGACGTGCAATTTGATAAGAGACGACTGCAGCTCCCCGTTGGACTTGCATTCTCAATGACCATCAACAAGGCACTTCAAGTGTACGGAAGAATCTGGAAAATCCACATTGGACAGCCAAGAAATTTATTTGTATTTGCTAAAGACGGAAAAGCCAAAACTATTGTCTACCCTAAAGCACTTAGCAGAACAATTAAGTAAGCAAAATGTATGCTTTTAATATTTTTTTCTTTATATATCATTCAATATCAATAAATGTATTCATTGTTCGAAAAAATGTCATTATTTATATCATTGCTAATTAAACAAGATAACTCTTTCAAATTTCAAAAGGTATTTTTAGAACTATTTCTTCTGTGGCAGCAACGCGCCGGGTACCAGCTAGTATTTATATAAAAAAATATGTTTTTATTCCTGAAATTTGTTTGTCCTGGAATGTATGTTCACTTGAATAAATATGTATTAAAAAAAATGATTTTTTGTTAGTACTTTTTTTCCAAAACGTTTGAAATGCTAGATGACGTAGTAGTACTCTAATATCACACATTTCGTTGAACAAATGTCGTGGGTTTCACGTGTCGGGAAGGGATGATTACAAAGGTTCTCGGAAATAGTTCCAACGGGCCAATCCTCATATCCGATTTCAAAGTCTTTATCTTAACTGGAAGAGCCAGGCTCCGCAAGGAAACACGTCTCGTCCATCTCGCGCCAGAAGACAAAGTGTTACGGAAATTGAACCCGAGCCTTACTACTCTGGACGGTTTTTTTTTCTACCATTAGGCAACGACCAGAAATAGTCACGTTTGCACGTTCAAGGAAACGCATCCCGTTCTGTTGGGTTGTTCGTCGTGAAAAATTACCATGCTAAATTATTTCGCGTCCTACTTTGCACCCGTAGCGCGGTTGCTTTGTACACTACAGCGTTTGTCATTGTTATAACGCAAGCCGGGCTGGCAACAAAAATAAATAACGAAGAAAAACGTGTGTCGGAACCTTTTTGCCCTCTTTTGGGAAAGAACCGGGAATTAGATGCGTTCTCCGCTCAGGAAAACGAGCTTTTCCCCGGTGAGAATTTAATAGGCATGCCTTCAAAGAGTTCGCGTCCTCACAATTAAATTATGAAGTATCACAGTAACTAAAGGGGAGTATCCTAATTGACTCCTGCAAATTGTATTTCTTTATGATATTTTTGATTGCTCTGTAGCTAAATAAATTTGCATTTCCTTAACCAAAGACGGCATCCAAAATAATATTTGATTTATTATTTAACAAATTATTGCCTAATAACAACAAACATATTTTTAAAACAATCAAAAATGATATGCAACTTATTCAGCATAGCTGTTGATCTTATTGCACGGTAAAATATGATAAAAAATCGCCATCAATAAATAATACTTCACACTCATTAATTCAAACATAAGATCATCATTGTAATGCAGGCATAAGTAATCCATTATCCACCAGAATTAGGGTTTCTTTAATATTAATTTATGATCAAATGACACATCCATATTATTCGACATTTTTTTTTAATCGTGATAAAATAATCGTATCATTTTAAATTTTTGACATTATTTTACTACAACCTTAAAGTGCTAATGTATAATATTTTTTTAAAATGAAAAAAACAAAATGGCCAAGTTATAAGGTATTCCATTAGGTGTGACATCAAATGGCTCGCCATTAGTCGAAGGTTTCCTATTGAACTGAAACCGAAAATAGAAATATCTTTTGATTTTTAAGATGTGCAAATAGTCAACTAAGCTATAAAATTTATAAAATTAAAAATTTTGTACACTTTTTAGTTTAACTTTCATATTTTTTACCATTTTCTTGATAATTTTTATCCCAAAAACTAATTTATTTACGCGAAAATCTTAAAACTTTAGCTTAGTTGATTAGATAATATTATAATGAAAAACATCACAAAATTTCAGCCAAATCGATCAACAACTTTTTAAGCTACAACCGGTGAACATTTTGAAAATGAAGTTTCGAGATAATCTCGTTTAAAGTTTCAATACGATAAAATTATCAATTTTAGTGACTTAGCGATCAATCAATGATTCCTGGCGCATATAATAGATCTTCAGCTTTCTCAAAAAGTTAGTTATCTTCGAGTAGCAGTTGTTTTCGAGTTATGTGAGCTGCTTTTGTGGAGAAAAAACTCTTACGATTTTAACTCGCTACCCGCGTTTCATCGGTATTTTCAGCAAAGACTCAAGCATCTTTGAAATAATTCATCCCTGGACAATTCTTTATAAATTGGTAAGAGATGCTGTTTTATCTGCTGACCAAGAAATGGAGTCAGATCTTCAAGCTTTGGATATTTTTAAAGCAATGGTTTTCTGCCATTTGCACCAGCTTTTGACTCCAGTCGGGTTCCCATGATAATGTCTTTTTTTTTAATTCCTCGAACTTCTCTACCTTTCGTTCCTTTATTAAGATATTTTGGTAACGCTTAGTTCTAACTACCAACAACCAATTATAGGCTTAACTATGAGTATTTTTCATAATAAATATTAAAATCATGAAACGAAAATTTGTATTGCAAATATGACATTATATTCGAATCCCAATAGAAATTTGATGATTTGGATTATCCGTGTTTTCCAGTTATCTGTACTCTTCCTCGCCAGTACTGACCCGGATAATTGTTAGTCTAGTCTATGAGTAAAAATTAGCTTAAGTGAAAAAGTATCGGTAATGTTTAAATTACGATCCTGAGTCGTATTTATTGTATTAATCACTCACTGATCCAAAACGCAATACGTAAATCATGTTTCATATATAAACATAAGCTTTATCATAATGCTAAAATACTTAAGTTTTTATTTTATGGATTCGTATGATATAAAAAGATATTTTTAAAATAAATTCCAGTCACACAAACATGGCGATGAAAGCTTGCTTTGTTGTTTTCAATCTTGTCGTTCACTCATAACTAGCTTCTAACGGTTCTGGTCCATGATTAAATATATTTTTGTGGATAGGGATATTGTAGTAGTCGAAGTCAGTTTTTCGCGTAAGTATGTGAAGGGAAACCCAAGAAAGATGGATGGACATAATATAATGTGTTTAGGGGATGAAATCCGAGAATGTTTTTAAGATTCCCAAACCGAAACGTAGCCCGAAGGCTTAGACAAATGGAATAAATCGGAGTATTTGTTTAGACTATGAATCTATACATCCCAACCCGTTTTGTCAATATCGATATCCGTTATTTACAGTCCGAAAATGGCTTTTCCGATGAGAACAAAATCAAACGGGATACTTCAGCTCGGTGGCATATGTGAGCGAAAAAATGTAACAAATCATCTGCACACCTGTCCGTGACGGGAAATGAGGCTCGTATCATATTTACTCAAAAATACGATCACACGTCCGAATTTGCTTTCAGATCATCCTTTATGGCCTCAACATTTTTTGAGGGATGTCCTTTGATGGATCCCTGTGGGTGTGGGGTATCTCCCGGGGCTTCCGAAGAGGATCCTGCCTAGTCGCTCCTACAGTCGTCAAGCCAAATAGAATTTATCCATTTGACCATCTCGCTTGTAACGCAAAGGTGCCGCATTCTCTATGAATATCAATTTTTATGCGGAAAAATGTCGAAAATATAACATTCATACATTTGGATATTTTCACTATAGATTTACTCAAAAATATTCTATTGAAATAATGCTTGAAATGCAAAATAAATTCAAGCTGGAGCTTTTTAGCGTGCATGTGATTTTTTTTTTAATTATTCAAAGCTCATTAAATTCGCTTTCACGATTTAAGCTCCTAAATGGTTCCATGTTCTTATAAAAATATATTTATAATTAATAAATAATCATAAACATATTGAAGTTTGAATATTACCCACCCTGGATGGTTCTTATAATGTATACTCCTTCTTAAAATATATTTATTGTCAATTGTAGAAGATTAAAGAGATCAAATTAGAATTAGATTATTTAAAATTGAATTTTTAGTAAAAGGTTTTGATTAGAATATAAATTTATTCCCATCTTATTTATTATCTGTCCAATGCTAACATTTTTAATTTATAATATTAGCATATCATTGTGCTTAATCTTAATGTTTTCAACTATTCATTTCAAAAGAAAGAAATTCTCTTGCTCCGAATATCGTTGTGCAACAATTACAGAGATGTCTATTATTTCAAGAATCAATATCTTCAACCAGAATGTCTTTTTCATTTTGCTTTCCACGAATTTTCTTCAGCAATATAAATTTAATGAATTTATATTTCCTCAGCGCTTTTCTCCAATATTTATTAAGCGGAGATATAAGTGATATTTATATCTTCAAGTAACGATTCTTGTCAGCGTATGTTTAATAATTGAAAATTATACCACCGACCATTAAATCAGCATCTCAGATTTTGATACCATATTTTGAATGCATCCAAATTCCGAATATATCTGCAAGGATACAACACAAAAATGTGGACGGCCGCATTAATACAAGCTAAAAATGTACTAATTTATCTTGGATTTTATCGTTTTTTCGCATAAAGCTGCTCTAAAAGGTTGTGGTATTACACCGTATTCAAATGGTCTGCTTATAAGCGGTCTTCTTTATATCATTTAGCATTAAGAATTTTTACTGCGAATTCGTGAATGGGTATATATTTTTAAACCAAAACATTGCATCTGAGTCTTTTGATTCAAGAGCTTGCGGGTATGTTTTAAGGTCATTCCTTACCTTACCTAATAACCCCGCTTTTAAATACCGTCTTTTATAAAACCGCCCTTCTTACATATTATATTTCAGCTGCATTTACCCTGACCCTGACATTTTATATAGAAATTATTTTTTTCGTTTCTCACGTAAGGCTAAAAATACTCTCCTTGTTCATTTTAATTATTTATTTTCAAATGTAAATCATATTCATTCCATATTTTAGATAAATGGCAAATCCTTACATTCAATATAATCTTGCAATAAAAATCAATTCCCAAATGTGCATAATCTTTTATAAAGTTTGAATTCTGATCTTTGATACTTAGGATTTTTTTAAAACAAGAAAATTTAAAATATTTTGAACGATTTATTTTCTTAATTTTCCTTAATTTTATATGTATTTATACCATTATAAAAAAATGTTTGCAATAATTCTGGACTATATGAAATCCTGAATTAATGCCTTAACACTGGCAGACATGTGCACTGATGCGTTGTCATGCAGAAGGAGCTTACGTTTTGTGAGCTTTCCTAGGTTTTAACCCTTGATAGCCTCAAGCAAAGAAATAATTGTATGGACCCAACTATTTCCTATGGAATAAATTTTATAAATCCATTCTAAAGACTCTTTTTTGCACGAAAGAACACTATTATAATTCCAAGCTTTAAGCTTTACCACATTTACAAAATATTAGAAAAAATGTTTAGGATCTCTACCGAGCAGGTTCAAATTAATAATGTTCTTTTGAAAGGAACTTAAAACGTTTTCTAGATTGATATTGCACAAATCCTAAATTTATCTAGCTTTTCATATACCCCAAACTCATCTTATAGAGATGCTTTTATTCTCCATTGTTCAGGATAGTTTAATTCACTTTTATACCAAAATTAAGCACTTCACTTTGTTGTATTTATCCTATAAACTATCTTTGAAGTATCTTTAACTTATTAATATCCTAAGTATGAAATTAAATTTAAACCTGCTCATTGATTTACAAAATGTATTTCTCCAAATGCTATATTTCTTCCATAGATTTTAGCCCAAGGTAAATTCAATTTCCGTATATAATCAATTAATAATTAAGTAAGAATCACTCACTTAATGCATTTATATTTGATCTAGCCTAGAATGAATTCAGCTTATTATCTAAATATGTTGACTTAAGTTCACAAAGTAGTTGTTCAAAGAGAATTATTTAATGACTTGTGAAAAGAAGACTGTTTTTTCAGTCGCCATTTTCTGTAGATTACCTCGTCCCGTAATAAAAAATTCATAAGTCACTTTATAAGATGTGATTTCGGCGAAAATAGTTTCAAGGATATTCTTTCGTTTCGCAAAATTTCAAATTGGATTTG
The DNA here is from genome assembly GCA_008973525.1 of Stenopsyche tienmushanensis. Lineage (NCBI taxonomy): Eukaryota > Metazoa > Arthropoda > Insecta > Trichoptera > Stenopsychidae > Stenopsyche > Stenopsyche tienmushanensis. The sequence goes on from WACJ01000015.1 coordinate 929,364, forward strand.
AGAGTGGAGGAAAAATTTAAGCTCGTTTGAGATTATCCCATATTTATTTTTGTCGGGTGAACGAACGCCGCTCCCTCTTGAAGCTTTCGTCTTCCCGCACCACAGATTTAACACCATTATTTTTTGCTCCCTCGCGTCTCCACATTCTCCGGATACAAACAAGGAGAAGCAATAAAAAACGCTATCAATGTTACTTTGTTATCCGGATGGCGTGGAGGTTTGGCGGGATTAAATTCGACTTTCGGACTAAGAGGAGAAGACGCCGAAAAAAAGCGGATATTTAATAACCCGCCAAGGGTAGTTTTGTATTCGAAAAACGAGGGAAATGTGAAGACTCCTACAATGGCCGATTTAAAATAGGGCCCCCGGTGAAAACCTTTTTTAATTTCCTTCAGCCATTGCGCTAATATAGGGACGTCGAATATCGGTACAGATCATAGAAAAAAGGTACAAATATTTTATTAAAATATCCTTTGATCTCTACATTTCTAGGGTCGAATCGAATCAAAGCGCTCGGAACTATCCAATCATAATTGATTTTTTGAAAGAACATAGTACATTATTTGGGCCTAATTGTTGACGCAGTGTTAAAAGTAAACGATAACAACGCCTTTAACAAAAAACGCCGGAAAGGACGAAATATAAATGGGTTTTTTACACTCGAACTCGTTTGATAAGATCAAAGAAATATTGAGAGGGCTGGTGAATCACTCCTTTTATTGAACTTATAATAAAACATCATTTCATTTTTTCTATAACTGATTCGACCGTTCAAATGCGATTAAGTGTACATCCATTGTGGTATTTCTTTTTTCGGAAGGGCAAATTATTAAACGGAATCACGCACGTCTGCTTTTGATATCTGACAAACTAGACCTCTTGATTCTATAAATATAATTTTATGATCGTATAAAACACAATATTCTTTGAAGATGGCAAAAATAATAGTAAATTTGACAGAGCTGAAAATTATGTCAAATACCATGGTATTTTTGTTTACACGTGCTGAAATCGCTAGCAGTATCCACCAATATCAAAATATTTTAAGCATAGAAAATGTATATATATAAAAAGGCATTTTTAGCTAATATTAAAATAGCAACGCTTTGGGCATGAATATAATAATATATCTTATTACTGACCAACTTGATTGCAACGATGTCCATGGGAAATCCTGGTAAAATAACATGCATGGCTGGATGCAGCTCACTACAAGATTTTAGTCTTTACAATTCAAAAATAGATAAATAAAACACTAATAAATTCAAATATTATTTTGAAAATATGCCCGAAGTAACATTAAAGCATCGAGTGTTTCGTCATTTAGTCTGGATCTGATTTTGAAAGCCAAGCAACTTGCTGCTGAAAATGTACGCTCAGCCTCCACACTCGCTGGAGGTATCGTCATCAGATATTTAAATGATGCTTGTTCGAGTTGAACCCCCATTTTCGTATAAAACCATCAATGTGACTGATAAAATTCCTTTCTGCTGAGACACGGACTAAAACTCGCAAAATTCCCGATTTCTCGATAAATTATTTATTTCCGTCGCTGCAGATGAATACTTATATACTATTAAACTTTTATGTGATTCATAATTATATTACGGAGGAATACAAAAATTTTGAACCCCGTATCTATTATATTTCATATTGATATTCCCATTATTGGAGTCGACGTGTAGTAAATACATCACCGATAGGGAAAGGTTAATATAACAATTTGAAAAATATATATGTACACATAGATTAGACAGTTACTGCCTCTAGACATCGCCTAAGTTCGCCAATTAGTAGTTACGTCACTGTTTCCAAGCGTCCAGATTTTGGCGAGAATGCCTCAATTTAGTAGCCTTCGTCGTTCTGGTGAGGTATATGATTTTTGTTAGATAAAAATTTCAATTCCGAATTTTTCGTGATTACGTTTACTAATCCCGGGATTCATGAGCACGCAAAACTGACCGGGATCCCGGAATTGGATTCCCTACTCCTCATGCACTTCGAGCTTCGTTTGTGAAGGCTTACTCATTGAATCACCTGGTGTAGGTGATTTTTAACTGAGCAGTTTTCTTCGGAAGGTAATGACAAAAGTTCACTGACACCAGCTTCAGACCATGTGCACGCGAAGGTGCGATGGAGGAGGAAGGACAAAGGTTAAGTTAAGCTACAAGGGAATTCTACCGCGGGTTCACTGCTACCATGAGTCTAACCTCAATTTGAAGAAGGCTGCAGCAGATGATGGACTGCAGGGGCTACATCTTCCCCATGATACTCATATCGGTTCGGTCATTTGTATAATAGTACCTAGCCACGGAGACGAGTCGTCATTCGAACAGTCTAAAACCGTTCTCCCCTGTTTGCCTAGGCTGTTGAGGATAGTGGTGAGCTTTTGACACAGTCTCCACCAACTACTGTAATCAGCTGTTCCACACACCCCTTTATGGGTACGCAGCACAGGGTGGCCTGCGCACCCAACTCATGTTAGCTGGGCTACCCCAGCTGCATTTGAAGAGCAAACCTACGAAGTTACTTTCGCACACCTCTACTCCACATCATTGCCCCAGGGGTTCAACCGTTGCCCACGGGCGTAGGGCTGGATCCCCCATCTCGCTCATGTCGCAAAAATCGTGAAAAAATATTTTGAAACGCTCAAGTGGGATATTTTACCAAATCCACTATATTCTTCGGACATTGCTCCTTCGGATTACTGGTTGTTCCGATAGATGCAACGCTATTTGACAGGTAACCGGTTCACTTCTTTCGCAGAAATCGAAAATTGGCTCCTAATTGGATCGCCTCAAAAGATGACACATTTTTTCGTGATGTAATTCGAAAATTGCCTGAGACGTGGGAAATAGTAACCATTAATCTGTTCCATTCATTTTGTTCTGGAATAAATGCATTTTTGACCGCAAAAAACGAACCGAATTAATTTGCACTCCAAATATGTATTTTACTGTGATGATTAAACACGCTATTCGCTCAGAATACAAAATGTGTGTTTTCAAGTGAGCGGATCGGAATGTGTTAGTAAAAATATATATATAAAGGATTTAATTGTTGTGAATCTGAATCTTAAGCCTTAACTATTTTTTTATTAAGAACGTTAAAAAATCTTAGTTGATCCAAGCATCCAAGATTTTTTGAAAAAAATAGTTTTAATGTTAATAAAAACGTTGAGCTTATTGAACCGTTTGTATATTTTATGGGCTTGGCTCTCGATGTGATGTTTCGCGACTTTTGGTTTTCAGCGGATAGCTGATTGTCCCTTTCTCCTTTAGGGAGACTTTCATCAAAAAAATAAATTCTCCCAAGTGGAAAAAATAATATCTGTTCAATTTTCAAGTTCATCGACGACGGTATAGTTCTGGAAATCGGCGGAGCGTTTCTTATCCGAAGATTTAGTGTATTGACCTACCGCAATTCCCAGCAGTCCCCGACCGAATTTCCAGATCGAAACAATACAGTCGAATTGTTTACGCACGTAATAATACAACCACTCAAATAAATTTCCATACGGCAATAAAAATATTTCATCGCAAAACACCGTTCGCCCGGGGAAACATAAATAATTTATCCATTCGCGGTGGCAAAACCGTGAATTATATTTTGGTAATTCGCTTCATCATAAATGCCTGGAGCGGATCCCATTGTTGGAGGGAAAGCTTATTTGCCTGAAAAAACCCCTTTTTGTCCGGGCTTTTTGTTGGCCGACGGACAGTCCGTATATTTCGAGCGTTTTTATTTCGTACAAAATGGTGCTCTGTAGCACGTGAAGACCTACGCACTTTATATCTAAGAACTACCTATTCTATTATTAATATAATAAATCAGGATTATGCCCCTAGGAAGAGCCTACGCCTATTTGGAAAAATACGAATTATCTATTAATAAAGTATTAATGCTGACTATAGTTTATTCAGGATAATAAAAATGGAAGCATGTAAACAAATTGCCAACTCATGAGATTGATCAGAATCTGCAAGACCTATAATGGCGAATATTTATTCATGTCGATAAACTATTCTCTGTTCATTAATATGACTCAAAAAGAAGATTTTGATCAATGATCTAATCAATCATTTATTTCATCAAAATAATTGATCGTGCTTAATTTGAATACGAATACAACTCAACACAATGTAAATCACCATAATTTATTTTATTGCTAAAGATTTATATTAGCATTTACTTAATATACGATCATTGTAATGTTTTAAGAATATGAGTTAATCCTCAAAAAAAAAAAATTATTCTACCATCCATCAGTTCAAATATTACCAATTTTGGCTTTTTTTCTTTACTTTAAACTTTATACCATTTTTGAAAATATTTAAAAAGTTTAAATTTTGTAAAGTCTAATTGTTTAAAGTTTAAATTTTTTTTCTCAAATTATTGTAGAAAAACAAACCCACCCTTTTTAAGCAACGCAAAAGCGGATTCCAAGGGGATCAGTGAAGAAAAAAGGGTGGGGGTTTTAGTGTGTAAGAGTCCCACAATACCATGGTTTTTAATTATGGTGTCTTGTTTAAGATTTCCCCCTCAAATCAAATAAATTTCCCAATTTATCAATTGCATCTTTGCATCATATATTTAAATTTGAAAATATTATATGTATTGATGTATTATAATATATACGGTGAACATACGTTAAAAGTATCGGCTGAAATGATTGACTAATCATTTTGCTTGGTAATATATTGAAATCATTTCATGTATGCTAAAACATTACATGGCTCTGGTATATTTAAACTCTCGAAAAATTAGCCTATGCTTATAAATATAAAACAAATATAACTAATGGTAAACTAAGATGCTTATACTCGAAAATATTCATTTATTTAAGTGGTCGGTGGGGTAAAGTGGTGGAAAACAACCACATATTTTAGTATTGTAATTGATAGTGGCATATTCATTTTCATAATTTATGAAAGATATTATCAGCAACTTGATTGAAATTTATATGCTGAAAAATTCTAGGGGAGTTGTATTGAATACAGCCAAAATGACACACATTCAAATTAAAATACATGTATAGATAATATAGCCACTTTCAAAGACTTTGTTATACAATTATTAATTATTTGAATTAATTTTAATAATTATTTAATTACCTACTTGCGTGGCTTTGAGCAACCCTTAGCCCTTTTATGGGACTATTGCCAATCATTTTTACATAGTTTTTCATATCGAATGTAGATTTAAACCCAAGATGATTGAGCTACGAGTTCAACTGCTTAACGCGTAATACACATGCATTATTTGATAAAATTACTATTGATGATCATAAATCTATTTTATGCAATAACCATGCAGACTTAAACGAATGTCATCAACTTAATCAGCAAGATCGCAGTCAGTGATTTTGAACTTCACATCCCTTAAATTTAACTCCTTTGGGAGTTATATGCGATGCATTTTGATGTCTCAAAGCTCCACAGATTTTTTCTTGTGCTCATAAACTGACTTCAAATGGGTACCTTGAAAATTAACCTGATTTTAGAGAAAAGAAAAAAAAATGTGGAGCTAAGTTTGTGTAAATGTTATACTAATTAAACTGATTTCCAACACCTCTTTTTTCATACTCGTTTGTTGTGGTGTCAAGTCAAATTCCACTTGCTAAAAGCTACTCTTCAACGTATCCCCATAATTTAAAATAAAGCAGTTAATTTGAATTTCAGAACTATTATACAATTGACAAAGATCATTATCCTCCATCTAATTTTGATCTTCATCATATGATACGATCTACTTAAGCGCAGTCTCGTTATTTATTAGCCACTTATAATGTTTAAACTGTGATAATGATTTCATTTTTTCGCCACATTTTACATTCTAAAATTAAAATTAAAAGCATGCATGATGGATCGTCCCGTGCGTATTTCAGAATTTTGAAAGCACCTCAATTCATAAATGGTCTATTATGATTTTTCAAAGTGGGACGCATTCCGCACATATTCTCCCACATCAGTCATTCGCCATGCGAATTCCAACTTTTTTGTTGGATTCTTTTTGGGTAGCCAATCAATCTTATTCCGATAAAACTTTCTTCTTTCTGAGCACTTTAATAACATTTGCAGCAGGCACGACTAAGAACCGTTTACAAATCCGATACGAATTAATACGTTGATATATCGCAGTTTCAACTTTTCTTTATTTTTTCCAATATCATTGGATCTGATAAGCACTGAAGGGTAGAAATTATTAGTAGTTCAATGTGCCAGAACGTTTCAATTCGCTGAGCTCAATGAAATAAGAATCAATTAAATACCCTCTTGATTAAAACTTTGGTGTGTTGATCTAAAAAGTATTTTTTTCATTTTTCATTAAAAAAAATAGATTGGCCATTTTGTATTGAGACACGGTTCATGAAACACATTTTTTTAAACTTATTTTTCATGAGAAAATAGGAGTAAATTCATTTTTTTTTGTTCTTGAATTATTGTAATCTCCGCTTATTTTGGGTCAATAACCAATACTCTAAGCCTTATTCAGTAAAATGGACCCAAGAAAAAAAATTAAGAAACATCGCACCTTCTGATATCCATTTGTCCATATGACAGTTTTTGTGATTTGTTATAAATGCTTAAGCAACTATTAAATAAATAAATCCCTTAATATTGTTCTGCATTATAATTACACCAATACCCTTGCGAATTATGTCAATAATTGAACGGGACATTCGTTCTTCTCCATTAATTAATATTTCCCTCTTATGTCTATTTATTTTGGCGTTTATTATCCAGCAAAGGGAGTGTTTTATTTGCTTTTACCGTCTTTCCTGCGCACATCCAGGAAACCGGACCGCGTAATCATACAAGGAATAAGGGACAACTATTCAAAGACTTAATTTATGTACTCCTTATTCAGAGCCACCTTCTTTATCGCATTTTTTCTCGTTAACTACGTAATAAATATTAAAGATATTGTATGCGGCATGAAGCTTTGTGCTTCATAAAGCGTAATTACATAATACAAATAACTTTAGCGTAACCAACAAGTAACATTACATAAAAAGACTCCTAAACTCTTGCCATAAATATCGCGTAATATTAACATCGGTTAGTTGAAACCGTATTAAAAGTTATTTAAAACATGGGATGGACTATTTACGGCAGACAACAAAAGTTTCCTTGAATTATACACTTGTGTTGGATCAAAAGAAGCTCTGAAATTGACCTATTTTTTGTCATGAATATGAAAATTGTATTATATATATATAGCTAAATACACGCATTTTAGGATTTTTTATTGTGTTCATCAATTATCTGAACAGTGAATCCATTTATTTTCATCAAGAGATCATTTTAAATATAGACCACTTTCAAACGATTGACCTCAATTAACCATAATTAAAACACTTTTGTTCGATAAGTCATATTTCATCATGATGATCCACGTCCTTATATTGCGAAAGCGTCCAGAGATCACGATATGTCACTCAGATTAACCCCTTAAAGAGGAAAGACACAGAGTTGTGTCCGAATTTCAGTGATTTAAAAAGCGCATTCTTACACATTGAGCTCGGAAACAGACAGAGACGAAGAGTGTTCAAAATCAACGTGCAGATTTTGGAGATAACTCTATAGATAACTCAAAGAGAATTGCGTACATCATACGATTGTGTAGATCGTTAATCCAAATTTATCGACTAATAATGAATTGATTTCAAGTATATTGTTTATGTTTACTTGAATCAATGACCGAATATTTTGTGCTATCGACAGTATTTATTTATTTATGTACAAGCTTCATACGCGCTGCGACGGTCCTGACTGATAAATGGATTTGTACGGATGATAAGCAGCGTATATACATATATAGCATCTTAGTTTATGATGATTTAAAATTAGCTTACAAATCAAAGGCTTGATATATAAAATACATCCAAATATGGATTTTTAGTTGGGTAGGGATTTTATTAAATTATTTATAGCACGCAATCAAAGTCAAAGATTCGTAATATTCGTATTTTTAGCTACAAGGATGTTGAAATAAAGGAACAATCTCGTTATAAAATAGAGCCCATCCTAATCAAACAATGGATAAAATATAATAATATTACAGCATATAATAAAATACGTTAAAGCGTATTTTGGCGATATTATTTGAATTTGAATTGTGATAATACAAGATCACAACAAATTTTATCTCCAGATGTATTTTTCTTAGTATAAATAACTGAAAGATATATAATATAAACAAATCCATCGTGATTAGTTTTCCAAGAATTTTATGTTGCACAAATTGTCTTTTTCAATTTCTATTTTACGAGTATTAAAAAATGTAAATACGCTCTTTGTTAGTATTTAAGCAACCTGTCTGTTTCCGAGAAATAAAATTCCATGGTGCCAAGTTTTACTAGCACTGCAGTATAAAATGGAAGAAAACTAGTGCCTTGAGCTGGTTTACGATTATTGCTTATCCCCGAATGATCTGCATGAGACTTGGAGTCGTTTTATTGTTTTTTTTTTTCACGCCCTTGTTTTGCTATCTTCACATAATTTTAATCCGACGTGTCCCATATAACTTTCTTCCCCACACTTTATATTTTATTGAATAATATACGACGAAGATAAATAATCAGAAGCAGTTTGTTCCCTTGGATAAAATCCAAGCAAACGTGGTTTCAGACTGAAATATAAGGATGCGAGAATTTTCCAAGACACCTCAGCTTCAAATTAAAAATTATTTTCATACCACACAGTATGCGGAAAAGGTGTAAAAAAATGTAGCAAGCGAAAAATATACGCCGCAAGCTTTAGTGTGAAACCGCTTGCTTTTCTAGTGCTCTTCAAATACGTTCCCAAATAAGAAGCATTTGATATTTCAAAGCAAAATAAGAGCTGGTCCATTGTCGTGCAGAAGACAGCTCTAAATTTGATTCCGTATTTTTTGCCGAAATTTCATCACATTTATTCGAGTGCACATCCAAATAATATCGCAATTACGTTTCCATCATATACGATCTCGGAAAACACCCTTATATGCTTTAAAATTATAGATTTATGACATCTACCCAAAAATGTGATAAACAATGAAATTCAGTGGGAAATCAATTTAATTAGATCACAATTGTAATTGTATTATTTAAATCTTATAAAATTAAATCCAATGTTAAAGTATCGAACAACATTATACAAAGTGTTTTGCACATGAACCGACATTTTTTTGAGATTAGAGGGGTATTTTGCTACCCCCCCTAATCAGTTTTAAGTATCAATTTTCGAAATAATTTTTTTTTCAACATTTTGAAAAAATACTCAAAATTTCACCTTTAAATCGTCATATTCTATGGTCACATTTTTGATCTAAATAAATTATTATTTTGTGCAATTGGCTTAAAGAACATTAGTTCTAAGCTTCCAAAATCACATGAAATATACAAACGAAAAGAGAAATGTCAACTTCGATATTCTCTGAACAAAAAATACAGTTTTACAAAGTTTTATAGATTATTCCCTTTCCAACGATATGCTACATGCCACACAAATCAATCAATAAGTCGTTAAACTTTAAAATGTGCCAGTTTGCAAGGATTAGGTTTAAGAAAATATTTTTTTATGTTTATGGCGTTTTTATTAAATTTATTTACAAAATTTGTTCAAATTGGCCACTTCTGCTTCGTATGCACGCACAACATCTTTTCCTTTTTTCAACTCTGAAGTAGCATTTTCTCTTTTATTTTTGCAAAGGCGGCGCTTATTCCTTCAATTAAGATTTCTTTTTTGGAAACCTCTGTCGTGTAAATTAGTTCTTTTGACGGCCCTATTTTATGGCTCGCACGAACTCCAGACCTGATACCACCCGATTTCTTTGCCTGGGGACGTCCCCTATTTCATGGCTCACACAGTCTCCAGATCTGACACCAGTGGATTTCTTTGTTTGGGGACAAACCCTATTCCATCCTATCCGTATCCAATTATTTTTTTCACATAGTCTCCAGATCTGATATCACTGTTTTTTTTTGTCTAGGGTCGTGTAAAAGAATTAATTAATATAAGTTAATATTTCTCTTTTCATTTGCACAGCTTATGTGATTTTAGAAGCTTATAACTAATTTTCTTTAAGCTAATTGCATAACATTATGATCTATTTAGTTCAAAAATACATTGCAAAATATCAAAATAATTATTTCGTGCTATTATAACTACAGAATAAAACCATTATGAGGATTTAAAGATGAAATTTTGAGTATTTTTACATAATGTTGAAATAAAAATAGCAAAAGAGCCTCCTAACCCCCAAACAAAATTTGTCTGTCCATGTACAAAACAACCTGTATAAGTTTTAATTTTTTAGTAAATATAAACAATGTATAAACTAAATCATTCGAATGAAACTTTAATTGCGTAACTAAAAAAATCACTGAAATTCAAGAATAAAGTATAGCACTTGGTAGATGGAGTAACAATACTCTTAACATTTTTGTACTAGATTTTGAAAATTCTGAGAAAAAGACATATAAGAAAATGCCCAGTCAACATTATTATAATAGAATCTTAGAATGCTTATGTGCAGAAGAATAAAATATTTAAAATACATCATCGTCTCGTTATTTAATAGCCACACCAAGAATACCATAGAACTCGTTTAAAATAAATACTAATGGATGCCAACATTTAGTACATGTCTCAAGATGTTAATAAATTTAAATATTTTATTAAGAGGGCGATTGTTTGAGACAAGTTTTAAGCCCTTAGGAACATATATTGGATGCGTATTACATTGATAAGCGAACACAATGTTAAAATGATAGTCTGCAATCTTGTGGCAAGGAATGAAAGATGAAATGCGTCATAGTACAGTAAATGAAAGACGTGAAACGACCATGGAAACGATCGTTAGATGAGTTGAAGAAATCAGAAAAAATGTGTCGGGAACAATGGATGAAATTATCCAAAGATGGAGATGAATAGAAGTCGGTTGAAGAGATCATTGTTCGGCAAAGCACAATATCCATCAATATATTGAGGCAAAATGAGGCATTTTTGTCATAAAATGTATGTTTATTTAAATCTCAAAAATCTTTCATGAAATATGACTGAATTAATTATGGAACATTGTAGTCATTTATCTGCCACGCCAAAGTAAACAGCAAATAAAGTTTTTCAACAAGAAGAACTTCCTTCCGGTGCGGCGCTTATTGTTTCCACCCCCGTGAAGTTTTGAGAGAACATATTCCAGCTATTAAAATTAATGCCTTTTGAGAAGTTTTCCTGATACGTTGATTTAATAAACCTTATTTGAGAGCTTTCGGTTGTTATCTCAAGTCAAAAGCTCTCATCAGACTAGAGCACAATACGTCCTCGGCGCGCTTTTGCTCCGAGCGTGTACCTTTGCCAGGATTTACCGCTATCCGGAACAAACTTTGAAACAACTACCTCAAATTCCTAAAGCTCGGTTCTTCTTCAGACATCAGATACTTGTCAATAGCGAAGGCTTACGAAATCCGACCAAATTAAGCGGAGAGTAGAAATCCACCCGAAGAACGCCAATTTGCTTTCAGAAACCGCAAAAAAAGGATATTTAGACAACGGTAAATGGAACAAGGACCCTCTTGTAAATAAATATACTAAGAATACAAATTTTCCTCCGAGTATAATTTCGTTAAGGCAAACAGCCTGGACTTTCAGTAACGGGGATTTGGCCAAAGTGGACATGCCCCGAGGAACTCAGATCCACCGGCTTAAGTGTTCAGCTCGCATTCATTTCCCCTTAAACTCTTAATTCTCACACAATTTGGAACCTTTTAAATTGTGAAAACCACTGAAGTGGTAAAAAAACGACCGCGTCCAAAGGGCCTTAACAAAAGTGGGGATTTATTTTCATTAAGTGGATGACCGTCTTCTCCTTTTTGGGCGGAAGACACCTACAATGACCTTTTATTCGGACAGCAATACACTAAACACATACAAGCATCGCAAAAATGTAGTTAAATGAAAGCTTATGAATATACTGAATATTTCAAATGAATTATTCCATTATATAATCCTGAAACATTCTCAATTATATAATCAAATATCTACCCATATTTGCGTGGTATGTGGTAAAATTTTAGTTAGGCTATGAATCTGTGTAAGTGGCATTATATTTTGGTCATTATTGCAAATCCAGTCTGTCATGGATAATCCTGCAATCTTTCAAAAACTTCCGATCTTTCAAATTTGTTGGTTCGATGAAGAATGTTTCCATAATCTGGGTTTGGGCCCAAACCTTCATAATACACGTGCAATATCTATCCCACTGTACCAACATCCGATAATTTTTCTAGATTTGGTGTTTCTATTTTATAAATACGAACTAAATTTAAATAAATAAGTGTTATTAAATTTAACTCGATATTATAAAAGAGATAAAACGTTTTTAACATAAGTATAATAGCAATGACTATGAGCTTCTTTGACCAAAGCTCAATTTATGTTTTAACATCCTTGATAGCCTTAATTTGGATAATTCAACAAAGACAAGCATATCCTGATTTAATATAAAGAGGCAAAAGCTTATTTGATTAAAGAGCTTTATAAATATAAAAGGAGTGGCTTTATAAAGTCCATTAAAAATGTGCGCAGAATGTCTTTGATCAATTAATATAAATTTATTATAACCAACATCACACAACGTACCAACCGCTTCTAACATGTACCATATGTACGCTCACACAACCATGCTTGTATTATCATTCATACAACCATGTGCGATATTTTAGTTCTGATCTGAATATTCAAAATATTATTGAATAATGCAAAGGGGCAACGAAATATTTTATGGTTGATCTTAAAGGACAAATATGAAGACCATAATGGCTTTCACTTTTGAGGGGCTTATAATATCAGAGAGACTTTTATGTCTTCAGGCGAACGAAATCTTAAAAATAAATGAAGAAAAATTGTCCGCCGTGGATACGTTCATACATCCAAGAGCTCAGACTTGAATATTCTATTATTATTGAAAGCAATGTATTGCAAAATAATTGCTTTTTAGCTGTTTGCGTCCAAATTCTATCATATTCGATCAAATGTATTAATCTATCAAAATAGAAATTGTATAATTTGGGTTTCCAAGAATTAATCCATTATTTTTTCACAGTATTCTTTTTGATCAACAAGAAGTTCACCAAGAATGAAATGACAGGACATGATACTGACGACAAACAGATCAAATACTGTATGTTGCTTATTTTATGATTAAGGCTTGAATGAATGCTTTAACGATGAAGTGAACGTCAATTATTAATGATTGAATTAAATCCTCAGCTAATCATGAAGGAAGTAAGACTCATTTCCATTAAAGTGGAGGTATAATCATAAAGCATTGGTTAAGGGTATATAATCGACATTTGGGGTGTATAAACTATTCTCACAAAATAAAGAGCGTCAGGTGAACACATGTTTTTTATTGGTAAAACCATGCAAAGCTAAAAAAAATAGTGATTTTTACCAAATTCAATAAAAATTCCGATTTCCAACAATGATTTAATGCTTCTAAAGGTTATTCTTCGCATCTGGTGTGATGTTTGAAAAATGATTTATATTGAATTGTTAAAACCTATTCTTATAACGTCTGCATATATTTAATATCAAAAATTAAACAGATTGAAGCAAAAGTTTACAGAAAAACATTTAAGTTAAATTAACTGGATAGCTGTAATTCACTACGAGAATGCAATGCATTGAATGTACACCTACACACTGTAAAAATTTGTTAATCTAGAGTTTTTTTAATTCTAAATCCTCCGGATGTATTTTTTGTGGTATAATCAATTTATATGAAAAATAAATTGTTTTTTATTTTAGTTTTAAATCAACAATATTTTATTTATGCAAAAAGTTTTGAACAATTGATCAATGGATTAACCCATAAAGGAGTACTATCCCAAGGCGTGTGCCCCTCCCTCCACTTTTCAGAAAGAGCACTCTTGTATATTGAGCTCGGATACAGACAGAGACAGAGAGAGAACGTAGCGCAGTTCGGGAAACAGAGACGGAGAGCTTCCCCGCATACATCGCACGATTGTATAGATCGTTAGTCCAAATTTATCGACTAATAATGATTTTGATTTCAAGTTTGTTATTTGTTTACGCAAAAAGATGACCGAAAATTTTGTGCTATCGACAGTGTTTATTTATTTAATTGCTTGCTGTTCATCACTGCTTGTTGAATGAGTCTTTGTCCAATTATCAATTCCTTGTTAAGCAGGAGCAAATGAATCGATTTTTTGTGTATTGTTTATGTAAAAAAATGACGTGGTCTTGTATGCTATCAACAGTGCTTATTTACAATTGACTCTGCCTCGAATTGAAGATTGTTTTACGCTGATAGGAGCTGACAGAAAGTAATCGGTGTAAAGCGATTGTGGCATCAACGACTTCATCGATTTTAAATTTGCTCACTCCTCAAATGGTCAATGGATCAATTCTCAATACTCCTTTTATAAACTTTGTTTGATAATTTTTTAGACTTTAAGAAATTATTTAATGTTCATTATTAGGCTTCATCTCATACTGAAATGATCAACCAACTCAATCTCCGCCTGTCATCTTTCCTTTCTGCCTAGTAGATTTCTGTGCTTTTGACACTGCCTTTCATCTCTATATAGCAATTGTCATACCCAAGCAATCTTTACAGTAAATTAAACGTGGATTGCTCCAGTATGTTTCTCGATCCTCTTGCAATGAAATTTCCCTTAAAGAACTTAATGATGCATTTATAGAATCTCCCAGGCGGCGCTTTAACCCCCCAAGAACCCTCACCGCACGAAACAAAGCTTCGCGGTGGATTTAAAAAGAGACATAAATTATGGCGGTGCGTCTAGACAAATGCGACATTTTCTTAAATTTCCATAGCGATAATAGGGCTTAAACATAATTTGTATGGTCTCATACGAACGCCATAATGGTGCATAACAGCTTAATGTATTCCTATGGGGTCTTCGTCATAATGAGAACCATCCTCCGGACCCCTATATTACGGAGGCGCATAATTAACCCGACTCTGGTATAATGAAATAGACGTACAACATTTGAATTTGTAATCTGATGAATTAATTAAACGCGCCACCGCTGGATGATAACGTTTTTGCTTGATGTGTGTACGATACGGTTGAAACAGGCTGGTCAAATATATACAAATATTAAATAATATCCAAACAGAGGCTTTGTGGCTGAAATTGCGCCATCAGAATACTTTCTCATATTAAATATTATATCTTCCATTAAGGTGTATAAGAATTACATCAACATTCCATCGACATTTGGATAGTTCTTTGAATAAAGCTAAGCATTAATTCGATAAGTTTCGTAACCGCATATTAACGCTAAAACCACATTTGTCAAACATCGGACGAATTTATACCTGTGATTAAGCTGTCAAACTCAGTTATCATAAATTCAAATTTACAGAAAATATGGCTGGCAAACTAATTTTTAAAAATACGTATAGACTATGACAACCTTGCTAAAATGACCAACAATAGTACCATAGAAAATTTTGCGAAAAGACATTTAATTTCCTTTTTTTTATTTGATGCATAACATTAGTAAAATGCATGTTTAGGTGTTTGTTTATCAAAAAAACGGGCCTAATATAGCTAGAAAATTAAGACATTAATAAAAAACTATCTGATTGTTAAAATTTGATTGAATCAATAATATAGTTTTACTGTGATCGTGAATAAGCCATAATCCTCGAAATTAATGAGAAAGTTGAATTATTTATACCCTAATGTATGTAATTATCAATGTCCTGTATAGCAATTATTTGGCTATTAAATAAACGTATCACGTGCTTTACACTAATCGTGCCAAGTACGGTCAAGTGACCAATTTTAACAATTGATGTAAAATTGTTTTTATATTGATTTTCCTTTTGTGAATCTAACTTGATATAAAAACATAGATTATCTGACTATTGAATTTTTAATTTTTTAATTTTCTTTAGCTTATCTTTTATCTGTGATCAATCCATCACTCTACTTATATACGGTAAGCGATCATTTGACCGCTGAACTATATTTTCATACAAATTTTGAACGCAGAAAAGCTAACTTTTATGAATCGACATCGATCGAACTTATTTAGGATAGTCAAAAGATCTACAAGCCAAATATGAATTTGATTATTAATGAGCGACTATTCTCTACAAAATTAAGATGTAAATTTAAACAATACATCCCAAGTAATCATAATAACTACATAAGTAACTGTGGAATAACAACTAAGTAGTATCTGAAATACAACATTCTTAATAGTAAATTTTTAACGTAACGGTAAAATAATCGTTCAGAATATAATGAGATATATATGAAATGCAGGTACAAAGCTTGAAGATTTGACTCCATTTCTTGGCCAAGATATAGAACAGCATCTCTTACCAATTTATAAAGATTTGTCCAGGGATCAATTATTTTAAAGTTGCTTGGGTGGACATCCGCATTCTGGTGTAAAAATCATTGAAATATCAACATACATTGCTGCTGGGATATTTAATAACGACTACAGCTTCATTTTGAAGATGATGAATACATTAAATATAATTATTGGCGCCTACTATAAATTCTTTACTGAAAACACAGATGAAGTCTTTCTGCACAAAAGCAGCTCATATGCTAAAAATGCTAATAATTATAAAAGCTTAACTATAAAACCCAAAAAAATGTTATACTCTTTATCATTTTTATAGCAAAGTTGACTATCTAAACTTATTAAAAATCAAAAAATATTAAAATATACCAAAAAAAATCCATTTTTGGTGTCAATTCAACAGAAAACCTTTAACAAGTGGCGAGCTGTTTGATATCAGGAGAAATGACGCCTTATGGAATACTTTATAATTCCGCCATTTTGTTTTATGTTTTTTAAAAATTAAAAATTACTCATTATCACCATTAAAAAAATCATGAAAAATTACTCATTTTCAAACGTCTGAAGGGATTTCCCCCTTAATAAATAGAGGGCCACATGTATACACAATGACATCAATTTCGGACAAACCAACTGAAGCATACATGCACGTTTACAAACTGGAATTTATACATTTATAACGAGTAACAGTACAATCGCAATTTCTACGTATCATTTTATATTGATTAAAGGAAAATTGCGGTATTCTTAACTTTGTCGTAAATTGTGTTGCCCAATTTATTGTTTCCCTCCATTTATTTTTAATGGGGCCTCAGCCTTGTCAGCTGTGATATTTCATGAAATTTAACCCCGAGGGTTAACAAGGGATACCTGTAATTGCTGTATAAATAAGTTTTCCGGCAAATGGTTGAAATGAACGTCCTTTTTGTGTTTTTCATTTCCAATCGTCGAATAAAACCGACTATTTTATATGACGCCGGAGATACAGTATGTAGCTCCGCATGAAAACTTGCTCAGTAAACTAATTTCCTACTGACGAAGATGGGAAGTGCAGATTATGGGACTTGGATATCATGAATGTAAAGCCAGAAACAGAACCGGAAATAAGCAGGATGTTATAGGATAAGATCTTTACTCCCCATTTGTATACGCTTAATGTAAGCTTGCTTCACTAAGCTGGTCACTGGGTCATTTTCAACAAATCAAAAAGCAATCGGATAATATGTGCATACATTAAGATAGTATTTCACGTGCTGATTGTGCGTTTAAGTACATATTTTTTGCTCGGGAGAATAATGCTATTAAGATAATGTCAGTGTTTTCCACAAATTATCGCATTGGATATTATGACAAAGCTGTGTCTTCTGAGAAACTTAAGGTCACAATTTTGTGTGTATGCGTCACCGACGGTTAACAATGATGGTTTGAGAAGAAGGTAGATAGATGCTTTCTCCCGTCTCTGGCGGTAAACACTTACCGCCGTCGCGGCGCCAAACCAGCCACCCCCACAACCCACCCCATCCAGCATCCCTCAAAAGGTGGAAAGAGATACCTGGATTTGTCCCCAGAGCCGGTTACAAACTATCGCCGCACTAAAAATATATCGCACATTTTTCACAGAACCCACGGTCATTTGCTCCGCATGAACGTCCCTGGACGTGTTTACTTCACAGTATTGGCATTTTTCTTAAAACGACTCCGTCCAATAATTTTAAAATATCAATGTGATTTATAACGCTAAAATACTCTCGACAAAAAAGGACGTAGTTCAGTTACTATAGCTATGTTTTCCATTCGACGAGAAAACTCTCGGAAACGAAAAGTAAATTACGACAAATTATAACGAGGGATTGAATTCGAGGAATCCGAAAGAAGAGATGTTATATAAACGAATAAAAACATTTATTTAAACATTACTAGAAGTTTACTAGGACCAAATTTAAATCTGTATGGAGATTTCGTTTTAAATTCTAAAAATTAATTACTTATACGATTCATGAAGTCGGACAGGGCTAATCATACGTAGTTAATTTCCAACAATAATTAAATCATAAGTCTTTTAACTTAAAACTACCAAAAAACACTATCCCTTAAAAAATTAAGTTTTCATATATTATTCAAGTTTTTTGATTTGAGTTTTGTTTGAAAGTCAATGAAGCAAATATTCTTAAATGTCAAAATATGAAAGAAATTAGGCGAAAGAAATTATTTTCCTGATTGAGTCAACAACGACATTTATCCTCTTGACGAAAGCAGTCCAAATCGAAATTATTCTAATTAAAAATTAGTTTTACAAGCAAACGTCTTCGTCTTTGTCTGAAGACGTTTCCAAATCAAGTTTTATAACAGCTGTTCAATCATATCATATGAGAGAAAGACCTGTTCTTGGAATATGAACGTTATTCGAAAATATTCGGCTCTTAGCTTTGTCGGTGAATGCTTAAAGTCACATGCTAAGAAATTTCAACGAACGGATTGTTCGCATGATGGAATAGATTCAAAAGCTTCTTCTTTTAAACTTTCCTTAACATGGAGAAAATTTCAATATCTCGAATATGTGATCTAAGACCCAAAATTGCTATAAGGAAAATCAGTATAAAATAGAGAAGCATACTAAAGTCGATCGCTAATATGAAGTGGGTCATGATTTTAAAATAGTTATCCTCATAACTATGTGAAATGTTTTGTTTCATGAAAAAATATTCGATCTAAAACACGAGAACACGATCTCAATATATCGATAAAATCGAACGAAAACTATCTGGGGAAATAATTTTTAATGTCTGTCTGTCCTTAAAGCTCTCGCCAGTTACATAACATTATACGCAGAATCGCTCTCCAAGCATCCATATAAATCCATTTTAATTTCTTTCCTCCATAATAATCTTGCTCGCAAATAATAGACTTTCATCACAATGAAGACATACAAAGAAGATGAGACAAATCAATTCTCTGTCGAAAATAAAGCTGTTAAACTCTTCCGGTCGTCCGTTGAACCCTAAGGCATACAGATTTGTACATCCACGTCCGTATTAAAAATTTTAGCGTTCAGCATCGGTTTTATTACCTGTTTATAACTAGACATTTAATGGTCTTTCCAACAGTCGTTAAAAAGTGATAAAAGCTCAAAAGTTAAATAAAAGCAACATTAAAAGCTTGCGGCACTCGTTTTAATTATTTCCTAAATATCTATGAAGCCCGAGAATTGAGATGAAAACCGATTAAGTGATGCATGCACAACGATGCCAAATTCTTATAACGAATCATTTATTTCCCGTTACTATGATTGTAAAAATTGAATGTAACTAGCATGAGTTCATTTTAACGAAGCATTCAGAATATTAAATTAACCGGAAAGTAATCAAAATGTTGAGGCATACCATTATTCAATAAGTTTTTACCGAGAAACGATCCATGAAGTACATTTTAACTATTAGAAAGTCTATGTATTTTTTTGCAACATTCGCGAACAACAATCGATGAAGAACATTTGCGTATGCGAGTTTTATTCGGCCAGGAAATAAAGGCAAATGAAATACTGAAAAATACAGATACATACTATACAAATAATAAATACTGTACCATCATATTGTCCTGAAGAATAAGTGGATTTGTACGAATTGTTACTAAAAAGTTAATTATCGTGATGGGCATCTTATACCCATCGCTGCAAAACCAACTCATTTTTCTGATGAATTGTGATTTTAAAAGGTAAATCGATATTACATTATAATCTTTCATTTAAAACCTTGGCATTTTAACTCCAAATCTATTCAATAAAACTATTAAAAATACATAGCCAATCAATTTCGATAGAAATTTGTACTTCAATTTTTAATTTGAATAGATTGATTGAAACATTTCCAAAAAATTACATTTAAGCCTCCGGATTGAAACCGAAAGTCTGAGAGTTGTTTGATGTTTTTTATTTTCGCTTTTATTTTTCATTCTACTTTGAATGCGTCTTATGGAGTTATACCGCCATTAAAATATTTTCGTGTTTCTCCTTTTACAAAACGCGCAAGCGAATACTTTTTTGTGTGAAGAAAAAAATGTTTTTTTCGCTCTTCGGCTGGAACGTTACCACTTAAAGAAAAACCAGGGCGTAAAATTAAACACGAGAGTTCAATCATCTCCATTGAAACCAAAAACACGTCTACGTATAATGTTAGTTGGCGACTTTGAAATTGTTTGAATTAAAATTCATGCTTCATAATTATTCCTCGCCAAAAAACAAAGTTTTAAGACGCGAACCCGCCCCGAGTGGTTAAGTGCCCCTTTATCGTACTTACCACACTTTTTGAAACAAATATATTTTTTATCTACGCCTCTTAAGAACATTTATTGTTATATTTTCTTTGTTGTTATAAGTCGTTAAGATCTCGAACATTGATTGAATTTTAAGCTATAATTTGCCAATTAATTTCAAGCGTTCCAAATCATATCGTCTTAATATTTTTTTTAATTCCCTCCATGGCTTGTCCAAACACACACTTGAGATACAAAATTTTCTAAAAATGGAAAACATTGATAGGTATATTCCATGTTCTTCTTCTACGAGATTTTTATAATTAAAGAACTTTTTTAACTCTTTTTTCACCTAAAACATATTTATAACATGATAAAATATGCATACATAAATCTAAATTAGTATAATGTATGTTTAATTTTTTTACGTCCATGATTTTAATCCTTAAAGTAACCATTTTCCGAAAGAAATCCATTATTTTCCATTTTTTTACGTCCATGACTTTGATCCTAAAAGTGACCATTTCCCGAAAGAAATCCATTATTTTCCATTTTTTTACGTCCATGACTTTGATCCTAAAAGTGACCATTTCCCGAAAGAAATCCATTATTTTCCATTTTTTTACGTCCATGACTTTGATCCTAAAAGTGACCATTTCCCGAAAGAAATCCATTATTTTCCATTTTTTTACGTCCATGACTTTGATCCTAAAAGTGACCATTTCCCGAAAGAAATCCATTTTTTTACATCCATGACTTTGATCCTAAAAGTGACCATTTCTCCAAAGAAATCCATTATTTTCCATTTTTTTACGTTCATGACTTTGATCCTAAAAGTGACCATTTCCCGAAAGAAATCCATTATTTTCCATTTTTTTACGTCCATGACTTTGATCCTAAAAGTGACCATTTCCCGAAAGAAATCCATTATTTTCCATTTTTTTACGTCCATGATTTTGATCCTAAAAGTGACCTTTTCCCGAAAGAAATCCATTATTTTCAATTTTTTTTACGTCCATGATTTTGATTCTAAAAGTGACCATTTCCCGAAAGAAATATGCGTTGCATCCCATATGGACCACACAGGCCGCGTCGGGCACCGGTGACTGACGCGTCGGCCTAAAATAGGTTCTTTTTAAAAAAAAAATTAATTTTGACCACAATTTATAATTCTTATATATAAAATCCTTATATATATATTTATATAATATATAACTAAATTTATATGATGGCCTGGCGGGTCATTTTTGAAAAATGTCCTTGGCACGATACGTGTTAACTTTAACCAATAACCGCACAAACTGGAACGCCTTGCGTGAACTAATTGACAACCATTTGACGACAAACATACCCATCAAAACGAAAAAGAACCTCACTGACGCAGTTGAACTTTTCAACTCTACTCTGCGGGAAACCGCAAGGAAATCAACTCCAGACTGGAAGCAAAAAAATTAAAAAAAGATTTGTTATGCACAACAGTCAAACAGAAAATTGCAGAAAAACGCCAAATAAGAAAACTTTTGCAAATAACGAGCTATAAACAATGCTATAAAAAAACTTAAAAATGCCATCACCAAAAGCAAAAATGAAGCAATCAGCGACTACCTCAACGGGCTAACCGCCACTGAAGCCACAGAATACTCGCTGTGGAAAGCTACAAAATACCTAAAACGACCCCAAATAACAATCTGGATAATCGAAAATCCGAATAATTGAAGTCCGAATAATCAAGGTTTAATATATTATATTTTTATATGATAAATAAATAAAATAAACATTATTAGTCAATAATCTATATAATACCTGATCAAAGTAACGTTCATCGCTTTTATAATAGACATTTATCTTTTCTTGGAGATTTGTAAAGCTAAATAAATAGTTAAACTCACTTGTATGTAGGTGGACGTTAAGCTTTAATTTTTAAAAAAAACACGCTGAACAAAGTCGCAGAAAGTAATTCTTAGAATTTGAGTTTAGCGAGAAAATATCATTTACGATTCTATTTTAGGAATCCAAATAAGTCATATTTATTTCACAGCTATTTTTATTACATATAAAAAGCTTTTAGAGAAATCATTCCTAAAATATTTCATCGAGCTATTCTATTTCTGAATGCACGTTCGTTCGTGTTTTTAGATTACTGTTATTTTAACATTGTAGACCAAATAAAGTATAAATTTATATGCTCCGTAATAATTAGAGATATTTTGATGTAGATTTGAGAAAACTGAGGCTAAATATGAAGTTATTGGTTAGATTTCACGTTATTTCAATATAACTGCAAACCGAGCCTTGCCTTTAGGCGACTAGATTATATCTGCATGAGAAATGATTTCCCAGCTGAAAGTACTTTAAATTGAATTGCATACACACATATATTTGAAATACGGTTTAAATTCAATTGTATTATTAGTTTTCAGCTTGTTCCATTTTTACAACTGAAGGAAGTACTTACCTTTCATTATATTCATTAAATTCAAGCATTTTTCATGATTCTTTGTCATTAAACCGAATAGTTCATATTAGCTAGAGAACTACCGCAATTTATTCTGATAGTTCGTGACGTTCCTATTTAAATTTTACATTTTATTTATCGAAATGGTGCAATAAATACATTAGATTACTGGAAAATATTTTAAGCCGCAAAGCAATGTTCCAAATGAGAGCTATCCAAACGTCATACTTTTTATGAATTGATAGAAAATGTTGCCATTTGTAGTCAGTTTATATTAACCATTTATAATTTGCATATAAAATAATAAAATCTACATACACAAACCGATATACAGCTACATTTCTGGGATTTATATTAATCATTTAACTTATTACTTTAATTCGAGAATCCAAATGTACATATATTTATGTTAATAGCAAGAACACTGTCTTGCCAATTCAATACAATATAAGTCGATTACAGCAAGCTCAATTTGATTTATTTTGATTGAAAAAATAATAAAAATTCAGTAGTATATTAACATACAAAGCAATTTCGGGGGGATTTTAAAGCCTCTCTTCCCACAAATAAACTTTTCGTAAGGGGGTTATATATCCAGCTCTTTTAAGACCGGGAGTTGATCGAGAGCTTTGGTCCATTATTGTGTGAAAAAGCAATATTTTTCAATACAAAATGAAATGGAGATTCAACCTTCAGATCAATTTTGTGCTAGCTAAAAATATTAAAAGAATGACATGGTATTAGGGAACTTAAAATTCATGGGTAAAAGCTTTCTGCTAACATACCTCCAGCAAATACATTCATTGACATATTGAAGCTATTTGTGGAGAAGGAAAGATTCGACGAAGAATTTATATATATTGCTGATGAGACCGGTTTAGATTAAAAAAAGCTACCCAACAAATTTTTAGCATTAAAGCGTGAAAATAGTTCACCTGGGTACAAAACTAGTAAAGAATATTTTACATGTTCACTATAATAGAGTGTTCAGATGCAGTAAGCAGACACAAATTGCCACTGCTTATCATTGGAAAATCAAAGAACCCCAGATGCTTTAAGAATATCAAACGTCTTCCGTTTGAATATGATCATCAGAAAAAAAACGGATAAAAGCTCATACTAAAAGTGAAAAAAATAACAAAAATCCATAGATAAAAGAGGGTAAACATTATTATTACTAGACAATGCATCGTCCTACACATACATAAAAAGTTTAAACCAAATTGGTAATACATATGATGGATCAGGGTGTAATTGAAAAATTCAAACGATTACATAGAAATCAGATACTTCGATTATTGCTAGAAGGCAAAAATATTGAAGAAATAATTATCAGCTTCCACAGGAAAATTAATTTAAAATATTGTTGCTACATTGCAGCAAATAGTTGGAATTCTTTTGATGTGTTGACGTTGAAAAAATCATGGAACAAAATTTTTAAAAAAACAATAGTAAGTTCCAGTAACGCAATAGAACCTGACACTGGAGACATTGCAATAGCACAACTTTTTGTATGTGCTGAATGTGACGAAGTAGGTGTAAGAAGGTCGAGAAGACAAAGAAGAGATTTTCGAGGGGGTGATATTGGTCCTTCTTATTCTGAAGCTTTTTGGTGTTTATTAAGAGTATTCGCGATTTGGCAGCTTCTAAAAGGAGAGTTAGCGTTAAGCAAAAACTAGACAAATAAAAACTATTCATACTTTCCTTCTCTTACCCAGTCAATTATGATTATTTTAGATTATCCGAATTTTCCTTATTACTAAAAAAAATACAATATGTTTTCTAAAGAAGAGAATAAGAATAAGACCTTGTCTTATAAATTTTAATATCTTAAATTTAAAAAAAATATTATAAACGTATTTCTTGATTACTATTTACTACTATACTATTTACTATTACTATTTACTACTACTATAATATATAAATATTAAAACCAAATAAATTATATTTCAATAATTATAATAAAATAAGGAGGATAATATATATGCATGTGAAACTATACGTTAAATAAAAGTCCATAATCTTTTAATAAATCTTATGTGAACACTTCCCATAGAAAATTTTAAATATAATTATAACCTTTAAAGTTTGTATATGAATACATACCCTTGCTCTTCCTGGAATTAAAATTAACTAAGATAATTTAAACATATAAGAAATCTTCTTATAATATAATTAACATATGATTTTCACTATATAAAATTCAATTCAATCGATAAATATCAGTCGTTTGTTCGTTGCTTGTGATTCCTTGAGAACCTTCGGGTAATACAAACGATTCATAAAAATAAGTCAATAATTCTATTTGAAAATTAATTTGTTCTGCGACAAAATCAAAGCTTATTATAAAAAATCGATTTTAGACATTATTCAAATTTGTCAATAAGTCGATTCTAGTGATGCCTTATATGGAAAACAATTCGAAAATCTCCACATCCAGATTTTTTTTATCAAACAATAAAAATAGAGGGAATTAATTTTAATTAAAATATCAGACTACTGTGTGAAATATATAAAGTGATTATTCACTGAACATGATGAAAAATTTCATTTTTTAAATTTATACTGACCGTTAACCATAAAATTTATCAGAATTTGCTAGAGGGACAGAATAATTTCATATGGACTAATAATAACGCTATGTGATCTGAAAAATAAAATATAGGACAGTAGACATGGTGAATGGAATTTTTAGCAAAAGGACGCAGAATTATTGGCGCGTGACGTAAAGAGCCCGATGTATTCCGCATATTATATTTTTGAAAAAAATCCTCAATGCCGACATTAAAATGAGGGGCGAAAATTCCACTAAAAAATTCTTTGGAGATTCATCTCACGCAAAGACGTCATATACTTGGAGCGGACCGTTACTCGATATATTGGGATCCCTTTGTCTTTTTTTATCCAATTCCTTACGGATCTTAATATAGACCCGCAATATATCTTCAAATATGCATTAAAACAAACAACCTGAAAAAAGGGCCTACTAACAACAGATTTATACGAAATGGAATATTTTTACATAGGAAAACTTGGCATAAAAAATCTGATATATTCGAATGTCGCATAATGCTGCATATAGGTATAGCTCGCCGCGAAAAACTTTGTCGATGCACTCGAGGAAAACGGGGAAAATGAAATTTTCCACGCATCGTTATGTCTTTTCCGCGCATTTAAAATGTTTACGTCTGGAACGGCCAAGAAAATCGAAAGTTCATTGCACGATATATTAAAATAAAAACCTGTTATTCCACAAAAAGCGAACATTTTTCGCCGTTGCAGACATCTGCGATATTTGATCTCGTGCGCTTTGACGTGACGCCATACGGTCTGCTAATTCCTGAAGCGTTTGAATTTTAGGTTTTTTAATTTTGCTGTTTGCCTTCGGTCTGTTTGCTTGCTAGAAATGGATGCCCGCGCTAGAAAATTCATCAATATCAATAAAATCTGCTTTGGAATACAAGCGATACGACGTTCAATGCCTGAGATGACTTTGCTCCTACACGTGGGAGAATAAATTGTCAACAACGATATGGATGCCTGAACAAACATTTGCTTTTGCTCTGGGTTAAAAGATCAAAGTGCAACGCCACAAAAAATATTTGATTTTACCCATACGAACCATTACCTGTGTTTGCCTTCATTGGGTAATATTTTTTCACGCGCCCTCCATGCATAATTCAGACATCTTCAAAGGACGAGCAGCATCTTCCCTGAATGGGTAAAATACACACGCAAGTATCATTTAACTCTTCGCATTCGAATGACTCCATCGCTTTTAAATCATAGAGACTAGCTGAATTTTAATTTTGTATGAATAAATCGATTAGGGTACTAAAAACGTGCATTCGTCATCATAGCTTGTTTATCACTGGGATTCCGTAGGAAACACTTTACAAACATCCAAAATATTATATGAATACTTATTATTGCAATATTAATTAAAATTCAATCTAAAAAATCAGGCATTTGAGTGAAAGTCTTACTTAAAACGGCTTAATATTGATTAAAAAAGCTTCATGGAAGTACATGAAATCCAATTCCTATGTTTGTTTCCAACAGACACGATTATATTTTAGATCATAATTCAAGTCCAAAATTATATAGAAGACAAAGTCGTTATTAACATTATAAAATCTTTGCCATGTTTCAGTTCAAATATTGCCAAAATTACATAGTTTATCACATTCATATTAAAGATTAAATTTTATTCTCATATAAGTTTGAGATTTTTCATACAAATTTAACAATAAAATGTATAAATAATACAATTTTAAAATTATGGCGATTATTTTGAGAATCTTCTGCTGTTTTGATAATTCGCCGCTGGTGTGATGACACTTCATGGGAGGTTGGAAACGGCATCATCATCTGAGTATCACTACTCCTTTGCAGAAATCTCTTCCAGAAATATACGTGTGATTGTTTATAATATACAGTGTGATTTATAAAGTGTCTCTTTATTAAAAAAAAGCTATATGAAATCTGACCTTCAGCATTATTTTTTTTGGAAAAAAAGCAAAAATTTCACACTTTTGATAGCCTGTAGATGGAATTTAATTTGAAAAGATGCTCCAGACACCGTATGAAGCAATCGCAATGGCAAATAAGTGGATCAATATGTGGCGTGATAAAATTCAACAGTTCAGACGCCATAACAATAACACTCATAGTGGTACGTGATTAGATTCAATATTGCATTTTGAAATTGCACATTTCACAGAAACTCTGATAAAAATATACAAAATGAAAGGCTTCCAGCCCTCGAGTTGAATTTTTTAATTTTAGCCTTCGGCTATTTTCATGTAAACCTACAAAACTAATTGCTTCATGGTGGATGCAGCTTTAATGTGCATGCACGACATTGTGCAATATCACGAATAACAAATTACAAAGCACACATTCAAATACCATAACATCCATTGTTAGGTCAGCCAAGTTAAAATAATGTATTTTTTTAAATAAATATACCTATTTTAAGGCATCAAAGAGCCTCCATACTAATAATGTGTCAAGCTTGTATTAATGAATAAGTTTGAGAAACATCGCAGTAATATTCATTAAAAATTAAAACTTCTCACACGCCATCAACTCGTTCCGTTTTCCATTAATATTATCTTAACTTGTAGTGATGTAGCGAAGTATATTGCTTTTATTAATTATGCTAATAGCTCCTGTTTATTTATTTTTTTGTTGTAAATATTGCAATATGTATATTTATTTATTAGTGTATTGATTGATATTATTTTCCAAGCTATGGAAACATTGATTAAATATTATTAATGCTGTGATGTCGGATTGACTTCATGAAAAACAGATTTCCTTGATGATGATGAAGATTAAGCTTCAGTCATATCTGTGATTTATAAATATATCCAATATACACATACAATATTAAAGTCGGTCAAAAATAGGGTATCCAATTCCGGGATCTCGGACAGTTTTAGATGCTCATGAATCCCGGGATTAGTAAACGTAATCTCGAAATTGAGACATTCCTGCCGAAATCTGAACGCTTGGAAACAGTGACATAACTACTAATTGGCGAGTTTAGGTGACGTCTGGGGCAGTAACTGTCTAATCTATGTATACAGTACATATATTATTTTCAAATTGTTATATTAAGTTTTTCCTACCGGTGATGTATTTACTACACCTCGACTCTAATAATGGGAATATCGATATGAAATATAATAGATACGGGGTTCAGAATTTTTGTATTCCTCCGTAATATAATTACGAACCACATCAAAGTATTATAGTATATAAGTATTCATCTGCAGCGACGGAAATAAATAATTTGTCGGAAAATCGGGAATTTTGCGAATTTTAGTCCGTGGCTCGGCAGAAAGGAATTTTATCAGTCGCATTGATGATGTTATACGAAAATGGGGACTTACGGGGTCATCAACTCGAACTAGCATTTAAATATCTGATGACGATACCTCCAACGAGTGTGGAGGCTGAGCGTACATTTTCAGCAGCAAGTTGCCTGGCTTCCAAAATCAGATTGTATCCAAAATTATTACTACGTACAAGTACATAAAACAAAATCTAAAAATGATCATCCTGAATTCCTGATTCCTCGTCTTCGATGTTGATGAGGCTGAGCTATTTTAGGTGACATCCAATATGACCATTAAGTTTAAAAGCGAAAAGGGTTCCAGTTGAAAATTATCGTAAGAAAATTTACGATCTCAATTTGTTCCAATTAACGTTGAACTAAAAAGGAAAAGCCATTGGTTTTCAAAATGTAACCTATATTTTTTATAACGAACATCCATATTTTCATATCGTTAAATCTCTTTTTCATTACTATTAACATCGCGAGTTAAATAATATACTTTTTACTTATTATTACCGAGCTAGAAGTATTTCTTTCTCTTCATCTACTTTTTTGCTGAAATCATTGCAATTTATATTAATCGACTCATATATTTTCCAAGGAGCATGGAACTAAATCTAATTTTTAAAGCAGCTATATATAGACCAAAATATTGATCTTTACTTCCATCAGTGGACAATACACTCCCAGTTATAAGTAATTGTAATTAAAATATTCAATTTAATTAAAAGCGCCTCTACATTATATATTCGTTTGAGAACTCCAAAGGGAATTTTAAATGGTATTTCCATGTAAGTTCAAATTCGGCCATTCAAAGAAAAAAGAGAACTATGTTAATTGATAAAATCAACGCCATTTAATCTGAGCTCCGCAAAGGTTTACGCTTTCCCATAAAATTCCTCCTTCCATTACTCATTCTAATTATTCCCTCTTTATTTCTCTTAAGATTTCAATTTTAGGGTCTTTTCATTTGGCCGGGGCTTTGGCTGGATTCCCGTCATTTTACTCGCCTCATTTTATCTGGAAATGTAATTTCGGAAGAAATCGAAGAGAAATATTAATAGCGTTTCGCGAAAATTGACTCGATTTCATTTAATCAACTGATTTAAAATATTTATTATTTACTCGGTATTAAGTGAAATTCATTTCGTCTGCGAATGAAATTTTATCCAACTTATTGAACTTTATTTGTGTTTGGCAAGTATTAAAATTGTCGTCGTATATATTTAGGACATCAGACCTGCTATCCACTCAAATTTATATAATTTATATTAAACTCAATTTACTCACTGGAAATTATGTAAATTAAAAATGCATATAAGAAGGTACGACGCTAATACAAAATCCTGTATAAGCTTCTGAGCTGATATAAAAGGAGATCATACAAAATTAAGAGAGACTTTGGAAAATCGCGTAAAAATTTTATATGTAGCAAATTACGCATCATTTCAATAATCAATATTTATTTTTATATCAGCATACACAACATAAACAGTAATCAAACGAGTCTAAAGTGCTCTTAATATCTGCAGTGAAACTTATAACGACCACTTGCTGCAAGCAGGCGAAAATGGATTTAAATCCAACGTTTTAAGTCCATTTTCGTGTGTCAAAAATCACCGTGCCTACAATTTTGTAAAATCGAATATATCATTACTTATAATCGATCATCTCGATCGACTCGACTAAATGACAGGTAACGAAATCGCTTTTAAATCACTTTAAAGATTAACTGAAGTTTCAATAGGAATATTTTTGGCTCTGCTATAATCTAGCTTAATGCTAGAAATCAATTAATTGCCACTCAATTATGATTACTTTCAATTCAAAGATAAGATGACGTTAATCTGTGGTTATCATTGTTATATTGTTGTACATAACGCACCGATAATATATTATCTGTTGTGTTTTAAATGTCAAGCCTTCCAATTGTATCTGATAAGCTTAAAATGATTGAACTTTTTGCAATCGGTAAATCCCAAGCGTAGTTATTTATTTTGACTTTTCAATTATAATGTATATAATTTAAAAACAGAAGATACATCAAAATTATCTTAATCTTGACTTGAGGCAATTTTATCAGAAGTCTATAATCTTTCGCACATTTCCTTATTTATTTATAGGTTAATCGATAATATGTATTAGGAATATTCAAGAATTCGGTGCTAAAGCTTGAGATGAGTACATATTTCCAACTATCTCCAAATCATTATGTTTTTGCACATGTGGATCTAAATTTGGGTTGTTTTTCCGCTACCCGAAAAATCTGTCGCGCAAGATTTGTTCCATTTGGATAGGGGATGTCTCTTGGATGTCTTGTTTTCGGTATCACGTTTGGACCTTTTTTTTCATATCGCAAACCTCGCCGAGACAAACAGACGTTCCGTCCATTGGCGTCCATCCCCCGAAGCATCCAAGCATTTTCACGCCGGAAAACTCGGAATAAGAAATGCCATTAGGCGTTACGACCCTCCTGAGAGACACCGTTAAAAGCATTAAGCATTCGGCCGCCCCTTTGTCTTCGACTCCACGCAGTAGCGATCAATAGGAGAAAGTTTTATTTGGAGAGAGAGAAGAGAACCTGAAGCGCTTTTTCACGCCACGCACTGTCAAGTTAAATTAAGACCTTTTGTTATAATCAAGTCCTCCCGCTCCCCACTCGACCCTCAACACTTAATATTTCACACCGCATAAACAGATTGGGGTTGGGGGTTGGGAGCCCGTGGGTTGTTCGACACATGTAGCGAGCTTGTAAGTGACAACAGGCTAGACGTATAAAAAGCACTTATTCCAGGCTGCATTTAATGCACCCTGCAATAAAGCTCGTTTGTTACAAATACGTCGACACTTTTACTTGGAATCGATACCAACCATTAAAATGTTCGTGATTTCCACGAACAATTCATTTCAACATGTTACACTCCCACAACATGCTAAAAATGTATATCGAAACTCAATATCATTCAATGGCCTCGCGATACTTTTTAAGCCATCAAAAACTTTATGCTATACCGTTATTTAGCAATTTGTAACATAAACGTCTTGGGTTCAAATCTGTAAAGGATATCATTAGCGATGGCACATTTAAAACTTAAATTGCCATTAAATTTATAACAATATATTACGGTCGTAAAGTATGAAATTTGCAGAAAGGGAATAAAATATGTTTGTTTTATAAATAGTAAGCACCCATATTGTAAATACATGTTTTACCATTGTCAAAATTACACTCGAAACTCTTTTTGTGCGATTTTGATGTTATGCGGTTTTATTTTAAAGCAATTTTTTCTTTTCTTTTAATTTCATAGAGTTTATATCAGATATCAGACATTCTTAAAATTTTACCAATGACGCAAGACGTCTTTTAAATGTTAGCAAAAAAAAATTTTTTTGGCTGCCTTATTGTTTTCCTGTTTTTTTTTAACTTTTTTATGCGATTTTGAGTATGTTTTATATAGCTGTTTCAAAGTTATGCGGTTTTTAAAACACATGAAAAGCACCTTCACTTTTTCTATGTAAGTCATAGCTTTTTTGTGCGATATTCCGCGGAATGAATCTACCGCACAAAAAAAGGTTTAAGTGTATTTTATACATGATTTGAAGTTATGCGATTTTTTAAAATAATGGAATCTATCCCTCAGTTTTCTATATAGTTCAAGTGTTTTATTACGCGATTTGTTTTTATATGCAATTCCCCGTGGAATGTTTCTATCGCATAAAAACAGACCCAAGTTTATGTGTTGAGATGCAAGACACTCTCTCCGTCTCTGTCTTCGTTTCACTAATCTTCGCACTCAATCTGCGGAAAAAAAAATTATCACTATATGCGGGATTTCTCATCAACGAGCTAGGATTTCGACTCACTGTCGCATATTAAAATTCACAAAGAATTATAATAAAAATTAATACATTTGGATAAATAAATTATCAGTGTGCTATTATTACACCTTCGTTTGCATATAAACATATAAGATCCGCCAGGTCAAGTGTTATTTATTTCAATCCATTCGACATGCACCATTTTATGAATGGCATAGAAAGCTTTCCACGTTAACTTACGTACATAAATAAATTCAATTAAATGCAATGGA
The DNA here is from genome assembly GCA_008973525.1 of Stenopsyche tienmushanensis. NCBI lineage: Eukaryota > Metazoa > Arthropoda > Insecta > Trichoptera > Stenopsychidae > Stenopsyche > Stenopsyche tienmushanensis. Next base: position 962,364 of record WACJ01000015.1, read on the forward strand.
ATTTAAATGCCTTATATTTAGCCGGCATGTTCCTACCGGTCATTACATCTGAATATGAACAAAATGTTTACGTAACGTACCATTAATCGTTTCAATGGCACTAGCAAGATCGCAGAATCCAATAATGGTGACCGAAAACAAAAAGCTGCTTCCTCGGAAATTATTCAGAATGTGAAAACGTGGAGAATTATCCAGTGCGCTGGAAATTTTCAACATGCTATAAATTTAGCATCATCCGATATTCTGCATGAGCACACCATACCAAACACAATATTCTTGAATGAACAGCGAGTGACCAAGAAAATATACGGATCTGTCCGAGTCATGATTTTAATAGTTAGTTAGTTAATAATTCCACGTTATATTTAATATATCTACATATTGATTGATTGATGATAAATTTATTGATTTATTTATGTATAATATAATAATTCATTTTTTGATTTCACCAATATCACTAAGTAATCAAGCGGAGATTGTTATGGCATTACAAATAACGTAATTAAATGTTTATTATTTAACGCCCTTCAATTAACATGATTCCCGAACGCCCATACAAATTTCCAAAGCACACCCTCGGGGATGAAACCGTCCCGCTTGAGAACCTCGAATACACAGTTTTATGACGGCAATTCATTTTCGTCACCGTAAGTTTATAAAGTTATTAAAATATTACACGATTATATAGATAGAAAATAATTACAATAATGTTGACTGAAATGGTTTTTTGATAGTATATGGTTTGAGATGAAATCTAAATTGATAAACTCTCTTATTTAAAATTTGTTATTTATATTATATTTTCTTTATTTGAACTTATATAGAATATTTTTCATATGGATCGATCCATTTTTTTAGGGGTTAGGGGAGTCTTTTGCTACGTTTCACACATAAACCCTAAGTCCTAAATGTCAGGGTTGTCAAAATATTTTGAAAATATATCCAAAATTTCATCATGATAAAATTTTTGATTTGTGATGATAATAGCACGAAATAACTCTTTGTGTATTTTGCAATGTATTTTTGATCTAAATAAATCATTATTTATGCAATTATTTTAAATGAAGTTTCTTTTGCTTATAGATATAAGCTGATTGGCAAATTGAATAGATTTCGAAAAGGAATGTCGCTTATAGAAACGTTATTGTGGCGAAATAGTTTTAAAAATATGATCGTTGATTGAATTCAGCAGAGAAGTTAATAAAAAGTCTAAATTTGAACGCATTTCAAATTTTTCTATCGTATTTTCTTTTAACACATGCGGTTACAATGAGCCTCTATTACTAACATCTTCCTGAAGCTTGGCCACCCTCGTCCTGTACAGTAGTTACGTTTTACATGAGGGTAGAAAAATTAAATATTTTTCGGGATATATGATCCAAGGACAATATTTTTAAGCAGCCTCCATATGCTCATACATCCCCTTCATAATTTTCCACGACCTATTTACCACACCGTCTTTCATCCGGCACAAAGCTAGCCTCGACGTATAATTCTACATAATATAAATATGTACCCGGGAAAAGAAGAAGAAAAAATCGTCTCAATTTTTCCTCCCTTAATAAAATATTCAAACCTAACAGCTCCCATTAAGTGTCCTCCGCGCATGTTGTGCTCCGTATAATTTGGACATTACCACTATACTTTCGTCGGGAACCTTTGAATTCCCGTCTTTTACATACAATTCTTGTTTCTCTTTATGTCCGCATAATTTTGTAATTCAAAAGACACATAAAGTGGTACATAACAGGAGGGCTATAATTCGGCAGCCATCGGAGATGAATTCGTCCGCTCAGTCTCCCCTTCTAACATCAACCGCGTCCTCATCATTCTCAATAACCATTTATTTGTATTGATATATCGTTGATGTTCGACAAAAGATTTGTAATGAGTCATGAAGTATTTTAAAAAATATTATCAAAATTTATTTTGATTTCTGTACGAAATTTTCCGAAAACGTCGCTAAAAATGAAATTAAACTTTTGAATTATATTAATATTTCATTCAAAAGTAGAGAGGTTGAGATGCGGACGTGCATAGAAGAGAAAAACAGTTAAAAAGAGATCAACCGATAATCTTGGACGTGGGAAGACGCGTTCTTCCCGCCGTCTTCATTCTTTTTCATTTTCAGATAATCATTCAAATAAAAAAAATAGTTTATTAGATCAGCCTAAAGAAAATAAATTTATAGAAATGGGGGGATATAGACTCTCGGGATGGCTTTACGCGGGTCCGTTTGCTATCGAATCGTGGAAGGTCAAAAATAGATAACAAAAACTCATCGAGCAATAAAAGTTCTCTTACACTATTTTTAAAAAAGTAAAACATTTCTCAACATTTAACAGATGTTTAATGATGAGATTGTTAATGTCTATTCTGAGGAGTTGGAAAGTTAAAACTATATTTTTGGAGTGCATTGGAAAAATAATAACTAAAGTGTTTTGAGCTCAAAAAAATAACTTTTCAAATAAAACTGTAAAGTTTGAAATATGTATTTTTTCCGGTTGCATTTAATATAGTTTGGTTTTGAGCAATAAAAACCATTATGTCAATGGTTCTCATCTTTATGACTGAAAATTTTACGATCTGCAATATCTGTAACATTACGGAAACGTACGACCACTTCAGCTTCCAACTGTTTCATTTTTATGGCCAACACATTGTTTAGTTTCAAATTGCATCAAATACAACGAACGATAAACGTGAAATGCACTCGTATGTCCTTTTTCAATAAACCACCATCACCTGTGATGTTTAAAGCTTCCAGACTGAATACAAATATCTTTGTCTTTATACAGCCTGTATATGGCCTTTTTTACAAAAATAATATTTTGTTACCTCCGACCGTAGTGATTAGGGAATCCAATCCCGAAAATTGGGATTGGGATTGGATGTTGAAGCTGTGATGTTGCTGGATGAATGTATGGGAATAGACGGGCGACGAATGGAAAGACTCTCATCGCTAAATAACGAGATGGAGAGAGAGAGAGATCTGGCTGGAGGAGGAACAACCTCCTGCAGCCAAGGCTAACCGACGACTCTCCCGACTCCCGCTTCCTGCGCGTCACTACCTAACTGGCAATGTCTCCACAGGGCCACAAGAGATGACGCTGTTAAAATAACACACTTAAATATATAAAATTACACTCTTCCTCCCTTAACTTCGACCATCCTCGGTCGAACGTATACTTTATATAAAACAAATTTCCAAAAAATAGTAAATGTTTCACAGTTGTCCCTCTCTCTCAAAATAAATCCAAATAGTTTGTAATACAATAACATAATAATAAGCAATAAAATAATGTATACCAGATGTCCAAGTATTATAGTATAATAATAACGACTGAGTCATGTACTGCGTGGAAATAAATATCAATTTCTTCTATTGATACTGGAGGGCAAGGTAGAGGGAAGACAAGAAGTCGGTAGAAAGCAAATGAGCTGGCTGCGCAACATTAGAGAGTGGACCGGAATAAGAAGAGTGGAGGAACTATTCCGAGCAGCGCAGGACAGAGAGGTCTTCGCCAGAGTGATCGCCAACGTCGGGGGGACCTGACACGGCACAGAAAGAATAAGAAGAATAACAACATTTTTTACCTCATTTACATAATTCAACCATAAAAGTACAATTCAGTTTATATATTTATTTCAAAATAAGTACTGTTAGGCAAACGCCATTGCCGCTGTCGTCACGTGTCGCAATATTTTAATTACAAGTTAAATCAACAATATTAATAATAAATACAAAAAAAAACTCATACTGATGCCCTGATGCCTGATGCTACGTGCACGAAATTTCCTGGACAATCTTTCCCTAGATTTCCGTACTTGCGCGAAACTATAAGTTCCGGCTACCGACCCTACATCACCGACTTTCATGGAATTCTCACACGTTGAGAACCCAGCCTGCGCCTCTCCGAGGATAGTGAGCCACACCAGCGCCTGGTGCTCACACAAAGCATCGTGTCCATAATAATAACATCTAATACACAACAATTTCGTTCATCACGGTTCTCCGATGATCTTAATTTTCACGTACAAACAGGACAAATTAAAAAATTACGACATTCCAAAAACAATAACGACATGATATACTACGTGGAAGCGACTACTCAAAAAATACAAAACGAAAGCGGCGGCAAAAGCATAAATTTTAGATTAAATTATTTATGATTTATTTTTTTTAAATAAGGACTTTTTCGGATTATTGCACTCACTTGATTGCTCATTTTTTTCAACTGTATTTTATTTTTCAAATTTATTTCTTATTGTTAAACTTTTTTTTGTTTACGTCCAAAATCACTTATATCCGACGCCAGCGATCCCGCGCAGCAGTTTCCTGTGACGCGTCATCGACCAGGATTTGGCGCCTCCTATGGCAGCTCAACTTCTCCACGTGATCGACGGTGCGCATGGCCTTTTAGTGGCCATGGGTGAGCAAACTAACCTAACCTAACCTCAACGCCTCACGTTGCCGGCGCGCGTCGTTTTCGTCGCGTTCCATTCAAAACCCTCCTAAACGTTACAACAGTGCAACGTTTAGGGCGAAAGCGCTCTCAGGGCAGAGTCCCCGGGCAGCTCCCCGCCTCCGCGTGCTCGTCGGGATGGCCGCACTTTCACTGGTGTCAGAATCGACAGGTTGTAAACGCCGAGGGTTTTGAATGGAAGGCGAAGAAAAAGACGCGCGCCGGCAACGTGAGGCGTTAAGGTTAGGATGGCGGAGAATCCATCGGCATTCAGCCTCGAAGCGACGATGTAGATGGTGCGTCGGCATCATCAAGCTCAACGCACGCGACACACAGTATACGAAAATATTTGGAGGGTCGAAGATCTGCCGGCCTCCAACCGAGAAGGCCATACGCACCGTCGACCACGTGGGTTTTGGACGCAAACAAAAAAAAGTGTAACAATAAGAAATAAATTTGAAAAATAAAATACAGTTGAAAAAAAATGAGCAATCAAGTGAGTGCAATAATCCGAAAAAGTCCTTATTTAAAAAAAATAAATCATAAATAATTTAATCTAAAATTTATGCTTTTGTGGCCGCTTTCGTTTTGTATTTTTTGAGTAGTCACTTCCACGTAGTATATCATGTCATTATTATTTCGTGGAAGTCGTAATATTTGAATTTGTCCTATTATGTACATGAAAATTAAGATTATCGGAGAACCGTGGTGCACGAAATTGTTATGTATTAGATGTTATTATTATGGACACGATGTTTTGTGTGAGCACCAGACACTGGTGTGCCGGTGATGCCACCAGGCTGGTAGTATGTCGTGAGATACTTAGTGTGAGCCGCGATGCTCTTGGTGAGCACCAGACGCTGGCGAGCTGGAAATGTCGCCAGGATGGTAGTAGATCGCGTGCAGAGCGGATTGGACCACGATGGTGGGGTTGATTGCTGCCATCACTATCCTCGGAGAGGCGCAGGCTGAGTTCTCAAAGTGTGAGAATTCCATGAAAGTCGGTGATGTAGGTTCGGTGGCCGGAACTTATAATTTCGCGCAGGTACGGAAATCTAGGGAAGATTGTCCGGAAAATTTCGTGCACCGAGGGGCATCCGTATACGTGTTTTTGTATTTATTGTTAATATTGTTGATTGAACGTGTAATTAAAATATAGCGACACGTGACGGCAGCGACAATGGCATTTGTCTAGCGGTACTTATTTTGAAATAAATATATAAACTTAATCGTACTTTTATGGTTAAATTATGTAAATGAGGTAAACAATGTTGTTATTATCATACTATAATACTTGGACATCCGGTATACATTATTTTATTGCTTATGTTATTTTATTACAAACTAATTGGATTTATTTTGAGAAAGAGGGACAACTGTGAAACCTTTACTATTTTTTGGAAATTTGTTTTATATAAAGTATACGTTCGACCGAGGATGGTCGAAGTTAAGGGAGGAAGAGTGTAATTTTATATGTTTAAGTGTGATATTTTAACAGCGTCATCTCTTGTGGCCCTGTGGAGACATTACACCTGCTTACCGACCGATCGCTTCTTGCGCGTGCACTGTTGCCGGTTAGGTAGTGACGCGCAGGAAGCGGGAGTCGGGAGAGTCGTCGGTTAGCTTTGGCCGCGGGAGGTTTTTCCTCCTGCAGCAACATCACAGCTCGATAGAAGAACAGACCCGTGCGTCAGCGCGGCAATCCCGACGAGCACGTGGGGACGGGAAGCCGCCCGGGGGATCTGCTCCCGAGAGCCTCAAACGTTACACTGGTTAAGAAGACGTACCTGGCCATTTGACTTTTTCACAATTCGCTAAAACCTTACTAATTTCTATAAGCTATGATTTAGCAAATCGGTCCACAGCTTCACCTGTGGTTCGACAAATTAATGTCCTGCAGCGACTTCCAATCCTGTTGTCCTTACTGATGATGGTGATCCAGGTTCAGGTGGTTTATTGCGTTTTTACAGAGCTATGAAAAAAAATTGAAAAATAATAAATATATAACCTACATTGATATCGTGAATAATTGTCACCTTCAACATGCGCAAGTTGGGCCCGGATGGACAAAAGTCGCCTTGATGTCGCTAAATTCTACATTACAAAATGGACATGAATTTGATCTATCAATCTGCAATCGTATTAATGCTGCACAAGATCTGAATAGTCGATGATGATGCATCAACGTGAAATAAAACCGTCACAAGATTGCAGCGAATCTTGTGTATTATTAGCGAATAAAATGGTTTGACTACGAAAAAAATCCTCTACTATTTTAACGGCCCTAAATCTTACATTTTTAAATTGACATAAGTACCTTCAATCCACTATGAATCGTTACCCTGATACGTGTTCTAGAATATTCAATGTTAATATTCATTATTAAAAGTATTTATAAAATGCCCGATCGACCTAAGTTTGAATCACCTGAACGTCGCATCGAAAAGTATTTCAACACACTTAAAATCTATAAAGACTCGCCTGAATTTGTTGCTGAATGACGATTAGGAGACATTCTGGAGCTGTTATGTACTTTGCGTATCACTTGGAGGAAGATGTATCACTTTATAAACGCACGTGCAATTTTCACCACGCGACAATAAAATGTATCGACCGGTTAACCTAAGTATCGAATGGCAACTGATCGGTGTTGGTCTAAAATGCGACGCCTTAACGGGACGGAAAAATTTAAGCGCATTTATGATAAATTATTAAGCCTTATTAACAAATGATAAATTGAGCTGCTATGATAATCTTTCATATAAAAAAAATCATGTTATTTTTATAGTTATTAGGCATGGTTATTCATTGTCAAGAAATTTAGCAAAATATTTTATAAAAATATTATTCTTCAATTTTTTTCCACGGCCTTGTCAAGCGTGATGAACCACATGATCCTGGATCACTATCAGCAGGGAGCTCAGAAGGATTAGGAGCAACTTTCGGGCATTATTTTTTCGATCCAAAAGGAAAGCCGTTGGCCGATTTTTGATATGATACAGATTCTTAAAAAATAAATTTTATTAGTTTAAGTTGCATATCGACAAGTGCGTATCATTTTCAATTTTCAAAAACTTTTCCCAAAGAACAAGCTTGCGTTTGAATACCTGATTTTAGAGATAGAATACTGAGATTTTTTTTATGTGAAAGTTTATCATAGCAGCTCAATTTATCATTGGTTATTAAGGCTTAATAATTGATCATTAATGCGCTTAAATTTTTCCGTCGCGTTAAGGCGTCGCGTTTTAGACCAACACCGATCAGTTGTCATTCGATATTTAGGTTAATCGGTCGATACATTTTATTGTCGCGTGGTGAAAATTGCACGTGCGTTTATAAATTGATACTTCTTCCTCCAAGTGATACGCAAAATACATGACAGCTCCAGAATGTCTCCTAATCGTCATTCAGCAACAAAATCAGGCGAGTCTTTATAGATTTTAAGTGTGTTGAAATACTTTTCGATGCGATGTTCAGGTGATTCAAACTCTGATCGATCAGGCATTTTATAAATACTTTTAATAATAAATATGCACATTGAATAGTCTAGAACACATATCAGAGTAACGATTCATAGTGGATTGAATGTACCTAATGTCAATTTAAAAATATAAGATTTAAGGCCGTTAAAATAGTGCAGAATTTTTTTCGTAGTCAACCCATTTTATTCGCTAATAATACACAAGATTCGCTGCAATCTTGTGACGGTTTTATTTCACGTTGATGCATCATCATCGACTACTCAGATCTTGTGCAGCATCAATACGATTGCAGGCAACACTCTTTTTTGTCGTAATCGAAATTTATGTTTAGTTTTTCAATAAACCTTATATGAGCCCATGATTAAGTGTCATGTTTTCTTCGTTTTGAGATATTTAAAGGTTTGCGTTTCAATGTTTTAAAAAGTATTTCTACATTAAACCATACAGAGTTTCAGAACTTTTATAGTCTACTGGATGTAAAATTTATTTTGGCATATAAATTTTTCATACAGCTTATAAGAAAAGCATATTGTTTAGGTTCAAATAACAAAGACAGTTTTCAAAATTAGCAAAATGCATTATGCTAATTGTGATGAAAGTGGTCTAAGTCAACTTTCATGCGTTTTACGAAATTTAAAGCATTGTTTAATACAAGAAAAAAGTGTTTTTGAAAATAACTATTTATTAATTAATGGTTACAATCTGTCATGTCTGCATATTTTTCTTTGGTTATTGTTCTACTGGTGAAGTATAAAGGAAAAACGTTAATTTTTTTCGTAAATCTTTGGCCTTTCTGTTTTAGTTGCAAGGTCTAAAATATGGAAGTTTGGGCCATCATCTAATGAAGTTTTATATAGCATCTTGTATGGTTCATTTTTCAAAAATCGCATCCACTGAATTTTTAGCCAAGAGATGGATTCACCGGCGATATTTTTGGCTCTTCTTGTAATTGATTCTTCTAACGATTTTGATGAAAAAAAATCCATCTGCGACATTTTTTCTACAGAAAATTCTTATACGACACAGTTGCATTAATTCGTTATACTGTTCAGGGATGTATAAATTATTAGTATTTCTTATTTTCATTTCTATCAAACCAAAATCACGATCATTTGGCTCCTGATATTAATTGATATCCTTTCCTGATATTAAAAAATTGAGATCAATTATTTCAATATTATTATTAGAAGATTGAACTATTTTCAGCCATTTTAGTGCCATTTTGATGTTACGATTTTGGCACAAGCATCACTGTTTGCTATTGCATATTTTTGAATTGTTATTTTTTCACAATGCTTTAAAATACATGAAGCAACTTTCTGTGAACCTCTTGATGCTGTAATTTCATCCCATACGTACATTTTATCTGTATCATTATGGAAATTATGGTAACCTAAGTTGTATACATACGTATTTCGCTTATAATAAGCTATCGAAACAGAAAATTTTGGATACGGAAAGGCTTTCCGTAAATCAAATGAAAACCCATAATATTCGTCAGGATTGTCTTTTGATTTTTTTTTTGGTCATCCGTTGGACATTTTCTGACTTTTTCGGCACTTTTCGAGTGTGAATTATGTATTTGTTAAAGATTCTCTTGAAGTAAAGAAGAAAATGAGAAGAAAACTTCTCATTTTTATCACTGGATGCATCACATTTAAGTTTCAGCAAATCACACTTTTGGCATGTAGAAACGAACTTAACTATATACAAAATATCAGAAAGTTGAAGAGAAATAGTGGGGAAGAATACATATCAAGAACATTCAAAGTAGTCAAAGTTAAATATATTTGAAAATAGGAATTGCTTCTGGAAAAAAAATGCTTGAATCTCTTTAAATATGAAGAAGGGAAATCTATTTTTGATTTTTTTTGGAAATTAAAGGACTATACAAAGCAGACTCTATTTTTAAAATGTACAGCATACTTTCATTTCAGGTTTAACGCAAAAGCAACCGGTCTTGAGCAAAGTAGAATTAAAATTATATTTTGAGAGTATAATACAGAGTAATTGCTGATAACTCAAATTCCAAAGGTGACCAGGACTTCAAATGTTAAACATTAAGAGCACTCAGGTAAGAATTATAAGTTTTTCCTTACTAAAATTCGTATACATAAAATATTTGTTCTAATACATTTTTGAATTTGTTGTTTTAGTTAAGTCTTTTAAATGACGTGATAATAAACCAAAAGTGCTCAGGTATCTGAAAAATTGATGACCCAGTAAAACATTTTCTTCAAGAGACATTTTAACTATAATATTATGAGCTATTGCAAAACTTCAGATAAGGCCATAAGTAGGGAATTCCAATCCCGAGCCAAAATTTCGATCCCGGGATTCCGGGATTTCATTAGACAATCCCGGGACCAGTCCCGGGATCCCGGGATTAGGATTATTAATATTTTAGGAAATTACCTTGATGAATTTGATCAAAAATTACTAATAAGTCCATTTGTTCAATATAAAAAAATCACTTGAAGGCCAAAAAATTTTATTTATTTAAGAAAAGATAAAAATATAATTCAAAAATAGATAAATAAAACACTAAAAAATTCAAATATTATTTTGAAAATATGCCCGAAGTAACATTAACATTAAATATTAGTGTTTCGTCATTTAGTCTGGATCTGATTTTGGAAGTCAGACAACTTGCTGCTGAAAATGCACGCTCAGCTTCCACACTCGTTGGAGGTATCGTCATCAGATATTTAAATGTTAGTTCGAATTGATGATCGCGTGAGCCCTCATTTTCGTATAACACCATCAATGTGACTGATAAAATTCTTTTCTGCTGAGACACGGACTAAAAATCGTAAAACGCCCGATTTCCCGACAAATTATTTATTTCCGTCGCTGCAGATGAATACTTATATACTATAATACTTTGATGTGGTTCGTAATTATATTACGGAGAAATACAAAAATTCTGAATCCCGTATCTATTATATTTCATATCGATATTCCCATTATTCGTCGAGGTGTAGTAAATACATCACCGGTAGGGAAAGGTTACTATAACAATTTGAAAAACATATTACTGTCTAATCTATGTATACATATGCTATATATGTATACATAGATTAGACAGTCACCAAGTTCGCCAATTAGTAATTACGCCACTGTTTCCAAGCGTCCAAATTTCATCGGGAATGTCTCGATTTAGTAGCCTTCATCGTGTTGGTGAGGTGTATGATTTCTGTTTGATAAAAATTTCAATCCCGGGATTTTCGGGATTACGTTTTCTAATCCCGGGATTCTTAAGTACCTAAAACTGTCCGGGATCCCGGGATTGGATTCCCTAGTAGTGATTATAAGAAATAGAAGAGGAAATCCAAGCAAAGCATATTAAAGTTCTTTCCATTATCATAAAATTTATGTTTGAAATATGCAAGTCTTATAAAATAACAAAAATTAATTAACATCTCTTAGAATCTTGAGTACAAAGGCTGATATGATTACGAAGCTCTTTGAGCTTTCAATCAAGCTTAATTAATATTACAGTTTCTTAGAAAAAACGTCCATGCCATAGTAAATTTAAAACTGTACTTACACATTTCATAAAATGCATAATTTATACTTAATCCGTGAATGTTGATATAAATATTAAGGTTAATGGGGTTGTTATTTGCCAATAGGGGCGCAAACGCCGCATTTTTATTGGTGCAATGTAAAAGCGCATATGTCACGGCTATATTTATTGCAGGCATGCACTTCCTTTGGAATAAAATTCCAGAGACGATAGAAAACCAGAACTGCTCGCAAGAAGTGCATTCACACACTTCCGGTTATAAATTGTGCAAAAATGTCCATCGCAGATGCCGAGAAATATATGAACCTAGAACTGGGTGTTAAAACTAGATAACAAAAACCAAGGCCCCTTTGGCCTCCTAATCGTATTTATTAAATAAAATATTTTTTCACATAATACGGGAATAGATCTAAAACTAAACTGATAAAATAAGGATAAACTCTATGATAAAACCAATAGAAACGATTAAAGTATCTAATAAAAATTTAATAAATAATGGGATTCTTTCCAATGACTTAATTATTAAATAACCCATAAGTAATCAATTATTTTGAGAACGTGTCGTTACATGTCAGTTATCGCTAACGCGTCGACTAGTGAGGTTGTGCATTTGGTTGTATCTTATTAAGTAGACTCTAAACCTCATTTATTCACCAACAGATAAAAGTAAACTCGTTATCTACACCATGTCAGACACACAGCCGTCAGAAGAACATATTCGTCATCTTATGCACCCACTTTAAAATGGGTTGTAACGCAACACAGACATCTAAGAAAATTTGTTGTATTTACGGCAATTTTTTTTAAAGTTAACAAGTGTCAACGATGGTTTCGAAGATTCTCAAGTGACAATTTTAGCCTAGTTGATGACCACCGAAGTGGGAGACCTACTGAATTCGATACCGAGCTGCTGAAATCGCTAGAGGATTCAGATCCAAAATTAAGTGTGACAGAAATAACATCAAGACTCGGGGCTATTTGGTCAACAGTGCAAAGACACTTGCACACGATTGGCAAAACAGGGATCAACGTGTGAAGAAAAATGAATATTGGAACTAAGCATTGTCTCTCAACTAAGCAACCGGCTGTACCAACTCCTAAAACTTCTTTGATTATGAAAAAGGTCCTCTTGAGCATATGGTGGGACTGTGGTGGGATAATACACTTTGAGTTTCTAAAACTAGGAGAAACTATCAATGCATCAATTTATTGCTCACAATTAAGCAGAGTAAATGCAAAGTTATTTGAAATACATACAAATTTCGTCAACCGAAAAGGCGTGATATTTCATTATGATAATGCCAGGCCCCATGCAGCTAAAGTAACCCAGGAAAAATTTAGGGAACTCAATTGGGAACTGCTACCTCATTCGCCATATTCGCCAAATATTACGCCGCCTGATTATTATTTATTCAAAGTTCTAGGCACTCCATTGAAAATAAGAAATTTTGAAATGTAAATCAAGTTGAAATTCACCTAAATAACTATTTTTCGTCAAAGTCAGCCTCATTTTATAAAAGAGAAATTGAAACTTTGCCTGAAAAATGACCAAGAGTTGTAAATAATAATGGTAATTATATAATTAATTGAATAATTAAAATAAAATCGTAACAATTTTTTTTTCGTTTCAATTCGAAATAATTGATTACTTATGGATCCCCCTAATATATGCTACTTTTATGTATTTTATTAACTTTTTAATATCACAATTCAGTCAATGGTCGTTATTTTGATAGCGTTTATCGCTCGCCAATAAACAAGATATAAGCTTGAAGTACCACCGGTTACGATCTTAGCATTCGAAGAATGAAATTCTATATCTTCTTCGCGGAAATATTTATTTTTTGCTTCGAAATTGCACAAAAATGTATGTTTAGAATTAATCATCGAGACCGATGGTAAATATTGTTTATTCATCAGAGTTTCGCATCTTGTGTGTCATATAAATCGCAAAAAATGTACTTTTCGGGGGTAAAAAGCGGGGAATCCTTTGGGGGGTTAATATGATGAATGCTTCACTTCTGGAGTAAACAATGATCTGGACAGGTGCGTGGTTCCCATCTATCCGAACCCTGTTCAAAAATTTATTCGGCATGCAAAGCCTGCGAAGAAAAACCTGGATAAGCTTAACGAGACAGGACAAAATGGCTATTCAAACTAAAAGCCTTCATGCTTAGCTCCGGGACTCCGAGTTTATTAGGGGACAAATCGATTTCTTTATATTTTCATCCTGGTTGGCTTAAAAAAGATATAGGGCGAGCGCTTCTAAATAAAAGATCCATTTGACTACCACCAATTGTGGATTAACCCATTTATTTCGTTTCTTTTTGCATTTAGATCGTTTCATATACAAATACTATGATACACATATTATATAATACTATAATTTTGATCAAAACCCTTTATTATTAGTTGTAGAGCTGGAATTTTGACATATGTATCTAACAAAAATGATCAAATATCCTTAATATAAATTTCATTTAAAAAATAATTCAAAGTTTGAAAAATTCAAAATTCAATCAAAGAAATTTTAAACATTATTATTCAACCAAATTGCGATAAAATTTCACTGCTTAGAGAATTCTAGTAGATTATCTTAAAATAAAAAATCATCATAGATTTCACATAAAAATATCCGATTTCTTTGCGTTTTTCTTGTATCACTTGTGAATAGAATTCATATTGAAGAATTTCAATAAGAAACTCTTGAATCTGATATAGATGTTGAAATATCACGCCTAATTTTATTAAAATCAGAGCTAAATAATGCATTTTAAAGAAATCATTAAGCCCAGATAAGATTCTTGCAGAATTGTTTAAGAAATCAAACTGAGACTTACAATTTTGATTAAATTTATAAAACGCTATTCCTTCAAAAAGGTTAGGTTTATTTCTATTGTTAAAAAAGTAGAACTACAATTTATATTGATTTTAAACTGATTAGTCTGATTGATATTTCAAAACTTAATGGGTAATATGAAAGCTCTATTTTGCATGTGTACGAATATAGTAAAACCAATTGAATGAGAATCTGTACAATGTATTATATATTTTGAAAATGTTTACAATGAAACTGAATCAAAGTATTAATTGAAGAAGAAACATAAGTTAGACCCCTTGAATATGATCATAAAAGAGATTGTTAAACCTCAGTATTCAGCGATTCTAACATGAGCTCAGATGAAGCAATAGGCATCAAAATTGACGTGGAAATTAATTCGAAAATTAAATTGAAAAATAAGTAATGTAAACTGAATAAAGGCGTTTGAAATGCGATGCTACCATAGAATGCTAAAAATTTTCTATAAAAACCACATAAACAATATTATTTATACTTGTAGCATCTTTATGAAAATTAAGAGTTTTTGAATACCATGAGGAGGCAAAAGAGAAGACAAACAAGAGCTAGGGAGAAAGAATTTCTTGCGGTTACGGAATATCCGCAAATAAAGTGGTTAGAGGGTGAAGAAGTTGTTTTATCTCATTTTCAAGTTCAAGACCGAGATCATTTAAATGTCTACATCCAAAATGGATAAGGCACTCATAAAGAAAAATCAAAATGTATCTAGTTATACAATATACAGAAAACAATAGGAATAACTGTTTAAGCTTCCATAAACTCCAGGAAAATTTTATATACAAATTAAAATACCGATCTATGGATCTGACATAATTAGGATTACAATTCTTAGGCCGTAATAAGAACCAAAATATAGTTGGTTCTGTTTGCAAATATACTCATTGAACAACGATATCTTAAAACATAATCGTTCACAACTAAAATTGTGGTGAGGACGCGAAATGCAAAGCTCCTTCTTCAAACAAGCGCCACTCATATTATTATATAAACGAGTCCCGAAATAAAAACGAATCGAGTCTCCAAATGGGTCCCCAATTTGAGCGAGCTCTCTATATTAGTTTATCTTTTGAAACATTAATAAGTGGTAAATTAATTCAGGAGCGTTGTCATTCCGAGCCTTGAGCGAAATTCAATTATTCAAATATTTGGTAATTTCAAGTTGACACGGGCCCGAACGCAGGGCCGGACTCCATACCAACGATTGGCCTGCAGGACTTCTTTTTAATATTTAACGAAAACCATGCATTATTCATGTGTCATTTCCATTCCTCAGTTACCTGATCTAATTACAATTCTTTTCATGAAATTTCAAGCAGACTGCAAGTTAAACGCTGCTGAAATGTGCAACGGGAACTATGCACCCAGAGAGAAAAAGATGCATTCAAAACGGACATATTTAAAATTTAAATGAGCATTGACCTTAATTCAACACTCTGAAAATGCTCAGATGTGCTGGTCAATACTTGAAAGCGCATTAAATTCATTTCAACGCTACGCGAAAATATTTGCATATGGATGAGAGGAAAACTTTTTTAATTTCATTCAATTTCATCATAAGTCAACCTTAATAATAAGTGATTTATTTGTACAGTGTACTTTTGATTATCCGGATGAAGATTATCCGGTTTGCGGATTATCCGTGCCTGATTTTTTTTAATTAATAGAGACTGTAAACGTATCAGGAACTCATAAAATTAAACTTTTGGTGATTAGGAAAGCAAATAAACCTCGATCAAAAGATCTAAGAAAATCCAATGAAAATCTTTCTGTTGATTATTATCCTGAGATGTCTGCCCCCAAGACCCCAATCAGCGTCCGCCAATCTGAACATTTTGCCAAGAACCTTGGCCACTCTACCGGTTGCAGTTTTAATTTTCAGTCAAGTACTTCTGATATCTGGTTAATCTAATCTATTGAACAGTTTTCATCAACAGAAATCATGCATTAAGGCGTCTTCTCACTTTAGGCGTCTCAAAAATAGGCTATTTTCAAGATTTTTTTTCGAGGATTTTCGCTAAAAATTATGAGATAAAATGGATCTTATGTAATAAACACATCTTTCAAGTATATGAAAAAAAAATATTTTTATTTTTTTGAACAATTATTATAATAAAACAGTAGCATCGAAAAACCCGTGTAGAAATGTTATGTTCGTGGCTTGTTGATGGTATCTCCGAGATGGGTCATTTAAAACAAAAAAATAAAACAGTTTTAGATTCAATATATCAGTGGCTATAGCGCATATCATCAGATTTTTGATATTTGCGAAAATAACAAAATGGCGCATGTTTTACGAAAAAGTCAAAAAAAACGCGTTTTTTTGCAGTTTTTTGTAAAAAAAAATTACTTAAAATCAAAATTTCAAAAATCTGATAATATGCGCTATAGCCATAACTATGAAGAATATGTCATTCAAATTTCATGACAATCGGCCGGATAGTTTCCGAAATTTCATCAACAAGCCACCGAAAAACCTTGTTTTGAGATAAACGCGTTTAAAGTTTTGGTTGCAGAAAAACTGCCCAGACACAGCTGTTGAAACACTCGTTGTTATTTTGGGTATTTCCTCCGAAGATCTTCATACATTGGTTTCAAAACCTCGTGAACATCTTCAGCTAGAGCAGAAGAATGTTTAAAAGTTTTTATCTGATTGTTTTTTACCACTTTCTTGTACTTTCACCATGAGTCTGAACAATACGTATGCAGCCGGGTGCTCTCAGGTAGTCACCTAACGGTCGCCCAAAAATGTAGTTAGACTCGTCCGATCTTTATGAAACTTCGATATAACATTTTTGAAGTTATGTAATTTCAAAATTCAATAAAAATCGATTTTTTAAAATTTGTAAAGTGAGAAGACGCCTTAAAGTGAGTGACACTTTTATATCGTTATCGTTACCAAATGGTCACACTTTTAAGGTGTGTGCTATATCAAATGTAAATGATTATTTATAGCCAAATCAACAAAATTTATGTTTCAATTTGAAGCATTTATAAAATATATGCACTTTCATTTTTATGTTACGCATTGACAATAATGCAACAAGTGCACTCTTCTTGCAGTCCCCCTGCATGAAAACGCCTTCACGTAAAGGATTATCTGTGTTAGTGCTTCCGACTCAAACAAAACTTAACAACCTTTTATTATTTCTGAAGGTTCTAAAAAAAGCTCGAGTCCTATTCATGTCATCAGCCAATGGAGCGCGCGGGCTTTTAACAGAGCTCTAGTTTCGTTTAGTAACCATTTTCAAGGCTTAATCACTATTTCAGAGGGCCTTTCTCTCGAGATTTTCAAATGTATTTTCCATTAAATCCGCCATAAAAATTGTCGGTGAAACGGGGAAACTCCACTGCAGTGTGGAGTGCAATTTTTAAACTGCATTGAAGGTGCGCTTTCAAAAAATCCTTTAAATAGCGGACGCAAAAAGCTCCACAAAGCGAGCTTTTTCTCTACAGAGCAAACTAATTTTGTCAAAAGGCTGCTGGCTTAAGGTTTTTTGCAAAATTTAGATATCATTAAGTCTTCCAGAATGCTATCTATACAAGATTAATATGACTAAAATAAACACAAATATATAAGTTTAACTGCTCTTCTGATTCTCAAGCAAAATATTTAATTCAAATATGAAAAGCTTATTCATATACCAATCGTAATCAAGATTGATATATCAACTGAAGCATACAAGCAGATTAAGAAATTCCATATGGTCTTTAATATTTAAAAGTATCTCAGTATAAATGTTTATAAGTATAAAATAATAATTCATATAATAATCTAAGTTACTTATTACAGTTTATAATTATACCTATTCATACAAATTATTTTAAATATATCAGGTTTAGTAGATTGAACTAATCTCTGGATTCTTATTATAATACATGACTTTTAATGGATGTGTTATTTCATAATTCCCTCAGCTTTATTGAATTTTTATTATCGAAAAGTTTCCACAGAAGCACAAATGACAGCACAGATGATTTGCATAAAAATAAAGGTATCAGATCAGTTCATTCAAATGTCTGAGAAATGTTTTTAAATACATGAACATCCATTAATATTGTTTTCATATCTAGCTTCAAAAGTCAATTGTAATCTCAAATTCTCTATTTATAACTAGTCAAAGAATGAATTTCATCAAAGTATTTGTTCTTCTTAAACCCAAGCGCTTTATTCCTCGACGATAAAAACAAGCAATAGTAAATAAACGATTTGTTCGATAGCAATAGTGATATATTTTCAAGCAAACCCGTTTTCGAATTCAAAGAAATAAAATTAGAAGCTGCAAAGACAATAAATTTCTCAGAACTCGAGTACAATCCAACTGATTCAAAAGTCGATATCCACTTTACATCCACACTCTTCGGCCCACCTTCCATGGGGCTTATACGAGATTCATGAATAACCTTAGCTTTGAATCTCGCGAAACTCTCCTAAGAAAAACTCACTAGTTTAAATTTCCCCCGAGAGGCTCCGTCTAGCAACTGGCGCTAAACCGACTACAGCACACCGACTCGAATAATAATTATACTTTATAATATTTTACTTCTGTTTAAACACTAAAAATAAGTTCTTCCGGGTGTACATTTTTCCAGATCCTGGGAGATATTCAGGCGATCGTATTGCATCTGCTGTGTTGAGATTTTCATCGAATTTTCCGATTCGAATTTTCTCGCTCCAGAACTCATTTTATGAAATGAAATTCACATCGGGTTTGATTTATTTGATACTTAGAATATAATATATCATCATAAAAATCAAAAGCAATATTTTCAAGAATTTCGTGTTCTTTACGACTGTAAAAATATAATAAATGTTCAAAATCTTTAATATTGATAAAATTTTTATTTTCTCCAATAACTTAATTGTATTATTGTAGTATACAGAGGGAAAAAATCGGAATTTTGTTGTGAAACTTTGAAAACATATTCTTGAATAGTTTTACTAATAGTTTATAAAATAATAGGATTCTCTAGGTGCAGGTTTTTTTAAAAGAAACAGTTTGTTGTTCTTTGCCAGAAGCATCAAAACAATAATTCGATATAGGCTCTCAAACAATAATTTAAGTCCAAGATTTCGTTCATCAATGCTTTTTTCCAACCCCTAAACTACTTAATGTTTTTTTCATATACCCTATAATTCTTGACTTAACCAATTAAATAACTTATAGAAATATGATTAAAAATCACAAAAAACCTTACGATGTTTCAAATATTATCTTTCATGGTATTTAAAAAATAAATCTAGAAAACAGACAATGGAATTGCAGCCAAAAAAGCCATAAGCCACAATGTGCTAAATTGCTTTGCCGGACAATCACAGTCGAGTGATTTATATGCTTGCATATATTGCCTCTCACCAAACTTTTCAAATTTAGAATACTATGCATATTTTATTAATTTTCTGTTTTTGTGTTAATTTTAATTTTATCTTTCTAGAATGTCCTAGGAAATTACTATAAATATTGAATTAAATTTTCACAAAAATAAACAGCCAGATAAAATTAAAAATATTAATTTTTATTTAAGATTTATTGATTGAAACATCATATCCATGTTTTGATATGCATGTGTTGATATGACATTAAAGAAGTATTATTTTTTACGCATTGGTTTATTAAAAAACCATTTAATTAATTAAGGCGTCTTCTCACTTTAGACGCCTCAAAAATAGGCTATTTTCACGATTTTTTTTCGAGGAATTTCGCTAAAAATTATGAGATAAAATGGATCTTATGTAATAAACACATCTTTCAAGTATATGAAAAAAAAATTATTTTTACTTTTTTGAACAACTATTATAATAAAACAGTAGCATCGAAAAACCCGTGTAGAAATGTTATGTTCGTGGCTTGTTGATGGTATCTCCGAGATGGGTCATTTGAAATAAAAAAATAAAACAGTTTTAGATTCAGTATATCAATGGCTATAGCGTATATTATCAGATTTTTGATATTTGCGAAAATAACAAAATGGCTCACGTTTTTCGAAAAAGTAAAAAAAAACGCGTTTTTTTTTGGAGTTTTTTATAAAAAAAAATTACTTAAAATCAAAATTTCAAAAATCTGATAATATGCGCTATAGCCAAAACTATGAAGAATATGTCATTTAAATTTCATGACAATTGGCCGAATAGTTTCCGAAATTTCATCAACAAGCCACCGAAAAACCTTGTTTTGAGATAAACGCGTTTAAAGTTTTGGTTGCAGAAAAATTGGCCAGACACAGCTGTTGAAACACTCGTTGTTATTTTGGGTATTTCCTCCGAAGATCTTCATAAATTGGTTTCAAAACCTCGTGAATATCCTCAGCTAGAGCAGAAAGATATTTAAAAGTTTTTATCTGATTGTTTTTTACCACTTTCTTGTACTTACACCATGAGTCTGAACAATACGTATGCAGCCGGGTGCTCTCAGGTAGTCACCCAAAAATGTAGTTAGACTCGTCTGATCTTTATGAAATTTCGATATAACATTTTTGAAGATATGTACTTTTAAAATTTAAAATAAAATAAAAATCTTTTTTTTTTAATTTGTAAAGTGAGAAGACGCCTTAAGTTAATGAGAGTATTTATAGTAAATAATTTAACTTATAAAATTTTAAATTATATTGTTATTATATGAAAAGTTCTGACTTTTTATATACATTAACAGCAATTTTTTTGCCAGTTATGGTAAAAATATGGCAAACTGTCATCCCTTTGCATAAATACTTATACTTTGCGAATTGCATTCTGAAATCTTATCCACTGACACTATGAGTAAAGTCAATAAAAAAAACAAATTATGAATTATTAACATTTTATGTTAATCAACACGTAACCAATCCACATTTTTACGTTTGAGTTTTGGCACCAATTCATCAAACATCAGCTATACGATATTATAACTTAAGCAATATTAATAACACGATTAATATTATCGACATTTACACGAATAACTTCAATATCTTTAATCTTTAATGCATATTACCGTGAAAAACTACACAAAGCGGATAATTAAACATCAGCCTGATTTGAATACATTACAAACACTTTGATCATCACGCATATCCTCGTGATTATAACCAATTGAAATGCAAACGAAGTGACTAATTCAAAATATATCGATTCAAACGCAGTACTTTGACATCGTTATCATATATTTAATGTCGATCATTTATCATCGTCGATCGCGTTAACCGCCACGGTACACACGCAGCAACCCGACGCTATACATAGGTTTGTTGAAATTCAAACGAAAACGTGAAACTGGCGAAACAAACGATTGGCCCCGAACGTGAGGTTGGAGTCGTGGTAACAGAAACACCGAAGGAGTGTTAAAATAAAAGGAGAAGTTGGCAGTGTTTCATTAGTAATTTCCAACACTGGCCGGAAGTATTCAACCGAGAGAAAGACCGATCCGACAGAACGTAAATCTACGTCAAGGTAAACAACAAAGTAAGCTGTGAATGCTTTGTTTTAGCTGCCTGCTAAGACCTGCAGACATTTGCATACAGATGGTCGTTTTGCAACTATAACTCTAAAATTTACTCGGGAACAAAGGCATACTTGGAAATTTAAGCTTGGCGAACGATGCATGCATTATGGCAAAAATATTTTTGGTAAAAAAATATAGATACGCCTATTCCTCTACACTCTGCTAATTGGTTCTATAAAACAACACAATTTGATTGAAATGTGTGTAAATGAAGAAAATTGGATCCAAAATGAAGCCTTATACAAATGTATTTTGTTTAGCATAACAAAATATTTGCACAAGTTTAATGTATTAATTCATTACTCTCACAACTATTTGCTCTAAAATGCTAATAACATTTTAGAGTAATAAAACAATTACTCTAAAATGTTATTTACAAAATTGTCAATATTGAACCAAAAAGCTTAAAATGTAAAGTAATTCCATTGTTTCATCAAAATCTTTATACTCTAAGGCAAAGGTGCCCAACCTTTTTTTGTCTTGGGAGCTACTTTTAAATTTAAATTTGTCTCAGGATCTAATATGATTCCTACAGGAAATTTATTTAAGATTTCTTCAGACTTGAAAATATTTATTTTATTGATATTGATACATAATTTTTTAAAAAATAATTAAAATTTAGTACTTTCGTATATTTTAACATATTATTTTCATTATAATAACATATAATAATTCGGTAACTGATATTAATTCTTTAAAAAATTAACCAACACCGAGATATTTCTTGTGTTTGGCCAATATATGAGTGACATAAAACGATGCCAGAATCCAAAGAAGTGCGATTAGGGCGGCTGCTGCATACCGCATTGTGGGAAGATGCTATCCTGGCACTGACTGCCATACCACCAATTGACTTGCTCTCCCAGGGGAGACTGGCTGTACAAAAAGGAGAAACAAAGAAAGCAGCGAGAGAATCTACTATGGCGGCGTGGCAGTCTTGATGGGACAACACAAAAGGTCGATGGATACATAAAATAATACCAAACCTGGAATTGTGGACGGCCAGGCAACATGGATAAATGTACTACCCACCTTATCCAAATTCTCACCGTGCATGACTGTTTTGGTAGCTAACTCAATGAAATAGATAAAGAGAATAGCCCGGAATTCCATCACTGCGGAGCTGGACATCATGATTCAGTACACACAGCATTCGTCTCCCGAGTATGGAGTATTGAAAGGGATCCACTATGATAAGAGCAAACAACAACATAATCACTTCAATACTCAAAGATGCTAGGGCATAGAATGCGTGGTGTAGGTACACCAAGTGCGTTATGCCCAGGAAGAACACATCGCTGCCACCTTACTACAATACTTAACTAGTAGCCGGATGGCAGCAGAAGAGGAGGGGGATTTAGTGGATAGAAATCCCACACTACCATAAAATAGTGGTGTCTTTTGAAGATTTCCCCCTTCGGAAGAAAAAAAACATTATCTTCGTCACGGGTTGCTCTCTCCAATCTCTCCAGTTTACCACGACATCCTCAGCACGAGCTTCCGATGATCCACAGCTGCTCTGTCTCTCATAACATCTGCGAGAAGGACTCCATAGGGGGTGGATGGTGATCGATTCCAAAGACAATTGCTTATCCACAGCATGCTTATTCCCTCCACTTTGAATAGGATGAGGCTACGAGGTGTAAAAGACCCAAACTTGAGCTCAAAAGGGAATTCAAACTCAAGCTGAGCCTTAAAACAAAACTCGAAGCTAGCTCGAAGCTCATTCGAAGCTGAGCTAAATTCGAAGCTTGAAGCTCGAAACTGGCTCGAAGATTAACTGTATCTCTCTGAAGGCATTGTTTT
Organism: Stenopsyche tienmushanensis; assembly: GCA_008973525.1. Taxonomy (NCBI): domain Eukaryota; kingdom Metazoa; phylum Arthropoda; class Insecta; order Trichoptera; family Stenopsychidae; genus Stenopsyche; species Stenopsyche tienmushanensis. The sequence goes on from WACJ01000015.1 coordinate 985,979, forward strand.
TAATTGAGTCTTGGCTTGAGATAATTTGCTTCTCTCTTTGATCGGTCTCTAAGGGTGAAAAATCTTTTCTTTTAATTATAAAGGTCCCATAACATGACTGTATGGCGACCTACACCTCTTTTATACTCGGCTTAATGCTTCCCTTATCTCGCAGCGATCTTTCTGGAAGATAATTCCATTATCCAGTTGCTATGGAATTGAAGGTCGATCGCGATCGAGTGCTGTCGCTATTATATATGGGAACTTTATTGAATATAAACAGCCACTCAAGCCCAAACTTTGGTGCAATTATTCCGCGATACAAAAACCACGCAAACCAAGAAAGATAATAATTAAAATAAAGGATCGGACAAAGCAACTAAATTTTCAATTTTTCGCGATCAATTTGTTATTTTTGATTGTGCAATATTCTTAAATTATGTAATTTTCTAATGGGAGATATGTTCATTTTTTAAACATAACTCTAACTGTACGGCCAAGTTCATATCTTTATTAATGCCATTTATTTTGAAATGTTTAACAACTTCATACTTCCCGTTAAAACTATTATCCTGCGAATTTTGAATTATTTGAGATGTTATTCGCACATAATTTGCTTCATCAGTCTTTTCTTGCACAGGTAATTCTAGAATATACTCGACATTCATATTGTTAAAGCATTCTCGTCATTTAAATATAATACATGAGGTTTGGCATTTCTCCTGTTTATATTTGAACATTTTCTTTGTCTAGGACCTTGAACAATGCATTATTATCTACTGAGAAAATATTCAACGTCTTACAAATCATAATAATATTCATAGCTTTCGCGTAAGAATAAAAAATACTTCCACATATACTCTTCAAATCCTGCGAACCGGATTTATTTTTTTGTCACATGTAATTTTCATGAACACCGCAATGCTGTTGACTCTAACCCAAAGACCAAGCTCTGTATAATGGATTCAATCCATAAAAAAACATTAAAAAATCTCTTTTCGGCCTTTTCGAAAGAATACAATAACATAATCCATGTATACATTTTGGCGCCTTTCGAATCCTAATTTACATAAGCGAGGCAATCCGGAGAACTCGGATGAATCATATGAGATACGAAATATTGAGATTATAATATTTTTAAGCAGATACATTTTCATTGGAAGTAAAACAAAACGAGATTTTTCAAATGAATAATTTATAAGACTCTTTATATTCCCATTATGTGTTTTTGCAGCGATTCAAATTCGGAATAAATCAAATATATATTTATAATTTTATTGAGCAAACATATTTCAGATGTATTCAATTTTGTCCAAAAAAATAACATTCAAAAGCAGATCATTATTCATGAAATCGCTGACTAAAATACTAATACATACGTCATTCGTTGAACTTTTGATTTCCTACATGGAAAGAAAATGTACAGAGTTGAAAGCCATATTTTTAGAAGAATTTACAATATTTAAAATGCTGATACTATCAAATGAAATAATAAAAAGTATCTAAAGAGATTCATAAAATTTATAAATTAGCCTCGAAATGGAAACCTCATGTAGTTAATACCCACAATATATTAGTAGAACTCAAAATGATTTTATACATATTTCCAAAATATTTCGCATGAAGATTGACGTCAATTATAGCATTAATATAACTGCTTTTAAAATATATACAAATTGTGATCTCGAAGGCTTTAGTAAAATATTATTATGTATGCTTAAAAAAAACATCCACCCTTTAATCCGGGTTGTCTTTAGTATATTTAAGGTTCAAAAGATTTATCCAGCTCTCGAAGCATAAAAAATATATTCGGGACCGCTTCACATCCTTTCCATCCTCAATCCTCGCGCGGTTCCTGCGCGTCCGGGATAATAAGGTTCGTGCCAAGCAAATGGACCGTTCGCTCCCGGTTAGTAAATCTTTTTTCATTGAACAACAAAGCATTTCTGGCGGCGTAAAACCTGGAAGGGCGATAATTAATATCGTTTGCTATCAGAGTTTAGTGCCGGGGGGCAGATAGCGACTCCATTTGTTTGCACCCGCCACATTAGTAAATAACCCCAAAGTGCGAGCGTGTGAACGCAAATACTCATTTCGGTGGCACATTTACATAAATTCACAGGTTTGCGTGACTTTCATGACCCGTTAGATGTTTGCTATTCACCTGAAAATCGGGGATATGCCTTCCCTTTGGCACGATGTTAATAAAACATTTTTCATTATCTGACCCAGTTCCGGGACATACCTGATGTATGACACCAGCTGTCGTCTTTGTCCCAGACAGACCAACTCCTGGCCTCATATTTGACGATCGACAAACACCATTATATACATATATGACATTTTCGCACCAAAAACATGATACAAAAGCTTCAATTCTCAAATAATGCTGATAATAAATTTATAACTATTCTGGAAATTCATCCCTAAGCGATAAACCCCACACCGAACGTTCCTATAAAATTGACGACGGTCATGATAAATGCACACTATCAATTGACCTCACGAAAACTTGCAGAGAGATTGAATATTGATAAATTAAGCGTTTTAAGATATAAACTGGGCATTATATCAAATATCTTCGTTTGGGTGCCACATGATTTTTCAAAGAACAACTTATCAGATAGACTGAATATCTGCGAATCTTAGCTTACCAGGATCGGGCTATAAAAATGGATAGTATATAATAATATTATAAAAAAACGCTCTGGACAAGCACCTATTTTTGTATCGAAGAAAAAATACACTAGAACGATAATGATACTGAGAAACAATACGAGAAGTGATTTAGTTGACTTATTTTATTTTAATTAAATTGCTTAAAAACTAAGGTTGTCAACAATCGTCTACCTTGAAATCGAATATTTTTAAGCCCTATTTATATTTGGGCAACCCGGTGTGTAAATACCCATTAACATTTCGATACACAAGGGTTAATGGGATCAAAATACGTCTAAGCATTTGAAAGCCTTAAGTGCTTCTATCTATTGGCACTGAGAAACAATAATACAAATCAGTACGACAATAATAAACACTTAAACGCTTTATCGGAGAGATCTTAAATAATGTATTTCAAAGAGGACGATTTCTTCGTAGAATATGTAGCTAGTGTTGTTTTCGTATGTAGAACATTTAAAACAAAATCCTTGTCAGCTTATAAATAAACTCAAATGGAAATACATTGATTAAAATGTACTCCATTTTCATCCTTTCATATAGCCTTTGATCGTTGTGAATTTATTTACGACATTTGATTATACATCCTATTATTTATACAGCATTCATTAAACTCCTTCTGTATGGAATATAGCTTCAAGCTGTGAGTCTTTCGCCAATTTACTTCTTTGTAACGAAATTAATTAATTACAAAAAATACATAAGCGGATTTAATCAAATTTATTTAAAGACTCGCGAAAATGGAATCGTAGATGATGCAAATTTGAAAGGATCACTTATAAAGGCGACTCTTATGGGTTGTTTGCGGAAAGCCTATTTAATTATTCATATTACGAATCCTGTTTATGGGGTATTAACTGTAAATTACAACAAAACCCCGTTGTTCGATTGTTGATTAATTCTTAATTGGTAGGATTAAATGGAATTACGTGTAAAGGATATGTTTATGTTGGGATTTACACACTAGCAACATCCTTCCACTGAAATGTTTTCAACGACACAAAAGCTTTAAGCAATATGTCATTCGGTGTCTTAATTTTCATTTTACATTTAATAAATAAACATAATTTTCTTTCGCAATAAATATTTAATTTCTAAAAAAGCGATTTTACAGAACCATTCTAGAATATCAAAACTGGCATTATTGACAATAAACATATTTAAAACATGATCTTTATGGAGTTTTATCAATATTTTAGTTGCAAGAATGTAATCAAAAATCCAACCACTAATCTGGAATCAAAAAACTTAAACTTATTTGCATTATTAAGATAGTTTTACTATAACAAAAAGAAAATGTTAATTTGTTAACTATCATTCAAGAATTGGAATCCCATAATTATAAACATGATCATGGAATTAATAACTAGATATAATTATTAATTTCTGATGATGAAATACATTTTATTAATCGATTATAACTGAATATAAAGTTTTTGTAGTATGATAGAAATTGGATATCGCCTTCATTCTTGTATGTGGAAGTTCAAGTGCAATAATATTTTTTTTAACTATATGTCAGACACAAACTATATAAATAAAACCTTTCAGATGTATCGTTATTCTCTAGCTTAAACATCCACCCTTGCAATAATCTGTATGAATCTGCATATAATTTCAAAAAAATATATGGTGTATTTCGTTTAACCATCAGCTCTTAATCAATCTTTTTTCCGAATTAATGTAATTTATTTGACATATTGTTTAAGTCAGCATCCAGCTTTATAAGGAATAAATTCTTTACATATAATTTTTTCCATCTTTCTGATATTAAAATAAACTTATTTGTACGTTTACGTACATTTACATCGTTCTATTTTATTGTCAAAACGAATGAATCTAAGGATTTTCATAAATTTATCTCCCTGGATTTGCATTTCAAAAAAAAGGTTAATCCCCTTTCTTGGAGATGAATGCATCCTTTTTCTGAAACGACATATATTTTGGATTTTTTTCTTTTCACTATATGACTCCCCAATGTCTTTGCTTTCAAATTAAAAAAGCAATAATAAAACCGTGCATAGAAGTCTAAGAGTGATTATTTTAAAATAATGATAATCTCGATACTCTAAAATATCCATTCAAATAATAGTATTCCAATTTTACTATACGTGTAAGGCAAATGGAAAACCATCACATGAAAAAAATCTCTTAAAATGTCTTCTTTGGAAATCACTTACATCTGAAAACGAATATGGCACCTTAAGAAGATAATTTAAAAAAATGTCTATGAGCAAAATTGGGAGTTTATGCTTGGACCATATTCTATGTAATAGCTGCAAAGATTGTATAAAGAACAAACCAAAGCACAATTAATATTGATTGATTGAACTATGACCGTAATAGATGTCAAATTTCACAATCAACATTCTTCCAGATTACCTGTGATGATGTGATGTAAATGGCTTTATAGAAATTAATTTACGCAATATATTTACAAAATTAAATGTGTGGATGAATTTATGTTCGTTGTAAAGAGTATTTCAAGCTTCAGGGAGACAAGCATTGTTTGCAGCAAGTGAATCAAATGAACCCTAATTGTTGTCGCTTCACGTCGAGAAAATTCACGTAGCAAAATTTACACGCTCGACGAAATGTGAGAAATTAATTGTTTCCTTGTTCGTTGTTGTCGACAAAAAAGAAAAATATACACCCGTCTGAAAAGTGTTATTTAATACGGGCATGTATCATAGGGGGCTTTTTAGCGAACAAAGAGGAGCGGATAATGGAAAAGAGGATGTGCTCAAGGTAGTAATTAGGCCTTTCACAATCCAAGTGGCGCAGGTGATGTGATTAGTTGGAATTGATCCGCGCGAATGTTACCTTTGATTGCACCATTGTGCATGTCGACGAAACCGCAAATAATCGCAAAATATTTGTGATTGCAGTACAAAATAATTGCCGACATGATATTTTAGCTCTCTCTCTCTATTCACTCGAATTTTTCAATTAACCGACAACAAAGTCAGCATTTACATGCGAAAGAAATCCTGCAGGTTCATCGAACCATGAAAATTGAACAATATCGGTCTGTGTTTGTCGGAGATACAAAGATACAAAGATGTTATTAAATATAAGTTCGGAATTGAAATTTAAAAGAATTTTTACTTTTTGGACTTCCATTGATAAAAAATATTACTTTGATAAATCTCAAAAATTTTAGATTTATTGTACTGAAATATTTTTGTAATTCCAAGTTTTTTTCCTCTAAGTATTATTTCAAATCTTGTTTATTTCGCCGATATATTTTTGAAATAAATATATTTTTTACAGCTTTGCTATTTTTGTTCTTCGATATCCATTTTCAGGTAACTCAACTTTCCTTTTAAAACTTTTTTTACTAGTCCAGCTAAACATAGTTGTACTGATAATCAAATGATGAACTGTGTCGTGCCTTCTGCAAAACTCAAGCTGTCGACCTTTTTCCGAAAAACTCAGAAATCAGAAAATGCTAAGGATCTTTTGTAGTTTTTGAACAGGTGCTAGACTCAAATAAACATTACTTCCAAACTATCTTTGAGGGGGTCAAAAATCAATTTCGCATGCCTACAGCTAGAGGTATATATGAATGCAATATAACGATAATTTTGCTCAAAATATTTTTAGGAACATCTCCTTTAATAAAACTAAAGATACAAAAGATTTAAACAAATGTATTGTGAAAGAAAGGTTGCTCAACTCCAAGCGCTCCTGCCTGATCTCTCCCTAGTTCACAGCTGTTTCGACGTGCTCCTGATTACGCTATAACTTCGTAAATATTTCATATTTCGATTTTTCTCTTTTATAGTATACTCTCAATATGTTATACTTTCGATATACGTAATTAAAAAAAACGATTTTTTTTAACGATGTAAAGGATTTGCCCCCATTAAGGACTTCTTTTGAATTTACATAAATTATCTGAAAATTATCTATCATTTTAAACATTATATTCCCTTAAATTTAAGCTAAATTACAGATTGCATTATATATGACATATACGTAGTTCACATACAATAAACTTGCCTATTAATTAAATTCCAAGTCCTAACCGTTATCTATAACAAAACGCATAAATATAAACCACAAATCATGTCAACTATTAATAAATCCAATAATTTCTGATTCTGTTTGTTTTTTGTATCATGTGAGTTTGTTGTTCTGTTCATGCTTTACATAGTCCACTTGTTTTATATTGTATTATAAATAATTCCATTTATATAATTTATCACTCAAACAATTGTACTCGTACAATAGATTCTCAATTTTCCGGATGATAAAAGTGAAATAAGTGTACAGATAAACGAATCCCCTGACAATTCTAGTTAGAGAATTATTAAACCTATAAATAAACAATTCCAGTTTAAAATAAAAATATGCAATTATACAGCTATATTTTTTATTTTTGTACTTATAAAAAAAAATAATTGCTCATAAAAATTATAATATAAGGTTGGGGTGTTTCAAGATGAGATTTTTATTAGTGCAATAAAATATATTTATACAATAAACCAAATCTTCAAAAGTAGAGAAGAAGATCTGTGACCAAATTTTCGTATTGATTGAGATATGTTATTTCAAACGAACAATATAATCGCGCTCTGACTTTTTGAATTTGTTAAATTGAACACTTAAGAATTAGTCATCTATCATTTATGAGCACTCAAGAAATATAAGTAAACCCAAACTCAAACAGATTGCTGAACTTTCCAAACATAAAATCTTAAATAAGACCAAAGTTCAATATTGACCGGGCTCTTACGCGTCGCCCTACTTTAAAATATATGAAAAGTGCATTCGATTCAAATAATTTCGAGCTGTTCTCAGTCTTTTTTTCTACACGAAAAAAAAACACACTCAAAGCTGTTTGATGTATACATAAAGTACGTCACTTGTGCCAATAAAGCTTGTAATTTGAGCATAGCAAAATCTGAAATAATCCTGGATTTATTAAGGTTCTCTTTTGGGATCCGTCTGGGATATGCGGAAGGCTAATTGCTGTAATAACGTTGAAATGCTTTATTTAAATTAATATACAACACGATTTGTACGACGGATTTTGTACACGAATTAATTCCCCATTCTGAGCCCAAATTTTTATTTTATGCATTTGAAAAATTAGGTTTGGGACACATTTTAGACACAACGCTTAAAGAAGCCATTATGGAAATGAAATATGTAGCCGTTTTGCGTTCATGTTCGTATTTAAGTGTCAAAAGTTAATTTACAAATCATTTAAAAATGACCAACATAATTTTAAAACTGAAATTCATGTTCATAACCTTTAATGCTTATTATTTCTGTTAACAAATGCGAATATTAGATGCCTACAATTAACGTTTCCTATGAACTAAGAAGTTTCACTTCTACCACATTATCATCATTGCTAATATTCTTAAACGAAAAAATGCCTTTCTTTACGTCAAGTGCCTATTTCTCCTTTGTATAAAATGAAATATCTCCAGAGCAATTATTTTGACATTTGTAATAATAGCATTGATCTGCTTAGGCAATACATAATATACTAAAATAATTAGAGCAAATCAGAACTATCCATAAAAGGACCAAATTAAAAAACAATACTTTGACAAAGTACTATTCTATAAAACTTATTACTAAATATTAATGTATACTATCTTATTTTTTTAAAAAAACTTTATAGAATCTTAATAATATAGAATATAATAGAAAAAATGCCTCGTTTTGATGATATTTTCACATTCTATATTCCTTTCTTCTAATATGTGATAGAATTGTTGGTCACATTCGATAATTTATATTTTTTTGCTTTTGTAGGGGCATAAATCTGTATTACATATTAATAATCCTTCGATATCTGCTAAGTATAAGCCTTGATTTTAAAGACTACAATAAAAAATGTATTTCTTGAAAGCTCTATTTTAATGACGGTACAAAAAGGCATCACAAAGGATATTTGTTCGACTGACAGTATTGTAAGGTGTTGATTGAAATTTCGACGAAAAGGTCAAAAATCGGATCGATTGATGATTGTTACGAAGACAGAAAATTTTGCCTCTTCTTTCACAATGACAAAAGAGATTTATTGATTTTATAACTTTCCACGAGCTTAAAGTTCAAGGGCTGTACTTATGAAAGGATATCTTATTAGTTCACTTTGAATTAGTCGAAGTTCAGATACGTCACAGAATCCAATAAAATACGCCTATCGCGGTTTTTTTCCCCCCCATAATATATTATGTGAAAAAATATGCATGGATAAAAATATTTGGGAAGTTAATTCAGTTTCGTGACTTGGGCGATATATCGTTTGTTTTACACGTTATCGTTGCCATTAGTTTTCATTGCGTTATCAATTGACCCTTTGATAGTGTTTTTGTTATTCCCTTTGGTGGTAAATGGGAAATAATTTTAATTAAAAAGGCTTGACTTCCTTCAGGGTGTTAAAAAGACAGACTGACACATAAGGCAAAGGCTGTAAGCTAAACAGAGCCTAGCTGAAGTGAACTGCGACTAGCGCATTGCGGACATTTGGAACCACTCTAGGTACTCATTGTAATATCCATTGGAATCTATAATGAATTCAATCCTCTTTTTAAATACTATGTCTTACAAATATGCTTGCAAATCACGTCACTATATCAAATTCAGAATAAAAATACATTTTATATACATTGTAAGCGAATCGTTCACGCACTAAATATGAGGATTTGATCGCAATTTCTTCAAATATATAGCAATCCAGAGCTTTAAGTTTATCAATCGTGTTGATATTAACTTGAATATTGCGGATACATTGATATGTATATTATGAAAAAAATATATTATGTAGCTTCACATGAACATTTAGCTCTTGATTTACATTGCAAGTCCTACATTGTGTAACTTTCAACTAAATTTAAGAAGCATTTATGAGAACTTAAATACACTCGGACCTCGTATAACACGGTTATTTGGTCATGTAATACAAATCCGTGTTATACAAGATTTGAACTTCATACAAAATTAGGATTTGCGTTCCAAAAATGGATAATATATAATATAACATTCATTCATCATCGCTATCGACTATAACTCTGTTTTATTTTTTTTTCGAGACCTGTTTTGGGTTTTCATCATCAGACAACTCTGGAGTATTTCTAGTTTCAGCCTTCAAAAATTTGGTAATAAGGGATTGTCTGCTTTTAGCGTATAAATCTTTATAAATTTCATTATAAGATTCCAAAATCTGTTATAATTCTGTCTTGAATTTTAAACTTCTTTAACATTTTAGGATAATTTTATATTAGCTACTTCGCTGCAACTGCTTTCCAAGTTATTAATTGTGGTAGAATAATTTAGTATTTCGACTATTTCGTCTTCGTTCAACAAACGATCCTCCAATATTTCTTGGATGCCATCAAAACCTTCTCCATCAATATCACAACAAATATTTTTTGTCCTTTGGTATTCATCAATACTTAATTTCGAAATACTTAATGACTCAATAACTTAATTTCGAAAATGTTACATGCAGTTGGTTATCAATTTTGAAGATTGGTTAAACCAATGAAATTGATTCAACAATCCAACAAAATTATTCAATTGCACTTACGATACTGAATTATGTTCTTTAAAAAATGATCAATGATTAAATGCTATTTTTAACGTTTTCGATTGACGATTCTACGTCATTTGATGGGAAGTGTTTTTGTGTAACAATCTCCTTATGAATTGGAAAATCTGAACGTATTATCTTCTATGATATTATCGTGTAATAGATACTGAAGAAAGATACCATAATCGGCTTTGTTTTCTTATAGATTGTTATTAGTACTTCAGTAGTCTTTGATAAGGCTAATAATTAATATGTATTTATTGTATTTTTTGTGAATCAGACTTAAACAGAAGCACCTATTTTTATTTTGTAAAAATATTAAATTTAGTATAGTAATTGAAATATCCGAAAAATGCGGTTAATAAATCGACTGATTACAAATTGTACGTCTATACAATGGATATAGAAATTCAAAAAAATATTCCAGGGAATATCGAAGAAGAAATCATTTCTTCTTCTTAATATGTGATATCACATATACGTTTACGAAATCAGGTGATCTCCATATGAGACATTTCTGGGAAAAAGATTTTTCATATGATGATTTTCCATTAGTCATCCTCATGTGCTTAAATTATGATAGGATTATTTGAAGAGCAATATTTAAGTAGGAGAGAATCTATGAGTGAGTAGAGAAATTATATTTCAATCATGCATAAGTAGACAATTTTCAAATCTAAAAAATCAGAGTAAACTTAATATTTTCGATCGAAAATTTTGATCTTTTAAATCTGGATTTGGACTAAAACCTTTATAACAAGCATTTGGATCCAGACCACTAAACCAACACTTGATTAAAAGTCATTTCAGATAATACAAAGAAAATCACTATTCGGCTCCTCAATTCACACAAAGACAGCTCAAAATTTCTTTGAAATATATGAGTACCATTGAAGTGTCTAGACTCGATAATTTCACTACGAAAGCTACATTTTCGGCACGGTTATGCAAAGCAGATCTTTAGAAATCCTGATTAAAAATATCTCATGCCAATTTATAACCACGAATTATAATAACTTTCATACGACGATTGATATCAAATAAAGCAGTTTATCCAATATTAATATATATGATCTGATAAATAAAAGCATAAACATGTTCCGATAATGTGAATTATAATTTTGATATACATGCAATCGGCGATTATTAGCGATTATCGAATGCTGTTTGCGAATTGTGATTACGATTTTTTATCAATTAAAATCAGAGCTACCATTTATGTTTTGCGATAGACTCTTATTTTGGTTCGAGTTCAAATCATGATGTAGGCTTTTCATCTTTGGTTCAATTCTTCAACGTTTTGGAATGCATTAACAAATAAAAACTCTGTAAGAAGCGAATATTACATTTCATAGTAATGGGCTAAGTCCTTTTCTAATTTCATCAAATGGTAGTTTTCCTTTAAAAAAATGTAATTTATAACACTATTCCAAACTTTCGTTTATTTTGACAGATTCTATACCAACTGACGATATTTCTCTTGAGAATTGCTTCTTAAAATTTTCAAACCATACTTAACGAACATAAAAATCATTCAGATGACGGTTGAACAATATTTTGTAGAAGTTCATACATTTGTAATTGAATAATGTTTCCACCCAGTTGGATTTTTTAATCATTAAGACCATGAGCTACTATTAAAAATATTATATATAATATTATATATAATATATATTATTATATATAATATATATTATATATAATATTTTTAATAGTAGCATATGCCACAAATAATCGACTGTGTAAAATCGAAGGCAACTCATAACTATGCACTATACAAAAAGTTGATTAATATATATAATTACCTTTAATTCGAAAACAGCATTCAATGTGGCTTGGCATGGTTGCTCGACTTTAGAGAGCGGTTTAATCGTATCCAGAAAATTTGTCTTCCGTTTGGATGGAAAATTCAACTAACCGCACTTCCGCATAAACCAAGAATGCAATATGCGCATTTCCGGGTCCAGTCCCGCGCAATTGTATTCGGCGGTCGCATTCGTTGAAATGCTTGGCATCAATTTCTGCAGCCTTTCGTCCTTTGTGTGATATTTTCCCCAGAAAATGCAACACAAAGGAATATTTACGGGCGTCAAATAATCGCATTGTGTACATTGTCTCGACGGAGATCCCATTAAGTTTGATCGGCGTATTTATTTGGAGCAGGCTCAAGATGTTGCTAAGTGAACTCTTCTTCCTTTCAGTGAGTTTATGTTTTGTTGTAAAATCTGCTAGAATTAATAATTGGATGCTGGAAACGAGGATTAAAATTGATCGATGTTTAATCTCTTGAATGAGACAAGGAGTGTAAAATGAGTATCTTCAGTCGATGGCACTAATTGAATACCTTTTCTTTGATAAGCATACTACGAGTACATCGGAGAGTATCCCAGAAGACTTTGTTTTTGATCATTTTAATTTTCAGCTAAAAAATAATTACACGATAGTAAATAACAGATGTAATCACTCACAATTTAGTGAACTCGAAAATTTTATGAGATTCGTGCATTCGACATGATCGTACCAGATAAATAATTATCTAAGTATAAAAAAACGACCAGAAAGGCAAAAATGTGGTTGCTTCAATGCAAAGCGCTTATTTTACACACATAAAACTTTTTTTGTGCGGTAGATGCGTTCCAGGGAAAATCGCACAAAAAATGTTATGACTTACATGGAGAAAGTTGCGTTCCATGGATTTTAAAAATCGCATAACTTTGAAGCAGCTATATAAAATATACCCAAAATCGCATAAAAAAAGTTATTGAAAAAACAGGAAAACAATAAGGCAATTAAAAAATAACATATTTGGTAAAATTTAAAAACCGACTAGCATCATTGGTAAAATTTTAAGGTTGTCTGATATTTGGCCTCTCAAATGCCAGACATCCACTAGAGAAATACCAATTATTTTAATTACAAACTATCATCTTTGTATGAAATAATATACCCAGTGTCAATGTCATCATTGTTCTGTGTAAATTTTCTCTTTCCAACAATATAATTCATATTTAGTTATGATGTCACTATTATCCCTAACGCAAAAACAATTCAAAATTGCGACTGTTTAAAAAAAATTCAGTCAAGTCATTTTTTGGCCTTATTTTGTCATTAGGGTAGGGTACGTAGAATCTGCCAATTTGCCGCGTCACTAAAATAGCTATAACTCCGTAAGTAGATGAAATTATGAAAATTCTATTAGAGGATATATTTTTAAAAGTCGAAACATTGGAAAAATGCAAAAAAAACATTTTTTCTAAATTCTGAACAGGTAGAATACAGATGTTCTAAAAATATTTTTCCAAATTTCGTTTAGTATTGATGATTTATTTCCTATTTTATCCAAAATATATCGATGCGTACTCATTATGAAATTAAGAAAAAAGAAAAAAAAAAGCCGCATAACTTCGAAATCGCACAAAAAAAGTCGCACAAAAAGAGGTTTGAATGTTTAGTGTGGTTTGATCTATTTATTGGAGAGCCAATAAAAAGACTTAGACCACGAGTATTATATTTAAAGATTGGTTGATATATGAGGAAAAATAGTCTTGATTTTAAAGTATTATTGTCCTATACAATGCACCAAAACAACCGCCCTATTAAAAACATCCTAATGTAGAAATATTATTTTCGCCGCAAAACAATACGTCTATAATTCAACCCTCAGACCAAGATATAATTTCAATATTTAAAGCATATAATATTCATCAAACGTTTTAAAAAAATATTAGGATACATCGATAAAGATGAAAATTTTTGCACTTCGAAATTTTGTCTATATTGTTTCTGCATCCGTTAAAGAAATATAATCATCCACTTTCATCCAATTCTTGCTGGAAAAATCTGTGGCCAAAAGAAAAAAATGTTTTACCATCAATAGAAGATGAATACCAAAGAACAATAAACATTTGTCGGGATATTGGTGGGGAAGGTTTTGATGACATCCAAGAATTATAGGGGAACTTATATTTTAATTGCATCTTGAGCATCCGATAGCATTCATATATTCATGCAATGGAAATTTTCCGAGATTGGAAAATTTTGTAAAATATCAAACATTGAATTCAATGAATCCGCGCACAAATACGGCTCAGGCCTCAAACAATAATTAAAAAGTTATAACCGGGCGCCCATTTTGCTGACTGTACAGTTGAGCCGTAAATCGCTCAATATGCGATAAACTTTAAACGGCGTTGTTGAAAATATAAAGTTGCTTAAAAATACACTCTCTCGTTACTGAATCTCACTTAGCTTTTATGTTTACGGTCTCAATTTGACATTTTGTATTTTTTTGAGAGATCCAGTCAATGAATAATGGATCATTAAAAGTTTCTTGCTTTTCCACCATACTGAAGCATTTGATTCATTGAAATGCGGTTGAATGCCACGTATGTTAATCATTTGACATATAATAACTAAACGAATATTTTTGCAGCATTTTTATATACTTATCAATTACAAAAAGCAACTCCACAAATTTTTTAATTGCCTAATTTTTTCTGTCTTTTTATTAACATTTTTATGCGATTTTTAAAATCCATGGAGTGCATCTTCACTTTTTCTATGTAAGTCATAACTTTTTTGTGCGATTTTCCACGGAACGCATCTACCGCACAAAAAATGTTTAAGTATATAGTTGTTTGCACAATTTATCTTTTAAATAATATTTTTTTATTAACAATGCTTAAGTAAAATTGAATCTTTGATAGCTCATATGGCCACTAAATACTGAGTCCAACTTCGTAATTATTCAAAATATATTTGCCATATGGATTAATACACATTGTTTGATTTAAATGTATGTATTTAAACTACACTTTTTTCTCTTGATCACATTAGAAATCAATTTAGATTTGCCTGTATCTAGATTACGACTGATGATTTCTAAGAATGTGGCAAGATTAACATCGCAACATCCAAGTCGATGCAAACGCTCCAGTTAATATCCAACAAATGGGAAAAATGTATTTCTTGTTTTCCATCTCATTAAACAAAATACATGATATCGATTTGTGCCTCTACGTCGAATGAACGAAGCAAATGGTTCTACTTCGTAAACCTGCCACTCGATCTACAGTTGCGGAATTTATTGCAGAGACCTCCGGCACAATGCATTTGATCCCTGACCAGTCTGTCTATACTCACCTTCAGTTCATTCCGGTTAAACGATCTATGATTAACCGGAAATAGGTTTTAAAATTTACTACTCCTTACCCTTTTTAAAAATATAGAATATCTTCGTTAAAGGATAAAACAAGCCAACGGCATTCATGATGTTTCTTAAAGGAGAGATTGTTAATAAACCAATAAACCTAAAAATAATAACATTATTTTATTCATAGGAACAGCCAATGAATAATGATTAACGCGTGTTCTTGATTAACAATTATTCGCTATTCCAAATCATAAGTGAATTTATCATTTGGCCAAAAACTGTTATTATGATTATTGATAATCTGTTGGAGTGTTATTGTCGTTTTTATCTAAAATAACAATGCTCAATGACCTTTAAAAAATAATATATAGTATATTATTATAATTAATATTTGCTATAAATAGTATGATGTTGGTATATCTTCAAAAATAGATTTAAGACATTTGATTACAGTTTTCATTGATTGCACATCGAAAATCAAGTTTTTTTTTTTAATTTGCAAAAATACTAAACACATCTGTATTTATGGTTGACTGCACTCAAATCGAATAGAAAAAACTGAATAAAATTTTTCCATTGTGTCGTAAAATACAAAAGAGGTGGGATGAGCCGGGGGTGTTGTATGGGGCAGCGATCGGGGTGTGATTACGTGGGCCACACAGCCCTCATCATTTACCTTTCCCATTCAATTTAGCCTCATTTCACGAATACTGGACAGCATCCCTGCAGCGGGTGAACTGTCAACGTCCCACAGAGGCTCTTATTAAACGTTATTGTATGTAAAGCATGCAGATGATGGCCAATCATTGCTATATATAGGCTTCGTATCAAACTTGCTCAAAACGAGACCATCTGTTGTTAAATAAGAACATGCAATATCTAACAAGCCAAAATCATATTTCTTGGATATCTTGATTCGCGTGAGAAATAAAAAAATATATCAGATATGATCTATTTGACAAAATCACTGATTAAAATCCAATAACGATATTCCATTGAAAACCAAATCTCCACTGAGGTCGATTAGCACGTTGCATTTGTATTATCAATATTAGCAAACAATTGTTGAAGATTCCAAGCTTCTATATATTATTTTATGCTTATCAAAATTTATGATTTTTAAAAAAGTAGTTGTGTTAAAAAAAAAACACGAATATAGATTCAATTTACAAAAAATAAGTAATATTAAGACGTTCCACGTGAACGTTCGGAATTTTTAGGTGAGAATTAAAATGCCGTAATTTGATGCATTGAAACTTGGAGATTCATCGGATTTCAACGATTCCCGGTGCACCTAATATATTTTGAAATCACTTTCCGAATTTAATATAATAAAGTGAATATGCGATATATTTTCCAATGTAAATGTCTACTTTTATAATAACGGTTGTCTGCTCTAAGAGCTCGGCCTCATTATCCCCGGCTTAAAACCAATATTCAAACTAACTTCGAATTTATCCTATCAACGAACAAAGTTCCGTAGTATTTGCAGGGAAATTTTAATCCGAAATCTGTTAATCCTCACGTTTGAGCTTTAAAGCGACTTTATCGAAGTGAAATTTAATCGCCCCACGGTGCGTGAAAGTTTTAAAAATTTATTCGAGCGTATTTTTGATCGGAAAGTATTAAACACCGCCGGGACGAAATGTAATAATTCTCCCATTGCGCCCGAATATGTTTTACATCCGGAAAATTATTCATAGCTCGGTCGTATATTTGTTTAAAATATCCTATAATGGATGTGTGGTCCATCATTCTTCTTGGCCTTAATTATCTTTGCGGCATCGGGACAACCCCCACGAGTCGTTTCATATGGTCTTAGGAACTCGCCTTTATGGCTGTTAAGGTGCCACTCATCACGATCACTATTCCTAATAAAATTGTTATTTACAATTTCGATACAAGTTATTCGTGGCTTTGTATTGTAGTCTATATATTCATAACTAAACTTCATATTCTTTTTAAAAAGTATATATGAGTATTAAAATATATCATGGGAAATAGATTTCACTTTACGTTACTGAAACTAAATCATCATCATCTTGATGAACTAAATAAACTGAAACTAAATAATGGTCTTTAACCAGAATTTACTAAAGTTCCCTGATACCATGTCATCCTTTGAATTTTTCAAGCCAGTCCGAACATAAGAAAAGAAGTGCAAAAAATTAACTCAGAAGAAAGAAAAAAACTTATTTGCTTAAGGGGATTGTTAGGGATGACGAAAAAATCGTATGTAATATTTAAATGTAAAGATTTTCTTCATCAATATCCAAATAAACTGAAAGTATTACAGCTTTTTACTAGTAGAATCTAGCTCAATTTATATGAGCACACATTATGTATGCTATTTCAAACGCTTTGCTCTAATCAAATAATTTCAATTAGTTCCTCAAACACATTTCATGGATTACAATTGAACAATTTCCATTGGCTCATCATCAACTGATTCAGTTAAGCAATAGAACGATTAAAACAATCAATTTAGTCAATCAAGCCGCTGATAACAGCAAGATCGTTTTTGTTATTAGGTAAGACTTAAAAATAGTAAATATATTACATATCGACAATGACGTTTACATCAATATCATTTGATTTTGGTAGACCTTGTAACACAAAAAATACTCTCTGAACAAGACTATTGAGTTTGTCTCCTAATTTGAATTGATTACTTTTAAACGTGTCCGATTACTTTTATAAAATGAAAGAAAGCTTTGATGAATTTCGTTAATCGAGCCTCGAGAACCTTTATCGTTTAAAGATGAATATTGATCGATTGTACGTAAACCCTCGTTTCTTCAAAATTTTCTCCGTGTGTCTCTCATCATTGTAGATTATATTTAGAGTTGATTGATGAGTTGATGATATCATAATATCAATATTTATTCCTCCTGGTTAACTACAAATATACTTAACTCATTGGCAGCTATACTTTAATCAACATGTCCCTTATATAGAGCATAATATTACAAATCAAGTATAATTTTGCTATTCAAACTTTAAAAAAATATTTATAAAGGTGTCTTTTTTTTATAACTTGAATATTTTTTGCGTGCCCTCTGGAATAAAATCAAAATTTCTCGACTCTTCGCAGTATGGAAAGATTTCATTGTATAGATTGTACAATGGAGGCGATTTAATATTTTTCCCTCGTGCCTCATAGAGAGCTAGAAATGAGGTGCAGGCGATGTTTTCAGCCCGCCTGTTATAGAAATACTTAATTTGATTACTTCCCCAGTAAAAAAAACGTGAAAATTTTACAACCCATGTTTTGCTGATAAGGGTACTGTATTTTAAGAAATAAAAATCTACGGTCATCTTTTTCGTTGCGAAATATGATAGGAGTTTCCTTTGTCTAACAATGGTTGTGATGACTCAAACTCAAAGACTAATATGGGGCAAAATAAAAAAGTATAAGTTTAGATGGGTCGTACTGAAAACTTAAAATTTTCATAAAAACGTTGGTTTATTCCGAAACATACAAAAATAAAAAATGGCAAGGACAACTTTATGTTTTATTCCTGACACTTGGCATTTTTTCTCTTCTACTATTTTTCCTACTTCGGGAGAAATATTGCTAGCAGTGATTACTTTTAAAAATAACCCAAGGTGAGCCTTATTAATTCTGGATCTGACAAGAGACTTATTCCCTTCCATAAGTGAAAATAAGGACCAAGTGTCTTTGATTCTGTACTCATATTGTAAAGGTTCGGGGTCAAATCTCTAGATTGTGGAAAAAAAAATCACCATACCAACAAATTTGGGAGATCGGAAATATTAATATTTCTGATCAATCGTCTCGATCCAGGTTTGCCCTGATTTTCTGGATTTGAAAAAGTAAATGCTGAGGCGATTAATAAAAGTCGTTCAGGGATGCCCAAGAGTGAGTGATTGAATTTGCAACAATAATTAAATGATCATTTATATTATATATAATGATAATTTCGCTACTCACTTATAGATTATCTCCTCTCCTACCTTTCCATATAATCCTATCCTTACTTTACCACGTGTGGAAGGCAATGGGAAACCACCACATTAAACCCTTTTCTTAGTAAGATCATGGACGTCATAAGGACTTTAAAGAAGGAAAGTAAAAATAATTGCTCGCACCAATAGGAATTTCGTGAACGCCTCTTACTTATTTTTGTGTTTAATTATATCTCAAACAGTTCGATCATCAACTCCATATTTTTTGAAATTTCTCGCAAATAGAGTCGTGCGAGAATTGCGAATAGATTCGTCATAAATGGATTATTAATCATAGTTCTCCATGAACTATTTACCCATCCAAAATAATCGCTTATAAAACATAGCATTTCATAGTCTCATGAATACATGCAGAACCTATGTTTCCGCTATAAAATATATTTTTTATATACGAGAATGACTCACGAAGTTCCAAAAATGTATTATGTATTTCATTTTCGTTCGCCCATGGGCGCCAAGATATTGTTACTGCGGCAGCATCTCATTGACCTCGTCCAGGGATAAAATCTGCCGTCGG
The DNA here is from genome assembly GCA_008973525.1 of Stenopsyche tienmushanensis. Taxonomy (NCBI): domain Eukaryota; kingdom Metazoa; phylum Arthropoda; class Insecta; order Trichoptera; family Stenopsychidae; genus Stenopsyche; species Stenopsyche tienmushanensis. Next base: position 1,005,848 of record WACJ01000015.1, read on the forward strand.
AGATAAAACATTTTTTCCGTCTTCCAAAGGATGAATAGCTCGTGTGAGATAATTTACGTACTCGACCAAAATTTTAATTGAGCCCTACACCTCTGCAATTTTATTGCGGAATTATTGTAAATTATTTCTGGAAAGGGAAGGAAAAACTGGGCCGTTTTTTTTAGCGCAAAAAAGGGACCATTTGGAAAGGAAGACCACTTTACGTCCCCAAAGTGTTGTCCCCAATTATTTAAATTGGCGATGCCATCCACCCATTATCTAGCTTCCGGATTTTCAAAAAAAAAAAAGAAGAAAAGAAAACCCCGACCGACAATTTTCAATGGCGTTATTTTGATGTCCTTTGATCGGCTTCGTATAATTGTCCGATATCTTTTTGACTAAAATCTTCTGATATACGCCCACATAAGTATTCCACATTTTCGATTTTTAACGATTAGAATTCAGTGAATTTTCTTTTAATATCCTTCACTGGTACATAAAACAAAATTTAATGATACTCAAATATTTTTCCTTGTCCGAAAATTATTATCAAAAAATATGAGGAAAAAATATATTCTATCATTTTCATCAATTTTTCACAGGAAATCTACAAGCATTTACTTTCTTATTCTACGGATCATAATATGTTTACATAATTAAAATATTTTATTATAAAAATGATAATATTTCTTTACATAATCTTATAAAAACTTTACCATATATGGAAGACAATTATCATACAAGCTAACTTATAAAAATCTTATATTTACAGAAAAATTCACCTTAAGATATAGAAAAATTGATTGTTAGTTCTACCATATTAAAAAGTATGTTATTATAAATGTATCACTATGATAAGCATTAAATGTGTTCCAAGATTTATGGCACGGTATATATTATCTCAAAATAAATCTGAAAAGAATTCATCTGTAAATAATTCAACCCAGATTTATCTAAAAGTGCACAAAATATAAATATGCATTAATTGGTATTAATAATCATGGCACTTGAATGGAACTTGGGAAAATATGCAACGCAAATAATTTACCATATTCTTAGAAATATTTAAAATAAATCTCATTAAATACAAAAAACTTGAAGAACATTAATTGGAACCGTTCCATGTGTATGATCAGCCTGATCAAAATTCGAATCAATAATTCGCAACGACGAAATATCAATTTTATCCCCTTTTAATATTTTATGTAAACTCAAAAAAAAACATTATAATATTTCTTCCATGGCTGTATTTTAATTTCATTTATGAAAACATACATCACGATTAAATTGTATTATTACAATCAAATATAATATGATTTTACTTGAAAAGCTGTAAAAGAGCAGTTAAAATAATCATAATAATAAATGAAGATTTGAAAATCATCCCTGAGTTTCTCAATACCAAAGCCTCGTAAGCAACTAGTTCAATATGTGTAGGATCAACCCTCTCCCTAGAAATAAATATGTTTGATATTTAGAAACATTAAAACGTTAATACATTTACATTTAAACTCAAAGCTCATCTTACCCTTTTATTCTATTTGATGTTTTTGATGCAATTTCAACAATCATCCCTTGCGTTCGGATTGATAACTTCGACGTAATATCTTCGATCATTCTAAATTCACCTGTATTCATAATTACAACTACTTGATCTTGTTTTAATTGCCTACAAAATAATGATAGCCATTATTAAAGATTCAGCGATTATATCATCTTATTTTTGAATATATATACATATTTATCTTCAAATTATCAAATATTTCAATTATAAAATAAGTGTTTTCAATCAAATTCTTTACCTCATAAATACTAAGCAATCATCATTCAATGTTTCAATCCTGAAGTCTCCATACTTAACAGTGTCAATGTTACGCAATTCGGATAATTGTTTATAAAGCTATCAAAAAAAAAATCGCATTACATTTGAAGAATAACAAAGTGCGTCAGTTATTTGAGAACAAAAATTGAACTACTCTTGAGCAATCAATAAACAAATCAAACTTTTTTGAAAATACTTGATTATTGTCGATTAAGCATCGATTTTGAGCTCCAAAAGAAGGTCAATTTTATTTGAAAATTATGTTCTAAATAGCTGACATGTATTTTAATAAAACATACAAGCTACAAATTGAAATTATAATTGTACTGAAAACTTGTATATTTAAAGACAATAATCTCTCGCTATTAAATATGGATTTATACCATCTTAGTCAAAGTAAATTGTTTTTTTCTATATTTAATCAGGATTATACTAACTTCTAGTTTAAAATCCATAACGCATTAAAAATAATAAAACCCCGCAGAATATTTAGAAATGAATTAAATTAATATGAATTTTACGACATCTATGATGCAAATGTTAGTACATAGATACGCAATATCCCATTATTTGCCCAAAAATATCTCACATGGTATGGACTTGATTTATCTTTTTTCTGTGTATCCAAATTCAACGTCCTATAGTTGTCGGCGACTGGAAGCCAGCAGCAATTTGATGGCTTGTCGGAAAATCCTTGAAAAAAAAATGTTGCCATTACTATAAGTTGATTCGATAATTCTTCACACGGTTCACAAACATGAGCTGAAATTTTACCAGCATTGAGTGTGCCATCCCATTGGAATGGTGTTCTACAAGGATCTCTAGATGTAGAATTGTAGAGTTCTATTCCACTTTTGCAAGCCTGTGGATCGACAGTTTGTTTCCATGTCAGATAAAAATCGGGCATTTGAATTTCTTCACCCTAAAGATATCAAATATAGCAATTAAAATATTATAAAATAACGATAAAATTATGATTAATAATATAATCGTCACCCAAAATGTACGAAAAATACATCATTTTTATTTTTACATTTTCTGAAATAATTACTCATATAAATTGGGTTTGAATTTATTCAATTTTAATGCAAGTAATTATTGTATCTATGATTAGATTTACTTTCATTTCATTTTAACAATCATCAGTTTTCGGTTTCATTCCAGTTCCAAAACCTGGTTAAAATTGTCTTATTGAAAATATATATATAAAATCGGTTAATCAGTGAACGTTACCTGATACGTAACAGCAATTCCGGGAAGAAGTAAATTCATCATCATCACGCCATCAATTCTTTCAGTTCCAAAACGTGTAACGGCTCGCCTCTGATCATGATTGCCAATCTTTTTAACAAAAATATCTTTATAATTAACATTTTTTATCTAAATTCTATTTATTAAGCTGTTCTTAATATAACAAGCTATACTTACGACCCAATTCGTTACTCGGCCTTGTGGAATTTTGTCAAACCATGTTGTAATTTTTTCTTTGATTTTTTTGGCATTACTTCCACCATTGAGATACGTTAGTTCGAAGTTCATTGGAAAATGAGCAATTGGATGAGTTTCATTTCCATAGTATTGCATTACTATGTCCATATCACTCATTGCTTCCATGAGAAGAATTCTGAAAATAAAATGTTAGTGATTTTTTTTTTGAAACGATTCGGAATATATGTATTAAAAGATCATTCAGCATATATACTTGGTTTCTGTTTTATTGCTCTTTTTAAATTCATCTACAGTTTCCCTCCATCCACGGATAACATCCCAAGTTTCAGCTCTTTCCCGTGTGTGGGTATGAATATGATAGTTATAGCTGTCTATACAACAATGCAAATAATGTATAAATGTTCCTCTTATTTTTAAATTAAATTAGCTAGCATGACTGCCGTATAGTACCTGGATCATCACTCCATCCACCAACTTCTTCGTCAGGATAATAACCTGTATCAGGATCAATATCAGCTTCAACCAAATGAGGAATAGCATCGACACGAAAGCCTGAAACTCCTTTTGCCAACCAAAAGAGGAGCACATTCTGCAATAAATATATTTATTATATTACTTATATATATGGTGATTGACATTACGTTCCACGCATAATTAAATAATTACTTTAGATAGTATACGATCTATGAGTAAATATCTAAATTATGATAAATTTTTAATCGTTTAATTATTTTTGCAAATCTGGCACTCATAGTTAGCTCTGTCCGACTTCATTAATCATAAAAAGTAAAACAAGCTACTCTCCATTGCTTATAATTTGATCAAGTATCTTTTTCCGATTATCCTTATTTTTATGTTAAATATTATACATATATGATTCGCCTTCCCCATCTATGCATTTCTGGCACATTTTTCTCCATTAAATTTCCCAAATAATCTCTTCATGATATATTAACATATTAAATATGTAATATAAATAACTTATGAAACTCAAATAAAATTGCAAACCTTCATTTCTTCAACGACAGCTGGATTTCTGTAGTTGAGATCTGGTTGTTCCGGTAAGAATTGATGAAGATAATATTCCTCTCTTTTTTCGCTCCAAGTCCACATTGATCCTCGGAATACTGATGTCTAAGCATAAATATATTTTGAGATCGTGTGATATTATAACATTTGATGCAAAAACAACTGAAAATTTACCCAATTGCTTGGTGGCATTGCTCTTCCGTCAGGGTGAGTAGTATTTGGTCTTCCTTTATGCCACACATAAAAATCTTCCCATCCAGAAACTCTATTTTCAGAATCGATGAACCATTGACATTTGTTGGAAGTGTGATTTGGCACAAAATCTAAGAGTATTCTTATACCTGAAGAAAATGTCGTTTAAATATAATATGTATATATAAAATATAATATTAGGATCATCGACCAAATGGTTAAAAACTAAGCCAACACCGACTGAATTCTATTGTAGCACACACTTTTTTAAGTATGATTGAGTATGATAAAATCCAAAACGTATTTTTATACCTTTACAACATTTATTTAATACGTTTTATTTATATTTATACATTTGGATTCTAGCGCATATCATACTTGATTATGTTACCTAATTTGTTTGCTTCTTCGATAATGTCTTCAAGATCTTCATTCGTTCCATATTCCTCTGCGACATTATAAAAATCTTGAATGTCGTATCCAAAATCCGACAATGGTGATACGAACATTGGAGAAATCCACGTTGCTGTTACTCCAATATCGACCAAATGTGCTAATCGTTCTTTAATGCCTTAAATATTAAAACATACATTATTTTAACACACAGATTCCAAAATATGGAAAATTTATACAGCCAAATATTAATATTTTTTTTATTGTATATCATTGATATATGATTACTCAATAGAATCGTTGCAAATTAAAAGTATTTTATCAATAAGTAAACTTCAGGAATATTTGCAAATCATAGCTTAATACATCCCCCTTGGCTTTTTAATAAGTAAAATGAATAAGATAAATCCTCGTTCTTTTAGGAATAATCGTAAATGAAAATATTGCTCACAAAATGCTGGCGGAAATTTTTCGCAGCGATATATCGACGCTTCACACTCAAAAAGTCAAAATATATATTTAAATCGGCTATTACGTTTATAGCAAATAGGATCAACGAAAATACATCACACGATGAACGAATATGTCCATAAAATGACTGGACCCAGCTGCAAGACTTTATCAACGAGCCTCTTCCTCAAACATGACCGTTCAGATTAAGAATAGCAGAGAGAAGACAACTTCTTTTAGGTAAAGCTGATGCTTCCAAAGTTGTGAAAGATTAAAATCCCCAAAAAAGTATACTTGTATACCAACATATGGTCTAGTAATAATCTCGCGATCAAATTACGTGACTGGTAAGATCTACCTTCGCGCCAAATTAAAATAACGATATCGCGTCAATTAATTTTTTTGATAAAATTTTTGAGTAAATTATAAATGTATTTAAGATACTCTGATATTACCATTCAATCGAAATTGGAACAATTTCGTCGTTAAATCCTGGATACATTTTGGTTACGGGCGCATTGATAAAGTTGCACGATCATTTGTCATTTTTTGGAGTCATTTTGAATTAAGCCTACCTTTCAAATCGCCAATGCCATCAGATTTTTCAGCATCCATAAAAGATCTGGGATAAATCTGATACAACTGCATATGCTCCCACCAGTCTTCGTTCAAGTCCTGACACTGACCTCCTGTCCATGACAAGGCCAGCAGCGTCCCAAAGAAGAACGCACTCCACATTTTGTCCTATACTCACAGATCACTTGATTTTAAATGAGAAATAACAATTCAAGCACGTCAAGGCATTTATTTAATTAACAATAAATATCAAAGAATATTGTGCTAAAAATCGATTAATGTTTTAATAAATGCAATAATTTGTTTCAAATTAGAAATGCTGATACAATTATTTGTATTTTAAATACATTTCAATCATATTAGCTTTTGGAGACAATAAAAATATTAAAATACTATTTTTTCCATAAATTATACAATTCAAAGAAAAATTTAGCTAAAAATACTACCTTTATATGTGAACTCTCTATGCAGACTAAATTTTTCACAGTCGAATGGTTTACTTTCAGCAAATTTACAATTGATCACGAGATTACGGATATATACTGCAATTAAGATAAGTTCTTCATGCCCATAAGCCCACAAGCATCCATAAAACAGTAATACAATCTTAAGTATTTTATTCGTAAATAGACTGACATTTTATTATATAAATACATTTAAAATATGACTTAATACATTGCTGTCGATTGTTCGCTTAAAGCCCCACAATGAACGAACCTCCGACGTAATTATTTTCAGAGAGTATTTGCATCCTTAATGAATTCATTTTATAAACCATGAAATATGAAATTCCTGTAATAATTTTACAGGATTGCTTTTTGGAATCCCCTGATTATATCTTTTATCATCAATATGCAGCCTCATGCAGTGTATTGTAATTCAAGGACCTCTTAAATATCATCACCGATATTGAAGATGGAATAACATCTGAATTTCATCTATAATATGAACACTCGCTCAACGGGTTACCTGGATAATTGTATTAAAGGGCTTTTCGAGGCCATTTCTATCCTTCTCCATTATCTTCTTCTCTCACAAAAATTAAGACAAACAACTGAAGGACGTTTAAGAAGTGCATCACAGAATTGCTTCTACATTAACAATGATTATTAGACTATGGAGACTTTATCTTTTGGAGTCAACGGAAAGTATACATTTATTTAGTTATATAAGCCTTCAGCTATCATATTTTTAGTTCAGACATTTGTAACTTTGAATTAAAGTCCTCATACATTAATATCAACTATGAAGGTATTATTAAAGTAAAATCCAAAAGTATCATCGAGTTACTCACAGAATTATCATTATGTCTAACATTTTTGGTGCATTTCATCCCTTTTTCAGTCAATCCCCTGACATCAATTAGACTTTGAATAATTGTTCAAATTGAATGAATAAAAAATTATATATGTATTTAAGAAATCAAGATTTCAGATAGAGAATCCTGAAATAGTCAAACACCGACACAGATTCGTAGCACATACATCTGACTTTCGTGGCTGATATTATAGAACTATTTATAATAACTTCGTTATTTAAATTTCTATTAATCTTAGTAACAGAAAATATTTTTTAACATATCATCAACTGAGATAACCTTAGCTCTTATCAGGTTCACCTATCATCATATATACATTATCAGTATTCTGTTCTCTACACTAGAAAGATAGTTTTGATTGATTACAAAAGTCAAATATTTCCACTAGCTTTTTATTCGCAATTTCTATCAATGTGCCAATGAAAAAACTGCTATCAAAGTTTATATTAATTGAGTATTTATAAATCTCCAAATAATGCATATATTATATATGATCTCCTTGCCATATCGATAATGAACGGAAAGGATTTTTAAAAGATGTACAGTTTTGGAAAGGAAAGAAAAACTACTCAAAATATAAAATAGTTATAATAATAAATAAAATACTTGTTAGTTCAATGCGTAATAATTATTTATTTAAAACATTACAACAAATAAAATAAACACCCACATCATAATTAAAGAGGATGTCATAAGGGCAGCTCCACTCTTTAGAACAAGTGCTTCATAGGCATCGACTACCAGAGATGAAGCTTCATAAATGTTTCTGGTGAAAAATAATTTTATTTTAATATCGAGTATTAATTAATTTTATGTTATTGGTGTAAAATCGAATTACCCAATTTTGGAAATGGATTTCGACGATGCCAATTCAAGTACAAAAGTTTTATCTCGAAGTTGTTCAAATTTCCACGTAAGATTTATATTGAATCTTTGATCGCTTGTGTTAATGATGACAACCACTTTTTCCATGCCATGAGATCTAAATTTTGAGATTAACATCATAAATAGTGAAAACTATTATCTTGCACTTAATCCTTATTGTAATACCTTATAAACACGAGCAAATCATCGTTCACTAAGCTCTATGGCAAAGTCTCCATTTTTTATTACCTCCCAAGTACGAAGTTCAGCCAATTTTTTATAAAGCTGAAATTTACATTAGAAATGTATGAATTAAAATTTCAAGGAAACGGTATTCTTAACATAATAAATACCTTATAAGGACTCCAATTAGCACTTTTTTGTTGCTCCAAGTTCAGATTTTGATAATTATCGGCAATTCGGCAACCAACAACAGTTTGTTGGCATGTCGGAGAAGCCTTGTAAAGACAAAAAAAATAAGAGACGAAGTACTCATGCATATTTTCAAACATTATTTTGAATCCCATTATAATACCGGCATTAAGAGTAGCATCCCAATGGAAAGGTGTTCTTGCAGGATCTCTAGAAGTGATGTTAAATCTGTCAACTCCTGCATTGCATCCTTGTGGATCTACTGTATCTTCCCAACTCAAAGCTTGATCTGTCATTTGAATTTCTTCCCCCTATTTTTAATAACATTTCACTCAAAATACATTGACATTTATTATGGCGCTCTTACGCTGAAATAATGTATCGAACCGGTGGCAATCAGTTATTTCCATAGTACAAAGAGTACTTTTATAATTGTAATAAGTACAAACATATTAATAGAGCCTAACTTAATATGGATTACCTGATATGTGACAACAACACCAGGAAGGAGCATCACCATTATCATAACGCCATCGATTCTGTCTGGACCAAATCGTGATGCTGCTCGTCGTTGATCGTGATTTCCAATCTGAATTTCAAACACAAATGTTTAAACGAGTAAAAATATACACATTTTGTTAAAATTATATTAAAAATACATACCACCCAATTGGTAACTTTTCCCTCGGGTATGTTATTGAACCAGTTCTTAATTCGGTTTGTGATTTCTCTGGCGTTTGCATCCCTATTTAAATGGACCAATTCGAAATTAAAAGGGAAATGAGCTCCGGCGACTGTGTCGTTTCCATAATATCTCATGATGATATCCATATCACCACCAGCCTCCATAAAGAGCACCCTAAAAATATTTATTTAGTATTCGTTCCCAGATAAATTAAAATAAAAATGGGATAAAAATAAAATACTTTGTTTCTGTTCCCTTTTCCCTAACATAATCGTCCATAGCAGCCCTCCATCCGAAAACGACATCATACGTCTCATCACGTTCGCGTGTATGTATATGCTCCAAATATCCATAATCGTCTAGTAAAAAATAAACATTTTGAATTCTTAGGATTTTGGATCATAATTATTTGAAGCGAATTTAATTACATTTATCATCCCCAGCCCATGGTGCAACTGGTTCATCAGGATAATGTCCATCTGGACCTACCTCAACTTCCACTAAATGGGATATGGCATCAACTCTAAAACCTGATGCTCCTCTATCCAACCAAAATCGAAGTACTTTCTAAAATGTATCGAATCCAAATATATAATAATTTATTAAGCATTTTGAAATATGTAAATAGCTCATTACCTTCATTTCTTCAACTACAAGAGGATTTCTAAAATTAAGATCGGGTTGCTCTGGAAGAAATTGATGAAGATAATATTCTTTCCGTATATCGCTCCAAGTCCATGCAGGTCCACGGAACACTTGAACCTATTAATAAAAAAGTCGAGGGACTTATGTTGATAAGCATTGTATTTTAATTGTGCTAAAAATTTACCCAATTGCTTGGTGGCATTGGTCTTCCGGTAGGGTCAGTAGTATTTGGTCTTCCTTTATGCCACACATAAAAATCTTCCCATCCAGAAACTTTATTTTCAGAATCGATGAACCATTTACATTTGTTGGAAGTGTGATTTGGCACAAAGTCTAAGAGTATTCTTATACCTGAAAAAATTGTCTTTTATAAAATATTAAAATAGGTTAAAAACTAAGTAGACATCAATTGAATTCAATTGGAGCACACGCTTTTTTGCTGCTATATATTCATTTATTCTCAGGTAATTTTATTGAATGTCCAAATCTATCGTCCTTTAGGACTTGCGTCTTTTTCACATTATATGTTGTGGTCTTTTGACTTAAAAAAACAAGCCCAATAGTCCAGATAAAAATAGAGATATATACCTAATCGTTTTGCTTCGGCCATGAGTGCTTCGAGGTCTTCATTGGTACCGTACTCTTCTCCGATTTTATAAAAATCCTCAATATCATATCCGGAATCTTTCATTGGCGATACAAAGATCGGCGATATCCATGTGGCCGTTACGCCGATATCACGCAAATGTTCCAATTTCATCTTGATTCCTGAATCAAAAAGCGATGTTTTATTGAAATTCGCAAAAAAAATTTGATTATTAAAAAAATAATCATACCTGGTATATCTCCAATTCCATCATTGAAAAGTGCATCTTTGAATGATCTTGGATATATTTGATAAAGCTGGATATGCTTCCACCAATCTTCATCGTCATTTTGACAATGACACTCTAATGCAAAAACGACCAAAATAGCCAATAATAATATGCTCCTCGTCATATTGCCTTCAACAATGCACAAAGGAATGTAATAATGCATAATTTAAAAACATTGAAATATAAATTGTGCTGTTCAAGTTTAAATCTTACCAGAGGCAGCAGACACTACGCATCAAATGAAATATTTTTCTTAAATTCTTATGTAATAGTTGTTTTCTCATTAATCAACCAATAAATTTATTACTATTGATATAAGTACCCAATCGATATTTAATCCTCTATTGCTTTATGGCACTCTTAAAATTAATAAATGATTGAAAACAATTCAGTATTTCAGTAATAAAACGCTTCAATTATCAATCATTCAAAATTGATACGATTACAACTCTTATTATTTATGAAAAACCCATTTTAATTTTAAATTCTTAAGCCACTAATAATAAATGCAAATTAAGAAGCCACGTGAGTGTCCATGTGAGAAGCATGCACGCATACCCTGTGTGTTTCTGTTGCACACGTTTCAATTTGAATAGCACATCAGTCGGAATCATTGGAACACAGCCTCTTCTTGAATTTTTTCATTTCAAACTGTAGCTCCGATGATATTATTCATCATTTTTTTTTCACTAAAAACCTAATACTTTTGCTACATGTCATGGCGGATTTATGTTTCGGAGAAGAATTATAAGCACGCCAATATATCAATTTTACGAAGGAAGTAGAGTATCATGAATTTTCTACGAAATCTCCCGCACTTTATGCGAAATTTACCGCGGAACACCCGAACTGTAAATTGTTAAAGTTTTTTAAAATACTGATGTTCGTTTTCGTTCTTAACACTTTAACGGCCGCTCGTGTGGTCGGTAAACTGTTAATATATTTTTCAAGCAATGATAGCACCTCATATCGTGTTGAATCCTGGAGTTTATTTCGCTATTGATTGATTTGTTATGTGTGAAGAGCTTGCTTTGCTTGGCAGGTACTCGCTTTTAGAATACATGAATGAGTGATTTGTTTATTTATTGATTTGGAGACGCATATGTTGAATGTGCTTGCTAAGCAACACGCGCTTAGAAAAATATGCAGTAGTAGAGCTATGGGATGTATTGTTCTGGGGCTGAGAGGTTAGGATCCATGCGTATGCGTGCGCTCTCCCTCACCTCGAAGATCGACTGTAGAGTCGCGACCCGCGAGTCTCTCCACCCCACGACCATCCACGCGAGCCGCCGAGCGCGGCCGAACGTTGCCGAAGCGGCTGAGCTGACACTGAACACCGCGCCTGATGCCAGACGCCTGACGTCGGACGCGAGACATTGATTTGTATATATATAATACTAGCAAATACCCGGCATTCGTTGCAATGCCACACCTATAGATTGATTTGTTATGTGTGAAGATGCATCCAAGGTTGGGCATTGCTTTGCTTGGCGGGTACTCACTGATGAATGAGCCATTTGTTTATTTATTGATTTGGAGACGCATATGTTGGTTGTGGTTGCTTAGCAACACTCGCTTAGTTCGAAAGGCAATAGTAGAGCTAGGTGATGTATTGCTGTGGGGCTGAGAGGTTAGAATGCGTGCGCTCTCCCTCACTTCGTATAGCGACTGGCGAGCCGCCGAGCACCACGACATGTCAGCCGCCGAGCGCGGCCGAACGCGACCGAACGCAGCCGAATGGACACCAAACAAACAAACAAACAAATATCCGGACGCCTGACGCGAGACATTGATTTTTATATATATAGATAAGATAGATAATCTGTATATTTTTTCATGGTTATTTCAAAAGCCGAAACTTTATAGCCCATCCTATATTAGTATAACTAATATTTCAAACATAGGGAGAAGTTTTTTCATTTTTTTTTCATTTCATTCAATAAAAACACGTTTCATTCATAATTATATGATAGTCGTAAATTTCTTTGTTTCGGCAGTAGGTTAGTATGGTTACGAATATCAATGATAGCGTTGACGACAGTATACATACCTGATGATTCAAATTTCTCAATGGTCACGTTTTTTTAGTAAGTGAAGCTTCTGTAACCATTTGCCTTAATAGACGAACGGTATGGAAATAAAAAAAAAAACATTTTCAACACATAGTTTTTATTATAAATTATTAGGGAACATACAAAAATGTAACTAATTTAAAAATACTTATTTCAAAAAATGTAAAATCATCATCACGCACAGCATCATGAAGGACCCCCTAAGAAAAACTGCCGAGTTTGTCAAGACAAACGCTTCATAGGGACCCAAGACTAAGTTTTGTGAACTCAAAGATTGCCTATTTTATAAAAATAAATAGTCATTAAAAGCATATTTTCAATATTAAGCAAGTTCAAAAAGAAGAAAAACTACATACCTATTTGTCAAATCGGCATTTTTCGATGCAAGAAGAATATGGAGATTTGGCAATAAGTTGTCAAATTTGGAGTTAAGATTTTCATTCTGTGTTCTGTTGGCCGTATTCATAACGACAATAATCACTTCTTTATCGAAAGTCCTAATTAATAAAGTCAAGTGTTAAAAATCGGCAATATGTTTTAATCTCAATTAAAATACGAATTGTAAAACGAAGATTCTAACCTGGTAAAGGCCAAAGTATCGTTGTTCAATGTTTCGATTTTAAAATCACCATGTTTAATAACATTGCGACTTCTAAGATTTGACAATTCCTTGTATAGCTGAAATAAGCAAAATCGTCTAAATATATTCAATTTTTGATATAAATATACAACAGAAGGCAAATATTTTAACACACTTTATACGCATTTCGACCATCGCTACTTCTCATCGCTTTCAAGTTCAATTGTTTGTAATTGTCTGCAACTGGCAACCAACAACAAGAGTTCGCCGGTTTCAATGAAAACCCTTTAATTAAAAACACAATTAATGTATCACGACAAATTAAGCATTTTAAAATTTACAATCACAATCCATCAGCAATTTTTACCGGAATTCATGGTATCATCCCATTGGAAAGGTGTCCTTGCTGGATCCCTCGAATATTGTTCATATAGATCAGGACCAGCTTGACATCCCTGTGGATCAATTGTATCTTCCCAACTCAACCATTGATCTTCCATTTGAATTTCTTCCCCCTGTGATTAATAAGTAAATATATATCGGCATCATGCAAATTACCGTTTTATTAAAAAGAGAGTTTCATACTTGATAAGTAACAGCAATTCCAGGAAGAAGCATGTTAAGCATCATGATGCCGTCAATTCGGTTAGTTCCAAATCGACTGGTGGCTCGAGGTTGATCATGATTTCCGATCTTAAAATCAACATTGTATTTCAATATATACATTTAATTCAATTTTTTAGTCTCAAATATGCACATTTATAACTTACCACCCAATTGGTGATTTTACCCTTTGGCACTTTATCGAACCATTCCATAATGTGATGTTTAAGGGTTGCAGCATTTGCATTATGATCGAGATAAACCAGTTCAAAGTTAAATGGGAAATGGGCAGCAGGATGAGTGTCGTTACCATAATACTGCATGACTACATCAATTTCGCTCATGGCTTCCATGAGAAGAATCCTTAGAAACAAAAATATATATATTTAAATATCACCTTTGTTATAAATTGCATATCATTTGATTTTCCATCGAGTACTTAGTTTCGGTTTTGTGTTCGTCTTTGAATTTATCGACGGTTAATCTCCAATCGTGAATTATGTTCCAAGTCTCTTGCCTTTCCCTAGTGTAGGTGTGATTTAAGAAATCATATGACTCTAAAAAAATTCAAACAAGAAAAATATTTTATTTTTACTTCTAAAGTATTGTTAGAGCAATCTCAATAATATTAATTTGTAAACATAAACGGAAATGTCATTAAATTTAATATTCTTCTTCAATTACATCAAAAATGTTTATTAAGAAATACATTAAATAACGAGCAAAATGTTAAAATTTTCTCTTGTACCTGGATCATCAGTCAAGCCAGATAGTGGTTCATCAGGATATTGTCCATATTCATCAACATCTACTTCTACCAAATGAGGGATGGCATCAACGCGGAAACCAGAAACGCCTTTTTCCAGCCAATAAACCATTACATCCTAAAACACAGAACATATCCACCATTTTACTTACTATTTTTTTGTATGGTTAAACCTTGCTGTATATCGATCAGGATCATTCATCAAATATTTCGCTTGAATTTAAATTTAATATTAACACGTATAAAAAGCGAATTATTGTATTTATAGATGAAAATTCATAAGGTGAACGGATACTCAACAACAAAAAACCATTATGATATTTTTAAACGTGATCGTATTATTTTATCTAAGATTATTTATTTTTATTTACATTCATTTCTTTGATGACTTCCGGGTTTCTAAAATTAAGATCCGGTTGCTCCTTCAAAAATTGATGAAGGTAATATTCTTGGCGTTCTTCGTTCCATGTCCACGCTGATCCACGAAATACTGAAATCTTAAACGAAAATAGATCGTAAGTTTCAAATAAGTATTTTGATAATATTTAGTAATTTCCACATACCCAGTTGCTAGGTGGCGCAGGTCTTCCCCCTGGATGTGTTGCATTTGGTCTCCCTTTATGCCAAACGTAGAAATCCTTGTACTTTTCCGTTTTTTTGACTGATTCCTTAAACCATTCGCACTGGTCCGATGTGTGATTTGGTACGTAATCCAATAATACACGAATGCCTTTAAAAAGTAAGTATAATTTTAGAAAATTTAAGATTTGATTGAAAATCGATTACAGCCATTTAAAATGTAAATTTCAAAAACATTACCTAGTTCTTTGGCTTCGTCCAACAAATTTTCAAGATCCCCTTCTGATCCGTATTCTTCGCCGATTTTGTAAAAATCTGAAATATCATAGCCGAAATCCTTCATCGGAGATTCGAAAATGGGTGAGATCCATGTTGCTGTCACTCCTATGTCAGCCAAATGTTGAAGTCTATGCCGGATACCTATTCGAATAGATAATTACCAAGTTTTATTTCAATTTTTTCAACGTTTTTTTTTTGTATGTGTTAGCTCAATTATTTATAAAACTATCTAATTATAGATGACTTCAGATCAAAAGGCTGAAAACTATATTTGTGATTTTTAATATTTTTCCCTAATTTCTATTAATTTTAATCGTAAAGACAAGCTTTCCTTTGTCGGAAGATAAATCACATTATAATATAATCAAATATCAACCTGATTAAAAAGGTACTCGATCAAATATATGAGGTGGCTTTTAGCAATCCTTTTTGTGGGACCATTAGCAACCTTTTTCAAAATGTGTTTTTAAAAATGTGGTCACCAACTCAAGATGATTGAGTTAAGAGTCCGTTTAGCCACGGGGCTACCTACATGTCGATCAAAATTACCACAAAAAATTATACTGTATCTTTTTTAATGAAATACCTGGTATATCACCAATTCCATCTCTGTTTATATGGTCCATATAAGATCTTGGATAGATTTGATAAAGCTGGATGTGGTGCCACCAATCATCCTCCTCAGCATTACAGTGTACGGCCAAAATGGCTAAAGTCGCCAAAAAAATTGACCGAAACTCCATCATAGAGCCTACTGTGAAATAAACAACATTTTAATAATATGCATTTTTTTAACGAACAAATGATTCACAATCACATATGTGAGCTATATAAATACAAGAAGTTTTATACATATTTATTTTTACTGCATTTGTATGCAAAATTTGAAGCAATACGTTTATATATTTTTATATGATCGAACATTATGATTAAAAAATATTCAATCTTCGTAGATAAACATTTTGTCTTTATAATCAAGTATCATTAAGCATAAATCTAGCCTTGTAAGTTAGATCTATTTTATTTTTAAATGGCACATATGTAGAGATTATACAGTTTCTCTACTTTACTACACTTTCGAGGTGTGTATTTATTGCGCTTTTTACCGATTTCTAGCTGCAAAATATGTCGCCATGTGCAATAACAAATCTTAGATTTTATGCTTCGATCTTTCTTCAAACTATTCAATGATTAATAATTTTATCCTCTACTATTCATGATTTTTTTACTATCATCTTCAAAATATTTCAAAAAACTCGTCTTTTAATACCTCGGGATTTAGCTGCTAAAATACTTTTCTATTGAAAGTAACTTTTATCTGGTCTTTTCCCATTTACATTCCATATATATGAATAGGAATTCTATAATGTTTATGTCTGGATATCAGAGTGGCGTCCGAAGAAAACTCTATTAATTGTTTTTTTTCCCTACTCGTAAGAGTACATGAAATGACGTCCTCCATGAAGGGATTATTAATCCAAAGATGTGAAACTTGTAGGAGATGCAGCAACGAAGAACATATACGCCTTGCCAACCGTCAATGGCTTCCGAGTCTTCTAAAGAAGCTAGAACAGCTCACAGAGACGCCAGATCAGCCAAAAAAGAAGAAGTTGATATAGCTGAAGAATTATTTTATGATGCTAGAATCGCTGATTAGTAGTATATTTCCCTTTTCAACAATTTTTTAGTACTTAAAACTTTAAATTCGTTTTTCTCTGATGAAATGACATTTTTTGTAGCGGTGTTTATAGAATTTCTAAGAACCAAATGGACAATTGGTCTGAAACTTTACGAGCTTATTTTACACTTATATGATGGTTCGCAAAATCAGGTGAAAATGTTTATCTTATATTACGTTTTACATTAAAAAATATCCCCAAAAAAGATTTTTTTTCCAAATTTTTTTCAAACCAACACCATTTTGTTACTTTTGAACATAAAATATTGAATGTTATATAATAACGACACTCATACAGATTAAGAATCTTTTTCACTTTTTGTTTCAGGTAAGTCTGAATGAAAAAACTGATGAACGCTGCGGACTTGCATCTTTTTTGAAATGCTGTTTGCTGTTTTAAAAACGATTTATTTTTTTAGTATTATATTAGAGCGTTCTAATATATCCTATATTATAGCCTATAAATTGCCTTTTATCTGCTTTTTTAGGATATTTTTTGGTGAACTAAATAAACATACAACTGCGAATTATCACATAATTATGCACACTCTAATATTTTCAGATCGAAATCATCACTCATTGCTGAAATACACGGAAACTTAGCCAACCATCATCAATTTAAAAAAATCGATTACCTCAATAGGAGGTATTTTTCTTATCTGAATTATAGAATCTAAAGGCTTTTTAATTTGTAAAATATAATCTAACTTTTATATTGGAAATATTACCTTTAGTAGAAACAGTGTTAAATATAACGCCACGGTGAAAATACAGGTGAAATGAAATGAATGTGGTAAAAAATTGAAATTTTGATTTTTTTCCAAAATTTCAGGAATAATAGAAACACACAAATACTTAAAAAAAAAAAGTCGCAATACTAAAATGTATAAAGTCAAAATTTTCTTTAGGTAAGTAATCTCAACTTAAAACATATTATTCGCAATGTCGTCCGATAAAAAATCCTACGAACTTATTGAGTGAAATGTAAGACATCCGAGTAATGATTCTTATTCTTAAAAGATGCCATAGACTCATCTTTAAGGATCGAGACGATCGATTGCAAATGCTAAAAATCTCGGTTTTCTAAATTTGTTAGCATATATTTGTTGAAATCATAATATAAAAATGCTTTTTATGTATATATTTAGATGGAATCATATAAATACATAAAATAATAAAGATATTTCAAAATTTTCTAGTGAATATTTTGAAAGGATAATTGATTTTTTATATATATGATCAATCAATTATATTTATCCGTCTGTCTGCTATGATGTTTACATTTTAGGAAGAAATTGAGAAGAAATCGGATTGAAAATACCTACTTGGATGTAAGTTGGCTGCTCACTTACACTTTACAGTTACAAAATCACAGCCTCACAATAGCGATTTCTATCATTTTCGTCCTCTTAAATGATTTTTAACTAATCTAATCGGAAATTCTATAGTCATCAATCGATAAGGCGATAAATATCTTGTATCTTATTACAAAGCTATCTATTAAGACGGCTGGGTGTCTAGAAGCATTTCTAAAAGACTTTACGCTTATGCTAGATTCAAAATCGGATATTAACCATTTTAGTTCTACGCCAAATTTCGCAAATTCTTATCAAAAACATACAGATAAATTTGGTAAAAAGCTTCATGTAATGCAAACCTATTTACTTTGTTTTTTTAAGAATAATCGAAAGTGAAAATATTGTTGCACACAGAATAAAATATATACAGACAACGCGTAAAATGTACCACCGCGTCGAACTTTATTCATTGAAGGGTTTTTCAGAATTTAGAGTTAAAAAAAGTTCGGGATTCGTTGTTGTGTTCGGGATCAGGTAGTGTTTCGAGAAAAAAAGATATTCTATTTATACACCTAGAGTAAATGAAAGTGGTCTGGCCAGACCCAGATTTTTTTTATAGAATTTGTATGGGAAATTTGAAATGTTTACCCTTATAGCAAGAAATAATTTCGCATCATATGTTTGGAAAACCCCATATTTAATAGGATATTTTTCTTTTACCTGTGCTGCAGAAAATGTTTTTACACCAAATGTCTGTAAAAACCAGATGGTGAGTCTGTCATTCAGGAAATGGATATTCTTGTAAAGGCTATCCATACTGGATACTGTATGTTGATCCCGCTATTCGGGAGCATGCCAGCCCGCTCAACAAAAGTGTACAGCAATGTGCAAAACCTAACTTTAATATCCATGTCCGCGAGGAACACGCTCATTCTCAACTTCGAGTGGCCACTTGCGCTCTGAGCGCGGGGGAGAAACTAGCTAGATTATGTAAATTAAAACGTTTTATGGGCGAGGGGAAGTTCAGTCTCGCTCACAACCTCATTTGGTGCGAGCCACCAATGTAAATTAGCCTCTGGGGGGGGGGGTTCGTGAACATGGAGATCGTAGAAAGCTCCGGGGTGCATTTCTCCCCAAAGCTTACACAAAAAGCTCTAAAATATGAGGGAGTGGCCACAAGGTTTGTGTGTCCAACCAGTCCCCCTTTCAGACCGCTGACACTTCGAATGAGTGCCTCGCGATCGGACACCATGCCCGAGCATGTTCACAGAACATGGTCTGCGTCCATGACCGGATCTCCGCACGGACACTCCGAAATCGAGGAAAGTCTGAACCTAAAGAGCGAAGCCCTAAAGCGCCCGTGCCCTGTAAGGAACTGGGACGTCCAGTAATTCGGAACGACCCAGTGACATCTCAGGCGTTTCCTAACTAAGAGGAAAAATCGATAGAGGTTGCAGCCATGGACCACCTCTCCTGCCAGCTATCTAACACCGCCTCTTTAACGCGTCGTCGAAGATCGCCTAGAGTATCGGAGGCATTCGCATCGAGCGAAATACTCCTGCCACCGGTTACCGGAATAGAACCATTTCGGCCAGGAACTTCACCGAAGGTGTTAACGAGAAAGACAAATTACCACAAAATAATGGTTCATTTTCATAGATAGTGATGGTAGCTATGTTGATCAAAGAAATGCATTAATTTATTATCTTATCGAAGTTGATGACCACAAGTCGTCAATTTGATCATCGCATAACGTAAATGGTGTCCATTTCAACATGCCGATAAGAAAGTATAAACAGATCACTTCCCGTGGCTAATTCGCATCTAACATTGGGTGTCTGCTTAATGCTTTGGCGGACACAGCAGTCACACCGACTGTCGATGCAATTCATGAAAGTAAAAGTGGAGTTAAATCATCGCTAAAACACTTATTATTCCTTTATAGTGTTTTGAATCAATTTCATTGATTTTCTGTCATTGACATTAACTGCCTCGTGTCAATTTTCAGACTAGGAAGTACTTGTTCTTAACATTTTTATTATTATAGAGGATCTTATTCAATTTGCATATGTGGGTGTATATGGGATGATTCGGAGGCTTAAAAATTTGTGAAAATTACACATATATTTACAAAAAAGTTCACATTTAAAAAATTATACAAAGACGGTTTACGCGCGCAATGTTTCTGTTGTATACATCATTTGTCTAATAATTTAGTACAGCATTTCTTAAACTTATGTAGTCCGCGTCCGATCCCCCTCCCCAAGCAAATTTTTTTCGCGGACTTGAAAAAAAATGTTTTTGCAGACCCTATTCCAACCCTTTACCCCATATTAACATTTTACGTCGTACTTGAAGCTCAATTTTTCAAACAAACAAACATATTTTTTGTAAAAAATTCCACGGAAAAATCTTGTTCATGTATATATAAATGATTTCACAATAATATTATTCTCATATGAATTTGATCTTGTATTTGTTGATGGTTTTTGTACATTTTCTTTTCCCCATGAGTCTTGATACGCAGAATCAAGCTTTATAGCTAAATGGAATAAAAATATGGTCTGTATGTATGTCCTGGCATTTATAGCTTAATATTTCGATTTGATAGTGCAATTTGGTCCATTTACGCCATATCTACACCAAATTTTATACTTTTATAAAATCTAATTGCAGTTGGTGTACGCTTGTTTCTTCTGCTAATTCTTCTTGGAAGTAGTTTTGTAGCCAGTAAAAGACTCGTATCTGTGTTTACGTTCCTTCCACACCCTGTCAATGCTTCCATCAGCTTCAGAACAACAAACTCTCCAAGCGAAATTAAATCTTCTCTTCTCTCATCCTTTCCTAAATAGCTGTTAACGTTACTGATCAGAATTATATTTCAAACTTATCTCGTCCAATAAAAGAAATATATTGAAAGTACATATCTTCAAAAATGTTATATCAAAATTTTATAAAAATCAGATTAGTCTAACTACATTTTTGGGTGACTACCTGAGAGTACCCGGCTGCATACGTATTGTTCAGACTCATGGTGCAAGTACAAGAAAGTGGTGAAAAACAATCAGATAGAAACTTTTAAATATCCTTCTGCTCTAGCTGAGGATGTTCACGAGGTTTTGAAACCAATTTATGAAGATCTTCAGAGGAAATACCCAAAATAACAACGAGTGTTTCAACAGCTGTGTCTGGGCAATTTTTCTGCAACCAAAACTTTAAACGCGTTTATCTCAAAACAAGGTTTTTCGGTGGCTTGTTGATGAAATTTCCGAAACTATCCGGCCGATTGTCATGAAATTTGAATGACATATTCTTCATAGTTATGGCTATAGCGCATATCATCAGATTTTTGAAATTTTGATTTTAAGTAATTTTTTTTACAAAAAACTCCAAAAAAAACGCGTTATTTTTTTACTTTTTCGTAGTCTACCAGAAACTTCCGTCCATTCTGTTTACAACAAGTTTCAAAAAGTATGTGCATATTTATTTGAAGCATATTTGACTCTCTCTTTTTATTACTGAATGTATACATACTGACCTATCAAATGAACTAAAACGAACATGATCCATGTTAGTGTTAAGTGAGACGTGATCGGTAAGTTGGCTACTAAAAAAAAATCACTTAAGCCACTGTATTTCGTACGAAATCCAACAAGGAAGAAATGCTACAGAAGTCGGTAGAAATTTATTGAAAGTGTTTGGAGAAAATATTGTTGCGTTTTGATCCCTCGCTGTATCCAGGGGCCCGCAATCTTCATTGCGACTGCATTATACAACCCACCACAAGGGGCGTCTCGAGTCACGGGGTAGTCCGAGGGCCGGATGCGCCCGTGCGCCTCTCATCTTAGCCTGAAGGGCCTTAATGAGAAGGATGGGGGCGTCCGCCTCTCAGTAGCGATGGGGCTCCGCAGCCCCGAGACGAACTCGCGGTATACGCGACAAAAATTCGTATTTTACCTCCGGGGGCGATTCTTTATCTCCGACCGCTCATTCGACAATATTGAAAAGGAGAAATCCTCAAAAATATAAGGATACAATTAAAACATCGATGAACTTTTAATACATAAGTTTATTTATCATTTGTGATACGGCCACGATCGCGAGGTAGAGGCTTCTAGATGATGTGAAATACAACGCGAAATTAAAACATGGCGGCAAATGAAGTTTGCACGCCAACAATTAGCACGACCAGTCAGCTAGGCTCCCCAGAAATAATAGACAGTCTGTTCGTCCTGCAACCCTTAGGATTGGGTGCAAAGACCGGCTTTAACGCGTTGAGGAGCGAGCAAATTTAAAATCGATGAAGTCGTTGATGTCATAATCGCTTTACGCCGATTACTTTCTGTCAGCTCCTAATCAGCGTAAGACAATCTTCAATTGTAAATGAACACTTGATAGTGAATACAAGAACACGTCATTTCTTTACATAAACAATGTACAAAAAATCGATTCATTTGCTCCTCCTTTAGAAGGAAATGATAATTGAACAAAGACTCATTCAACACGCAGAGAAGAACGGCAAGCAGTTAAATAAACAAACACTCTCGATAACACACAATATTCGGTCGTTTCTTTGCGTAAACAAATAACACACTTGAAATCGAAATCATTATAAGTGGATAAATTTGGGCTTAACGATCTATACAATCATGCGATGCATATGAAGAAGCTATTCGTCTCTTTGTCTTTGTCTCTGTCCGCCTCGGAGCTTCAATGCACAAGAGTGCTCTTTCTGAATAGTGAAGGTCAAAACGGATATTTCCGTAAGTACTCACGAAAAGGTTAATATCGCTTGAGTTAGCTCAACAAACCATTTCGGTCATATTGGTGTGGAAATATTCAAGATGGAAGGAATGATCGAGTCATCATATGCACATCTCTGTTCGCAAGGAAAAAATTGGAACCCTTCTTTGACCGGATGATAACTGAGAATGAAAAGTGTATTACCTATGAAAACAACGCAAGAAAAAATACATATTGTGAATTCGGAAGACTTTCCTCCTCCACCTCTAAATTTGAAATTAAGCCTAAGTAAGAGAATGTTGTGTATATGTTGGGAAATTCGAGTACCAATACATTTTCAGCAGTAGAAATCGGATGATAAGCTAAATTCGGAATACTATCAGCAATTGGATAGTTGCAAAAACAACACTCCAAGAAAAGAGGCCGGTGATATTCAATGAGAAGGACATCATACTGTTTAATTATAATGCCAGGCCTAACCTAACCACGCAGAGAGTGTCTTCCATTGCTCTTGGACCGCACGAGAAATGCTACGCGCAGTTTCCAGGTGCCAACCCTTTGTACTCCGCGCCCTACAAAGGAGACGAGGTTCCTGCAAGAAGATCAGCTTCAGATTAAAATGCACTCGAAAGTGCGTTGGAGAAGGGCAAAAATTAATTCAAATTCAAAGGAACTACTACGCGAGATCACTAGTCCAACCTCAGTTTGAAGAGGACTGCAGCAAATGATGGACTGCAGGGGCTACCCTTTCTAGGGTAGCTCCTGCAGAACTAGGCCTAGGAGAATAATGGTATACTTTTGCGTCAGCTTCTTCTGTAATCAAGAGTACATTCCACTTTGTAGACACGCAACTCAGGATGAGCTACGTATCCAACTCATGTTACATGGGCAGCAGCGTTTAATTAACAAACTGATGAGGCTACTTTCGCGCACTTCTACTCCACGTCTTTTCCCCATGGGTTAGACCGTTGTCCACAGTCATATGATTGACCCCCCCCCCCCCCCTCCAGGAGTTTTATGGGGAGAACATCGTGGATTCTAACATCGACAAATTTTCATAGATACATATTTTTATGATATTAGACATATTTTTTTGTTGTTGATAAAATGAGGTGCCATTTCAGAGTAAAGCGATTATCAGTGACGGAATTGAAGAGATCATACCTGATGATAGGAACACTGTGGTGGTCATGCTACTTAGTATGCAACATGCTAGTGTAGCGCTTTGTCATAAAAGGCGAATTGTATGTTAATAAAACGTAATTTATATTTTTAAATTTATATTTTAAATATTTTTATGCTAGTTTATAAATTATATGAGTACATACAAAAAAATACTATTTAATCATTTTATTTATTTAATAAAAATGTATAATCATCATCATGCACAGCATTATGAAGGATGCCCCAAGGAAATTCGCTGAGTTTGACAAGACAAACGCTTCATAGGGACCCAGAATTAGATTGCTCGAACTCAAAGATTGCCTATTTTATAAAAATAAACAGTCATTAAAAACATATTCTCAATATTAAGCAAATTCAAAAAAAAAAAGAAAAACTACATACCTATTTGTCAAATCGGCATTTTTCGATGCAACAAGAATGTTAAGATTGTCATATAAGTTGTCAAATCTGGCGTTAAGATTTTCAACCTGTTCTACATTGGCAGTATTCATGACTACCACTATCACTTCATCCCCGAGAGTTCTAATTCATAAAGTCAAACATAAAGTAAAATATTAAAATTTGAAAACGTATTTTTATTTCAAAAAAAGAACTATCTATTCTAACCTAGTGAAGGCCAAAACATTATTGTTCAATGTTTCGATCTTAAATTCACCATATTTAATAACATCGCGATTCCTAAGACCCGACAATTGCTTATACAACTAAAATGAAAAAAATAATTTCAGCACTTTCAGTTTTCAACATAAAAAAATTAAAGCAAAAAGCAATAATTTAACACACAGTGTAAGCATTTCGACCCTCGTTATCTTTCTGAGCTTCCAAGTTCAATTCTTTGTAATTATCTGCAACTGGCAGCCAACAACAGTTCGATGGTTTAAATGAAAATCCTTAAATTTAAAACATCACATGAAGTGAACCGTCGCATTTTAAAATTTGCAATTACGCCCATGATCAAATTTTACCGGCATTTAAAGAACCGTCCCAGTGGAAAGGCGTCCTGGCTGGATCCCTCGAATATTGTTCATATAGATTAGGACCAGCTTGGCACCCCTGTGGATCAATTGTATCTTCCCAACTCAACCATTGATCTTCCATTTGAATTTCTTCCCCCTGTGATTAATAAGTAAGCATATAATAGCATTAATAAAAGTCAAACTACAGTAATAAAAGTACACACGGTAAGTAATTGGAAAGCATGCCTTTTTATTGCAGATTCTTAGATGTAATAATTTACCTGATAAGTGACAGCTATTCCAGGAAGAAGCATGTTAAGCATCATGACGCCATCAATTCGGTTAGTTCCAAATCGACTGGTGGCTCGAGATTGATCATGATTTCCGATCTTGAAATCAATATTGCATTTTAAAATACTCATTTCATTCAAGTTTTCAGACTTAAGTATGCAAATTTATTACTTACCACCCAGTTGGTTACTTTGCCCTCAGGCACTTTGTCGAACCATTCCGTAATTTTATTTTTAATGTCTACAGCGTTTGAATTATTATTGAGATAAACCAGTTCAAAGTTAAATGGGAAATGGGCAGCAGGATGAGTGTCGTTACCATAATACTGCATGACTACATCAATTTCGCTCATGGCTTCCATGAGAAGAATCCTTAGAAACAAAAAAATATATATTTAAATATCACCTTTATTATAAATTGCATATCATTTGATTTTCCATCGAGTACTTAGTTTCGGTGTTGTGTTCGTCTTTGAATTTATCGACGGTTAATCTCCAATCGTGGATTATGTTCCAAGTCTCTTGCCTTTCCCTAGTGTAGGTGTGATTTAAGAAATCATATGACTCTAAAAAATTCAAACAAGAAAAATATTTTATTTTTACTTCTAAAGTATTGTTAGAGCAATCTCAATAATATTAATTTGTAAACATAAACGGAAATGTCATTAAATTTAATATTCTTCTTCAATTACATCAAAAATGTTTATTAAGAAATACATTAAATAACGAGCAAAATGTTAAAATTTTCTCTTGTACCTGGATCATCAGTCAAGCCAGATAGTGGTTCATCAGGATATTGTCCATCTTCATCAACATCTACTTCTACCAAATGAGGGATGGCATCAACGCGGAAACCGGAAACGCCTTTTCCCAGCCAATAAACCATTACGTTCTAAAACGCACATAGTACATATCTATCATTCCACATTGTTTTTTGTCTGGTTAAAACTGATTATATATTGATTAGAATCATTCATCAAATATTTCGATTGAATTTAAATTTAATATTAATACGTTTAAAAACCGAATTATTGTATTAATAGATAAAAATCCGTAGTATGAACGGATACTCGATAAAAAAAACATTATGATATTTACGCAATCGTATTATTTTATCAAATACTATTCATCTTATTTACATTCATTTCTTTGATGACTTCCGGGTTTCTAAAATTAAGATCCGGTTGCTCCTTCAAAAATTGATGAAGGTAATATTCTTGGCGTTCTTCGTTCCATGTCCACGCTGATCCACGAAATACTGAAATCTTAAACGAAAATAGATCGTAAGTTTCAAATAAGTATTTTGATAATATTTAGTAATTTCCACATACCCAGTTGCTAGGTGGCGCAGGTCTTCCCTCTGGATGTGTTGCATTTGGTTTCCCTGGATGCCAAACGTAGTAATCCTTGTACTTTCCCGTTTTATTGACTGATGCCTTAAACCATTCGCACTGGTCCGATGTGTGATTTGGTACGTAGTCCAATAATACACGAATGCCTTAAAAAATCAAATATAATTTCATAAAATTTAAGATTTGATTGAAAAATCAATTACAGCCATTTAAAATATAAATTTCAAAAATATTACCTAGTTTCTTGGCTTCATCCATTAGATCTTCAAGATCTTCATCTGTTCCGTATTCTTCGCCAATTTTATAAAAATCTGAAATATCATAGCCGAAATCCTTCATCGGAGATTCGAAAATGGGAGAGATCCATGTTGCTGTCACTCCAATGTCGGCCAAATGGCGAAGTCTGTATCGGATACCTGTTCGATTAGATAATTACTAAATTTTATTTCGATTAGAAGTGGAAATTGGATAAAAGGGCTATATTTTTAATCCATGGGAATATCTGTAATAACTACATCAGATAATTATCTGATTACATAGAAATTAACTTATTTCATAATAAAATTGAATTACAGGTGTACTCATTGAAATAACTTTCTCGAACAAAAAAAAAATATTTTTTCCTAATTTCTGTTAATTAGACTAATAGACTTGCTTCTACATATAAAATTTATACAAGAAAAAATAATAGAGCTTGGATTAGAAATTTACGTTATCAATCTTACTGATCGGATATCGTTTCTTGTGTGTTTTAAAAGTGGCATTTTAGTCGCATTTAGTACCAATTTCAAATCATTTGGACAAATAAAAATAGCGAAGGTTTTTAAAAATTCGAATAAAATATTGTTGAACCTGTTAGATCAGAAAAATAATAAAGTTCAGCTTCAAATTCAGATTGCAAAATAATCCAGATACCGATAAATTTGAGAGTTGTGAAGTATCAAATATTTCTAATTTATCGTCTCGATCAATGTTTACTCTAATTTCCTGGAAATGAGTAAGTAAATACTGGGGAGATTTATAAAGTCACCCAGGATCCCTTATCAGTTACTGGATTTGCCCAAATATATAGAATATTTAAAATCATTTTAAATTCTTTATTCAAATTATTCTTTCCCAAATTAGCCAAATTGGGAAGGAATGAAAATTGCCATTTAATAATTCCTGTCCCTAGTCTTCAACAAAGATCACCTATATCTGATAACAAATATAGAATATTTAAAACATAATATATCAATTTTAAATCGCATATAAACTATTATATTTTATCTGAATAAATAATTTCCATGTTAAAGTTAGTTCAATTTGGAAAATTTTATTTGGACTTATATTTTAATTCTTAATTTAATGTATGATTATTCCAATTTTTTTATTAAGGTTTGGTCAGTTTCATGAAATATTTTGGGGTTTGAAACGATTATAAATTTTTAAAACATGTAACCCATAAAAGTATGATAAATCCGGACTTCGCAGATTTTTTTTAATGAAGATTAAAATAACAAGTAATTTAACTATGAAATTTACAAATGATTACTATCATACAATAAAACTTATCAAGAACTCTCAGTCAAAGGCTAACAAAAAAAA
Organism: Stenopsyche tienmushanensis; assembly: GCA_008973525.1. Classification (NCBI taxonomy): domain Eukaryota; kingdom Metazoa; phylum Arthropoda; class Insecta; order Trichoptera; family Stenopsychidae; genus Stenopsyche; species Stenopsyche tienmushanensis. The sequence goes on from WACJ01000015.1 coordinate 1,034,465, forward strand.
ATAAAACCCATGACTGACGAAATACTGACGAAAAAAGCAAGAAATTAAAATATTTCTGTATGTAAAAAACGTCTTCGTTTAATGGTTATTTGTAGTGATAATGATGAAAACTTTATGCAATATTAATATGCAAAGCTTTCAATCATTATTGTTTCAATAAATATATTTTTTTTGGATATAAAATGAAAATATTGAATTTTTTATGATTTTTAAAGCTTATCAAAATTTTTCAGCACAGTTTCTATGTAATCTTCTTTTTATAAAATTGATTTTTGTTATAGAGTGTAATATTTTGTAAATTTTAGAATATAATAATATTTAGCAATTTAATTTTTCATTCGTCACTAATTAAATAAAACATATTGAAAAAAAAACCATTGAAAATACGTCGAAAAAAGAATTTAAAAAATAATTTCTCACCAGGTAAATCTCCAATTCCATCCCTCTTACTGAAGTCCATGAAAGACCTGGGATAAATTTGATATAATTGTATATGCTTCCACCAATCATCTTCATCTTCGCTATGGCAGTGTGTTGCCAAAACTGCAACAACTGTCAACAAGAAGATCGCCTTAAAAGCCATCATCTAGGCTTTCTGCAGAAATCACACAAAATAATTATTTAAATAATATTCGACAATAAAGCAGAAAACAAATACGAAGGGATGCATTACCTGCATCCAACAAAGAAGTATCTACACTGACAACTATTCTAAATTCATTCCAATATTTCTATAGAAATATAATCACACAATAATCCCTTATTGTCAATAATGATGGATTTTCAATCGTTGGATTACTACCCGTTATCTCAGATATCTACATTCTCTAAGAGCTTCTACTTAAATTACTACTTACGTTATCGCAGTGCTTCGTAACCTTTATAAAGTCACTGAGCACTTTTTATTATAAGAAAAATTTGCGCATAAATCACAATCACCAAAATCATAAAACTAACAATAAGAATTATGAATGAATTATACATTATACAGCGAATATATTTGTTATAAATAAAATAGTTTTGGTTAAAAATATTTTTCACTCAACACTAAAACTGTATGCCTTTTACATATTTCAACAACATCAGATCTAATAATCGATGTAACTACTCTCTTTTCTTATTCTAAATTTGTAAGCTTTTTATATTTTTTTCACTTCTGTACTATTTAATTATTATAAACCAAACTCACATATAAGATAAAAATTGAAATAAATTTTGAGTGCGTTTATACAAGTATATTTACATACAAGTTAACTACAAGATTTTTTTTTTCTTATATACGAATTCTCCAAAGAAATATTTTACTCTTAGATGTTAACAATTTGTTAATGAATGTCAAAATATTTTACATTTTTTATACTTATATTTAGTTATAAAAATATCAGCTATGTATATCATTCTAGAACATTAAACATCATATTTATGACATTTTATAAAAGCACCTACATCTTTATTTTAGAAAAAATCTGTAATCTATTCTTAATTAGTTGTCAGGAGAGGTAATCTGCGTTGGTCGTTGGCCGCCACTTCTCACGGTTCTTCCCCTCGGTTTTTCAAATCGTCTAAACTGGTTTCCCCCCTTAAACACCGCCTGAGATGTTGTTGGATCGTTCCGGATCATTGGACGTTGTTGAAGGTTTTGGCTATCATTAACTTCGAAGTATCCATGTGGAGATCCATCCACAAACGCAGAACATGTTCGGACATAGCGTCCGATCGCGAGGCGCTCTTTCGATGTTTCAGTGGTTTGAAATTCAGACCGGTTAGACACGGAAATGTTGCGATCACTCCTCCAAATTTAGGACATTTAGGGCTTTCTGTAAGAGTTTATGTGGGAAAATGTATCCCTGGAGCTTTCTAAGACCTCCATTGGACCAACAGCATGCAAAAATAAAAATTCTTACTAAATTCCATTAATATGCAAAGTTTTTTAAAACGTGTTTCTTAAGAGCTTTTGATGTAATTGATCATAATGATAACTTGGTGCAATATATACTTACATTTAAAGGGGTAAAATGTTTGAAGCTAAGCTTTGACTGCCAACAGCTGCCCTCCTGGACAACTCCCTTAGAGAATCTTCTCGATTAAAAGAGCATTTAATTTTTTTTTAAATTACCTCAAGCATTGTTTGTGTGCGTAATTTGTTGCACCATCGCACGGATGAACCATTTTTGCACATATTGGTCTGGTGGTTGCTAAGGTAAGCAAAGCTTAGCAACCGTCAATTTGTTATGTACTCAACAAGCGCTCGGTCTTCAGTGGACTATGCCGAAAGGTGGATCGACACAAACGTCATAATTTCAATTCATACCTGGATTAATTCGTTTGGTGACAACAGCAACACATCAAAAACGTATTCAAGTCACTTTTAAATTCGATATTTGGCCTTCATCACATCGTTTATAGTTGTGTGTTTATGTTGAAAATAAATACATCAATCATTAATGTGGTATTTTTGATTTTTTTTGATGAATGCAAAAATTACTTTTTGATTTGAATTATATGAAGATGCTGTATCCCAATGATTCCGACTGATATGCCATTTAAATTGAGACGTGTGCAGTTTCCGAATCGAAAATCACACCGGGTATGTGTACATGCTTCTCATATGGATAGCTGTATATGTGCTTCTCATGCTCTTTTCATTTATTATCAGACAATACGCACCACACAGAAAAATATTGTGTATCCAAAAGTGCTTCATTAGTACAGCACAAGCACGGTTTTTGGGACGGAAAAAAATAGGTCTCCTGCCCAACAAAAAGAAAAAAGTGAAAAACAAAAATCAGGGTAGTAATATTGTAATATTGTAATCGGATTAAAAATCAGCATTAACCGAACAGGTTATGAAGAATGATCATCGTATCAATTTAACTGGTAAAAAAACCATAGCAATCGTAGAAAACTTCGACATCAGGATTGCAAGAGAAGTGATAGAAGTCGAAAAACGAAAAAACTCCACCATCAACAGAAAAGACACAGATTAGCTGTCAATTTTATCACCATAGCGCCGACAGTTATTCCGCGTCCATGAGTCCGACAGGAGGCTCGAAATATATTTGAATTCTTAATGCACCTCTCAGGTAATTACTAAAAGCGCGTGATGATATACTTATTTTTAGCGTAAGTAAAAACATATAAAAGCATTTCAATAAACATAATTAAAACACAAACACTTTCATTCTTTAAGTCAAATTAAATATCATATTGCAACACTTGCCTTGTTCTTCAATACTTACTACAATAGATGTAACCTAAGAAGGGTGGCATCGAATAAACGTTTAAAAAAGTGAGTTTTCACTCAAAAAACTTGATACACATTATATGATTGAATGTGAATCTGTATGTTTTTTTTTTTTGTGAAAAAAGAGCGGAATGTATTTTATTTTTAAATAATAGTAACAGCCAAAGGTTGCGAACCTATGAGCTATATCAGGGATGGCGTACATATCACCCACGTGTAAGACACTAACCCAAGCGTTGATTTTTATAAACGTATTTTTTATATCATAAAAGAGAGAACAGATTATCTAAAATATTGAGTTGTAAAAAAAGAAAAGTAAGTCTTCTTAGAGAATTTTACGAGTTACAACGAAAAAAATGTCAGCTACCAAGTAATCGTATTCTAAATTTCATTTCTAGCACAGATTTATCTCCGTATTATTTTTTACCGTATCATCCCGCGTAAGAGTGAATCCGCGTATTTCAAGGGACGAGAAAGTCCCTATTCCTATTCAAACATATCACTCAATAAATTCGTAGAATGCTACATTCATTCCAAGAATGATACACTCATTCCAATGCTTCTCTAATATTTCGATGACTTTTTTATAGAACAATTTAAATCTCTTTGGTCTCAAAATAGGCTTCGGTTTCTATAATGACATCTTCACAGGAGCCAAATATTTTGCTATGTCAGCAAATAGGTAGTAGACCCTGGGAGTCAGATCCGGAGAATACGGTGGATGGAGAAGCAATTCAAAGCGCAATCCATGCAATTTTACTATCGTTGGTGAAACTCGACTTGGTGAAATAGCACTTTTTTCATCTTCATTTGGGGTATTTTTTCATCAAACGCACCAATAATACCATAAAATATTCTCTTTATCGTGTCTATCCCAAAATACGTTGGCCAAAACTTTACCAGCTGACATTTGCATTTTTGGTCGCTTTGAGCACCTCTCAGCCGATTGCTGTTCAATCAACTGACAGCCAATTTGACTCTGGAGTATAGTGATGGATCCATGTTTCATCTATTGTCACATATTGCATGAAAACATATTTTTATTGTGCTGAAACAACTTCAAACAGCGCTCTAAATTATTGATACATTGTTGCCCACTTCGAACAGAGCTTTCTCGTGGCCAATGTTAATTCAAAACGCTAAATATACTACCTTTTAATATCTTTAAACTACAAAAAAATTCCAGCTATCTCAAGCAATTTCAATTTACGATCAACCAAATTGTGAACTTTTTTTATGTTTTTTGGAACAAGTGCCGAATTTGGGTGACCGAAATGTTCAGCATCATCGGAGCTAATTCGATCCCGTTTAAAATCAGTAAACCACTTCACTATCATTTTTCTCGATGAAGCAGAGTTCCAAAACTATCATGTCAAGCTAAAACGATATTTTTCTTATTAAAAAGTAAAGCTTTATCAACACAAGAAATTCAAATGTTTCCATTATTTCGAAAAATACAAAAGGAGCGTCTCTAAAACCGCTGTAACTTATGAACTCAAATTCAGATTGTTATGAAATTTTGACACGTATTATTTGGAGGTTGGCTATTTCTTAAATATCATATGGTTTTGACAATAGTGGCACCAACTATATGTCATCTTACGAACTTATTGAGTGATGTATTATTCCAACACAAATCTAGCATAGAGTTATTAGCATAGATTTTAGATTAGCAGAAGTCCGTTCAATTTCATTTCAATAAAAATTTACTCTTAACCAATTGTATAAATTGTGTTAAGTAAAATCTGAAACAGCATTGAGAAGTTATCCATTTTTCTAAAAAAATCAAGGTATGAATCAAAGTATGTTTAAAAATCAATACCAAAAATGTGTAAGATTTCACAAATGATCAGAATGATTTATGGCTTAAAATAACAAAAATTGTTTTACTGAACCCTTGAATCAATTGTTTTATCGAATTTGCGATAAGAACGTATTTATGATCTGACGCTTTGTCAAGAAACAAAATACTGTTCCATTGAAGATGAAACCAATAATCTGAAGCGATAAATGAAGCTCCTGGCAGTTAAAAGTCGTTATATTGCTCTTGCTATTGATTGTGCTGTTGTTCGCGCTGTTGCTTGTATTTTATGAAAAAACGATATTCAAAAAATTAGAATCGGAGGCCAATGTGGGCTGACAAATTTTCAAGTATATCATGCTTTTGGTGCCGAATTTTAGGACAATTTGTGAGTAAAAGTAGTAATATATAAACGCATTTCATTTGAAATGTGTGTTGACATTCGAAATGAATCAGTTTTATGAAAGCTATGTTATTCACCGTTAATATGCAAACGTCACACGTTTGCATATTAATATATTTTTAAGGAATTGTTTACCTTCAATTATAATTTTGGATACAATATGTGAAAATCATATAAATTAATTACGTATTCAGCTTGCGTATATAAACTGATTTGAGCTTGAAATTTTAGCGATATTTTCTGCAATACAGGTGAAATGACGATGATGAGAAATTTTAATGGTGCAAATGGAAAATGGATAATAAAGCTACAATTTTTACTTTAATATTTATTTTCCAATCGATCCAAAATTAAGAAGAGAAAATTTTAAAGTGAAAAAATCCTACGAACTTATTGAGTGATGAGTGTTATTTTCAATGGAAATATGCCGAATTGGATTCGATGAATATTTTTGGATAATTCTATAAATGTGAGATTGATTCTCAATCAATTGTGTCTATAATCTGATCTGATAAGTCATTGAAAACAAATATTTGATAATATCAATTCGTACTTCTGTTGATTTTTCTTTTAATCCGATAAAAGACACGATTGTATCTCGGCTTGGGATTAAAATATGAAATATGTTATATGATGGATTACATATTTTTTCTCAATTTCAATGAATCTACGATTAAATACCAACGCTATCGAGATTTAATGATAACATTATTTCCCATTGATGAAGAATAAAACATAATACTTGTCTACCAATTTATGACAAACATTGCGTATGAAAAACATTTCGTGCCGTTGTTATAACAAATGTATTCAGCCTTATCTCTAGCTCAATCCTATTATATAAATTGAATGATTGTTCTTCTTTAAATTCCAATTGTGGGCTAGTTCTTGGAGATTAGATTATTAGATACAGATATATCCGGATTGTGGAGTAAAAAAAACAGTTAAGATAAAACAACATTCAATCTTATAAATCCAAATTAACATGATTTCATGGATTTCAAAAAATATCCTGAAAATTGTATTGCTGTCTAGGTGAGAAATTTTAATTTCGTTTATAAAAAATGTTTTTTTACATTCTATCTATGAAGTTATCAAGGTCCTTTGTTTTTAAAAATCTTATTGACGTCTTTGATGATTGAAAGATTGATATACTCATACATGGTCACCCAAATTTTATTTCAAAAATGCATCCATAAAATTTATATTGCATCATTATCAAATAGCTTCAAAGAAAAAATTACAATTATTTATAGCAATTTTCTATTTCTTCTTTCGTCTGGTATATAATTTTTCATCGCAAGTGCTTCGTATGGTTCCAATGACAATGATTTTGACTGGACCAAGTCCCTGTGGATTTTATCACATATTAGTTACTATGAAAAATAATATAACTATATTTAAAAGTGACTTTTTAATTATTATTTAATTGTAATATATATTCATTGTCATCGTATTGTATTAGAGTCAACAATTTGAATATAATCACCCTTCGGATTTTGAAGAATCTACATTGGCAAGGATGATTTCCAAATCATCGGACAGTCCTTCAAATCTCACTGATAGATCTTCAGTTTTTGGATTTTCACTAACATTGACGACGAATACTAAGATATCATCTTCTTCGGACCTATACAAATAGCATACATTTAAAAACTATATCTTGAAATTTAATGATTCCAAAGAATAACTTAAATTTGTAGAAACTATTAAGGCAATGTCATAACAAATTAAAAGAACCGTCAGAATAGTTTCAACCTGGTAAATGCAATGACATCTTCATTAAAAGTCTCCAATCTGAATGTGCCATATCTTACAATTGAAGATCGACGCAATGCCGACATTGACTGATAAAACTAAAAATAATACAAAAAATACTTTAAGATCCATTTGATACATTCGTTTCTCCAATGACAATACAAAGATTTAATGAATGGTTTTGAGATTGTGAATACAATTGACGATTGATCTACAGTAAATAAGATTACAAAGTTCAAATTAGGTACTTTATATGGACTCTTCTCTGCTTCCTTCTGACTTTCGACATTTAATGATAAATAGTTGTCAGCAACAGGAAGCCATGTCTTATCGGCTGTCGAAAAACCTTTAACAAAAATAAATAAAACATTTTTTAACCGCCAATTTTGCCAAATAACAACTTAAATATAATCCCTTTTTTCTCCTAAAGTTAATGACGCTAAAAATAAAAATCAAAAATAACCTCTTTCAGTCCATTCATTCAGTATATATATTCAGTATAACAACATGGTTTAAATATATGACGAACGTTCAATAAAATTGTTCTTTGGATAGTCAACGATAACAATATCTAAATAAAAATTATAAATTTTCTTCACGTGAATCGCTTAACACATTTCTATCGGGGATTGTGAACCATTTTTTTTTGCATATAACAGATACAGATGCATAAATCACTATAAATTTGAATGCATTCAATATATTTTATTAACAACGTCACTGAGTATGCATACGATCAAACAGTTGGAGAATGTTTTATAAAGTATAATGTTTTTGGAAACATCCATCCCTATAGAAGTTTTAATTATCACTGGAAATATTTTTAACAAATAAAACTCTTATACAATAGTTCAAGCAAGTAAAAACACTTAGTATTATATTTTAGGATCAATTTTTGAATTTCTAACAAATTCTGAATCAAAGTTTAGAACCTAATTAATAGATCCAATTTGATTAATTCTCAACATTGTTAAAACTAACAATGAACTCGTTTCTGACTTTCAGCGAATTGGCTAGTAATTGCTTCTTATATATTTTCAAATATCTTTATAAAAGTACCGGAGTAGTGGAGAAAATATATTCAACTAGAAATAATTCAAAATACCAGAATTTTTAGTAGCGTCCCATTGCATTGGAGTTCTAGCTGGATCTCTAGAAGTCTGGTTGTATCTATCAGGACCAGCATTGCAGCCACTTGGGTCTTGAGTATCCTCCCAACTCATGTAAAAGTTCACCATTGATATTTCTTCTCCCTATAATTATATATTTAATTAAGTTTTTATTGCATTTTATGACTGCTCTCAAAAAAAAAACTATTTAGTTACATAATAAGTAACGGAAACGCCCGGGAAAAAGAAGCTCATCATTATTAGCCCATCAGATCTTTCAGTGCCAAATCGAGTTGCAAGTCGACCCTTATCATGATTTCCAAGCTAAAAAATCCATTTAAATAATAATTTATAAAACGCTTATTTTATAATCATAATAAATAGATTACTTATACACAGAACTCACCACCCAGTTTGAAACGCGTCTTTCAGGCACTTTACCAAAATAACGATCCATCCTTCGCTTGATTTCATTAGCATCGCTGTCTTTGTCGAGCCACATCAGTTCAAAATTGAAAGGCAAATGAGCCCCTTCGTGAGTACTGTTTCCATAGTATTTCATTATGATATCAATATCACTCATAGCCTCCATCAAAAGAACCCTTAAAAAATATTTTATTATGAATTTATTCAAAAAATGAACATGTCTAAAATATTTGACATACTTCGATTCAGTTCCCGTTTCCATCGCGTAGTCGTCGAGGGTTTCTCTCCACATGTAAACTTGGTTGAAAGTCTCATCCCTCTCACGGGTATGAATGTGATTCAAATAACTGTACTCCTCTGTCAATTATATTAAATATTAAATAAAAATAAATCGGTTTATTGACTTTTCTAAAAATATTAACCTTCATCGTCAGTATTCCCAGAAACTGGTTCATCTGGATAATTTCCATCTTCATCGACGTCAACTTCAACAAGATGTGGAATGGCATCCACTCGAAATCCTTCAGCGCCCTGATCTAGCCAATATCTCAAAACATTCTATAATATAAAACGAAATATTTTTTAATATTAAAAATATGATATGTTTTCTTCTTAGAAATTAACAGATAACGTCTGAATTATACTAATTTATAATGTCAATTTGAATTGTATTTGAACGTATATATCATTACTAACCTTCATTTCATTTTCGACATGTGGATCCCTAAAGTTAAGGTCAGGCTGTTGGGGTAAAAATTGATGAAGATAATATTCTCCGCGTTCTTCGTGCCAAGTCCAAGCACTTCCACGAAACACTGATCTCTAAAATGCATATCAAGCCAATGTTATATACGTCTTTTGAAAATATTATTACAACCTCATATATATGAATTATAACCACCCCAAAGAAATAAATTACAACCAGTAGCGGAAATACAAGGAAAAATGATGTATTCGATAGCTAATTGAAAAGGATTCTATATGCATATTCTTCCAAAAATAAAATAATAATGGTTTTTGGAAAAGAAATAACAAACTTTGCAAACCATCAAAATACATTTTAACACTTCATAATGAAGAATAATTAGAAGCTAAAATGTACGAAATAAAGTGCAATAAATGTGCATGCCACAGGCGATTAAGTTAATATATTCGTGTGTAACATGTTTTTTTTGTATATAAAATTGAAGCGATGAAACGCACAAATCTGTGCGCATCGTATTTATTGGGTTAAAAAATAAATACTTGCCCAATTACTCGGCTCAATTCTATTGCCATTTTCGTCGATCTTTCCTGGATGCCAAACATAAAAATTCTCCCATCCTGCAGTTCTGTTCGCCGAGAGCTTGAACCATTCGCATTGATCGGATGTGTGATTAGGAACAAAATCCAGCAGTATTTTAATGCCTGAAAATAAAAATTAAAAATTACCATTTTATGACGAAGAAATGCTATGCATTTTTTCAATTTGTGTACCTAATCTTTTGGCTTCTTCTATCAATTCATGAAAATCCCTAAGGGTACCATATTCCTCGGCAATCTTATAAAAATCTTCAATGTCGTAGCCAAAGTCCTTCATTGGCGAAACGAACATCGGCGATATCCAAGCTGCATCGACGCCAATGTCGGACAAGTGCTGAAGTTTACTTTTTATTCCTGAAAACATAGCATTTGAAAAGCGTTTGCAATTACCATTTGGCTAACATCCAGTTGATATGAACGCTAACAAAGAGATTCACCTCGCAAGTCGCCTATGCCATCACCGTTGCTGTCCATAAAAGATCTCGGATATATCTGATACAGTTGCATGTATTTCCACCAATCGTCGTTGGCATGGCTTCCGACAGTCAAAAGACCCAAAAAAAGCAAAATGCCGATCGATTTGCCCAGCATTATGCCAGATGCTCAATACTAAGAGTGACTTCTAAAAATAATTCAAGTTTGCCAAAGACAAAGTTTTATAAATACACTATCGCATAATTGAACATAATCTGGCAAGCTGTCAATCTTTTGACATTTTAAGATTTAAGACAACACTGTGCTCTATCAAGTATTTCGAAAGCTGAAGACCATATTCACATTATTATCTTGACACGGAGAAATGAAATAACTTTACATCGCCGTTAAACAACATCTTGTTCATTTGATTTAAACTTAAGTGCTAAAATACGATATTACGTCGATTATAAAACTAACGAAGATTACAAACAATGATTGCTCATTTATGAATTCAAATTACTCAAATGCTGTAGCTGTCAAAGGGCTAAAAATATTTGCGAGCTTTATCGGTGAAATTTCACTTATGTTAAACCCTTATGTGATTTTAAAAAAGAACAAAAACCGATTAATACACCCATACCTCGCTTTACGACTTCAAGTTCATCCCGAGAAAATGGTCGTAAAGCGAAAAGCTGAAACGTCTTTTGGACCTATAACAAAATATTGTGGGCCATGAATCAAAAAAATGCAATAATTAAAAAAGATCGTTATAGCAAAATGCTATATAGTGTGGTATAATGAGCATCAAAATCGACTGATGACAAGGTACATATTATTTGAAATATAATATTTATGGTTAAAAATAATGTAGGTAATTTAAACGAAGAACCAGTTGATAGAAAAAATTAAACGATTTGCTACAAATATAATCATAGTCAATCCCGATGAAAGCGAGCCAATTAAGATCATCCTGCCATATAATAGGCATTTATGCAATAGCATCCCTTAAGTATCATTCAATAAACAAACATAATAATCGAAATATAACCATGTTTTTTATCCTGTGGTATGAAGGTAAGATTTTCGTAACTTTAAGCATTCATATAATTCAAATTGAGCTAGATTTTAAATAAAAATCAACCAAAATGCCTCATATACAAATTCTCTTATCATGTCCCTCAAAATAGATAGCAAAATTGTTTTCAATTGGCCACTGATTTTTACCATTCACAACTTCAAGAATTTCGTATTCAAACAACTTTTAGCTTGAAGCATTTTATATCTATACACATATCCAATATCAGCAATCTTAACTTGTCAAATAACCGTGTCAAAGAAATGTGACAATTTAATCGGTATTCAAGTGCAAAAAGTTAGATAACGTGATAATTTGCAATTTGGTCACGCTCTTTTAAAAAAATATTATAATATGTTAAACATATTATTTTGCAAAAAATATAGAACCATTACAAAAACAATGTTGGATTCCAAAAACATATTCAATATATCTAAGATTTTCTTCGTCATCACCATTAAACGAAGGCATTTTGTAATTGGTTAAACATTCGAAGTGTTTAATTCCTGTGCTTTAATTTTGCAACGAATATTTTATTTATTATTATTTGCTTTTAATTGAAAGATCTATGCATTTTTAATGTCTCTCTTAAATTTTATGCTTCTCTCAGTGTAAAGATAGCACTCGTACCAAATATACTTAATCAGTCTGTTTTCTATTAGTAATATTTAAATATCCTTATCATACACATCACTAAAACCTTAATCTCCTATACAATGTATTTAGGGGGAGGATCATTTAATATGCATACTAGTTGAATTACCTTAATTATTATCAACTTCCAGATTATATTATTTATAAAAATGTGCTTTTCTTCCTTCTCTTCTCTGTTAAATAAGAGTTTGTTCCATACATACATGATATTTTTACGTAGATTTATCTGATAATTTTTATTGCATCTGATGTTTCTTTGTTTCTGCAATTACTATGATAAAAATGATTGTTAAATAATTTACTTTATAGTTAACAATGCCTTTTATATCTAATTCCTGCTGAAAAATGCTCGCAATATTAGGAGACAAATAAACCACTTTTATGTATGCTCTTTCGGTTTTTTTTTTCAAAATTTGAAAATTCTAAGGTTTTATCGACATTAAAAATGTGCTCCTGTAAATTATTGCTTTTTTTTAAGTATTACAAAATTCATTATTTGCATCAATGACAGATTTATTTTCGTCATAAGTGCGAATTGTATATTAAAGTGGCTTTACGTCGATAACTGACTACAATTGTAATAGTCTTTCGTATTTCGATTTTATTATGGCTTAAATATTTTTCACTGGAAGCTGCTTACTTTTGATTCTCTTGTCATTATTAGTACAGTTATACTCAAATCCTTTGATGCAAATTTATATCTTCCGGGCAAATTTGCGAGCTTTGAAAGCACTTTGACTTCCGCTTTCACAGAACAACAAAAAACGTTTATTCAATGGGGGACCCCCGTGGTGGAAATTCTGCAAGTATTTTATTATTCTTTTGGAGAGTTATTATCTCATTTCAACAAATTTATATCCGATTTCGGCTTTCGCCTATCTCGAAGGGTTGTTTTTGCAGCTTCGAAAATTCAAAAGGGATTTTCGGGAGCGCTATCGGAAACACGCAAAATAATATTTCGTTCACCTTCCCGATACAATGCTGTAAATCCGCTCGAAATTATTCGGTGAAAACCCAATATTTTGATTCCTGGAAATACGGTTATGAGACCGATACGCAAAATATTTTCGCAAAACGTGTCAATTTGATTGATAAATTTGAAATATGCTTGACTTCTTTGTCACCTATTGACTTCGTCCTACATTTTTGAAAATTTTCATAATTTCTCTTTTCATTGCAACAATCATATCAATTGGAGAAGACTAAGAATATTATTTATTCTATTAATTGTATCTTTTTAGCAATGCCAATTAGTTCAATTTTATCAATTAGTTCTTCATCAGTTCCCATAAATCCTTTATTAATGGAATGCACTAAAATAATGCAATATAAGTCCCTAATATAATGTCAAAGTAATAACAAATTTGGTTTCTCAGGCATTGCTAGTTTACACTAGTAATTTTAAAAAACCTAGAAGGGAGTAAAAGTAGGGTGTGGAAAATATAATGTTCCATCCACTTCCCATCAATTATCGAAAAAAATCAATTAGATATTGAACTAAAAATAACCTTAAATTAAAAGAAATTTCTTGGAATTATCTATCTGCTTAGTTATTATATTTTGGATAAATGAAATATTAAAGAAACAAGAAAAAACCATTTTATTAAAACGACATTCAAAATGCGATAGTTAAAAATATCTATACATATATTATTACAATCAATACACAAAATATTTCCTTAAAAATTAAATAAAACTATTCAAGTTATCTATTTAAGATGACCAGGTTGATGTGGCAGTTTCTTTAATACCTTCGGCTCTCAATCTGGATAACATAGGCCTGTATATATCCGGCGTGAATGGCAAAACTACCCCCCTTTGCTGAATCTCACCTAAAAAAAAAACAAATTAAAAATTAAATAACTCTTATTTTTTTCAGTGGTTCCATTATTGCGAGATTTGCTGCGATCTATAAAAGACAATGCTTCCCACATGTATCGATAAATTTTCCCGGTTAGAAGCTTTTTTTACATTTTTAATGAACAAAGCTCAGGTGTCCTCGTAGCACTCTATCCATTCATCCTCAAGTCTTTTGTATCAAGTTTATCAAATAAACCTTCTTAGGGACACCACAGGTGACGCACACCCTTCATTGTTATTTAAGCAACTCACGGCATCCTATTAAATATTTAAGGACATTCCTCCTGCGGTCTGCCGCCGTTGCTGTTACTTAGTGGAAATTTCACTCTCGATACATGTAAACAAGGAGCACATCCTCGATCGAACCAATCTCCAGAAGTAGCCACTATTTGACCTAATTTCGCTGAATAAAAAAATTACCATCGAGAACCATTTTAGTGGCAATGGCTGCTGGGAATCCTACAGTTTTAGCCATTGCTGAATGTCCTCCGTGCTCTCCGTATACGACCAGATTGATACCGCGCATTTCTCTTCTGCTATCGGGCCAAATTATACCCAAAGAGTGTCTCAGGACAACCAAATCGCGTTCATCTTTGCCTGAAACATTTGCAATATAAAATCAGTGGTATTCAAACATTAACATCAATCAAAATAACGTCCGAATCAATTGCAATTTCGATCGATCATATCGTTTCTGTTCCCAATTTTTTAAATTAAAATATTGTACTCTTATGCGATATTATTTATTCTCGTTTGTAGTAGAATTAATATGAATAAGTCGTATTTCATTGGCAAATCTCAACAGTCTTTTGCTCGAAAAACTAAATAAACAATTAGTGATTTAAGTAAATGTTGTATAATTAAATGGCTTGAATATCGATTGTATGCCGCGAAAGGACATGAAATATGTTGAAATCATTAATGAACATGATTCTTATAACAATATGAATTTTACTATTTATATAGAATCACATTTTTTGATCTTCTTTGGATGCCTTGTTCATGTTCGGAGGTCTTCGGCGAAATAAAATAGCTATTTTGCTGAGAGTTCGGTCCAGTTGCAAATGCTCTATATATTCTATCCAAACACTACTTGCCTTCTATTTTGTATTTAATAATGATTGATGCTCTCGATCCCTTGTCCATTAGATCTATTTCGTTTCAATTTGCTCTAACCATGAAATCTTTAGTTTTCTGCTATAGTACCAAATCTCCGACGCTTTTAGTATGTTCATATTTGTAATTAGCAGTATCCATAGTAAAATTATCGATCATCACATATTCGAATTGATGATTATTCGATGATCGAACCGTTTAATTTGTCGGTTTAATCAATTCTCACTTACGAATATAGATATGGATTTATTTACATTGTTATTCAGTCTTCAATTTCAAAATTCGCCCATCAAATTTAACAGGACTTCTTCACTAGCCAACTATAATTATTTCAGCAAATCATCCTACAATGCCTTCTCGTTTCTGGAACTAATCTTTCATATATCTCATATTAAACAGTGACATCATAGTTCATAATCCAGAACCTAACAACGATGGAGTATCAAGGTTTTTATATAACCTTTTGGACCATGTAACCCTCAACATGCAATGCATTCAAAGAATCAAAAAAGGCTCTAATATTAATATTACGCGAATAAAGTAAATCTTAATGTACTTTGATATGTTGCAACTTTTTTATATGATGGAAGTCTTCAAGAACACTTTCCCATTTACAACTATTTCACCTCTCATTTCTGCCTGAGGAAAATAAGCATGTGCAATGCGTCAATCTAATCCCCATTTCCAAGTGATTTTCATGAATTCATTCATTCTGTTCGATTATTTTTCGCTATATTTATTTGGGTTTCCATGCTATTTTTAAAAAAATACAATAATTCCTAAAGTACTTCCTCGTCGATCAGAAAGATTGATATGATCATCCAAGGGTCAAGTTCATAACACTATTAAAATCACTCGACTAATCAGAAAACAATATTATTTGTAAGCTAGTGACTGATAACAAACATTAGTACACGTTGAGATTTCGTAAGCTATGCATATATGTAAGTCTTGCCGTAACTAATCTTATATAAACTAGCATATAATGATTGATCTAACTCCTGAAAGTGACGTGTTAATCCGGAATTAACATTCATTTAAAAATAGTTGTAGATATTTTGTTGATTATTATATCTCAAAATAATCAAATTTACTCAAGGCCGCAGTATAATCGAAGAATTATATAATTTATCACTATAATTTGTTATATATATGGAACTCAAAGTTTCTATCAAAAAAAATGCACTAATTTTGTATGGATTTTATTCAATTGGCGATTCAATCATTATTCAAACATGAATTTCTTCTCGATTTAGGAGTCTTCCTGTTTCTATTTTATAATTTGAGCTTTTATAATACGTTTTAATATTATTATCTATAAAAATCACTAACCATTTGCTTCAGAAGTGTTCTTGACATAGTTTAAACGTCAGCATGGAATATTTACAGAAACTTGACTTAATCTCAACAATAAATCGTTTCAAAATCGGTGTTTAATATAAACAGTTCATAAAATTAACCACTAATACCATTTTAAGATAAGTTTGTGTAGCTTAAATAGACGTGGAAGATTATTTGGTTTATGATCAGCATTAAGGCAGCGATGAGATTTTAAAAACATGTTGTATAAAAAATATTATCTAGGTTAGATTTGAATGTAAAAAATATTAAATCTTCTTAATGCATTCCAATTTAATATCCTAAAAATCTCACATTATATATTTGCTCATTTGATCAAATTTAACGATACTATTCTCTATATTCTAAGAATATTTCAACGTCATAAATCCCAATAATATAATTGTTTTTGTGCATAAATTTAAGACTTATCATCTTGATCAATCAACAATACATTTTTGTGTAAAATATTTTTCGTATAATCTGAATTAACATTCAATATCAAGATATCCGTGACAAGATCAAAAAACTTATGATCGATGATGATGTTTTTTATGGTGCTTATACATAATTATTCTGTATCTGTAAATATTCTGTTAATTGCTTAATACCACTACAAATTTTGTTGCAATAATTCCTAAATAATTAATCTCGATCCAGATTTATCTTAATTTCTTAGATCTGATAAATGAAGTTATTTCCAACATTAATTAAATTTAAATCATTTTAAATTATTGATAATTTTATAACTCATAAATCCTTTCCTAACCAAATATTTATGAAAAATCGCATAAACTTAATAACAGATAAATCTTGAGATCCCTCCAAAATGCTTATTGTGACATAAAAACCAATTCGACTTAATCAAAATAAACGTGTTCATATGGTCACGTAGAGCAGACATTTTTGCGTTATCTTTATGTTTTTATACGCTCAGCTGACAACAATTTTCTTTGTGCCATGAAAATATAAAATATTGAATTTTCAATATACGTATTCTCATCAACTAATTGATATTTTGGCTTCATGCTGAACTGAAGCCAAATAAATATATACATATTAAGTGGAAAGTAATTTATGCTGTTTTTGTGCGCCAAGTAGCAAAAATTAGAACGTAAACGTTTTTTAGCAGTAAAAATAAATTTGATCACTTTCCACATAACCTAAAAATACATAATAAATATAGTTAATCTTTGAAGGTTTTATAGGATATACCTATATTTTTATTCTTGTTCGATTAGGCCATTTTCTAACCCAGGATACAAAAATTCAATGTATCCTTTTTTGTATTATGGCAAAATAGTTGTAAAAATACGCGATGGACTTTATAAATTAGATCTATAGTTATAAATATTATTTTTTTAGGCAGGAGGTGAACTATATCCATATGATGATTTGTGATCCATGGACTTATTAAAGTAAGCTGTGCTAAAATGGCATAGTGTAATATTTTAAAATATCTGATAAATGTAATGAGTATTAGATCTTTTAGAAAAAACTAATTTGAAATATTGTATTTACTCGATAATAAGACGGTTAAATGAAAGAGATTAGGTTTTTATGATATCCGTGTACATGATAAATTTTAAAAGTGGCATGATTATAATCTGGTGTTAGTTCGTTCGAATGTTTTTAGATTAACGCAGTTCATAAATCTGAACAATGATTAAGAAAATAGTTATATATTGAGCCATCCATTAATAAAAATATCAGTGCTGTAGATATTTTAGGACAGATCATATATACGATTAGAATCAACGCACAGGGAAAAAAGTGATACGTGAATTTTATCTTACATTATTGTGTATGATTTTCGCTTTAAAAATGTTGAATGTATTTAATGCAATGTTCTTTATCTCGTAGCAAAGTAAAATTTTAGGTATTATATAATACGTTCTAAACAATCATCCTAAATATGTAACAGAAAAGTTTAATTGGGACATTTTGATAATATTATTAGAACCAAGTACCATCTCATTTCCCTATTTGATATTTGGATATCTGATCGATGAAATTGTGGAATTGAATTGAATCGTTGAGCATTTGAACGACTTTCATCATCTTATGAATAATCAGAAGATATGATATATTATTAGATTGTTACCCAGCGCCAGTCTCTTGGAAAGATAGTAGCTTAGTGTGTCCAGTGGTGTACCGAGCTTTTTACAGGCACCTCATCCAGAAGTCCCAAGCTTTCCAGGGCAGCAGCACCAGCCGATCCTCCTCTTTCTGCCACTCTGCTTTTCAGATTTTCATAAAATATGTCGCTGTCCGCCAAGCCGAGACATTCGCATATCATTTGTCGCTGTCACATATGGAAATGAGACTTAACATAAATTGCATGGTAAAATTAATATATCTTATTAAATTAAAAATGGCGATTACAAATAAATTCATTATACATTTGCTATCAATGGCTATAAAATAATCCGCTTATCAAACTGTACATTAGTTGAACATCAATTATGAACTACTGTATAAAAAAAAGATAATTGTATTAGGATCCATTTTAGATAAACATGTTGTCATTTCATACATGAAACAACGATTATAAATAGGCTTACATGGTCGATCACTTGATAATTATTATTTTTTTTAAATCTTATAATTACGTTTGGATCTAATTTTATTTTTAAAAAATCGCCAACACATAGAACCCGATGAAAGACGTTGATTTTTTAAGGCTCACCTTAAAACACAACTCGCATTTTCCCTCCACAAAGCGAGATTGATAAATTAGCGTCTCTTTATATACTTCGTTCGGGACAACGCTTTATTGGATTAAGGGAGAAATGTGAACAAGGAGCAAGGACGAATAATCCAGCATTAGATTTTCTTACCCATGTGACTTCGGGACCGTCCGGATGTAGCATCGGATGAGGGCTGGGGTCTATGAGACCCAGCAGCTGCATGCACTGTACGCACTCAGCGAAACCTAAAAGGGGCAAATTTCATTGGCAGAAAGGTTAATAATGTTTGAAAGCATTTTTTCATACTTCCGGTTTTCCCGTTTTTTTTTACTTGTAAGGAAAATGTACACGAGTGAGGGGGAAAACATGGAATAATTCACCGGCATACCAAATTTATCACGCTGCTAACGCATATAAGTACGCAAGTCAAAGTCGGGCTCCTAAACACATTTTATATACATTTTGTCTCTTGCTTTTATTTATCCGCGGAAAATTGATAGAAATTTTTTTTTTAACAATGAACTTTATTAAAATTCCATTTCGTGATCATTTTTACACAACTTATTGTAAGAAATGTGCACAACACAATTTTAAAATAATTAATATTCAATCATATTTTCCTATAATTAATTGCAGATAATAGCTTTCTCTTTCATACATTTTCCGCATATATATTTAGTTTTTGCTCATAAAATCCTATTGGCATGAATTTTTCTACTTGAAGAAATTCATAATAGTACTCAGCAAGCTCTTCTTCTAATTGTAGTAAACACTGTACACTTACTTTTGTAAGGAATAACACATCACTAAATAAGTTCGTAAAATGACTAATAAAACAACAACTTTTTTAATAAACAACGACTCTATTTATCAACATGGTCTTATTCGAGAATAATACATTTATTCCAATGCTTCTCTAACATTTTGATGTCGTTTTTATGGAACAATTTAAGGCGTCTTCTCACTTTACAAATTTAAAAAATCGATTTTTATTTTATTTTAAATTTTGAAAGTACACATCTTCAAAAATGTTATATCGAAGTTTCATAAAGATCGGATGAGTCTAATTACATTTTTGGGCGACCATTAGGTGACTACCTGAGAGCACCCGGCTGCATACGTATTGTTCAGACTCATGGTGCAAGTACAAGAAAATGGTGAAAAACAATCAGATAGAAACTTTTAAACATCCTCCTACTCTAGCTAAGGATGTTCACGAGGTTTTAAAACCAATTTATGAAGATCTTCGGAGGAAATACCCAAAATAACAACGAGTATTTCAACAGCTGTGTCTGGGAAATTTTTCCGCAACCAAAACTTTAAACGCGTTTATCTCAAAACAAGGTTTTTCGGTGGCTTGTTGATGAAATTTCGGAAACTATCCGGCCGATTGTCATGAAATTTGAATGACATATTCTTCATAGTTATGGCTATAGCGCATATCATCAGATTTTTGAAATTTTGATTTTAAGTAATTTTTTTTTACAAAAAAACTGCAAAAAAACCCGTTTTTTTACTTTTTCGAAAAACGTGCGCCATTTTGTTATTTTCGCGAATATCAAAAATCTGATGATATGCGCTATAGCCATTGATATACTAAATCTAAAACTGTTTTATTGTTTTGTTTCAAATGACCCATCTCGGAGATACCATCAACAAGCCACGAGCATAACATTTCTACACGGGTTTTTCGATGCTACTGTTTTATTATAATAATTGTTCAAAAATATAAAAAATGTTTTTTTTTTCATGTACTTAAAAGATGTGTTTATTACATAAGATCCATTTTATCCCATAATTTTTAGTGAAAATTCTCGAAAAAAAATTCCCGAAAATAGCCTATTTTTGAGGCGCCTAAAGTGAGAAGACGCCTTAACTCCCTTTGATCTCAAAATAGGCTTCAGTTTCGGTAATAATTTCTTCATTGGAGCCAAATATTTTTTTCTTTAAAGAGTTCTTTTTACTTCTGCAGACAGGTAGCAATCGCTGGGAGCCAGATTCAGAGAATACGGTGAAAAGAGAAGCAATTCAAAGTGCAATTCGTGCAATTTTACCATCCATTGTCCATTGTCTTGATGAAAGAGCACTATTTTCTTCTTCATTTTGGGTCGTTTTATCGCTTTTTTTTTCAGACAAACGCATCAATAACGCCATATAATATTCGATATTAATGGTTCTTCTTTTTCAAAGTAATTGATGAATAAAATACCATGCACATCCCAAAATATGGTGGTCAAAATCTTACAAGTTGTCATTTGCAGTTTTGGTCGCCTTGGGCGGCTTGTACATGATTATCCCTAATTGATAAAAGCAAATCTTTCAAATAAACTTGAGTCGATATCATGTATAGATGTAAACTCATTTATATAAAATGATTGTAAGATAAACAAAAAAGATATTTTTGTAAAAATCGTTTTTCAAAAAATTGCTTCCAGTCATTTGGAAATCCAATAAAAAAAGACCTGTGCTACTTCTTTAATAGTTAAAGATTGGTTCATTTCGCATTTCGTACTAGCAGTAAAACATTATTGTGAAATCAATAATTTATCATTTAATGCAATGCTTAGATAATGCTCCAGAATACCCAAAGTCTCTACAAAATTTATACCCAGAAATCATTGTTGTGTTTCTTCCCCCCAACACTACGTGTCTCATACAACCCATGGACCAAACGGTGATAGCTACGTTTAAACGATATTATATGCGATCGATAATTAATCAGGCTATCAAGACAACTGACATGGAAGCTGGGCCCATATTAAAATATTTCTGGAAGAATTATAACGTATGGAACGCAATAAACAATATTGGAGACGCATGAGCTGAAATAAAAGAGTCAACAATGAAAGATTCATGGAAGCAACTATGCCCACAAATGATGAGTGATTTCATAAATTTTGATGAAACTCCAGAAACCATAACATTTGAAATAGTTCACCTAATGAACGAACTAGACCTAGATGTTAACAGTGAAGATGTAAATGAGATGATTGAATCTTATTTTGAACCCTTGACTAATGAATTTCTAATGGACCGACAAGAAAACGAAAATAGTATACAAATTGAAAGTGAGGAAGAAGAACCTTCACTCTTGAAAGGTTCTTTACAAGTACAATTTTTGGTGTAATTTTTTTCCATCCCTCTACTTTCGAACACTTAACTTTTGCACATATTTGGAACCAATCATGTGCGGAAATCGAAGTCCGCCTGTATTTGATAATTCTTTGTTTAAGATCTTAAAATACTATTTTCACATATCCATATAAAAATTAAATCCATTTAAAGCTGAAAATACCAAAGACATTGAACTCTCATAGTCATGTTATTATAATATACAATTCGAATTTATAAGCCTTGTTTAATACCAATTGCATTCAAAAGCGCTATGTTAATCGGAATTCATGTATTTATTTTAAAGACATGGCACTGTTTAGTTGTGAAGATTATAATGTCTAAATAAATAATTGTACCATTTGTACAATGGAAAATCCCCCGAATAATCTGTCGCATTGTCTCACTTATTGCGTCATAATATCATATTCTAAAAATAATTTCTCTTCTTGGGTCGTTACCTAGTATTAATGTCAAACTCAGCATGATTTTCATTTTAAAAAAATCAAAAAATGTCTCGTACGACTCTCTAGGCAGCTTATTCATATCGATAACATAGAGCGGTCGAGCTCATAGGTCAGATAAGGCGGTTGTAAATTAAGAGTTAATCCTCTCTTTCGGCCATTGATAAAATAACAAAGGATCGTAAAAAAATAATAGGCTGCGTATTAACTCCATAATGTGTGATTATCATCATCCTTTGTATCCAACGATTAAAACCAAAGATACATTTCCGATTGGCTCATGATATTAGGTGATTCGTTCGCTTGAATATTTCAATTAATGCATGGCTTTAAGTAATGGATGTCTTTGTTCCGAATTTAATTGAAAGTTGAAAATTACTTTTCGCGCCAAAAAAAATGTTCACGTGATCAACTTCTTGAACAAATGTAATCAAGTAGTGTAACTGTAGTTTTTAGTAGAAAACTTGGTCTTTAACGGGTACAAAATGAGCAGCCACTACGACAGTTGCATAATTGAACTTGCAGTTAACTGAGCATAATAACAACGATATCTATGCTCAGTAAATACATCCTTTTTAATGGAATTAATTTCAAGCACCTATTCTGCTAATATGCACATGCAATTTAATCAACCCTCTCTTTTAAACCACCGATTTAGCTTAGGATAAAAATAGCCCTATTAGAATTATGTATTGTGTTGAAATTTAACCCAATTCATTGTTATTTGAATTATGTCACCAGAAAGATAAAAACTATCGATACCGGTTTAATATTATCAGTGTTTTTTACTATTTGATCGGTATTTTTGAACAAAACTAATCCAATTTGATTTGGTTCATCTAATTTCAGAATATGAAATTTTCTTATCATCACCTGACAAGGCCAATGATGAAGTAATTTAGAGTCATCCAACATATTACATATTTTCAAATGATATAAACCATTTTGTTTTAGTAGAAGGTAGTGCAATATCAACCATGGACAGGTATACATTATAACAACACGTTTACATTATTATTGAACAACGAACGAGAGATCTATTGTTTTCAAGCAAAATTCTGTTTATCGATGAAGCTCATATCATAATGGATTCGTCAATAAGCAAAATTGTCGTATCTGGAGTGATAAAAATCCTTGTGTTACTCTTACTATAAAAGTTCAGCTACAAATCCTGATTGAAGAAAAAAAAGTTTTTCGTACTAATAAATTTGGGGTATCAAATATATCGATTTGAAAAAGGCTATCCATAAAGACAGGGTTGCCTACGAAAGACTCACTAATACATTTTTGCAGAAAATTTCCGGGTTATATTTGAATCACCCTCGTACTATCTTAACTAAATGATAAACCACTAATTTAATTGAGTGCATGATATATTGTGACTTATTATACTTATAAAACCTATAATTGTCTGAAATGTTCGGTGCATTTCTATCCTATCTTGTATTATAATGAGAAATAAAATATCTGAGAGCAATCTACTTTAACACTTAGATAAATTAAAGATCTCTTTAATGAATTATTAATTAGGAAACTAATTAAGGCTTCCTTTGATTAAACAACCATCAGATCACGTCGATATTAGATCAGATTTTAGTGAAAACATCATATGGCCTCATGTCGTTCTTGAAATAATCCAAATCATTACTGAGGTCTCCTTTTAAAACTTTATTATCTCAGAATATATCTTTAATTCCATTTTTTAAATATAATCTCGAATTTTCAAAGCGTCATATTCCTTGATGTTAAATTAGCCAACGATAAGGTCTCAAAATTATATATGACTGAAAGAATAGGACTAATATTTGTAAACATCCATAATCATATTCAGTTGCTTCCATAATTACCTAAAACTCATTTTACTTCCATATCCAAGCCTGAATACAATATAACTTCTTTGGTGTGAACACTGAACACTTGAAAATGAAAAACAAATATCAATAGAGACAAATTACATATCAATATGACTCCCCAGAAAGAATAGACAGTCTGTTCGCCCTGCAACCCTTAGGATCGAGTGCAAGGTCTGAACAGCATAAAAAGGCCCCGCTTTAATGACCAAAAATCAGATCATTAAGACTTTTTCGATTCGAATTTAGGGTATTAAAAAAAAATCTATAAGAATCATCATAGAAGTCAATCCCGAGAAAAATTTAAATTAAAAAGTATCTCCCAAGGCGAAAAAGATCGGGCACCTTGATATAAAGCATATTAGATAAGAACTCCAAAATAAGTGTTACGCAATCTTTTAATCGGTGTGTCTAAATACTTCAGTATCGCTTTGTAAACATTGTAAAAAATATTATGACAGTCTAATAAATGACATTTATTCCGATATTGTCATGATGAAGCATTTTTAAAGCATATAAACATTATCATACTCGATGCGAAATTGTGGTCTAGATAGTCGTTTATACAAAATCTCTGTATTTTAAATACGAAGATCATCCAAAAAGTAGGGTTACACCATTTATGTAGAATCGAAAAATGCTTGTATTGAACTGAAATTCACAGAATACATGTCTTTTAGGTTCCGATAGAGTCGAGAAAAGCTTCTCCCTCCTGTACAAAATGATCCAAAAATTCAAGCACGGCAATCTCGCACACTTCTTGTAATTAAGTTTTTCCGATACACGATCAGATATCAGAAAAGTCTTCGGGAAGTCGTCAAATATCAAACGGCGGGCATTTCGTGCTTGTTCTTCAATTTTTTGCACTTCTTCTTCTTCTTCAAAAATCACTGATAGGTCTCCCACTCCTTACCTCGTCGATGAGTATCAGTACGACTTTCTCTGGACAACATCACTGCCATAAACTTCCACGTGTTTCCGATAGATATTCGCGGCAGTATTGTTCTACAAAATCAAAAAACTGATGATTGCGCAGATCTCGCACGGACAGGAGGTGGCGGGAGCGCGCGATGACCTCTCCAGCGGAAGAATTTACTGTGACTGAACAAAATGGCTGACAAACACGCGGGACTTCCCATACGGTGCGCCAACTTTATATTTAAAAATCCCAGCCCCCTCAGAAGCCCTTATAACCTTACTTTTTAAATGACCCTCTTAGAAACAGCTCTTTTCCAATATTACTTCGATATTTCGATGTGTAATTTTTAAATTTGTACAAAATACAAGATAATAGGAAATTTGCAAATTTAATCTGATATCAATTATGAAACTTTACGAGTTGCCGTATTTTTTTATATTTTCGGTGATATTTTAATGACCTAATGCTTTATATCATTAAGTATTTTCGAGATTAAATTTTATCGTTCCGCTATTGAATTTAGTGATCTTTTAAAGTATTTTATTTCTTTTTCATGCGCTATACAATGTGTTGTTTGTGAATTAGAAGCCGGCTTTATTTGATGATTCATGATGATGATACATAAAAACAACCATCACTTCTCAAATTCGAATCGAACGATTCAAATGTATCAATAAAGAAAATATTACAAAAAAATATTAAATTAATAGTTCCGACGATTCCAACGATCCAACATGCCTTTGCATCAAAAAATCTTCTTTGTTGAATTACATATACTGCTCCTTAGCGATGATAGAGGATAATTATGCGAGTATGCAGTGAAAAATACTGAAAGAATCACTCCCCTTCTTCCCAGCAGGGGTAAAACCCCTAAGTTTGTTTTGTTTAAAGCTTTTCAAATCTCTCTGATATCACCTTTGTGTCCACATGAAATGGACTATATGGGCTATCCTGATACCCAGTCCAACTTGAAACTTTTTTTTAACAAGTCAATATGTGACTTACCCTTGAAACGAAGCGTCCCTCGAAGGATTGTGTTAGCCTCACCGCTTATTCCATATAAATCTGCATACAACGTACTATCCCTATTAGGATATCCTTCGAGAGCAAATCCAGGCAAGAAGTCTAAATCTTTCAATGATGTCATCAAATCGCCACCTCCTGATATTTCAACGATCTACCAAAAGAAAATTCAATTGAGTTGAAAAAAATATATATTATATAAATGAATCAATAGTTTTATCACACATTATGACATTTTACTGCATATTACATCAGATGTATTGTTCAATTGTTTGAGTGATAAACACAATGTCATAACTGGATCTTATCAATTTCGTTATATCAATGCAGTAAAATTCATATGTGTCATATAAAACAATGTTGTTTTGAAGTGCTAGGATTTATTGCTCATCGGGATTAAAATAGTTATGGAATCGATTGAAGAATTTGAAACATTACGTGACTTAATGTCTAACGTAATTTTGACTCAAATACACTTATTATTGCTAATTATAAATAATAAATAAGGCTTAAAAAAAACATATAATTCAATGCCTTTTTGTAAAAATACGACATGATTTTAATAAAAAGATGACTCGACTTATATCTTTAATGGTTGAACATTATAAAAAGAACTAGATGTTACAACCAAGACGGTTTACTGTCCATTTTATGTAAAAATATATATAATAGATAGGCTATTGCCTGTATAACATGTTGTAAAAGACAGCTTGAGATGCATTTATGTAACATTCGTATGGCTGTCCAACGACGATTATACAACGTATATCATTACAGCAAAAGCAATTTTATCTTATGTCCATCGTATGAGAGATAAAATATATATAGCGACATTTTCAATTTTATATTTTATAATCGAAGTATATTTTTTGATTGAATAAAGTCAACCATGGACTCAATATACAGTGCCGCTCAAAACTGTTCAAATGTTTTCCAAGCGTTTCTTTTCGCTTCGTTTTTTGTCGAATCACACTCATTCAGATTTTAAAAGATAGTAAAACAAAAAATATGAAAATATTTGAACAGTTTTGAAAGGCTTTGTAAGTTATCTGTATCTTTGTAAACATAATGTACAATATATGGCTATTAAATAACGAGACTGGGAATATGCTGATCAAATTACATCACAAAAGCTGAAATTATCAAGGTATACTGATTTTGAATAGGAATACTTTCGGATTAGGGGTCCCAATCGAATATTCGAATATTCGATATTCGAATATATTTGCCCGTTTTTAAATATTCGTATATTCGAATATTTGTAAAATTAATCGAATATTATTCGTTATATATTTTTTAAGAAAATTGTTCAATGCTCTTCTGCCAATCGAAACAGCAACAAAGAAATGCAAAAAAGTGCGAGGTTTATTAAAATAATTTTTTTGAATTTGTGTAAAGTTTATTAAAAAACTATTCAAAAATATCGATCATGCCAAAAAAGGGTGATATATTAGATACTGTCGATAAAACCAAACTCAATGACAACTGAGAGGGTTTTTTCAACAGCAGGCTCAATAAAAATGAAATTACGGTCAAGCTTAAAAGTAGAACGTTCAATGCACTTTTTTTAAAAATATGTATTTCTGAAAAGTAAATAAAATTCTGATCCTTTTGATTTTACTGAAACCAAAAACCTCAAAATTTCACAAGTGCTAGAAATCTAGAAACAAAGGCTAGAAATCAAGATTTCTGAGAAATCAAGATTTCTAGCCTTTGTCTACGAGAAAACGCGTTGCGCAACAGAAGATGATACTTCTTGCCCTCTTTGTGTGATGGGATCAAGAACCTTCCTTCCTGAGGGAATACATTTATTTCTAATGAAGGGAACTTTATAGAAAAATAAGATGCTCCATTTATATTTTTATATAATAACACTAATGAAAAATTCCGGGTTATATTTGAATCGCCCTCATCTACATATATAAAATATTCGAATACTCGAATATTCGAATATTTTACCAATTTCACATTCGATATTCGAATAATTGATTTTACGAATATTTAGGACCCCTATTTCGGATATGTCATCATGAACGTTCCAGAGCGATTTTGATATGAAACTGCATTAAATGTAGTAAAAAATAAGATCGTCATCAAAACTGACGAACGCATGACAAAGCAAAGACAAATTTAATGGTATATTAATTGCAGTCTTTGATAATCGTTAAATGGACTCCAGATAAAATAACAATGAACCAACACTACTACAATCAGTTTCTGGAAATTTAGAAAGTCGATAAAAAAATATTCCACTGTTGTAAATAAATTGCTGTCAAAAAACTTGAACTGGAGCTGAAAACACTTGAATTGTAACGACTAAAGTTATTGCTTCGAAGTCTGGTAAAATACACCACATCATCAGGATAAAGTGCAGATATGTCATGCAAGAATAAATTAAAATGATGAGATGCTAGAATGCTACTATTAGGAACACTCGCTGAACTAGATCAAAGATATGATATTGCTTTAATTAAAATAAATGCAGGAAAGTTGGAAAGTTTCAACAGATAAGGTTGAAAACTTGTAATAAATTGTATTGTGGATAAGTTCAATGTGCCAGACAAAAACAAAGGTCTTCTTGGTTTGTCCATTCTATTAACATTAATATTGCGAGTAGTTTTCTCAATGCAGAAAGTAAAATAATCAATTAATGATAAGATGATTAATCTTTTAGATAGCTGACAGACTATAGCATTGCTTTCATAATTGGAAGATCAGAGGAGATTTATTCGTAGAAATTAAGTACACCAGTCTATTTACTTAATAGCCAAGCCAAACAAAGTCGGATTATCATTATTAAAAATGTCTTTCCGACGCATATCTTAAATAACAGCATCAGAGTATTTATAATTAAAAATATGTAGATTTCATATCTGAATCGTCAATTGGGAAACTTTAGCCACGTCTTCCAAAACACTAGCCGCCTTGTATAGAAATTAGATGATGCTTAATTAGCAATAATTAATATAAATTACTTTGGAAACAAAAAAGCAGCATTGTATATTTTAATTTAATGCCGATATATACAATACAATTATTCAGATTTCGAAAATTGTTATTATTATATGCAACGTTGAATGCAAAACTAATCATGAGCCCCAAGACTGGATCCTTACCTGTCCTCTACTTAAATATTTGGCAGCTGACATTGTATTGAGCAGGGCCCCACGAGGAGACCATGAGAATTTATAGCGAAGTGGATTATCACTGTACTCGGGAGCTGGCAGTCCTGAAATTAATATTCATACAATTTAAGTCAATTAAAAATATATTGAAATGTCTGGATTCTATCTATACAAAAATTAATTAGATGACTTTTTGTGACGATGTCATGAAAATATCATGAACTCATTGTTTGATATGTTGTTTTTTTCGATTTCAAATGATAAAATGAAATTTTCGGAATTCTTTCATAAATGACGCACTATAGTAAATACTGTTGAAATCTTATTTTTTTGTATTAAAAAAATAATCGATATTCTTCTTTGAACGCATCTCTATGAAAATCTTTTCTATGGAGAGATTTTTTCCTGTGTTGGATTAAGATTGTCTTTCATAGCTACATTAGTTTGGAGGGAGCTATTTGAATAGATATAACGTTCATTTTAATTTGGATGACGTAGAATTTTAAAATATTCATATGACATGCTTTGTTATAAATATTTGCGGACTTGTATGATTTATTTGTTTAGGACGAAGTTTTTGGTTGCTGACAGGGCATTTCAAGGAGAGAATATGGATAAAAACTAGCAGCTTTCATCCTGTACTAAAACCCGAACACTTTATAATAAAAATCTAAGATATAAACCGCTGTACCAACACTTGGCATAATTCATCATTGCATTATCACAATACTTTTGTACACAATGGTTGTACACTTTGAATACTTAGCAGCAAAATCTTAATTCAAAATCCTGATTAATTGAGGAAAACATATCATTTTTTAAAAAATGTGATTTCAGTCTATTTGGTAGGTTAAAGGAATGAATGGTTTATTCAAGCATTGTCAGATACAGACATATGGCTCTAAATAATTCTTGTGGGTCTTGTATCCTTCACCTATACAAATTGGAGTCTTGGGTCCACCAGGTATATATTGGCGAACGTGTTTAATTATAAAGCAGCAAGCTTTTAGGCGCCTTGAATCATTCATGATTGGATTGACGTTTTCTAACGGGGGGAGCAGTCGCAATTTATGCTCGACTAGATCCTAAAGTCAGCGATAATTATTCAACGCTCGCCGAGGACCCGGCGGCCATTTCTATTTCCCGATCGGACATTCATAGTGGAGAATGTTGCCATTAAATTAAGGCTTATTCGGAGGGATGGATATATACATCGAAGCGCCTGAAATATTTGATTACAGACGAAGAAAAGGATCCACTTTGCGCCCTAAGCTTGTCATCTCCAGAAGACTCGTTACCTCGCTTTCCTACTTACTCCAATTTCTCTAATGAATAAAATTAGCGTTCTTCTTGCCATGGCTCAACCGAAGAGACGAGTCTCGGGCTTGTTTTCAAATTCCATCAATGATAATATTTGCTCGTCTAATTTTACACCCGACTCCGCCGTATGATGAATTAGCAAATATGACCCAAATTTTACCTAAAACGATGTTAGATCAACCCCAATATGTGAAATGAGCCGAGGGGGCATAACACGTATGTATGTAGTATAAAGTATTTACACCATTTAATAGTTAGAACTATTTCAACAAGCATCATATCATCATTTTATTCCAAAAAATACTTAACAAATCCTGGACACTTACATTAGGAGCATTACATTTTTAAAAAATATAATTATACAATAAGCCTAAATACGTTTTAAAATTATTTATGAATCTAGAATTTAATCCCTTATCGTGAAAATTTTAAAATTAAAATATTTTCACGATATGTCATAAACGCATTCATATCTTCAACAACAATGATTCAAAAACAATCTAACATAAAACAATGGGTCTCGTTGTGTCATTGTGTTATTCAATATTATCTCGATTTAAATCCTTTGAACTATGAAACAAATCTATCGATGTGTTTATTGGAGATATTGAGCTACTGTATCGAAATATGAACTAGTCATATTCCAATGTAAGATTGAATCAATTTTACCTACTCAAATAATACAAATAGTCATCGATTTGCCAATTCGTCAATGAATTCACATAATTTGGAGATAATTGTTTGCAGCTTATAATGAAAACCATTGAAAATGACTCATTATTGTGTGAAATCAATGAAAGATTTTTATAAAATTGTATGTAATATTTCGCCATTTTAACAAGTTTAATCTAATGCATTTTTCCCGGAGATAAAAAAAATTGTGTGTTATAATTTCCTATGGCCTTTCACAAATTTAAATAGTATTATTTAAATTTGATTCAGATTACGAAATATTAATACGTATTAATATTGAGCCCTGCCCTGTTTCTCACTTCAAATTCAGTCATTAAGTGTTTTATATTAATAAATACAAGTTAGTCATTAATACAGTGTTTACAGTATTTTTTTAAATATTTTTTTTTAACTTTGGTAGCGACTCCTATATATTAATTTAAAAAAATTAAAGAAATACTGAAATAGTTTTTTAGGATGAAAAATCAAATGAGTGAAATGTTGATCAGTGAAATATTTAAAAAAAAAAATTTAAGGCGTCTTCTCACCTTAGGCGCCTCAAAAATAGGCTATTTTCACGATTTTTTTTCGAGGATTTTCGCTATAAATTATGAGATAAAATGGTTCTTATGTAATAAACACATCTTTCAAGTAAACGAAAAAACAAATTATTTTTTTGAAAAATTATTATAATAAAACAGTAGCATCGAAAAACCCGTGTAGAAATGTTATGTTCGTGGCTTGTTGATGGTATCTCCGAGATGGGTCGTTTGAAACAAAAATATAAAACAGTTTTAAATTCAGTATATCAGTGGCTATAGCGCATATCATCAGATTTTTGATATTTGCGAAAATAACAAAATGGCGCATGTTTTACGAAAAAGTAAAAAAAAAACGAGTCTTTTTTGCAGTTTTTTGTTAAAAAAAATTACTTAAAATCAAAATTTCAAAAATCTGATGATATGCGCTATAGCCATAACTATGAAGAATATGTCATTCAAATTTCATGACAATCAGCTGGATAGTTTCCGAAATTTCATCAACAAGCCACCGAAAAACCTTGTTTTGAGATAAACGCGTTTAAAGTTTTGGTTGCAGAAAAATTGCCCAGACACAGCTGTTGAAACACTCGTTGTTATTTTGGGTATTTCCTCCGAAGATCTTCATAAATCGATTTCAAAACCTCGTGAACATCCTCAGCTAGAGCAGAAGGATGTTTAAAAGTTTCTATCTGATTGTTTTTCACCCCTTTCTTGTACTTGCACCATGAGTCTGAACAATACGTATGCAGCCGGGTGCTCTCAGGTAGTCACCTAACGGTCGCTCAAAAATGTAGTTAAACTCGTCCGATCTTTATGAAATTTCGATATAACATTTTTGAAGATATGTACTTTTAAAATTTAAAATAAAATAAAAATCGATTTTTTTAAATTTGTAAAGTGAGAAGACGCCTTAACCCAAATAAGGACCACCCTAATATGTACGTTATGTACGTATGTATATCTTTGAACTTGATACTTGTATGAATCATAAAATAGATGCTTCGGTGTCGGTCATAAAAAAATCAGAGATAAAAATAAACATTGGGAGAATTTGACACTCGTGCGTGCCACGGAAAGCGAAAATCATAGAACGCAAATGTCGAAATCATTGTATTTTGAAGTAAAAATATAATTGAACTTGAACTAGCTAGTAGATCTGAATGTGTTAACTATAGTTTTAATTTATTCTAAATAACTCTCTATCAAAACTATTGATTGGTCAGATAAAAATGCGAATATGAATAAATAGATCTTGTACAAAGGCGTTTCAATCACTCGCTCTCGTTTCATACATTTTACATATTACTTACATGCTTTCTGAGAAGTTGGAATTTTGCTTGAATAATTACTAAAGGATAAAATTCTTAAGTCTTCTTTGACAGTCCAGAACAAATTTGACTGACACTTTGCACAAAGTTGGCAAGGACTAATTTCGCTGTGTAGCTCTTACTCGGTTAAAAGTTAACCGCCACGCCTGTTCAGTATCCCCATATCAAAACAAGGACTTCTCTTAGCTTTTATTTAATTAAATAAACCCACGCGATTATTTTGATATAAATGTATACGTTATTATCGCTGCCACTTGAACGCATTGTATCCAGGTGATTTAATTTTAATTGCAAATTTCCACATGTTTCATATGCTCGTTAAATCAAGGGACACCAAATTTACTACAATATTGTTAGAGAATTCAGTAGAAACGATGCAGCTGAACAATGCATTAAAATCGTAAACGCCACCGTCGCTGATGCATTCATGCACAATATGAATGATGATATTTTGAAACTTCATAATATGCTTACCACCACAATAGGAAACAAAGGACTCGATCCGCCCGCCTGCATTCTGCACTTCATGAATGCACTCCATTGCCAAGAGGTGGTCGATTCCTGGATCCAGCCCGACCTCATTCAACAGCGTAATACCGGCTTGAGAGGCTCTAATCATGAAACATACGACATACAATTACAGTTGGGAAATAAATAAAGCCTTATACACAATTCTGACATTTTAAATTGTCGACAATTTTAACCTCTAACTCATTTAAAAAAAAAAAAACGATTTGGCATATCATAAAAACCGTACTTTCTATTTGATTTCAACTCTGAACATTTTTAAATTTTGCCGCTGAAA
Organism: Stenopsyche tienmushanensis; assembly: GCA_008973525.1. Classification (NCBI taxonomy): domain Eukaryota; kingdom Metazoa; phylum Arthropoda; class Insecta; order Trichoptera; family Stenopsychidae; genus Stenopsyche; species Stenopsyche tienmushanensis. Next base: position 1,068,817 of record WACJ01000015.1, read on the forward strand.
TTCATATAATATTTATAATCTGTCCAAAATTATTATCCTTATTGCATATACCTCATTGTCGAGACAAAATATTCATCATATTATCAATGAGGATTGATAATTTTAATGCTAAAAAATGGCTTCGCCTGAATATTCCAAATTATCTAAAATCTCGATCGTTCGCTCCCACGCAGTGAGTGGCATCCAACTCCTCAATCTATTCCATCGATCATTGTATAAAGTAAAGCGAATGTCATACAGGATTGGATTTTATATTTAATACGTCCATATATTTTCGGGAAGTAGCATTCCATTATATAGCCCGTGAAAAATTGTCATTAGTATCATCAATCTTTATATCTTATCCACATTACCTTATTTACGTATACGGAGACTATTGTACGTTGATGGAAAATAAATTGTAGCACAAAAGCGGTCTTGACTTTCACGTCTTTCGTTTTTGCTTCCACATGTAGCGTTTTCTCCCACGAGGGAATAAGAAAAAATAAGTTATTTTCATTTACTTTTTATTTACTTTCGAGCGTAGTTTAAGCACAATCAAATGCCTGATTGAATTTCCGCAAGTTCTTACGTAATTTTTTTTTCGCTTTTTCATGCCTTTTCTTGTCATGTCTAAGTAAAATATATTACACTATGCGTTAGTATTTAATGAAAGGGTGAAAAATTTTCAAGGAATTACTTCTAACCTATTTTTAAGCATACTCAATCAAGAAGATATTGCTTATTGACTCTTCGCTACATGTCTGATTCACTACATTAATATCTTGATTATTTGTGAATTGGTGTATTTTAGAGGCTTTGCATAGATCAATTAAAAACTTTAAAATAAAAATAAAACTGTCTTAACTGCGGGAAGGTCAGTTCTTCCCGCTGGCTCCCCAGTTGTCTCGCAGCTGGGGTGATCTCGGTACGTTTATTTTTTAGTTTTTATATTATTCACATCTAGGTTGATACAAGTATATGGTCAATCCGTAGTGACATGTTATGGTAGAGGACAGATACTATTTTATACAAGGCGCATTTGGCTCTGAAACTATGGCAGAAGGCCTTGAACGCCGAATAGGCACCGGGGCTGGTCTCCAAATCTCTATGGCCAAGAGGTCCAGAAAAAGGACCTCTGATACGATCGGGGTCCAGTGATCGGGGTCAATCCATTTTAGCTTGAGGCGAGATGAGACTGAGTCAAAAAAAATCCGCATGTAGCCACCGTGAGGCGAATCAGATCAACTGCGTTCCCAATCGGCAATTGCCGCGTTTCTAGCCCACCTTTTGGTGGTTAAGGATCCGTAAGAATTCCATCTGCTTCCTCAGCTGATAGATTGGAATTACCAACTTTAATTATTCTACGTGGTTTTTAAGGTGCCTCACTGCCTTTATTTGCACTTTTAAGTCTAGTGGCATGATCCCTGCAAGGACAAAGAGGCTGTCTGTAGATGTTGTTCTGTACGCTCCAGTGATTCTTAATAGTTAGATTCTTAGTTCTTAGTAGGTACGTTTATTAGTATAAACATAAAAAACTTCATGTCAATAATTCATATTCGGCCGTTATGATTTAAATCTTATGTTTGAATATATTAGGGATGATGTTGATCAATTTCGACACGTAATTAGTAAAGCTTTTTAGGGGGATTATAGCACCAAAAGAGACTTAAGAAGAGAAGAGCTTACATCACCAGAGCACTCCTCCCAGTCATCTTATGATTGCATCATTTATTAGAAAAATCATTGTTATATTAAATAATTATTTTACATTTATAGTAAAAAGATATAAATGCCCTCTATTTGAACCCTCGATTGAGAACATTTCGACGCGATAATTGATCGTTCGATCGCAGGCGTAATTCATAACAATGGTCCCGACCCACGAGTCGACTACGATGAACGACGGAACATATGTTTATGATTTCAATCGTTTGACGATAGAGGTTGAAATGAGGCAGATGATCAATAAAATATTGAACAATCGCCACAACGTATTTATTCAATTAACTCACACTAGAAGAACCAGTGACAAGTAAGCGAACGTGCGTGATACGGAGCAAGCGGTTGATGGTCCATCTGAGGATAGACGCTTTATCGAATCATCTTCTCGAATTGCATGAACCATTAAAAATTATAGCGTTTTTGAGACTAATGCGATTCGGGTTTATATAATTTAACTACGTCAAATCAAATTACATTAAAAATAAGTTAACAGAAGCTAAAATATACTATATTTGGATCTTTGATGATTGCGCAAAAATAATTTGATCTTACTGATCAAATATTAAAGTAAGATTAGATTATCAGTCAACAAACTAAACGCTAAAAAAATCCAAATCATGCTTATGAATTCCATTGAAGTTTTTTTTATCAGCTCTGAGAATATTTTTGTCTGATATAGAATTGAAAAATATTGTTACCCAAATTGCATTGTTCTTACATTATAGAAAATAGGAAAGAGCATTTTGATATCTGATTGTATGATATTTGGTCAAGAAGCATAGAAAAGATATACTTATTTTTGTATCGACACTATTGTAAGATTATTAACATTTTTTGTTGCTTATAAAGCAATGTAAGAATACATATATTGTAGTTTACTTTGTTATTTCATCAATCAAACCAATCAACATTGATACAATTTTTTTTTAAATATTGGTAACTAATACTTTTTTCTTTAACTACATATGCTTAATGAATGCATTATGATCAATAAATTAATATCATAGTTTAAAGCCGAACACCCTGTATACATCAGATTGGGTATTGTTGTGAGAATCCGCTGTAAAGGGAAATTATATAAATTTAAAACTGAAAAGTTCGCGGAGCACATAACTTCTCCAAATTATCATATAACAAGCTGCCACCTACACTTTATAATAATAAATGAAAGTGGATAAACTTCGAGAGCAAAACAGTTGTGTTTCACGAACAACATTATAATAAGCCCTTTTTTAACATCCGCAGCCTAATATAAATATTTATTAGATAATACATTATTCAAGCTATGAGATTCACGGCACGTTCTCTTAAATACGAGTTTATTATCTATCATGCGTTTATTGATTATAGAAATAGTCATAGATAAAATCAAAAGTTTTAAATCCATCGATCTTTGTTTGGACACTCAATGCATTATTATCTAAATTATCAATGTATCATTCGTTCGACAATAAATGTTATCAATAAAAGATGGATATCAATTGCGAGTTACATGTTTATGCGGTAAAATTTTAATTATCATACAGGACAGATAATGTTAGCATAAAATTAATTTAATCAGCTAATCATACATTAAATCAGTTTAGAATTTAATCTGGAAAAAAAGCAATTGATACTTATCTTTTTTATCTATGTTTTCACTGTTAAAGTACATGATTATAAGCAAATATAAATACAGTAGATTCTCGATTATCCAGGCTAATGCTGGGGAGAAAGAGCATGGATAACGGGAAAACACAGATAATCCAAATCATCAAATTTCTACCTGATTTCGAATATAATATCATATGTATAATACAATTTTTGGTTTCAAGAAAAACATCAAATTAAGTAATATTTTTCAGGCACGGATAATCTACAGTACACTGTATTTTCAGCTACGAGCGTCATTAAAATTTATTTTCCCTTTTCTTTGCTAAAATTGACAAAACCTTCAATATTCAAAAATTCTCATAATGACAAAAAAAAACAGATTTTGAAAGTGTTTTGACACAATTTAATGATAGCATCTTTCAGCTGAAAAATCCATTTTCAATCCATATTATCTCTGATTTGATCATATATTTTTTATGGTCGCCACTATCAAGATTTTAAAAATATACTGTGAAGTAGCATTGAATATAAATTTTCAACAATTGTATAGAATTAATTAATTCAATCATAAATCTGAAGCTCTTAACACATAATCCCTATTTTACAATCACCATTCAGATTATCGTAAAAGTCTAGATCTCGAAGATTTGAAAATTTAGTAATCTTGATTATTTGAGAGTTGATTGAGTATTTGGAAGTTTTAAATAGATTGATTAAAAACTTTAATATGATAAAGAGTTTTAACATTATAATTTATTGAAAAATTAATAGTGATATATTCCCGCCCCTCTGAGCGTGCGCGAAATTGGAATACAGACGTGCAAAAAAATAAGAACAAAGAATCGGCCTTAGATGCGGGAAGGTAGGTTCTTCCCGTTGGTTCCCCAGTAGTCTCGCAGCTGGGGTGATCTCGGTATGTTTATTAGTATAAACATAAATAAACATCATCAAATCGACATATCAGTAAGTTGGTAACTTGTCGATTGAAATATAATTTCAATGATTCATATTCGGAAGTTATGATTTAAATCTTATGACTGAATATATTTTAGCTTAGAATTTTTAAATATATACGGGAAGATGATAGTCGATGATAAAATTATGCATTGTAAAATTATTGATAAGGTAGACGGTACCAAAACTTAATTCTTTAATGATCAAATTTGATTTGAGTAAAAAGGTGATATCATTTGTGGTTTGCATTTTGAAAAATCGTCTTAAGATATAAATTCTCCATATCGGATCAATGCCGGAAATACCAATAGACCCCATTACGGGAAAATGTTTTGTAGTTGTAAAGTAGTTTTTTGTTTCGCCCCGGCTTATCTCGAATCTGATAACGACGACGCTATTTGTTTCAGAGAGCCGCTATTTTGTTTACATTGGACCCATAAGAACGATACATTGTGTGATCTGAAACTATCTCAAATTCGCAAGGACTACTTTTTAGTGCTTCGGAATTGCAAAAATGAAAATAATCGATTTCGTCATCGAATTCATGCAAAAATATCAGAGACATCTCTTGAATAACGGCGCAAGCATACACATTTTTAATTTCGATAATCAATTTAAAATCACAAGTTTTTCGATTAATCAAAAAGAAATTAATTTTCATGGCTGAAAGTATAAAATGTCAAGCATTTAACGTGATATTATTTACTTTATCCATAAATATGACTTTAATATGCATAGTACGAGAGCGTTCTCCCGCAAATGGGGCAGAGTACATATTTGCGGCATTCCGCCGTATTCGGACCATACTTTGACCCAATTTCTACATATTTACAATTCCAAGCATGCAAAGTCATTTGCGAATTGTATAGATATAATTTAATTTTGAAAGGAGAGCACTTACGCTTCGTGAAGACTTTTAACACCAGGGGTGACGTAGGAAGCAGTGACCAGATGAGCGCCGGCGTTGATGCAGGCCGATGCTACAGTGGCATGAAGATGGTACGGCAAAAGAGACACCACCACATGATGTTTTCTTATTAAGGCTTCCAAAGAACTCGGAGAATCACCATCGCCAACGCTTAAATAAATTGGATTTATTCCGGGGTACTTGGTTGCTAGTGCATCGGCTTCTTCTTTCAAATGCGAAGCTGAAACATTAAAGTTAATACATTAGAAATTTATTGAGATGTGGTAAAAATATGATAGGTTTTCTTTTACAGATCAATCTTATATGGTTGCAGTAGGGCAGATTGGAATTAAACGAAACGAAACATGAAACTTCAAGCGGCAGTTGATCAGAAAGAGAAGGAGAATCGTTAATACTATCTCCTTTTTTAACGCACAAACGTACATTACACGACACGCTATGCAAATACGCCGCCTCCACCTTGCCTATTCATAGCATAATTTATTATATATTACACAAAAACAGATTTAAACTTTTAGCTTACAATTTCTATTGTGTGAAATTTCATTTTTTAGTCATAAAACGATAAACCATACATATTAAGCTGTTGGGGAGCATCGACATACATGTATGTCCGAATTCTCATGTCCCAAAAAGAGCACTCTTGCACATTGAAGCTCGGAGACAGACAGAGAAAGAGAGAACTTAGCGCAGCTCGGGAGACTGAGACGGATAGCTTCCTCACATGCATCGCATGATTGTATAGATCGTTAAGCCCAAATTTATCGACTTATAATGATTTCGATTTCAAGTGTGTTATTTGTTTACGCAAAGAAACGACCGAATATTGTGTGTTATCGAGAGTGTTTGTTTATTTAACTGCTTGCCGTTCTTTTCTGCGTGTTGAATGAGTCTTTGTTCAATTATCATTTCCTTCTAAAGGAGGAGCAAATGAATCGATTTTTTTGTGCAATGTTTATGTAAAGAAATGACGTGGTCTTGTATTCACTATCAAGTGTTCATTTACAATTGAAGATTGTCTTACGCTGATTAGGAACTGACAGAAAGTAATCGGCGTAAAGCGATTATGACATCAACGACTTCATCGATTTTAAATTTGCTCGCTCCTCAACAGGTTAACAGATCTCTAATTAAAACCCAATGCAATAGCAATCTCACTCGTTGTTCTATTACTTCTTTTTATTGCAGCTATACTTTCAAATCGTGTTTTTTGCTCTTTTGGTTAGTTAAGTTTTCGGATTTCTCGAGAAATTTTAGAAATCCATTTTTATTGTTTTAAATAAAATTCGTGCGAATATTTTTAGTACAAACGCTTCCAACCATAAATTTATAAATCACTGCTCTTCAAGCTAAACAACAGTATAGGAAAATATCAGTTTAATTATTTTTAGCACCCTTAGGTCACCTTAATACCGTTACGTGAAAATTACGCGTTGCGCAACAGAGGATGCTACTTTTCTTCTTTTTTGTTCAGATCAAGAATAAATTGTGATTTTTAAAATTCAAATTTAACAACCCAATTTCGCAAAGTGAAGATTTCATTCGAAATTTAATGCTTTATCATTTTCTCAAAAAGAGACTGAAAGGCGTGCCACTAAAATATTTGCGATATTCTGGGTGATATTTTAAGTGTTCGCAAATGTCAAAATTGGTTCCAGAAATTTTGATATGATTTAAAAAATTGCCCTGGAAGTGGAAGACAATTTCGGATACTTTTGGTCGAGTGTTCAAAAAAGTTTGGAAAAAATCCGGATGATGTGGAGACAAGGAAGATGAGTGCCGCAAGATCTAAGCGAAAAGAACTTGGGCGACTACAATAACACATACGAACAACTTCTAAGATGATAAATGGGTTCTTTGTTCTTATTATGGACGCAAAAATCTTTCATTTTTAAAACGAAAATCTTTATGGGTACATCCTATAGTTATAATCTAGAATCATTGATTTAATGCAAACAATAATATGAAATTCGGATGATAATAAGCAATCCTATCTGAAATTACTATACAGTTGTAATATAATAGCATCTAAAGGTTTGACGACGTAAAGTAGAGCAGAATATGTATTTTATATAAAATATTATATGAAGAGATGTTGATAATAAAAGTTGTATTTGCATATTCCGCAGGCAAATTTAAATGATATTCATTGAAATAAAATAAAATTATTCCGTGGAAATGAAATATTAAAGGGATCGCTGGGAGTGTAGAGCAAGAAGACAAGTAAACTAAAGCTTATGATTATTTTAATTATTAGGATCTTTCCTCTCACTTTGCTTCGCTTCAACCACCAGTCATGGAGGCTGCTCATTGTTGCTTTATACTAGCCAATTGCTTGATTAACTATATTTCTATTTAAATAGTTTTAGGCTCTACCGTAGTAAAATTGTGTCAAAAAGTTGTGTTGCATGCAGAATTGGCTGTTAACGTGTCTCTCCTTCTAAAAATAGAGCAATGTACCCTCTTAAACCCCATCCAACAAACCGTATTAACAAAAAAGTCATTCAGAAGGCACTGAAAAAAGACAACGGGCAAAGTTAAGCGGTCGTGATTATATTGTCCTACTCTTTTTCTATCCTCCCAGTCTAACGACTAGGGGGTGGGTGCGGTGGAACATGTAACGAAAAAACTTTCCCCAGACCGTCCGCACTGTTCGTAAAACTACGGAAAACATAATGGAATAAACCGTTTCCGTGAAAATAGGGCCAAGTTACAACTGACTTTTTGACAGTTTGAAATAAAGGGAGGGACCAACACCGCGAGCCACACTTTGTGCCCCGAAATACGTATAACTCAATCTCAATATTGATTTAGGGGATGCCCATGGCGTTTTTCTCACCTCCGGTCTCGCAAAAGGCACGCAAACCTTCACACCATAACATATGATTATTTTCGGGAAGTTTTTATCAAATGCATTAAAACCACCCTTACTCAACCCTTCAGCCTAAAAATTCAAATGAAATACGTTTAGGGCCAACTTAAGGTTGAATGAGAGAAGAAATATAAATGACGATTTAATGAGATACTCGGCATACACGCTTACATCGACTGAGGCCGTAATGAAATACTTAAAAGGCAATAAACAGGGGCTTAAAAATGTTTCAGCAAATTAATTAAACCTGTTTTATGGTTCATAACTTTTTTCTTACTATGCAAAACTAATTTTTTATATCATATATCAAGCACTACCAAATTAATTATTTTATTAATGAAAACATCACTTAATATTTTTATTAAATACTCAACGTTTAAAATTAATATTTTTAAATATGATTAAAAAGAGAGACTTTATCAAATACAAGCAAGCTTTTTAAGTGCAAATTTAAGTGCCAGTCTGATTTAATTATATATTTCAAGATGGTTAAATTAAAAATTTAACCTGATGTATTTTTTTCTAATAATATTGACAAGTATTCGATTAAATCAATTTCACATATTTACAATATAATATTTATTCCATTCCAAGTCGGGGGGGAAAAAAACTAAGAACAATCTATAAATAAAATCATAATCATGTAAGAATATTTATAAGCGAAATATTCGCTACGATCATACCACCGGTGCTCTATCATCCCCTATTTTATAGGTCACACAACCCTATCTCGCTAAATAACATATCGGATTACTTCATCCAATATGGAGACAATAATATGGATCTGAGTTTGGAATTTATGACGGGGAAATATTTAAACGTCAGTTTTATACTCTAAATACGACATTCTTATATTTATGAGATAATTGCTTATCATTTTGGCATGATTTTCATAGCAAATTGCTTTTAAAATATGATCCTTAACCACTTCACCTGTAAGTTTGAATCGAATATATTTGAACTATGAATACAGCCGCTAATTCAAGAAAATCATTAATAATACTCAGACAGTTTAATATAGGATGTGGCTATTAAATAACGAGATTACGCTGTTGTGATTGAATATGGATATTAATCTTGGAAAAACTTAATGTTTACATGTGAACTTTTTTTAAATTTCCAAATGACTCAAACTATTTTATTTTAGTAAAAGATAGTACAATTTTAACAATGGAATATATTGAACAACGAACGAGAGATTCATCGTTTTCAAGAAAAAAAATGTTTGGCGATGAAGCTCATTTCATAATAGGTGGATTCATCAATAAACAAAATGATTAGGCTGATGAATATTCTCCTGTCATTCGGGAAAGATATCGACATCTAAAAAAAATACTGATTTATATGCATTTTGGGCAAATGGAATCATTGGGCAACATTTGTTCGAAGATGATGCTAAAAAATCTGTCACTGCTGAATGCTGAGTGATTCCAATCAATGTTTAATGAATTTAATTTTATGACCACAATTGAATAATATTGATGTATTTGATGTTTATTTCCAGCAACATTGCGCTACATATCACACAATTTGAAAGCTCTTGGTGATGCAGTTTGTAATTGACTAATGTATCATATTGCTTAAATTCTCCTTTTATTCACTTTTATATCAAATCTGCTCTCAATGCAACCTTTTTTAAGTCATTTACTGAGATGAAGAAGAATGTTATGGACTTTCAAAGACACCTAATAAAATATAACTTTTATGATTGATTCAGAATGCAACGATATATAGATTTAAGGGTGTAGTCTCATGACATCAAGTGATCGATTTTTTTACATTTTTTTTAATACGAAAAACATTTTTTTTAACCAACAAGGTAGAAACGTTCATTTAAAAAGTTATCAGTGTTATGCAAATCATATGAAATTATTACTTCTCGTCAATATGATGTCATGAATCTAAGTCGAAATTTGTATTTAGATTGAAAATGTGTATTTCAACAAAATGGCCACTTCTTTGTGTAATCAACCCTGGGTGAGATCTTTCTCAGGCTGAAAATAAGTTGAATTGATTGTAGCAAAAGCAGTCGGTTATTTGGTGTTGATTTATGTTTGTTGTGAAATTTCATCAGAACTTCATAGACAAAGAGTTCAATCTCGGCATCTCGATTAAGAAGGCGGGTGCGCCCGGTTTGTTCCCGTTTTTGTCTTCATATTTCGCTTCCTTTGTGGCTCGAATTTTGCGCCTGGTGACAATCTCTAAATTGCCACTCTCCAAATGAATGCTCTCGGTTGTATTGCCTGCAAAGTTAACTCGGAAGAGTTAATTGTTTCCACTCTGAGAAGTTTTCCGTGGAGGAGCGGGTGGGTCGAAATGTGTTATTCTGCGCTGCGGCTTGTTCAGCTCGCTACGAAAGTGAGACAACTTCCAGCTAAACTATTCGGCAAGTCGGCACTGTACAGAGCGAGCATACATGCTGGGACAGTATGACGGTAATTTATATGAAAATTAATAATTTAACCGAGAAGAGTTACTATTGTGCCATTCGCAAGCGGGACTCAAATTTATTAGTTCAGCCATATTAGATGTAGTGCCGGAATGCTCCTTCACATCAGCCAGAGATACGCAATAACAGTCACGGTTGGGCATATTTTATCATTAGACGAGACACAAAATGAACATTTGCTCGCAGACTTCTTAAGCGCACATTTATTATAAATTGTTAGGCTGCTGTGAGCTTAAAGCGGCCCGACGACAGATTATATTACTAACAAATTGCAGGTCTGGATCTTTACGCATTCAGAGCTTCTCATCCATGAATAGGAGTAATGGTGATTAAAAGCACACTTGGCAATTTTGAGACGAAACCTAAACTCTCTTTGCTGCTTAAGATTAAAAATTACGGAGGCACATCTTTGAGAAGAGATTTATATCAGGGTTACTCAGGTGCTAACGACAATACTAAAGCGAAGAAATACACTCTGAGATTTTCATGGAAATGAAGACACCGCTACGATTATATGTGTATCCAATTTACCCAACCCCAACGTTTCATATAAAATTCCTACTTGAATATTTTCTTGGTAAAGAGTCTGGGATCACAGTATAAATTTCATTAATTTCGGTTGTTCATGAGCCATTTTCTTTGCACTCCGCCTTGCCTTAAAAGCTTCGTGGTCGTCTTAATTGTTGAAATTGGTAAATAAATCATATTCTATTTATCGACGCAAGAAGTCGAAAGTCGTTTACTGATACTCTCCGTAAAGGCATAACCCTATGCTACCCAGTTCCGGGTGGTTCCAGGTCCTCTCATCTTTGCCTTTTTATTTTCTAGATACGCTTTGAGATACGCTGGCAGCAGCCTGCATTAGGTGACTTCAATGAAGAAAGCGGGCTTCGTCAAATCAACTGAAGGCTAGCGTTTCAACTGCAATGCAGCAAAATATCTTCTCTTAAGAAAGGGTTAAAAATAATGAAATTGTAGCGTGGGCCAAATAGGAGATGGAACAAAAAATATTAATTATGTATTTTGACAACCCTGAACAAAAAATGCTCAAAATCGTAAATTATTCCGCAAGACAGCATGTGGTATATATAATACATGCATGTGCTAAAACTCATAAGTCGCCTTTGTACAATAAAATATATAAGGTGCCCAGAAATGGAACCGCGGGCGCCCAGAAATGGAACCGCGGGCACACAGATATCGATCCGCGGGCGCGCAGAAATGGAACCGCGGGCACACAGATATCGATCCGCGGGCGCGGAAATGGCTCCGCGGGCACACAGATATCGATCCGCAGGCGTGCATAAATGGCTCCGCGGGCGCGCAGAAATGGAATCGCGGGCACACAGATATCGATCCGCGGGCGCGCAGAAATGGAACCGCGGGCACACAGATATCGATCCGCGGGCGCGCAGAAATGGCTCCGCGGGCGCCCAGAAATGGAACCGCGGGCACACAGATATCGATCCGCGGGCGCGCAGAAATGGAACCGCGGGCACACAAATATCGATCCGCGGGCGCGCAAAAATGAAACCGTGGGCACACAGATATCGATCTGCGGGTGCGCAAAAATGGAATCGCGGGCACACAGATATCGATCCGCGGGCGTGCAGAAATGGCACTGCGGGCGCGCAAAAATGGAACCGCGGGCACACAGATATCGATCCGCGGGCGGGCAGAATTGGTTCCGCGGGCGCCCAAAAATGGAACCGCGGGCACACAGAAAAGGAACCGCGGGCACACAGATATCGATCCGCGGGCGTGCAGAATTGGCTCCGCGGGCGCCCAGAAATGGAACCGCGGGCACACAGATATCGACCCGCGGGCGCGCAAAAATGGAACCGCGGGCACACAGATATTGATCCGCGGGCGTGCAGAAATGGCACTGCGGGCGCGCAAAAATGGAACCGCGGGCACACAGATATCGATCCGCGGGCGTGCAGAATTGGTTCCGCGGGCGCCCAGAAATGGAACCGCGGGCACACAGAAAAGGAACCGCGGGCACACAGATATCGATCCGCGGGCGTGCAGAATTGGCTCCGCGGGTGCCCAGAAATGGAACCGCGGGCACACAGATATCGATCCGCGGGCGTGCAGAATTGGCTCCACGGGCGCCCAAAAATGGAACCGCGGGCACACAGATATCGATCCGCGGGCGTGCAGAATTGGCTCCGCGGGCGCCCAGAAATGGAACCGCGGGCACACAGAAAAGGAACCGCGGGCACACAGATATCGATCCGCGGGCGCCCAGAAATGGAATCGCGGGCACACAGATATCGATCCGCGGGATCCACATCTTCCATCTCTCTTCAGGTACAATGTGTTATTTTAACAGCGCCATCTCTTGTGGCCTTGCGGAGACATTGCACTTGTATATTATGCTATATTTTTTTCTCATCCTCATCCACTTTTCAGTTATTATTGTCTTATTTTCAGTTATTTAGGCTCAAGCTGAGTGAATTTTCAAACAAATTAATGTTAAATTTAAGTAGTAATGCGGACAAATTTTGAACATAGATTCCATTTTTAAAGTGAAACTTGTATTGAAGTTTCGGACGTCACCAAAATGGAACTCCATTCTTCATTTCACCAACATATCTTCATTTATTAGCTTACAATTTTCGTTAACAAATGGGAAAAAAACAATGCATTAAATCAACTTGTTCTAAGAGCTAAAAAGTTATATAGAAGTGAATTATTAATACTATCATCATCATATAACTGCAAGTTTACTGCATGATTAGGATTGTAAAAAGTATTCTATTCAGAATATAATATATTTTATAAATTTTCAATATTCTAATAATTTGAATAAAATTCAAACACAAATTCTCTAAATAGCTTTGCACACTCAAAAATGTTTCAAAAACAGCGTGTTCATACGGTCACGCTTTATATCTTTACTATTTGCTTGTTGAATATATGTTAAAGTTACTGTAAGTATTAAATAAATACTATAAACCGCCATATTATTATAGTAAAATTATTTTAATTTTCTCAGCAATTATGGCGCGTTATTCGTATATACTCCACGAATTTATAGCAAAATAGTCTATTTAACGCTTCAAAAACTTGCTAAATTAACGATGAACTGAATTAAACAAGATTCATGACTTTATACATGTAGTATAAATTTACTTACCAACAGTAATGGCTATATTTTTCTCTCTGTGCAAATATTCCACGAGCGGCGCAGACACGAAGCCAGCCCCTAAAATTAGAACTTGCTTCTCTGTCTCGCCAGATTCGCCATCGGCCTTTTGTCTTGATTGCCTAAATTTAAAAAAACAGATATTTTTACTCAATGTAGTCTCTAAAGTTGAAGTATGTTTACATAGACCGTCAGTCAATTGAGATCTTCAACAAAGAGCCGAAAATAAGTACACAAATACACCGCGCGAGCAGACATCTTGATACATGTCGGCTTATTGTCTGGCCTCATTTTTTCAACTTTATAAAAACCAACCCCTGCAAGGGATCATTTATTATTAAGAGGCTCGTTTGCGTTGGATTAATGCCCTCGCCCCTTAATGGCGAGTTTATAAAACAAAACAAATGGTGTGCTAAGGTCGCCTCTAATATCAGCGATCTATTCAAAACCCAAACAGGAGGAAATCAAACTTTTGTTTGCTGTTGAAACAAAGTCAATTTATCTTTCAGATGATCTTCCTCCCGGTGTATGCCAAAGAGGAAACCCTCGCACTATGCTTGAGGAGGGATTTTGGGGATGAAATTGTCTGATACAACTCCTGTGGGTCTTGTATGGGATATTGGGCTATGTTTCCGCAACTAAAACTAAAACACTTTTAAAATAAAATGATAGCTCTTAAATCGACTTTGCTTGGTTGACATTTCATTTTCACTTTAACAAAAGATTAAATTTTCAATTCATTGCTTGGTGAAATATTAATATTTGCCGTAAAAACACATTGTATATAAAAGTATTTAGTGTACAAAATATATCAATATGCGTTTAATAAATCTGTTAATTATGCAATAAATATAGATTTTTGTAAGCTTAAAAACATAGTTAAAAAGCTTTGAAGGTAACATATTTAACAGTTATATTTTTAAATATATTTGACTAAACACCCCTAGCGTCATTTTTTATCAATAGTCCACTGAAAGTTTTTATTTGCATGTTTCTTAAAATTACTTCATGTTATCAGAAAGGAATTCGACCTATAATATGCTATCAAAACTAAGTTTATAGGGCTTTCATTATTTTTTTATTTTAATATTTACAATGTTAGGTATAAAAATAAAGGCAACCCTCGTATGACACCCGCTCATAAACGATTCAAGAATTGGGGAAAACTCTCTTATAGCACAGCATTCTTATGACGAAATTTCGTCCTGTAATACAAATTTGTTACTAGAATTAATTGGATGGAGGTATAGAAACGCTTTGTAATTTTAGAATGTACTAGCCTTATTCAACTTCATTAGATTCGTCCATCAATGAAATTAGACCATCGATACGATAAATTCATGTTAAGCAGTGGTAATAATTATAGTAAACGAAATGGATATTATTGCAAATCTTTTTAAGTATATCGAAAAGAAAAGACTTGACGATAGAAATCAAAAAGAAAGATCTAATTATGAATGAATAATTGGAGCTTTATTTAAAGAATCGCAACATTTTAAAAAGAGCCTCACAAATGCTTAGCTCTATACAACAAATTCTAAAATGATATCTCAGCCAAAAGCCTTAAAAATGAGAAACTTTTATAACCTTTTTTATACTAGTTCTTTGTTTTACATAATAGAACACTTTTAGGGGCCTAACGATCATATTACCTATTTAAGTCCAACTTAGAATTTACTTTACTTTTATCTTGCCTCTTATCAGTAGTAAATTTTCCATCATAAAGACTGAAATAGAAATGTAATAAATTCTATATTTTCCAATAAGTAAAATATTATTCTTATCTTTAAAATCATGTTTTAGTATTATTTTTTTAACATAAATAAACTGTAATGTATGTTATAGATGTTAGATTTCTAATAGTTTTGATATTTTAACGTGAATAGAATGAAATAGCTGAATTGTGCCGACGAACTATACATAGCCAAACATTCTTAATATCCCTATACAAAATCAGAACTAAGATATATTCTAATATATATATATAAAATAATATGTAATACCTGTTAGAATATCGTAGCTCGTTGATGTACTCGTAAGATGGAGTTAGCTTTCCATTACTTGCAATAATGGCCTGTAAAATAAAAATGTGCATATTATAAACATGTTCCAATTTAACAACCAATTTATTTCAGTCTCAACGAAATTTTGCACCCGTTTCTACAAAGCCAATTTTTATTTCAGTCGGTATTCACACAACTTAAATCATGAAAGTTACGGTCTACCAAGCTTATAACGTTGCAAAAATTAATAACAATTTTTGAAACCTAAATAATACATACCGGCATAACATTAGAATCTACAAGGCTGACATTTTGTATACAAATAGTTTACGTCAGTTATTGTTAAATAAACGTCGTTTATTTTCGATACAAAGTGGCTATAATTTCGATAGACGTGGTCATATATTACAACTGAGAAAGAATCTGCTTTATAGGAATAATTACACAAATAATACTGATATCTCCTGTACTATATAAGTAAAGATGATCAAAATTTAGATTTTAAATGATTTTTATTATGATCTAATCTGTATACATACATTTACATGTAGATCTTCTAGTATATAGAAGAAGATTATACAATACAAGAGATAAAAAAAAGCACATAAACCGACAAAAAAATTTTGGTGGTTAAGGAACTCATTTGCTATGTTTCACACATAGGCTCTATGTCCTAAGTGTCAGGGCTATCTAAATAGATTTTTTTCAACATTTTGAAAAAATACACAAAATCTCACTGTTAAATCGTCATAATATTTTAATCTAGTCTTAATAGTACAAAACCATTGTTTTTCTATTTTGCAATATATTTTTGATCTTAATCAATCATTATTTTATGCGATGGGATTATATAAAATTACTTCTGAACTATTTTGAACTTTATTTAGTTTTAAAACATTTTATGTATTATACCCTTGCCATCTATATGCTACCTGTCTTACAAATCATTCAATAAGTTATTTAACCAGTCGTTAGACCTGACACCACTGGATTTCTTTGCTTGGGGGTGTGCTTTATTCCATAACTCGCACGGTCTCCAGATCTGACACCACTGAATTTCTTTGTCTAGGGACGTGCAAAAGAGTTAATTTACACAACAGATGTGCCCACAATTAAAATTATTTAATAAATAATAAATCTTTCAAAACGGTGAACCCAAGATGAATGAAATATATTTAAATCATAGAATTTCTGAAATGATAATCAAACATCATAAAACAAATATTTATAAAATATGCGATTTTATGGTACATCTTTAGTCTAATAGTCCTTTATATAAGGGATTTATATTTAGACTAAAACTATTTCAAATTACCTTAACATACAGCTTTATCCACGTATTTTTATGATAACCTTTAGTAGGTTCATTTATGTTTATTTACATAAGTAATCTCCCGATAGTCGGAGGTAAAACGACTCGGCGCTCGATACGCTTTGCGAAAATAATTCGTTTCTGTGATACGTTGAGTTCTTTCTGTGACTTGTCGGCACCTCACCGCCGGGGCTGCGCCCTCCGACAGGGCCCCCTTCATCAGTAAGACCGTTTCATCTTGTCCTAACGAAAATTACACGCGAAACATTATAATATAATGCTAAATTTTATTACATCTCATCCTTCGTTATCGCCTAAACATGCGGCTTATGGCAAACATCGAAATTCAAAGAAATGCATTTTTTGTGCCGTTCTTTTCTCTACCTCCAGTGGGCCGTTCCCAATCGACGCTTAACTGTAATAAAATTAAGGACTTAAAAACCTTTCAATAATTGTCAAAGTTTAACATTCAGTCTTCTCCCGATAGTCGGAGGTAAAACGACTCGGCGCTCGATACGCTTTGCGAAAATAATTCGTTTCTGTGATACGTTGAGTTCTTTCTGTGACTTGTCGGCACCTCACCGCCGGGGCTGCGCCCTCCGACAGGGCCCCCTTCATCAGTAAGACCGTTTCATCTTGTCCTAACGAAAATTACACGCGAAACATTATAATATAATGCTAAATTTTATTACATCTCATCCTTCGTTATCGCCTAAACATGCGGCTTATGGCAAACATCGAAATTCAAAGAAATGCATTTTTTGTGCCGTTCTTTTCTCTACCTCCAGTGGGCCGTTCCCAATCGACGCTTAACTGTAATAAAATTAAGGACTTAAAAACCTTTCAATAATTGTCAAAGTTTAACATTCAGTCTTCTCCCGATAGTCGGAGGTAAAACGACTCGGCGCTCGATACGCTTTGCGAAAATAATTCGTTTCTGTGATACGTTGAGTTCTTTCTGTGACTTGTCGGCACCTCACCGCCGGGGCTGCGCCCTCCGACAGGGCCCCCTTCATCAGTAAGACCGTTTCATCTTGTCCTAACGAAAATTACACGCGAAACATTATAATATAATGCTAAATTTTATTACATCTCATCCTTCGTTATCGCCTAAACATGCGGCTTATGGCAAACATCGAAATTCAAAGAAATGCATTTTTTGTGCCGTTCTTTTCTCTACCTCCAGTGGGCCGTTCCCAATCGACGCTTAACTGTAATAAAATTAAGGACTTAAAAACCTTTCAATAATTGTCAAAGTTTAACATTCAGTCTTCTCCCGATAGTCGGAGGTAAAACGACTCGGCGCTCGATACGCTTTGCGAAAATAATTCGTTTCTGTGATACGTTGAGTTCTTTCTGTGACTTGTCGGCACCTCACCGCCGGGGCTGCGCCCTCCGACAGGGCCCCCTTCATCAGTAAGACCGTTTCATCTTGTCCTAACGAAAATTACACGCGAAACATTATAATATAATGCTAAATTTTATTACATCTCATCCTTCGTTATCGCCTAAACATGCGGCTTATGGCAAACATCGAAATTCAAAGAAATGAATTTTTTGTGCCGTTCTTTTCTCTACCTCCAGTGGGCCGTTCCCAATCGACGCTTAACTGTAATAAAATTAAGGACTTAAAAACCTTTCAATAATTGTCAAAGTTTAACATTCAGTCTTCTCCCGATAGTCGGAGGTAAAACGACTCGGCGCTCGATACGCTTTGCGAAAATAATTCGTTTCTGTGATACGTTGAGTTCTTTCTGTGACTTGTCGGCACCTCACCGCCGGGGCTGCGCCCTCCGACAGGGCCCCCTTCATCAGTAAGACCGTTTCATCTTGTCCTAACGAAAATTACACGCGAAACATTATAATATAATGCTAAATTTTATTACATCTCATCCTTCGTTATCGCCTAAACATGCGGCTTATGGCAAACATCGAAATTCAAAGAAATGAATTTTTTGTGCCGTTCTTTTCTCTACCTCCAGTGGGCCGTTCCCAATCGACGCTTAACTGTAATAAAATTAAGGACTTAAAAACCTTTCAATAATTGTCAAAGTTTAACATTCAGTCTTCTCCCGATAGTCGGAGGTAAAACGACTCGGCGCTCGATACGCTTTGCGAAAATAATTCGTTTCTGTGATACGTTGAGTTCTTTCTGTGACTTGTCGGCACCCTCAACGCCGGGGACCCCCCCCCCCCCTGCACTCTCCCCCGCGCAAGTTCATTCGTACGCTCTGACGAAACGCCGACTACACTTGTATATAAAATTCGCGAGTGACGCCGAAAAACATTGTTTTTACGACATCTGCACAAAAAATGGAACATCTTCACCGCGTCACTTGAGAGGAACTACAACAAGGATAATAACGCAAGTAAGATCATAATAATCCAAGCTTCCAAGGTAAGTGAATTAACAAATACTCGCACACATCCGCCTCCTACTATTACATAAACGCGGGAACACTGGGAGCAAAATGCTTTTTCGACTGCTCCCATAATACAATCTTGACTATAAAACTATTTGATATGGACCTGACTATTTGATATTACTTGATACCTGACTTTAACCTATTCGTTTCAGCTATGTCTATATATTTGTTTCCAGTTACTCTCAGTCTGACCGATTAAATATTATTTGATTGTGCCCGGTAGACACTAAACGTCAAAGTTCGAATACTGTGATGCGACATAACTACCCCTTGCTAATACAATTTGACTAATACTTTTGCGGCCTAACCACATTCGACTACTCCTAACTATTATACTTATACGATTTTATGTATTTTAACTATTGGCCACTTGACTAGTACCTTTTTACAGAGTAGATACTTAAATACTCTTCTAACAGCAAGCTGATATCCAGTTTGTATACTATTCATTGCTTTTTATACGAATCTTAACTTGCATGTCGCTCGTTGTCTCTTGCATGGTCTTCCCTACTTAGCAGTATGGAACTCGAGGAACCTCACCGGTTCGGATCCGAGAGGCTCTAGGAACGGAGCAGGAACAAGAAGAACACCAAGAAGACGGCCTCGAGGAGATGCATTCGATGATCTTTACTTTGCAACGAAAAACAACATTGTCTTCCGTTGACTTCTATATCGTTTTGTAATCGCCGAACTGAGAGGGGCAACCTGAAAAAATGGCGAAACCACTCAGTTTCGAATTCGCTCGGGTAAGTTGTACGGTGACGGGGAGACACCCTCAGTTGGTGTAGGAGCGAA
Source organism: Stenopsyche tienmushanensis (assembly GCA_008973525.1). Taxonomy (NCBI): domain Eukaryota; kingdom Metazoa; phylum Arthropoda; class Insecta; order Trichoptera; family Stenopsychidae; genus Stenopsyche; species Stenopsyche tienmushanensis. The sequence goes on from WACJ01000015.1 coordinate 1,089,004, forward strand.
TCCGAGATGCACTTAAGCGTCTCGTATGTCTTCACCCTACCCCGGCAACGCCCTAGCGAGGAAAGGGGGGACTGGACTCCTTGTACTCCAGAAAGCCCTTTCCAGTAGAGTCAAAAAGGTCGTCTAGAGTAGTTTTCCACCATCTCCCTATGAAAACTACTCAGTCTTTACAAACCCCCCAAACTCCTTATCGAGACGTTCGCGAAAGTGTTCGTCAATACGTTCACTCAGGATACCCGTTGGGTGAGCGTTCAAAATAAAACTCGGTGGTAATGCTACCTTCAATATCGAGCGAATGAGGAGGTGAATGTATGATACAGACGAAATGGATGTAACCCCTTTCCTATGAATGGATATTGAAGAGGCCCATAGTTCTGTAGTGGACTGTTAGTGGCTGCGCTATGATGATGATGATGACATAAGTAATCAAATTCTGGCTCAATTCTATTTCAAATATCAAATGTATTATTTTTGAAATAAAGCCTTCATTTTTCACTACATTTTTTACTGATTAACAATATTACTAACTCAGTATGCCAGCTTATTTTGTTTACTTATTGTAGTTTATTCAGCTGAATTGTGCTGCAATCTATGTTCAAATCTTATTTGACACCGTTTAAATTGGACACTAAAGCTACAAAGTTTAAAAACATATTTCAACAACTTTTTCAATAAATTCTTACACTACTTATGTAGTTTCTCGACGGATCTATATGCAGCTTAATGATATTTTACTAACGATGCAAACAACCCCCACAGTTAGTAATTTACTATGCATATTAATATTGCACCACGTACCTATATTTAACAAGGGTGCATAAAGTTTATCTAACACCCCGGCCGAAGCTCTCATCGTGCCCACGAAACTCAATTTCGCCATTGCTTAGTCATCGTGTGCACAACAAAATTGAAATATTTTAAATATAAAATGCTAAATATAGCATAAGAAATCACACATTAAATATTTCTATGTGATTGAATTTCATTTTGAAAAATGATTTTGCTTAAACACGTGATTCAAATCGATTCATATTAAATTTTCGCGCTTAATATCAAAGGTTGAATTAATATCCAATATCAATATATTTGATGTATGGGATACTATATGGATAAAGCTTAAATGTACCACCGATTTGAATAATGCGTTGTTTCGGCATATGAAGAGCGTAATTGATACAATTCGAACAGATCACTCGAGATGATACTGAAAACGATTTCATATGCACTCATCTGAAAATTGAGTTCATGTGAGTTGACGACCACTCCTCTAAGGGATGATATTTCGTAGATGACCAGCAGAGCATGTACCATATTTGGTTGGACGTGTTTTTTCTTCGATCAAACTAATTCGATCAAAATAGTGCAGCTGTCGCACTTCGCTCACTAGTCCCTAGCATCCCACAGAACTCAGTAGCCTCAAGCAAATTCAGCACGGATGGACCTACAAATTAAATCAACATCATCACTCCATTTTCATCCTCTTTTTATGGAAGAATCGGAAGAATACCGAGAATAATTATTTCATCCCGATTGCCTTAATCTATATAAAATACATCTTGGCTTTTATTAATATTGCTTCATGATATAACAGAATATAAACATCAATACAAAAATAAGAAATTAACATGAAAAATCATTATGCTAAAAATGTATAGACCATGAAAAAGCCTTCTACAAAGTACGACAACATGATACAATTCGTTTAAATTATAAACAAACAAGACATATATTTTATATATATTATAATACAATTCTATTTCGTTTTATTTTTGCACGATAAATAGCCTTTGAAATTAATAATGAATTCATAACATAATAAAAAAGATTAGATCCAAAGCTAAAAAATTAACATTAAGATGATTAATATTAACATTTGATACGTTTATGTTGGTTGTTGTGGACGGATTTGTGGCAAGGCGATCGGATGACAAATTAAATATTATCTAGTTTAGCATCAAAATATGTTTGTCTTTAATGAAGGTCGCTTAAAGAAACGTCAACGAAAATAATAAATAAATGCTAAATATTTTTCTAGTTTCGTCAAATGATGGTTTTATACGTATTCAAAATTTTGCTTAAGTATCGAAAATACGAAAAAATGTTCAGAAAGTAAGTGTACTATGATCTGTGATTTTGTGTGTTTTTGAGGATTGGCAATACTGGATGATAAAGGAAGTTCTCCTGATAGAGCAAACATTTCAGAAACACGATAATACGTAAACTCATGTTATAGTATCCAACTGCGTGAAAGATGTCAGTGAGAAATCCCGTCAAGTGCGTGTGCCACGTTCTGTGATCCGCTTGACTTGAAGCGACTTAAATTGGAAGATTAAATATGGTCTCATTACACATCTGAATCACAAAAAAATGACGTCACACCATTATCTCAAAAAATTCAAAACCACAATTTCGGGCAAAAAAATCACTGCCTCAGTGTTTTAGGAACGAAAAGGGATTATTTTGATCAATTTTTTTGCCTCAAGAAGAGATCATCAATGCACGACAAAATTGTGATAAAACAAAATAAGGAGATTGCTGATGAGCCTTAATCACCAAACACACAGCCTTAGCCATCAAAGCGCTCTTAGAGATGGATATGTTCTTCGGGGAGGACATAAAGAAGCTTGTTATATAGAAAAATAGTCTAAACAAGTTTACCAACAATATCCAGTATTTTTTTCAAATATTTTTTTAAAAAATCTAGTACACTTACTTTCTGAATATTTCTGGTATAAAAAATATTTTACTATAAAATTCAATTATTTCCATACAAACACATTATTATTCATATTGTTTCTGTTTATACAATTATTCATTTATTTTTTTTAAATTTGCGCAAAAAAAAAATTTTTTGTACATACAAATATCTGAAATGGTCTTTTTTAGAGTGTCTATTTTTATTACCCATTATTTTAATTATTTGTCATCAATCTATTTTTATTGCAGATTCATCATTTTTCAAGATCTTTTAAAGTTTTGGATGGATTTTCGTCCAAAATCTCTAATCCTTAGTTACTTTTTTTTAATTTTCTTTCTTCGTATTAAAAAAATATGAATTTATTCTGACATATTTTTAAGCAATTTTCTCTTTTTAAAATGATATATTATGAATACAAAGACATTTTATTCCTTGATAGCTAAATATAAATGCCTAGGAAGAATACGATTCCTACCCTTTTGGTTCGTCCCTTATTCTACGGAGCGATCGAAAAAGGAAGTAGCATAAATTTTCAGAAAACACCGAGTATCGAAAAAAAAAGGAAGAAAAGGGATCGCCGGGAAAACATTTTCCCGTTTGAAGTTTGTATCAACCCCGCGGGCCGTTTGATTCGCGGCCATTTTGTATTTGTTTCGATATTTTCATTTTTGTGTGTTGGCAACACGTGACCTGAGATTTTATCCGACCTTTTTATTTATCAGCCGCACGCCTTTATAACGGTATCATTGTTCGCTTCGATATTTTATTTATTTTTGAGGGTGGAATTTCGAAAGTTGACCCTCGTATATTTATTTCTTTACTGTTTATTCTTTGGCCAGGCTGTGAATATCTGTCGGCCATAACTTTTAACGTATAAAACGCGAAGACAAGTTGCCATGAATCTATTTACGTTACACTTTTCAGCGTACTCGCTTTATTACGCATGGAATTTCAAAAGCTTTATTGCCTTCGGAGAACTCGTTTATTCTGATAAAATTCTATGAAGACGATCTAATAAATTATCGATTATATCTCTACTGGCAAAAAATTACATTCAAATCAATAGAATCTATAAATTTGCTTCCTGGATTTAATCAGCCTAATAAATTGCTTACAGTGTATTCAAAACGTAAATATTTCCAGTTAAAACGATTTTAATACCAAGTAGTCTATTTCTAAGAAATCGAGGCTAGTACAAATTCTAAGAATAACAAAAGTATGATTCATAAAAATTAAATAGTACGTACCAAAATGACTCTTTCGTGTAATTAATCAAGTGAAAACAATAATTACATTTTAAGGGTAGCTATACATTAATTTAATACTTTAAAATGAGCTAAATACCAACAAGCATTTATTTATGAATAAATAAAGCTAATATAGACCAATTTTAAGTACAGGGAAAAAGATTTTAGTCATAAGAAGTCAGTTAATTTCAGACCTCAAATTATATACATCCGAGTTGAAATTTGGAAGATTTGAAAAATTCATATTTCCAGAATCGATTATCTCAATTTAGACTCAATTCTATATCCTGGATCTAAAAAAATAGTACTGAGATGATTAATAAAATCGACTAGGTTTGTTTTTGATTCACTGATTAAAGAATCATTATAATTTTGTATCTCACTCATAAATCCTCTCCTAGCTAAGAAATCTTATTTAACCGTGTATAAAAGGCTATAATAGAATAACATTACATTATTTGTGATAAATTAATTAATATAAATGGTTGAATTGCAAATATACGTATAGATAGGGAATAAAAACAAATCGCAGAGAACTGAGACTTGTACCATTCAACCGTTCTGCGGGCATAATTAGGAAAAAGGTTAAATTTTCCGTAGGGAAAGGTTTTTCGACTTTCAAGAAAATGTCTTTTAGGCGTGCCCTTAAATGAAACTAAATCTTGATAAATGATTCGCAAGTCGTTTATCAACTACATTAAGGACAGGACTTGTGAATTGTGGTTATCCTTTGTTGAACCATTAGCATACTGCTGCTGCGGACTTATACACAACATGTGAATTATAATATCCGAAATTTAAGCTTTCTTTGGATGCTCATTTTACAAATTCATTAAATGAGCATTTCCACTCTTTTTTCGGATAGTTTTCTTTTATTTTTTCTCGCTTTTGTCCTATTTGGTATTCAGACGAGCAAACACCCTTTTTTCTACACTATTTGACTATAATAATTCTTAGGCTATTAGCTTTCTTCGTTTGTTCGCCGGGAGCTTTCGCTTTAGGTAGATAAGAGTGGTTTTTGTCTTTAGCTTTCGTCGAGCTTCGCTTTTAGCAACCTTCATTACTTAATACCACTTACGTGTCAGACACATCCTCACTTGACCTACGAACGCTAAGCCTTTCAAAATTACCAAATAAACACCGACGGCTTAAGTCTCGATCCATTTACGAGTTAAATAATTTTGCAATTTACTCGCTCCTTGTTTGAGAATCCGAAATTAAATAAATTCAATCAAGAAGTGTGGAAAACATAGCATCGTTTTAAGACCATACAATAGAACGTGGCAAGATTAATATGGTTTCATTGTCTCAAAACGCTTACAATGTGTAAATAGATTGATATGTTACTAGCTTCATTGCCAATTCTTATTAGTAGACGATGAAGTGACATGAAATATCTAAAATGCAAATACTCCATATTCAAATAATATTAAATATTTCTCATTCAGAGGAATTGAACAAACGCTAATAAGCTAAATGCAATTATAAATATAAAACGCTTTCAATCGATTGTCAAACTTTGCTTGACTGTATGATTAACGGCTTACTTATTAAAATCCATATTTTTGAAGTACAATTATGAGTTATCATTTATAAGCAGCTCGTCTAGAATAGTTAAGAATTATCTTAACTTTTCTTTGGCGATGACCTATAACAAATATGTAATAGTGTGGGCATACATTTCTCGCTTTATGATCCCTAAATGAATGAAATCCCTCAAAACAATTAACCACGATTACCGTTGTAATAATCTTATAAATATTTTTTTATTAAATGCCATTCGTCCAATGTTCCAATTTAATCATTCATCTTTCTTGAAATTTGTTCAGAGATTTCTTTAAAAGAACGTCTATATAAAGGTCATCTTCAATCAAAATCCATTGTTAATATTATCATATCCAAAGATTTTCATTAACAATATTCTATTATCATTTTGTCTGTATTTTAATTCATTTGCTCGAAAATATTGCATCAGGCTTTATAGATAATTGAAAAGTTTAAAACCTAAAAAATAATTCTCGATAAAAGTTTTATAATAGTGCTTGGTCTAAGAATACACAATTATGTTGCACTCCCACAATATTAACAAGATGTTTTTTTTAGGTATATTTGGGCATGTTTTTGTATATATTTTTAGCCATGATCGTCAAAAACATACCCCTTACCTCAAATTTCTCTCAATCCTTATATTGCCTTGTTAAGGGAATTTTGTAGGAAAAGAATTTGTGATGGGGTATTTTTCCGTTGTCTTCCACATATGGCTAAATTTAGACAAAATTATTTGCATAAGATTTTTAGGTAGGAAAGAATCAATGGGGACGAAATTAAAATTGATTTTTTAATAATATTTTTATTATTATTGCAAATATGTCATTCATAAGAAGCCCTGTGAGATTTTATAAATGTCCTCGTAAACAATATTTTTTCGTGTCTAGTTCAATACGATATATCAAAAAATATTAATATTTACGATCTCCCAAATTTGTTGGTAATGTTTTTTTTTTATTTTGAAACCGAACCTCCAAAATTAGAGTCTAGGATCTATTCCACTATACCAAAACTTTGTTACTATATCTATATACTGTTGAATTAAAAAAGCTTAAAAATCTTTAACATTTACAAATATTTATATTAGATGTAAGGGTCGAATTTATGTAAAAAAAAATCTGCAAACCAAAAATATAAATATTCAATGATTTTCATCACTTTTCAAAATTTATTTGATATCATATTGTGTATAAGAAAATATGTACAAAGCTCAAAGCTCGTCATGAATCAACGCATGCTTCGTGAAATTTGTATGTAACACAACCGGGCGAGTTTATTAGCTTTTGACGTTTCCAGAGGTAGAATGCTCTTTTTGTGGATAGCCTTTTATCTCATGGGAACATTGGTCCATAAGTTATTCATGAAGAGGCTAGTCCTTGCCTGGATCTCCTAGCTCGAGCTCGCTAATTGAAAAGTTTAGCAGTGAACTTCTCAAGAGGGAAACCAGCCCGACAGTTCTCAAAACGCAGACTTCTTGTCATAATCCATTGAAGTAAGCGCGCCAACAACAACCAAAGATTGGAACAAAAGTTAAGTATGAACTGCTAATTTGGGACTATCTGTTGATCTTGTTTTACAAAACTCGAGATTTATTTTTTAATTAAATCCCTCTCCCGAAACTTTGCCGTTACATTTTACTATTAAATAGCAATTTCGGCGTCTCTTTTACTGTGTGCTTTATCTTGTTATTTCTTTAATTGAAAAGAACCGTCCAGTATTTAATGAAACTTCAATCATAATTAGCAGTTTATTAATGTTTTCATTCCTTGGCTGAAATCAAGGACTTTTGTAATCGATCTATTTTAAATAAGCGTGTTTTGATTTAAGTAATTTTAGTTTTAGCAATTAAAAATATATGATATAATATTACCCCCACAATCGCAAAAGCTACTTCATAGGGGTTGACTTTCTATGAAAAATATTATTTTTTTATTGTTTAATCTACAACTATACTTTTATTAGATAGTTCATATGGATACCATTTCGTATTAAAATTTAAAAGAGTATTCTGAATGTTTTATTGAAATAAGGCCAAATTATAAATACTATTCCAAGCACACTTGGGTCTGTTTTTATGCGGATCTTTTTTATGCGATTTTTTTTATATTTAGTTTATATATACACTTGAGTCTGTTTTGATGCGATAGATACGTTCCATGGAAAGTCGCATGTAAAAAAATCGCATAAAAAAGACTTCATCAATATAAAAAGCTGAAGGACAGGTTATTTTTAAAAACCGCATAACTTCAAATCAATGTGATGAAATGTAGCAAAAATCGCATAAAAAACTTTGCAAAGATTAACCAATATTTTTTTACGCAGTTCTTTATATGGAGACATGCAATTCTTAAGCTCTCGTTGGAATTTGAAAGCTTGTTCAGAATTTGAGTCATGTACAATCAAAAGCAAATTTCCTTAAAATTATATTTGGAACTGATTTGATATTTTCAGGATATTTCGAATATTTTAAAATATATCGTTTGATAAATATTTTCCTTTACTTCTTATATAAGAATATTCTTTGGAATTTCTTGAACACGTTCAATGATTGTGATATGAAAATTCAAATTATTTTTGTTTGTTATATAATATATGAATTAATGAAATCCATTAGAGACATCGGGTGTCCAACATTGGACCAATCTACAGGTAAACTGGAGAGACAAATATTGCAAATAGGCTCTGCACACGATGTACTGGTCGCCTTTGTTTCTATGTAGGTGCTTTTGGTCTGCATCAAATCGAATCAGGTTCATTTAGAACCATGGCCATATTACGAACATAAATGAAGATTGCCACTATTTGAATACTAACATATATGATTCTCCTACATCTCGATTGTCGACAATAAACTAATTGAATCGCATTTGAAATTGGTAGTGGAACTCTCCACTCTCTACAAACCTGGAGGCTTAATATTGAATCAATTCTCAATAAATTACACACTGTCATAAACGTATATTTTGGGTCGCTAGTTTACAATCAATTTACATAATTGTTCAATCTTCGGTATTGATTAAACTCAAACTCCATCACTGAATTATCAACGCTAGTATTATTCAAAAAATATTCACCACAATGAATTTTCTTCGTGCATTTTAATCGTTCAAAAGCATTTCAAATCCAATTCATGGCTCAGAGATGACTTAAATTCGACACGGAAGGGTGATAAATTTATCTCTCCGATGCAAAGTGGAACGACGTCATTCCCACCCCTTTTTTGATGAATTGCCTCTGCATAAAATTTGTGGGCGTATAAATCAACCCGGCTGTTCCCTAAACATACGTCAACATGGCTATCTTTTGACCTTTGGCATATCTTATTAAACTTTGAATCGCTATGACAAAATCAAAGAAATCATCTTGGGTGAAATACGATATGAAACGATGGTGATCTTTTAAGCATCAACTTAATACGATAAGGCGTACGAATATAATCCCTTTGATGCTCATAAATAGAACTCTATGACAAAGTTCTCAAACAAACTCCGAAATGTTCAAACTCTGCATGTAGATTTATGTAAGAAGAAATATTGATTCAATACAACTTTGATAAATATAAATATTTGCCTATTTCGGTAATATTTTTCCGTTTTCTATTTCACTCCCGTAATGCCATTCCCATCAATGTAGACATTTCTTTCTAAATTTGTCAAGCGCAGAAAACACGTTAACATCATTATTATAACGTATATATCAAAAAAGTGCTTTCATATCATTTTCCAACTGTGATAAACGATTTTTTTCAAACAAGTTATAGAAAATAATTCTAAGAAGTTTTTGAATATCATACGGCCATGTGTAATGAGAAAAACTTTCACGACATTGCGGAGAAGAGCTTTTGTCCTCCAACTGGTTGGTTACGGAAAACGTGACTTTTGTACATCCTGTACAAGCAAACTTGCTTGTCGGGTCTAATCTCGAGTTGAATAAACGTCCAATTTATTCAAAACTTCAACTTGCATTTTTTACAGCCTAATTACGGCATTCAACCAAAAACATATTCAAACGCGAACTTTATGAAATGTTTCCAAAATAATCAAGTCGAGTTTCAATTTGATGAATATTCAACATACTCAAGTTTTGATACTTTCCGGTATAATATTTTGGAAAGCTTTATTATTTTTGAATATATAACGTGAGTTTCGTCGAAAAAAAATCGTAAAATTTGATATTACAACATGAGAAAGCCTTCTGAGAATGCCTCAAGTCGGATATCGAGCAAATTTTAATAAGCGACCATACGCTTCCAGGAAAATGTTCCACGTTAAGTAGAGCTCCTTAACATCTAAAAAATATTAAATTTTAAAATAACGTTGAAAAATATCCTTTTTAATAATGAATTTATTTTATTTTATTTAATACAATTCAAAAGATGTTTTGGAAAAATCATAACTGTGATATCTGTGAAAAGATACAAGATACAAAGCAATACTCGTACATTTTTAAAGATTTCCTCAGATGAAAATATTTCTACGCTTTTTAAAAAATTACCCATATTAAATTAATTGGATACGACCGTGTTACCCTTATACATTTATCTGTATTTTATTTCTTTTAAAGCTTAAGAAAATGGATCAATAAGCATTTCTCCCAGTAGTCCAGAGAACATCAATTGTGGTTATTAGTTATTTGGACAAAAAGCAACTCGGAATGACCAAATCATGAGATGGATAGCAATTTGTCTTCATTTAATCTCCCAAGTAAGATACTATGAGACAAGAAGGAATTATACATTATCGTATATATGCACAAGATTTATGTTAAGGACAATGTTTGCGTGCGTCTTTGGCTTGCTTAAAATTAGTCTCAATTTAAACCCCATAGAAAATCTTCGATTTGCTCTCGATGGCAAAGTTGCAGATAAACACTCACGTAGTTTCAAATAATTGGTTCGAGGATGTTTGGATACGCGAAGTCTCAGTTGAGTATTCGACGTCTTGGAAGACATGTCGAGATGTTTGGACAAAAACGTAATGGAAGACATACTAAATATTGACCGTTTTCAAGGTTCTATAAAAGCTTGTATGCTTACAGTGTCATAGTTTTGGATGATGGCTAGATCAAATTATTATATTATTTCTTGGAAGTCATTTCTGTTTGTATAATTGATCGCATCTAACTCTAATTGATAATCTGTTTTACAATATAAATTTATCGCCAATTAATTCCATTATTAGTTGATGCATTAGAAGTCCATAACGACAGTTAAGAAAATTCAAACAAGATGATTATGATATCAAAATTGTTCCTAGATATGGAAGATGTTGACATCCTAGGACTTTGACTGCAGATCATACCGATTATCTATTTTTATGCAATTAAATAGTATATAAACACAATAAATCGATTCGGAAAACTTAAAGACCATATCTATAATATCACTACTAATTTGTTGGTGGTTTGGGTATTAAAAAATGATATTGGACTTATGTCAATCGTATGCTGAAATTGGTTAAGAAACATCACCTGATCAATCATATAAAAGCAATGCAATTTTCAATTATATTAAGATTTTGATCAACGCAATGTTTGATATGATTTTTCATTTTGAATCAGATTGATGGGTGATTTCCTGTAGATTTAGACCCTAGATCAGCGGTTTTTAACTAATTGTGGGTTAAAACGGCTATTCTGCGAAGGTGATGACGCTGTTAATTTTTGGTATGTAGATATAATAATAGAATGACAGGTAAGTATTTATGATATAATTTTAAAATAATGATAAATAACTAACTCAAATAATCTGTTCTACGTAAAATTCCTTTATAAATAATTCTTTACAAGTTAACTAAATATGAGAGGCAATCGAAAATCAACACATATTAATATACAATAGTCTACCAAAATTAATTGTCCTGTATTATATACACTATAAAACCAAGAACTTTACTCATTATAGGCTTTGATATCCTTACATTTTTAAAATAGTACAAAGAAATTAATTTTTTATTCGATGGTAAGACCAAAGGTTTGTGTTCGTTTCAATAAATATTTTTCTTCCAATTTTTTTCATGTTACCGTAGGTAAACAATTGTATTTTATAATATGAAAGCTTGTCCGAATTTTTGAAATACAATACTCATGTCAATAGGTTTTATGAAAAAAAATGATATTAAATAAATGGTTTCGATACACAAATGTAGGTTGTGTGATAAATGTCTCAAATGCGAAGAAAAGTTTAAAAAAACAGCGATATGTGAACATTTTGTTAGAACGCAGGTGGCAACGATGCCACATTTTCTTTTCTCGTTTCTGAAAGTTTCTTTCAACACATTACCATTGGCAGCTCAAAGCTGTCAAAAAAAACTTCCAACCATTGTGAAAGTGAACGACAAAATACACTTTGCGTTTTATCGTTCCAAGGAAAAATGTTTTTTCTTAATTTTTATTTACATTTATTTTTGCTACTCTTCGATATTCAATATTTTCATATGCGGATGTGAAATTTTCATAACCTTCGCGTGAAAATATTTCCGGAGATACGGCGAACAAATGGATACTCTTTCCGTACTTCGCTAAAGTCAAAAATCAGACTTTGATCTAAACAGAAGTTGAAAAATGTGAAAGACTGTCAAAATGATATTTCATAGAATACACACAAGAAAAAAGCTCTAAAACTGGAAAAAGTGATTATTCAAAAATTTTCAATTTATTTTGTGTCCTCATTGTTAATATACATTTTTATTAATGATCATATATTTACCGACAGTTTTTGAAACTTTTCGCTTTTACACAAATGTATTTGCTTATTCAGTTGCCTTTTTGAAATCAAAGTCGCACATTTTTGATACGTCATTTATATAAAGTGGAAATAATTTTCGTGGAATTTACTCAATAAATTGCGTCCCAAAACATAATTTTCAACGACCATATTAAGTCAACATTTGATCCGGCAGAATCTCACATTTCAATAATGATTAACTCATCACTAATTGAATCAAAGCCATATAAATCCATCGCAAAAGTATCACAAAATTCAAAAAAAATATCAAGCTAATAGGGAATGAAAAGTGGATTATGATTATGACGTAAAAAATAGTATTAAATAATAAGGATTACTAAAAGGACGATTTTATCATATTTATCCAATATAAAGCTTTCAAATTATAATGTGATCGTCTTTGGAATATTTCATCGGGAACCAATATAAAATTAAAAAATGTTTTGTATTCATAACCGAGCCTTGGAAGTTGAAAATTTGAATATTTATACAGGAATTTTTTCAATATTTCAATGACTTCCTCAGCAGTTTATAAAATATTTATTGAAAGTCTTTATTAAATATGCATCAGTTGAAATTAAACGAAGTTTACTCGGGATACCGTCGTAAGTGGTTATGTAGAATTTGCCATATGAAAAATATTCCAAAATGAAAATCAAGCATTGCTCCATAATGAATGCATACGATGGAAGTTTGTATTGCCGGCTATATCAACGACGCTAATGCAAATATTTATTCGAGCAAATTCATATTGCAGGCTAATTTTACCCAACTGTTTATTTACTGCCGGATTTTGCGCTTACAACTAGCATATAATTATCCCAACTTCACTAACCAAGCGAAAGAGATATGAAGGCGCTAAAGTGTTAATAATACCTCGTTGCACAAATGCTATTTGTGATGCAAGTCGAGCATAAGATTCGAAATTGAAGCACATGCCTTGCCCATGTTGAACTTCTCAAACTATTATTATAATTGGCAACGTAAGGCTAAACGATTTTTTACTATTGGTATCATTATCATCATAGTGCAGCTAATCGTAATACAGACTCGATGTACTGATAAAAGAGCATTTTCTTATTAATACATTCAAGAGAAAGGAGCATATACATATCATCTGCTTCTTATATTCACCACCTCATACGTTCGATATTGAAAGTAATTTAATAGTTTCATACGTAAATGCAGTGAGTCGACCATTAGCAGCTTTAATTGGAAGATAGTGAAGATCTGCTCAAGATAATAAATTTGATTCCAGCGATTTAATAAATTTCCAGACTTACCAAATCATATCAAAAATTCCTACAACATTTGAAAACAGGAAGGATCATAACAAAAATGAAGTATATTAATACGAGATAATAAATTCCCCGAGGGTAATTTTGATGAGAAAAATAATACAAGGCAGTTAAATAAATATAAATATTGCTTGATTTGGCTGGACATGGAAAACGTTATATGGATATAATTGGATGTCTGTAGAGGAACCTTCATCCAAGGATGATTGCAAATATAACATTAGGGGAAGAATCAAACCGATTTTATTAATAAATTCAACACAAAATTAGCTACATGTTATAAATTGTTTACTTGTATTAAATTATATTGATTTATTAAAATATTCCACTGAGATGAATGATAATACATTTCCGTATGTATTTCCATGAAAACGTTTTAAAATTGGAAATGTATCAAAATTATCATAGTAATAAATCTGTAGTAAATCGCACAAGTCTAAAGCAATAATTAGTTAAATTTATAAGACAATTTATGAAATCTATACTAACAAATATTCATAAACATATATTAAGATATTATTAATCTTGTTTCAGAAATGCATAAAGTTATAAAAAAAAATATATTACACTCAAACATCTTTTTATGCGATTTTTTTGTGCGATTTCGAAGTTATGCTATGTTTTTTTTAAAGCATTTTTTTATTTCATAAAGAGTACGTATCGAGATATTTTGGATAAAATCGTAATAGATCCATCATACCATAGCAAAGCCTATTCATAACTGAAATTTTAGGTAACATTTTGTACAGTTCGTCCCCGTGCCTCCCTTATAAATAAATTTGGGATAAAAAAAGCATTGCAAGCGATTTTACTCCCACTGTTCGAAACAAATTAATTTTTCGAGTAGAATTTAAAAACGAAAAGTGCCATTCAATCAAGTATTTGTAAATTCGAATATATATACTGAAGATGACCTTATTTTTGATCAATCAAATCATCACTTTTTACATCGACGATTTTTTAAGACGCGCTGTAATTAAGCTCTTAAAATGAATACACCTTTCTAAATAAATTCAGCAATAAAACGATAACGATATAAGCACTACCCTAAACCCACATTATTTTATATCTAGTCGATGCTTCATTATTAAATTACGGGACTTTTACATTTTATTTACCCTTAAGCCGCGATCGAATTTATCGCCATCCAATATTAAAGCTCATTTATGGATTTATGGGGGGGCACTAACGGGCTCGGTAAGCGTCTTACATTTTATGGCGAATCGATTGTCGATAAATTTTGATTTTGTTAATACATACAGTGCCGCCAACGGTATATGTTTTCGGGCATTGGCCGACGCTTTGTATCGAGGGGTGCGAAATAATGTCGAAAGTTGGGCGATCGATGCCCGAAATGAGCCCCAGATATTAATTATTCAAGACTTTAAAAAAGGGCAGCGTCGAAAAATATTTTTTTTAAAAAGGCAGTTTGATCCAATTAGGCTTGCAAATTTAATGAAAATAATTAACGATAATTTTGGGACGGCGAAGGTAAATTCGTTAATATCGTTGAGAATTAATTATGCGAAAATTCCCTATGATAAACAGTGGGCTCGAAACACATAATGGAATATCCTGAATATTCTATTATTTACTGGGTGTAATTAAAATTATTCAAGATGAAATTTCAGAGAACTATTTTTGTGTGGTTGCTCTTTGAGCGTCTATTAATAAAACATTAAAGTCAACGCCTATGCTATTGGTTTAAAATTTATAATAATTTTACTTTATTTTCTGTCTTTTGAGTTTTCTGTTCCCAGGATGTTCTTTTTTCAAATATTTTAATTTTAAAAAAAATATCCACTTTAGTATAAAGATAAACTTGTATGACTGTAAACTAAAATGATTGTAAAAATTTAATCTAATATTTCAAAAACATCAGATTTCTCCAGATTCTCTCTCATCGGAGAATGACGAAACTGACCATTGACACCTGCTTGATCATGCATGTCCATGACCTCCCGATTAGATTTCCCAACTTCAGCGCTTGAGGTATGATTTCGGTAAGGTCCATAAATTGTTTACCATTGAAATTAAAGCTATTCAGAAAAAAAATACAGTATCAAAATGAAATGACTTACCCTCTCTACTGCAGGACAAAAATTATGATCTTCCAGTGGCTTTGTGGCATCGGACTGCATAATATCGATGGCATATGGATACATCAGGTCGCCGAAGAAATCGGTAGCTTCGCGTGGCAACTGAGTTGGCATATTGTCAATCGAACAAACCAACACCCCGGGACCTTTAAAACTAAACCACAAACAATTAATCAAATTGTAAACAGTCTTAATTGTCACGCATTGACGTGACTTGTCAGCATGGAAGTATCTGCTGCTGAGAACTTATAATTAATGAATTTCATATTTCACCTGTTAATTATATAGCGATCAGTCAAGATGAAAATCTGCCTGTTCATTAATTGCTAAGTGGAACTATTCACATATGTGTGAGATGAACGCGCCGAAATAATGGAGTTAACCACTCGTGATAATTACGAACGCGCCATCGGTTTAACTCAATATCATGAACGAGTTGTAAGAGTTAGACCGAGGTCACTTAACCACACCAAACTTACCGACAACTCTTTGAAAAAAATCAATAAAACGAGAACATGTTCACTTTCTTCGTTTTCGCGGAGGCGTATAAGAAATTGGAGAGAATTTCCGAACAAATACTCAAAAAATCCTACCGAACAAATGTCTTCCTGATTATTTTTTTAAGGCATCTTCTCACTTTACAAATTTAAAAAAATCGATTTTTATTTTATTTTAAACTTTGAAAGTACATATCTTCAAAAAAGTTATATCGAAATTTCATAAAGATCGGACGAGTCTAACTACATTTTTGGGCGACCATTAGGTGACTACCTGAGAGCACCATGATATTTAGACTCATGGTGCAAGTACAAGAAAGTGGTGAAAAATAATCAGATAGAAACTTTTAAACATCCTTCTGCTCTAGCTGAGGATGTTCACGAGGTTTTGAAACCGATTTATGAAGCTCTTCGGAGGAAATACCCAAAATAACAACGAGTGTTTCAACAGCTGTGTCTGGGCAATTTTTCTGCAACCAAAACTTTAAACGCGTTTATCTCAAAACAAGGTTTTTCGGTGGCTTGTTGATGAAATTTCCGAAACTATCCGGCCGATTCTCATGAAATTTTAATGACATATTCTTCATAGTTATGGCTATAGCGCATATCATCAGATTTTTGAAATTTTGATTTTAAGTAATTTTTTTTACAAAAAACTGCAAAAAAACCCGTTTTTTTACTTTTTCGAAAAACGTGCGCCATTTTGTTATTTTCACAAATATCAAAAATCTGATGATATGCGCTATAGCCATTGATATACTGAATCTAAAACTGTTTTATTTTTGTGTTTCAAATGACCCATCTTGGAGATACCATCAACAAGCCACGAACATAACATTTCTACACGGGTTTTTCGATGCTACTGTTTTATTATAATAATTGTTCAAAAAAATAAAAATAAAAATTTTTCATGTACTTGAAAGATGTGTTTATTACATAAGATCCATTTTATCTCATAATTTTTAGCGAAAATCCTCGAAAAAAAATCGTGAAAATAGCCCATTTTTGAGGCGCCTAAAGTGAGAAGACGCCTTAATGCATCAAATTTTATTGTCCATCATTATAAGTTGTCAAATTGACTAAAAACAAGAATGAAGACATCATTTATACACAATTATATATTCAATACCTAATGAGAGCATTCTGTAAGACAACCAACACGATGATTATACTCCGACATAAGGTAGATGATCAAGAAGAAGTTTCTACCGTGTATACAATATTTGTCATTGTAAGCAACCATCAGAACATCAAGCTTCAACTGTGAGATAAAGATTGTTATAGTTGCTGATACCAAACCAAATTAGTTCCTGCATAATAAAATACGTCTATGCAAATCAATCACAAAGCCAAATTGGACGTATGGAATTACAATTCTAAAGTGACGATGACTAAAGCACTTTATGATCTACGATCTTGTCGAAATTGAATATATAGAAAATTTTCATTAAAAAATGAAGACTCAAAAGATAGATTGTCAAAGCCAGACATTGAAAAAAATCTGATCTAAATCTTTCTTTATTTAAATCTGAAGCAAATTAAAATAAGCTGGTGAAAATTGGATATCTTGACATTAAATACACAGCCACACTATTAAGAATATTAAAAAATAGCTCATTTAAAGCAAATATCAATATAAAATGTATTAAAAAAGTTTACATTTGTGCGTTTTTGTATGTCTATGTATTTAAATTCATCATAGCAATTTACAAAAAGTCTGCCTACAAATTAAATTTTAATGATAGAGGAAAAAGTTATTCAAAGATGTCTTTTAAACTGAGTGTCCTTCTAACGAAATAGACGAATAAAATTGTTCCAAATAACAAAAAATACGGGCATCTCAGATATTATTAATAAAATAATGAACATATGTAAGATTGCTGCCAGATTGTTCCCGGAAATATAAACGACTTTTTCTCCTTTCACGTTCGGTGATAAGAGACTATACGTTGAATCCAAATTACAATTATACGACTTCCTTTTAAAAGACACTACTGAAAAGGTCATAATAGCTGTTTTCTGGGGCAATAAAGGACTTTTGCAGCTAGAAATTATATCACAGAAGACTAGAAATACATTGTTACTTAATACATAATTATATTATACTCTAAAACGGTCCACTGATATTATCAAGACTTTGGGCGACATTTTCACTGAATTAATCCAGATAATAACAAATATTTTATGTAAAAATATGGATCATTGATGTAATTTTTGAATCATAACATTTCTTCAGATTTAATTAAATCATATATTCTTTCATTTCTAATAAAGAAGGCTGTGTTGAAATGAAGCGTAAATGGAATTTTACCGGATAAAATCTTTTATGCACTGTAATAAGGCTCGTTCTTTTATATTGTTATTAAAATTAGGTGAGAGTCCAGAGGGGAATAAGTGGGTCCATTTATTTTTGAGCATGATAAATTTTAATCTCGTCTCGATTACTTCAAAAATTAAATTATTAATAAAGCGAAGAATGTGGTAATCTCAAGCCTTGTGCAATCTTGGGGAAAACAAAGGAGCCAGAGTATCCTGGAGGTATGCCGACCTCGATTAAAGTTGTAAACTTTAGTGCTAGGGAACCAACGTAAGAAGGCGAGTTTCACGTAAGAGTGATATATCAAATTGTGGAGGAAAAAATTTGAAATTTTATCCCAGTCAAAGTTTGTCCGTACCTTATCGGGGACATGCCGAGTTGCAAACTTTGGGTAATTTGTCAGTGAGACGCAAGTTTGAGGGTAGTAAGTGGCAGTAGGTTTTACTATGTCTTAGCAATAGTTAGTACGGGGGCACTGCCGACGCCGACTTTAATTAACCTAATGTGCTTACGGCGAAGAAGCAGCCTGAAATTTCTAATCGTGTTAAAATTTAACACGACTTGAAATATACTCCACTGATAAACAATTATGAATAAGTTAATCAAGAGCACGCTTGAGACAAAACTTATACAGGGAGCTTAGATCGATAACTGCTATATGTGTCAATATGTGATGACAAAGTAAGGTTGCATATTCAACGCAATATAAGCATGTTTACCTAAGCTTCATTAACATCGGATAAATGCATGTAATGGTGAAGCTTCAATAACTTGTGCTGGCTTTAATTTAAACAGATTACATGGAAAGGAACGATGCAATAACTATTACCAAGTATTGACATTATGCAACGGTCCCCATCTACATCTAATCCACAAGAGATTTTAATCCTGCCAGTGGTTCTTTAGGTTGAATTATGTTTGCTTATACACTATTTCTATTAAATATATATAATATTTGCCACACATACAAAAGTATTCCAGATTCACAGAGCTTCTGGGCATCCGTTAGATGGATCTGAGCTTCGTGATTACAAATTTGATATAATTTTAAATTTATCTTTTCTATTTTTTAGTAATTATTATTCCAAATAAATCTCATCTGCGTCTCCAATGCAGCATTGACACTAAATTGATATTTGAAGCAACGCATTAAAAATTAATCGATAAATTACTTCCATTGTAAATAACAGATTGAAAATAGATTAAAGATACGCTGGTGTCAGAAGTGATGAATTAAGACCAAACCAACATTTCATGATATATATTTTTATGGCATTTAATAATGTAGAAATGCTTAAATTTTCTCCAATACTACAATTTATTGGCACCACATCTTTTGCCATCCATCTAGCACGACAGAAGGTAACTTTAACTGATGCAGATTTGGTGTTGATTCGTCGATAAACCAAATATTAGTATTATTTTTAATTCATAAACTCCCGTCACTGCTTATAAACACCATGATAAGTAGAAATAAGTACGTATAATTGGGGAAACAAAAAGCGCGTGCTTTCGCTAATGACTGAATATGAAGTGAGATGTAGGGCAGGGCTCAATCTCAATGCGTACCCGCAGGAAACAATTAGGAATGAAGGAAGGGGAGGAAGGTTGACTGTAGAGAAGTAGTCTTTCTGCATGCTCTCCTACTTCAAAATTGACTAATAAACATATCAGAATCAATAAGCTGAATTCATAGTTAAGTGGCCATACAACTTTTTTTTTCTGAAACTTTGACCTATGTTAGAGACTTCTAAACCTTTTTTAAAATAAAAATGTATGTAAAATCTATAATATTGTGGCAACTTGATAATTCTTGCACAACTTTTCTTGCCTTCTAAAAGACACTATCAAAAATTAATTAAATGTTATCTTTAACTTTTCATTTAAATAATTTATTATGATAATATATTTACATTTTTAAAAAAAGGAGAAGAACACAGTTGTTAAAGTTTTTTATGTTTCATTAAGCTCCCAATTCAGATTATGTGCAAACATATTCATAGCCTAGAAGAAAATTAATTTAGATACTAAGGAAGCTTATGAATTATTCAATTAAAATACATTTAATTATTGCAAATAAAGCTCTCCCCCTTTAATTCTTCAACAATATATTTTTTATGTTCGGCAAATAAGTTTCTACCCTCGTTTTACTTTAATCAACTCGATCTAGGCTCGTGGCTCCCTTCTCCATTAAATGACTTCATTTAAAAATTTCAGCTCAGGAAGATGTTATTCCGGGTTAATTTAATGCAAAAAGATAACCCGAATTTTACATTTTTAATACATTTACGACCGTCGCAATTATTCATCTCGCATCGGACATCGGCTGATTTTAATTTCGGGACGTGACTTCCTTTTTTTTCGAAGATGTTCCTACAAAGAAGACTCGCTTCCGCGCGAAACTTTCCTTGCGACACTAATTTCCTCCCTTCGGTTAACTTAAGTTAATACGGCCGAAAAATTAATACGAATATTATGCGACATTTCCCTCAAATCGTTTCCGGTTGATGACTTTAAGCGATTTAGTTCCGGTTTGCGGTTGAGACTGACTTCATTTTAAAGGTCGTCAAAATTTAACGGTTTGTTCCAGTTCACTTTCTAGCTCCGCCAATTTGGTGGTCTTATTGAAAAAAATGGCTTTAATATTACAAAATGAACGTGGAATATCTGCTAAGCGTTTTCGTATTAATTCCAAAGCGTATTCATTCAGTACGCAACAAATGTATTTGTTTTTATTCATACATACATAGTTCATTTCCTACAACTAGATGGCGTACCTAATGAGGCGTACTTTCATAAACCACACGTAATAATCATTATTTTCATTGCCCTACAAAATACTCGCATAAAAAGAATATTTACAAATATAACTGCTATATTTTTTCTAAATAATAAATATTCATTAATACGTGAAAAAAATATTTAGCATTTTAATATGCATTTGAAAAACGATGTATATAAACGTTTTTGGCATGCGTTAAATATGTATAAAATTTTGATCAATAAATTAATCGGCACGCTTTTGGCATCAAACAAAAGGTGTTAACCAGAAATAAATTCATGAATATTTTTCGTCAAATTATCACGAGGTGAAAATAGTTTGGCAATCTCCATGTGAAAATAATAATTAATTGAACAGACATCCTTTGGGGTTTCCCCATTGCTAAACAACACCCCCGCTAAAATATTAACCAATATATTGAAAATACAACTACCTAAATTTATGAAGGGGTCTAAAAATATCCAAGAGCCAGGACCCATTAGCCACGTAAATTGGGTCATGTACCCTGACTGATTCACCAAAATATGTTAGGTTTAAGTCGGGTTTGAATATGATATTCGGGAATGATCTACCAAGATAAGCCCTTTTACGATTGTTATATAAAATAAATTTTGTATGATTGATTTACCTTGATACATTGTATATCATCATCAAGTGTATATTGTGGCGAATTCACTTTGTATGTCTCCATATTACGAACTGCGTAAAAAAATATTAGTTAATCTTCGAAAAGTTTTTTTATGCGATTTTTACTACATTTCATCACATTGATTTGAAGTTATGCGATTTTTAAAAATAATGGAACCTATATTACAACCCATATTTTCAAATCCAGGAAATCAGGGTAAACAATTTAATTGGTCAGCAGCTAACTAATAATACTGATAAAAAACAGTTTTTTTACAAGGAATTCTGACCAATTTATCCCAAAAATAGATTCAGTTACATAGCAAAGATTACTCAATGGGCAACCCTGATGATCTCTATTGAATCAATTTCAAAATAAAATGGAAACATCAAGATTCATTAAAAATGTGTGACAAAATAAATCTACGAAAAAATATGGCGACTCACTGGTGAGTCACTAGCACTAAAGTGGTTAATGAGTCAACCAGAGCCCAAAATTTGAAATTATAACACGACGTTTTTATATATTTCGAAATTAAGTCCAATTTAAAATAATAAGACCTAAATAAAAGGGTATGCTTGAAAAAAAAGTTTAATAGTAGTTCTGAAGATCTGCCACCACCCATGACAACTATCTACTCCGCGTGCACATATTTAGCATCCAGGATTTTGGATATTTATTATACACTCTTTAATCTTCAACCATTGTTATTGATAATGTTTCAGTCCTCACAAGAACTTGCTATATCGACCTAAATATGAATCATACAATGCAATTACTCACAAAAACAACTACGCAAAAAATATAATTGAAAAATAATAATAAATCCCTGAGAATTCTTTCAATAAAACATCGTTAATGTGATTTGTGGAGGTGAAAAAGAGAATATCGTGCTCACAATCAATGTCATGAGCGACCCCAATAAATCATGATTTGGTTATTTTTCTACCACCATTGGTGCTTCATCACAGTTAAAAGAGATTCTGTCTTTCATTTTCAATAAATTTCATGCAAATTATATTAGAATTTATACCATTATAGAGAAACTCATCATTGCATTATAGATTATTTATATTTAGATCATTTTGAAGTATAAAAAACTTAGCCTGTGGAAACTGCAACATAATCTATCGCTTAATATTACAACTCCATAGCAGCCATTGCAGCATTATTTCCATGACTCATAACCATCGTTTTTAGACAAAAGCCTCCAGACAGATAGTTACATCACAATTTACTTCAAGCTTAGAAAATGTGACGTAAATCAAATTGCATTTTTAAAGTGACTGTGGAAAAATGTTAATGCTGATATTACTTGTACAAGCACACTGCAAAAGAAATTGCAATACAAATAGCATACATATTATACATTTTTTCTTATTTTTAATTTGGCTTTTAGCAATCGCTTTTATGCAAACATTGACAACCATTTTGATATAGGTTTTTATGGCGTATATATATATTTAAAAATGTGGGCGCAAGTATTTTCAGCTCCCAGGGTATCATGGATCAGATAAAATCATCTTTAATAGGAACAATTGCTTAAAATTCAGAGTAAGACTTTTAATCATTTTTATTTACTTTTTTACTAGGATAATATTAATAGTGTAGCGTGGGAATATTTCGCGTTTATTGGGTTTTACACTTTAAAGAATCTCTTCGCAAGATAGCTATTTATTCCGCACTACAGATAGAGAGAGAGAGGTCTGGCTGCAGGAGGGACAACCTCCCGCAGCCAAGGCCAACTGACGACTCTCCCGACTCCCGCGTCCTGCACGTCACTACCCAACCGGTAACGATGCACGTGCAAGAAGCGATCGATCGGTAAGCAGGTGCAATATCTCCGCAGGGCCACAAGAGATGGCGCTGTTAAAATAGCACATTGCACCTGAAGAGAAATGGAAGATGCCGCTACTATGCGGGGATGATAAATCACCCACGCTACCTATTATACCATATCCTTTAGTTTTGTTACCCGAAAGAATCGAAGTTAGCGAATTAAACTCTTGAAGTTGCTTCTTTTGCGATAGCTCAATGTCACAAAAAAAATATATTTTATGACGTTGGCTCACTCTCAGTCCGTCACTTCTGACACCAGTATAAATACAAAATGAAAGATACAAGAAGAACTCAATCTCTCTTTCATAAGGATTCCACTTTTACTAAGACAATGTAAAACGTACCTTTGCTTTATCCATCCACAAACATGTTGATCTAAGATGATCACGTGATATGTTTCGCACAATTGCCAAAAGTTTTAAAAGTCAATCAAAGTCGAATTCTTAAACGTCTGGTGAACATGTTTCTTCCATGAATAGTATGATACGAGAGTTGACAAAAGCATTGAAGTTTTTCTATGTAACATAAAACTAATGCTGAATATTTCTATGATGACGGTGACTTTTCACAGCTATAGATCTACGAAAAGACGAAAATGGTGCAATGTATAAGTTTTATGCCAAAACAAAAAAGGCATTTATTAATAAAATGTTTATTCATCTTACTAACAATGGATGATAAAATGGGTAGCGATTATCAGATTTTCCTTCATTGAGAAATCCAAATGAAAACGAGTTCGACATTAGCTTAAAAATCATAATTCTGCCGTTTAATGCATAGCGATTACAATTTTAAAAAATTGTCACCAATTATCAATCATCATATTCGAATATGTGGAACTTTTACGAAACTATTAGTTAGAGAATGTGGGTGGCGTTTAGGGATCGTCTGGGTGAGCCAAAGTAGGAGTCTTATTGTGTGCAAATTCTAGGAAGAAAAGCTTCCGACGCAGTATTTGATAATTTTCATCCATATTTTATCCGTCTTTTTCGTCATATAACCAGTGTTTACATTGATCAATCAGAATTCGTTTGTAATCTAAAAATGTTATTTTAATATTAGTTTTCAAATATATTTGAAAAGTGTTTCCAAATCGTTTATATTATAGAATATATTAACCCTTAAAGGAGTACTATCCCAGGGCCTGGGATCCCCCCTTCACTATTCAGAAAGAGCATTATTGTAGATTGGGCTCGGAGACAGACAGAGACAGAGAGAAAACGTAGCGCAGTTCGGGAGACAGAGACGGAGAGCTTCCCCGCATACATCGCACGATTGTATAGATCGTTAACCCAAATTTATCGACTAATAATGATTTCGATTTCAAGTTTATTATTTATTTACGCAAAACAATTACCGAACATTGTGTGCTATCAACAGGGTTTATTTATTTAATTGCTTCCTGTTCGTCGCTACTTGTTGAATGAGTCTTTGACCGATTATCATTTTCTTCTAAAGCAGGAGCAAATTAATTGATTTCTTGTGTATTGTTTATGTAATAAAGAGACATGGTCTTATGTGCTATCAACAGTGCTTATTTACAATTAACTTTCTTCGAATTGAAAATTGTCTTACACTGATTATGGCATCGGCAACTTTATCAATTTTAAATTTGCTCACTCTTCAAAAGGTTAATACGATTTCATACGCATCTACTATAATTGCAATTTGCCAAGCATTATTACAATCCAATTAAATACATGTTTAAAAACAACTTACTAAGTAAAATATCATATTATACTTTACAGACAACCGTCTTTCTTGTTTTAGAAATAGGGTCTCCAGGGACAATCAACTTCCTTTGTAGCAACTTTCGCTTCACAGTTAATACATTAACAAATTGACTCATAACTTAATAACTATATCTCACATTGCCACATATCCCATTTGGTAACAAAGCGTTTTACCGAAAATAGGAGGACTATGAATAAAAAAAATACTATAAAATAATTTCATATGGATGTCTTGAAGCGATCTTTTGTTAGACGCGAAACTGTTCAAAAGGTACTCGTGTTCCCCCGGGAAATACCAACTTTAAGTGATTTATTGTTCTCTCCTGGAAGCTGTTGACATGTCTACCACATCTTTGTTTTGAAAGAAAACTTTACGTCTTTCTTGCGTTAACTTTTTTCCCCCCCAGTATTTCCGCTCCTTTAAATATTTGAAGATTTTTGAACTCGCTGAAAAAAGTGAAGGAGCGCTGTAAGGGAATCTCGAAAGTAATTTGTGTCTTCAATTTATTTTTATGGCACAATAAACAGATCCTTTAATGATCGCAAAAAGAGAAATACGAGATCAGTTCTGCGAAATTTATACTATCGCTTAAATTTTTTCCGGATAGTTTCATGTACACAGTGTTGGTGTATAAAAGGAATAAAATCGAGGCTTCAATATCGCACTTTTGCGCATTGCGTAAATGTGATGAGTGGCAATTCACTGTGCATGGATTAAATTAAAGAACTTTTCATAAATCTGGCAATGATCCCGGAGGAACTCATCGTCTAAAAATTCATAGCCTCACAACAAATAATTCTGGAAAAAAAGTTATGCTTTCAAGCAAACGAGGCCACGCTTTGTTTGTTAAGCGCTTCTTTAAAAATGCATTAATATATATTACGAGGCTGAGTAATGTGCAAACATTCTTATCTGCTGCGTGAGGATATATGAAGCGCATTAAGCAAAATAATGGAGTTGGAAAGTTAACAGTGAAAGTCTTCGAAACGGATAAAGTAGGATTTGTTTTAAACGGAATATCCAATGCTTAAAGCTTCATTGGAAGTGTTTGGTTTTCCGATAAATCGACAAACTTTTAAGCTATCGCCCTTTAAGTATCACATTATCTTACAACCATAATGACTTCAAATCGAAAATGAAATATTTCCATACCAAATAAATATTAATGGCCAAAATTTGTATACAGGGTGGAAATGAACTGCGGGAGCAAAATAATCCATCATGTAAACGCACCCACATTTATAACCGCATCCATAAATTTCATCCAACAAATGATATTATACGTATTAATTTATAAAAATACAGTAGACTCTCGATTATCCGGGCTAGTGCTGGGGAGGAAGTCACTGTAAATTTTTGGATTCAAATTCAGTACAAACAAACTTGTATTGTATATGAAATTACTAATATTTTCAAGCATCTGTCTCGATCAAGATATACCCTGATTTCCTAGATTTAAAAAAAGTAAATACTTGATGACTGAATTAATTGGATGCAATAATAAATTTAAAAATAATGATAATTTTGCTATTCATTCTTAAATTTTCACTCATTTGGAACATTAACCAGTTTTGAAATATATTTCTAAAGGAAGTAAGAAGCCAAAAGATATCATTGACTACATATTGGCATGAATCTTAGATAGAAGAGACTTCTTAAGCTAACATACCAATAAACAAATCAAAATATTTCGCATGATGAAGGATATTAGGCATATTAGAACGATATTAATTATTAGTATGAAATTCTTGTCCTAACTTTACTAGATATACAATAGAAAACAAATAGAAAACTAATATATGAAAAATCCTTACCCTATAATATAAAGGACATAAATATTCCATATATTACTTGTTTTTCTCAAAATCAGTCTGATCTTATTGAGATTAAGTCTAAAATAATATTTATTCAAAATTCATAATTCACATATTCAGAAAGAATATCTTCCATTATATATCCAAATATCACCAAAATCATGACCTTAACAGATCATTATTTTTTTGTGTTATTCGACGTTTTAAATTTTTGGTGGACTTATCCTTTTTATTTTTGGATCAATATAATAAAATAACTTTTCTTTGCTATGTTTCAAATTTTTGTACTTATTATTAATCCAGTGATTAAACGCCAGATTTGTAACTCAATTATCTTCAGTTCAAATCTGTAGGGGGTGTAGTTAACAAACATATTTTTAAAAACATACATAGACTATTAAAACCTAATTACTCATATATATCATATAAGAGACCCTAAGAAGCCATTTTTTACAAATATAAATGCTTTGAAGTGGCTTTTAGCAGTCCCTTTTATGAGACTATTGCCAACCATTTTGACATGGTTTTTCATGGCGTATATGTTTTTAAAAATGTGGTCGCCAGCCTCACCTCCTGTAGGATTCGAACAATTTACTTTAACATTATAATGGATTTATAATATTGTAACTTAATCTGACGGATTCTGCATGTTGCAAAATTTGACTATCTCTGAATAATAAATAAATTTACAAAAAGCTAAGCTCATTATGCTTAATAATATAATATTTATCTAACAGCGTACAAAATATAATTTTAAAAAAATGGTTTTACCTTTTAGTGTCCTTGTTTCTGTCTGCGTCGTACAGGCAAAACGGGGTGTCTATAGTCGTACACTCGTTCATAAATTCAATAGAACCTCCAGGATCTGCTGATATATCACAAATTGCCAGCATCCTGAAAATTTAAATAAAAAACATATTTAATAATACATTTTCTAATATCACTATGTATTTTGTACATTGACGATTTAAAACAAACAATAAGATCATATTGATTTTTGAGCAGCCATGTTCCCCAAGGAGCATATATTATATCGTATACATGACACTGTTCCCTAAATAGGGTACGTTAACGTAGACCTTCACGTCAGTAGTTCAGGGTTACGTTATAACGAGCTGGGATGGTAACGACGCCCCATCAGGCAACGTTTTTCAAAGGGAGGTCAAAAAAGTGAATTGATTCCAATGCCGTGATTGATTGAACTAATAAAATATTCTTCCTTCCCCTTTTTGGAGAGGGCTCCTTTGGTTTCGAGCCCATTTGGAGATGTTGATATTAATCAAAAAATATTGACGTTCATCCATTGGCATCCGCAACCAAAAAAGTTAAGTTCACGGCTCGTTAACCATATCGCTGATTTATTGCGAATGCGATTACTTGTACCCCATTTTGTTTCTCCTTCTATCTGTTCATATCGCAGGGCTGTCAAAAGTAATATATCGACGCCGAGCAAACAATTTAGCTGTCTAATTAAGTTGTCTGTTGCTGTCACATTGTAATGCACGCAACGTAAAGCAAAGCCATAAATTAAAACACATGTTTCTGGAACGAAAATTAAAATCTGTATTTAATTACACACTGTGCCTTTAATGTCATTAAAATTCCAGTTCCAACAGTATTGCGAATCATTCAACTCACATACACTTATGTAAATTAATGCTAATTAAAACGAATACTTTAAAGTTGAATTTAAAAAATCCACATCGATGATTGAAAATTTATCAAAAATCACAGTTGACAGCCTTAATTTGCCTTCTAAATTATCGAAAACTTTCTTTGTTGAATAGAATTATTTATACGAATATTTCAATACTGTATAAATTATATATAACCCTTTGCACTCGAGGCCATTTTTCGCGCGGCAAACCAGCAACTCAAGACGTTTTGCAGAACTTTTAGCGAATTTTATTTAATATTTTATAATATTTAATATTAGTCGAGGTAATTTTGCTGTGTGTGATATTTCATAAAACAATTTCTAATATACATGCCCGGTTTTTCGGGGTAAGTTTTACAATAATATATGATTTGATGTTTTTTGCCGGTTTTATTTCTTTGAGAATAGACTTTGCAATCCTTCTTAACTCCTGTTCAATGCTTATAGGGATCAAAAACTTAGTAGTCTTTTTGCCACGGCACGATTTATATATTTGAAGGGGGCCATGTTACACTTCATAAGATTATACAGAAGAGCGTATCGGATTCGCTTCAAAGGAACTAAACGTAAACAGCCGTACATTGAGTTTCCGCATCAAACCGAGTGGTGAACGAGAGTCGCCTCTCGAGTTGCAGCATTAAATCATATGGTGAGTGAGAGTCACCTCTCTAGGGCAAAGAGCTAATATGTAAAATTAATAATTATAAGTATTGAATACTGATACTATGAATTAAATTGAAGAGGACTGCAAATGAATGATTTGAATGACTATGATAAATAACTAAAAGTATAATGACAATATTAAATAAGCTTATCCCGAATTTAACATAAGAAGAAGGTAATAAGTAATCAATACTTACTAGTCTATAAGACTTATTTCGCATGATCGTCTTTGACAGTAAACATAGTGCAAAACTTAAGCTCAAGTTATGGATTAAGTGTCAGAAGTTCAGCTAAAATGACATCCTATTGGGATTCCAAATCTGATGTTTCTGGATCATAATATTCAGTTACAAATAGCATACTTTGGACAGTTTGTCAACGAGTTTTCAACGATGCTTGTATCGAGATTATTTAATTTCTATTCGACTATAAAATAATCTTGGATGTTAAGAAACGCTGTTAGAAATATTCATCAATAACATACAGGACTGACAAATTTTCATCTCATAGAATAAATAATTTCACAAATTTGAAGCAACGTCTAAATTTTTCACAGCCCTGCCCTTGAGCGATGTTATGCATGAAATGATGTTTATATTTGGAAAAATAAGCTGAAACAATATTCTTTGTCTCCAATGTGATCAGGGTTGGCGGAATCAAAAAAGACTAGTCCTAATGGGTCAGTACATAATGTAAGAAATAATTTATTCCACGTCTGATCATTGAATATTTGACGCCTTTCGACTTTGAGAGCCACGTTTTTTACTATATAACTGAATAGATAATAAATTCCATCCCCATGTTCCATTTCATCATAATTTAATAACAAAAAAATAATATAGGCAAAAATCGCAAACTCAATAAGATGAAATGATTTTCGTCCAGACCTTTTATTTATACATTTTCCTCTTTTTAATATAAGCGTGAGCTTGCAAAAACTTTGCGGCTTAAGCTGAATTCGACATTTGACATCTTCACTTAGCTTCCTTCCCCAATTTTGAAACGGCTTTTTTCGCATATAGATTCAGACACGGCGTTTTTAGCTTATTTTTTTGCTGTGAGACAATCGCATTTCAAAACTAGCCTTGACAATTTATTTTGGAAAATGATCGAGCGTTTGGATGTTGGCCATTTAAATTACAAACATAAGTTTTGTCATTTACAATCTACCAAATTCGTTGGTATAGATTATTTTTCTCCGCCGTCTGAATTTAAACCCTAACCTTTATAACAAGAGTTCATGATCAAATTCCCTATACTATTTCTCAATCATCAATAGAAATATTAAAAAATATAAGAATTTGCCATACTAAGTCAAAAATAACTCGATTAATGCAGACAAAATATTTACCTATCGCATAACTAATTATTTATACAATACTGACGGTGCTTAAAAAGATCAACATGTCATCTCGAGGTATAAATCAGGGTGTGATTATAAGATATCAAAGACTTGTCCAGGTTATATTCAGGTCTAATATTCACAATAGAATTTTAATTAGATTAAATCTTCAACGATAATCAAAGCGCATCAGGAGATTCATGTTCATGGAACGTATGACATGTTTATCACTAGATTCGACGTCATCATTCAGGTCAAAGCTATATCAAACAGTTAATGGAATCGGAACCTCATCAAACAATGTGTCAACTGAGTTTGATTATCCATGACCAACAATTTAAGAGAAGCTTCATCGTGTAGATAATTTAAATAAATGCCTGTTAACCTAAGCCATCATTAACAATGAAAAGCATCGTAATAAAAAAATATTCAGAATTGCATTTCATACAATCATATTAGTAGTATGCTATCAACATTTATTGTGGATACATAAAAAAATTGTGTACATAAAGAATATGCATCTACATAAGAGATTTTCCAAAGGATAAAAGATAATTAACGGTTTATTGCATTCTACATTTAGTCAAATTATCAAATAGTTTTCTATCATTTTGTAATTCAATCACTCAAATTTGAGCCAGTCCAGCTTTATTATTCATAGCAGAATTAAATTTATCAGGATCAAAGACGATTAGTAGTATTAGTACCTAAAGTTTGCCATAATCTAGATTATAACAATTTTTGGCATAAAATTTCACACTTAAGTTGTGTTTTAAAAATACAATCAAATCAATACCATGCATGCAACAAAAACAGTTTCTACAAACAAATATTCGAAATGTATTGACCATTTGAATATCGATGATTATATATGCAAAAATATTCATATTTGATCGAAACTTGTGACAAGCGCAGCGTGAAAAACGCATGAATAAATAGATTTCAGGAATAAATTTTGACTTATTCCAAATATATTATATGCACTATTCGAAAATTATACTTTTTGTATTGTTCCATGCAAAAATCTATTTAAAATTATATACACGTTGAACATTTTTTGTTCAATATCTTCATTGTACGAATCGATGTGTCAAAACTACATTTAAACGGTAATTATATATTGTGCACAAAAGAAGTCCTAAGTTTTTTTTTCCATTTATTAATCGAAATTTTTAGCTAAAAGTTTACGCGTTCGAGGCGTTTAACGGATGCACCATATTGGCGAATATTGGTCTGGTGAAGTGAAGCGGGGCCATGAGGCAGGCGGATAACGATCAATTGCCGGTGGGAGTTTTACTTTTCGTGACGCTCAAACCAATTTGCCTTGCCTAGACATAGGTTATCATGTGATTAAGCGGTCAGACTAGTAACTCAACCACCTTAATGTGACCGGCGATCACATTTTATTAATATTAGTTAATATGAAAATATTTTTGAAAATAAAAACTATATATTATTTAAGGTTTTGCATAACACACACTTCTAACAAATCAATCTTCCACGTGATCTTCGGAGGGTGAATTATATTCCGTTGTTCATATCCGAAAAATATCAACTTCATCCCTGTAATCGAATCCTAGAGCTCTTTTCATCCCTCACAGAGCCTTATGTGTAGGTGAATATGCATGGCGTAAAATCCATGCAAATATTTTCCGAACCGCCCCTACGCTTATATACTGATATTTTCGAAACACTCAAAAGGCTTCAAACCAATATGCGGAAAATGGTGTCGTGTTTTAGACAAAGCCTTATTTTTTACACAAGTTTCGTTTTCTACGCTATTGATGCCTTAGGCGCCTTTTTTATATCTTCGTTGAAGAGCAGCATCCGACTATGTATGGTATCGATTCGGCGTACACATAATTTTTATGTCTATATAACATTCGAACCTGGATAAAAAGAGCACCTTCGATAAAATTGAAAATTTTAGGTAAATAATTGGATTTTCATCAATTGAATCTTATATTTCGAACATGATGATATGCCCATACCCAGCAAAATACACAGCCATTTTATTCCAATATTATCCAACATTCAAACAACACGAAAGACATTAATAATTGCCTTATTATACTACAACGTATTGTTCTCACATCTAAAATTGAATTGCATATATTTATATATTAAAATCGATATGTATTCAACGAAAAACGATCAAAATAACATTGAATTTAAATATATTTTTTGTATCCAGATGTTTTTACAGAAACACAAATGACAGATAGCATAGATTACATTTTAACGAGCACAAAATCAATATAATAAATATAAGTTGTGGCAATCAACGACTAAATATTTAGCTGGGTAATTGATTTAAAAAATATATTTTCGACGGATTTTCGATTATCCGGATTGTTCCAAATAATACAAAAAATATATAATTTGCTGATTTGCACTTGAAGATTGTATTCATTTTTGCTCAAGTATGCGATGGATTACATATTATGAAGTTCACTAATTGTTTAATATCAGAAGATGGAAGCTCAGAGCGAAAAGTTAGGAAAAAACAGAATATACAGAAGTTGAATAGTGTATTTTTATGTGATTCATACAAAGACGGTCAACTGGACAGACAATATCAGGTCCATTACGGTATAAAAAAGCAATATTTTTCAATATTCAATTAAAGGGAGATTCCATTTTCAAAGAACGTCTGAGTTGGCTTGAAAAAATCAAAGGACAACATGGTATCAGGGAACTTTAAATTCATGGGGAAAAGCTTTCTGATGTCATACCTTCAGCAAACATATTCATTGACACATTGAAGCTATTTATGGAGAAGGAAGGATTCGACGAAGAATTCACTTACAATGCTAACGAGACCGGCTTAAATTGGAAAAAAATACCCAACAATTCTTTAGCATCAATACGTGAAAATACTTCAACTGGGTACAAAACTATATGGTGTCACTATAATGGTGCGTGCAAATGCAGCAGGCAAACACATACTGCCATTGCTTGTCATAGGAAAATCTTCCGATTGAATATGATTATCAGAAAAAAACTTGGATAAAAACCTAGAAGAAACAGTTATCAGCTTCCACAAGAAAATAAATGTTGATGTAAATTTTATTTTGATATTTATTATATCGGTTGATAAACGAAATAAGTGTGAATGTAGTTATATTTTGCTGGGAGAGTATTGCCTCACTTTGCTTTTATGCCCTATTAAATTTTCAATAATTTTCGAAATATTTCAGCAAAGGAAATATTCTAAAATCGTATTTCGCGGAACAGTTTTCATATTTGAACCAAAATGTCAAAGTGTATTAAGACGCGACGGAGATTTAGCGGAAGCTTTGAATTCAAGTTTCTTTGAAATTCGCAAGATGATTTTTACGCAATTAAATTAGCAATTTTCATATGAAATTTTAATTTCCTTTCGCATATCTTTTCGAACAATTTTTGAACGTTTCAAAAGCTCCTTACTTAATTGAACACTTTTGACAAATTGACAAATTGGAAGGTGATCCCTTAGAAGTGGAATTGAAAAAGAAAACATCCTTCGTACACAAACGAATTACAAGTTTGCGGAGACGCACATTGGGAGATATAAGGCAACCGCGCAAGAATAATTTCCAAAGTTGGGCCATCGAGAATGGATGATCCATTCCTTGGGATAGATTCCTGGCGGGGTTGGTAAACGGGAAGATAATATTTCAGTAAATGCGACAGCTTTTTCATTTCAAAAACTTAAGCGCGCCCGGCAAATGAAAAGTCCGCAGATGCTAAGAGCAAATTACTTTTTTTCATTTTTAATGATCATTGTACCGCAATCCATCAATGTCAGAGTATGGAGAACCGGAAAGGAAAATGGACCAACAAATATTTATACAGCCAAAAAATATCATGTTCATCGTTATAATGTATATAATCTCCCTCTCATTTATGATCGATTTTCAAGCCACGTAGAAAACAAAGGCGGCTGAAAAGCAGACTCACTCCCATGTCATTATTTCTCAATTCAAGTATACACGATCATTCAGACTTTATATACAATATATTCATCACTCCCATTCTATACCCCAAAATCGTTTCCAGACTCAAAATAATTCATAAAGCGGGCCAAATTTCAATATCCTGGTATTCGCCTCATTAAATCTCACTCGGTATGAAGATATGAAGTATCATTGACTCAGCAGACTGAAGAATTACGCAACTTATTTACTTATCAAAAGATCAACTCTCAACTAACTCCATACTCTGTTATGCCGCACGCAAGATTTAGCAAAGGCTTTAACATGAAAACAGAAGATTTATTTTCAATATAATTTAGGCAAATCAATGAAATTCGAACAAAGTAAATGGCTATGAATACCGGCTTAGCAATAGAGAAATATTGCGGAAAAACACGTTAGACGGTTCGAAAAAACGATTTTTTTAATTCCATAAATTATTAGTAAAACTATTTAAGAATATAATTTGAAAGTTTCACAACAAAATTCCGATTTGTTCCGATGTTATTTTTTCAAACGCGTTTTTCTCAAAACCACTTTTTTTCAACTTTCAAATCAAAAAGTTGTTGTTTTGAAACCAATTGTTATAAAAATTTATATGAAAATTTTATATTTAATCATAATCAAGTGTAACCAAATTTCGGGATAATAATATCATTTAAAATATGTTTTTTATTGCAATAAAGGTGCAAAAAATACTTAAAAAATCGTACTATTTTTTTAAACACTTCTCAAATATGTTTTTTTTTTCTTTTTTCAATTAAAGCTTAGTTCAATTATTTAGAAATTATATCACTTTGCGTCTAAGCAATAAACTCTGATAGCGAATTTCTATAGAAAGTATTTTATAACTCGACTATTTCTGATGGAAATAACACAAAAAATGTTTAGATATATTTCAAATTATTAATAAAGTATTATCTAAATTTCAATAAATTCTAATAATTCCATCCCTGTTAAAAAAAGCTACGAAAAACGCTTAAAAATCAACCTTTATATATGATTTCTTAAAATTTAAAAGATATCACCGTTCAATCTTTTCGTTTTTTATTTCAACAGTTTAAAATATTTTAAACTTTATTAAACCAAAAATAATTTAGTCTGTCCTCTTTTTAACTCCAACCTAATGATATAAATCATCACATATCAGAAGAGCGTCCTTAAGAAGAACAGAGAGTCGACCGAAAGTCTTGGCCGCGGAAAGTTTTTTCCCGCCAGTGTTCTCAGATCTCGCAACTGGGATTATTCTTTCTGAAATTTCCATCTAACCAAACCATCAGCATCCTCTAACTCAAGATACTGCGACTTAATTTCGAATAAACCCATGTGCGAGTTCGTCGGCGGAGCAGCCTGGGGTCTCTAAGGCGACCCTACATAACATAGCCTTACATGACGTTCATATCAAAAGTACTCGAAACTATTAACATACTCATACTCAAGTAAAGTTATCCAAATAATTTAATTAATAGAAGATGTCAAGAGGTATTTTAAGGGTCTTAAAACTATTTTATTAGCATCAATATTGTATAAGACTTAACTAAGCAGGTCATACAAACAAATATAAATAAAAAAAGATTACCACCCTCACCCGTTTATTTATTAATTATATTTTAAGAAAGACAAATGTCATTTTTCACACATCAATCTGCGTTTATTCCTAAGTACACACTTCAATTATTTCGTCGTTCTTCAATCATAACTCACTAAAAGTCGTATTGATTGTTGAACCTTAAACATTTAGGTTCGTATTGGTATCATTGTACGCTTCTGTTATGCGCTTATACTCTTTTGTGAGTTGTTTTAATAATTATTTGTCTGCTTTAAACATGTTTTTAATTAAAAGTGTTGACAGGTAGTATGAAACATTAAAATGAGATGTAAATTTAATTTGCTTGGTTTATATATTAGGAAAAATCGATCGACATTCACATATCTTCATAAAAATGATCAATCATAATCTTTTAACATGCGTCAAAAACCATAAATGTAATATTCATCGAGCTATTAACTATTTTTCTATAATAACTCAATTCAAAAAATATATGAGCGTATATTTTTATATGAGAAAATTTGAATTTAAATTTCAGCGCTAATATTCCAATACGAACCATTCCCATACGGCCAAGTTTTGTTGGTGGGAATTCATGTCCATAAAATATATTGTTATGCTCAGCAATATAGGACTTTCATACTCGTCTGATGGTAAAGTGCGCTTTAAAACTGGGATAAAGTCTTTAATATGCGCAACATACTATATGCAGAATATTTTTAAGCTTGAAAAAGAAATTATGCAACGCAAAATATCGACATAGCGAAAATACACAATTTCTATAAAATATCGTACTGAATCTATTGAATTTATGAAAACATGATAAAAATATATAAATTCGTACCTTTAGGGTGTTAATTAATAATAGTCATATGATTATAAAGTTTATGGCATCATGAAAATTTCCTTTTGTTCCTGTATCAATTAGATCATTTTTATCACTATTTTTAAGTTTATTTATTTCAGATTTATTCAAATGGAACTAAAAAAGCTTTATATATTGATGTATTATTTAATTAACTTCGTATCTCAGATTGATATGTATGTATGTACGTACTTTGCATGGTTGCTCGTTATAACCGTAATTTCTTTGTAACTGCGTTAGTATTAATATCTTACACAACTATGTTATATAATTTTTACTCATACCCAAACAATCTTTCAGAATTAAAAAATAAAATTCTTACCTGTGTGGTAAAGCAGGTGCCCCGACGCTTGTTGGCAACCAAGGTGTGTCTGCAGGTCTCAGCAAAAATTTTGCATCGGGAATTGTCAAAAGTTTCGGACTATCCACTGCCCAATATATTCCATTTACTATCACCGAAGCATATGGTGCAATCTGAAAATATATACTCATAGGGTTAACATTATCTCTATTTTCTAAAAAATAAGATTGAAAATACTGCTATCGACAATCATCAATCAAATTAATAAAACATATATCAGTATATATTGAACATTATCGCTCAAATGTTAATTTAGAAAATCATTTGCATAGCATCGAATTTCATTATAATAGTTATGACTAAAGCCAATATATATGATCGTCATAAACAAAATTGATACATTATGACTCGTTTCCAAGTGCGATTATAAATTATATATGAAACTATCATAAACAACGCGTTGTTTGCTATTGACACATGGAAATGTTTAGTAATTGGATCGAAATTTCTATTGTACACATTGTTCGCCGGTATTCGATCATCTACACATACCGCATACATTATTAGAAAAATTATAAATGCAATATAGTATTTAAAATATGTATATTTAAATACTTCCAATATAGCCCAATTTGCATATTGTCCGCTATATCACATGGTTTTTATGTCATCTTACAAAATGAACTCATAGACGACTCATGGACGATTGTGCTATGGTACGATTGGGTTTGAATTTCAGTACCCAAAAATTTACGATGGGAAACCAAGTTGAAGAGTCCTCCAGAGCATCGTCCAATCTGAATTTTGATTCGGTAGCCTTTTTACCATTCAAAAAGAAGAATTTCACTTCTCGAACTCCAGTACATTCGATTTAAATAAAAATGTAAAATATACCTAAATTAAAGAAATAATCTGAAACTTTTGTCATCAATCATGTAATATACGTGCGTTTTTAAAGCATTTAATCACCTCTTAATAAGTGTATGATTTGTATCTGAAGCATTATAAATTTAAAGAAAAACATTGGATGATAAAACACATGCAAATTGGAGAAGTTAAATATATTTTATCATTTAATTCGAACTTGCCTCTTATAGGAAAAATATGAACATGTTGTACAGAAAGAAATTAATATAGGAGATGTACAACAATGTATGAAGGCCTTCATTTAAAAATCGATTAGCTAGTTATGCTTTATTCATGGTGAATAGTTTCGAGAAAAGAGCGAATTTTTCACCCATGTGAATTTTCCGGATGCATCTGGAAAGCCGTCCGCCAGTTGCACGTACGGCTTTAAGCCGAAAATGCATAATGCTGGACTGCATTTTCGCACCTCATAAAGACACATGGGCAGCATTTTCTGGTCGGGTGGAAATCCCACCGCAGTTTTATGAATATAAACGACTGCAGAAATAAAACATTTCAGCTCACGGACGGACGGACAAACAGTTTTGCATACAGACGCATGCATAAGTTATTGCAACGCCTCACGCCACATTGTATACAAGCGACCCCCGCCGAACCATTGCTGCACACAAGAAATGCATATAATCCTCATTGTTGCCAACGGGGTGCAGTAATTAATTTGTTCCCAAGTGTAAGGTGATTACACGCTCATACAAATTATAGCTGGCCGCTATCGCCTGTTCTTATATTCCACGACTATTCTTCTAAGGCACTCGACTAAAAACTTTAATGACACGTTAGTGCTGAAGCCGTCCAGAAACCGATTTATCTTCTAAATTTGTACAAAATTGCTTCTAAATCACTTCAACTTTATCTATTTGGAGAAATTATAACATCAAACATGTTTGCCTTCAGTACTTCTGATCAACAATTAATTAACCTAACCAGATAATTGATGAGTCGTCCATGAAAAATAAAATCTGCGCATTAACACGTTACTTAAATACTATAATATTTTATGATTATCTCTCGATATTTAAGATTAATGTCAAATAACATTTAAAAAATAACAGGAACAGACCATACAGCAAAGGAAATGGGTTCGATTTATAACGAACCCCCAATCTAGTCAGTTGCTTTCTGATGTTTGTCGTCTTGTTCAAATAATCCTTATCTTAATACATTCCGGAGATCTGCACAAACTCGCGAATTTTTTAGTAGTGGACTTTTGACATCCAAAAATATATATATATAAATAAAATAAAATTATCTCAACCTGAAATATATGTGTTAAATTCTTCTTGTGGTTATTACAAAATATACCGAAAGCTGGCAGAAAGAAATTCTTTTTATTCCAACTTTAAAAAAATGACAATTTTCTGGTTGACTTCAGTAAGTTTGAACCAGTCTGGTATTATCATAACAAGCAGTAAATAGTCTGGCAACACTTATAAATAATTTATTATTTTACTAATTCGCCAGACTGAGTGCCATTTATTATTTATAAATTCTCCAAATTTGCTTTGATTCCAGGTGACAACTTATGCGAAACACAGGGGACTGAATTATGAGAAATCAATACACTCAAATTGAGATATGAAGATCGCCTACATTTGATAACAAATAATAAAAAGAAAAAATACTCTGCATTGATTTCACTTAATTTCCGCAAATCAAAATGGAAAATACCAAATATATCAAAAACACAAAAGTATCTAAAATAATTACTTATCCAGGCGAGATATTGCTTTTTTAAGAATTTCATACAAAGTCCTATTTTTGTACTCACATAACAATATATTTACATAACAATAGTTCGTTAAAAATGTAATATTATAACTTATAAACAATTCCTAGCCAATAAGCTGATTATGCGTCGATGACCATTTGTAATTCTTTGATTATTTAAGATCTTCTTCTTCAAGAAGTCGCTTTTAATTTCTTCAAGGTTCAACATTGAGCTGAAAACATATATTGATTCGCTTTTTTTTCAACAAACTGATGCTTAGATAAGGATTATATATGAATACATATCGCACAGAAGACAATGGAGTAATTGCAATGAGACTCCAGATCTTACACGATGAACATCTTCATCCGAAGAAGATTATGCAATTAATTTGGCAGATGAAATACGTTGTTATTCATTACAAGCTACTACCAGCCAACCAGATCATTAAGCTGCATTTTCCAAAAATCGGATTGGCTTAATCAGACTTCGAAGAAAATGGTCAGCATGATCAACAGAAATCATTTCTCATCGTGACAATGTGAGATCATATACGATAAGAAAAACTCTTCAATAACTGAGACAGTTGGAATGAAAAGTTTAGCCGTACTCTTGTAACTTAATTCCGTCAGATTTTCCTCTTTTCCGTGGCATCCAAAGTCACATTAGTGAGATCCTGATTTAATACAGAAGATGCCAGATGAAAGCTTGATTTATTATTTAGCACACAAGTAAACGTTTAACATTAAGGTGAAAAGATTATTAATAATAGATAATTTACTTTGAATAAAAATGTATGATAAAAGTTGATATTTATTGTTCTACAAAAGTTTACAGCATTAATACAACAGCATATAATTATAGCTATCGAGCTGTATTTTACTCTTTAATGTCACATATATTCGCATAATTGAAAAAAATGTTTTTTTTTATTACTAAAGTATGCTTGAGAGACCATTGGTTGTATTGATATTTTTGTATCGAAACCATATCCACTTTTTTCTATTATATTAAACGATATGCACTTTTTATAAAATGTGATGATTTAAATAAATTAAGCTTAAAAGCACATATTATGTTGTATAAACATCTGTCGCGCTCATAAAATCTAATTCTGCTTATACGATATTTTTGCAAGAATTTACGATCGCCATTTGCTTACCAATACAACATTTTTTTCGGTCGTGAAATGAAATAGCCGACATTAAATTTTCATAAAGGCACATACTTCAACAATCCTTCATAGGGCTTCAGTTATTTTAGCTTTGGGCCGATAGCAGATCCTCCCTATAATTTTGTATATGGCGAGGCTTCCAGCTGAACGGCCTCTTTAATATACTCAAACCCTTAACCCAATAGCATTTTCTGATTTCATTTAATATGGGTTGAATTCATTTTTAATCACTTAAGCGATTCCAAGCTAAGAACAAAAACATTCAAATATTATTGTAAGTAAAGGGCTAACGTGTATTTGGAAAGATTTTTATACAAAAGGCGCAAAATGGGCGACCACTTAATTAAATGAAAATCTTAGGGAGATCTTGACGAGGGTTAAACTTTAATTCAACAACCCTACG
Organism: Stenopsyche tienmushanensis; assembly: GCA_008973525.1. Classification (NCBI taxonomy): domain Eukaryota; kingdom Metazoa; phylum Arthropoda; class Insecta; order Trichoptera; family Stenopsychidae; genus Stenopsyche; species Stenopsyche tienmushanensis. The sequence goes on from WACJ01000015.1 coordinate 1,130,774, forward strand.
CTGTAAAGTTATTTATTTATTTTTAATCATGGATGTGGTTTACGTAGTTTCTCAATGTGGAGATTGAATTGATGCGACAGTTTTAATGATAGTTTTCTACATTAGCAATAAAAGCTATATTATCCAGTATTATTTGATTAATGCAATGAATAATATACTAGATAATATCTAGGTTTTTATGATATATTGCTAAATAAAAGCAAATACAAGTCAACTATTTTACAATAAAATAATGTTTTTTTGTGTGATTTTATTTCGGACTTTCTCCCTATCTTATATTTCATTAATTTTCTTTTAAGACTATCAAAATATGAAAACTAAAATTCTTCGGAAAATTAATTTCAATACTGCCCCTTCGTATGAAATATTCAACAAGGTTTCATCCCTTAATAGCCCTCAAAGGCATTTGTGTATATTTAATAAAATAATATTTCAGCAAATTTTCAGCGGGTGCTATACAACAAATCTGAGGAACATTTAATAATATTTTTATTCATTAATAAAATACGTGTAAGATTGTAGAAATAATTGGTTTTCATGAATCACATGGTCCCACAAATGTAATTAATTTCAAGTGGGACTTCTATACGAAAAGCAAGAGCCATATAGTGCTTCATGAATACGACGGCAAAATTTAATTTAAATCTAATTTAACTTGTCTTTCCGTAAATTTAGCCTGAAAAATTCAGTCTATTTACCGAATAATTGAATACAACGCGAGAAGAGCCAACGAACGAGAGTCACTTCCGTTTTTACAATAGTTAATAGGTAGTAGGAGCAGACGATTACCCTGATTACACCTGGGATATGAAAACCATAATCGCTTAATTCAAGCCACAAAGTCATTCAACAAACCAGCTTCAAGCACACCTCAAATATTCATGTTTCGCATGTGAAAACCCACCCCATCGTCGAGTCTGGGTCTCCGGCACCGAGGGGGCAATTAATGGAGACTCCGTACGAGAGACCATATACTGGGAATATATGTCAGCGCGAGAGTGAATAAATTTTCCGCCCGAAAAAAGTTTTCCGCGAAAAAGGTGGAAAAATTTTCAGTTAATGAATATCGAAAAACGATTTCCCATGTTTAATTACAAAGCATCTACCTTGGCTGTACAACAATGATAAATCAACATGAGTTCAAATGTACTAATGAGATCGTATTTTACAATATAAAACATACATGGAATTTCAAGCATACGAGGTATAGCTATTAAATATTGAGACTGGTTTAATTTATTTGAAATAAGAAAATCTACTCTTTAACTATTTCTCTCTTCGGCATGCTCCCAAATTGCATACATGCAATGCAATATTATGGTCCTTCGTTGATGGTAGTATTGCCATTAGCTTTCCATGTCTTAAAATTCCATTTCTGCTAAATATCATTATTTAAATTAAAAAGAACTCTGTTAAAAACAGATTTGGAATGGAATTAGCTAGTATACTTTTATTTGATACCTAAATTACCTTAATTATAAATCTAAATAGGCAAAACTTTCCACTATATCCAATATTCCACTATTACAAAATTATGCTTCTTTAATGTAAAGAGGGGGGTCTGGATGCAACTCAAAAACCGCATCCCTTCCCGGCGTTTACACTTTAAAATGAACGACCTCCTTGATTTCGTTCGCTATCAGTTCATAGAAGAAGTCCACATAGAAAGAAAACAGGAACGAATATAAACAAATATTAGCTCCAAATCTTAAGACTAGAGTTACGAGATCTAAGAAGCCGGCTATAGAAAGACCAAGTCTTTCCGCAACCAACACAATCGGTAAGATCCAAGACTTAACTGGAAACTCTTTGAAGACTCACTCAAGACTGACTGGTTGTCAGATTTCCGCAATTCTTGATCAGGAAGACCCAATGGAGACTAATTGAAACCAAATTGAAACTCAACCTAATTGTAATACCTCTTTAATACACAATTTTTCTTAATATATTCTAAGTTGTTTTCGAAGGATTACATCTGTTCTAAATTACGCATAAATCGATTGCCATGGGAACTGGACGTCTGTTTCTGGCCATTGCGCATCTATCGTAGATTTTTCTCTGGGACTTTCATCCTGTGGCCGGTACGTCTAGGGTTTAACAGTCGCATTGTTAATCGAGTTTCATCTCTTTTATGTAAAAGAAGAAAATCATAAAATTAACTTGCATGACAACCTCGTCCTTTCTATTTTCACAAAACCGCCTGCGCTTTTCCAGAGTTTTCCTCTCTACACTTCTATTGTCGAAAATAAAAATCCATATGTTCCTGAATGTGCATTTCGTCGTGCATTTTTCAGCCTTGGTGGCGTTATTTTTCAACGCTTTGTTCGTCGTTTTGTCTCTGTATCGTATTATTACTAAAATATTTTAACTGATTTCATTCAAACTTCGACCTTATTATTTTTATAATCACTATAAAAATGGATTAGCTTTAAAGAACAATACTTAACAATGATGATTAGAATGTATAATATTAATATATCACTCTTATAAGGGCACCTAATATGTATATTTGCAATATTTGGCTTCTGTTCTCTACTCTAAAATATTAATATGGTTTTTTCGAAAAAAATTAAATAAGTTGTGATAATTTCAATGCTATAAACATTCTCTTACGTATTTGGGTAACAGTAATATTTATATACTATCATACTGCAAAGTTTTTTTCATAGCTCCGCAGTATTTGTTTATTTGTTCGTCTATTAGAACACTTGATAAATAAAAACTTTCTATAATTTGCTTTGTTTCATTATTATTTGTTCGATTAGTGAAATATAGTATGAAATAATTTGACTGCTCTATCAAAATACTTTACATTAAAAGTGTAATTTTATGACTATTAAAATTAGTTATAAAATTATTTATATAATAATATTAAACACATGCTATGCAGAACCATTGACTGTGTTTTATTAAAATTTAAGCATAGTATACGAGCCACCCACTAGAAAGATCTTCAATATTTGAGTACCATTAAATATGAGACCACAGACCGCTTAGTCTCCTGCTATGCAACAAAACCGAAATTACAAATGAAACATTCGATAAGACATTATAATGTATTCATATTTCAAAAGCTTTTTTTTATAAGCGATATTTTAATAAGTACAAAAAAATTATATCAATTATAACAAGGTACGTGCTTTTGGACACCTCATAAATTATTCTCGAACAAAGAACAACAATGACATATATGTATTATCTATTATCATGATAAAGAACATATCCATTTCAGATCAAACTGTAACTGAGTATGAAAAGTGGATAGCTTATGATAATCTTAAGCGTAAAAACAACTACTGTCTCGAAAGGGTACATTCATTCCAACCCCTAAACCCGGCTCAACCCTGAGAGACGTTCTTTGTGTACTTGATGGGATGTGTCCATTTTGAATTACTCAAGCCAATGAATGCGTCACGGCAGAAGTGTATTATAATCCATTCGAAAGCCTCAACCAGAAACTCAATGGAGACACCCAAATTTTATCAATGAACAAGGAGTCATATTTCATTGTGATATTATATGTATTTATGCTACAAGAACACCCAGAAATTAAATTGTAAAGTTTCATCGCATTCTCACATAACCCGAAAGAAATACATTATTTCTTTTTTCTGCTGAAAGCTTTAGTTTTTCAATTTTTGAACATAAATCTTAAATACCGAATTCTGAATTTAGATATTTTATTTTTACAAATGAGTTATTGAGGCTTAATGGGGGCGTACATTATCATGTTGTGAGTAAAAAAGTTTCCAGATACACGACAAAGCTTCAATCAGAAAAATAACTCATGAATGTAAAATAGAAACATTCATATAAACTTTGATAACATTTAATAAGTTTGTGTAATATGCAGAAAGGGACGTTCATATTTGATGTTTTTAAAAATGCAATATAAGCCAACTTTTAACATGCTTTCAAAAAGGGTTCGTCGGACAGAAGTCTCGCAGTTGGGCGCTCTCTCTCTGTCTGTCTTATTTGATTTATTATGTTCAAAATAAATAATAATAAATCATTTAAATAATTGATGTTCAAAATTGCAAAAAAAATATTCTAATTTATTCACTATTTTATTTTAATCATATGGATGTCATCTTGTTTTGCTTTTTTTGTCATAATCATAGCTTTTAAATTTTAAATTATGGAATGATTATTTTACACTGCTTTAAATGATTTTTCAGCTCATTATTATGTATCTAAATATTTTTTTAGACTTTGGAATTGGAATAATTCTTCAAATGGAAAACACGAACAAATGTTATATGAAATACAATACAAAACCATTCCATGTTTTTTTTTCAAAGCTCTTTTACAAACATCGTATGATGAAAATTATACGGAATTATATGAGATAAATTCATTTTTAAGAAGAAAAATGTATTGGCAAAAATAATTGAACTTTACAATAAAGAATATTCATACAGCTAATACACAATAAATTGGAAGCCTTTGGGAGGATTGTTTTCAAAATAAAAGCGTTCACTTAGCTACGGTGCGTATATCGATGGACCAATTTAACAATAATGATGTCCGAAAAGCAGAAAAAATATATCTGCTCGAATATTTTTAACAGCTAATATACGGGGCGTGATAGACGGAGGGCAGTTAAAATCCGCAATTAAAGCGATGGTAAGTATTTTTATTATATGTCCGTTACTACCTTTTTTATGTCCAAAGGCTACAGCCTCGGAGAGCCGGTTGGCCCTCTAATTTCGCCAATTAAACTTCGGCAAGTGTTAAATCACCACAGCATCATAAAATTTCCTGTCGAAACGAGAAATATCCATTCAGGCTCCATCCGCCATTGTTGCTGTTTGTGCGTATGCAAATGGAAACTCATTAATATTAACCCCCCTTTTCCAAATTATTATTTCACGTTACAAACCCATCGGTCGTATTCACGGTTAATTTCGTTTTTTTTTGCCCGTTTTTTTTTTCAAAATTAAAACCATTGTACGGTTTGCTTTTATTTGCTCGCGCAAGTACCCATAGATGACGGCACGGAAAGAACGAAAGCTTTATTTGAGTGGGGGGGAGGTGGGGCGAAAATATTTTTCATTGTGTTTAAATTTGAAAACAACCCTGGACGTAAAATTAGACTGCTTTATTACATTGACATGACATAGCAATTCATTGCGATTTAAGAATATTAGATGCCGCATGAACTAACGCCTGCGACTGGTTGCATAGAATTTCTTATTTTATGCAACAAAAAATATTATTTTCCAGGCAACATATGAAAATTCATAAATGTTTCTCTAAAAGTAATTTTGCCACAAAAGCATATAAAAGTCCACGATCTCACAATTGAGCTCCGCATTTGATGAGCTTATTCTGTTTGTTCCTTTGATATTCAGAAAGCTCTCCAGTAGCTTTGAATTTCATTTCAATACCGAATACATAAACGCAAAAAGAGTTTCGAATGAGCAGACTTTTACGATTTCCCAAAAAGACAATATAAAATATCAACTATTTTTTGTCCTACTTTTTGAATGTATAGATGCAGCAGGGAAACTTCCTTATTTAAAATGCGCACCCTGAAGCGACAGTTTCAATGCACAGCAAACAATTAACACTTATTCGAAAGAACAAGACTTAACATTTTTTATCATTTAAATTTAGCATCAATCATGCCATGAACGAGGGAGTAGCATACGTTCGCCTTAGAGGCGTACTTTTCATGAGGCCGTTTAATCATCGCGGGTTGTGTTCGTAATCGGAAATCTCCGAATCGAATAACCTAATCTCGAACTCTTTTTTCTCTAAGAAACCATATCCTATACGCATGTATATTACATATTAGATTTATCTTTCCGATTTTGATAGACGTTTGTTTAAGGCGTCTTCTCACTTTACAAATTTAAAAAAATCGATTTTTATTTTATTTTAAATTTTGAAAGTACATATTTTCAAAAATGTTATATCGAAATTTCATAAAGATCGGACGAGTCTAACTACATTTTTGGGCGACCGTTAGGTGACTACCTGAGAGCACCCGGCTGCATACGTATTGTTCAGACTCATGGTGCAAGTACAAGAAAGTGGTGAAAAACAATCAGATAGAAACTTTTAAACATCCTTTTGCTCTAGCTGAAGATGTTCACGAGGTTTTGAAACCAATTTATGAAGATCTTCGGAGGAAATACCCAAAATAACAACGAGTGTTTCAACAGCTGTGTCTGGGCAATTTTTCTGCAACCAAAACTTTAAACGCGTTTATATCAAAACAAGGTTTTTCGGTGGCTTGTTGATGAAATTTCGTAAACTATCCAGCCGATTGTCATGAAATTTGAATTACATATTCTTCATAGTTATGGCTATAGCACATATCATCAAATTTTTGAAATTTTGATTTTAAGTAATTTTTTTTTACAAAAAACTCCAAAAAAAACGCGTTTTTTTATTACTTTTTCGAAAAACGTGCGCCATTTTGTTATTTTCGCGAATATCAAAAATCTGATGATATGCGCTATAGCCATTGATATACTGAATCTAAAACTTTTTTATTTTTTTGTTTCAAATGACCCATCTCGGAGATACCATCAACAAGCCACGAACATAACATTTCTACGCGGGTTTTTCGATGCTACTGTTTTATTATAATAATTGTTCAAAAAAATAAAAATATTTTTTTTCATGTACTTGAAAGATGTGTTTATTACATAAGATCCATTTTATCTCATAATTTTTAGCGAAAATCCTCAAAAAAAAATCGTGAAAATAGTCTATTTTTGAGGCGCCTAAAGTGAGAAGACGCCTTAAGTTCAGCTTGTATCCAGACAAGGTGAAGACAACAAACATGTCGAAAACCAAAACCAACCAACGTCACATTCAGAATTTGAACACCAACAAGATCATAAAAGCCATAAATTAAATTTACGGTAAAATGTTACGACGTGTCGATTTTGATTTTCAAAATTCAAATCTGGTAACTGTTATTTTAAAAACCCCTTCAATTTTGATGACGAAGTATCGAAGAACTTTTGCAGGGAATGCATTCACCGTGATTGACAGCTCAAGAGCATTTAAAGAGTATCGGGAAGACGAATCGTATGCTGGATGCTGCACGAACTATACGTCCGAAGATAACAAAAGAGAGCAATGAAATACATGCAAAGTTTTGTTGTCAAGACAAAAAATTCGTCCCTTTTTGCGCTGTATCGTGACTCGGGATGAAAAATTGCTTTTTTATGTTAACATAAGTTATAAAAAATTGATTACTTTAGGGTCCCTAATATTTTTTCAAAAACTGCATGCAGTTATGGGGTAAATTCATTCATAATCTCTACAAACAGAAATGCGAGATTTATTCGATAAATGCAATATATATATAAACTTTTTCGCACTTGCAAGATAGAAAAGTTTTTATATAATAAACGAAGTGATTGAAATAAAATTACAACTTGTTTTCGTATCGAAACTACTCGTATTATGTGAGAAGGAAAAGTTGTCCAATATCGATGTCTCCGGACGAGGATACTTACAAAGTTTCGAAATCGTCCATGTTTCCAGACGGCACTCGAGTTGAAATTCGTTAGAATGTAATGTTGGAAGATCACTTGGAAATGGATTAGTTGCCAGGACTATAGAGTTATTTAACTCAAACTGATCGAATTAACATGTCACTAAATTCGAATTAATCGGAAGAGAATATCACTAAACAAAGTTAATTATGTTGATATCAAAACTAATAATTTAACAACACTTATTTAAAAGTGTACATTGCTGTTATTCATAATTAATAATCATATATAGCATGGTCAATAGAAAGCTACTGTATTAAGCCTAATGCCTCTTCATAATTAGCTTTTAATGAACCTATCGAAATATGTTTTCCCTCTATTTATTTATTATAATAGAATATGCTGAAATTGCGATGCAACTTTAATACTCTAAAATTAAATTGGACTGCTTGATGAAAAATGTGTGATCGAATCGATAGGTATAGTTGATAGTCGAAAGCTTCGATCCGAGGTGGTTTGCTTCATTTTGAATTATTGACGAATTATTTACGATGGCCATAACTAAAGTTTTTATGCCATAATAGCCATTAAATTCTTAATGAAAGCAATGAATTATTTGTGCCATTCATCGAACCCTTCACCTAAGAGAAAACGCTCAATAAATTAGGGTGAAATCCATTGTGTTTTCATTATAATTAAATTATTCCGAATATTGCCTCTACTATAAAAATGCTGATATTTATTGAGAAGCAGTCAAATACTTAATTCTATTTTATGAAATATAGTTTTTAAAAAAATATTATTATATGTTACAATGCGTCCTTTTAGCACCATTTTATGCTTGAATACCTTTTGAAAGTTGCAGAATTATAACTATTATTATACATACGAAAATTATTGCAAATCAATCTGAAGCGATGATTGATCAATAAAAAGCGAGGATCTACTAAGGTCATAAATTAAGTTACAATTGCATAATTTGCCTGTTTTATTTTACAACATTGGATATTGACATAACAATGGTGTTTAAAATTAGTAACGCTTAATTAAGATTAGTAACATTATAGTTACTGAAATTCATTTTATTATGCTATTTTTGTCGATTAATGTGAGACATTAAAATTGTAAACAACATATGCATTGAAGTGTTGAGTTCAAGACGACTTGAAGAAGCCCTTGAGTTCAAGACGACACTCAATATTTGATGATGACCTATTAAAATGACTCCCATCTTCATGATGTACAGTACAGTTGCATTTAAAAATGTTTGATAATGTGAATAGGATGAACTATCTTCAGTTAATAAAGATCAGCAAAATATAAATAAATTATCCATAAAACAATTCCAACTCCTTAGTCTAGTTAGTGCTTTAAAGAATCTTTCTTTTTGTTGCGTTTAGTTATCAAAAGCAGGCGAAGTGAGTGTTATAGAGATTTATTATCAACAATCAAACATAAATTGTTAAACTCTGAATATTGTGCAATATATGAATATTTAAAAGCGTTGTATTTTTTTGCATAATTTGTACGATTTCTAATTTAATTTCACTAAGGAATCCTTTCAAACTCAAAATTCGCTTACAAAACTCTAATGATGCTTCATATATAGATAATATGAAAAAAAAAACTTCTGAAGGAATCCTTACATTTATTCAGTAAAATGTCACCGACTTTACAAGTCTTCCTGTGAGTTTTTTGGCATTATAAATTCGATGAAATTATTGCAGAGATGCCCTAAAAGTCTTGGTTGGCAATCTCCGTTCTATTTCTCATAAATTAATTCATAAGCCGAACAACATCTGTTTTCGAAATTTCATACCCATTACAAAATTTCTATCTAAATTCTAAACCGTCATAAAAATTCTCATCACGCACCGAATGTTAAAAAAATCTTTAGGACGTGTTCTGTATTATTTAACTACGATAAAACCCCTTTTTCTTGTTAAGTTTTCAATTATTTATAACAAATCTTCCACACTTATCCTAAATGTCTCCTTTTGGTGCAATCAAAGACGGGGACGTGATCAAAATTAATTCATGTCTTGTTTCAAAATAATATTTAGCATGCGAGGCTGATTTATATTTGGCGATTTTTGAACGTAAAAAAGATATAATAATAGAATTATAATTATTACTCTTATCTCCCCTCACATATTTCACAGTAAGAATTCCCTTTGAATTGTAAAAATAATCCTCTTACCTTTTTACTGAATGTGGAAATGTATCTCTCTGGATGTTCATCGTACTCTTGGTGGTCGTATCCTCCACCGACCTTCCTTTCCAAGTGATGGCGCCTGCGAACCTCGCAACAGTATATTTTATTCGGACCTGCGATAAGTAAAATTCACAATTTTATACAGGGACACCGTGTATATATATTTTCTTTTAGAGAGATATACATATGCGAGGATTTCGTGAAATATGATAAGACATATTCAAGAAAATGCGGACGTCGATATGCAACTTGTTTTTGGCCCTCGACGTACGTGCCTGCATGAATGTTGGGGATATTGAGTAATTTATGATCACAATCGACTTACTTCCATGTTCAGCAACTTTCCTCAGCATTTCCGGGGGGACGTATTCATGAGGGAGCTCTTGAAAGACCTCTTGACCTCCCTAAAAAACAAGATACGCGATACAGACGTCATACTGAGGGATACAAAGAGTATTCCGATATAAAATATAACACATAATTTATTCAGTATGTTTTTAAAAATTGAAACAATTCAATATCTTTGCAAAAATAAAATTTGACTTCAAAGAGAATGTATTTGTAGTGATTTAAAAAGAGATATTGTCAAATAAAATACATTTTTATATATAATCATATTTATACGAAATGTGGCTATTAAATAACGAGACTTTTTTTCCCTGTAGGAGGGAATCTTCCATAAGATACCCTGGGTTTAATCCCAGGGTTTTATCAGGGATACAGGATACAGTCCTGTTCGAAATCAACATGATTTTTTGTACGTTCTGCTTCAAAACTTTTGTCTCGTTATTTAATAGTCACGTCTCAATCATAAAATAGTATGAATATAATTACATATAACTGGTTTAAAAAAAACAACAAGAAGTGCCAATATTACTAAACTAGCTTATTGGTTATAACGACGATGAAAATATTGATTATTGATATTAAATTATGTATAATAATGATTTCATTTGACAAAACTATTAAATTTCTGCTCTATAGCACATTCGCTACATCATGTAGTGGCTTTCTATACATTAAGTTCATACATTTTATATATAATATTTAATGCAATATTATCATCATCAAGTCAGAATATCGAAGAAAGTATTAATGTATCCCTTAGGGCAGGGGTCGGCAACCTGCGGCTCGCGAGCCACATGCGGCTCTTTGGATGTGAAGCTGCGGCTCTTTAGTTCCATACGCAAATAACGAAATTTTCTACTTGAATAACCATGCAAAATCATCGCTCCCATTGAATTTGTTTGCCCAATAATTTGTTATTGAAGTACAAGTTAGTGTTGTAAGTAAATTTTAAATTGTTTTAATTTTTTACTTAAATAATAAGTTTTTTTTTTTTTTTTTTTTTTGAACAATCTATCCTTTGGGGGACATTCAGTTCTTATTATGACGTTTCTGTCTCGTGTAGGTCCCCATTCGTTAATGAGGACCTAATGTTCATTCATTTGAATCTTTTGTCCAGGTCATGAACCAAATATCTTTTCAGCCTGCGCGTTCCGGAGTTTTGGCTAATCAGCTCTTCAACAAGGCGGTTGGGGTGTGTGTTTAACCTTCTTTTGTACTTCTGGCTATGGCTTTCGATCTCCTGCCTCACTGTTGGTATGCTCAATATGCTGTGTATTGTTTCGTTTGTAACGTACCATGGAATGTTGCCTATGGTACGTAGCACTTTAGATTGAAAGCGTTGGAGAATTTCTATATTGGAGTTCGATGCGGTTCCCCAGAGCTGTATCCCATATGTCCAGATTGGTTTTAGTATACTTTTGTATATTAGTGTTTTATTTATTAGGGACAGTTCCGATTTTCGGCCCATTAGCCAATACAGCATTCTCATTTTGATTTCCAGTTGCTTTTTCTTCTTTTTTATGTGCGTCTTCCATGTTAGACGTCTGTCTAGGTGCATACCGAGATATTTAACTGCATCTGCCTGTGGCAGTGCGCAATCATTCAGTGAGACAGGTGGACACGTTTCTCGTCTATTAGTGAAAGTGACATGCGTAGATTTACTTTCATTGGCCTTTATGCGCCATTTCTTGAGCCATTTCTGTATATTGTTGAGGTCATGTTGGAGCAGTTGAGACGCTATTGCCGGGTCGTTGTGCGAGGTTAGAAGAGCTGTGTCGTCCGCGAAGGTGGCCGTTGTCGTGGTGTCCGTTGTCGGAATGTCGGCTGTGTATATAAGATATAAGACTGGGCCAAGTACGCTGCCTTGTGGGACGCCGGATTTTATGTCGTGGAGCGTGGTGGCTTCATCTTCGTATTTGACGTAGAATGTTCTGCTGGTCAGGTATGATTTGAATATGGAAAAGTAGTTTGTGGGCAGTTGTTTTCCGATTTTATATAGCAATCCCGGATGCCACACTTTGTCAAAAGCCTGAGTTACGTCCAGGAATGCTGCCGAACAATATTTTCTGTCTTCTAAGTCCTTGTGTATTCTATTGAAGATCCTGTGTATTTGTTCCACAGTCGCATGTTGTTGACGAAATCCAAATTGATGATTGGGTATTAGATTGTTTTCCTCGATCAATGGCTTGAGTCTCTTCAGTAGTAGTTTTTCAAAAAGTTTGGAAATTATTGGGAGTAAACTGATGGGTCTGTATGATTTGACGTCATGTATATCCTTGCCGGGCTTGGGGATTAGAATAATCTTAGCCACTTTCCATTGCGGGGGGAAATAGCCCATTTTTAGTACCGCATTGAATGTTTGTACCAAGAACTTAAATCCTTTAGTAGGGAGTTCCTTTACCATTCTTCCCGTAATGAGATCGTAGCCAGACGATTTTTTAATGTCGACCTTTGCTATGACTGATCTGACTTCTCGCTTTGTGAATTTTTTGATGCAGATGGTTGTTTTTTTTGTAATTGGCGGCCGGTGAATCTCATCTTCGCTTTCTGAAGTATTCATGTTTATGTGTGGAGTGAATACTTCTGTCAAGTGACTAGCGAATATTTCCGCCTTTTCTTTGCTATTTCTAGCCCATTCTCCATTTTTCTTTTTGATAGGTGGTGATGTTACTTGGGGTTGTTTTAAATGTTTTGTAGCTTTCCATAGTGAATAATCTGTGGCTTCAGTGGCGGTTAGCCCGTTGAGGTAGTCACTGATTGCTTCATTTTTGCTTTTGGTGATGGCATTTTTAAGGTTTTTTATAGCTCGGTTTAGTTTGTTTTTGTTTTCTGGCGATCTCGTTATTTGCCAAAGTTTTCTTATTTTGCGTTTTTCTGCAATTTTCTGTTTGATTGTTGTGCTTAACTGTTCTTTTTTATTTTTTTGCGTCCATTCCGGAGTTGAATTCTTTGCGGCTTCCCGCAGAGTAGAGTTAAAAAGTTCAACTGCGTCCGTGATGTTCTTTTTTGTTTTAAGGGGTATATTTGCCGTCAAGTGGTTGTCAATTAGTTCGCGATAATCGTTCCAGTTTGTGCGGTTATTGGTTAGTGTTAAGGGCTTTAGTATTTTCCTCACATGACTGCTCATCGTGACTATGACGGGAGAATGGTCGGAGGACAGATCAAGACTGGACTCTGCCTTGAAGTAGGCTGCTGATATTCCCCTTATAACGCAAAAGTCAATGGTGTCTGGGATTTTTTTCCTGTCAGTTGGCCAGTACGTGGGTTGATTTGATGATATTGTAGCAAGATTCAACGCAGTGATTGCCTTGTGTAATTCTCGTCCTTTGGTGGTTATCAGCCTCGAGCCCCATTGCGTATGTTTGGCATTATAATCTCCACCAGCGATGAATTTATTTCCAAGAGTGTTGTAAAATCGTTGGAAGTTTTCTTTTTTAATACAGTGTTTCGGTGGACAGTATACGGCTGAAATGGTGATGGGCCCTCTCCAGTCTTCTACGACGATATTGGTCGCCTGGAGGTGTTCCTCTGTAAATTTTGCAGCTTCGTGATGTTTAATAGACTTTCTTAGTATAACTGCAGTTCCGCCGTGAGCTGTCCCATCTGGATGCTCTGTTGTGTATATATTGTATTGTGGGATTTTTATATAGCTTTTTTCCGTAAAATGAGTTTCTGATATCAACATAACGTCAATGTTTTCCATTTTCAGGAAATTTTGAATTTCAAGCGCATGTTTGGACAAGCCATTGGCATTCCATATTGCTATTTTTAGCGTTGAGAAATTGAAAGTTTGGCGATGAGGGTAGATAGTATGTTGAGCATGGTACTCACCTGTTCGATGAGCCCTTTCATCATGACTTTTAACTCTGCCATGTCATTTGATTGATTTTGAGGAATCTGTTGGTTTTGGTCCTGCGTTTGGTTTCTAGACATGATCTGGGCGTAGGTGATGTCCGGTTGTGCTCTTTGGCTCGTGGCATTGTTTGTTGTTCCCGCTGGTCGGCTGTATTGTTGGTATGTGGGCTGGCTTGGTGGCATCTCTTTGTTTCTTAGCGCAGGAAACTGTGTTTTCTGTAGATTTTTGTACGTTGCGCACCCTTTATAGTTTGCAGGGTGGTTGCCTTCGCAGAGAACGCATTTGACGTCGTCTGATCGGTTTTTTCTCGGACATTGTCCGGTCTCGTGGTTTCCTGCGCATTTTACGCAACGAGGCTTTCTGCAACAAAAATTCTTTGTATGCCCATAGTTTTGGCATCTGGTGCATTGCGGGATTTCTTTTTTTGGGCGAGGTGGCTCAAACTTGATTTTCGTGCTCGCTATAAATTCTATGTCGTATATCTGTTTGTTGTTTGAATTCTGTTTTAGTTCAATGAAGAAAAGCGGTAGCGGGGTTTTAGTGACTCTGTCGAGAATATTGTGGACGATTTCCACTTCATGTCCATGATTCTCTATTTGCGTTTTGATAGTTTCCTTATCAGTAGAGGGATGGAGGTTTCTCAGTACCACTCGAAAGTTTCTTTCTTCCTTTTTTTTGTATGAGTGGAAGTCTGTATTTTTTTCTTTTAGTGCATTGATAATGCTGTCGTACTTGGTTCCGTCGGTTAGTTGTATTTTAATTTGGTCTAGGCTTAAGACCTTGAGTATATATTTATCTTTAGCGATGGAATCAAGCAGTTTGGTAAGAGGTTCTACATTTTTAACTCCAGTTACAATTATAGGGGGTGGTTTTATTGATTTTTCGGTTGGTCTATCGTCATTGTTTTCTAAATTTTCTAGGGACGAGAACCTGTTGGATGTTGTTGTTTGTGCCGCCAGCCAGTATTTTTCTGTTCGTGTTTGCTTGTTTCTCTGGAAGACTTTGTCTGGGCTGGGGCTAGCTCGTTGTCTCTTTTTGTTTTGAGTTTTCCATGATGGGTCGTTGTTATCGTCCTCTATGGCACCGTCCTCCAATTGGTTTTTCGTTGGTTCGGATTGGTTTTTTGTCAGTTCTGATTGGTCCATGTATTGGATGTCGATTGACGACTCGTCCGATGAGTTGACCATGATTGATTTTTGATTAAGAATTTATTATATAAAATGTTTGGCACTACTGATATTTTAAATGTATCTAGCGGTGAATTTTAAAGAATGTTTACTTCACTATGTTTGTACAGAATTGTTACATAATTCACTACATGATGGTGGGTATGTTTTAAGTTTATGTTTTAATGTTTTAATATTAGTTTATTATTATGTTTTTTTGAACATTAACACGAATTCCACACTGTGTAAACTCATACAATGGCCAATTGAAATAACGCGTTGCGTTTGTTTGTTGTTTTCAAAATCTCGCGGTGACTCTCCGATCACTTATAACGTCAATTAGCGACCGCTCGATGAAGAAGACTGTGAAATAATAAGTGATTATATTTTTTTCTTTTTTTCCGTGGGAGGGGAATCTTCGCAAGATACCCATTCTGGGTAGTGTGAGATTAACGATTAACTCGTTCCTGCCCACTAAACCCTTCCCTTGTCCTTCTCCGCCCCCTGGTATTGTTTTACACATTGCTTCAGGAGGTCAGGTAGTCTGGCCTTAGATTGGCCCTATTCTAGTGTTGGAGAGGCGCTCTGCGTCTCTCTCTATCACTGCCCTCTTTGGCGCTCAGAATCTCTTCTACGTAGTTGCGCCAAATGTTCCAGTTCTTCTTGCTTCCTATCATGCTGTGGACTGACGTTGAGTTTGGCTACCCCGAGTGCTTGTTTCAGTAGTTTTCTCTGGAGTGCCCAAACCTCACAGCCAATGATGGTGTGCTCTACGTCGTCGACTTCCGCTTGGCAGTGGTGGCATGTTGCGGATGGTTCTTTGTCAATCCGCTTCAGGTACGCACCGAAGCATCCGTGCCCAGTGAGCACCTGAGTCAAGCGGTAGGTTGTTTCACCGTGTCCCCCGGCCCTCCACCGACGTATGACCGGGCTAAGTCGATGGGTCCACCTTCTCTTGCTGAACTGATCCCATTACTGTTGCCAGGCTTCCCTCAGTTTCTGGTCATGTTCGTTGCGATTTTTAGGATATTCGTAGTCCAAGGTCCTTTTCTTTGCTTGGAGGTCCAGCGGGGGCATTCCAGCAATCACAAGCACAGCGACACTGTCTCGGAGCTGCGGTGACTCGGAGCGCTCCTTGTCGCTGGACCCTAGCGAGCTTTTTTCTATTGGTGTCGCGTCTGAGCGTCTCGTGCCATATCGGGGTTCCGTACAAAAGGATCGAGTGTATTACTTCGTTTATGGTACGTCTTCTGCACGGCTTTGGCCTTCCAATGTTGGGCATGAGCCTTCCAAACTTTTGCACCTTCTCTGATGTTTCTTCCATGTGTTTGCTAAAGGTCAACTTGTTATCCATGAGGATCCCGAGGTATCTCAGCGTTTTGCTGTATTCCACCTCGTGTCCTCCAATAACAAGCTACTCGACCCTCGGTCTTCTCCGTCTGCTGCATATCATTGCCTCCGTTTTCTCGGCCACCAGCTGCAGGCGATTATCCCGCATCCACGCTCGAATTCTGGCGAGGGCTTTGTTGTCCGTCGCCTCCACTTCCTATGGATATTGAGCCGTCACCAGTAGCGCGATGTCGTCCGCGAAGGCAATGAGTTCTGCTCCTGCAGGTAGTGCCATGTTTAGAACACTGTTGTAGAGTACGTCCCAGAGGGTTGGTCCCAGAACGGACCTCTGCGGGACGCCCATCTCCAGTCGTCTCGTCAGGTCCGTTTCATTGTGATGGACATATCGGTCTTTGAAATAATCGCTTATGAGGTCAAGTGCATACTGTGGAATTTCATTTTTTTCCTCCAGGGCTCCAACGATTAGCTCCCAGTTTGCGCTATTGAAAGTGCTTTTTTTGTTGGCAAGAATTTTTGTGGCTCTTTAAACACTTTGAAATTTGTAAATTGTAATTTTTGGCTCTTCCGACTCAAAAGGTTGCCGACCCCTGCCTTAGGGCAAATGAATTAATGGTAATTGGACTTTTGGATATAGTGAGCATGTAATGGATGATTCTTCTGATCCAGATAGTGATATAACATGATTCTGATGTTACATTATCCGATGCAATTAACACCTAATCTAAAATTGTCGATGAAATAACAAGAAATTCCAGCGAATTCTAGCAAGAATCTTTTAAGGCACAAAAAAATAATGGCAGTCGAAGCAGGGAACAAAATTTAAAAAATATATTTACTACAAATTGTTTATAAGTGAAAATTTAGTAAAATTTAATTCTTAATCGAAAATTGATAACCGATGAAAGTTGAATTCTACCCAATACAAAATATAAAATTGATGTTGCAAATATGCTATAATTCAATATTTATTCGTGTAAATTTTCTTAAACATAAAATCTGATGAAATATTTACTCAAAAACAAATTATTCGTATTCATATTATAGTTTTTAGATATTTATTATAGACATTTATAGGCTCATATTATAGCCTTTGTTGGACAGTAAAGCAGACAACCAACTTCAATCGACCGAAAAACCATTACGAATTTATCAACAATAAAATAATTCGCTTCCTACACCAAGAATGGGTTTAAATTGAACTAGATTTGCGAGAAACTTTAATATAAATACTTAATATATTATCACATTAAATGGTTTAAATCTTGGCTAAAATATTTTATTTATACTAGTGATTTTAAAAACTATCAAAAGGTATCGCTAATATTATTTCTCAAGATCTTTATGCAAAAATTATACTGTATACTCTCGATTATCCGGGAGCGGATTATCCGATTTACGGGTTATCCGTCCCTGAAAAATATTAATTTAAAAAAATGTATGGTTGTAAAACGCACACGACAAAATTAACACAATTAAGTCAAGATTAAAGAATCAAAACTCTTCAAAACGATAAGGATAATGGTCTTAACTACCAAAACAAACGCCTGTTCTCATGTCTTAATCATCTTAGTTCTCAAAACAAGTTTAAGAAAGTTTGTTACACGAGGCAGATATCAGTGTAAGATTGTGAAAAAGAACCCAGGTTGATAAGAGATTGGAAACGCATCAAGAACTCATAAAATAAAACTTTTGGTGATTGGTAAAGCAAATAAACCTAGTTATTTTAAGGGAACTCCAATGAAAAATCTTCCTGTCGATTATTATAGCCAGAAAGGAGCAAGGATGGACAGGAGACTTTTGAAGATTGGTTCAAAAAGAAATGGGTTCCAGAGGAAGATAACAACTTAATCATTTTCTGGTAAAAAATAAATTTAGGTACTGAAACCATGAAGTCCAATCGCGAGGTCATGGACATTTTCGTCGAGGCGACTATTACTAGCTTCGTCCGAACTCCATTGGTCAGGTCATGTGACACGGATGCCATCACACCGAGTCCCCTGAGCCGTCTTGGACTTCCAACCTAGTGGCAGTAGACCCGTCGGAAAACCTCGACTCCACTGGGGGGGGGGGTCAAATAGAAAAAGACGCCGCACGTCTAGGCCTGGGCAATTGGAGGAAAGAGGCCCATAGAGAAGAAAATGGCGACAAGCGTTGTCGGTGGCCAGGGCTTTTTCATAGGGCTATAGGCTCCACCACAAGAAGAAGAATTGCCATCGTACACTTGATATTGCCTTCTCGTACACTCGGAGCATAACCTCCGAGTTTTATTGTGAGTGCTCACCAGCGAGCCACCTGGGTGAACGTATCGAAGGGCGTCATCTCGATAGAGAATTCGAGAGATTATATGTACTGAGCAGATTTTGTTGGAAGACATGGAAAAGCTCTTGGCGATAATAAAATGTAAAATTATGCATTTAGACTGCGTATACAATTCTGTGCTTGCACAAACACAATGTTGTATTATTTTGAATGCCAAAACACCAATTCAGCGGTTGTATTTGTTTAATTAAAACTTTTGACTAGATCCGCTGTAGACAGCTCGAATTTAAATTTTATCAACGGTTGAATCTGTTGTGCTTCATTCTCACAAATGGATATTTATGCTATTCATTCGTAAAATATCTCACATATGTATTTTTAAATTTCATTCGTGTGAAGCATTGAATCCCTTATTTTTATCGAGAGAGATTTTTGCAAGAGCCTGTATTATTAAATTAGTACATTACCAATTACTGCCTATATATTTTTTTAAATAGACACACTTAAAAAATACGTAATCGAGCAATTAATTTTTCATTCATCCCCTCGAGCATACAAAATTCGCTGCTCCTGATAGCAGCTGGCAGTGTTGAAAGTACATTTTAGATATTACGGTAAGGTATTATTTATAAAGGTCGAGCCCTGACGAAGAAAGCGAAGCTTTTTTCTTCTCGGAGCTTTCGTAAGCTTCGTAATGAAAGCGCCGAGGCGCTCCAAGTCTGGCCGAAAGCCCATTGTTTACTCCCTGCAGGGCCCTCTAAAGGGTCACCCTTTGTATGACGTTCAATACAATTTACATAAACCACCCAGTTTATACAATCAATAAATACCATATATATGGATACAATCGAAAGGTATACGCTCGAGAATAACTGGAGCACGGACTGATGTTACTATTGTGTCTATGTACCTGCGATACGTTCCCTGATCCGGTGAAGATGAATGTTAGAGGTCCTAGGGACTTCGGCATCATACCTGCAAACGTTAAAATTAAACTTATAATATTTCCATATATTTATGTAATTTAATAGAGTATATAAAAAAAAAAACAAATTTTAACCGACGATATATTTACTCCAAATTTATAATTTTAAACCAAACCAGATTAAATCGTATTGAATAATTTGGAGAATGTAATAAAGATACTAACAAAAGATCAAAGTAATGAAGCAGATTTAGTCGAAATTACTTCTGATATAATCCAAAATTTAGAGGACCACGTTGAATCTAACTAGTAGAGATGACAAAGAAGGCTTTATTATCTCATCATCATTATAAAAATATTGGTTTTAACCCCTTCCCTATTTTTGAACTATTTATTTGTTTCGTATAACATAGAATTTTCAGAAACCCAAGGTTCGTATTGTGCGGGTATTAAAAATAAAATTATATGAACCATGATGTAATATTTACTATTGAAAAGCTTATTACATTTTTGCATCAGTACATGAACTATTCAAGTCCAAATTTTCAGTGAAAACGTATTTAGGTTGTTTGATCGCTGAACCGTTATTAAAATTTACGCCAAAATTATTCACTTAATACCCAAACAAATAGAATTCCAACAATGAACGTGTTTTACAAAAGCCTTAAGCACTAATGTAAAAGGTACATTATTAATTTCAAATTATTATAATTAAACATGAAAACAAATAAGAGCTCCTAGTGATAATCTGTTAACAAACTCGGTATTGTTGTAAAAGTTTTATTATTTTATCACGAATGGAATTAACTTTGGTTTTAATTACTTACATGGATTACTAGTGAAAATTTAATGGAATAGAATTTTACCACGTTAAACACAATTATCCAACCCTTATTCTCCATTATCAAAACTATTGGATTCCACTATAGGACTACTAACAACTTTCAGAGTAATTTCCGTACGAATCTTCTCCGCTTCATTTGATTTTCATGAGTTTTGTTGTAAACCGCTGGTTATCAACAAAATTCGCAAACTTCTATTTTAGTACATGGAACGTATTAAATATTCTAACGCGTAAAATAATATTGTATGATCGTACCCAAAGATATTTCGTATCCGGCATCTCTTATGGATTGTCTGGCCATCATGGAATTTCTGTAATTATGGGCGAGTCCTATATGCTGAAATACAATTTTTCAAATATTAAAATGCAATCAAACATTAGCGTTATAGCATTCAATAAAATAGATAATAAAATACCATAAAAGGCGTATGATGTCCAAGTGCCAACAATCTCAACCCCAATCCATGCAAAATATTGACCATCCCTGCGACGCCTGCATATTTACCAAAAGCAACGACTCTCTGTCCGTTATCATCAACGAGCTTCTCATAATCGATTAGTCGTATATTCTTAAACAAAACAAATAAAATTAGATGACATTGAAACATCATTACGAGGTCTGTTTATAAAACAACGTCCATGATAGAGTAAAATGCTCGATCATAAACAAACAAAGCTGTTTTACTCGGTCAAATAATTCAAAAATTCTGAACTAATTTATCTGCTTCAGTGTCATTCAAATATGAAAATTATTCAGTACACGTCCACTATAATAACAGCATAGTATGAAACGTTTTCACAAAGAGCCAAGACCTAATAGACCACATTGTTGAACCCTTTTGATCGATAAACTAGTTTCACTAAATGAATCTTCTTTAATTTATTAATACAAACAATGCACAGTATTTTTGAATCCATGTTGACCACGGATTTTTTTTCAAATCATTAAATAATGTAACAAGTAAACTTTACCAGTTGATAGCCAGATTTTAGCTTTAATAAGATTTAAATTATTATTCAAACGCTATACTATTTTGAATAGCAAAAATACCTTTTCCAATATGGCATCCAATAAAGCCATATTTGATTCTTGAGCCTTAATTGTGTGAGAGAAGAAACAATAGGTCTTATTCGGGATCAGCAGATCTACAGGTGTTTGTTTGACTCCGAATATTACCATGGCTTCACTTATGTCTTCTTGGATGACAGCTCCTGCAGCAATGTAGCTCTATAACAAAAACCATTGACATCCAAATTGATTTTTTTTGTATTTCATAAACCCCAAATGTAAATTTTACCATTTCTATGCTCATATCACATTTATTGTTAATAATTGCGAACCTCCAAAATAGAACGTTGACATCGTTTACAATGGCAATAGATAAAATTGTACAAAAATATGTTTATGTATTTGTCATTCATTTGCGTCACTCATTGCCAAAATTTGAACGTCAAAGATAATTTTAATGTCAATATAGAAATAATCTTTATTGACAAATTGTCTTCGTTTGCGAATATATGAAATATTTTCGTTCTCATTTTAAGAGCACCATTGTGTTGGATCTTTCAAAGGCCTTACCTGCATAGGATATGCCCTCCTATTGGAGGGTTGAACGATGACTTTAATATTTTGTCTTGTAAGCCTCATGACGTTGGCAGGAGATAAAGGAGCCCTCCTCTCCCATACAGACTGGTCCTCCCTCCTAACAGCAATAACCCTTCCATTCTGTAAGAAACGAGAGTACACGCTCATTATTTCACTTCAATATTAAACCCTCATTTGATACCTATTTTGACAATAGCTATGGAATTCATTCGAATAATTGTATAAAATAATATTTGAAAAAATATTCGCAAAAATATTAACTATATTAATAACCAATTCATAATACTAAAAATGATCTAAAGCATTTAATGCGCTTTAAAATTAGAATGACAGCAGAATAAATGCCTTCTATGATATTCTATGTTATCGACGAGTGTTTAGTCTAAAGATTTGTTTATTTTATTTAAGGACAACCTATTTCTTGTAAGTCTATTCCTAAGTACGAGATAATAGATGAGCACCCATATATATATTGATTTGTTTGAATACTTTCAATGCGCATCTATAGATGCGTCATGCAAAAAAGAATTATATACAATCAAAAACATATTTTTAGATATAGAGCATATTGACTGATATATTACATTTATAATATAATCAGATCTTAACGATGAATTTTATATATTATTGAAAGCAACCGAAAGAACATTTTCTAAGAAACGTCTGCGAAAATGAAAGCTGAGATGAAAAAAATATTTTCTTCTTTCGTTTGACATAATTCTATATACCATAAAATAAAATAAGCACTTTATTTATTCTATTAAGAAGCACATGATAATGTTAAAATTTTGCTATATAATCCCCAATATGATATGCTAATCATATGTAAAGCAAGATATAATTACGACATTCGTTCTAAACATTCTAAAATTAATGCGTTTTATACATTTTTAATCATTTAAATATAAATCCTATCCTTTCAAAGAAGATGTTTGAATAGATTAATATTTTAACTTTTTTATAATTGCGAAAAACCTTTAATATATGATATTGAGCCCCTTGTATATTGGAGTAGTTATGATTTTTATACAGTACAATGGTCTGCATGAATCAAATGTTTAAAGTTCTTATGGACTTATTTAAAAGCTCTCTTTTATTGTTCGTATAAATCAGAACATTTCCATTGATGGATTTTGAGCTTTGAGAATATACTTAGCATTCGTCTATTGAACTATATTATATTTTTGTAGATGAATTGAGATATTGCCCATTATTAGAACCCAAGAAAGCCAATAATGGATATTTTATCTTACTTCCTAGGCTAATTAATATTTTTATCACCAAACAAATCATTTTATCATTGAAATCTCAAAGAAAAATATTATTTGGAATTACCGCAGCATCTTCTTTCGTTACTTGCTTCAATGTTAATTTAAACAAGATCTCGATTTGCTCTAAAATATTATATTAAGATACCATTTTACTGTCAATTAGTATTGAAACACGGTTCATGAAACATATTTTTGTTGCCAATAGAGTATGAGTGTTATAGATATATTATTTTGTTATATTCATCCAGGAAATAAAGACAAAAAGAGAAGCTGGAAGAAATACAGAATATGTACTTAGATTTTTAAAACTAAATCATTTTCATAGATGAACTTAAAAAATTGCATTAAGAACTTTCCTCGAACAGAATTTCTTTGGATGAAGAAATTATCATCGAATATGAATTATTGTGTAGTGACATAAGCAATGAAAAGGGTTACTTTTTGGGTGGATATTACTGATGTAATTAATTTTGAATGAACTTAGTCAGATAATCAAAGCTGTAGTGTTTATATGATACTTAGAACATTAATAACAAAAAAAATATTTTTAAAAGGTATCAATTTCAATCAACAACAGAAATTAATACTTCAAAAAGATATGTTAGACCTCATTCTGCAAAACCATCACAAAATAATGTAGGACTTCTACAATATCAAAATATCCATTGAATATCGCACTCTCTGATTACATTTCGTTTAGGATTCTAGAATAATCATAAAAAATATAAATATATTACTAATCTTAATTATCAACGTCCAGACTAGGACAGAATTTCATCTTTCCTCTATTAAATTTTACATTGCTATCAAATCTTTCTTTTCTCAAATGCTGTTCATACATTACGTTATTACTTCAACCCCTCTTTTAACGGGTTAAATTTAATATAAAAAACTGCATGTTTCTTTCTAAATAAATATATTTATATGGACACTATCCGAGAAAGAACTTAAATTTATTTTTTTTCTTTTTAAGATCCCATACACGTCATCGAATGTAATCCATCTCCATGAGAGACTTTCTATGGAAATGATTTTCAAATTATGGTTTTCCATCATTTGAAAATTTTATGCATGATGTCTGAAAATTTATTTTTGTAAAACAACTTAATCCAATATTCTTGACTGCAATTTATAGTTTTTAGCAATTGATTTGTGTAAAATTGAACTTTTTAAAAATCTGCCTCGATCCCTAGCTGGATTTTTTGTCAAAAGATAAATCTTCGCCTTTTCGCCCTATTTTTGGCTTTCTTCCCCTAATCTTATTTTACTTTGAAAAAAAACAAACTTGTGCTGATTTCAGCACTACACGCATACCCAAACATGAATTGGGCTTAACTTTCAGGCCGTAACACTGGCATCTACTCGAACAATAGGCAATCAAAGCCTCAGAATAGTGATTTGAAGAACAGCACATTCAATAGAAAACAGAAACATCGACTCCGTTTACAAGATGTTCCTGTATAATGAAATGGCTCTTCGATTTTCTTATGTGAACGTACGCTTTCGACTTTAGAGAAATCGCGGATTAAGGTAAGATTTGCAAGCAAAATTAATAGTCCCCAAATGAAAACAAATTTGATTTTTTAAAAGGCAGCAAAATTAAGTCCAATCAGTCTGTTTCATCTTATATTGAATGTTAATTAAAAATAAATACACAATTTTTTTTAAATTATATCTTTCAAAAATATTAAAGAGCTCATTAGAATTGAACCAATTTAAATTTTCGCCATATTAAAATGTCTTTTCCATTTTTGTATTCGCATGCTTTCACACATGAATTATTCATAATACCATTTAAAAAAGGTTCTCCTTCTCTAAAATATAATATTCAATTAAGAATTGTCCATAATTTATACAAGCAAACGTACTTTTGAAGTAATCCTGTCAAATATAAGAATTGGAGCAATGCCCATAATTGTTTGAAATGATTCAATAATTTAATTACAATCGAATCGATAATAATCAATGCCTTATGCAATTTTAGTCGTCGTTATTAAATCTATAAAATTGATCAATCTTACGTGTTTATATCTGAAGAGGAACTTCTTGATGTTTTGATGCACTTTTGGTTGACGCGATAGAACGTACATTTTTCATAGGATATTACGAAAGCTCATTAAAATTATTCCAAAAATGTCCTTAAAGGTCTTTTACATTCGACTGATAGTGTATACTGGATCAAAAAAATAATACGCGAATTATGAGCAATTCATAATGCCAGAATTCGCCATAAACAATTGTTTATTTCAATGTCGGAAAATGCTCGCGGATACGTTTAGCGAATTTTAAGAATTGCTAAACGCAAATTTGTTAATTGAATATATTTATATTGCAATAACTATTGCTTTTTGTCAATATATGGAAGCAATTGTAAAATTATGGACATTAATCTCTACATCGCCATTTAAAGAGAGCAAGAAATCCATTGCAGAATTAGAGCCTCGTCAATACACATTTTAGCATAAGAATCATGTTAAAGATCTATTTTATAATATTTGATTTATGTATCGTTTGCTAGATGAAGAATAAAGATAAAATAGTTTCATTATCATTAGAAAAGATTTACGAGACGTTTCTATCTTGTTGGACTTAACAGTGATCGATTGTTTTATGCGAAAATCATTAAACATAGAATATTGATATTTATTATGTTGACTAGACAACCTTTATTGAACATAAAAATATTTTTTAAAGTTTGACAAAGTATGTTAGTGGGAGTAGAGGGAATTACGTATGTCGATACGCGAGCGATGACATTCTTCATCATGGAAGTCCTGAATCTCAAAAAATCGATGACATTAATATGAAATCTTCGAATTCTTAATATTCCAGTTTTACTTTTTTAGCATTTTCTTCATTGAGCATTAATAGAATATATAATCGTATATTTGGAAAATATCTCAATATAAATAGCATATGTTTAACGTCCATCTCCAAATGCTTTGGATCGCTCAAGCAAACGCATTCAACCGAAGAACTCACTCGACGAAATCGTCATATGGCTAAAAAATATATTTAGGCAGAATAAGAGTTATCGAAGAAGTGCAGGAATGCTTTGATCGCATTTCGTAAAAATGAAGAATCGACGATTGCCATCGGGAAGTCATAAATTAAGCAAAAATGCTTTATACTCACATTTTCATGTGACCACGAGCGTCAGCGTTTCTCCCCCGGGAATATGAAATATGCGATCCGAAAGTCATTTTTATGTTCAAATTTTCAAATAGGTTCTTAAGATGTTCTTTATTGTTTAAATGGGATCATACAGGCATCCTGCTTTGAGAACCTTTGCAATTGAAGCGCGTTTATTTTTCAGAACGCAATTTGTCGTTATTTCCGTTCGTTTCCCTCTGCCATTTTCACTCATAATACGATCACATTCTCGATTTCCTTTTTCAAACATTAATATGGCTGTGTGTGCGCCATAAATTCTTTTGATATCGATTACAATTTCAAACTTGTTTGACATTCTGACGTGCAACCATGTAGTGTAATATTCGAGTTAAAGTGGCGTTTGTTCTACGATGGAATCCGTCGAGTTGTTAATGAAATATATTTACTGTCAGTCCTCGACTTACGACGGGATTCCTTTCTGACACTTCGGTCGTAAGTTGAAATTATCTTAAATATATATGCATACAGTAAATTGACAAATTGATAAATTTAACATTATTCTAAATTATAACCATCATCCATTGGTACACTTGTTTTTCTTACAAACATATCCCATTTTATTTGCACAATTTTTCGTCATATATATTTTTATAAGATACAAATACTTGGTTTTGACCATCTGTATTTACATAATTACATCTATAATTTGGCTAAATCAAGCAGCTATATTTATATAATACATTTATGGTCAATTTTCGACCTGAATTACTTGTGCAAACATGATTATTGTTTTTACAGTTTGAAGAAGTTACTCAAAGACCCAACAACAACGAAGAATAATACAACAATTGTATCATCGAAAGCCACTCTTATGTGGTATTTTAATAGCGTCAACTTAATACTTGCAATTATAAGAAAATGTATTAAACACCCTGTTTCTTTTCGAGCTGGAGCATTTTTTTTTCAACGGGTTTTTCTAAGATCTCTGTACCTTTGACGATATTATATGCTTAGAATGTGTTTGTTAGAAAATTTATGGAGATAAATACAAGTGTCAACGGAAGCTGAATAACCTTCACTCCAATGATCAATACGCAGTGTGTAATTCAAACAATTTTCAAGAAATTCAAAGAAAATTAGCAATATATAATACAAACAGCAAAATAAATTGATAAAAAATCGCAAGTTAATATCGTCTATATTAATAGACGGTATTAATCGGATTAATAGGATCCCGGACAGTTTTAGGTGCTCATGAATCCGAATTAGTAAACGTAAGCCTAACAGTAACCTTTCCCTACCGGTGATGTATTTAATACACCTCGACGAATAATGGGAATATCGATATGAAATAAAATAGACACGGGATTCAGAATTTTCGTATTCCTACGTAATATAATTACGAATCACATAAAAGTATTATAGTATATAAGTATTCATCTGCAGCGACGGAAATAAATAATTTGTCGGAAAATCGGGAATTTTGCGAGTTTTAGTCCGCGTCTCAGCAAAAAGGAATTTTATTAGTCACATTGACGGTGTTATAGGTGCAAGAAGTTAAAAGTTGTCATACAAATTGCAGTATTAAGTGTTTAAGAATTAGTTTCAATTCCATTTAATATAAAACTTCTACACAACGATCCCGCGATCCAAATATAGATATCATAGGTTACGACGATTACGACCTCGTGTCAGACGACGATAAATCTTCAGATTCCTACAAGACAAAAAAATGAGAAGCCTCTAGATTTCGCTCTTCACGGATGAATATTATAAATACATTAAGTTTAACTGTCGCACAAACAATAAGAAGATGCGATAAGAAGCTGAACAACTTAATTGTGTTGCTAAGTTATAATCGTACTGTTATTTGACAATGCAAATTTTTCCTCGTATTAATTTGGCATCGCTCATTTTTTGCGTTAATTATGTTTTAAATTAAAATTAAATATGCACATTTTTATCATATGGATCCACTGCCAGAACATGGAATTATTAATAGAAATTAAATATTCCATCATCTTGTCTTTGATTCGACCTTCTTATTTGACAATTATTCCCTTGTCTTGTTTCGTAATGGTTCTTGTGACCCGAAAGATTGTAATTATTCATTATCATTCCTCGTCATTTCTCAAAAAAACCAACTTGAATTTCTATATCATCAAATATATTATATTTTTCTTTCTCGTATGCTTTTTTTTCAACAGTGATTTTAAATTATCATTATGATTAGGGCCTGCTAGTTGTTCCGTGAATAAGTGGTCGAACTCAATCATCTTCATCATCAAATATACAGGAGCTTAGGATTGTAACCTCATTTTTAAAAACATATTCGCTATGAAAAACATGCCCTAATGGTCAATAATGATTTAATAAACAATCAATGACTAAGTCTTTCCAGAATTCTTGTAAATTATTCCAATACATATTGGCAGTAGTAGTATGAAGAGTGTATGGGATCATTATCTAGCTGGATTGTCAATTTTTGATCATTTTATAAATATAAGACTACAATTTCTTTTGGACAATAATATTATGAAGTTATGCTCAACATCTGTATTAGATTTTGGGCGGCCCTGTCTTTTCCTGTCTCTAAGAGTTTTAATCTCCTGGTGTCTTCTAACTGTATAATGTACCCTCTTGATGAAAATCTTCATTTATTTTCGACACAATTTAAAATTTTCATAATGTCTATTCATTTCAAAATATTACATTTTGTGTAATTTAGCCAAAAAAAACGCAAGTAGCGAAAATTACTCCTCGACCTCTTTATTTTTTTCACGTTTGTATTCACATTATGATGCTTTGTTTAACTTATTAAGTCGAAGGATTCTATAATAGCATTAAAAATGATAATATGATTAGCGTTTCCAAACTTATTGTCGGCAGTTTTTATAATAAATATTTGTCGGAAAGAGAGTTTAATATTACATAATTTTATTATGGTAATCAGTGATATATTATGTATACATTCTCATGCATCGGATTGCATTACTACTCGTCAAATATGAACACACCCAGAAATATTTCAGATTCTGAGCATCTGTTACATAGGAGAGGGGGCGCTCTCGGAACAGAGTACCCGGGCGGCTCCCCGCTCCCACGCCGGGATGGCTGCGCTAACGCATGGGTCGTGTGTAGCCGGATGAATGGATGGGGATGGACGGGCGTCGAACAAAAAACTCTTTATTCGCATGAGAGAGAGAGATCTAGCTGCGGACAGGACGTCCTCCCGCAGCCAAGGCCAACCGCCGACCCTCCCTCTGCCTCCCTGCGCGTCACCACCCAACCGGTAACGGTGCACGCGCAAGAAGCGATCGGTCGGTATTCCAGATGCAATGTCCCCGCAGCGCCACAAAAGATGGCGCTGTTAAAATAAAACAATGCACCTAAAGAGAGATGGAAGATGTCGCTGTTAATCTGACGAATTAAATCTGCTTAGACTAACAGTATTATTGCATGGGGTTGGTAAATCGCCAATGCTACACATCAATTAGTCTATACTTATTATCATCAATTTAATTTTGTAAAAAAATATCAACAAATTTATTTTTAACAAAAATGGCTTTTATGCAAAAATAAAGTTCAATAAAGACATTGTAAATTTTGAAAAAAAGCACAAGAGTGATCTATCAAGATCAAGATTACGATCGCTCATCAAATTTAATGCTCCATCCGTTACATTTCATTGTTCGTCAATTAATATAATTTTTTGAACAAAGCAAAATTAAGCATTCATTTTGAAATCGTTTCGTAATAAACGTCCTTAATGGAATTACATCCAATTAAATAGGAAATATAGATTAATTCTATTTAAACTCATCGAGATGATCAGTCAACCAAAAAAAAGTATTTCCTACATCATCAATCTTGAGACAATTCACGACATGATGTCGTGTTATCACTATATTTAAATGGCGATTGTTCCTATCTCTCCCTTTTCGTCTTAGTACTTTGACCTTTCTTGAGCATCCAATAGATAATTAAACAAATATCCGCTAAAACATTCCATAGAATTATTTTCATCAAACATTCGTCAAATATCAAACATCCAAAGCACCCCAACCCTGAATTTCCCCATCGAATCATGTTTAATAAATACTCATCTATCCACGTCTAGAATTTATAAGCAATGCAAGTGCTTTGTATTGCCTTCATCAGAATAAATGTTTCAAAATTATTATGACAAACGGTTGGCAATTAATCAGAGAAAAAGCGCCCCTGCCTTTGCGTAAATTATAAATGCGTCCATTTGCGCCCATGAACATATACATTAATTTACATATAAATATATAACCGCGGCGGTTCTTGACAGACAGACCGACAAACAAAATTTGAAATATGTGCTTTTCGAGCCACCATCAAAGCCTTCGGGTGCTTTTATAATATTCAATAATATCTCATCAAGAGTTTGGAAATAACTTTAATTTATCGACGATATTCCAGATGTAAATTTTGATTATTTTTGGCAATTCTTCGGTCTTTTCTCAAATATTTTTCTTAAATCCAGCGGATTTTAACTGAATATAGTTTGAAAATGCGATATTCAACCATTTTATAGAATTTAAATTTTGATTGCTTAAAAAATGTATTAAAAAACGCTGAGTTTACTGAATGACAAGTGCCAGAGTGTGATAGATAATATGAAAAATTATTTTGAATCGCATTGAAAAAATACGCCCTAACTTCTGCGTACCATAATAAATGCAAAACATAGGTAAATATCAAAATAATATAGTCCCGGATGTACCCGACCCGATTGTTTAGTATTTGTTTGGCAGCTATCAATGGTGAAAGTTCTCAATGAATTTGTGATGCAATACTTTTATTTGAAAGGTCTCAGTCCAACCAATATCATAGCTGAGATAGATTATACTCTGGGATAATCTGCTCCTTTGTTTACAAGAGTAAAATATTGGATGGCTAAGTTTAAACAAGGCCCTATGAGCTGCCAAGACAAACAGGTCGACCAAATGAGGTGACCACCCCAGAAATGGTGACGAAAGTCCATTAAATTGGATGACCGTCGACTGTATTTATGCCAACTAGAAGAGATGGTAAGCATTTTAAAAAGTACATCACATATTGACTGAAAATTTGGACATGAGAAAGCTGTGCGTAAGACGGGTGCCGCATTTGCAAACATAAATTAAACAAAGGGCATTTGATTTTGTAAAGATTTTACTATTTGTATCACTTTTTAAAACGAACAGATATTTTTCCTTTAAAAGATCCCTAGTCAAACTACTCATCTGTTAGTAAAATTTACAAAAAACTCCCCTTTTGTGCGAATGCGAATGGTGGCAAGAAGATAAACCCTCTTCTTATTTACTCTTCGGAGAACCCGCGAGCATTCAAGAGGTGCAAAGTGCGAAAGGACAAGCTGCCTGTTATGTGAAGGTCAAACAGTAGGACATGGACCAACAAAGAGCAGTTTACCAAATAGATAGACTATGCTGCTGATCCTGAGATGAAAAAATACCTCCTGGATAACAATCTTCCTCTGAAAGCCATACCAATTATGAATAATGCACCTGCCTATACCGAGAAAGTTCAGGATAATGTTTTGGGGGTCCGAAACGAATTAATTGCATTTCCATTATTTCTTACGGAAAACCTAAAGCCTATCCTCCTAACCTAATAATAAAGCCTTTTCGATGTGAGACATTCAAATAACATATTTATTGTGTGAAATTATGAAGTGCACCACACTAAAAAAATGAGAGTGATTTATTTCTAAATTTTAGGCATGTTTAAATAATTATGGTTTAATTAATTTTGCTGTAATCTGTCAAATTCGTTTAACAATTTGGGGTTAGTTTGCGCCATTTGGTTTGTAGTTATTAAAATATTTGTTAATTTAAATGTATTTGTTACATTTTTTGATAATCATTTGCAGTTAAATATTTATATTTTGCATTGATTTGACAAAGTTGTGCCCGATATTAAATAGTCACTGCATTCGTGATCGTAAATAATGATGCGACGTGCCGCTAGAGGTATCCGACTGCGCATTTGTGTGCGCGTTGAATTTTTGACGTTCGCCCACTCGCGTCTTGCGTGCGTTATGGCTGAATAAGACGAGAATTTACGGCCAAACTTGATTAAAAAAAGAGAGCAGCGCGCCGGTCCAATGTTTTCGATTTCGTTCGTAGCGCAATTTATCAATGGAGTGGACGACCGATTGTTTCTCGGTGCGTAGCGTTTGAACGGGTTGTCATTTATTTCAAATATTTTAAACCTGACGGAATGAAGCGAATCTAAATTTGACACACTATTTGTGAATTATGAAAAGTGCAAACTCGTCCAGGCTCTGAAATATCGGATAAAAGAAGAAGAAATGTGAGTATTAATTTTTTTTAAATATATAATATTGTTTGGTTTAGTATTAGATTCGCTTCTATATCGAGTCGTCTATTGCGCTAAATTTTCCAATCTAATTATAAATACCATTTCCTGGAACACGCGCAATACTTGTGATACGTTTCAGAAATACCCTTTGGTAGACTGTACTGTAAAGCGGCGCGCGAATACATTTATAAATAAATATATATAAATATGTATATAAATATATTACAAATAAATATTACATACACTTTATGTGCATTTTTATTGTAAAAATCTTTTTAAAAACACTTTTTTTAAAATAAATCATTATTAAATACACGACAATAAAAAATAATATTTCATCACTTTCATAAAGAAAATTAGATAAAATTATCATGTATCCTTCAAAAGTCGATTAAAGCATTTTTCTCTATAAAATAATTGCGACATAACTTCTCAAATACATACATATGATGTGTATTTTAAAAATATGTTTATACTTACTTTTTCTACGTCAGCACATATCTGGCATCAACATAATTACTTTAATATGAGCAAATGATTGCCAAATCGAATGTTATAGTCCAAAGTGAAGTTTCAGGCTGAATATATATTTTATATTTATTTTTATTACTGAAAAATTTAAGATGCTATAGTCTGTTCAACTCTTTTAGTGCCGGCTGAAAAAATTACACCTAAGCGAAAAATACCGAGCCAATTCGATAAGATATGAAAAAAATAAAGAAATAATAAATTAATATCTATTATATTTTAAAATTTGTTGAAAACCATTTTTAAAAAAATGAAGAAATCATTATCTTTTTTAAACAGTATTTGCAAGTAAAAATAATGATCGTTTGGTCATAATTTGATATAAACATGTAATATAAAGAATTTTGACTATTTTTGTAAAGCGGAAAAACACGTTCCCATTACCGATTTACCGGTTATTTGCCGCTAAATGAAAAAGTCCTCAAATAAAGATATATTTTAATATATAAAAAATAGTCTTTGTTTGTTCGTATTTAATGCGCTGCCATACCGCTCATCCGATCGCAATTAAACATTGTCAATTTATTGTTTACAATTGCGGAAAAAACATAGGCATAATAAAAATATTGTTTGTGTACACAATTTGCTATGCGTGACGTTTAGCGTATGCACTGTGTTGGTGCATATTGTTCTGATGGTTGCTAAAGTAAATAAAGCACTACAACCGTCGAATTGTTATGTGTTTGTCAAGTATATACAAAATTTAAAACGATACATAAAATCAACTTTTCCTTAAAGCCAAATACTTTCACTTGTGCATATCAGCGATAGGACAAATTGGCTTAAACATCAAGAAAAATGAAACTCCAAGCGGCAGTTGGCTGAAAAGGAAATCGTTCGTAGTGTGTCTTTGTCCGCCGCATACATCATAGAGACACACTACGAGCCTATCTTATTATATATTACACAAAAAACAGCTACATCTTTTAACTAGCAATTTCCCTTAACAAATGGATAAAAGCAATGCATAAAATCAACTTTTCCTAGAGGCTATGAAATTTCACTTCTTTTTGTTTCTATCGATCTTGAAAGATTAATCTTCGTTTCCTTGCATAATTACATACTAGATTTGAATCTCCAAAAGAACCTTTATACCGATCGTTTGATGTACATGGAGTCAAGGTTTGCATATTATTTGCATGACAACAATACTAATAGACAGACTGTATTACAACGATCAGCAGTTTATATGGTGAGATATTCATTGGGTTGAAAGGTTGCGATTCATAATTTTTATAATTATAAAAAATTAACAACGTCAAACAATACACATTAAATGGTCGTGCGATAATGGCACGTTGTGTTTCGGCATACTCTATGATTGTTTTTTTTTTCGTATTTTCTAAATCTAAAATTGAAGACTCGCTTGCTCAATCAAATTATTTTTAATGTTATCTTTTATTCCAAAAAATATATGAATACGTTATTTAAGTCAGTTCTCGACTTATGACGGGGTTCCATTCCACCACATTGGATATATGTCGAATTTCATATAAAAAGATAGTATGAAATGTATAGTTTGCTGTTTATTTTCTTTATAAATTTCATTATAAGAGGCGAGTGCTTGTTCAAGGCGAAATTTGTTTTGCGAGACATTTAGCAGATGCACCATGTTGGCGCATATTGGTCTGGTGAAGTGAAACGGGGGCCACGAAGACAAGGAGAAGAATCCGTACATTCAGCCCGCATTACACGTGGTCTGAAACAATAAACCATGTAACTGTACTACTACGTTTCTTTTCAAACAAATACTAAACGCATGTGGTGTTGCAACGCATGCCGGGTACTCGCTAGTTATTATATAAATAAAAATTGCCGTCACTTTAAATCCGGCTACATTCCCACCCAACAAAGGGATCAAACGGCATTTAAATCGAGGCGGTCATAAGGCGAGATGGTCGTAAGTCGAGAACTGACTGTATAATGATTAATATAAATTTAATATTCATTTACATGAATTAAAAAATGTTAAAATTGGATGGGATGTATTTACCGAAGGTTCAAACCGGAACTGAACCGATAAAACCGTTATTTTTATTGAAACAAAAACCGAAACTAAACCGGTTCCGATTTCGTGCCACGCAAAATTTGTTTGATTGAATTCGTCTGATAATACTATAATCTTTACTGTTTTTCATCCTGGTAATTATCCTGTAAAATCAATCCTTCAGATTATATTTTTGTCAGCTAAAATTTCAGATTTTAATCTTATGTCATTATTATGTATTTTGTTTAGCTGATCTCTTCCTATATATTTGCTATGTATCCAGACTGGGACTCCCAGATTCCAATCTGTTTCCTAGTGTTATGAACTCCAACCTGGGATTTCCAAACTTCCAGCCAATAAACGCCAAACCAACGTCCTTTCGTTTTATAAATTATATGATTATATACTTATATTTCTAATTATTACATCTTCAATTAACACACGATATATACAATCGTGCGATGTTCTCCGTCTCTGTCTCCCGAACTGCGATACGTTCTCTCTCTATCTCTGTCTGTCTCCGAGCTCAATGTACAAGAGTGCTCTTTCTGAATAGTGGAGGGGGGATCCCAGGCCCTGGGATATTACTCCTTTAAGGGTTAACCATTTATATCATATTTATCGCCTACATGATAGAAATGGAAGATAAAACTGACGAATCATCAACAATATTATTCATGTAGAAAACCGTAATCGAACCGATATAAATGCTTGGAACTGAACCGGAACGAAAACCGATATGAAGAAATAACGATTCGAAACTCTTGTGTTTACTTTCTAATGACTCGTGATACCAATGCATCCAAAATCACACATTCCCAGAAAAAGTCTGGATAAAAACTGTTTGGATCGTCTCTGTGTAAATATTTCCATTATGTAAACAGAGCAATCGAATGTTTACAATGACTTCGTTCGACTTCAATTTGGAGCTATTTAATAATAAATTACAGTGTACAGAACCGACCTTATCATTTCAGATATTATTCAAAGGACCCTACCATGACCTTTGAGGCTTCCAAAGGTCTCATTGATATCCAATCCCCATCGTCCGACCTTAATAATTTTTACCCATCCGTGCCAAGATTCCTAAGCAGTGGAACGATACATTTCGACAAAAATCTTATTTTATTTCTTTATTTTTGCCCATTTTAATATCGACACGTGCACAAGTATATATATCAATATATTTCATTCATTGAAGCTGATATAATTATATACTATTTATTTAGGAAGAGAATTCAAAGCTGCTAAGGATGAATGTATGCTAATGCCATTACAAACCTAATCAACTCAATTTTATAATCACTTTAATATATATTAGAGACTTCAGATCAATTTAACTCCAATACCGAGTCATCGAGTGTTTCGTCATTTAGTCTGGATCTGATTTTGGAAGCCAGGCAACTTGCTGCTGAAAATGCACGCTCAGCCTCCACACTCGTTGGAGGTATCGTCATCAGATATTTAAATGATGATTCGAGTTGATGACCACGTGAGCCTCCATTTTCATATAATACCATCAATGTGACTGATAAAATTCCTTTCTGCTGAGACACGGACTATAACTCGCAAAATTCTCGATTTTCCGACAAATTGTTTATTTCCGTCGCTGCAGATCAATACTTATATACTATAATATTTTGATGTGATTCGTAATTATATTACGGAGGAATATAAAAATTCTGAACCCCGTATCTATTATATTTCATATCGATATTCCCATTATTAAAGTCGAGGTGTAGTAAATACATCACCGGTAGGGAAAAGTTAATATAACAATTTCAAAAAACATATATGTAGTATATATATGTATACATAGTAGACAGTTACTGCCCCTAGCCCAAATGATTTTTTAAAGATCATAATCTCTTAAAAATATTTTATACAAATTTATTATCACAGCTTTGAATATAATATAAATTCTCTCATAGACTCATAAATATAGTTCAATATGCAAAATTTGAATACATTCACTTTGAATGTATTCATAAAAGTTTCATAATTTTGAAACAATGTGCAGAGTCAACGTATCACCTCTGACCTATTTATTAAGAAAAAATGTATACTACAAGAATATTTTTGATAAGAGCACTTATCTATTCAATAATGGTTAAATTCGTGCATTTTATTCAATTTAAAAATTCTTATACCTGCCATGAGTATTATTTTAATATAATTTTACACCATAAGCAAAATATATACTAATCAGAAACACTATACATTCGGGCCTCGTATAACACTAATTAAATACACACATACATTTACGAATTTATTGAAAAAAACTTTAATAACATATAACATACCATTCATTCATCATCGCTATCACTTGTAATTCTATATATTTCATTCTTTTTCGAGATCTCTTGTGGGTTTCCATCATCAGAGAATTCTGGAGTATTTCTGGTTTTAGCCTTTGAAAATTAGCGATTATAATCGAGCTGTAATAAGCGATTGTTTTAAGCGTATAAATCTTTACATATTTCATTATAAAATTCCAAAATCTTTTGTAATTATCTCTTGAATTTTAAACTTCTTTTACATTATAGGATCATTTTCTATTAAAAAAATCCAATTTAATAGCTAATTCTATATCTTAATTAAATGTTTTTAATGTGAAAAATCGAGCGAATGTCCTGGTACATTGTCCAATATTAATGATACTTTAACATTATGTATACATATTTTTTTCCTCAAACCGTGTTATAAAAAACATGCCACAATTTATGCAAGCATGTTGTATAAAACCGTGTTATACGAGGCCCACGTGTATTGGCTAAAATTGCTATTATCACTCTTGTCAAGAATTTATATATTGAAAATGTTTTGTTTCATTTTAAAAAGTTACTTCCTTCCATGAATAATATGATCTCGAATCTGTACAAGCAGGGATTAGATTTATGGCCAAGCTTTCAAACCCTCGGGATAAACAAGCTAACGGCTTCAGAAATGCATGTTTAAAAGTTTATAGACCCAAGTCAGCACCATATAAAAATGTATACACACTCAGAATACTAAACAACGCCTTAAAATGTATTGCATATTATGTATTCATCAAAATCTGGATCATGTGATTCGATATGGAATTTAAAGAATTCACATGATATCAAATATATTTCATGATTGAAATTGTAACTTATTGGAATGCAATGTATGCAAAAAAAATATACATATAAATTTATATCTTGTTCAAATGTTAAAATGAAACATAAAAAACAACCTTAACAATAAAACAGGCTTATAAAAGAAAGCTAACGTGATATATTAACATAAATAATTAAAATATTAATTTTCTCGTTAATTCTATTCGCTCGTATAATCACTGTTACGCGTAGCAGATTTATATTTTTCAATAACGAACATAACGTTGAATATTTATAATGAAATAAATGATTGACACATATGAAAGTACCGAACCTTTGACCTTATTTTATGAGGAAATTTATTTTAGAGTAACAAACTCTAAAAAAAATATATCTTATCGACAAATTTATACATTGTTTTGGTCATTTCAAAAGAATATCCGCGTTGGAATAGAAGCAATATATACATAATATAATATAAAAAAACACTCATTGCTCTGCGTTCATTTCCGATCGTCTTCATTCATAAAAATTAGCTTCGGCGTGATAAAGCACATGCTTTGATGACCTTTAGTATAGTGATTTTTTTTATTTTCATTCTAGTTTCTTAAATAGACAACTCATCTCGATTCAACAATGGGGACAATATATTTATCAAAGGAAAATCTTGCGGGATTTGAAAAATACAAGGTAAATCTTATAATAAAGGCACATATTTTACAATATAACATTTATATTATAAGCCCAAATTATATCATTTTATAGTAGTTTAAATTATAGTTATTCATTTATGCATGCAGTTTTAAAATAAATTATAATCAATCCAACGTCAAACGATTCCGATTAATTGTATATTTTTTTGCAGTACAACTCAATAGATTCTAGTTATTTTAGTAATAATGTTATGCATCCTTTTTGGAACTGGTGTATACAGGTAAATGCTTCTTCAATCGATGCTTATATGCACATTAATCGTGTTATGATAAATTCAATTGTCGTTTTTCAGTTCTGTCCAAAGTGGTTGGCACCAAACGTTTTGACTTTTATTGGATTTCTACTAACGGCATTAAACTTTTTAATATTCTCTTATTATGATTACGACTTTTATAATACAAGTGATCGATCCAATGAAATACCGAGTTGGATATGGGTACTAGCATCAATAAACCAATTCGTCGCTTACACATTAGGTATGTTTGATCATCTATTTAATAATAATCATGAAAAAGTAGTGCAGCTTTACATAGGTTTAATAAATATTTTTAATTGTATATTTAGCAGTACTCATACTCTTGATATCTATTGGTAAACAAAAATATTTGCTGTATGATTATTCAACTTAAAAGCTTAAAATAGTAGTAACATACATCAATAAGATAAACCCAAGCTTTTCTATTTCTGCATGTTTAAAGCTTTAACTTAATTTAATAATTATTATTTGATGTTAATTCATAATCAACCTTTAGTATTCGTATTATATACCACCATTAAAAATATCTTTTCAGATGGAATAGATGGAAAACAAGCTAGAAAAACGGGCACAAGTGGTCCATTAGGTGAATTGTTTGACCACGGTTTGGATTCCTATTCATCAGTAATGATACCAACGTGTATGTTCAGCATTTTCGGAAGAGCTGGTATTCCACCATTGAGAATGTACTTTCTCCTTTGGAATATCTTCATCAATTTCTATTTGACGCATTGGGAAAAATACAATACCGGAGTTTTATTTCTTCCTTGGGGATATGATTTCACAATGATAGTATGAATTTAAGTTTATGATCATGCGTCGTCACTTAAAGGAAAAACAATTCCATAAATTTGCATTAATATAATAACTAATATACATTTTTAAAATGAGTCACATTAAGATTGATTGTTTCACTGTACTAACCCAATTTTTTAATCGGTAACTATAATTGAAGGGCGCTGTTTTGACCTTATTAATAACTGCAATAATCGGACAAAAGGGATGGAATGTCGATTTACCGGGAGGATTAAACCCTGCGCTGATTCTCGAATTCAGTTTATATGTTTCTGCTATTATTACAAGTCAAACTATGATTATATGGAACATATACAAGTATGTGTATTTTTATCATTTTTACACAATCAACGTGATTATTTAAGTTTGCATAATAAATCATAATATTTCAGATCTTACCGAGACAAAACTGGCAAAATGAGAACATTTATTGAAGCAATTCGACCGCTAATACCATTATTTTTATGTTCACTGATCGGTTGCACTTGGGCTATTTATTCTCAAAATAATATAGTAGATAAAGATCCTCGAATATTCTTCTTATTGAGTGGGACATTGTTTTCAAATATATGTGTAAGTATAAATAAATATACAACTATTTTTTAATATGTTTCATTTACAAATTATTTTGACTTTTATAGTGTCGTCTGATCGTTGCACAAATGAGTGATACAAGGTGTGAAATTTTTAATACACTTCTATATCCATTTTTGTTAGTAACAGTGATATGTACGTACGTCCCAATTTCATCAACGATTGAGTTACGTCTCCTATATTTGATGTGGGTTGTAGCAACTATAGCTCATATACATTACGGCGTTGGAGTGGTAAGTAATTTTCAAATCAAATTATTAACATTTTAAACATGTTTATGCTGATAAAAATTAATATTTTTTAAATTATTTTCTTTGTAATAGTATTATCTTTTAATAAAATGCTATTATAGAAAGAGCAAACGGTCTAGACCAGTGGTAGTCAAACTGGTCCCTGTCGTCTAATAGTGGGCTTTCAAGCTTTCCTGATGGACGATAGGGATTTTGTAAACTTTCCAAGAAGAACTGTTAGAAATTAGATATGATGAAGAATGTAAACGAAATTTCGATAGTGATGGATATGAAAACCTATGTTATGGCCTCCATTATATCTGAATATGTAGAAAATGATAAAGTAAGATAAAAGGTTGACTACCCTTGTTCTAGACCCTCAAATCAAATGAAAACGGGTAAAAAAAATATGTAATTATGCATTTTAATGATGAATACAAATAATTTAAAAAACCAAAATCAACGTTGAACGTTAAACACACACAGGACTATAAAACTGTTCATCTTTACGAGTTTAAATCATTCAAAAGTATTAAAGGCTTATTTCTATTTATTTAACATATCTATTATGATTATACAATAAATGAATAAATATGTATATATTTGTTTTTGCAAAAACATTTTTGTTTTACTACATAATGAAAAAATACAGTCAAACTTAAACATAAACATATATAATATTTGGTGCAAAGCACATAAACAACACTAATAATTTTCATTTTTCCCCACCAATTTAAATGTACCGTATACAATTATAATGAAAACATGTTTAAAAAAAAACTTCATAAACAATGATGCTAATCTAACAGAACAACGCCATCAAAGTAATTTAATACTTTTCCTAATGATTGGAATGCTACGCTGTAAATGATAAAAATATTCAAGTTCAGAAAATTGTTATGATAGGAAGTGAAAATAATATTCATGAGCTACTGCAAATTTGCAACTAAGCCTATTTGAACCGTTTGGTGCTCTGAAATTGACCACAACATTCAACATACCTCACGTTTTAAATAATGTTGAAAATACTAAATATCTTGGACAAAAAAAAATTAATCTGTAAGTAAATTAACGAAGAATTGGATTAGCAAGCTTGTGTTCATTTAAATTATAGAGCACTTGAAATCACAACTCTACATTTATACGAAACTAGAAACATTTAAAATGCTAAATCGAAAAAGCAATCAAAGTGCACTCTCGCCAAGAAATAAAGAGAGATATAGATAAAATTTACAATCCACATCGACAAAATGGAAAGGACTCTGACTTAAAACCAAACTTGATTATTAATAGTAAAAGAGAATTGAATGACTGCCAAAGAAAATGTCTCAACACATTGTTTGCATTGTTGACTCAAATTACTACCATTTCGTGTTATTTTTTTATTAGTAGTAATTCCAAAAATATCATTTGAAATTTGAAAGAGTTATTTAATTGGGAATGATAGAAATAATTAAATTTATTTTCTTTCATAAAATACAAACATTGTTTTTTATACATAAGATCTACTGTACGTTAATTGTACTATACTTATATTATTTGAGAAAGTGCAAACAATAATTTGACATTAAGTTTTATCGCAATCGAATGAACAGTATAGCATCGCATAAAATACGAACAAACAAATGTTTATTTTTGCAAATTAGATTATGCCCATGTTATTCGCACAATGTTTAACAATAAGTGGACAAAGTTTTATCGCAATCGGATGAACGGTATGGGAGCGCATTAAATATGAACAAAGATTAATTTTTTTATATTAAGATGACAAAAAAGGCAAAAAAAGTTCACTCAAAAATAATGTTGAATGTGCGCTGCAAAAAAGAAGAGGAGTGAAATTTGCTACATATCGTGATGCGCCACACAGGGGCACATATTTTGAAAAATATTACGGATAACCTTCGTGGGTTTGAAAATCAAAATTTTATTGAATTATTTTATGTACTTTTGAAAATATCGCGCTAAGGTCCGCAAACAATGTGTTAAGACAGAAAATAAAATACATAGGATTACCGGAGAAGATCAAATGCACAATAAAGATAGCGCTTATGTAATCTGTATTTACAATTAATACGTTTTAGTTTTTGGAGAAAATATATACATCCATCTCATATGCCATTTTATACAGAATAAAATTATCCCACCCCATCCTTTAAAATAGAAGGAACACCAAATGAGACAGATGTACTTTTTCAATTAATCTTATCATAACAAGTAATGGTATTAAGCTCATAGCAAATCCCATTTTCAAATTTTACTAATATACTTAGAATTGAAATTTGGCAACTAAAAAAATCTATACTTTGATATACTAAAGCATAAAACAAGCCGCATAATATAAAACTTAAATGCAAGTATCACATAAGCTACATGCATTCGCTTTAAAAATATTTTTCAATATTATCTTTATAATTCATAAAACATCCTGGAAAATCTCAATTTTTAAACGGTGGACAATTGTCGTAAAATATAACTTAAATTCAATCACAATATATCCAGTCATTAATACTCCTATTAACACTTTGTTGACCGCTAATGATTTCCTAAAACTTATACCTGGGACCGGGCGAATTTCAGGATTATTCCGAGAAATCTTATGTTTTTTTTAAATTGATATAACTTCGAAACCAGTTGGTGTAAATTAATAATTTTTTTAGCTTCGTCTCCGGGATACTCATAAGTATAAGGAAACGTTACTAAATCATTGGTACTGAACCTTGGGTTTGTGTAAGAGAGAAGTATTTGAAAAAAAAAAAAAAAAAACTATTATTTTCACAATTTTTTTGAATTAAAAAACAATTAACAAGTTATAATCAAATTTATTCATAAACTTAGTTGAGTTTGTCCATATCAAGGTCATTCAGTGATTCTCAATTGGCAAATTAATCGCCATCTAAAATATATCGTAAAATAATGCTGATTGTGATATTTTTCTATTC
Organism: Stenopsyche tienmushanensis; assembly: GCA_008973525.1. NCBI lineage: Eukaryota > Metazoa > Arthropoda > Insecta > Trichoptera > Stenopsychidae > Stenopsyche > Stenopsyche tienmushanensis. The sequence goes on from WACJ01000015.1 coordinate 1,174,662, forward strand.
AATAATAGTTACCGATATTTGTTAAATTCTTTCGAAGACAGGAAACAATAAATAATGTTGTCCTTTGTAATTGCATTTCAAAAGATCTGCCCCTTTCACATTTTTTAAGGGATATATTGTTAAAAAGGTTTCCTTTTATTCTTGGTGTTTCATTTATGATGATGCTTATGAACATATTTCTAGAAACAACAATACACGCCAAAAATGATATATTTTTAAATACTTTATAAAATATAAAGCTTTTGTTTACTTCATTGGAAATATGCATCGTGGTTTTTTAATCGGTAGTCCGGTTTTTCTATCTGTTCTTCCCGTATCGACGACTTCTGCTTGATGGATTGTGGAAATCATTCGCACGTCTCTTTTTTTGTGGGTTTTCCACACTTGAACCAAAACATCACCCTTTCTGCGAAAAATAGATTGGAAAATATTCAGTTTTGGGCTTTTTAAAATATCTGGTATACCCCGGTTTGCACGAATGGTCCCACAAATTCGCGTTTTTAAATTATACAAATAGTTTGCCAATTCTACACTGTTATAAAAATTGTCAGCAAATATATTGTACCATTTATTTAAGTACGGCCTTAGAACTGCGGTTATTGTATCTTTTAAATTCGTCCCAATTCCACAATATAATTTAAAATTACATATGTAACCCGTTTTAGATTCGCAAAGCATTCTATTCAAAATTCCGTATTTGATAATTTTCATCGGATTGTACACTCTAAACTTTAGACGTCCTCGCCATGGTATCATCCCCTCATCTAAAGACAAGTTCTGGGTAGGAGTATATACTTGTTGGAATTTTTTTTGAAAATAATCTATTATATTTTGCACCTTCGCAAGCCGTTCCGAATCTCCTGTTATTAAATCGTTGTCGGAAAAATGCAAAAATGTCAGAATTTGCTTAAATCTATTCCGACTCATTCTTTTTCGGAAATATGGAGTTTCCATTCGCGGATTAGTTGACCAGTATTCGTATAATTAATTTTTTGCGTACTAATCCCGTAATTATAATAAGGCCAAAAAATATTTTCAGTTCTCTGACAGTCACATCAAACCATTTTGCTGTATGAGCCACGATTTTATACTTGTCCTTATTTTTCACATAATATTTATTTGTCTCTTCGCTGATTGTTTTAAATATATCATCACCAATAAACAGCGATGCAACACTTTTCACCGATTCACGATTATCTGGATAGATATTGATTCCAGGAGTGGCTTCAAAATTTTGATTATTTCTTGCTGTATCAATTTCTGACCAATCTAAAGGTACATCTGGAGTATCGGGTTCTGAATCAGAAGATTCTTGAAGATTCATTACTCGTGATCGCGGTAAGCGAACTTCTGAGTTCGAAAGCTCATCATCACTGTCACTATCTTCATAATAATCATCAGGTATGTCTGAAAGACAATCTTCGTAATTTTCTTCCAAATGTGATTGATCGTTATCCATTATGAAGGTATTCAAATTTTCACAATAAAGTTATTCACTTCCACAAGTTCCACAAGTTTTTAAACCAAATTTATCAAAATCTAGAATCACGACGCGAAGTGTCCTATACCGAGAACATAATTCCACTACTATAACCCGAACACTAAGTAATATGTATTATCGAAAATTTGTTGTGCAGTACTGTCTCCTTTCCTCCAATTATGTTATACGATTTGTCCAAATATTTTTTTTGACCATTGGCTTGCATTATTGGACAAGATGCAAACAAGGCGTGAATTTTAATGGTTTAGAAAGCTTACACAAATACTCCCCCACCCCAACTGAAGGGCGGATCTAGCAAAATCGTTACCAAAAAGCAGAAAAAAAACCTAAGATCACCCAAATGTCAGAATTCAATTGCACTGCAAGCGCAAGTGTCAAAATGTCTTTATTTTTTTTATATAGATATAATAATCATTTTGGTTTTCATTCTCTAATAAAAAGGTAATAGGTGGAATATGATTGTATTTAGAAAGAACCGAAAAAAAACCTAAAAAATGTTGGTTCGGTTCCGGTCCCTGGTATTTACAAGTCGTGTAATATATTACGTCGCGTATTTTTTATATTCGCTTTTTAAACCTTCATACATCGCATATTTATACTTATGATATAGTTATGTAGTTTAAAAATGTTTAGAATCGGCTCGGGTAATTTTAATTTTGGTTAAAACCTCAAATAAAATATTGTTTTAGTTTCAATTACGATTGTCCATAGTGTGGAATATTAACGCGTAATTTTTTTTAAATATATTTTAAAATTTATATAATTATATAAAACAAGCTACATCTCTGAAACAGGTTAAAAATGTTTAGCAGCAGTGCTGTGATTTTTTAATGTGTGTAGTCGTCGCGCACAAATCTGTGCGTACGGGCCATTGATCCAAATTTTCGAGGCGCCAGATTTATGCGTACGGTCTTCAATGTGTTAATATGAGCATGCTAAATCTCAAAACAGCCGTCATTTTAACGTATACTATTTTGTTCGATTGCTATTTATTAATATTACATTTTTTATACTGAATTTAAGTGTTCATAATTTGATCATGCAGAATAAGATTCTTCGATATTTTCATGTATTAACACATTTTATATAGAAGCTGTTAATTACAGTCAGTTACTAGAATTATTTAAACCTTCACATTTTTAAATAACAGTTCCAAATTTTATTAGATCTGTGTGATTCCAAAATTAACCATTTGAACAACTCAATATGCTCAAGTTTAAATATATCATGCATCCGTAGAAAATGTGTTAATGGAGAAAATTTCTTAGAAATAAATTCACAATTTTCGTAAATTGTAATACTAAAGTTTGTTTTGATATTTTTCAGGTAACCGACATGTGCAACCACTTCAAAATTAGGTGCTTCAGAATAAAACCAAAGAAATAAAAAAACTTAAATAAGACTATTTAAACAAAATAATGAATAAAATACTCAATTTCTTACAATTATTAAATTATAAATGTTTATATTTTAATATTAAAAAATATGGAAATTTTCATGCAATAAAAATATAAAATTGATCCAAAATGAGGCCTATTCTTAATAACCAACCACATCTAAAAGTTTCACATCCATAAATTACATAGTAGAGATACAAATGACTGACAAATGTGTCCACAATGTGACAAAAGACATTGATAATTCAATGAACTCGTCTACTTCAAATTTGGTTTACATCTCAATTATTCAATTTAATTTGAATAAAAATATGGATTTGTAATTTACAATTTCATTTTAACGGCAAGAGTTTTTCATCTTAAAATAGTTTTTTTTAAATATAAAACCACAATTAAATACGATATATAAGTATATAATAAAATTTATGCCTTATATGGATATTTTTATTTATCATGTAATAATTAAATATCAGTTGCTCCAAAAACGCGTGTTATTTAATGCACTTTTGTTTAGAAGTTATAAAAAAAATAAAGAGCGTACCTTTTTTAATGTTTTTTTTTGCTATATGCTTTTAAACAGACATTGTTCAGTTTATTCTGACCGGTCTTGCCGGATGAATCAGGCTGTGGGAGGCCCAAACACCTGAGGTCTCACGCCTGAAAACTCATTGTTACGGGGGATTTGAAGTGAATAGTTTATGATACCAATAAATACAAAAGACAATAAGCACAAAGACAGATAATGGTTGCATCCAAAGTGTTTTGGTGCGTTTGGTGAAATTTCAAAGGGACTGTTAACTTTTAATTACTGTCAAATAATGAACCGATTACTTCAGATGTGCGTTATCCACAATTAGAAATATTGAAGATAAAACTCGTCCAGAAATACCATTTAAAAAATTAAGGACTGTGAATGGGAGTTACTATTGCATCCACCTTATTTCCCTGATCTTGCTTCTTTGGATTTTCATTTATTTCCTGTATTAAAGTGATGAACCTTACCGGTTCGGAATCAAGAATCTTTAGGAACAGAACAAGGACAAGAAGAACATCAAATAAACGGCCTCGAGGAGATGCATATGAAGAACTACACCTTGCAACAAAAACAGTATTGTCTTCCGTTGACTTCTATATCGTTTTGGAATCGCCGAACTGAGAAGGTCAACCTGAAACAGGAAGCCACTCAGTCTCGAATTCGCTCGGGTAAGTTTTACAGTGACGGGGATACACCCTCAGTTGGTGTAGAAACGAATCTGAGATGCACTTAAGCGTCACGTATGTCTTCACTCTACCCCAGTAACGCCCTAGCGAGGAAAACTGGACTCTTTGCACTCCAGAAAGTCCTTTCCAGTAGAGTCAAAAAGATCGTCTAGAGTAGTTTTCTTTACAAACCTCCCACACTCCCTATCGAGAAGGTCGCAAGAGCGTTTGTCAATACATTCATTCAGGATACCCGTTCGGTGAGCTTTCAAAATAAAACTCGGTGGTAATGCTACCTTCAATATCAAGCGAATGAGGAGGTGAATGTATGATACAGACGAGATGGATGTAACCCCTTCTTGTGAATGGATATTGAAAAGGCTCATATTTTTGCAGTGGACTGTTTGTGGCTGTACTATGATGATGATGATGATGATATAAAACTGATATACAAAACAGCACATGTTTTTGGAGCGAGCAATACTAGACGTAATGTAGTATAATCTATCAAACTGAAAATTTAAAAAAAAATTAATTCAATATAAATTATACCTCATTTTAAATTGTAGTATTTAATCTAACATTACTCAATCAACCATTTTTTTTCTCTCAAAATAAATATTTTAATTTTTATATGGCACAAAAATATTTTCAATGTATCTATCCAATTTAAAACCATTTTTTTAAGAGGCACACCTTCTTTCATATAATATAATTACCACAAATCTTCAGTCGTTTTCATTGGTCCTTTTTATCTCAAAATAATATTGAAAAACTCAACAAAAAATATTTTTGGTAAAATCAAATGGATAAATATTCAACATCTTTAGCAAAACACTAATTCAAATCAGATCACCTTTTCTATGAAACATAATAATGCGTTTATACTCGTATTTAATTAAAACTATAACAAACAAGAGGAACTTCTATGAGTAACAATACTTTTTTACAATGCATAATCAGACTATAGATTATTTACTGAAAAAATATTCTTGCACTACTGAAACTGAAATACAATAATTGAAACTCTTGTACTAAAACATTCAATTTTTTTTCAGTCAAAGCAAGGGCATGTTGAAGATTATCGGTGCCATTATCAAGTTGTTCTTTAATAGCTTTTCTTTCATCAGCAATATGCTTATTTACCGACTGGAACCAATTCAATGAATCCATACCGTCGTCCTAAAAATATATAAGATCATTATTAATTTCATAATATATATATATATATACATTTATGTCATGTTAAAAAATATATATTTACCTGATCAAGTAATTTTAAAATATATGCAAGACCCATAGAAAAACCGTCATCTGTAAAAGCAGCACCCGTTTTGTTTTTTTTGCTCATTTTATCTTTAGAGAGCAGCATATGCTCAACAAAATTCAACGTAAGCGGTGGTACAATCATGTAAAATGACTTTAAATGCACATTATCCGGGTTTTTAAGCACAGGAGCGAAAACGTTAACAAGCAATTTGAAATAGTCTGTACCTTGGGAAAAATTTGAAGTCAAATTTTTTATAGTGAAATCTAAATTTTTAACCGACTCTTTCACCAGATCATCAGCATCGTCATTGATATCTAATATATTATACGACTCTTCGTCGAGAGACGGTAAAAACATAGTGGCATTCGCACAGCAATGTAAGCCTCCAGAGCGTACCATGCGAACATATCCCATTGCATTACCAATGTGACTTATGAGCAATCTAAATAAATCTAAATAGCTTTGGCCATCCTCATTCAAACCCAAGTTTCGAATGCTTTTATTAAATTTCTCCGCCCTTTTATAACCGTACATTTGTTCCGATTGTGCGCTTGCTTCGCGAAAATGTCTCAAATCTTTTATGAGTCGTGATTTAATTTGTTCGTCGTACATAAACTGTGAAAAGGTTTGAAATTTTTTTCTCAAAAATTGATACGTAAAATTAACAGTTGTATTCATTATGCCAGTTCCGTGCGTGCGTATAGAATTAGCTATATGACGTATGTTAATTGTATTTAGGTATTTATTATTGCTATTTTGCTCAATGAACACTTGATTATTAAGATTGTATAAATATTTTGAAACAAATACGTGAATATTACGCATAATTTCCAAAGCATCTAGACCCTGCTCTAGTGTTTGAGTCGGTAAATTATCCGCAACGGTATTTAAATTAAATTTAAATTTAGCCAACTGACGCATTTCTCCGTATGTTTTCCAATCGTGTAATACAACAGTAGTCAAATTATAGAACATATAAGAGAGATAGTGTTCAACTGCGCTATTTACCGAAATATATGTATTATTGAATCTGAAATTTTTCATATTTAGAAGAGATAAATTATCCTCAACGGGAACAACAAAAGGGTTCATAGAATCAAGTTGTAAATGTGAATGAGCGTGTAATCGTAAGTTTGTTTCAACTTGTTGACCTAGCGGTTTTAAAATACTATCATTAAAGCATTCTTCTATTTCAGAATCGAATTTTTTAATGCATTCATAATTGGAAGCAAATTTGCTATAATTATAAATTATATCTGAACAGTCACCCATTGAATTGATGATGCATTTTAATCTTGTCATATCTTTCTTATTAACAAATATATTCTGTAAATATACTGAAATCATCGATCTATGCCAATACATAAATAAACAATCACACAGGAATTTAATCTTTAAGTGAACATTTACTATGCATTCGAGTTTTTCTAACAATGACATTATTTTTGAATATCCGTCGTCGGGAAATGCGGAATAGGGAACAAATGACAATGCAACATTTGCAACAATTCGACGTTGAAGTGTAGATGGTCCTCCAAGTGATCTTTCAGCTACGACCACTGCAGTAAGTTCATCAAGCCGCAGATTATAATTTTTATCAGCCATAAGCTTTTTCTTCGTAACTGAGAGTTGTGAAATAATTTGATACAACAAATGTTGTGCGATAAGATTTACTGATGATGCAATTGACGTAAAATGATTTTTGAAAACTATTTGAATGCCCTTCAATATCTCAATAAGTTTGCAAATTGCCATTAACGAACTTTTGGTGATGGGCATTCCTTGCGACATGTGAATACTCATAAAGCTCGTTACAATAAAGTTAATCTGTGAGGCAAATTTTATTCCTTGAATAAGAAGTTCCATTCTATTATTCAAGTTTACGACACTTAAATGGGATTCTCCTGTACTAAACACTTGACTCACTTCCAATGACCATCGGCTACTCTGTAACTGTGCAGTATAAGCATCTTTCAATAAAGTCTGTTTTTTATTTGATATGTATGTTTGACGAGCTTTGGCTAACATTTGAGACAATTTGTATGAAGTGCATAAAAGATTTGCATGTCGGAGTAAAAATTGTTCAGGATGCCAAACAGCCAATCCAAACAATGGAACAGTATGAGCCTAAAATTATAAACAATTATTAAAAATTGGTTATTAACTAATAACAAATTTGATCCTCTGATCTTTTATAAAAACAGCAGAAATATAAACAATATTAAAATATTACCTTCAAATTTACTTCAAACAGGCTTTTAAAAAGCTTTTTGTCGGCATTTGCGAATACGTGAAAATGGAAGACAAACAGGGCATTAACTTTAACCCAATGGATTGATGAAGTGGATTCAAAATAGTCCACTGAGGATTTTTCCATATCAAGTAAGCACTTTTTCAAATACAAGAGAAATTCTTCTGCTACTAAATAGTTTTCTTTGTTTAATTTTGCTTTAACATATGTAAGAGACTCGACACAATTCTGGTACACTTTATCCGTCAAAATTGTTTCCTCTATATTATTTAAAACTGAGTTTAAAGATTTCAATTTTTCCAGCACAGCACTGTATTTAGTTGGATTTTGATACATATTTTGCATAGATTTACGATAAGCTGACCAGTGGTTTTGAAGAGAAGAACAGTTGATCAAACAATCTATCGTTAATAATACCACTAGCAAATCACCAAGATGTGATAAAACATAATCCAATTTAGAGCCCTCTGTAATAAAAACATTTCCATTATTTCAACTACATTTCTTCATAAATTTATTTTCATTTTTACCTTAATATTTTTTTAATGCATCTAATATAATTATTTCACTCCATCTAATACAATGAAATTGTGAGACATAGATGGGCGTCTTGCGTCTCATCATACACTCGTGCATCGGTGGTAAAGTCATGCCGTAAAGGTACCCACCCCTACACGTATAATTAACTGAAATCGCTATCGTCAGATAAGCTATTAAGCTCTTTCAACAAAGATAAGATGATTTTCGTTTATGTTGTCTTGAAAGCAGGCGTTTGTTTTAATGATTAAGATACTCGCATCATTCTTATCGTTGACCAATTTGGTTATTCCCCCTTAACTGTTCTAGAGTGGCGTCATTAGCCGAATATTACCACTCCTTTGCAAAATCTACTCCTTCAGAAGTAAACTGGCAGGCTTGCACGATAACCCTTGACCTGCTATGATCTTGCTACTGATATATGCGTGTATGATAAGACGCAAGACACCCATCTCTGTCTCCGAATTTCCGTACCCATAATTAATTGTTACACTTTAATATGCATTTTATAAAATAATACAAAAAATTCACATTGAATATTCTTACTCAAATTTATGAGGTTGCTAGCGTATACAGCAATAAGTTGATTACACAAATTCTTTATTACTTCATAACATCGTTTTACAAAACTTGCGAGCAAATGTAAATTTTTTATGTTTGAACTTATTATTTCTTCAGGAGTCATGTCATCGTTTTTTGTAAATTCACCATAAAAAGCCAGAAAAACATAATGTCTGAAAACGTCAAATAAACAATTTAAATTTCATTAAAAAAAAATCAATTATAACTAGCTTAAAAAATACAGTGGCAGATTTATATGTTTTGTTTAAATATTTCCATATATTTATTATATGTAAGACTGTTTTTAAATATTTAAATTGCACGCTATCAATAACAATTACTCATTGCATGACCAATATCAATATGAATCATGCATGATTAAAGTATTTTTTTTATTGCATAGTATGGGCCATACTATAGTCAAACATTTTTTCAAATAACTACTCAATGCATTTACATCTTAAGCTTGTAATGATTAAACATACTTTTCGGTTGCGTCCTTTTGCAGATTCTTGATTTCTTCACAGAGAACTGAGAAAACAGCCAAAATTTTATTGAATATTCTATTGTCAGATTCAATTATATCTAAAACCGATATGCGCTCGTAGGGCGTCAAAGTTAATCCAATAGGGAAAAAATGTTTTGGATTTTCATAAAGCAGCACACTCGATTTTTTAAAAAAATCTTTAAAATCACTTTCTTGCTGTTTGAAAAAATGTCCATATTTTTGTAATATAAGAGAGGCAACCTCTCGGCGAGAATCTCTTTTATCCATATTTTTAACGCTGGATGACAGCACAGCTGTCAACTCGAAGACTTATTTGGCCGTAACAAAATGAATCGCTGTATACAAAACACACAACATAACAAAATAAAATATATTTTAATTGCAGTTTATTTTACTTTTATTACGTTATGTTTTGGTGTAATATTTTTTATACTGATGGTTATTATTTTAAATTTTAATTTGCATGTTTTTTCTTAATTATTATCATAATGATTTTTTTTATTTTTAAATATATACGTGTAAATCCATAGTTATAATTTTCTTGATAGTGTTTTTATATCTTGTGAAGAATGTTATAATTTTTAAAAACGAACTTTTAATATTTCATGTTGACAGCTACAATAAAAAATATTTGACAAATACAATTTTGACATGATAAAATATGTGAGTAAATTCTTAGATTTATTTATTTACAATACTGACAATTTTAGATCTAAGTTTTAATATGACTTTCAATTTATTTGTCATCAAATTTTTGTCATAATTTTATATGTACAAATAATAACTTGAATATGAATTAGGATATTATAAATAATATCATTATATATTATTGGATACATTTTGTGAATATTACGATTTTTTTTACATAAAACGAATATTCCTTTTTAAAATTGAACAAATATTGGTTATGGCGATAAAACATGTTTTTAAGAGTGCTATTTTTTATGTGAAAACAGACAGTCGTTTCGTTTTACGGTGTGTCTTGCCGGTTGACTTGCGTTACGATGCAGGTCTTGGCAGAAACTGATTCTGTCGACGTTCAGGTTTTAAATGTTTATTAATAATTTCGCTCCTCGTTTCTGTGTCGATAATTTTTTCTTTTTGTATTTACATCGTCATCCATTCATTTTCTTGAAAAAAGTAATACTTCTTCTATTCCAACTTTTCTAGTGGATACATTTACATTTTATATGGGACATTTCTCAATTTACTAGCATGAATAGTAGCTTAACATGTATTATTGTTTTTTGTTTAGATATATAAGAACAAAATAGTCTTTAATGTCATGTTCCTAAAAAAATATGTGTATACCTATCTTTGTCTATTTATAATCAATTTTTGATTATTTTGTGTTAAAGTATGATTCTTAATACTTTAAAAACACAATGTATAATTGTAAACTGTTAAATAAAAAACCAGAGTTTCCCTAGTGCCCGTGCAAGATTAACAGTATTATATTAAGGTTATATCTATGGATTTATATCTCTAATTTATATACAGCCTATGAGCTACCAGTGTGAACGCATGTTTTTCAATTACTTGACGGAGAACATTAACGATCTCCAATTTTATGTGATGATTTCATTTGGATATCACGTTCAATTAAATGCGACCATTATCTTATATGCCAACAATATATTTTCTTTATGAAATAAAGTCGCATTTTACCTTTAAAATCAATTTAAATGACAGTAAAATGTTTATTTGGCGCATGGCTAGGTGAAAGCATAATTCAGACGATATTGATATGATTCCTTCTCATGATTGGATATTGGTGGATGTACTATGATGATGATAATAGAAAAATGTATGAATATTTAGATACTTACTATTTTTGCATTATAAAAGAAATGTGTAAAAATGAACTTTATTTTTGTAATCGTATTATAATGTATTCCACAATCAATAAATAGCAAAAATATAACAAATAACATTTAAATTGTATAAAAAGCAAATTTTTATTGAATGTTTTTAGACTTTTCAATTCAAACTTAGGAGAAAAGTTCAAATTTTTGACCCATCATATGAATTACCATCAGCGCGTCTTGATCTGGTTGCAGCAGCTAGCCAATTTGGTCTTTTGTTTTTAGGATCACCTGATAAAACATTACGAGGTAAAATATTTTAACTGTTTTTTTTATTTGATTTTATTTCATCATTAAGAGATTCGATAAATGATCCACATTTGCTCTCTTCTAGTTTTACAAACAAATGATCTTGTACAAGGCACCGATATAAAATGTCCTCAACGGATTTTGCCACTACCTTCGGTTCCGGTTCATCTATCATTGAACTGTGACAATGAGCTATTAAGTGTTGTACTCCATAAAAATGACACTCCTGTTGTAGTAATTTACAATACAAGAAGTTTTATTACAGAGGTAAGAATTATATAAAATGTTTTCATTTTCCATGGTGTAAAGCTGATGTAAAGGTAAAAAGTAATATTATATACCTAAGATGATCTTAGTGTCGTGAAGAATTATATAAAATATTCTGCAGTCTTTATTCTGATACTTAAAATAATTTAAGAGTTTTTGTAAATATGAATAATTTTATAATTTTACTTTATGTATGCAAATCATATTGACGCATGCAACTTGTGATCCTCTATTTGAACAATCGCCTGTAGATATAGGCCATAATTTAGAAATAGTAATAATTTCTCATAATTTGTTTATATTTTTATTTTTTTGCAGAATCCGATAATCAATAGAGAAATTCGTCTGAGTACTTCTCGTGGTGTACAGCTATGTAGTCTTTTATGGAATCCATGTCAAGCTGATTCATTAGCCATTTGTATGTCAGATGGTTCTCTTTCTATGTTTCAATGTAAACCTAATTCTATCGAGCTACAAACAAAAATTACCAATGCAAGGTTTTTAGTATATTTTTATAAAAAATATTTTCTAAGAACTGAAATACAGTAAAACCTTAATTATCCGGACTAATTGGAGATGAAAGTAATCCGGTTAATTTAAAATAATCATAATTGACAGGGAAATACACATATAATAAATTATTTTTTATTAAATGATCGATTTTGGCTTTAAGCTAGCTCTTCTTTTAGAAGCTACCAAATCGCAAATACTCGAATAAGATATATAAGTTGTCCTGAATTACACTCTTCTTGGTTCTCAAGCCATTTCATAGCGACATCTAAACACTGAAAAGCTTCAGAATGTGAAGGACCAATATTTCCTCCCTCACAAATCTCATCTTTGCCTTTTTTTGTTCCATGATTTTTTCGAAGTTAACGCATCTAAAGAAATCCAAATATCTGCTGCGATGTAACAACAATCTTTTAAATTTATTTTCTTGTGTATTTTACATCATCGTTTAAAAACTTTACCATTTGTCCAAGCTTTTTTCTGATGATCATATTCAACCGGAAGACTTTTGATATTTTTAAAGCATCTGGGGCTCTTTGATTTTCCAACAACAAGCAGTGGCAATCTGTATCTACCTGCTGCATTTGGACACACCATTATAGTGACACGATCTTTAATAGTTTTGTACCCTGGTGAAATATTTTCATGTCTTGATGCTAAAGATTTGTTGGGTAGTTTTTTCAATTTAAACCGGTCTCATCAGAATTCCATATATACTATTCGTCGAATCCTTCCAGCTCCACAAATAATTTTGTATTGAAAAATATTGCTTGCTTTTCGCTCTGAGCTTCCATCTTCTGATATTAAACAATTAGTAAAATTCATAACATGCAATCCATCAGGTACGTGAGCAAAAGTGGATATAATTCTCTACGTGCAAATCGTAATTTTTTGGTTTTATTTTGAACAATCCGGATAATTGAGGTTCTACTATACATTGTTAAATGTCAAATTTGGCTAAAATATATTTCCACTACTTTTCAGATGCCTATCTTGGAGTCCCAAAGGAAAACAAATTGTAACTGGCAATTATGACGGCACTCTCAGCCAATTCAAACCAGATCTTACACTTGTTAAAAGTGTTCCTGCTCCTGTTCTATTTGATAGTAAAGCCACCCAAGTGTTGGCAATTCATTGGATTTCCAATTATCAATTCAATGTCGTATATAATGATGCATTGAATGCTGAAAATCGAGCATGTAAAACTAATTCCATTTTCTTCTATTTAATTGAAATGTATATATTAGGGATTTTGGATGAAAATTACATTATAGTAGTAGAAATTATATTTTTGCATCCTATTTTAATTCTTATAAAATTGCATGTTATACGAATTTCATCTAAAAAGTTATACAACAACAATAACAACAAAAAGTTGCATTTACCGGGATAAATTAACTATTTAGCAGTGTTAGGAGTGATTAAAGAAATTTCAAAGTGGAAGTTTTGGCTTAAAAAATAAACCTTGACGTAAAAATGTAATTTAAGTGATCTATGAAGTGTTACGGCATTGAAATTAAAGTAAATCCAACCAAATCTATTCAACAAATAACAGATTCACGTGGTTACTCTTCACTTAGTGCAGCGGCTCTTAAACTGTGGATCCACAAAACCATTAACGGGGATCTACAAAAATATTTAAAAAATGATCTATACTTGAACAAGATATTTTCGTAGAATTATTTACCGAAAATATAAAAAGATTTATTTTGACCGATATTTGAAAAATTAAGTCTCAAGAATGATATAAAACGTTGGGTTGGGTCCACCAAAAAAATTGAAAGCAAATCTTCAATCAAAAATGTCTTGGGATGATTGGATTATAAAGCAATTTTTCATTAAGAAATTCTTAAATATGGCCAAACGACAGCGTTTAGTACAGATTTGCGGCTAGATGAAGCGATTAAAAAAAGTAATTTGTGTAAAAATACATAGAATATTCAATAGAAGAAACATATTTTTTCATCACAGTATTGCGAGACTTCATACAGCTAAAATTACTCAGAATAATTATTCACTCGATCTTGCTCCATCTGATAATCATTTATTTAAATTACTGCAGAACTTGTACCCGTGGATAGTCCCGTGTTTAAGCGATTGGACTCGTAACTCAATCATCTTGGGTTCAAATCTACAGGAGGTGTGGCTGGCGACCACATTTTTAAAAACATATTTATGCCATGAAAAACCATGTCAAAATGGTTGACAATTACCCACACTTATTGGACTTCCCAGTTCCTCACGGGACACGAACAATTCAAGGCATCTCTCCGTCGGTTTGTCTTAGGAAGTCTTTCGGAGTGTCCTTGCACAGATACGGACATGACAGCGGATAATCAAAAAGTCAAAATAAAGATATTTGAGTGAATCCAAATTTTTAAAAAAATCTGATATTTGCTATCTAAAATAGCACATTTGGTATCACTGTAGCTACAAAATTTCTTGTTTTGAATTTTTGGTTTTAAATATTTACGTATTCTTACTTTTATGCATACATAATCATTCAATTTTGATCTAGGTGTTACTATTGTAAATACCCCTAAAGCTGGTAATATCAATTGTGTTAATTATGACGACATTTGCTACAGCAGTGGATGCATCCGAGAAAATCAATTTTTCCTAATACACATGCCAACATGGTAAGCTTTTAAATTTGTCATAAAATCCTTTTTTATACAGAAATATAGAATTTCATCTATCCAAATTAATATTCTAGGGGTATACTTCTTGCATCGTCAGCAAACAGTATGGAGATTGGAGTGTTGGGAACAACGGATCAAACTAATTGGCAGCAATGGATACAAGTATGTTTTGTATAAAATTTCTTTCATCATTTAAGCCACCAGAAAAATGAAAGCTCGTCCCACAGACCATGATATTTTGAATAAAATCTATCTGAATAATTTACTATTAATATTATACAAAAATATATATTACTGATAATTGAGCGGTACTTGAATATATTCAGTGGCAATTTCCCAAAAGAGCATGGTATTGATAAATACAAATGTGTATCGCATTAGGCATAAAATATGAGACGTGTTTGTTCCTTGGCACGCTGAGTAACAGAACCCATCTATAATTTTAAATCACTATTGAAATGAATTAATTTATAATAAAACATTTATATGAATGTATTTTCCAGATGGATGAGGGTCGGGCAGAACTGCCGTTAACAGATAACAAACAAGAAAATTATCCTGTTGGTGTTTGTTTAGACAATGTTGCTACAGTCCAATTACCTTGGGGTATTAATTTTTCTTCTGATTTCCTTGTGTGATGTTAAATTTAATTGCTTATTATTTATTTTCTATATTATTTTGTTATAGGCGAAAGTGCAACTTTACCACATATGCCAATGATACATATTCTATCACATACCGGCGTCCTTGTTACTTTCTTTGCAGTCAATATTTTAGAAAATGCAGCACAACTGTGTAAAAA
This sequence comes from Stenopsyche tienmushanensis, assembly GCA_008973525.1. Lineage (NCBI taxonomy): Eukaryota > Metazoa > Arthropoda > Insecta > Trichoptera > Stenopsychidae > Stenopsyche > Stenopsyche tienmushanensis. The sequence continues at coordinate 1,190,222 of WACJ01000015.1, forward strand.
TCCTGAACTGCTTACCTTACCATCCAATCTAATGACACTGTGCGTATTGTTTAGTTTTATTTTTTAGTATAAAATATTAGATTAAATTTTTATTGAAAATCTTTATTAATAGAGAACCGCCTGTGGCATCTCCACCCACTCAACCACCTGTTGTAGAAGTTGCCAAAAGTGCTCCTCAAGATTTTTCTTTTCTTAACACTATAACATCAACTCCTACAGTAAGTACCAGTCTTTTTCTCATTTTATTCCCTATGAAAATTTGCTTTGAATAATATTTAATACTGAAATAATTATTGATCATTCATTTTATTTTTGCAGCTACCAAAAACGGACCATGGTGGATATAGTAACAACTTAATATCGAACTATAGTTATGTTGATAACACAAACAATCAAAAATTGGAAGAAACTGATAAAAATGTTTTACAAAACAAAGCACATATTCAACAAGTTTTAAATTCATACAATCAACAAACAAATATTAATCCTATGTCTATACCAAACCCTTCTGAAGGTGAAAATCTAATCATATATTATTCATGTTTTCATAATGGTATATTTTATCATTTCAATTGAATATTTTTATTTATAGCAAATTTCATCTCTAACATAATGAAAATGCAGAATAAAAATGTATTTGGATCGAAACCATTACTTCAAGATGTGACCGCCCAGAATATACAAAAGGTTTAGATGATTTAAAAAAATATTAGAATTCAATTATATTTCTATGAATACAAAGAATTTTCATCAAATTCGTAACTGCGTTTAAATTATCTTACAGCAAAATTTCGCAGAAGCACCTAAAAACAATAATATTCAAAGTAATTATGAAGAAAAAACATATGAACGTGATGTAAAGATTGTACCAAACAGCGTCATAAAAGCTATGCTTTTGAAGGAAGTCAATGAATTTCAATTAGAGCTATATGAATTATTACAAAGATGCCGTGGAGTCGATATTAAGGTATGTCTAGACCGATAGTCTATATTAAATGATATGATGTTGAAAGATAGTTGATGTGAATGCACTATCGTCAAATAAGCTATTAAAAGACAAAGATAAGACGATTTTCGTTTGTGTTGTCTTGAGAACAGGCGCTTGTTTCAATAATTAAGATACTCTCATCATTCTTATTGTTGACCAATTTTGTTATTCCCTTTTGACTGTTCTGGAGTGACGTCATTAGCCGAGTATCACCACTCCTGTGCAAAATCTACTCCTTCAGAAGTTAACTGCCAGGCTTGCACGGTAACCCTGTCCTTTTATTTTCGCAAAACATTAATAAGCAAAAATAGCTGAACAACAGAAATCAGATGCCATGCAAATTGAATATTAAGAAATATTCCGAAAAAATTAACTAATATCGTGTGCTACATTAGAACATAGCGTATATGTTCTCCAGTGTGAAAGGGTTAAAGTCAACTCAATAAGTTTGAATAAATCAAATTTGTGCATAACAATATTTTTCGATTAAATTCAAATTTTAATGTCAATAAATGTTATCATTTATTGCAATTTTTCACTGATGAATAATCACTTTCATTATTTTAATAATTTCGAAGCCAAAAATATCTACATTTTCTTGACCTTATTATTTCAAAACTGTTCATATTATAAACAACGTATTTTATTGTTTGTACTATGACGAAAGCTGTTTTAAATTTCTAAATAAATAAATATATTTAAACTTACCTTGTTCTACCTTTTATTTTTAGATAATTGGAACAACAGAAGAAATGGATAGAATTTCGACTCTTTTAACCGAAAATGACCATGAGCCGCTCAAGAAATTATGGTCGAATGAGGAATTTAAAAAACAAATTTTTAATTTAAAACACAGCCTCATAAGCACATGTGCTTTTATAACCGAAGCCAAAATGCAACCAGAGTAATTATTTTTGCGTTATATGATTAATTTTGTATATACAGGGTGCGGCAGGGTAACTTCCTTATTTGAAACGCATGCCCTAAAGTGACAGTTATTTCGAAAAGGGTTAACAGCAGATATTTGGTGATTTTGCCATTTTGTGTAGCTTTAATAAAAATGTTAAAACAAATCTGTTACCTAAACTGTTTTGATGGCAGAATTACTTTTTTTTATAATGAATGGCACTTTTTAAAAAAAGCTTACGAGCCTGAAAGACCAGTTCATAGTTGCACAAATACTTATGTTAATTTTTTATTTATTTTTTAGGTCATTAGAACTTGAACATTTAGTTCAATTAGATCCTGTGTCTTCTGCTAAAATGTCTTCTATTAGAGCAAATTCTTATTACGTTCAATCACAACTAGAGCAAATAAATAGTGTTTTGAATGAAGAATGGGAAACATTTCAAAAAGAATGCCAAAAGAAATCCATGTAATTTTTTTTCTATGAATTATTTTTCTAGCAATTCTGAAATTGGCATTATTTTATTATTTTAATATGTTGAAGGGCTCTACGTGGAGTAAGTGAAAAAGATTTTATGAAAATTCCTACCCTGGATAAAATTTATCAACCACTTCTAAAAGAAGCCGACATATTAGCCAAGCAACAGCAAACTGTAGCAACATTACAAAAAACCATTGCAGCTTTAATAAAATCTGGAAAGTGTACCAATCGGACAGGATTATTTAAATCTTCAGGTTTTAAAACGGGGTATTTTAAAAAAATTATTAATCACATTTCATCGTACGAATTTATATCAAAACAAATAACATTTTAACAAACAACACTTATTTTTTAGGCAAAAATCTGTTCCTTCTCTAACTAAAGAGCTTTTCAATTTAAACTTATCATCTTCAGATACAGTAGTGGAAAAACAAAAGGAACCTTTAACAACATTTTTGAAAAATAAAAACGATGCTCTTAGAAAAATGCTCAAAGATTACAAAACAGTGAAAATCAAGCCAACAAAAGTTGAAATACCTTCAATGATGCAATCGTTTTATGATTGGAATACAGCAGAGACTGATGAAAAAATGAACACTAAAAAAGAGGATTTGTCTCCAAATTCTAATCAAATCAATCAAGTTTCAAAAGAAATTGAAACAAATTCTTACAAGCTTCCATACAAAAATCTCCCATTCAATAATACCACCACAACAGAGCCCCAATCAATCAATACTTCCAACTTTGGAACGTCATTAATTCTATAAATTTACCCTCCTCTCAAAAAATATCCATTGGTAACCCATGCAACCCAAACAATTTTGGATCTCCATCAAATCCAAAAGATTTACATGCCTTTTTCAATCCACCTACAACAACCTTATCAAATATTCAAACAACTCCTGCTGAAATTTTGAAGGAGGACACAGAAAAACCAAGTAAGTATTAATACATATATTAGTAATTTAATTGTACTAGAATAATATCTAGACGTTTTGAACGAGAGCAGATCGACAAATATCAACCTTAAATCATAAATATATCTCTTCTACATTGAATTTCATTTAAGATTGATCTTTCAATAATTATTTTATCTAATATATGCAAAAATAACATTGACAATCATAAATGCTAAAATAACCTTTTTAAAAGCCAGAGCCGTAACAAGGGCATGAAGCGCCCGTGGCAAGTATCTAACTTGACTCCCCCCTCCCTGAAATTAGCTAGACTGTAACTTAAAACTAAATTAGCAGCATGAATTAGTAAGACAGATAAAAAAGTTTTTATAGAGTGGGGGTGAGGGGGAAGTATAGACTCGTTCACAACCTCATTTGCCCTAAAAGATGACGGAGTAGTCACATGGTTTGCGTGTCCAACCGGTCCGCTTTTCGGACAGCTGACATGACAAATGAACGCCTCGCGATTCGAACTCCATACCTCTCATCACAAAACAAATTAGTCGAAGAAGACCTATCGGGTGGGTTGTTTCATTTTTACAATCGGTCGGTATTCTGCATAAGCATATTTCTGCCAGTGGCGGGCGCCTGCTTTGCCACCCCCTTGTTATGACCCTGTTAAAAGTATACTTAATGAAATATAATAGATGCAAGGTTCAGAATTTCATATGTTGTACCAAATACGTATCATGGTAACGCGTCTGTATTTTTTAACGCTGTAAAGGAACAGTTAAAGAAGACAACTTGCCATTTATAACGATATCTATTTTGCTAATTCCTAATAATACAGGTATTCTTATATATGAGATCTATGCTTCCTAAATTAGTGTTACAATCAGAAAATTGTGTATTTATCAATTTCATAAAGTTTTAATTTCTATTTCATATGATTTTCTGTTGCCTAAAAATATTTACTTTTTCCAATTTCATGTCTATATAATATAAAGCGTACATATTTTATCATTTCAGAGTCTTCGATTAGTTCAGGTTTCCCGAACAACTTCAAAACTGAGTTAATTGGACAAAAATCAGAACAAGACCACAACATTTTCTCTGCTAAAAATACTCAATCTTCTTTTGGCGTAAAACCAATAACTCCCTCAAACTTGCTTAATAATAAGTCGCCGATTACTAATATTCCAAATACATCTTTTGTTGAGCCTAGTATTCAGAAAACAGAAACAAAAACTAATAATCAACCTACCCAAATTCAGCCAAACTCTCTTCAAAGCGCTACTAGTATTAATTTATCTGCACTATCCATTGTATCTGAAAAAACAGAAAATGTAACTCCAAAACAAAACATTTTTAGTTTTAACTTCAGTCCTCAATCAACTGTAAATTCTTCAGCATTTGAAAAGACCGATAATGTAACTCCAAAGCAAAGTCCTTTTAGCTTTAATTTCGCCCCACTTAACCTGCCTACGGCGTCTGATCCTCCTAAATCGACTCCATTTGGTTATAGTGGAGCTACAACAAGTGTTCCCGATAAAAGTGCTTTCTCTTCATCTCCATCTGTAACAACAATATCTGCCACCGCTTCGGTTACAAATAAAGCTATAGCTTCCTTTCCACCTAATGATCAATTAAAAAATGACCAAAAGAAGATTATTCTGTAACAAAGTCGTCTGTGTCTAGCTCTGAAACAAACACTTCAAATGTAACAGTACTTCAAATTAACCCTCAACTGCCTATCAATGTCACTAGCACTGACTTAAAAAAAAATGATATTAAATCAGATTCAGGTGTTGAAATTCCTGCAAATGATACAAACAGTCCTAATAGCTTGACAAAAAGTTCTATTGCTACGCCAACATTACCGACAACCAATACATCTGAAACAAGAACAACTCTAATTTCTCCAAAAGTAGACGAATCAGAAAAAAAACCTGAATCTTTAATAGCTCAAGTTAGTGTGATTAGTAATTCGGAAACCGGGACAAAACCTGATAATAAAGACGACAAGCCAGTAATTCCTATTACGACGGAGCAAAAAACATCACCAGATGCCGTTACAATCCCTAAAACAGAATCTGTTTTTGGCTTTAGCAGTAAACCTCTCGGTAATACATCGATTTTTGGACAACCTGTATCTGCTTCCCTAACAACAAATGAAAGTACTCCTGTTACCACTAGCGCTATATTTGGAGCTGCTCAACAATCAGCTACTGCGACTTCTCCGTTTAATAGTTCAAGTACATCGGTTGGATCCATATTTGGATCGGCATCAAAAACTCCAGCTTCATCGAGCATATTTGGTTTTCCAAGCGCTGTCAATACTTGTGCTTCGTCACTATTTGGGGCTGCAAATGCGGCAATAGATACTAATGTATTATTGTTCGGTGGCGCCAGTATTTCAACTACGAGTGCACCGCCAACCTTTCCAAGTCCGACTAAGCCTACAAATTCAGTATTTGGAGGAGGGTCTGTATTTGGTGGTCAGGGTCAATCTGGTGATTCAATTTTTGGTGGTATATCATCATCATTTGGGCAGCCGCAGTCCTCTAGCATATTCGGAGGCAATTCATCATTAGGTACCTTTGGTAATTATGCTTGATTGATTTTTTTATTGCTTTACTTCCTAATTTGTATTGCCAAATGACAAAACAATATTTTTTTAGGTACAGCTACCACACAAGCATCAAATGTTTTTGGTCAATCTGGACAAACAAGTAAATAATCAACGTATTTTATTTAATTTATCATTCACATAAGTTTCGTCATGTCATATCCTAACTTAACTTTCTCATTTACAATTGATTAGTTTTCTTTAAATTTTTTTAAAATTGATAAGTGTAATATACCCATGATAACTTGCAATCTTGCAGCAGATGTGTTCAAATAAACATCTCTGTAGAATTTATTTTGGGTGCAAGCAATTAATCTAGATTCTACACTCTATAAATGATCTTTAACTACTTTAATGGTATTTTTTTAAAATATATTTTCCATTACATTCTAAATTAATACTGAAATACTAAAAGCATAATAATTACTATAGATAATTTAACTTTGCTGAATGTATAATAGAATATTGTGTTCTTTATTAGATACTACTACACAGTCTTCAAGTATTTTCGGCCAATCAGGACAAGCAAATAATGTGTTTGGTGCTCCCTCAAACCAAGGTTCACTATTTGGAGGAAACACCAGTTCATTCAGTTCTCCAAACCCTTCTAATGCAACTGCTCAACCAGTTTCACTATTTGGTTCTAAATCACCTGGAACGTGTAAGTATTTCATTTGATAATTAAGAATAGTAATTAAAAAAACCTTGATTTATAATGTAATTTAAGAAATATAAGTGTGGTCCTGGTAAGTTTCTTCTTTCTTTTCGGTTCCTCATGACTGAGGATTGTGACTATGACTATGTAGATTTTGTCTGTTTCTGAACCACATCCTTCCAGCCATCCCTGTCTTCCATCATCCGCAGGGCTGTCGGTTGCCGCCTTCACTTGGTCACTCCATCTTTGCGGTGCCCGCTCTCATCCCTGACACATTGCCCACCATCATTAGTTTTTATAAATTTTATCCATCCCGGCGAGCAATGTGTCCGAAAAAATTTAGTATTCGCCGCAGGCAGGCGGATGAGAGTCTATTTTTTATTTTTAACTCTGTTTCTGTCTCTACGAGCGTTTGGACTAGGCGGAGTTTAGAAGATTTTGAGATTTCGCGGTTCCTCCATCTTCACATATTTGTGACCCGAGTAAATGAACTTGTGCACTGTGTCACTTTCACCCCAATTTAGGGTAGATTTTGAAGTTTCTGTTCTATCAATTTTCATTATTTTGGTTTTCATCTTATTTATAAATAACCCATAGGCTTCACTTTCCACTTCGACACGATGCAATAAATGTTTGAGTTCTTCCTATGGAGATCACTCCTTCCCAGCCATCTAGTACCCGTCTCATTATATATTCCCCGTATATATTAAAAAACAGTGGAGACAGAACGCAACCCTGTCTTAACCCTTTCTCTGTATTAAAGCAATCTGATATCATCAATTTTTATTTGTGACGATCCGTCTGTATAGAGTGCTCTAATAATTTTTATAAGGTGACTAGGAACTCCCATTTCCACAAGCGAATTCCACAGGATATCCCATCTTACACAGTCGAAGGCCTTTGTGTAATCCAAGAAACAGAGCATCTTGGGAACATTGAACTCTCGGATTTTTCGATAAGCATCCTGATGTTCATGATCTATTCCCAGGTTCCTCGTCCTTTCACAAATCCTGCCTGTTCATTAGGTATTTACCATTCTGTGAAGTAGTTCAATCTATCTTGTAGAATGTGTAGCATTATTTTGCTGGCATGCGCAATTAGATAAATTGTTCGATAATTTTCTAATTTGCGTGTTGAACCCTTTTTGTGTATAGGAATAATTATCCATCTTCTCCAATGTTTTAAGGATATCTGTGTGAAATGTTATCGGGCCAATTTTTGGCTTTGAAATCTTTTGTGATCAGAGCTGGTAAGTTTAACAGTATAAAAATAATTAAAACAATCTAGCTTACATGTCAAACATGAACAACAGCAATCCTGGTCCTTATTCAAATATCACTGATTACTTATGTGTTATTTAAATACAATGCTATGGATTCATAATTCATGTTTTATTATCTACGTCAGATAAAGATACTGTTGATTGTATCCCAGTCATCGAAACTTAAATCTTAGTGCAAACAAATAAATTAAAAATAGAATTGTTAAGAGTCATTTACTTTCTGCAATCCAAAAAGCCATTGCATTAAGATCCGCTATATCAAATCATTTTTTTTGTATTTGTTTCTTCGTTAATTTTGTTTGAAGACTTAAATTATTATCTTTTACAGCAGCAGTATTTGGTGGCTCTCCGACGTTTGGATCAAAATCTGTGTTTGGGCAACCGGCAGGGTAATATAATAACCATCGATTATTTAATTTAATAATATATTATTTTATATTCATTTAAACTTATTTAACTGAAATTGACGCAATAAAATAGTTTTACTAAAATTCGTACATATCAATTATAATATTAAATTATCCGCTAGTGTCAATTAATAACAAGTAGCATTTAATAGTCTTAGATTTGTTCACATTGTCTAAATAATATTTTATTTCATGTAGCTTTGGGAGTTCACCAACAGGATCGTTTGGAATGTTTAGTTCACCCGACCAACCTAACGTAAACCAAGCTGGCTTTGGATCTCCTAATTCGTTCAACAAGCCTGGTAATTTAATATTTCCATTTTTTTACAACATTGACTTCGGCATAATTTTAGTCGACCAACATCAACAATATTTTTTCTGTGCAATAATCCCTATGCCTTTTTTTCCTGATTTTATTCTCAAATTTAACATTTATCTGACGAGCATACTATATCTCTATTATGTACACTTCAAAATATATTACAATTGAATTTTTATCGTATAATAATGAGTACCCGGCAAACATTGCAATGCCACACTTAAAGAAATAGAATGTTTGTATTTTAATTCAGTTTATTGGAATGATTTTATATACTCTTATTTATACTGAAAAATGGGTATACAATCGCGCTTAGTAATTGTTTGAGAGGTACGTTAAGATTTCAAATCTACATTTTTCTGATATTTCGAGTCTCCTATCGGACTCCTGGACGTGGGATAACTGCCTGACTGACTTTAAAATTACGATTTGTTGCACATATTCTCTCAGCTCTAGTTTATCTTAGATCAATAAGCTTGGCCAATTACTCTATCGTTGGCCAAATTAACGAAAGCTAAGTGAAGATAAGATGTTAGTAAAGTTAAGTTTTATAAGTCGTTATAAAAATACATAACTACACTAAACTCACTTTTTATGGAAAAAGAACTGTGAGATATTTCACTAAACTTACCCCAGAATCTTCATTCGGTTGAAAAACACACTTTTTCTGACAAGCATACAAGTATTTTTTTATGCAAATGTGTGTGGCCCTGCGAAAGAACACCCGTCGTACACATCTGGGTGACTTGGCAACATGCGCGTTAATAGAAATCTTGATTGTTTCATCGGTAACGAATAATTTATATTTTTATTGTAGGTATGTTTGGTGGAAGTCCTAAATTTGGATCATCACCATCTTTTGGTTCGCCCCCTGCTTTTGGTAATAATATGGGGTCCTTTAACTCCCCTTCAGGTATGCTATTTAAAAACTTGTTATAACTTTTTCGATGTCATACTGATTTCTTTTTCTCAATATTTACGTTACGACATGTTTGATTTTTTTAGGATTCAGTACTGGAACCCAACAATCTACAACATTTGAAAACCTTGCAACTCAAAGTGGTTTATCGTTTGGAAATCTAGCACAACAAACTCAACAACCTCCACCATCAAATGCGCCAGTTTTCCAAGGGTATATTATTCATTATAATATTTATTTATTTGTGTAATATCTCATATTGATGTTTGAAAGGTTTTTTTAAAGTATGATAAATTCTGTTAGTCATGTATTTTACGAATCTATAAAGACCCATAAGAAAATATATAAGAATCTTTTAACTGTCATTAAATGTAGGTATAATTAACTAAAATCGCTATCGTCGGATAAGCTACCAAGCTCTTTCAACAAAGATAAGACGACTTTCATTCATGTTGTCATGAGAGCAGGCGTTTGTTTTGATAATTAAGATATTCGCATCATTCTTATCGTTGTCCAATTTTGTTATTCCCCCTTGACTTTTCTGGAGTGGCGTCATTAACCAAGTATCACCACTCCAAGTATCAGTTCAATTTTAGAGAAATGCTCAAAACTATTTGTTTCTTTTATGAAAGAGAAAAACACAATAAGTAAATGCGAACCATCATAAATCTAGGATTCCTTGTATTTATAAATTTAAAATATTCATTATTGTCCTTTATAATATCGAACTCAATAGATTCATCAATATGTTATAAGAAAATGTTAACTTTGTTAAAAATATTACCAATTATTTTTATCAATACTAATAATGTTTTTATTTTAGGTCGTCTTCCTTTTCTACTTGGCGCTGAACGTAGACACACAACTAGTGATCTTTTTTTGGTTTTAAATACATAAAAACCAATATTTTTATGGAAAACGGCTATATGCTATGTTAAAAATATTTTTTACTTATTTTTAATATTTGTACTTATATGCATATATGGAGCCCTAATTCTGCAGCGAATTGTGTGTGGCTTTTGTGTGATATGTATATATATATTTTCATTTATATAATCTGAACTAATTTTTTTATCTATTATGATGAAACCTGTTTTTCAATTATTTCAACAAAATTATGTGAATTTAGTGGAAATTTATTTTTTATTATTGTGTATCCGGTAAAAATTGTCTATTAACTAATTTACACTATAAATATATTTTACTACTTTGAATGTGTAATTTTTTTTATTCTTCAAATATTATCAATTAATAAAACAGACTTTTATTCATGTTCTACCTCTAATACTGACTAAATATTTATAGCATTTAGTAAAACTTACCTCCAACGATATATCGATTTAATGATTTACAAATTTTATACAAAAATGATATTTAAGCTTAATGTATTGATATAATTTGTGAAGTTCGTTGATCTTCAGCTGTTAGTTCATTTTTTAAATATTATTGGCAATGAGTTCAATGTGATATGATTTATTTTTAACATTGTCATTCTAAGCAGATGTGCTATAAGTTCAATGACCAAGTGTTCTTGCCCTCGTTTTTTTTTTTGTTTCCTCTTCTATTTCTGTGCCTGGCATACTGAACTCTGAAAGTAGTGTGCCATTCTGCGCGTCTATTTGTGTTCTTCATTTCATTGGTTTATTATAATAATAAACTGTTGAAGGCTAACACATATACACAAATACAAAACAAAAAAATTCGATTTCCAGTCTACGATATCGGGGATTGACTCCACAGCTGCGTCGATTGCCTTCTTGTCGAGATCCAGGACATAGAATGTCAGTTTGTGATTGTTATCGATGAAGGATCTGAAACGCTTGCAATCGGCCAGCTATCAATATTAGTATAACATGGAAGATAAATCTGCCATGTCTTAAATTCAAAAATATTTGTTCAAAATAAAATTAATCAATCTCAAGGAAAATCTATTTGTAATTTAAAATTAAATAGAATTTGTTTATGATTGTGCTTTTATTAATGCGCTTATCTAATAGGAGGGACGTGGTATGACTGATATCAATTGTATCAAATACTAATAACCAAATATACTATTTTTATATAATCTGAATTTACATTGTTGTTAAGTTCTTGAAATTCCAATGAACACACAATAAAACCTCAATTTTTTGATAAGCGAATAACAATTGTACATTATGTTGTACCTGAATATAACAAATATTTTAATATCAATAAAAACCATTTTATGACCTCTGTATAACAATGATATTTTATAAGAAGAAATAAGGTGTATAAATAATACAATCATCTGTTTTTTTTCCCCCCGTTGGCAAATAATATTAAGTTATTAAATAAATTACACGGAGATGAATTTTCCCCCAAAACTTTTACAAAGAGCCCTAAAATTAGAGTTGGAATATAGGAAATCTCTGTTCAACAAAAAGAACAAAGTGAAAAACGAAATTCAGGGATCTTACGATATCGACTGCTCAGCATGTATCATAACGTATCGAAAAATATCTAAATTCATTCCAATAAACTGAAAGTGTGGTATAACAACGCATGCTGGGTATTCGCTAGTCATCGTATAAAAATGAATGCAAAGCTTTAACAACTTAATTTTAAAAATTAACTTGATGTTACGTTTTATTGTTTAAAACAAATTATATTAAGCATTCTTATAAATATCTGTTGTTTTAAAGATAATCACAATCATACGCTATGTCATCAGTGCATCAATACGACGAAATATATCTCCCCCAAGAAATCAACTTATTTATTACATCATTGACAAAAGTCATAACTAATTTAAATATTACCTATAATAAAATGATATATGAAATTTTGGAATAATCAATACAAATTTATATTTTTTCTCCGTGTATACTAGTAGAATATTTGAATTTTATCACATTATATTTTTTATATGGACAAATATTGGCTTTTTGTCTTTATTTATGGATAGGATCCCCTAGGAGTTTCAGTAATGTTCAATGATTTTCCAGCTATCGTATTTTATATGTTCATGTTAGACATTTTTCTGGCAAATACGATTATAATCAGAAATTTCATTCCTTTTTTAAAATAGTTTTCCTTCCTTTGCATTCCCGTTGCCTCTATTGTGAACTATGAAAGATAATAAATGTATGAAGCATTATTATAAGCATGTGGTTATGTTGATTTATTGAAAAAATCTATATAAAGCAAATTGTTAGTTTAGCTACCAGAAGTGTTGGGACTATGCCCCTTCAAGACTCTTTGCTGCAGTCAACGACTTTGGATGATAAAAAGTTAAATAGTTTTTCTTTGATATATTTCTTGGTAGTAACTGAATGAAAAACTTCATTTTTTTAAATTTATTTATTTTATTTTTCAGAATAGACATGCAAATCTTTGTAAAAACTGTAACAGGCAAAACTATCACCCTCGATGTTAATTCTTCTGATACCATCGCGAATGTAAAAAAAAATGTAGGGGACATGGAAGGATTTCCTCCTAACCATCTACGTTTGATCTTCGCCGGAAAAAATCTGGAAGATAATCAATATATCTCTGATTACAACATCCAGGAAGAATCAACCCTATATATGATACTTCGCTTATAGGAGAACAATAAATTTTACATGAATATTTTCTTAATACATTGTATCGATTTCTAAATTTAAATGTTGCCTCCATTTTCTCCTTTTTAATGCAAATAAAATTATATTCTCGACCATAACAAGCATTTTGATTTTTAATTCATATCTTAAAATATTTTCCTTATTTTTAAGAACTTATTTCATTCAAAAACAAAATATGCAACTTAACACGTATAATAATATACATTTATAAAATAAGGGAAGCGTTTGTCTACTATTTTTTAAACTAATTCAATCAATTTCTCGACATACACATGTAACGTGTCCTATAACCCTGATCCTGACAAACTTTTACAACAACTTATCGAATGACTTGTATGTCATATAACATATCGTTGGAAAGGGTTTTTTTTAAATACAAAAACAGTTATTTTGTGAGATATTACAAATACAGATTTAAATATTATGACGATTTGGAGGGGAAATTTTGGGTATTTTTTCAAAATGTTGAAATAATTTCTACATATTTCGATAACCCTGATACATAGGACAGGGCCTTCGTGTGAAACGTGGTCAAAAAAATACCCCTAGCCCCCAAAAAACATTTTGCCAGTCCATATGCAAAACATCTGTATATCATATCACTGTTGCTATTTAAATTTAAAACCTACATATTCTGTCTTCAACAAAAACTTTGCACATTTCTCGTTCTAGTTCCTTCTTTAAAATATTCCTCGTCCTAATTCTTTACATATAACATTCACCGTCGTAGTATCGATAACCCTTCAAGATCATTCTTCGCCTATATTATATATCTTTATTATTTTAAATAAATCACTCTATTCCACTCGACGTCTGTGTTGCTTCGTCGCATCACTTCGCAACTACTGATTACATTCTGCTCTCTTGAACTATTTCGGATTTCATTTGATTTTTTAGCCCAAAAAAATCTAGGATGCATGATTCTACTTTAGATGGCATGTGATTTTTAATTGAATATGCCATATTCCATATCTCGGACGAAGGCGATCTCTACCAAGGAAAGGATTATTCATTTGCCTTCCACACATGATAAAATAAGATAGGATTATTTGAATTGGAATTATAATTCATGTAGGAAAAGAGAGAATCTATAATTAAATTACTCACTCATGGGTGTCCTTGCACTACTTTATTAATCGCCTCATTATTTACTTTTTCTAATCCAGGAAACCAGAGTAAACTTAGATCGATCGGAATTTTTCATATTATGTACGGTGATTTTTTCTACAATCTGGATTTGAACCCTAAACTTTACAGTAAGAGTCCAGGGTCTAAATCACTATACCAACATTTAGTCGTGTTTTTAAAGGGTTATTTTAGAATTCTCATTTCTCAAAAAATAAAGACTCAAATTATAAAGGCAAATATTGACTTTATTGTCTTTATTTGTGAGTAGAATCCCCTTAAGAATTTCAGTAATATTCAATGATTTTCCAACTATCGTATCTTATATATTCATTTTTGGTGTAATATTAATACTGTTAGACATTTTACTGGCAAATACGATTATAATCAGAAATTTCATTCCTTTTTTTAATAGTTTTCCTTCCTTTGCATTCCCGTTGCCTCTATTGTGAACTATGAAAGATAATAAATGTATGAAGCATTGTTATAAGCATGTGGTTATGTTGATTTATCGAACAAGTCTATATAAAGCAAATTGTTAGTTAGCTACCAGAAGTATTAGGACTACGCCCCTTCAGGACTCTTTGCTGCAGTCATTTACTTTGGGTGCTAAACGAGGTAAATAGTTTTTTTTTTATATATACTATTTTAAAAATGCTGTTTGTTCGGTAGTAACTGAAAATGGGAGTTGAAAGTCGAAAACCTTTGAATGAAGAACTTCAATGGTGAATGGCGTATTTCTTAAAATAAAATTCGAGTCAATTTTTTTAATTCAACCCAGTCGAGCTCTTCGCTGTCCACTGAATATATTTTTAATTATTTTCTAAATATTAAATGATATTAATTAATTTTTTTGTAAAGATAAAGCAATTCAGTATTTGGATTTATTTTATTTTTCAGAGCAAACATGCAAATCTTTGTAAAAACTTTAACAGGCAAAACCATCACCCTCGATGTTTACTCTTCTGAGACCATCGCGAGTGTAAAAAATAAAATAAGGGACAGGGAAGGAATTCCTCCAGGCCAGCAACGTTTGATCTTCGCCGGAAAAAATCTGGAAGATAATCGTTATCTCTCTGATTACAACATCCAGAAAGAATCAACCCTACATTTGGTACTTCGTCTCGCAGGAGGACAATAAATTTTACATTAATATTTTCTTAACATGTTGCATCGATTTCTAAATTTGAATTACTATGTTGCCTCCATTATTTAGCCACTCCTTTTTTGTGAAAATAAATTTACATTCTCGACCTTAATAAGCATTTTGATTTTTTATTCACATCTTAAAATATTATCCTTCTTTTTAAAAATGTATTTAATAATAAAAAAATATAAAATAAGGGAAGCGTTTGTCTATTATTTTTTAAACGAATTCAATCAATTTCTCGAGACATATAGCACATATCACTTCCGTCAAATTGACAACACTGCCAACCTACAGAAAGAATTTAGGTGAATTCCCTAGGCATAACTTTTGAATTTCTCTCAACTGAGTTGTCATGATTAAAGTGGGGTTGCAACCTGTCATATTTATTTTGAAAATAGGAGAAATTTCCAAAAGTTCAGTCTCATCGAGATTTCTGGTAAGGATTCGAGGGCCCCGGGGCACTGCCCCGCCTAGCCCCTAGGTAGCTACCCCACTGTAATGATCCCATAATAGGGATCGCTAAAAGCCACCTCAAAAAATAAAAGATGTACTTCAATATTGATATTTGAATTATTAAAGAAAATATATGTATAAAAATTCAATATTAATTATTCTTTGATTATCTTAGAAGCCTTGTATGCTATTTAGCAATTATTAATTTATATTTTTTAATAAATCGTTCGTTCACAGTATCTGGCTGGAAAAAGCATTGTTAAGTGTAAGCTTTATTGACGTATGGGATGTTATATAAATTAGCGCAGTGCCACCTCCACACGCCATTGCTTGCTCGTGCGGTTTTTCGTCAGAGCTCTTGACTGCACCAGTGCCTCCGGACGCTGTTAAAAGTAATTCTCGCTTTATGCTTGGTATTATTTTAAATACGCTATTTCAAACTCATGCCGTTCCGATCGAATATTCGAGACGTCAATTAGCAATTAGATCATAGAAAGCCTTTCTTTTCTAGATTCATCCGGATATATCCTTATGCATATTTCCCAACCCTCGTTCGCAATCGCTAACGACGACAATGACTGCGTATTCTTGAAACAAATCTGTGATGAATTTACAATTTTTATTCGCCTCGCCTCGAACTCTTTGTTATCCGCCATTTTGAATACGCCTTTTCGAATACGCCTTTTCACTAACATTTTCCATGATGCTACCCATGTAAATCTACAACCTCTTAGTTGTATAGCCATCATTTTAATTTTAAAAAAAGATCACGAATTTTAAATGCACGGCAAACCTAAATTAAATATAATTAAGCCCCATAAAACAAAAGAAATTTGTTATTTAAAATGTACGATTCATTTTAGAATTGAAATTCATTTTGAATTCTTTTCTTTCCAGAGCAAACATGCAAATTTTCGTGAAAACTTTAACGGGTAAAACCATCACCCTCGAGGTCGAGCCTTCAGACACCATTGAAAATGTGAAAGCAAAGATCCAGGACAAAGAAGGAATCCCTCCAGATCAGCAGCGTTTGATTTTTGCAGGAAAGCAGTTGGAAGATGGCCGCACATTGTCAGACTATAATATACAAAAGGAGTCTACGTTACATCTTGTTTTGAGACTGCGTGGTGGTATGCAAATTTTCGTTAAGACCCTGACCGGGAAGACCATCACCCTTGAAGTAGAGCCCTCAGACACCATTGAGAACGTCAAAGCCAAGATCCAAGACAAAGAGGGTATCCCCCCAGATCAGCAGCGTTTGATCTTCGCAGGAAAACAATTGGAAGACGGCCGCACATTGTCTGATTATAACATCCAGAAGGAGTCGACACTTCATTTGGTTCTACGTCTGCGCGGAGGAATGCAAATTTTCGTTAAGACCCTGACCGGGAAGACCATCACCCTTGAAGTAGAGCCCTCAGACACCATTGAGAACGTCAAAGCCAAGATCCAAGACAAGGAAGGCATCCCCCCAGATCAGCAGCGTTTGATCTTCGCAGGAAAACAATTGGAAGACGGCCGCACATTGTCTGATTATAACATCCAGAAGGAGTCGACACTTCATTTGGTTCTACGTCTGCGCGGAGGAATGCAAATTTTCGTTAAGACCCTGACCGGGAAGACCATCACCCTTGAAGTAGAGCCCTCAGACACCATTGAGAACGTCAAAGCCAAGATCCAAGACAAAGAGGGTATCCCCCCAGATCAGCAGCGTTTGATCTTCGCAGGAAAACAATTGGAAGACGGCCGCACATTATCTGATTATAACATCCAGAAGGAGTCGACACTTCATTTGGTTCTACGTCTGCGCGGAGGAATGCAAATTTTCGTTAAGACCCTGACCGGGAAGACCATCACCCTTGAAGTAGAGCCCTCAGACACCATTGAGAACGTCAAAGCCAAGATCCAAGACAAGGAAGGCATCCCCCCAGATCAGCAGCGTTTGATCTTCGCTGGAAAACAATTGGAAGACGGCCGCACATTGTCTGATTATAACATCCAGAAGGAGTCGACACTTCATTTGGTTCTACGTCTGCGCGGAGGAATGCAAATCTTCGTTAAGACCCTGACCGGGAAAACTATTACCTTGGAAGTAGAGCCCTCAGACACCATTGAGAACGTCAAAGCCAAGATCCAAGACAAGGAAGGCATCCCCCCAGATCAGCAGCGTTTGATCTTCGCTGGAAAACAATTGGAAGACGGCCGCACATTGTCTGATTATAACATCCAGAAGGAGTCGACACTTCATTTGGTTCTACGTCTGCGCGGAGGAATGCAAATCTTCGTTAAGACCCTGACCGGGAAAACTATTACCTTGGAAGTAGAGCCCTCAGACACCATTGAGAACGTCAAGGCCAAGATCCAAGACAAGGAGGGAATCCCCCCAGATCAGCAGCGTTTGATCTTCGCTGGAAAACAATTGGAAGACGGCCGCACGTTGTCTGATTATAACATCCAAAAAGAGTCGACACTTCATTTGGTTCTACGTCTCCGCGGAGGTATGCAAATCTTCGTCAAGACTTTAACCGGAAAGACCATCACCCTTGAAGTAGAGCCCTCAGACACCATTGAGAACGTCAAAGCCAAGATCCAAGACAAAGAGGGTATCCCCCCAGATCAGCAGCGTTTGATCTTCGCAGGAAAACAATTGGAAGACGGCCGCACATTATCTGATTATAACATCCAGAAGGAGTCGACACTTCATTTGGTTCTACGTCTGCGCGGAGGAATGCAAATTTTCGTTAAGACCCTGACTGGAAAGACCATCACCCTAGAAGTCGAACCTTCTGATACTATTGAAAATGTCAAGGCTAAGATCCAGGACAAGGAAGGTATCCCTCCAGATCAGCAACGTTTGATCTTCGCCGGCAAGCAGTTGGAGGATGGCCGTACACTATCCGATTACAACATCCAGAAGGAATCGACCCTTCACTTGGTCTTGCGTTTGAGAGGAGGTATGCAGATCTTCGTTAAGACTTTGACTGGAAAGACCATCACCCTAGAAGTCGAACCTTCTGATACTATTGAAAACGTCAAGGCTAAGATCCAGGACAAGGAAGGTATCCCTCCAGATCAGCAACGTTTGATCTTTGCCGGCAAGCAGTTGGAAGACGGCCGTACTCTATCCGATTACAATATTCAAAAGGAATCGACCCTTCACTTGGTATTACGTCTGCGCGGAGGTATGCAAATCTTCGTTAAGACTTTGACCGGAAAGACAATCACTCTGGAAGTCGAACCTTCTGATACAATTGAAAATGTCAAGGCTAAAATTCAAGATAAGGAAGGGATCCCCCCAGATCAGCAACGTTTGATCTTCGCCGGCAAGCAGTTGGAGGATGGCCGTACACTATCCGATTACAACATCCAGAAGGAGTCGACACTTCACTTGGTTCTACGTCTCAGAGGAGGACAATAAATTTCAAATCTACTTTTTCTCTATTCTAGTGTTTTTGAAATTGCTTAACTTAATTATCTCATTATAAAGGCATTCCTTTTTTTTACCAAATAAATCGGTTCGTTAAAGCTTTAAAATGAGTTTCATTTACTCCTTCTTTAGTAATAGATAATAACATACCTGATTTTATGTGGGAGCATACTTTCTATTGTATTAAAAATTTGATCATTCACACTTAAAATTAAGCTTATTTATGAGAATCTATTCCTAATTGACAAACATTACTTCTGTAATTTGTATCTGCACATTTAGCTTTTAACAAATATTATACAATCAAACAACACTTGTTTTCACAAGGGTGTCAACATATATGTGCCCAATTAAGATTTTAATTCAATTCATGGAATCAACGATGCACTGACTGGACCACTTTTCTGATATAACATGTTTCTACATCTTTAAAAATATCGAAATACATTATTGTATATTGCCGTTTATAAATACTAGGCCAATTACACTATATTTAACACCTGCATTAAGATTGAGCTAGTTTTGAAGTCTTCGTCTGCATACACTGACTGACAATGGCATCACTATTTTTCAATAAAGTAGAATTATGCTCTTTACTTTTAAAAATATTTATACAATGCTTATAATAAGAGTTATTAAATAATAGGAAGAAATATGAGAAGCTAAAACGCTAAGCCTAACATTTAAAAATACATGTAACAAAATCATCATAGTGCAGCCACAAACAGTTCATTGCAGAACTACGGACCTCTTCAATATCCATTCACAGGAATTGGTTGCATTCATCTTATCTATTGTGTTTTCAGCATTTTTTTTTTTTTTTTCGAGAAAATCCAAAATGTTGAATTGGGTTAAGGTCGAGAAATCGCAGTGGCCTTTCAGTTCATTTTCAGCAATTATATAATAGCCAAGGTGAGTTTTGCTCTTTGGATCATTGTCTTGATTTAAAGCGGTTGCCCGGATCCAATCTCTCTGGACTTTGTTGTAGATTATTTTTTTAGAATGCTTAAATATATATGCTGATCAATGAAAAACAAATTACCAATTCTAATCGCCGACACATCCCCAAACTGAAACAATGTCTTTTCCAAAAATATTAAACTTGCTTTCATTGGCAATTATTACGTCATCATTATACATTTTACATTTTCTCTAGTTTATATAAAATGTTCTTCTGTCAATTCTGCACTGGTATCAAGCATTCCTAATAACCCTCCTAACTGTTTCCGGACTTATGCCTACTCCTGTCCCCAAATCTAACTTTGTATCAATGTTTATTGCATTTATTTTAAGATCTCTCTTAAAATAATTCGCTTATCATGTTGGTCATACATTTTTGAACGACCACATCGAACTTTATTTTGCACTCGGTTTTCAAATTTAATTTTTTATACTGTATTTTTATTGTTCCTTAACAAATAGATCCTTCTCCGAAAACTGTGTATGTTGATATTAAAATCTGAACCCCGTATTTATTACATTTCATATCGTTATTCCTATTATTAGAGTCGAGTTGACTGTAAATGCGCAAGCTAACAGACATTGACTGAATATTTGGACGTGAGAAATCTGTGCGCAATATGGGTGCCGCGTGTGCTCACAATGGCCCCAAGTACGCATTTATCCCCGAAAATGCCGCAAAAAGCCATTAAAAGTGATCACAAGGTGTGTATCCAACTGGTCCGATTTTCGGACCGCCGACATGACGAATGAACGTCTCGCGATATCCGAACATATCTACAGAATGATTACGAACTCTCGTTAGAAAACGAAGTTGTCTGAGACGACTGATCGGATGGATTGTTTAAATGTTACAATCGGCCTTATGGGGGCTGGGTAAGCTCAATGTTTAAGCGATGTCGAGGAAAAGAGGGATTAGATAACTTATTACATATTATAAAAACGGACAGAGTCAATCAGTGTTGATTCATGTAAAGTAGAATGATCAATTAAAATAAAAATCATGTGCAACTCTCGACTGGGTCGGTTTTCTGCGTGTTGCGCCCCAAACCCAGTTGCGCCCGTGGCGGGCGCCTGCTTTGCCACCCCCTTGTTACGGCCCTGTGTCCCAATCTAAACTCGTACAAAAAAGTAATAAAAATCTTTGTTGACGCCAAACATATTCAAAGAATGAAAGACCACAGTGCCTTTGTCAATTTCAAATAGTCAAACTTGTAAAATATTGCACAAAACCTTTCTCAATTACGTTCGATCTTTGACTTACTGAAATTCCGAATCTTCATATGTAACAATGCAATATTTATGCAACTTCATGAATAATTTTCTTGGATATCAATCTGATAAAAATAAATATTTTTTAAATTTCTATTGCTATTTCCTCCAGGTAATATTTTTACAACAAATAAAAAATTTTGGCATGACTTCTATGAGGTATATTTGGTTCCTTTTTTAGTTCAGGCTTATTTTATTATTGCAACATTATTTAAATTGAATAAATAGTTATTCTATTTCACTAACGAGATAAGCATGTTTATTTATTACATACATTTTCCATGATGTATTCTATACTTATTCTATTCTATACTCTAGAAAAATCTAATTAGTGTTCATGTCGATATCTGAAATTGCCTTATTGAGACTATATCTGAAAAATCCGATGGCAATCATTTGCGTTTTTCTGTACAATGAATCTTGAGATAAGAACGTCATAATCCCACATCGTCACAATAGAAAGATACATTTGGACTTGACTACCTGTTTGTAAACACGATCAATAAATCCCGGAATATGCGTAGTTTTTCTGGCACCGTACCGAGAAAATTATTATAAGAGGCTGATGATGTTCTCCTGACTATTCTATTTATACATCCACGTGTAAACGTCTACGGAGAAGCCCATTTCTTCCGAATCTCGTCTAATGACTTCTTCAAACAAAGTGCGACGTCTTTTCCGCGTACATCACAAAGAGACGACGATTTCCTGGCACACTTGAATCATCATTGTGCGAAATATTCTGAAAGTGCGATTCTGAAAGAATTCCGCCTAATCCGTAGGATTCTTTGTGTATTCAATAATCTATTTTGAAAAAGAGTAGATAACATACTTGACGTCCATTAGCAACCTTGCATTGGTATATTCTCTAGGTCTCTACGATCCAGGCTACAAGGCTACGTCTAAAAAAGTTTTTGATTTAATATTTACATGAATTTCTGTGCAAAATGTATCCTTTGCAATAAAAATGAAAGATTGCTTCATATCAAAAATACATAATCTTAAGCCACAAGCGAAAGATATTGTATTGAAAAAATAGTCAAATGCTTTGAAAATCTCCAACAAATGATAACCCTAGGAAGCCTCTGAACAGATTCATAATGTCATTTGGAAGATTAATTAATCGATAAAGAAAATTACGCTTTATCTGTTCGTATCTCACTCCACGCCTTGCAATTTCGTCGTAGACAAATAACAGCATAGTGGGTCAGTTCCAGGACTCTGATTATAAGGGCTTGGGTTCAAATCCAGATTGTGAAATTAATAAAATCACCTTTCTAACAAATCTGAGAGATCGAAAGTACATATTAACATTTCAGATCGACTATCTCGATTCAGGTTTATCTTTATTTTTGTATCTAAAAGTGTAAATTCTTCGACGATTTATGAATCATTAAAAACTGTAATAAATAATAAGCTATCTAATATTTTCTTTGTTATCACCTAATCATTAAGCCAACCAAGACAATCATATTTTGAACCGATTGCAAAATTTAAACAACCCGCCCGATCAGTCTTCTTCGGACAACTTCGTTTTATAATGAGATTTCGTAATCGTTCTGTAGACATATTCAGGTAAGACGTCCGATCGCAAGGCTTCATCGTATCAGTGGTCCGAAAAGCGGACCAATTGAACACACAGACCTTGCGGCCACTCCGTCCTCTTTTAGGGCTTTTTGCAGCATTTTCTATGATTTCGGCAATTTGATATGTTACAGCCTTATATAAGCATACATGAAAGAACCGAATCACAATACGTATGTACATAGTTTGAATTAATTAATTGACGTATTGAGGTGATCTTTGAACTCGGGTATACGTGGAAGAAAGTCATGCGCCATAATGTGACCATAATGATAATGATGTGCGACCTCATAATCGTATTTGGATCATTTTTCGAAACAAATTCTAAAAGATTTGTTTTTATATAATGTATAATTGGATTTGTGTTCGTCGCCATGAAGGTCATCGCTATTGATTTGCGAAGCTTAGGGCGTCAACCTTTTGTTTGAAACGAGTCTGTCTGCCGGAGTCGAGCGAACTAAAAATGTACAATGAACTCCAGCTGCTCTTTGTGTCTCACCAACAGGGGTACAAATTACCCCAAAAGTTTTATTCACATCGTGAGAAATTGTTCAGATATGCCGTTATACGCAAGGTGACCACATTTTAACATCGTTGAAGCGGGACAAAATTTTGGGGAAGGGACTGTTTGGAAGGACAATTTTTTTACGTATTTCAAGGAACATTCTCGTCCCTAGAAATACTCGGTTTCACTTTTACGCGGTATGTATAATACTTTGAGATATAATTACTTGATTGTGCTGTGCTAAAAATACAATTACTTGACCTTTTTTTAAAGAAATCACTTGTATAGGCGCGTTAAAACTACAGGGGCATGTCCCTTTTAAATATAGCATATAAATTGTTCACACGGACTCTCATTGGACGGCTATCGTCCATCGTGGAGGAACTTCTCGGAGAATACCAGTGTGGTTTCAGACCCGGCAGGTCTATTGTGGACCTACTATTTACGATCAAACTATTCTCTCAAAAAATGTGGGAGTACGGTGTCGATCTCCACCACGTATTTGGAGATTTTTGCAAGGCATACGACAGCATCAATCGGGAAAAACTTTGGAGGACCATGTTGGAGATGGGAATTCCGGGTAAGCTGGTGAGGCTGTCGAGGATGTGCGTGACCGGATCGGTCAGCGTTGTACGTTCCAAAGGCGCCCTATCGGAGCCTTTCGAGGTAACGACGGGAGTTAGACAGGGGGACGCCCTCTCCCCGATTCTCTTTAATATTGCGTTGGAAGCAATTATGAGGAAAGCTGGCAGATTGGGATACGCATATTCATGGAACGAGGATATAATGTATCTTGCCTTTGCGGACGACATCGACGTCGTGGCTAAATTCAGATCGGAAGTTTTGGCGGCGCTTACGTCTATCGACGGAGCTGCTACTACCTTCCGTATGTCAATCAGTTATAAGAAGACTTGTCCAGAATTTTAAATATCTTGGATCCATCCTCACGGAGAAGAACTTGACGTGCAATGAAATAATCTCCAGAATTCAATATGGCAATCGGTGCTACCATGGCCTGAAGAATATATTGGGAAAAAAATATATATAACATTGATTAGGCCGGTAGTGGTTTACGGAGGTGAAACATGGACCATGACCGCTCGGGACGCGATGCGCCTCGAGAGGTTCAAGAGGAAATTTTTAAGAAAAAAATTCGGACCTCTCCGGAATAAAACTTCAGGTACTGAAACCATGAGGTTTAATCGCGAGCTCATGGACATATACGGCGAGGCGACTATTACTAGCTTCGTCCGAGCCCGCCGTCTTCATTAGACAGGTCATGTGGTACGGATGTCGTCACACCGAGTCCCCCGAGCCGTCTTGGATTTCCAACCGAGTGGCAGTAGACCTGCCGGAAGACCTCGGCTACGCTGGGCTAGTCAAACAAAAAAGACGCCGCATGTCTGGGCCTGGGTAATTGGGAGGACAGACGAAAATGGCGACAAGCGTTGTCGGTGGCCGGGGCTCTCTCATAGGACTAGGCGCCAGCACGGGAAGAAGAAGAAGGCGCGTTAAGGGAAATTGGCTGAAGCCTCACGAAAATCTGCATGCGGCAATTGATCGAAAAGAAAGGCAGAATAGATTGTAGTGTGTCCATGTCCGTCGCATATACCGTAGAAATATCGTAGCTCCACGCCGCCTCTATTGTGTGTGTGTCTATACGTCACATAAAGCAACCAAACAATTTCCATTGTGTGAAAAATAAAATGGAGAAAAGGCAAGTACATACAGAGTGTATCCCTTAGAAAGCGGAAGAAAGCTAATAAAACACTTAAAAAAGTCCTAACAATAACTTTAGAAAGAAGTAGAGACTATCAACCCTGACAAAGACAGTGAAAATTTCTCGAGATGACCTTGTTGATTTTAGTGGAAAGGATTGTACAGAGTACAAAGAGTCTGGTCGGATTCACTCCTACACCAACTGACCGCATTCCATCAGGGGATACCCCCTGATGGAATGCGAGACTGGGTGATTTTCTATTTTAGGTTGATCCTCCCAGTTCGACGATTTCAAAATGATAAAGAAGGTAACGGAAGACAATGCTGTTAACGTTGCAAAATGAAGTTCTTCATATGCCTCTTCTCAAGGTCGTCTATTTGATGTTCTTCTTGTACTCGTTCTGTTCCTAAAGCTTTTTGGCTCCGAACCGGTAAGGTTCATCATGCTCCATATTGTTGGATAGGGTCGACTATGTAAGAGATAGCGAGTGACAAGCAAGCCATGATTTGTAAAAGTAGGGGTTCTAAATAAGATTTGCAGTCTAGGGTTAACTAAGAGCGGTTTTTTTTTTAATAAAGAATGAGTATTAAAATTATGAAAATAAAAATTGTATTGTTAAAGGTTAAATTGTTAAAAATCGGGACTGTCCCGCCAAAAGCAAGACGTCTAGTCACCTTAGTTATACGACGCCTCGATACAACCGCAGTGCGAAATTAATGCATATATTAATAAATAATTATTTGAATTTATCCGTCGCTTTATTCGAATTTGTTTTATCGAGTGTGCATGAAAAATGTTATCGATCAATGCCATCGAGCAAAGATCGCCATGTTGCCGTAAAACAGCTGACGTATCTACGCATCATCTCGCCAAACAAAATGACATCCTATGCATGCATGTTTCCATTTTAAAGCGAAAATAATATTTTGAGACGAATACATACAAATAATCGATTTCTAGAATTTGCTTGGCGCAATACGAAAATAAACGCGACGTGGCAACATCGTCAGGCGGCCGAACGAATCGCTACAACTTCACATTTTAAATTAAATATACATAATAATTCAAAAAAATATTCTCGGCGACGATTGACCAATTAAAACACATATTTTTAAATTTCACATACCTACCTAAGTACCTACATCCAATGTGGTATATAATAATTAACGAAAGCATTAAGTGCAACCAAATGCGTTGCTTAAATCGTATTTACATTTTTAAAAATATTTAAATAATTTCAAAACAGTCTAATGAAAAATTTAATTCCATCGACAATCTAGTCTGTTCTAGAGCATGACAAATATCAGGGAGGCTCAACTATAGCTCGCATTGCGTCTACATGATGAAATACATCGTTCCTATTAGTCAACTCAATTCGTCATATTATTTACAAATACAAATATTGTTTTTAATAGTTTCAAATGAAAACACTTCACCTAATCGAAGAATACCCAGCAAATTTGATAAGGTTTGAAGATTTTTTTAAAATAAAAAACGTAAGAATGATATTCAAAATATGTAAAAGGAACGTATTACGAAATAAAGAGAAAATTAATTAATGACAGTTTCATACTAATATTTGTTGAAAATCATACAAATAATATTAATCCAATAAATGTGGGCCGCACAAGTTTGTGATTCTCATTACTTTATTTACTCAAACATATCGTATAAATATATCACCAATACTATATTTATTTTAACAGATCAAAACTTGCTCAAAAATGAAAATCGTTCTCGAGTCAAATTCAGCTATTTTTACTTTACAATTTTGTTGCAAAAACAAAAGGGTTACCGTGTAAGCCTGCCAATTTACTTCTGAAAAAATATATTTTGCAAATAAGTACTCGGCTAATCACGCCACTCCAGAATAGGGAATCCAATCCCGGGATTCCGGACAGTTTTAGGCGCTCATGAATGCCGTTGATTAGTAAACGTACCTCCAACGAGTGTGGAGGCTGAGCGTGCATTTTCAGCAGCAAGTTGCCTGGTTTCCAAAATCAGATCCAGACTAAATGACGAAGCACTTTAAATTTTAAACTTAATACTTTAATTGCTTTAATGTTACTTCGGGCATATTTTCAAAATTTGAATTGTATTTTAATATTTTCTTAAATAAATAAAATTCTTTCGTCTGTGCTTTTTTAAAAATATAGTATTGCAACTCGTGTCTAAATACTCATTTATATTCTTATTTATCATACAAATTTTATATTGATTTTACGTAATGATTTATAGCAAAATGTATACCTTGTACAGTACATTCGATATTTTAAAAAAGAGCATCACGTTCTGCGCCAAATTTCCAACGTGCATTTAAACGTGTATGGATGTCTTTGCAACGCGACCTTTCTATCGATATGTAAATGTATGATAAAACGCAAGTCTCTGTCTCTGAATTTTCTGTGCGGAATGGGTTAACCCCTTAAAAAGGTAAAACACAGAGTTGTGTCCGAATTCCAGTGATTCAGAAAAAGCATTCTTACACGTTGAGCTCGGAAACAGACGAAGACGGAGAGTGTCTTGCACGTTGAGTTTGGAGAGAAACAAAAATTTTTTGGTTATAAATTTATGCAGAATATTATTTGGAATGTGGTAAATTTCTTTTGTTTTTTTACCAATTGGTTATTTATTTAACAAAATATTAATTGACAAAAGGAATATTGGTTGACAGTTTCTGGCTGGAGCGAGCATTGTTATGACCGTATGGTTGTATTGATTTTTCCATCGAGTCTATATAAGCAGCCCCCGCAGCGGGCCCCAGGCATATACCGTCGATTGGTCGGCGAAGCTACAGCTACTCGTCTTCAGAGCTCTTTATTACGTTCAGCGACGCCCCAGGCGCTGTCCAAAGTAAGTCTCGCTTCTTCCATTTATCATAGTAAATGTGATGCTATAATTTAGCACCGTTCCGGTTTGGTATTCTCAATACGAATTGGAAATTGGGTCACGGGAGCATTTCCTATATGGCCGCGGCCACAATTTCTAGATCTATCCGTCGATACAATGGCCGACAATCGGCGACAACGGGGATGGTGTATTCTTAAAATTGATATCCATGACGAATTTACGAGCTTTTTTCCAGACCATTCGATTTCTTTGTTGTCCGCCATTTTGAATACGCCCGACTGGCTGACTTCAAATGTCATCACTTTAACCACGTCCTGGAAATTATAAGAGCGTATTCAATATGATTCGATAGGAAATATATATCTATTAATTCGATATTAAAAAATTCAAATTCGTCATACGGAAATATTTGAATCGAATGCTTTCAAAATGGCTGCCAAATTATTATGCATCAATTTTCTTTCTAAACATAATTTTAAAGCATGACGCAAGTATTGTTATTTGAATTATTATCGGCTATGTTACTATTAAGATGGTAACAATTTTTATTGATCGTAATTTAATATCTTACACGCAAATAAGGCAGTTTTCTAATAAAATATTGAGAACAAAGTTTTACCCAAATTCTTTTGGGGCTTTTCAAAAACAAATGGCCCAAAAATTTTGTTGTGTAATCAAAAATTCATGTTTTGGCAAAATTAAAATAAATGATTTCACATTTTACTATTCTCAAGAGCTCATATGTAAATTTTTTTTTTTCAGAGCAAACATGCAAATTTTCGTGAAAACTTTAACGGGTAAAACCATCACCCTCGAGGTCGAGCCTTCAGATACCATCGAGAATGTGAAAGCAAAAATTCAGGACAAAGAAGGAATCCCTCCAGATCAACAGCGTTTGATTTTCGCAGGAAAACAGTTGGAAGACGGACGCACATTATCAGATTACAATATACAGAAGGAGTCTACTCTGCATTTGGTTTTAAGACTGCGCGGCGGTATGCAAATTTTCGTCAAGACTTTGACTGGTAAAACCATTACTTTGGAAGTAGAGCCCTCTGATACTATTGAAAACGTCAAAGCTAAGATTCAAGATAAAGAAGGAATCCCCCCAGACCAGCAACGTTTGATCTTTGCCGGCAAGCAGTTGGAAGATGGTCGCACATTGTCTGACTACAACATCCAGAAGGAATCAACCCTTCACTTGGTCTTGCGATTGAGAGGAGGCATGCAGATCTTCGTTAAGACTTTGACCGGAAAGACCATAACCCTTGAAGTCGAACCTTCTGATACAATTGAAAACGTCAAGGCTAAGATCCAGGACAAGGAAGGTATCCCTCCAGATCAGCAACGTTTGATCTTCGCCGGAAAACAATTGGAAGATGGACGTACTTTATCCGACTACAACATCCAGAAGGAGTCAACCCTTCACTTGGTCTTGCGTTTGAGAGGAGGTATGCAGATCTTCGTTAAAACATTGACAGGCAAAACTATCACTCTTGAAGTTGAGCCCTCGGACACGATTGAAAACGTCAAGGCCAAAATCCAGGACAAGGAAGGCATCCCCCCAGATCAGCAGCGTTTGATCTTTGCCGGCAAGCAGTTGGAAGATGGCCGTACACTATCCGATTACAACATCCAGAAGGAGTCAACCCTTCACTTGGTCTTGCGTTTGAGAGGAGGTATGCAGATCTTCGTTAAAACATTGACAGGCAAAACTATCACTCTTGAAGTTGAGCCCTCGGACACGATTGAAAACGTCAAGGCCAAAATCCAGGACAAGGAAGGCATCCCCCCAGATCAGCAGCGTTTGATCTTTGCCGGCAAGCAGTTGGAAGATGGACGTACACTATCCGATTACAACATCCAGAAGGAGTCAACCCTTCACTTGGTCTTGCGTTTGAGAGGAGGTATGCAGATCTTCGTTAAGACTTTGACTGGAAAGACCATCACTCTAGAAGTCGAACCTTCCGATACTATTGAAAACGTCAAGGCTAAGATCCAGGACAAGGAAGGCATCCCCCCAGATCAGCAGCGTTTGATCTTTGCCGGCAAGCAGTTGGAAGACGGCCGTACTCTATCCGATTACAATATTCAAAAGGAATCGACCCTTCACTTGGTATTACGTCTGCGCGGAGGTATGCAAATCTTCGTTAAGACTTTGACCGGAAAAACAATCACTCTTGAAGTCGAACCTTCCGATACTATTGAGAACGTCAAGGCTAAGATCCAGGACAAGGAAGGCATCCCCCCAGATCAGCAGCGTTTGATCTTTGCCGGCAAGCAGTTGGAAGACGGCCGTACTCTATCCGATTACAATATTCAAAAGGAATCGACCCTTCACTTGGTATTACGTCTGCGCGGAGGTATGCAAATCTTCGTTAAGACTTTGACCGGAAAGACAATCACTCTCGAAGTCGAACCTTCCGATACTATTGAGAACGTCAAGGCTAAGATCCAGGACAAGGAAGGTATCCCTCCAGATCAGCAACGTTTGATCTTCGCCGGAAAACAATTGGAAGATGGACGTACTTTATCCGACTACAACATCCAGAAGGAATCAACCCTTCACTTGGTCTTGCGTTTGAGAGGAGGTATGCAGATCTTCGTTAAGACTTTGACTGGAAAGACCATCACTCTAGAAGTCGAACCATCCGATACTATTGAAAACGTCAAGGCTAAGATCCAGGACAAGGAAGGCATCCCCCCAGATCAGCAGCGTTTGATCTTTGCCGGCAAGCAGTTGGAAGACGGCCGTACTCTATCCGATTACAATATTCAAAAGGAATCGACCCTTCACTTGGTATTACGTCTGCGCGGAGGTATGCAGATCTTCGTTAAGACTTTGACCGGAAAGACCATCACCCTCGAAGTCGAACCTTCCGATACTATTGAGAACGTCAAGGCTAAGATCCAGGACAAGGAAGGTATCCCTCCAGATCAGCAACGTTTGATCTTCGCCGGAAAACAATTGGAAGATGGACGTACTTTATCCGACTACAACATCCAGAAGGAATCAACCCTTCACTTGGTCTTGCGATTGAGAGGAGGTATGCAGATCTTCGTTAAGACTTTGACTGGAAAGACAATCACTCTCGAAGTCGAACCTTCCGATACTATTGAGAACGTCAAGGCTAAGATCCAGGACAAGGAAGGTATCCCTCCAGATCAGCAACGTTTGATCTTCGCCGGAAAACAATTGGAAGATGGACGTACTTTATCCGACTACAACATCCAGAAGGAATCAACCCTTCACTTGGTCTTGCGATTGAGAGGAGGTATGCAGATCTTCGTTAAGACTTTGACCGGAAAGACAATCACTCTTGAAGTCGAACCTTCCGATACTATTGAGAACGTCAAGGCTAAGATCCAGGACAAGGAAGGTATCCCTCCAGATCAGCAACGTTTGATCTTCGCCGGAAAACAATTGGAAGATGGACGTACTTTATCCGACTACAACATCCAGAAGGAATCAACCCTTCACTTGGTCTTGCGATTGAGAGGAGGTATGCAGATCTTCGTTAAGACTTTGACTGGAAAGACCATCACCCTCGAAGTCGAACCTTCCGATACTATTGAAAACGTCAAGGCTAAGATCCAGGACAAGGAAGGTATCCCTCCAGATCAGCAGCGTCTGATTTTCGCCGGAAAACAATTGGAAGATGGCCGTACACTATCCGATTACAACATCCAGAAGGAGTCGACCCTTCACTTGGTCTTGCGTTTGAGAGGAGGTATGCAGATCTTCGTTAAGACTTTGACTGGAAAGACCATCACTCTAGAAGTCGAACCTTCCGATACTATTGAGAACGTCAAGGCTAAGATCCAGGACAAGGAAGGTATCCCTCCAGATCAGCAACGTTTGATCTTCGCCGGAAAACAATTGGAAGATGGACGTACTTTATCCGACTACAACATCCAGAAGGAATCAACCCTTCACTTGGTCTTGCGATTGAGAGGAGGTATGCAGATCTTCGTTAAGACTTTGACTGGAAAGACCATCACTCTAGAAGTCGAACCTTCCGATACTATTGAGAACGTCAAGGCTAAGATCCAGGACAAGGAAGGTATCCCTCCAGATCAGCAACGTTTGATCTTCGCCGGAAAACAATTGGAAGATGGACGTACTTTATCCGACTACAACATCCAGAAGGAATCAACCCTTCACTTGGTCTTGCGATTGAGAGGAGGTATGCAGATCTTCGTTAAGACTTTGACTGGAAAGACCATCACCCTCGAAGTCGAACCTTCAGATACTATTGAAAACGTCAAGGCTAAGATCCAGGACAAGGAAGGTATCCCTCCAGATCAGCAACGTTTGATCTTCGCCGGAAAACAATTGGAAGATGGACGTACTTTATCCGACTACAACATCCAGAAGGAATCAACCCTTCACTTAGTCTTGCGATTGAGAGGAGGTATGCAGATCTTCGTTAAGACTTTGACTGGAAAGACCATCACCCTCGAAGTCGAACCTTCCGATACTATTGAAAACGTCAAGGCTAAGATCCAGGACAAGGAAGGTATCCCTCCAGATCAGCAACGTTTGATCTTCGCCGGCAAGCAGTTGGAGGATGGCCGTACTTTATCTGATTACAACATTCAGAAAGAATCTACTCTTCATTTAGTACTGCGTTTAAGAGGAGGACAATAATCTGATATAAATGTATTTCTAAATTCATTAAACCTTGTCTCATTGTAGTCATTCCTTTTTTATTTAATAAATCTTTACTCTAAAACTTAACAGAATTTTCATTTTTAACTTGTCATTCCCGACTATTTTTTTTGATTTGAGTGTAACTGATGTACAAAGAACATATGTTATACAAGAATGAATGTTTTTAATTTGCACGTTTTTTCTGACGATGTGTTGAATTGTTAATAATAGTATTCAATCCTATCTTTAAAAATCTAATATTTGAGAAATCAAATGATATTGATTTGATTGTTTAAACCATTTCAAGCTAATTCTATAAATAAACTGATTAAAGAAATGCATTTTTGTTCACACTTAATTTTCAATTGCTCAAATGAAAATTAGTTACTAATTATGTAATACACTGCTGATGCATTTCATAAAATATTGTATTTAATTTACCTGAATTAATCTCATTGCAACCTGGGAACAAAAATGTTTGCATATACAAGATAGGTTCTGCTAGATCGCGTGTTAAGCGAGACTAACAATTGTATGAAATAGAGGGGATAGGTCTTTTTTTTTTTTTTAGAGATATTAAGAAAAAACAGGTAGGTGGAACTTATGAAAATTTATTGATATATAATGATACGGATAAAATATATTATTCACTATCACTAGAAGATATTAATATTGACATTTTTTTATTGACTGAATATCATTATCACTACTACTTTCAATTTAATTTTCTGTTATGCTCTGTCGTCGTTAGTTAAAAAAATCAGTAATTTGTGTTAGTTCATCTGTTCAAACTGAAACCGTGTTAAGCGAGGGATGGGTGTACTTGTGTTTTGAAATATTCCATGTAATACATACATCGATTAGCTATGAAGCCCATTGCTTTTTTTAAAATTCTTAGCAGATTTATTCAAAAAAATGGAAGACTCTGGGTAGGTAGCCGATATTTTTAAGACAATACAAAAACACGAAGAAAGAAATTTGAAGTATAGCACCCCATTGCCAAGTAATTACAACCAAATATCTAGAGTTAATTGATTTTTTTTAAATTAGCACAATGCCAACTCCTGGAGTCTTCAACTATTTTGCTTCACTGATTATGCATCTTTATATTGTATACAAAATTTGCATCAAGACTTGACTAGTTAAACAATTACACTGAAAAGAGCTCTTTGATACAGTATAATGAATTTCTCCAACCACATTTTCATAATTATAATCTTTCATATTGAAGTCAATTTTTCAAATTTAAAGTTAATAATTGTATTTGAATATGTCATTTCATTTTGTTTGAATACCTATAACATCGTTTACATGTAACATTTAAAAGCAATCAATAACATTGACTATGACCTATTCTATTATGGGTTATTTTTGTTTGTAAAAATATGGCGTTGAAATAAAATATTTAATCATATACAAAAGTATACCTGCTGGAA
Organism: Stenopsyche tienmushanensis; assembly: GCA_008973525.1. Lineage (NCBI taxonomy): Eukaryota > Metazoa > Arthropoda > Insecta > Trichoptera > Stenopsychidae > Stenopsyche > Stenopsyche tienmushanensis. The sequence goes on from WACJ01000015.1 coordinate 1,224,424, forward strand.
GATTTGACAACAAATAAGACAATACACAACCACTAAGTTTTGTGTATATTAAGTATGAAAAAGAGATATTCTGACACAAACTGTTTAGTGATGTAATTATATTTTTTCTAGGATGCAATAATTGATGTAAAACACCTTTTTATTAATATTCGACACAAAAATATGCTAAAAATGTTAATAAACTCAGAAAACAACTGTATAGCATAATATAAAAATACAAGTTTAAAACGTAAGGATTAGTGATTGAAAATATTGTTAATATCTTCTATTTTGTCATCACAATAAATATTTTCACACATATTTTTATAAAAAGATTATATATTTGTAGAATTCAATAATAATAACGGTAAAATTTTTGCAATCGTTTGTAAATACGTTCTTCCCTAGAAAGATACATACAATTACAATATATTTCTAAAACTGCCGTTATATAAATCAGTAAATTAATATATTATTGAATTTATATTTTGAGTCGATATTATTGGCAGCACTGCAAAACAGGCCGGAAAAATAGTTGCTTGGCATAGAGCAGTGATTCTTGAACAGGAGTCCACGGACCCCTGGGGGTCCGCGAAGCGATTTCCGGGGGTCCGCGAAGATATAAAAAAAAACATTTATCTGTAGTTGAACAAGATATTTTCGTGAAATTATTTACAGAAAACATTATAAGAAGCTCTATTTTGGCCAGGAAGTGTTTGTTTGTTTGAAAAATTAAGTCACAAGGGTTGGAATGAGGTTCACCGAAAAAAAATTGTTCAAAAGGGGGTCCGCGAGAAAAAATTTGCTCAAGAGGGGGTCCGCGAAGGAAATTTTGCTCCAAGAGGGGGTCCGCGGACTACATAAGCTTAAGAAGCGCTGATATAGAGTATTGATATGATTGAGAGATGATGATTATCGATTACATTCTTTTTTGTTTTAACATCCACATGCAATAATAAAGTTTTTTTTTTATTAAAAGCCGTTTATAAATTTCTTTATTAACCTTTTAACTGCCAATATGCCAGCGCATACAAATTCGACGCGCCGGTGCGTCGTTGGCAGTTAAAAGTCGGGCGAAAAGCGATACAAAATTGTCGTCTTATCTGACGTCGGAAGTTATTAAAAAAAAATTAAGATTTTAAAATTCAAAATTAATTAACAAAAAATATAGATAACTTCGGTTGAAATTTATTATATACATATTTGAAATAAAATACATTCATATTATTTATTGAGCTTTTTAATTTAAAAAAATATATTTATGTAAAATGAAAAACTTTAATAATTTAAAATGTAATTGATAATTTATTCATTTTAAAATAAACTCATTGATAAATATTTTAATTTATAAAAATGAATTATGAGTCTATCATTAACATTTTACGTCGAAAAAGCGTTAGTCGTTAATTCTACAACGTCTTTTTTAATGCTGCAAAGTTTATCGCTTAAGACCAATTATTATAATAAAAGCGGTCTCACACGTTCCTATCCGGTTAGCGCGCGCCAGTCGGCATTCCTGTTTTCTAGAAATCTCTGTATATAAGTTAATTAGTCAAGATGTTTTGGGGTAAGTGAACAAATAACACCATAAGCTTTTGTTTGTGCATATTGCATATATAGAATTATAGCCGAATCGTGAAAAATCGTTGCTATGCGAGAAGAAAGGGCGCACGTGTTCTCGGCGGCTTTTTGATCCAGTGCTTCAAATTTACCACGTGCCAAAAACGAATTCGATTTAATCGCTTAATCCCTAATATTGCTTCACACAATTTCATCGTATCGATTGAAACACGATGGCATCCACGTTTTTTTAATGCGTCGTTAGGAAAAAAGATTTTTGAAGTATTTCATGCACCGACAAATAAAGGTGGATTTGATGAAATGGAGCGGTTTTTTAAAGTTCGTGTACTACAACTTGAAATTGATCATTTGACTTAACGACGTGTAAGATGTGCAACAATTAGAATAATTTAATTTCATATATATCAGTAGATTAGCACATTTAAATGCCTTTTTAACCATCTGTTTAGAAACACATGGTCTAAAAAATAGGTTATCCTCTTTTGGATCGCTTAGTAAGACCTTACTAATAGTATGGACTTCCTATGCTTAGTGGTATTCAGTACAGAATTAATGCGTGACATTTGTAGCATTTTTCTCTTTGAAAGTTCTGATATTTAAAATAGGGATTATTTTATTATATTATAGAAAATAATTGATAATTATACATTTTTATATATACGAATGCTATACGAGGCTTACTTTTTTGAAAACTTTCTCAATGTATTACATATGGATATTAGACAACTTATAGTCCTTGAGCATTATAATCATAATCTTTATATTTGAAAACACATTCAATAAAGCATGTGCATTATTTTTATTGGCTTGAGTTGGAATTTTCGCAGGAATCCTATAAAACATGACGATGACTTTAGATTAATTAGTATGTTTGATTATTTTGCAGGACTTATTATGGAACCGTTCAAACGGTACTCACAAACAGTACAAAAGGGTTTCCACATAACAAACGCTGCTCTAGATGCGACAACTGGTGATGGTGAAATCTGTCAAGTAATGGTTGGAGCAAAAGGAAAAGACTTTTTAGTTTGTACATTACAAAAAGGAAAAAATCTTCAAGTACCCTTACAATTATTTTTTCAAGAAGGAAATGAAATCTCATTTACCAGTAGTGGTATGTTCATATTTCAATGTGTTCTTACCATTTTTAAAATAAAAATCGATCATTAACTATATATTTTTTCTTTTTTCAGGCAAATGCGTAATTCACTTGACAGGATTTTTAGATCCTGATAATTTCCTAGACGGAGAAGAAGAGGAAGAAGACAGTGAATTAGAAGACGGTGATGAATCTATTCCTGCACTTGTGCCAATAAAAAAAGACAAAAAGAGGAAAGCCGACTCTTCACCTGATGAAAAAACAAACGCCAACTCTAAAAAGCAAAAGGTTATAATCGACGTATTTAATACGTTTGACTAAGTTGTCTTTATTTAAAAATCTACAGATTAAATGGTTTTAATCGTTATGCAAAGACTATATTGTGTAATTTTTAAATAAAACCTTTATATTACAGAATAAACAATCCAAAAAATTAAAGTTGATGGATGGTGAAAATGATTCAGATTCAGAATCCGTAGGTGAAAATGATATTGCTAAACTTCTACAGGACGACGATGAATCTGATGAAAATGATGATACCTATATCCCCAATGAGACCAGTGAAGTCTCCATAGCAGAAAGGTATTTTAGATTTAATTTACTTACTTTTTTACTTTGGGTGGCTCCTTAAGCCCCATAGCTCTTTAAGGCCACCGACAATGCTTGCTGCCATTTTCGTGTCCTGGGCCTCTTCGCTCCAATTTCTCAGGCCCAGACGTGTGGCATCTTTATTGACCTGATTAGCCCAGCGTAGCCAAGGTCTTGATGGATCAACTGCCATTAAGCAGTAGACTTTTTCTTAATATTTTTCCTTTAAACCCCTCTAGGCGCATCGCGTCGCAGATGGTCATGATTCACGTTTCACCGCCGTAAACCACTACCGACCTTATTAATGTTAATTTTTGTTCTGGCTGATAGTGAGTGATTCGTTCCCCAGCATTCACCCTCGATACCATCATATATTTCGTTTTATCAGAATTAATTTTCATGCCGAAATTAGCAGCAGCTCTGTCGATAGTCGTAAGTGCCGTCAAAGTCTCCGATCTTGATTTAGCCACGACGTCGATGTCATCAGCAAAAGCCAAATGCATTGCATTATCCTTCCATGGATCTGCGTGTCCTGATCTGCCAGCCTCCCTCATAATTGCCTCCAACACAATATTAAAAAGTAATGGAGAGAGGGCATCCCCCTGTCTGACTCCCGTCATCACCTCAAAAGGCTCCGACAGGGCACCGTTGGAACGAACTATACTAACAAATCCAGACACACACATCCTTGACAGCCTCACCAGCTTACTCGGGATTCTTATCTCCAACAAGGCCCTCCAAAGTTTTTCCTGGTTGATGCTGTCGTATGCCTTGCAAAAGTCTATAAATACGTGGTGGAAATCAACACCTTATTCCCACATTTTTTGTGAGAATATTCTCACATTCCGCAGTGGACCTGCAAGGTCTGAAACCGCATTGGTACTCCTCGAGAATTTCCTCCACGTTAGGAGACTTGCAAATAGTTTGTATCCAATATTCAGAAGAGATATGCCCCTGTAGTTGGAGCACAGAAGTCTATTCCCCTTATGGATGGGGCATATTACGGCAGTCCTCCACTCAGAAGACATGACCTTGCTCTGCCATATTGAGATCACGAGCCCATATAACCTCTCGAGTAGAGGGCGTCCTCCCCGTTTCAAGAACTCCACTGGGATGCCATCCACCCCTGCGGCCCTTCCTTCCCAGAGACCATGCAAATAGATCTAATTTAATTAAATTAATTGATGAATGTCCAGGTAGGACTGCAAAATGCATGTTTTTGGTCCTAACATGGAAACATAATGATAATTAGCCAACCAATATATTTCACATTTACTTAGTATTAATGAAATTTTATCTTTAGTCTTGTTTTCTGATAACATGCTCAACGTTCCGGTCGTTCTATGCCTACTTAATTTAATTTAATATTTTATATTAATTTATTTTTTTACATACAAAATATTTAAATTTCATTCAATTGCCTTTGCCGACAACGTATCCTTTATTAGAAATGCTTTTTCTATTATTATTGTCACATAGTAATAAAATTCATCGCATTACAAACATTGTTTATATATTTATAAGCATTTTGATGTCAAATTAATATTGTAGTCATTTTCCACTGTTTTAGCCTTTCCCTTAGTGTACTAAAAATACCCGCGCCCACCAATATGTATTTGGTATATCACTATTGCTTTTATTGACTATAGTTGAGGTTGAAATGTAACAATTATTGTAAAGTTATAAAATTGTACGAAATACATCACTGGTATGGAAAGGTTAACAATGATGTATCTTTGACTATACAATCAATATTTAAAATATATTAGGGGGATCAGAGTATACGCATATGCATTAACCTTTTGAGGAGTGTTAAATTTAAAATCGATGAAGTCGTTGATGCCATAATCGCTATACACTGATTACTTTCTGTCAGCTCCTATCAGCGTAAGACAATCTTCAATTGTAGGCATAGTCAATTGTAAATAAACACTGTTGATAGCATACACAACCACGACATTTCTTTACATAAACAATACACAAAAAATCGATTCATTTGCTCCTGCTTTACAAGGAATTGATAATTGGACAAAGACTCATTCAACAAGCAGTGATGAACAGCAAGCAATTAAATAAATAAACACTGTCAATAGCACACAATATTCTGTCATTTCTTCAAGTAAACAAATAACACACTTGAAATCGAAATCATTATTAGTCAATAAATTTGGGCTAACGATCTATACAATCTTGCGATGTATGCAGGGAAGCTCTCTGTCTCTATTTCCCAAACTGCGCTACATTCTCTCTCTGTCTCTGTCTGTCCCCGAGTTCAATATATAAGAGTACTCTTTGTGAAAAGTGGAGGGGAATCGCAGGGTCTCCGATAGGCCCTGGGCTTGTACTCCTTGAGGGGTTAATAAAAGTTCAAATTTATTAATCAATGCAACATTATAAAATATAATTCCCTTCGTTATTCAATACATCTTTTCATTGCTTTTGGAGGTCTTTCAATCCCTTTTTTGTAGCTTTCTGGTTTCTGTGCTTAATAAACATGAAAATATAAAAATCTGTGGGGATGAAGTCCAATGAATAAGGAGGGTGTGGTGACATTCCAGTTTGATTCCCCTATTTTATCCAGTATCAATTTTCCTTTTTGAGAAAGCCATTAGTTTTTTCGTTGTACAGTGGAACCTCTGGTTACGAGTTTAATAACTCGTAACCCGAAACGAGTTTTCCCTTAAGAAATAATGGAAATGTAATTATGGACACAAATAATGCAACAGATTCACTCGCAATCACTGATTTTTAATTTTTTTAAAATGATTTTGGCTCACTATCTTTAACTTTTTTCTTAACCTTTTAAATGCCAACGACTCACCGGCGTTTGCTTTGGAAGTCTTTCGATCCCTTTTTTGTAGAAACTTTTTGGTTCTCAGAAAAACTCTTTAGTTAACTCGTTCACGCTGAGTTCCTCGCTATGCTCTGCAATGAGTTCTTCGATGTCAAATGGTTTTGTTGTCAAGAACACACATCATGTGTTTCATCGATGGTTTTTGTTATGTTCAGTCCAGGCGTGCAGTACCCATCCTATTCATTTTTCCAATGAATTTTAAATGTGTACAGTGGTCCATGGGATCCCAATCTTTGCAATAACTTATTGTTTGCTGTGAATCTGACTCGATTAGGAATTTTAGTGCATCGTTATCAAAATTTGACGGTCCTCACGCTCTCAGTTCATCCCTTAAGCTTCTATTGCCCAATTAAAATTTTTAGAATCTATATTAGCATCTGCAGATTGTTATCACTTTACATTTGAGTGTAACGAGTTTATAAAATGTGCAAAGGCATAGAATTTAATCATGTTTTATATTGTATGATTTTAATGTACCATACCAGTAACTGAAGGCTCTCATTAGTACATATTAGAGTGGCGCTGAAATGTGTTAAAAATATAGTTTAATTTTAGTGATGAGGATGGTGACGACAGCGAGGACGAGGATGACGATGAAGACGACGAGGATGATGACGATGATGAAGACGATTCAGATGCCGAAGAAGCGGCTCCACAAGTACCATCACCCAAAGAGCAAAAGCAGAAAAACAAGAAAGGAGACAAGCCTCAGCAAAATGGTTTTGCAGAAAAGAAGAATAAAACTGTAATTTTTAAAATTTCATTTGGATTTTTTAACACATTGCCGTCGGCTTTAACGCATTTAACGCAAATACACCTCATTTCCTGACGGGAATGTGTTAATATAATTAGCAACACAATTTGACTGTCAAAAATGTATCATTAAAACACTTATTATTCCAGAACAAGGAGAACGAAGAAAAACCTAAACAAGCAAATCAAGAAGATAAGGCAACTAAAGAGAAAAAAGTATTGCCTGGCAATGTAGGAGTTGAAGACTTGAAAGTTGGTCAAGGACAAGTAGCGAAGCCAGGAAAAATGGTTCAAGTAAGTGCAATCAAAACTTTCAATTGATTACCAATATAGTTTAGCATATTTTTAATAAGTACCTTTTTTTACTCAGGTTTATTATGAAGGAAGATTAAAGAGTAACAATAAGATGTTCGACAGTTGCCAAAAAGGACCCGGATTTAAGTTTAAACTAGGAAAGAAAGAAGTTATATCCGGTTGGGATGTTGGTGTAGTTGGTATGAAGGTTGGCGGAAAACGACGAATTGTTTGCCCACCAGGAATGGCGTAAGTATCATTTTATTCTTTTATTTTTCATATAGACGTGTGTTTCGCATCTCATACATTCAGGAGACCTCATAAATTTAAGGGGCTTCAAGTTCAGCTCCTAAAATAAAAATAAAAAAATAGTAGTATTGCCTAAATTATTATAGGGGCTTAAAAATACAACTTTAGCAAGACTTTATTCTCAGCATGAGTTTTAGCTGACAAATTTATATATTTTTTCTATTTGTTTCAGTTATGGCAAGAAAGGTTCTCCACCTGTCATCCCACCTAATTCAACGTTAGTATTTGAAGTTGAATTAAAAGGAGTAAATTAAGATTTAAGGATATTGAGATAACTAAGATTCAGTGAAGTCATACAATCAAACTTTTGAGGCTGGCGCTTATATATGTACTCAATTTTTATGAGTAGTCAGCCTTAAGTGTATGCATTTAAGTTTTCTTCGTGTTCCAGAAATTGTACTTTTAAGTTATTTTGTTAAGTCTATTATTGTTAATGCGGTATTCCAATTTTTTTTTTCTTATTATGTTGTGTTCATGTTCTTTTATGTGTATGATTATCTGCATAAATAGCTCAAAATACAATATTGCATTATTTGATAATCAATATTAAGTAATTTGCTAGTAGAAATATATATTTTTTACTATGAAACCGATACTGACATTGCATTAAGTAATATTAAGTTTGTACGATTATTATAATAGTGCTGCTTTTATTTTTCTAGAAAATTTGACATACATTTTTCGCGCACTCGTATTTATAGTTTCACTTTCAACATTTTAATACTTGTATTATTGAATAAAAATGATATTTTTTAAATTGTATATTTTTATTGCCTGTAATCATCTTTCCTATTGTTAAAATATTATCCTAGAAACCAAGCCTTGGTTGTTTATTATTCAGCATCTTAAAAATATTTCATAGTTTAAGTAATAGCTGTGTATATCTTTGATTTTTAATCTAGGTTTTGAATGCATAAGGATGGTCAATTTATAACTTTACAAAGAAAAAATTCAACGAACAATTCAACCTATCCTATAGCAAATATGAGTTCAATATGTCCGGAAATGATTAAGACTAATCTTCAACTTTTTCCGAACGCCCTTCATATATGAGGTTTCTAATAGCTTTTGCAACTTTGAGTTGTTTCTATCAAGCTTAAAATGAAAGCACAATATAACAATAATATCAGAAGAATAAAATGAAAACAATCATATACTGCAACACATCCTCGATCACTGGGTACTAGGGATTCTGTGTCGAGACATCCCGAGACTTTCGGGCATTTTTGCTGTATTGAGTCCCGGCACTTTCAACGAAAAAGTCTTGAGACTCGAGACTGATTTTAAATGTGCCTAATGTATTGTACATTTTAATTTTGAAAATATTTTTATGCCACCGAAACCTTCGAAATGTCTGATTTGTATTGAATGAAAGCAGGTATAACGGGGTACAAAGCATAAAAAAATGCAACATCTGCGCCCAACTGATATTTCAGAATTTCAGGAGTAATGGAACGGATTTTCTAGGTAGTAGCAATAGATAGGACCGATTGATTCGTGGAAAAAATCAGGAGTAAATTAAAATATCATTATCATAGTGCAGCCACTAACAGTCCACTGCAGAACTATGGGCCTCTTCAATATCCATTCATAGGAAGGGGTTACCTGCATTTGTCCTGAGACGAGCAATGTGAAGGTGTTATGTTTTACACAGGGATTAAGTCCTACTTCCAAAAATACAGTAAAATGTGGCATCTGCTATATATTTCAATCAGTTTCAAACAAAACAGGTTAGGATTACAAATTTATGATCCTAGGCATTGAAAAATATAACTGCTACAATTGTATAATAAAAAATCCTCATTTAATACTTATTTTTATAAAATAGTATTCCAAGTTTACACATTGGATCAACCAGATAATTATAGTCGATACTATTTTGAATGCATTTTGCACAGCTGAGTCTATAGAATATTAGATAAGCGCTGTAGATAGCATTCCAAATCAAGCTCGTCAAGGTTGCAATTTTCCAAAAACATTTCAATATTGTATTTAGCAGTATCAGTAGAAGAAAACAATGTTAAATTCCAATATATTTATTTTATGACAATGAACACACCATATATAAAAATAACACTTAGAATATTAAAGCAAAAGTAAGCGTTGAGAACAGATAAGATTTTTTTCTCGAACTACGTGCCAACCTTTACAATCAAATTTAAATATTGTTTGAAAATGTGTATTATCTACAAGTAAATTCATTATTTAAATGATTTAATAAAGTACATTTAAACAATTAGAATAATACAAAGATTTTTTTTCAGTGTTAAAAGCTTATTTTTTTATTTTATTCGGAATGCCTTACAATGTTAATAATTTGATAATAATATATAATATAAAGTTGTATATTTAAATACAGACATACATATTAGACTAATACCAAGTTACGTGATAAAATACATAATTCCAGTTTTGTACACTGAATATATAAAGTATTCAAAAAGGTACTTTTTTATTCAGCTTTCGGTTTTAATTCATTGGACTCTTGCTCTTTAGTTTTGTTGTCGTTTGCATCTTCCACTGGTTTTTTGCTGGGAAAGGGACAAGAATCGCCACTGCATGAGAAGGGAAATTTTGTCTCGACCGCATTACCCTTATCGTCTTTGACAGCCCAAGGATTCCAAAATTTCAATACGTAAGGTTGAATAAATTTGTGCCAAATGAACAAGAGCACGGGGATGAAGATGCAAGGAACGCACACCATTTTTCTCCGCTATTCTATATTCCGTCGATAAATTATATTCTGTCGATTTGCGTCGGTGCTTAGCAATCTTGATGAACTAAGAGGCGATATCACACTAGTCGATCAATGTTTATAAAGTCAATAAAATGCGCATTTAAACAGGTGATAGACGTCAAACTGACATTACTGTTTCGATTGCGCTTTTGGCCGACGACCGCGTTTTTGCCGTTCATTTCCTCTGGCGATTAATAATTTTATTTGTTTACGACAAGTTAATGGTTTTTTTATTTATCAAATGTTCAAAATCATATTTATTAAATGTTCAAAATTGAATTTATTTTAATTTTAGAAAAATGATTTTTGTAATTTAATTAAAAATTAATATGTGGCTTAATATTATTTCAAAATTTAAATTATGTTATTTTCGCTATTTGAAAATAAAGAAATTTCTTAAGAGAAATAAAAATATTTGAAGGTTTTCCGAAGGCGTATTCTAGAAGGGTCTATGAATTGCTGTGGTGTGGGAGCTATACTCATGATGCTTGTGTCTCTTTCTATTCTATATGTTTGTCTCTGTCTACATCGCGTGCATCGTGACAGGTTAGGAGCACGCGCTCTACCGGCCGCACCTGATCTCGTTCGTCCGATTCTTCAACTAAACACATCATGTACGGCGGTCAAGCCCCCATCCTCGTGCTCAGTGAGTTTATACTCAAATATTATATCTTTTACGATCGCGTATAATAACGACGTTAACCACTTTTTGTATGTTACAGGTCAAAACACGAAACGCGAGTCCGGACGGAAGGTCCAGCTCGGAAATGTCAACGCAGGAAAGGTAAAATATCTTCAATTTCACTACTAAATAACTTTCTATATTAGCTCATTCTTCATCTCCATGGAAGAGATGAATATGCAATTCTAATAAAAATCACGCTTGGTCATTAAATTTACTCTTGGGCCTTCCCACTGGTTCAGAAGTACTATCATATTTTAATTGCTATTTATATTAGTAACTGTTCTTATACTTACATGCATAATTGAGCTCCCAATACAAGACGAATTCAAGTGTTAGTCTGATTAGAATAAGCGCATTCCTACACTTGGATTACATCCATTGTGGGTATTAAAATATCACAATGAGAGTGTATAAATAGAACACTTATATTCCTATACCTTTTGATCTAAAATCTCTTGAGCATTATATTAGTCCATATAACTTTATTAACACATTATGTTTGGTGGCACTTAGCGCTCGTTTGCTCATTGATGCGAGCAATCTTTGTGCAAGCACCAAAAAATAGTGTAATTCATAAAAATATGCTTTCGGTATATGCTTCCAATTTTTTTTGGGGCATGGAAATTTGATCGATTAATTCATACATACTTGTGAGTACATAAACATAAGTAGAGAAGATAAGAGCATTTACTCATTTGCGCTATATAAAAACACTTATTCAGCAACTGAGAGGAAGCTATCGCCAGTCTTCCGATCGAGTGTCGACGTTAAGCGTCGATAAACCCCGACTAAATGGAAAGTTCCATGTTGTTCCAAAAGGACTAAACAGGGATTGCGAGGTCTGCTCTGATCGAAGTAAGCCTGGAGGTAGATGTCAAATCTCATATTATTGTGATGCATGCCCTGACAAACCGAGGATGCATCTTGGGGATTGTTTTGTAAAATATCACACCAAAAACATTTACAGAGTGTAATATTTAATATGAATTTTTGTTATTTGTATAAGTTTATTCGAGTATAAAATCATTTTCAAGTATATAATTAAAACACTTGCTTAATATAACCTAAATCATCTCTAGTTTATTTGAGCGAAAATGTCTTTGAGTGCATTGCATATTACTTTGGATTTTTTGGTTTTTACACATATTCAATTATATATTTTTAAAAAATATCAAAACTCATTTCACATGTCTCATCATACACTCAGGCATTGATGGCAAGGTCGTGCCATAAAGGTTTAATCTGCTAAATGGCAACGACTCACCGGCGAGTCGCATTTGTACGCGTTCATTACGCTCTGGCAGTTAAAAGGTTAAACATTTACACGTCTTAACATTCTCAATATATTTTTAATTTTTTTTATAGAGACTCGTTAATGTTCATACTTACTATTCAACATAAAATCGTATTTTAAGGAATCTTTTACCCGTATAATTAACTGAAATCGCTATCGTCGGATAAGCTATTAAGTTCTTTCAACAAAGATAAGACGACTTTCGTTTGTGTTGTCATGAAAGCAGGCGTTTGTTTTGATAATTATGATACTCGCATCATTCTTATTGTTGACCAACTTTGTTATTTCTTCTGGACTGTTCTGGAGTAGCGTCATTAGCCGAGTATCTGATTTGATTCTCGGTAGTATTTGATTTGATAATTTGACTAATGTGGATGGATATTGACTGTTTACTAATTTTTATAGGCAATAGCTGAAGTCATAAGAACATGTCTTGGACCCAGAGCTATGCTCAAGATGTTGATGGATCCTATGGGTGGAATAGTAATGACAAACGATGGAAATGCCATCCTCCGTGAAATTACTGTTGAACATCCCGCTGCGAAATCCATGATTGAAATATCTCGGACTCAAGATGAGGAGGTATGTGATGCATATAATTGATTTATAACTAGAATACATGAAAATCAAAATACATCAATTTTTCTTAAATAGGTCGGTGATGGTACAACATCTGTTATCGTACTGGCCGGTGAAATATTAGCCATGTCAGAACCATTTTTGGAACAGAATATTCACCCTACAATTATCATTAAACAGTACCGCAGTGCATTGGAGCATGCTACTAATGTGTTAGAAAGCAAAGCATGTACTCCGATTGATATCAAAGATAGGGAGAAACTCAAAGAAGTGGTATGTATTTATAATAATATTTAATAATCAATTAATATCCAATGAAAAAGATGATTTTTATTAAGAAAACCATATTTTTACTTAGGTTCGTTCTTGTGTCGGTACCAAATTTATTGGAAAATGGTCAGAATTGGCAGTCAATATTGCACTTGATGCTGTGCAAACTGTAATGTTCACCGAAAATGGCCGCACAGAAATCGATATCAAACGGTTTGTAAATATTTTTATTAGGAAGCAAAATGTATTATTTTTATTCTATTTGAATATTCAAATATAATCATATTTGTAGGTATGCCAAAGTTGAAAAGATTCCCGGCGGATCTATTGATGAATCCTGCGTACTCAATGGCATCATGGTCAACAAAGACGTGACCCATGCAAAAATGCGAAGATATATTGAAAATCCACGCATTATTCTCCTCGATTGTACTTTGGAATTCAAAAAGAGTGAATCCCAAACGAACGTGGAAATAATGGAAGAAAAAGTAAGCTCATTAGCTCGATTTAATCGTTGTAAATATTATGTGAATGCGTATTTTTATTTTTTTTTAATTTTGTAGGATTTCACTAGGATGCTTCAACTTGAAGAAGAACACGTGATGAGAATATGTAATGATATCATAGCGCTCAAACCCGATTTAGTTTTCACAGAAAAGGGAGTTTCCGATTTGGCGCAACACTTTTTGTTGAAAGCTGGCATCACTGCCATCAGACGGTGGGTTTTATAATTTTTGTATGTGATAACGTGTAAATTATTTCATTGTTTGATCATTTTATTATTTGAATATAGGGTTCGCAAGAGTGATAATAATCGTATTGCTCGAGCGTGCGGTGCTACTATTGTTAACAGGACGGAAGAACTTAAAGAAAGTGACGTAGGAACCGGAGCAGGTCTCTTTGAAATTAAGAAAATGGGTGATGAATATTTCACCTTCGTTACGAAATGCAAGGATCCTAAGGTAAATGTATAGCTTATTTATTTGAATGCCACTCAATTTCTTCAAATTAAATTTTCTATCAATAAAAAGAAGATAACTTTAAATATTGCGTGTCTAATAGAAATAAGACGAAATCTTGTACAGTGGTAGCTCTGGAGAACTGTCAACAGATTCACTCTCGCAATCACTGATTTTTACTTTTTTAGATGACTTTGGCTATTGGCTATCTTTAACTTTTCTCTTAATTTTTTTTTCAATCGACACTTGTTTTTGGCGACTTTTCAACACGCTGCTGAAATGAGCCATAGCAACATCATCAAATAAATGAATAGCCCTAATAACTGCTGCTTTATCTGGATGATTTTCTTCCACAAATGTTTGTAACTTTAACCACATTGAAGTTTGAGCTCTAATCTCTGCTGTCGACAGTTTATTTTTCTCCCTCTCCTCTTCCTCCGCTCCCGACAGAGCCTCATTTAGTTGACGGCGTTGTTGTTCATGTAACTCCTTCAACTCATCGACACTGACGTCCTTGCTATGTTCTGCAACGAGTTCTTCGATGTCAAATTCGTTTTCCTCAAGGCTTAGAGATTTGCCCAGGGACACAATTTCTTCGACAGGCTCCTTTTCACTCGCAAATTCTTCGAAGTCTCGTTCTAAAACCACCTTAGGCTACAACTTTCTCCACGCAGAGTTCAGTGTTCTGGCACCCTACGATATCAAAGTGGTTTTTCCAAAACTCTCGTTGTGTAAGCTGTGTGCTTTCAGTGACGTCGAATCAGAGTTTGAAAAGCCCCTTCGTATACAATTTCTTGAAGTTAGAGATAACGTGCTGATCCATGGGCTGCAGGATAGGAGTTGTGTTGGGTGGAAGGAAGACTATTTTTATAAAACTAAACTCCAAAATATTATCCTGAACTCTCTTGGTGTGGGCAGGAGTATTATCCATAATTAGTATGGCTTTCAGAGGTAGATTATTATCCAGCAGGTATTTTTTTATCTCAGGATCAGCAGCAGAGTCTATCTATTTGGTAAACAGCTCTTCGTCGGCCCATGCCCTACTGTTTTGCCTTGCGAAAGGCAGCCTGTCCTTTTGCACTTTGCACCTCTTGAATACTCGTGGGTTCTCTGAAGAGTAAACAAGAAGAGGCTTTATTTTCTTGTCTTCAGTCGCATTCGCACAAAAGAGAAGTGTCAAATGGTCTTTCATCGGTATATATATATATGGATGTTTTCACATGATGATTTCTTGTTCCTCCGAATTGCTCTTTGGCACATAAATAGTTGATTAACATAAAATACTATGATTATAAAATTAATGTTTCTAATTAATCCTTTTATTTTTTTTATAGGCTTGCACCATTTTATTAAGAGGTGCCTCAAAAGATGTTCTTAACGAAACTGAAAGAAATCTGCAAGATGCTCTTCATGTTGCGCGTAATTTGGTAAGATAATTTAAAAAGTGCTTAAGTTAATGTTACTAGTGTCTTCATATAACAATTTGTGACATAATTGTTGTCTTTAATTTAATACAGGAAAATATATTGATCCCCTAATGATTTTCATTATTTTCATTGATAGATGCTTTCACCTAAACTTGTCCCTGGCGGTGGCGCTGTTGAAATGATAGTTTCTCAATCAATCGCTAGTGATTTATCATATCCTGATAATTCACCTTATCATGCTATTGGTAGAGCATTAGGTAATATATTTAATATTATTAATTTTTCACGCGTTCTATTATTATCGTTGCTGTAAACAAATCTTTTTCCTCAATTCCAGAAATAATTCCTCGTACTTTGGCTCAGAATTGTGGTGCAAACACTATTCGTACATTGACAGCGCTGCGTGCCAAACATCTCGCTGGTACCAACTCTACTGGACCTTGCACTTATGGAATAAACGGAGAAACTGGTGAAATTATAGATATGTCGACTATAGGAGTTTGGGAACCACTTAGTGTTAAACTACAGGTAGAATATAAGGAATGCTTGGATATTGCTATAAATAATAATCCAAATAATATTTAATTATTATTCGATTTTGTTTAGGTCTACAAGACCGCAGTGGAAACTGCGATTTTACTCCTTCGCATTGATGACATTGTCTCAGGATCCAAGAAAAAGAACACAGAAGGACCAACAGGACCCTTACCCGAATAAGATTAATATTTAATATTCATTAAATCGTTCATTTAGTTGATTTTCACAACAAATCGCTACTTCGTAATATTAAAACTCAAATATTTTTTAACACGGAATATCAATAGCTTTACAACTAATAGTAATTATTTTTATTACTAATAATGAATAATGCATCTTGATTTAATATATTTTGTATAAGGATTTAATTTACGCATTTTAATAAAGCGAACCTCGTTAACCACATGTGATATCATTCTTTAACATTTTGATATCCTCGTCCGGAAAAAGCACTTAATTATGTACGGTCATATATGACTTAT
The DNA here is from genome assembly GCA_008973525.1 of Stenopsyche tienmushanensis. Lineage (NCBI taxonomy): Eukaryota > Metazoa > Arthropoda > Insecta > Trichoptera > Stenopsychidae > Stenopsyche > Stenopsyche tienmushanensis. Next base: position 1,240,851 of record WACJ01000015.1, read on the forward strand.
TTTCACTAGCTGTTTAACATTTCTCGAATAACAATGAATACATTCGCAAACGGAATTCCTTTTACAATACGATGTGAACATGAATTGAAATATATATATTTTTCTTTGAAGCCCTTGAAGTGTTAGTATTCAAATTAGGCGCGCAATTATAAAAGAATTTTGAAATATCGATTGAACAAATTTTTAGTCTTGTATGCAGAGTGAAATGTATCGAGATATGAAAGGAACTGGTTCCTTTAATGTTTACGCTCAGTGTGTGCCTCGATGAAGTATCGTAATTTATTATTAAGCTTTAAAGTATTAATAACCAGAATAATTAAACGCTGATTTTTTTTTAATCCAATATTTTTGTCATTTTAATATTAAGTAATATTTAAAATAAAAGCTTTTGAACCGATCCTATGCTTTTTATTGACTTTTATCATGTTTATAATATTGATAGCCAATAGTTTATTGTATTAAAACTGTAATAAAATAAGAGATTGAAGAATGTAAGCATCAATCGAAACAACATTCAGCTTTTTCTCTGTATGACGGAAGAATCATTTTAATGTAGATTGTATTACATTTATGATAGTCATAAAAAGGCTTTGATGTTATGTATTGTTGTTTGATATTTCGAATTTGATTTTAGATATTGGTCGAAGATCCAGAAAATTATAGTAAAGCGAAAGACCATAACTTTCTCACTGCAAATTTAATCTGAGAAGATCTTCGACATTGTAATAAATTAGAAAATCATTTATTTAATAAAAAATTCTGAACAACTACCAAGTTCTTAACTATAGAATTCTTTGTGAATTGAATATAATTTTCCACATACACTTAGGTCTATTTTTATGCGGATCTTTTTTATGCGATTTTTTAAGTTATGGTTTTCAAAATAAAATGGAACCTATCCATCATTTTTACATAGAGCACAAAGCTTTTTTTTATGCGAATGCGCATAAAAAAAAATAAAAGTCATCAACATTCAGAACATCCAAAACTAAAAATAGTGTATCTTCCACCTAACACGACATGTTTTATTCAGCCACTAGATCAGGGCATCATTTCTACTTTTGAAAAGTATTATATTAAGAAACTAGAGAATGAGTCATTAACTGTACCTGAAGTTTGGAAAAGTTTTCAATTTTGGACTATATAAATAATGTTTCAAGTGTAGTATTTCATATTACTCCACACATTTTAAATTCTTGTTGAAAAGCAGTTTGGTACGAATGTGTTACAGATGGCAAAATAGTAAAAACTTCGACATTGTCAGCTGAAAGCATTACTTTGGCAAATCAACTTGGTAGAGAAGGATTTGAAACTTTTTCTCAAAATGATGTCGATGAGTTGTTTGAGGATACTCCCTTGAATGATATTGGTTTGATGTTATATGGCAGCGAAGAAACAAGAAACTAGTTAATCTATTTGTTGTACATGACTTAAATTCTGAACGAGTTTTCAAATTCCAATGCGACCTTGCATGTATGCATATCTCGAACTGCATAAAAAAAATATTAGTTAATCTACGCAAAGTTTTTTTTATGCGATTTTTGGTACCTTTCATCACAGTCATTTGAAGTTATGCGATTTTTAAAAACAATAGAGACTATCCCTAAGTTTTCTACGTAGTTCAAAACTTTTTTTATGCGGATTTTTTATATGCGACTCCCCGTGGAACGTATCTATCGCATAAAAAACGAACCCAAGTGTATTCAAACACAACAGATGACTTTTACTATAGGTTTTCATATCCATCATCGAAATTATATTTGTTTTCTTTGTCATATCTCACATGTATTGCATTACGTCAAATTTCGTGAATTCTTACCAAAAAAGTGCGATGCAAAAATTTGACAAACCATAACAGATAAATTTGGTAACAAGTAAAATCATATAAAATACATATCGATTTTTTTTCTTTTTAAAATAATAGTTGTTAATTAAATTAAACACAAAATAAAATATATATACACAATGCAAAATATGCAATTGAGTCTATTGACAGTTTCTGAATAACTTATCGTCTATATATCGCTACGCCGCATTTTTGGCGGGATGCTAAATAGCCCCCGGAGAATAAATTGTTAAGATAAAAATTTATTAAAGATGATTTCTTTCATCCTAATCCTAGCATAGCATAGAAGGCTATAACTATGAAGCTGTATATTCAACTATAACTTACTGGGACATATTGCTGATGTATTATTTTAATTTGGGATCCTCAGAGATCGCCATGTATTCAATTTTTGCCTTTCAAATACTGAAACTCGGATGCATGCTTATATCGACTTTCCCTCAATTCGAAGAGACGAAGCGAACGAGAAAAAGCCGGCGACGTAAATGGAAAAGCTCAATCAATCAAATATTTTACGTCCACGTTGAATTTTCCATTCGGACACGTTTTCCGCTCCCGTCACGTATCTGTGACCGAACTTTGAAAATTGGAAACATTTTTTCAACGCCAAAAAGTCAGTCAGTCTGCTCTGTATAGTACTCTTGATCCGTTCGAATAGCAACGAATATGAACGAAAATATTTTTCTATTTCAATGAGCTCCTGCGTATTATGATTCAGCTTAATATGCGTCGGTGTTTACAGATTTGTGGGCAAAAATCGGGGCTTTAATTTTGTATGGCTAAAGTAATGTTTTTCTTGCACCTATGCTACCTGACTCGTCTGTCCTCTTCTTCTCACCCTCGTCTGCTCATGAATATGCAAGCTTACTCATCCTCTTTACATCACACAATTATTATTTCACACATAGGAACGAAATCATCCCTAGCTGTGACCGAAGCCAACGGCAGCAGCGTCTTTAAAAGAGAGGCCTCATTTTATACCCTTAAACCCAAAGTAGGTAGATACTCGCATAACAATATTGCGATATCACATTATTTGAATAGCTGAAATGTAATCATTACATTTTCTCTAAATACAAAATAATAATGTATAAGTCACGACCTGAATTAGGTTATTATCTACGGTTGGACACTTGCTGTTTCAAATTATCGATGTCGTCTCATTCTCATTTGAGAAGCTTGTGAGCAAATATTTTTCTGTCTTTGGGCTTTCAACTATACTAGTTATCTGTGGGATCTTACAAAATTAAAAATAGAAGAGATTGCTTCCTTCATTAAAAAAAACTTTATATTACAATCAAAATGATCAACCGTTGACAAATATATGTGTAATTTATTTAAACAATATCTTGATAAATTCTTCCAGTATTCTTATATTGGCACAATAGTACAGTAGTAAATAGGAGTAATATTTGAAGATCTGAAGGTGTTGCATTTTTTGTCAACATTTTTAAGTAACCCTATTTTTTTTTTTTTTTTTTTTTGAACAATCTATCCTATTTAATTAATTTTTCATCGATTTTTTTTTACAACTTCAGGTTTTTCCCCTGCAAAACAACCCCTACATCATTGCATTGCCACATCCGTGTTTAATTGCAGGCAATATACATACTTCTGAAGCACGTTCAAATTTTCACCGGCGAACAAAAACTTTTCTTTCTGAGCCAAAATCTCATATATCGAAAGCTGGCAGCATAAATTGAGTCATCTAACATATGTGGATCATTTAATAGTTGTTTTCTGGACCATCATTATGACAGTTTGGCGACTGAGTGCCGTTGGGTTTGGGAGAGAAACAGGTTCAAATCTAGTGAAAATTCATCATTATTAACCCCTAAAGGAGTACTATCCCAGGGCCTGAGACCCCCCTCCACTATTCAGAAAGAGCACTCTTGTATATTGAGCTCGGACAGAGAGAGAGAGAACGTAGCGCAGTTCGGGAGACAGAGACGGAGAGCTTCCCCGCATACATCGCACGATTGTAGCCCAAATTTATCGACTAATAATGATTTCAATTTCAAGTTTTTTATTTATTTTTGAATTTGAATTGTTGAATTTTCATTAGATTTCAACCTTCTTCCCTCCCAAACTCAACAGCACTCAGTTGCCAGACTGTCATATTTATAGTCCAGAAACACGTCAGAACACAACTATTAAATGATCCACACATGTTCTTTCTTTAAAGTCCTTATGACGTCCATCAAAGCATGAATCTTTGATATGTCATATCCGATGTCGGATATAGGGGATCTTCATAGGAGATCTTACTTGAGAAATGATTTAATGTGGTGGTTTCCCGTTGCCTTCCACACGCCCACATATGTTAGATGACCCTCAATTTATGCTGTTAGCTCTCAGCTTATCAAATTTAATTTCAAATTTCGAATTGGAGTGACTTTTCTCTGAAAATACGATACATACTCTCGACATTCGTAGTAGATATTGGACAGCCCAGTATTTTTCTGAATATCAAAGTCTCAGTTTCTTGGTTTCTTCTAAGGTTATAATGCACTCCCCAGATAGAAAGCTCCATTATTGTAATAATTGCTCAAATGGAAAAGCCTCAACTTCGTAGTGATAGAAGATGGAAGTACAAATGGCGATACTGTTATTTGAAAATGAAGATCCCAGTCATGAATCCGATTTAAACTATCATATTAAGGGAGATCGATCTCCATGTTTTTATTAGTCAATGAGTGAAAATCTTCTATAATTAACCATTGGATCAATTGAAACAGAAGTGAGTATGTTCTATATTGAAATGAACGAATGAAAATATAAATTACGATAAAAATGTCTTTGCCTAAATTAGTAGAAGTGCAGTAGATTGCTTACACAATAGAATATCATCATCCAAATTTTAATCATTTTCATACTGTTTTTTTTTTAATCAAATATTATTTACAAGCCAAGGGTTTTTAGAAAATCATAAATAATATGCGAATAATGTACACGTGAAATATTAGATTTTTTTCTCCGGACATTATGTCCTTTTTCAAAGAAAGATTTATGGCATTAACGCACACATGAGAGTTTTATATGGCGTAGCAAAGATAATATTATGCGCCACTCTGTACACCTGAAAGCCTCTCTCCTGGTGGATGGACGCTGTGATGCTCTCAAATAATAATAGGAAAAACCTCCACTATCCACAGGTATATACACTTTTTCGTATATTACGTGTCATACAAAGAAAATTTATGTGGAATTCTATGTACGACAAAAATACATCAATACTTATCATATGCACGTTGCTATATATTATGTTGGATGAACTTCAATTTACCAAATCGAAACAAGTTTACAATAATATTCTATCAATCAAAACAAGATAAAACATGGGAATTTTCAATATAAAAACTTTATTTTGTAAGCATTTCTTTATTATAATCAGCAAAGACCCTTTGAATAAAATCATTATTCCTATTCGACAAGAGAGTGTCCCTTAGGCACAACCCAAAATAGATATATTTTATTGCATAAATGCTTGCAAGAATTGTAGATTTTTCGTGATTAGGGTTTCCCAATAACTTAAGCGTTAATCATTATGGTTGTGCTTTTTGAACTTATTAAATTATTTTGTATATTATGTTAAAGATATTTCTTTTACTCTCTGAATCAGTCAACAAATCGCTAAAGGTTTTTAAAATCGGAAATTATTACTGACGAAGAAATATATTTTTTAAGAAAATTGTTCGATGTTCTTCTGCCAGTCAAAATTGCAATAAGTAATACAATTTTTAAAAAAAATGCTAACAATGACACACTGATAACTGCCGAAAGTGTTTACCAATTTTTATTTTAAAAACTGAAATAAAATAATACCGATTTATGTAAAACTATGTTACTGTATGTCGATAAAACCAACACCGTCGACAACCGAGAGGATTGTTTCGACAGCAGGCTAAATAAAAACGAAATTATGACCAAGTTTAACCTCTTGATGAGTACAGTCGCATATTTGCGATCGAACTCCAGTAATTCAGAAAGAACGTTCTTGCACGTTGAGTTCGGGAAGAGACTGAGATGAAGAGAGTGTCTTGCACGTTGAATTTGGAGATAGAGAGACGGAAAGAGTGTCTTGCGTACATCGTACGATTGTATAGATCGATAACCCAAATTTATTGACCAATAATGATATGTGAATGATATAATTAATCAATTTTAAGTGTATTTATATTTACACGAAGAAATGAAGTGCTATCAATAGTGCTTATTTATTTTTAAAATATGTCTTTTTGAAATGTAATAAAACACTGATGTATTTTTAAATATCACAAATAAATTTGTATAGCGAAATTCCGGGCTATATTTGAATCACTCTCGTATATATATGTAAAATATTTTACCAATTTCATTGTTTGAATAATTGATTTTACGAATATTTGGAACCCCTAATCGTGATAAACATTCACATATTCAGGTTAAACACGTTTAAAAGTAAAAGTCATCTTTTATTAGAGATTTTAAAGCCTTATTATAAACAATCATCTATTTCAAATCACCGAAGTTCCTATGATTTTTATAGTTTTTGTGTAGATTTTTGGAGGCAACTCACTTGGCAGCTTTGATCATTCAACATATTTATTTTATGGATTTTGATTACATTTTTAAATCTATCGATATTAGTAAGAAACATTCATTAAAAATGGAAATTGTGAGATGATTAACGATTTAAATCGTATTTAAATCTATCATACAGTTTATTCTTTTGGCGCGAAAATCATCCTCAATAATAACATCTCATCACATCTTCAATATTTACTTATTTATTTATTTAAACTAACCATCAGACTCAGGTTAATACCAAACAGTTTATTTGACTAATTGAGTACGTCTTTAATCTGGACTTTGGTTTATTTAAGGATAATCGAATCATATTAAAACATTTATAAACAAGGAAGAAAAGCACCTAAATATATTGTATTTATGTAATCCGACTAGATACGATTTAATCAACTATACACACAAGATTTTGATATCTATGCTTATTCAAATAATAGGCGATATATATTGTGCGAGATTTATTAGTTCAATGATGAATATACAGTTTCATGGTGCATTTTTTTTTTAATATTCTAACAATATAACGTAAATATAGTTTGATTTTATCAACGTACACAATTTTTGTATCTGATAAAAATCGTTTTGGAGAACCTTATTGCTAATTTGGATCTGAGTAATTTATTCCAAATGTGACCCAATTAACTGAAATCATTTGCATTTATGACATTTTAGGTTGTTTAAGTATGTTTTTTCCGATGAGAGTGTATGCCCTTAAATGAAGAAATACAAAGTGTATTGATTCAGAGAAGGAGCGGTGCTTCAGTCAAAAATATTTAATATGCATCAACGAGACATATGCACTTTAGTCGGTAACGTCTACTGACAAAGGCTGTCCCCCCTAGCATGGGTGAATTAAAAGTGATGCACCCCCACAAAGGGCACTGGAATTCGCGGCTTTTTCGCAAATTATTCTACCTTTGTTTGCTATGTTACCCTTTTGACGTACTGTACCTGTAAAAAACTCAGCCTGGAACATCCGCTCAGGCTCTACGTCCGACATACGTGCATTATAATTAATCCTCTTTGTGGTCGTGCCGGGGGTTTCTTATGGGGGGTGGGATGATAAATTCCATTTGCATTTTTTTGTATGAATAATTTTGAATGGATTTATAAAACGCGTCGGTTGATATTGTCTTTTGAGTTCATATTTTCAGCGGAAAATTCAGACCGACATCAAAAAACGTATGATAATACCGGTTAACAAATTTAATTTATTTCTACCACCTGAACGAAATCCTGGATATATATTAAACCCTTTTTTATAAAAATTAATGCAGAAATGACATAAGATATTTTTATATTGCTATCATCTCAAGTGTTACTAAATTTATACCAAAATTTTATACCAAAAGCCAGCTTATTAAAATTGATTGTAGGAACTGATCATGAAAATACCAAGATTTGATTAAGTCACGATTAAATCGCAATAACCATTGAAGAATGCACAATTATGTGGACAAATCATATTTAAACAGATATTTGTTATTCTCGTTTACAATTTTGTTCTACAAATTTTTGTATATATTTCAAATAATCAAAAGACCATATTGATATTTTGAATAGAGCTTATTAAGATGTCTCAACGAAGGTCGATTTTAAACATAGCAATAAAAAAATGTATTAAATCAACGCTTAATTCTAAACGAACTTGGGGGTGGTAAACATTAAAACCTTGATAGCACAAAACGATATCGATTTAGTGTAGTGAAACGATCTCATCAATTACTGTATAAAATATTTTAATCTTTCACTTATTGACATGGATTTTTAGACGATATTGGAATACAGGAAGAATTACGTTCTCTGGATTTACTGTAGGTTTATTTTTGATGTTGCAATTCTCTTGGGATAAAGTCGTCTATGGTGTTTCAAAGGTAAAAGAAGCAAACACATTTTCCAAGTCCGCTCTGAACGCCAACAAGCATTGGGATGGTTTTAAAATATTTTTTAGATTCAATAAAGTAACTTTAAATGAAGACATTTTAAGCGTAAATTGATTTATCTTTTTAACTTTTTTTTGACGAACTGAATAAACATATAACTGCGAAATTTTTAACACATATTTATTCATATTCTAAGTATTCTTTACAATTTTTTCTGATTTAAATCTTTTCTCATTTCTGAAATACACGGCAACTTAGAGATACGCATAATCGAAAAAGGTCTTTTTCGGTTGCCACGATTGAGAACATTTTGTTCATCGGAAATAAACAATTTAAATGGCATTTTAATTTATAGAGTATGAACTAATTTTTATATTAGAATTGTTAAAAAATATTGAAACGTAAATTTTTTACATCATGTTGAAATTTTTTTGTGAATTTAGTGTTTTCTTTTTGTGAATTCAGTGACTTCTTTTACATGAAAAATATAAACGCCTTGATCAATCATAATTATTTTAGTTTGAAAAGTGTCTACATATGTACTGAATAAGTCAATTAAATTTCAAATAAATTAGTTTAATAAATTTTGAGATAACGTGGCAACCGATTTGAAAAATGCAGTTTTGAGAAAAACGCGTTTAAAGATTCAAATTCGTTAATCACCAAAAAAAAATCTGATTCAAATTTAATCTGCTATTTCTGTTCCATAAAATAAACCTTCAGTTTCTTCATAAAAATCTTACAAAACCGATTGTTGCTCCTTGGTATCAGTTTTAGCCCTTTTAGCGAAGTTATTCAGAGTGGTAGATACACACTTTATTACGACGCTTAAATTGGAAGCTTGAATTACATGACCAATTTGACATCCTATTGTAATTAAATCTTTCAAAATGCCATTAAATCCTTCATTGAAGATAATCACGATAAGAAAATTTGCTATTTATACGATCTTTGTGCCAGAATGCAAGCGTATAGGAGCGAAGTCCACATCAATGAATTTAACGATTCATTGTTATTTTGTGTTTGTTGCTCCTAAACATCTGGTCAACAGTTCTCGTGGTAAATCTTCATAGATTGGTTTAATGACTTTTTTAAATTATGCAGTCAAACGTGGCTTATAAGTGGAAGTAAGAAACCGAAGTGCAAGAGATGGAGTCCGATTCTCTTCTTCATAATGATCGAACGCGCACTCTAAACCTTCGCTTCTTCAACGCCGTAACTTCCAGACGATCCCGAATATGGGAAAACACTTTATCCACATATTTTACACTATATTTGAATACAATTAATGTAAAAAAAGGTTATTCCAAAACTGACACACCTTAAATGAGTCCAACTAGAAAAATATAGCCTCTTTCGATTTGAGTTTCGACGGTTATGATGAGTTCATATTTTTGGATTTAGTTTCGGTTAATTTAAAAAAATACAAATCGGTTCAGTTCCAGTTTTTCGGCTTATGTTTTCCCCTGGAAATCCTGGATGAACGTATCAATACCTCATCAATGCTTATGAATTTCATCGATCGTACCGTATAAAGTGCATTGTCAAATAAAATAATTATATAATTTGATAGAGTTTATTTAATTTTGTATTATATAATATACGTATAGATATTTATTTTACATTAATCGTGATTTGAGATAAATTTATTTATTGATTGATTACAGTAGACAGGCATCGTGTATGTATAATATATCGAACGACTGATGATCAATCTATCGAGTATATTTTTTGGATCAGATCCATTTTATTGATACCTACTTTAATTAAAATCTATGGTTAAAATTGACTGGTTATAATTAGACATTTATATGCTCTATTCGACAGCGACAAATATATACAATATTTTTGGATTCAAATGAGACGAATTGTGCATACATTTTTTTTAAAAAACAAATTTATGTATGAAACACTATGAACTATCGATACATAACAATTAAATAGTGCCTTCCTTCAAATAAATATGAAATTCATATCTTAAGATAGTTTTATATATATGTACATTTAGACAACCTTCTAATAAGTATTACGTTAAATTTCAAATTATCGATATATTTATTAACTGGATCAAAATCTTTCAAATTCGATGATAAAATAGATCATTTTTTGACTAGTTTCATCATTGCAAAATTAAAACATTGCTTACGTTTATATAAAACACTAAATCATGGATCACAAGCTATGAAATAAAAATCATAAACAGGTATACAACAATGTTTAAGAACGCGATAACAACGGTATATTTAAGTAGAAAGAAGTAAGTTTTCCTAATTACAACAACGGTACATTTGATCTTTCTATTTAATCATCCATTCAACATGTCGACAATGATATATATATACAAATATTTTAAATACATGTTGATATTTGTTCGGATTATATAATACAAACTTTTATTCTTCTCACGATTAGAAGATGGGGGACTATTTTTTCGATTCCTAAAGGAATCTACTGTGCCGATACGATTGATTTTAAACCTAATCGGGCGCTATGAATTGAGATCTACCTGCACATTCACCATATATTCATGTAAATCATTTAAAATCCGTATCTAGTTTATAATAAGATGTGTTGGATAAGTTAAAATGATCACATCATAAACGATCGTAAATCTCATACAGTAGCACCCCTAATCGATTGCAATAAATAATAATGTTTTGTATCCAAAGAAAATATCACAATTATATTAGACGAGTATTCGTAATCATTAATATGGATATCACTAGGCACTGCACTTTATGATACATTTTTTTTATTATGCGTTAATCTGCAGATCTGCTTTATGTATTTGTTCACAATCCATTATTGAAGTCATTGATCTTCCAAAACCTCCACGTCGCCGGCGGGGGGCTCAAGTCTGCCGGCGTTGCCGCCCACCCTGCCTCCCTTGACGTAGTCTACCACCAGCTCGAGACCTATGAGCGCTCTTAGGTCTTTGCACCGCTTCTTCTTTGTCTCAGACGAATCCGAGTCGTCGGCGCCGTCCAAATCTTCGGACGTTTCCTGTTCCGGTGCGCCCCTGCCGGCTTCTCCCCCGTTGTCTTCCGCCTGATTCGACAAGTCGCCGTAGATGCGCTTCAAGTTCTGCATCACGTAATGGGTGCTAGTGGCGTTCTTTCCGCTCTGCTTCTCGTGCAGCTTGGCGTCGACGTCGTCGTAATATTTCATGTTGAACTTGTTGCTGCTGCTGTGGCAGAGATTGATCGGGAAGTGCTTCCCGTTGCCGCCGCTGCCGTCCCTGGGCTTCGGCACAGAGAACGCCGACATGTGACGATTCGACTTGACATTATCTTTGAATGCTGAAGTATTGCTGTTCTCAAAGACGAGCGGCCCCATGCCCGAGGGCGGCGGTATCTCCTGCTGGGGCGCTTCGGAGTGAAGGTTGGCGCTGACGCTCTGGACTTCCTTGTTGCCGTGCTTCCTGTCGTAGATGTGACCGGAAACGCGGAGGTCTATGAAAAAATTTAGAGGGTCGATTCCATAGGGAGGAGGATAGAGAGGCGGATACCAGAGAGGCGGAGGTGGCGGCGGCAGAGACAGCGCAGACGGTACCGGCGTCGTCGTCGTCAGCAAGCCGGGAAACTTTTCATCTTTGAGATGATTCGTCGCATCTATCTTGGGACTTTTCCTCATTTTAACCTGGGTTTCGCTGTCGGGCGAGTCACGTTTTTCCTCAATGTCCGAGCTCTGTTCGGGGATCCTGTGATTTACGTGCTTGGGCAACATGTTTTTGTTGATGGTGAGCTCGAGTGGCTTTTCGTACGACTGTTGATGGTTCTTGTTGCTGTCCAACGCATCGGGAAACTTCTCCTCGTAGCCGTGATGCCTGTCGTCTTGCAGAGCATTTCCGCGAATTTGCCAGGGATCCGGTCTGTGCTGCCATTCCGGCTTGGGATGGGATCCATCCAAAGTTGGAGAGATCTTGCTTTGATTCCAAGATCGCTTTCTCGATCTTCTATGTATCGGAGGGTGGTTTGGATTTTGAGGAGGATTGATGCGGTTGGCATCTGTATTATTTTTGGCGTGTACGAACGAACGAAGCATCTCGCTGAAGAAATATGAATGCTGGAACGATAGGCATATTGTAAAGATATGGAGGAGTCGCAGCCAGAAGGCGACTGACGAGCTCTGCACTTCGCAGATCAGACGGTCGTTCTCGAGTCGTTGGTCCAGCTCCCGGAACCGCTCCGGCTCCTGCTCCACTCGCAGTACTCATGTTTCAATCCCTGAAACATAGCAAATTTTTACTTTAATATCAATATCAAATATTACAGAAAAAATAGGTAAATACTAAAAAAATGTAATTAGACATTAATACTCTATAAAGTTTATATTTTAAACTACACTGAAGATCATCCTGGACTGATTACAAACGAAACGAAAAGTAAATCTGGCGCGATAGAAATGAAGCTTCTTAGCTAAGAGGAAAAGTTGATCTTATATATTGCTTTTTTCCATTTATTAATGGAAATTATTAGCTAAAAGATTACACTGTGTGTTGTGTAATATATAATAATATAGGCTTGCTACTGATCTAATGGTTGCTTTATGTCACGTGTAGACACGCGCATACATACAGTAGAACCGGCGCGGCGCATGCGCGTAGCATGTCTATCATGCATGCAACAGAGATGGAGAAACTACAAACGATTTTCCCTCTCTTTCCGACCAACTGCCGCATGGTGTTTCATTTTTCGTGACATTTAAGTTATTTTGCCCTACGGCGCCTATAGAAATTTCACTTTAAAAACTATTCAAAATGCAAGTCATGTGATAAGATGAAGAAGAAAATATAGTATAATATAAATACACTCGTACCCCGATTTACGATAGAAACCGTGAAAAAAGAGGCAAGGAATTCATACAAAAATATAAGATAGGGTCCATCATATAAAAAAAAACGCGCATTCATATTGAATTTGAAGATTCTTTCCAAAAAATCCGCGTAAAAAATCCACAGTTTGTTATATTTTATCCGATCCGAGTTTTTACGAGTATCTAAACAGTAATCTAAATTTTTTGCAGTAAATAATAACGTTTCTGAAGATTCATCTTCACTTACATGATCCGTTTCGGGTATTAAAATTAGGCCAATTCTTCGATATCCTTACATTATAAAACGCAGCAAAACAAAAAAAAAACATTTTCGACCGCGTTAAAGTGAAACCGCGCTATAAAGGACCGTGTAAATCGGGGGACGAGTGCATAGAAAATCCTGTTTTCTTAAAAAAAATTTTTTTTACGGTAAACCACTGTTAATCACGAGGGTTATATTCAGGAGAAGGTTGCGATTAACGACAAAATAATTATGCACTTATGTGCTTTACTTTAATATAACATTTTCTAGAGATGTGTTATTGCATTTCAATTTCTGCAACTTTTCATTACAATGCAACCGAAAATTGCTAATTGAGGTAATCGCCAACAATTTCTTTATACAGTTTTTTCCAAGCACCCTTCATAAACGACTGGTTAACTTTATTACACGCTTTGTCTATGTGTCTGATAGCTTTCATAATATTAAATTATTTTCACCAAGCTTGCATGGAGCACTCATTGGACTCGCAAAAAACTTTTTAACGGGATCTTTTTATTTTACAATGAATGCCAATACTATTGTTTCGACCAAAATTACCATATTTATTAATATTGATTCATCAAAAACATTTCTTTAGTCTTGTAGAAATAGATAGGATAGGACGATAATACCGCCATAAAATAATCCCATGAGCAGCCGCCGTTTGCACACAGTATACATATAAGTGTGAAGGGAATCAGTCTCGCCTGCTTAGAGTTTTAGAACCGATTTAAGCATCGTGTGAAACAGACCAACTAAACATTTTGCCGATCAAACTTCGTTCGCCGTTTTTTAAATTTTATTAGACGTTTTGATGGATCATATTCAAATGCCGAATTTAGCCGTACTAATAAATGTTTAAACGAGTTTTTTTTCTAAATATACAGCATATTCTTTTAACCGGATAATTACAGATGACAAGAGTAAATATTTTCAGATGCCTAATAGTATTATTAAAGAATAAAAATCAATAAAAACGAAAGCTCAAATAAATCTTTTGAGGCTTGTTTAAGGGTCGTTTCTACCTTGTTGGACCTAAAAGAGATCGATATTTTGCGATGACATTCTTCATCATGGAAATCCTAAGTCCCGGACAGATGATTTGCAGCAAAAAAATTAAACGTATTTTTACTTTGTATAATACTTTGTAGACTATAATTAGGAAGAAATATTAAAAAGTAAAAAAATAGTGAGCGATTGAAGAAAAATGTGTGTTTTCACCAACTTATTTTTATGGTTTTTTGTTCATAAAAAAACGTTGAATATATTTGGATAATTATAGGATATACGATGAAGACGTTTATTATACACATGCCTGCAAAATTTCATAAAGAATAATTTAAGGGTCGACCAATCGTCTTGGCCGCGGGAAAACGTGTTCTTCTCACCGACGTCCTCGGTCTTGTTAATGTGGTACAAGTCGTGTTTTATCAATCTTTTATTGCGATCCGATATTGAACGGACTTATGAAGGCCGTCTGTCTCGAAAAATAAGCGCCAGGAAGTGGTGCGGTTCGAACAGAACTATGGAAGGGACTACCAAAAGCTTTTTAAAAAATTACCTGTGACGCGTGAATTTCTTCAGCGGATTGAATGGAATGTTCAGGGCAGCAAATATATCGGGTGGATGATTTGTTCGTCGTAGGAGTTGATTCTGGCGGGGTCCGCGTGCCACAATTGGACATCGCTGCGTATAATACGTTGGTTAGGCGAGAGCGGCAAATGCGGAAATAGGCAAAGCATTTTGCCAATTTAGCTCCATCCGAGCGGCAGAGGGGTGCAGAGGCGTACCGAAACGTCCGGAAGCGCCCCAAAGGGATATTTGAGCACAATTTTTGTGAGCGCTTCGATGGACTCGCTTTTGAGTCACACTCGCTGCCATATTTCCTTTTTATTTTATTTTAATTTGAGGCCGGGATAAAACGTATATATTTCGATAATTACATTGCGGTAGCTTAATATATACATATTGGAAAATAGTGCGCCGCTGCGGTAAATGCATTAAAGCTAAAAAAAATGTGCTTTTAGTACGTAAAGGGATGGAGGTAGATGGCTTTCGGAAAAAAGTGGCGCCGCGTATTTCGATTTTTTTCATGATTAAAACTTCAGCCGAGCCTCTTTAAATGCAATGTCGATGCTATTATTGGTAATATTAAATGTGTCGAAGATCCATTGAATAGTAGCGAAACCAAAAGAAAACCTGCCCCCCTTTTCCACACTGCAATAAACTGAAAAATCATCTTCTCGACATAACTTTTTTCTTTTCTTAATTGCAGATGACAGCTTCCTCTTTTATAAAATTTCTGCACATATATATATTTTTAAATCATCTGTTTGATTGATTATCTTACTTACTGCATATTTTTCTCTACTTAGAGAAATCCATTTGTCCGTCTTTGACAATTTTTTTTTTGATAATAGTAGTAGAAATAGTAGTAGAATCCAATCCCGGACCTAATCTATGTAAACATATATATATAGTACATATATGTTTTTCAAATTGTTATATTAACCTTTCCCCACCGGTGATGTATTTACTACACCTCGACTCTAATAATGGGAATATCGATATGAAATATAATAGATACGGAGTTCAGAATTTTTGTATTCCTTCGCAATATAATTACGAATCACATCAAAGTATTATAGTATATAAGTATTCATCTGCAGCGACGGAAATAAATAATTTGTCGGGAAATCGGGAATTTTGCAAATTTTAGTCCGTGTCTTAGCAGAAAGGAATTTTATCAGTCACATTGATGGGTGTACGAAAATGAGGGCTCACGCGGTCATCAACTCGAACTAGCATTTAAATATGTGATGACGATATCTCCAACGAGTATGGAGGCTGAGCGTACATTTACAGCAGCAAGTTGCCTAGCTTCCAAAATCAGATCCAGACTAAATGACGAAACACTCGATGCTTTAATGTTACTTCGGGCATATTTTCAAAATAATATTTGAATTTTTTAGTATTTTATTTATCTATTTTTTATTATTTACTAATAGTACACAGGTACTCATGGTACATGCATGCATACTAGTATCTGTAGGTAGTAATCCCGCGGTTAAGCGGTCGGACTCGTAACTCAGGAGGTATGGCTGGCGACCATATTTTTAAAAACATATATACGCCATGAAAAATCATGTCAAAATGGTTGACAATGGTCTCATTGATTAAATAATAAATTTGATTTTTAATCGAAATAATGTATTGATTCTGTTATCAAATTATTTGAAAATAATGTTGTCATTATATGAAAATATTGACACTGATGTATTATGACGCTAGTTTACAAAATAAGTTTTCTATTGGAGCATATTCAATTTAAAAAAGTGACAATATATGCGATGCTCTTTTGACGTCTGCGAACACTTTGCTGGCATTGTATTATCTGATATTCACTATTAGAGATAATGCGACGGTGTAAACATTTTCAAAAGTCTTTATGACATATTTTTGAGAACGCCCCCTGATGATGATGCGAGATCATAACTTTCTTTTCCACGAGCCACCGAGCGCAGAGGCTTATTGTGTCGAGGATTGAGCCCTGTTCTCACCCTTTCACCACCTTCTCCACCACCTTCACCACCATCATTTCACCACACTTACCACATAGCGTTTAGCGTTCACCGCTCACGAGCGGGATGCCATATTGAATTTGACGGAAAGTACGTCACTTACCCACACATCGTTCGAGGGAAGGCCTTTATTTTCCAGCTTATGAATTTTTATTGTATTGTAAATGCAGAGAATTCTCCGACATGAACTTTCCGCGAATCGCTTTAAATGCATACAATGCCACCGAATGAATTGAACCGAGCGTTCCTATATAACGTTCAGCGTATGGAAAATGGACGATTACGCGATGCAAATTATATTGTGTTTTTAAACGCCATAAAATAGAGACTGTATAAAATCGCCTTCGATCGTCTGTTATTGAATTTTTTTAAAGTTTCAGGATTAATGAAAGTTGACAACCCTGCGTCGGTGGTAAGTTAGCAGAGTAACGCTATCGTTCGCTTATATCGCGTATCAACTCTGTTCTATTGTGTGTCTTTACTGAGATGTATTTAATCTGTTTGCCTCGCAAGCAGGGCTGGGGGAGGGTTGGGGGTGATAGGGGAATCGGTGGTTGCCACATTGTAGAAAATCCTGGAAGGGGTGTCCCTCATGTAAAAAGAAATCCAAACACCCTTAATCCAAAACCGCTTTCCCGACGCAGGCGGGGATGTTGTGTAAACAAGGTTTTTCATTTTATTCCTTCGGGAAGAAATATATATACGACACAATTAGCGTTGTTTTTACATTAAACTTCTATTAGTGTATATTAAGCGAAAGCGACAACCGACGACAATGCTATTTATCAACTACAATCAAACACAATTTGCAAGATGACGATTCGAACAAAGCAATACAAGTATCTAATATAAAATTTATATTGCACATAGCATATTTCATATCTAAATAAATTTGTATTATTCTAGTTTGAATTAAATATAAAATAATTCACGATTTGTCACATAGTTTTGGGCTAAGGTCGACTTGAGACATAATCGATATGCAATCGAGAGTTACTGTTTACAGTATGATGAATGAGATTAAACCAAGTATATAGATGAACAGAAGCACCTTCCCCCACAGCATACTTTATTGAACTTATACTTAAATATGATAAGATTACCTGGGTGGTACAATGCAGGACCGTATTAATCATCAATTTTAATTAGAATATACAGCCGAATTTCTTATAAAAATTGCATAAAACCAAGGCAATTATTCGAAGCAAACTTGTGACTCACAAAATATTTAAATAGACTTAGAATATGCACGTTTTAAAATTGCATAAATTTAATTTAATTAAAAAAATTAACATTTCATTGAACTTATCATCATTATGCGATGACAACGCGAGGCAATTAGCACATCAAATCTGCATGCTAACTTATTCATAAGCCACAAAGTCACCCTTTGACATCAGTCATTTAGTTTTATTATAATGATCATTATAATTTTATATAAAGCCTGCGATATTTCCATATAATCGCTTTGAATTTGGAAGGTTCTTTCAGTGTTTGTATTATTAATAATCATAGTATAAAAAATATATAAAGTTTCTTATAGTTCAAGAAGAGCTTATAAATCAGCAAAACATGCAAGCTTCAGGAGTAACTTAAACACGACACGTAGAAAATAAAATTAGACTAAGCAGCATTATAATAGATTGGATGCATAAATAAATTTGAGATCATTGATAGGATCGAATTATTTTTGAAACTGAAGTGGTATGCATTCACTATACGCTAAAAGGATCTTGCTTGCTTGCGAAGCAAGAACTTTAAGTTCTTAGGGAAAAGCTTTCTGCTGACATACCTTCAGCACACATTCATTGTCACGTTGAAGTTATTTGTGGAGAAGGAAAAATTCGACGAAGATTTTATATACAATGCTGATGAGACCGATTTTAATTGGAAAAAACTAACCAATAAATCTTTAGCATCAAAACGTGAAAATATTTTACCTGTGTGTAAAACTAGCAAAGAACTATAACAACAATATAAAAACAGTTCATACCAGAAGTGATAAATATCAAAACTCCATGGATCGAGTTACGAGTCCAACCGCTTAACGCGGGACTATCTACAGGTACTGTTTATATGTCGCCATGAAATTACTTGAGAACTAAAAATAGTGTAATTCAGGACAATTTATGTTATCTCAACCCTTACCGGTCCTATGTCGAATCTCATTCGACATCGATTTCTACCGCATGGGTCTCATGTCGAATGTCATTCGACATATTTTTTCATCGTTTTCTTTTTCAACTTTTTTTCCCACTTATTTCTATTAGAACAGTATGTTGACCTTAAGATAAATGATTTTTTTGCTCATTGGAATGTGTAACTGTCTACTTATACGGAATACGAAAGGTTCGTTTTAAGGTCTCGCGCGGTACGTTAGCTGAACTTTACAATCAACAGTTACACTTGCTTTAAATTATTACAAATTATTATACACAATGACTGCGCAGTGTTATTTAATAGAAAAATTCCCGGTGGAAGGAAATAATCCCGCTACATATGCACAATTTGCGAGAGAAAGCCTGGGCTTTGAATTGATGAATGCTTTGAGCGGTATTACACTTTGGAAAATTTTAAGATATAGTTATTAAAGCCTTCAGTATGTATATTTGATAAATAAAATTATTTTTTGCAATAAATCGAGATTTATTTAAAAAAAAAATGAAAATAATAGTTTCTCCTAAAATTCTGAAATTCTATTGTGAACTGGTGGAAACAAAAAAAATTCTGGGGACCGGAAAGGGTTAGAGATTCTACTGTATTTTTGAAAATGTTCGGCATGTTGTGTCTACTTTCGAATCACGAATGCAGATGTCTTATGTAAATTTGGTTCAACTTATACATAACTCGTTCGCTTAATACCGTCGTCTCCTGGAAATCCTCATATATTCCTCGCCCCTGTCGGGATAGAGAAAGAGTACCCTCGTGTTCGTATATTTATTCAATGTGGCGCAATCAGTTCAGACACTCTATGCTCTGGTGAATTTTGATTTTGTTAAAAATTTGATATTGTCTTAAAATGCAACACGAACAGTAAATAGCAGCCAGCTTCCGACCATATTTTTAATTAGAACACGAACAAAAATAATGTTCAAAAAACCCAATGCAATCCACGATCGCGACGCGTTTTGATCGAATCAAAATATGATCCGTGAATTATTTTCTTGAACATCTCCGAGATTTCGGGGGGCACTTTTGACGCACGGTCTCGCTTTCATTATTATTTGCTTTATTATGAGAAACGTCACATGATTTCCCTCATCCCTTTATGTTGGCTCTTTTTCATTCATCCCCATCTCCACCTCTTCGGCTAAACCACCCCCCCCCCCCGAACATAACACGTTTATGCCGCGACTCAGGGAAAAAGTCCAAAAAATGGGGCTTTTGTAAAAGACCGATTTCATTTGCAATTAAAATTCCGTTTGTTAAAGCGCAGATGCTCAAATGTGCGCTCCGAAAAGTGCCCTCGGACTTTCAAGGGAAGCGTGTAATATCTGCAAACGAAAACGACACAATGGGCTTTGGATCATTGCATGAAAAAAATGTTTAAAATAAGCAAGGCATACATTTTATATGATATAATTTAATTACATGAACATGAATTTGAAATTTGAAAAAAATCAAAGACATAAGAGTATATAACACTGAGTCGATAAAAACAAATCTATTTGATTAAAGTGGATATATTTCAATAATTTGGAACAGCGAGTGACTATGATAAATTTAGACCGCAATGTTCACTGAAGATCGCTCTCAATTTAGATCCATTTAATGATATGATCATCATATATGCATCTGCTGTCAATCGCTTGATATTGAAGATATTTGCTCTTCAATACAGAAATCTTAATTGGGATGGTTTCCAGAGACTCGTCCGGAATTCTTAAGCATTTAAGAATCATGCCATCACAGTATAACGTGTAATAATTTGCATATTTAGGGAATGATTTCGATTGATGTTTTATAGGCAGTTTAACCAAAATTGATTATCACAACAACAACAAAAAATACAATTTCCAATTTTTAATCATTCGATGCTATGCTACATACGAAAGAAGCATGTTTCGCAGCAAATTGCTAATGTCTTATCGTAAAGTTTCAGGTAATTTTTGGCGCTTCAAAAGTGATAAAATCGTAATAAATCATCCCCGTGGGTATGTTTGACAAATGGGCGGACTGCAGGGGTGGTTCGCGGTGCCTTTCTTTTTGATTGTCATTTTAATAAAATTATTCCAGCTCGACAGGGAGGGTCGGCGGGGTGCAAAGGACCCCGAGACGAGGCAGCTGCGAGGGATAGAGACGGGAAGAATTGACGTACCGGTCCTTTTTTTCGGATCCCATTTAAAACGATTTTCACGGCGATTCGGCCGTACTCGAGGTAAATTTTTCAATTAAAATGCGGCACAAAAAGCGTGCTACTTTGATAAGCCGAAATCGCTTCGAATTGTGAAAAAATATCCCACGTCCTGCAGTGTTCAGACGCTATCGTAATAGAGCCCGGACATCGTTAAGCCCGCTCTCGTGGAGATTTGGCCCATCATGTGATTCGTTGGGCAAAAGTATTTAAGATTTAAATCATTTTCGAAAAGCATGAATATATGCATCGTTCCAAATAAAAATTCCGAATTATACCTTAGTTAGAAACTTAGTGCTAATAAGCTAGTAAATATATTAGTGTTATTAATTTGCTAGCATATTGGAATTAGCTTGAAAAACCAGCCTCGTGTGTACCGGGCACTAAACGCAATTAACGATTTAGTGTATTTGTATTGAAATTTCTTGTGTTTTTTACATTGGATGAATAATTTATCAGGGTCAATTTAACAGTTTTCGATTATTAAAATATGTCTTTAACCGAATCACTTCTTAAATATTCTTAAAATTCTTAAAAAGACCGAAATTTTGCACTGATTTCTACAAAGCTAATTATTGTTTCAGTCAGTGTATATACAATGTGAGTAGGGAATGTTACAGTCTACCAAGCTTTTAATTTTTGGGAATTAAAAACTTCATTAAAAATTAAGGTCTATATAATTTATCATTAATATTGATATTAAATTAGTAGCCGATATTTGGCTATCAAAATTGTACGATACAAATGAGCTTAAACAAATCACATATTACTAGTTATTATAGACTGAAATATAGTTATGATAAGTAAACATTCTTAAACAAGCCATTGAGATATTGGAAATGGAGTTTTGCCTTTAAAGCTATTTATTTAATTGTACAAATACAAATAAGAGATTTGTTCATATGATTAAAGGACAATTGAATCCTTTAAAATATTTGTATGCTCGATATATAGGGATGAAAAGGATTAAGATCGTAAATATATAATAAAATATTTTAAATATATCAATGAAATTTAATTTATTCTTTTAAATACGCTCCAGATCTTTAATAAATGTATTTTTGATTGAATTTATTCCTGGCATTAATCCAACGGGAGCTACCTTCTCACGATGTCTTACGTCTAACAGTGACAACAAGGAGCGAGATACGTTCACCTAATTTACCCATCCCGTCTAATTTAATCACCGCACCCCAGATTCCTCACTTTTAAGCCCACCAAGAAAAGATATTCGCCACCATCACATTGTATGAGGATATAAATTTACATATTTAATTTCACATATCCCGTGTTTTATCTCGTAATTTTAAAATTTAAAATATCAAATTTAATGTATTAATATAACAAAACGTCGATATATTAAACATTTTATATAAAATATCGATCCAACAACGATATATAATACATATATTCAGACAATCCATTCAGATGTATGGAGTTGAGGATTGGCGTATAAGGTAGGCTACGTTAACGAGCCAATAACCTTCCTATTCTAATACCACAGATAGTTTTCACATCCATCCTCCTCGTCCATGAAGTGAGAATCGTTATATCTAGAAAACTAAAAATAAATCCTCCAAATGTATACCATTTTTAAGCTTGGTCTCTTTATGATTTTTCATCCGACCAAAATATCGTAATACAAGGCTACCTGGTTGTATATTCATAAAAATCTATCAATCGTCGCTTATATTGAATACGAATATTTCTAAAAAAGGAAATTCTGAGACGATTAAAAAAATCGTATAAATTTGCCAGTGAATGACTGATTTTCATCAAAATTTGATTTAAAATATTTTTTTAAAAATAAAATTATTTTCTCCACTCATTCATGGATCCTCTTTTAAGACCGGGTTTCCCAAGCTTTTCCTGCAACACTTATTAAATTGATTACATTTTTATAATCACTGATAGTTGAGCTTGCTAGCTTAGATGTCCTCTAAGAATCATCCTCGTGGAGATTTTTTTAAATTTACTAAATTTAATTCATGTAAGACGGGAAAACAATCAAAATTATTCCGTTGAACTGAATAAATCCAAAATTATAATTTTCTCCGAAAAGATGCGATTTTGTCCCGTGTATTAAAAATAAATATACACTCAAACATTTTTTATGCGACTTTTTTTGTGCGATTTCGAAGTTATGCGTTTTTTAAGCATTTTTTTTTATTTCATAAAGAATACATATCGAGATATTTTGGATAAAGTACGAAATAAATCATTAACACTAACCGAAATTTGGAAAAAAATTATAATTTGGGACTGTGTAAATCATATTGCATCTGCTATCGCTGAATTACGATCATACTCTTTATTCTGGTTTAGATTTATGAAAAAAATGATTTCGTTTGTTTGCATTTTTCCAATAGTTTTGACTTTTAAAAATAGATTTATGCCAAAAAAACTTATTTAAAAAAAAATTAAAACTGTAAAAATAAAATCAAAAAATGACTTTTTACATAGTTGCCATTTTGTGTATTTTTTGAGGTAGGGATTATAGCAACATCTTTACTAATTAAAATGATATTATTATCATACAGCGATGATAGTTTGTAATTAAAATATTTATTATTTCTTTATTGGATGACTGGCAATATATAATAGATGCCAGATATACTTAAAATTTTACCAATAATGCGAGAGATCCTTAAATTGTATTATTGTTTTCCTGATTTTTTTGTGCGATTTTGGATATATTTTATATAGCTGTGTCAAAGTTATGCTATTTTTAAAATCCATAGAACGTAATATTACTTTTTCTATGTAAGTTATAGCTTTTTTTGTGCGATTTTCTAGGGAACGCATCTACCGCACAAAAAAAGGTTTAAGTGTAATACTTTTTCCATAAGTGCTGTTTTCTGATCATTTTTTTAAAATATTTATCAGCACAACCTACCGGTTTCACCATTTTGACATTTGTCGACAAATGACATTTGGTCGTCGCTTCGGTAGGGTTAGAACAAAATAAAAATATACCATTTCTTACCGTACCAGGAATATCATTAAATTTGGTTGTTTTACCATTTCTTTGTAATATAGGCACTTTTATATAAACTATTCTATTTTCATGGAACACCTATTAATTTTTCTCTATTTAACATAATTTGAGAATCCTGATCTTAAAAATTCTATCCAAATAATATTGTTCTAATTCCAAGAAAACCACCATATAATAATCCTTTATCTCTAAAAAAAAAAGTCTCAAATGGAGATCGCATACATCCAATTATGGATACATCATATAGAGAACCATTACATTATGTATTAAACATAAAAGACTTGATATTGGACTTCGAGAATCATATCACAATTAAATATTTATAATTAAGCACATATACCTTATGAAGACATTAACGTTACACATATTGCTACTTATTTTTTCTAGGTATAAGACAAAACGTGATGATTTGATATTCTTGAGCTAATCAATGTTTTCTATAATCGCTGCTTTGCAATTTTCTTAACCCTGACCCTGGAAAAATGGTAACTCTTCATATTTAACGACTTATTGAATGATTTCTATGACATGTAGCATATCAATGAAAAGGGTATAAACTAAAAAACCTTTTAAAACTAAATTAAATTAAAAGTATTTTGACCATCCTGACACTTAGGACATAGAGTCTATGTGTGCAACGACGTTGCTCGACCCCCCTAACTAAAAAAAAAAAATGGCGATCCATGTGCAAAACAATCTGTATAATAAGAGGAGCAGGAAGGTGTACCATCAGTTATAGTTTGAAGAACTCAATAGGGATGGGTTTGATAATCATCATTCCGATGTATTATGTTTTAGAAATCTTAATTTATTAACGAGATGGAATATTATTTTGGAATAAATTACGAAACTGGTTCGCCGTACCGGTTTATATCTGTCCATTTCGGGCATCGTATGAGTTCTGATGCGTTGACATCATGCAATTGATCATAAAATTATCACGAAATCAAATCTTATTTTCTACGCGAAATTTATTTCGTGTGGTATTTATTTGGTAGGCTTAAATAGTCAAAATACGCTGCTCATTTTTGACTGCTCCTCGTTCGGAGATACTGGCATTAATCCGGTGATTTTCCCAGCAACTTTTGATTTAAAAGGCTTTGTTCGTGAATTTTCTCTTGGGGATATCGGGTTTTGCTTGTCAAGGTGGTTGGTATAATTAATTAAAAGCGTGGTGGCTGAGCTCGGTTAAGTGATGATTCATTTAATCCATTCTTTATTATTCCTTAGATGGCTTTGCCGAGAGCTAATTGGGCAGGATTGGAGTGAGGGCCAAGGGATGGCGAGACTTCCCTGAATTGATGGCTAATTTATCAAAAGAAAACCTCGTCTTGGATTTTCCGACGGGGATTGACTTTTGAGACATTCATTAGACGATACTTCGAGATGTTCTGTCAACTGACGATGGGAATCAAACTTAATCTTCCATGGAAAACGATAGCCCTCAAAAATACATCAATATTTTTGCATTGATATACATATTATATTAATAAGAGCTGAACATTTATTATTTAGTTATTTATTTATTATTAATATATTTCTTGAAAGAAACTATTTAATTGTCAATGGAAAGCTGAAATCTTCACTTTAATACTCCGAGTATAATCAGCTACTAGAGAATGGCTCCCTCTCGAAGTATAGTCCATTCTTTTTAGAATCTTAATTAAATATATTCATCCAATGAATTTGCTCATATTAATTATTAATATTAAGTACACTAATTAAAACTGATAGTATTAAAAATAATGTAAATTAGCACTATCCATAAAATTACCACAAAAAACCATAAAATAATTTCACAATGATTAAAATTTGCTTAAGTAGCATATAATATTTGTTGAAATTCATACTAAGAATTTAATATTATAGGAAATAATCGGTCTAGACAATACAATGTAAGATCCCAACTGTCAAAATTACTTTCTTCTTCAACGGTTTCGTTCATATTGTGACGTTGTTATAAGCGAAAGATTTGGTCCAAATCTTACCACATGGATACAAAAATAATTATTCTTCACAAATGCTAGAAGCTTTTATCCAAAGAGAAATATTTTAAAATGTGTTCTGAGCTTAAACGATGCGCGAAAGGTAGTCAAATATGTTCAAGATCGTATCTTGAGACATTTTAAAGTGATTCAAGATTTGTGATGCGCCAGAGGGGAGTGTGGGGTTTTAGGGGGTTGCTTTCGTCGGGTGCCTCGAGGGTGGTTGCGATGGAGAGGCTTCTTAGAGACTCCAGGAGTGCCATCGGAGTGAATGTATTAGAAAAAGACGCACATACTGCGTCCACAATGGACTAGACGCCAACAGATATATTTTCGCCAAAATAGGGGGATGCTAGAGACATAATACGGGAGACGTTTCTATAGAATAAACGAAGACCGAGCTGTTTGAATGGCAGGTGTGTAAACAAAAGGCTACAGGTTCGATACTTTAATATCTATATTTTTGCATCGTACATTTTCGATTAGCATTATCGATGTGGATGAAATAAGCGACAAGCGAAAACGCGCAAAGCCCCTTAATCCCCTATTTATATTCATTATTATTATATTCAAGCATATTCAACTGTATCCTTACAATCTTCAAGTCAAAAATGATTGAAAATGTTCGATTACAGATTTTAGCAATAGCAATTTTTATTTAACAAATGAGCCCATCGGTAACCAACTAGAAACATTGATAACGAAGTACTATTAGGCGGGAATTGAACAAAATTCATTTGCTATTCAATCAATCCATGAGATGCAAGAGCCTGAACTAATTTTAAATGTCTCATATTGAAATTCAACAGCAAGTGAAATTATTATAATGGAATCTTATTGCAGAAAGCTTAAACTAATACATTCAATGTTATAAAATCGGACATTTCATTATGAAAACTATCTTATATAAAACAATTTTTAAAATATGGGAGTCCAATATGACATATTAGCGTATTTATTTAGATCACTGTGAATAACTTCGATTTACATGCAATACACGGTCAAGTGATAATGCAAATTATTCTCAGACCGATGGAATATAATTACTGACAAAATATATTTATTATTATATGGAATTCGTTATAAACAGATTTAAATAATTTTATATTCAACAATATGAAAAGCGAAAATATTCACAAAGGTCGAATAATGAGAAAACGCAGATGAAATAAGAAAAAAGTGGAGAGCTTTACAGAGACTTGAGATTCAAAGTAAATTGGCTGTGCTCTTAGTCGTACAGTAAGAGAATTGTTTTATATTAGAAATATTTTTCAAACGAGTCGAGGATGACTCAATTCATCGACAAGTATCTAATAGATTTGTCGATACGCTAAGATTAGTTAGCAATTAATTATACAGTCTATTTCGATGCTTTAAGTCTAAAAGCTGGAAGTAACAGTGTCAGTTACATCCATTCAAATGTGTATTATTCTTAAACTCAGTCGAAATCATTCGCTCGTGACATAAACCAGGAATTCCTGAGGGTGTAATGCGATATCTTGTAATTCCCACGGCACCGAAGATATGAGGGTAAATATGCCCCCTTTTAGATAATACAGATTTTCTCCAAGTTTAATAGCATCGTGGTACTGCACATTGTACATCGTATTTTTTAAAAAAATACTGCGGTGAATAAAATACACAAATAGAACACAATTGGCATTAAAGTTTATTTGGTAAGAATACTTTTTCATACACAGTTTTCGAATTATTTGGAAACATGGTATAATTAAGAATTTGATTAGGCAGATTATATATACAGATATTCGCATACGTATGCGTATCAATTTCTTACAAAGTAAGCTGTTGATATTCCATATTGCGCGTTGTTAAAAGCTACTCCATCCGTATGTGGTTTCCATCGTTTTAATATACGTAATATTTTTCAATATAGACGCTAACGAGGACTTTCTCGAAATTTTCTCCCTTGTAATATTATATTGTTTAAATCGCTGTAAATTGTAGCAGCGCGTATAATTTCGCGAAGCCGTCTCTTGATATTTGCGCACAATGCTTTGAAATCCCGTAGAAATTTCAACTAGAAAACGTTTCCCGTATCTCCAGATCTTCACACATTATAACAGAATAATCTCACAGTGCAAAGAGTATCAAATCTCCAACCCTTAGAGGAGCGTCCCGGGGTGGGTGGGAATGAAAGAGCGGACGACGAGAGGAAAAGTGTGTTTGCTTGTAACAATCAGGCGACAACAGGTCCCACGGTGACAATCTTCACGTTTAAATATTCCCGATTTAAATTATCCCAACGAAATCTCGGCAGTTGGGCTACACTAAGAAATATAAGATATCCTGGGAATAGAATAAATCGTTGTGTTGATACGCTTGCTAATTTTTTTGGAGGAGTTTTCTCGAAGATGTTTCTACAATATATAGTTCGAGCCAGTATTTTCCATATGCTTTTCACAACTGTGAAGTATTCTCGCATATCATATCGCAATTTCCCTGTTTTCCTCAAAAATTCAATTTGAGGCGAATTGAATTGAAGTTACCGTGAACAACGCGCACGAAAAGTGGATTGTTCGGTTAGTTCAGGGAAAGTAAACATTTTTCATGTCTTCAATCTTAATAAATAAAATGACATATTTCATTGAAAAAAATATGAAATTTACCATCATATATGAGCTTGAATAAGCTATTCATCATATTTTATTCTTGCACGAATTAAATGAATCGAAAATGACTCTTGATCATCGTTTTTATCACATGAACTTTGTTTCTTTAATTTCTTCTACACACAGCTGAGTTTTGTAATGATTATTCATATGTATAACTTAGAAGAATAAGAAATAACGACAACATTCGAATCTGAAATATGATCTTGATCTCATTCAATTGAAAAGATGACTCCTCGAAAGAGACAGACTTTCCATTACCAAAAATGAAACTTGTATATGAGCGATAGAACAAAATGGTCCAATGGAAAAGAATTTTCACTTTTACCGCGTGAGAATCTTAGGCATTTTCTTTTTTCCCCAATTATACGTACTTATTTCAACTTATCATGGTGTCCATAAGCAGTGACGGGAGTTTATTAATTAAAAATAAAACCAATATTTAGCTCATCGAACAATCAACACCAAATCTGCATCAGTCAAAGTTAACTTCTATTGGTGAAGTATTAGATTTATGTTTTAACACTACAGCTGTAAACACCAGCTTGAGAAATGGAGCTTGTGTTCTTCTGAAGCAGAAAATGGAAAAAAAGATATGCTTTGCCTAGTTTGTCACCTTCATATAATGGAAATTATATTAGAAGCTGTAGGGAGTCAATCACTCAATAAAAGGTTTAAGAAGAATTGGGACAAAATCGATCAAAGTGATTATAAAAACATAATTTATGATATCACGTCTTCAAAAATCATATAAAATGTTACTGCAGACAGGATTTCTTTTAATCAAAAACAACTTCAAGTATTATATATCAACCTCAAGATGACTATAAAGAGTTACTGAATTTTTCCATCATTTACTTGGGAGGAATTCCTGTAAAAGGAGTTTCCATTAGGAGGCCTACTGGCCTTTAACGTACTAAATGGATGGCTAAAGATATGTGTTACTTGATTTTTTTAAAATTTAAACATCAGTTTAAACTGTCAAATAAGGAAATGAAAACAGTGAAAGATGTCTGTCTTTTCACAGTCGTAATATATATAAAATACTGGTTTCAAGCCCTTGTCGGATATTCAGCATCAAGAAACGACGTACGATTATTACAAGACCTGGTATCCTTTGAAAATATAAACCAAACAATGGCCAAAGTTGCCATGAAAAAAATACTGGGCCATTTATGATACTTGTCGGAAAAGTTTGTGTTTTTTGCATTTTTTAACGATGAATTTTCAGTTAAAGATAAGCAAAATATGGTAGATGCACTAAGAATCGAAGGTGTAGAAGGTTGTTTGAAAAGAAAAATCATTTATCCAAATAAATGTCATATTTGGATCTAAGAGGGTGTATATTTAATTTTAAAAAATCGCTCTGAAAAAATAGATTTACTTTCGGAGCATTCCCACAGAAACACAAACGATCAATTTTCGTCAGACGACACATTTGTCGGCATCAATTGGTGAAGTATCATAGAAATCATAGTTTAAAAGAAAAACATGCGAGTCGATTTTTTTGTGAAACACATTTTCTAATATGGGGTGAAATATTGTGGTGGTAAAAATTGTTTGCATGAGGGATGAAAAATTCATTAAATATCGGATCGGGTGTATGTCAACAATGAAAATAGATCTTGATATTAAGACGCGCATATTAAAATTTAATCTCCGGATGTCTTGCGTTCTTTTCAGAGTTTATCAATGGGAACATATTTTGAAAATTCATTTCAAATCCTTATTGAATCTCTAGATGCTCCCTTTTTGCTTACCGTATATATCAAGGGGATGCGATGTGGAAGTGTATTAATTGAACACATATTTATTTGAATCTGTTAAATTAATGGCTTGCGTAATGTTATCATAAAGCTTAGAATACAGCAAATATAGAAAATTTGAGCTTCAATTAATGAGTTTTTATTTTAAAATTCTCAGTTGTATAATATACATTTTAATGGCATTTAGATATTCATTCTTACAAGATATGATACATTCTGTATTCATTATGCATGCAATCAAACGCCTAAGGGCGAACATGAATCATGCAAGATATGGAAGCTTCGTAACTGCGTAGACACGTTAAAAAGCATGTAATATGTATTATACAAGAACGAATTTGCTATTGTATATTGAATGATTGTCAAAAAATTAAGTACAGCAGCTTTATTCGTTCTGATGCGTATGAAATGTGCTCCAAGATCGCGCTATTTTGAGAAATTACTCGCTCACGTTGTTATGAGCAATATGCCCGTTCGAATACACCAGGTGAAATTAGAGAAATGATGGAATAAAATGGAAAATGTTATTTTTGACGGCGTACCCCATGTGGAAGTATCATCCCTTGCCGAGCACCCCCCCGCCATGTTCAACCCCCTTTAAAGCCGGAATACCTTTTATTGTCGGCATCCTCGCGGGAGACAATAATAAAAGCCTCGCTACCGTAATAATGAATGACAGCGGGACACGGAAGATGCTCCAGAGCACAATGGCAAAAAGATCAGAGTAAACAGACATAAAAACATTTGCTTTTATAGTACGAACGCAATAAAAAGGCTTATAGACGAAGCTTACTCTACAATCGGTCTACTTCTTGAGCACAACCTCGACCGAAATTCGACAGATGCATAATCCCTGTAAATTAGTTTTAAAATTCAGAACCATTGCTACAAAGATATGCTTCAACGTGCATCAGAGATCTTCTTCTTAAAGTAATACAATCACCAATAAGAGTTTTGTCCAGGGATTGGATATATTTAGGTGGTAGTTTCCTATTGATTTTCACTTATGATTAACTAAATATAGGAGTTTTTTAATATTTTTTTAGATTAGAGAAGATTAATGGCTGAGTGGTGAAATAGGATATCATGAAAATTGACTTAAAATATACACATTTCAATCTCTCAAATATGTTGATTATATTCTCTCGATTATATTCTATTATGTGTATTCTAAGCTTATTTTCATTGTCTTTCTCCAATATTCTGTTAAATTTGCTTATTTTATTTTTATCGAATTAATCTGACCATTTTTATCATAATTCCCATAAAGAAGCTTGGACAATGGACGTTATTTATGCTGATAAAATTTGACATTGTCGAAAAATATTAATGTCAAAAATTATTTGAAATAAAATGGCGTGATGATATTAAACAAAGGTGGTATTCAGTCCGCATAGATATTTATGTTTATGTCGAAGTTTTTCTTTGTCAGCTCACATTTCGGAACCGACCAAGCCCGATTGCAAATGAAAAGTTGACAATGTGTGTTTTTATCAGCTGAAGTCCTTTCAAGTTCCGTTTTCAAGAACCATACAAACGAATTTCTCCCAATTTTCATGTTGCTTTCGGATTATTTTACTGAAAAATTTGATTCAAAATGTGTTTAAATTTTGAGCTCGACTGATGGTTTCGCTGAATTTAAAAACTGAGAGATCTTCTCAACGCGTTCAATATGTTATCTATATTATATTAATTAGCATAATTACCAGATTTAATATAATTTTGAATTGCATCTAAAATAATGATTAAATTATAAGCTCATATAATGTTATTTAGTAAACGAGAAAAATTCAATGTTGTTGCCAACATTTGTAACAATTTTTGAGATCTGTACACAAATATTATATAAATGTCTTCTATGTATGAAACTGTGTTGAAAACTGCTTATAATATGTATTATAAGTACTCAATATTGCAATTATTTGAAAGTTGCAATACTTCAATCAAGTTCCCTTGCTATAACTTTAGCCACGATTATAAAAGCCTTTGCTACTTTGTATCGAAAGTAAGTGATGTTTATTTAATAATAATTGGTGTAAACTACTTGTGGATTAAAAAGCAACTTTGTAGATTGTAGAAATGGGTGCAAAAATTCGGTCACTGCTTCCCATACTATTGAGTCACTACGAATGACTTGATTTTTACACATTTTAATTTCAATACATTGCATAATTAGTTCGATGATTAACTTAAGATAAAATTGTCATCGTCAATTATCATTTTAACCATATTTATTCTATAGACATTTTACAACAAGACATTTTCACGCGTTCTTTGATAAAATATGGAATTGATGTTATCACCCCAATAATTTTTTGCCTTCCAATCGGGCTAGCAAACAAACGTTTGAATTAGACCGGAACACTCGCTCGGGGAGAATCTAACGATGGAGTTGCAGACGAGAGTTGAAAACTGCCCGACTGTTTGCGTTAATACGCTTTCAGCTGCACATTTTAAACTTCAGTGCCGAGATAAAAGTTACAGGGACGGATTCGCCCACCTAGGCGTGCAAGTTTGCCAAGGGGCGTCGCAAAAGGGATAAACAAACTCGAGTCTCACATAAGAAATCTTCGATGAGAGTCGCATCTTCCTTGTGTAATTTCATCGTAAAATATTAGCAAAATGTTGCGTGGAAAGCGTTGAGAGTTTTAATTTTTGCATCCTCGTGTTTAAGCAAATGGATACGTAACCCAATCATCTTGGGTTTTAATCTACATGAGGTATGCCTGGTGACTACATTTTTAAAAACATAAATACGCCACGAAAAAATCATGTCAAAATGGCTGGTAATGGTCCCATAAAAGGGATCGCTAAAAGCCACCTCAAAATAAATATGAAAAAATAGTATATTTTTGATATTCAATATACCAATGCAAACCGACAGTCTACCAGCGTTTCAATATCGCGGGATTGAAAACTTGAATTTTCACTATCGGGAAGTATTTCCTGTCTATCCGACTGCTGGAATATTAAATCGACGTAATACTTGAAAACTAGACACAACAAGCAACACAATTTTGGAACATTTTATAGAGGCATTACAAATTTTGAAATTCAGGCGTATTCGTCATTATTGTTAACGTATATTAATATAATTTTTTTGTTATTATATTACAAAATATCAAACGTTCAAATAGAATAATCGATTGTAAAGGGGTTTTTTTTAAATTTTTGAATGATTGAAATGAAAACGGTTCGCTTCCGCTGAATTGTTGGTCAGCGCTGATCGAGTACAATTCGCGTATCATGAGGTGAAGGAAAGTGGTCAGGCTGGTGGAGACCACGAAGACAATAGTCGGCGCCTCATTGTTCCGGGGACAGCAGAGATGGAAGAGGCGGTCGAGGGTGAACAATGGACGTTGGATGGTGGTCGAGGGTGGCTATGACCGAACAGATTGATACCGCGAGCGCTGGAGGAAGATTGCTCCGCCGCGTTGACAACCGACTACCCCAAGAACAATGGACCCATCCGACCGTCATGAAAATAAAACCAACCATGGCTAAATATTTTCTTCGACATGTAATCCTGTATCATCTCAGATTGAAACGTGTGAGGAAGAGCTTTCGATTTATTTAATTAATCGCAACTTTGCGGCTATTTTTTATCGCATCGAAATATGCCATAACTGAGAAAATGAGCGGAGAAGGAATATCATACTGACTCAAATTATATTGCTTTTACGTCCAATTTAAATCATATTTATTGATTGTGTGTAGTATATTCACCAGCATGACGAAGGCTACTAAATCGAGACATTCCCGCCGAAATCTGGACGCTTAAAAACAGTGGCGTGACTACTAATTGGCGGGCTTAGGCGACGCCTAGGGGCAGTAACTGTCTAATCTATGTATACATATATAGAGTACATATATGTTTTCAAATTGTTATATTAACCTTTCCCCGCCGGTGATGTATTTACTACACCTCGACTCTAATAATGGGAATATCGATATGAATTATAATAGATACGGCGTTCAGATTTTTTGTATTCCTCCGTAATATGATTACGAATCACATCAAAGTATTATAGTATATAAGAATTCATCTGCAGCGACGGAAATAAATAATTTGTCGGGAAATCGGGATTTTTGCGAGTTTTAGTCCGTGTCTCAGCAGAAAGGAATTTTATCAGTCACATTGATGGTGTTATATGAAAATGGGGGCTCACGCAGTCATCAATTCGAACTAGCATTTAAATATCTGATGACGATACCTCAGCAGCAAGTTGCCTGGCTTCCAAAATCAGATCCAGACTAAATGATGAAACACTCGATGCTTTAATGTTACTTCGGACATGTTTTCAAAATAATTTTTGATCTTTTTAGTGCTTATTTATCTATTTTTGAATTGTATTTTCATCTTTTCTTAAACAAATAAAAAATTTTCTCCTTCGAATTTTTTTTTATATTAAACAAATGGACTATTGAAAATCCCGGCCCCAGGATCCCGAAACTGATCCCAGGATGGTCTAATGCAATTCCGAAATCCCAGGATTAAAATTTCGGCTCGGGATTAGATTCCCTAGTCGGAGTCCATCTAACGGCCGCTTGGGCTTCACACAAAAACCTTTTTAAATCGCTCTAATATTGGTGGAATTTGAAACTTACATTTATGCATCCACAAGCGTTTTAAAAACACCACAACACTGTGCAAAAGCTTAAATAAGAGCTCGATAATTCTAAGCCGATAGTATTAATTTGGGCACCATCCAAAACCAATTTTCAGCTATGACGTGCTTTAATTGCAGTGTAAGCGACCGAAAGGCGATGCAATTACATAGATTGCAGCTCAGCGGGGTGTGTTATTGTACTTTTTTAGCGTTTCGGATGATAAATCCTGTCCACCCTCCGAAAATCATATTAGATAGACGAAGACGACGGCACGGCAATTTATCAGGCGCAATATTCGTCATGTAAATGGATGGGTTCCTTAAGGAGTGTTCGAGACAGGCATTGTTGGTCCAGGGCCCCCGGCCCCGTCCTCGAGTGGCCCCCGACTCTGAAATCTGTCCGCTTCAGACATTTGTAATATGAAATTAATGTTGGTATTACGTTTACTTAAGACAATGAGAGTGGATTGCTTCAAGATGGTTGCAGGACGGGAAAGGGGGTCGCTTTAAGCAGAAACGGAGAAGGGTGGCTTCGAGAGTGCTCTCCTTAGGTTGAGAACGTTCAATTGGCATCATCTTTTTGCTTGATTTTATTATACAAGTTTAAAGCGAATTGATCTCATCCGCTCATCCACTTGACTGCCTTCGAGAAGAAATTATTTAATTTCCCCATTTATAAATGATACAATTACATTTAAATGAATCTATGTAATACTATATAATGGCATAACGAATTACATTTTTATTTTACTTTTAAAAAATACTTACCCAATAATAATATTCGATCAAAATATATAACATCGATCAAAATTAAGAAATTATTTCCAATTTGGAATACATAATTCATGCTATGAAATTCTACTGAATCAAATGAAATATTTTGTGGAAATGTATTATTTTAGGAAAAATTATTTTTTTTTCCATTCCCACATTCAATGTTTTCCACGTTTATCATTTGGTTCAATAGATCTAATTGAAATCTTATATTGCTTGATTTTAGTAAAAATCCCAATAACATTAATACACATTATGTGTTATTTAATACCTGTGATGTTTAATGATATCTGATACGAATCCTGAGAAAATAGTACCGAAACTCTTATAATAAATTATCTCGGTTCCTTGTGTTTGTTTCTCGGATGGCCTCTAAATCATTATGGCAAGCCGGAAGTGAATAATTATCAAACGAACCCTTTTATTTTTCGTAAATTATGGTCCCCCATAAATCCCGGTGTCTTTTCTTTAATTAAGTCTATTCCTCGACGGCGCGATCGTTTCGCGGATTTATTATTTTTTGGAACGAACGGTTCGCGAGGGTTGAAAAAAATCGGCCGCCAAAAGGATCATCATTATGATGCTCACACAATTCTCTCCTTAGATATCTTCATTATGGCAGACGTCTGAAAATTACTCTACATGAAATCGTAGAACCTTTGCATAAATAATGATGTCCTCTGTTCGGAGCTTCCTTCTCGCATATATGACGTTTAACGAAATACGAATAAGGAGTGTGGGAAGCAGGAGAAGTCTATCGTCCGTGGACTTGCCAGATACAGATCCACTTTCCTCTTAACCCATTCACTGCACAGGCATTTCATCGCCACGATATGCTGCAGCTGTTAATATCGTCCGTTATGTGGAGATCTTGCCTACGACTTGTGCCTCCTAAGATTCTAAATCATTTTACTTTAATATTGATCATTTATATTCAATCATCATCAGGTATAAACAGTGCCTCCAAATGTAATGTAACGTGCAAAATTCTTCAATAGTCATATCATATTTCTATTAAATATATATATACGGCAAATCTTAAAACAAATTTGGCATTAACGTATACTAAAATATTGATATCGTTTAGACTCCAAATCTTAATCGTAAAGGATCCATAAACCAAGGATCATAATTGTATTTTATATTTATTGAATGCAATACCATTAAGGGTCAATTTAGTCTCGACTTATTTATTATTACTAGTGTTTTGGATTGAATAAAAAGTTTTTAAAAAATAAAGTGCATT
This sequence comes from Stenopsyche tienmushanensis, assembly GCA_008973525.1. Classification (NCBI taxonomy): domain Eukaryota; kingdom Metazoa; phylum Arthropoda; class Insecta; order Trichoptera; family Stenopsychidae; genus Stenopsyche; species Stenopsyche tienmushanensis. The sequence goes on from WACJ01000015.1 coordinate 1,278,167, forward strand.
AATTCAGATGCAAATTGTTGATTGAAGATGTACCATTCTTATGAAATAAATTCATGCATTGGAGAAGATTTGTGAAAAAATTAAGCAATGAAAGTTTGAGAATCGCCGCCTTTGTACAAAGAGCAGGTACGTTACCTTTGCGGGGAAAACTTTTGTCATCCCTTCTGGAACAAATTAATTCCCCGAACAGACATCTGCGGAACGCCTTGCGGCGGATTTTATTCGCTTTTAATTGTTTTTAAACAACTGCTTGTTTTATGTCTCCAAGAGTGTCGGGGGTGGACCGGGAGGACCTCAAAATAAAAGCAGGAGCGGGAGGAGAGCCCGGGGTGGTGTTTACGTTGCGGAACTGCAAAGTGAGACGTCTTCGCAAAAGTTTAGCGGGGAGGCCTCCCGAGTTATTTATTCATCCATTTAATTTTTGCCTATGGATTATTTAATATTTGAAATGGGAACGAGATTTTGCCATGTCTAACGTTTACGGCGTCATAATGTTTGAGCCCGATATCGAACGGTGGAAATTTTGACTGGTTGTTTGCCTGGGGACATATTAAATTATTCAAAAGTGAAAAATGAAGAATGGTGAAAGTGTGTCTGACTAAACAGGGGATCGAACCTAATTGAAGTCGTTGAAGTGTGCCAGTAGACTACTAACAAGGGCAGCCACTAATTGTGTGACGGAAGGGTGCGTGAGTCCATTGGGAATGAGGAAAATCGATGTTCAACCACTACTCCAGCACCCCCACGTGGATTTAGGATGGAGCAAATAAATTTATACCCAAATAGAATATTGTCATATCAATCAAACATTTGCAATGAAAATGTTAAATCATTTGACAATAAAAGCCCAATTCATAAAATATGCAAGTCTAAGTTCTTAACAATAATTTTCTAGTAAATCTTATTTATTATGCTATAATAATAAGTTTTGTGGCTTTCTTATATGTGGTTTATAAGTTTGATTTTTTGAGAAATATCACCCTTTAATAATTTGATAAAAAAAAATCATGATCTATACATCGTTCGATTGTATAGATCGTGATTGATCGTATAGTCGACAGTGTTTATTTATTTATGTACAAGCTTCATATACGCTGCGACGGTTCTGACAGATAAGTGGATTTGTACAGATGATGAGTGGCGGACATACAAATATAGCATCTAAGTTTATGATGATTTTAAATTAGCTCACTACTCAAAGGGCTGAAAAACAACGAGTAATATAATTCAGGTTCATTATTATGACTGCATTTGGTGAATAAAAAAGTTAATCACCGTGACAAGACACAGGTTAACACTTCGGCTATTGCAATGGCTAAAATGCATGAATAACTACTCAGATTAGACCACGCTAGACTTTCATTTGTGCTCGAATGCATCCAATGAAAAAAATATATAGACTATAATATGGATGGTTATGATGAGTTGATTATATTGAGATAGTTTCATCAAAATACGATCATGTAAAATAAATACGTTCCAAAATTGATTCCATTATTATACGTATCCAAATAAGAATCACCTTTGTTAATTGAATAATATTGGTCTTATCCAATTCCAATCATTTGATCGTACTTGTTTTTCAGCAAACAATTAATTTTGGCGCTTTAATAAAAACCAAAAAAAGCGAAATGAATTGCTTGATATTTTTATGTTGAATGCTTCCTTTGTTGACTCTTTTGCGTATAGAAATATGTGCTGTCGATACCCAGCAGAGGACATGAACCATAACGATTCTCGGTATAATTAAGGCCTGAAACTTTGGCAAGAAATCAATTCATTGCAGACAGGTTGGCATCCCCCTCATCAAGCGAGGGGTGTGCACTATCAGGAATTAGGGTTACAGCCCCTTCAACCCCATGCAACTTGTTTATTAATATTTCATATAAACCACTCGACCGTGAAGCGTTCATTTCGACCAAAAGGGTGAGCGACACTCACATTGTTTGTATTGGTTACATCACACCAATAACTTTCGATAATCGGTTTTGAGGATTAACATCATTAATTTTGGCACTCTGGACCGACGGATGGGAATTCTGGTCGTTGTCCAAATCGACGTCGATGCTTGACAATTTTCATCAAAGACATGACTTCGGGTCGAGCATTAAACACCCAAAGTATGCACCCTAAGATCGGATAGATTAAGCAACGATGTTAAACCTTAAATACATGATTGAGAATTGTAACATATTTTATACCTTTATATACCATACTGCGTGGAAAATTATCACAGTATACTCAAAGTTGTTTATAAAATTGATAATTCGAAAAGATGTCATGTCAAGTTTATTGAATAGAGATGAAATAACTATTCATATATTGGGGATGCATTGAAAAGCATCACAATCCTTCCTGCATATTTGATCAACAACGCATTTTCAAACCCTAAACAATTTGTAATTTGTATATAAATACCAATGATTGATTGGGAATAATTGATTAATTACTTCAGTATCTTGATGTTGATCGCAAAATTATTCAAAAAATATGGATTTATCCATCCCCATTCGAATTTATTCAGCTTGATCTCCAAGCATAAATGTATGAGTTATATCATGTGCTTTGCCCTTTTCTGTTTACTGAACAGTACTAGTGTATAAGGGGGAGAATCTGACAATATATATGATAACCATCGGATCATACACAGCCACTGATCACATCGATAATACACGCTCATATATTTTTTAAAAATAGATGCTGCTTATGGATGTAAAGTATAAAAACAAAACATTCCTATGGATTAAAAATTGATAAGATACGAACGGAAAGCTTGTAATATGCCTAATAATAAAAATGCTGAGGAATGCAATGTATCAAATGAGAGACATCAGTGGAATGTTATATTAAAAATTCTAGACTTGTTAACAAAAATATTGAATCTATAATTGATTGATTCGATTGAAATTCATTCATAAAGTCAATAATGAGACACGTCTTTGATCATTCATTGCTTTTGATGTTGATTAAATATGATTTTGAACGATGAAATAATTATATTGGAAATGATTTTAAACATCGACGCATACAACCTTCAAAACGTTTTAGCGATGGAATGGGGCAAAAAATAAAATATTACGAATCAAAACGGAAAAATCGTGACTTATGATCACAGTGCCGCATCAGCTGATAGCATTTTTACAGAAGTATGGACGTGTCGACGTGATGGATGTGTTAATTGAACCGCCACTGGGTATCTCTGGAGGTGGAATCCGTGTGGGAGTTGTGCGGTGTGCTCATCGAAAGGTATGGGAGTGGACGGGTTTTGTATCCATATGGGGATTAGTGGGTGGCGAAGGCGTAAATATCACCCCCTCCCTTGGCAAAACGTGAAAAAAATGAGCGCCCTTTATTTTAAATGTGGCCGCGCTGACAGCAGGGGCGCAGCATCAGCGTCTATTTATTTAGCGGATTTTTTTAACCGTCCACAAAACACATTTCGACTGATTCTCATCTAAAATATTACATTGCGCCCGATTATTTGTAATCTATATCAAAGCAATATATTCGCATGTAACGATTAAAATTACTTTTAAACATTCAAGAATGTGAATGCCTCGGAATGTTGGGCCTAAAAGTGATCGATTTTTTAACATTTTTTTTTATGCGAAAAGTATTAAATATATAATATTGATATTCAATGTGCTAACTAGGCGATCATTATTGAACATAAAATTATTTTTTAAAGTTTGACAAAGTATGCTAGTAGGAGTGAGGGGAGTTATGTATGTCGATGTGCGAGCAATGATATTCTTCACCATGGAAGTCTTAAGTCCTGAACAAGTAATTTACAGCAAAAAAATTAAACGTATTTTTACTTTGTATAATATTGTGTATAGCTTAGACTACAACTAAAAATAAATATTGAAAAATAAAAAAATAGTGAGCGATCAAAAAAAAGTTTGTGTTTTTACCAACATTTTTTGTAGTTTTTGGTTCATTAAATAAACACTTTTAAATATTTTTGGATGATTGTAGTCTATACGACGAAAACGTTTATTATACACGTATCTGCCAAATTTCATAATGAATGCTTATCTAGAGCGTGTGGGAGCACTTCCATAAGTTTAGAAAAAGTAGTTTCGAGAAAAACCCGTTTAAAGATTCTCTTCTCAGCTTCGCGAAGCGTAGCTTTTCCTCGTCGATCTATAACTTTGCGAATTTTAATAATATCAACTTGAAATTTACTGAACGTATTCTTAAACATTGGTTCTCTCAGATAAATTAATGAAATTATTTTTTTTTACCCAACAAGGTAGAAACGTTCCTTAATGCAAATAAATGATTCTCCATGTATCATATTGGGTCTATCATCGACAGACTTATTTGATAAGAATCTTAGATTGTGTGATTAAAATACTCCATTTGTACGAACTTGGGGTCGTTCGTCATACATTGTGTCCGCGAAATCTTCATCATTCAACTATAACGCCGTATTCCTTAAACAGACAGATCAACTAGACTTTTGAAGTCTTCTTCATTTTGATTTTTTTTTTTTTGACTTCATTTTGTCACATTGCTGTTGATCCAAGCCCCGAAGCAGTGATCGAAATTTTGCATCCATTTCTACAAAGCTATTTATTATATATAATGTAAATCTAGCAAGCTTTCAACGTTGCGGACATTAATAACAATTTCCAAAACCTGAATAATTGTACATATCAGCATTAATTTAAAATCTACAAAGCTACTTTTTTATCTACAAGTAGCTTACGTTAATTATTGCTAAATAAACATCGTCTATTTGCGATACAAGGTGGCTAGGGATTCGGTAGACGTGGCTAAAGTTATAGCGCGGGAACTTGATTGAAGTATTGCAACTTTCAAGGCATTGCAATATTAAGTACATATAATATTTATTATAAGCATCCAAAACCATACTAGAAATATTTGAATTGTTGGTTTTGTTCGATTTTTTTGGATAAAATTTCAGATTTAGTATTAAATTAATTCATGAATTCCCAATATAATCATAGCAAAATCGTTACTAAAACTAATTGTATGATGAAAATACAATTATATATGCATTTAAAAATTCAATAAAGCACAGCATTTGGCGTAATTTAGTAGCTCAAGTCGTTGTTCCGTATTGTGTTTCACGACGCATGGCAATCTATTTCGGGTCCATTATGCAAGCGGGCGAGCGTTCTCCAAAAATATCAAGAATAGAATATTTCGAATGGTAAAAAAATGGGGAGAAATAACCTTTGTTTTAATGACTCCTTCGTTTTCTACCCCCTTGAAATGCCTCCCCCATAGATTTTCATACACTTATTACGAAACCACTCAAATATAGGCAGATATGCGTTGCGAATCCCGTGTAATCGCAGGGACAACGTATGAATGGCTAGACATTGTCCGATGCAAATGCTCAGCACAAAGTACACACTTCACAATAATGAAATCTGCTATTATTAAATTTAATTTTTCATCATCGTTGATGTATCTATTATTTCACCCAATTAGACCTTATTTACAGTTTAGATCTCATAAAAAATATGGATCCGATACAAAGATGGTCATCTAAAATATATATTTGAATGATCTACATCATATATTTTAAAATATTTCATGGAAGATCTAATATATAAAAAATAGTCTTTGTTCGTATTTAATGCGCTGCCATACCGTTCATCCGATTGCGTTAAAACTTTATAAACTTATTGTTTACACTTGCGAGGATAACATAACGTGGTAAAAATATTGTTTGTGCATGCAATTTGTTGTGCGAGACGTTTAACGTATGCACTATGTTGGGGCATATTGGTCTGGTGGTTGCTAAGGTAAATAGAGTAAAGGTAAAATACCAACAGAATATCGATGATATCAAAGATAGAAGCAGATTTTATGCAATGAAAAAAAAATCCAGAACTTCAAACTTTATTATTGTGACTTATTCTCTTTATACAGAATCATCCAAATGTAACGTCTAGATATTAGCACTGTATAAAGTTTTGCAAATAACGTCTTTTCAAATGATATAAGCCATTTTGTTTTAAAGAAATATTGCACTATCCAGCTAAAATTTGTCTATTATAAAGAAATCAAAGTCGTATAGTAATCGTTAAGGCTCACCAATGAATTTTAATAGCACAGATGATGATTGTGATTGGGAACAATACTAAATTTCGTCTTAAATTGGCAGTGGCTCAAATGTGAATCAAAATTAATAACAATATGTTTTCCTTAAATAAAAAGAAGTGAAGATACCGAGCTAGCAGTGGGTGTTCGCATACGCAGAATTAAAACGGGACCACCCTCGTTTTTTTTGAAGTGAGGATGTGTACTCGTGTTTATTATTCATCGAGTACACAGCCCACTTTCTTATACCACTCTTCACCACCCCTAACTCACAATTATACAACGATATCGCATAATCGATACAACCCCCGACGAAGGTATGTATTTCGATAACAGAAAGGACATTTACTGTCTACCCTCAATTATAAAATAAACGATTCCATCGGTCGCGTCATTAAAAATTCAGGGCGATATTCACAAAAAAATCGCTCAATAGAAACAAAGGACACATTTAGAAATGCGTTCCATGCGTTCATTAGTACTGGGTTGGCGAGCATAATGGGGTTGAAAGGGGGATGAGCTATAGAAGTATAAAAAGACTTTAATTTTGATTTTGACGCACGTACCCCGATAGAAAATATGACGCTATATCGTACGTAAATTCGAATTTAAATGATCATTCATCAAAATTTGGCGATTTTTTCCCCGCAGAAGATACAAATGATATCTGATATGTTTGAAGGTTAACGAACCCTGAATACTTTTATCACCATATCACCCTATGACACTCTTGCGGGAGCTAGGCAACCGCTGCGACGAAGAATGGTGGCGTAGGCAACCCTCAGTAGGACTCACCCCCCTCAAGAACTGTCATATTTGCTTTTCCTAATCTCGAATCATAGATGTCACAAACAAATGTCACCAGGCAATAAGCTGTGATCCAATTTGATTTCCATTTCGAATGTACAGAAATACGCTCCATTTTTGTAGAGCGACATTTCATTTCATAAACCGCGAATAAATATGAATTAATTTGATATTCCTTCGCAACTTGTGAAGAAATGTGATACAAATGCATTGTTGTTTTGTGATGATAATACGCTTAAAAAATTTTTTTGCACGACTATACTATCAAATGCAATCGTCCATGATACAATCATATAAACAACCCTTTGATGTTATTCCCCGAAAAAATGGCCGTGTTGGAACAGAGCATCGCTGAAGCGGACGATGACAGATTAAAAAATGAATGATGATGAATAATTATTCGGCGCCATGTGAATATTTTCCATTAAAGTCCATAAGCTGACCGTTTCGGTCATTCATCAATTTGACAGAGAATACAGTTAATACACAAACGTACACATACTGAACCGAACAAACTCAAACATGTGCTGAGATTCGCAATTATACTATCATTTTGGAAATACGACTAAAAATTATTTTACACATTAAGAATTTTTTTTGATGGATCTTGGTGTTTCCATTTTATTTTTAAATCAATTTAACAGAGTAAATGATCCTACAGGACAGCATGTGGTATATATGCATATTCTAGGATACACAAGTCGCCTTTGAATAATAAAATAGGTGGTAGTTTAGAGCTTAAAATATTATAACTCTTTAACAAAGGCAACATTTTTAAGCCAAATTTGGAACATATTTTTTGTATAAATTGTTTTAAAATTTCCTAATTTAAGTTTTATTTAGATCCAATAAGCACATTGTGACCCTTTGATTGTGATTTATTTAAACTCAAGATCGTCTTGAAATATATATTGAAACAAAATAATACTTAATCATAAATCACACCCAGATGAAAAATCACGAGATGTGTTCCAGGATATAAAAAACTGATGAAAAAGGAGCTGTGTAGGGGAAAAAATGTATGGGGATACATTCTAAAAAACCTATGATGTATCTTAGTAGAATGAGGTACAGTAGAACCTCGATTATCCGGACTTAATTGGGGATGAAAGTAGTCCGGATAACGAAAATCCGAATAATCGAAAATAATCATAATTGCCAGGGAAAGTATGAATAATTTTTATTTGCCTAGATTTACGTATATAATAAATTATTTTTATTTTTGCTTAAAGTTAGCACTTCTTTTAGAAGCTGCCAAATCGCGAATACTCGAATAAGATATATAAGATGTCCTGAATTACACTCTTATTGGTTTTAAAATCATTTCATAGCGACATCTAAACACTGAAAAGCTTCAGAATATGTAGAACCAATATTTCTCGCCTCGCAAATCTTTTCTTCGTCTTCTCGATCTTGTTCTTCCGAGATAGATATCTCTTTGATTATTTCCCCATCATTCAAAATTTAGAATCCAGGATCGCAATGTATCTTATATTATGTTCTACTGTGATACTGGAACTTACTAAACTAAATTTTGTTCCGTATTTTTTTCAAAGTTGACACATCTAAAGAATTCCAACTATCTGCTGCAGTGTAGCACCAACTTTTAAAATTATTTTCTTGTGGAAGCAGATAACTGTTTTTTCATTATATTCGTCTGCTAGCAATAATCGTCGGTGTAACTGATTTTTATATAAACGTTTGAGTGTTTCCATTACACCCTGACTCCCTTGACACCCGGTTTCCATTACCGATGTGACATTTGGTGGTAAAATTTTAACCCCAAACATTTTGTCGATCTGGTTTAAATATAAATGGGTGGAACGATTGTCTAGCAATATTGTTAAACCTCGTTTATTTATGGAGTTTTAAAATGTATCACTTCTGATATGAAGTGTTTTTCATAGCATCCAGGCTTTTTTTATGATGATCATATTCAACCGGAAGACTTTTGATGTTTTAAAGTATCTGGGGTCGTTTGATTTTCCAATGACAAGCAGTGGCAATCTGTGTATTATAGTGACATGTTTTTTACTAGTTTGGTACCTAGGTTAAGTATTTTTACATTTTGATGCTAAAGATTTGTTGAGTATTAGATTTGGTTCATCAGCATTGTATATAGACTCTTCTTCAATTCCTTTCTTCTCCACAAATAACTACAATGTGTCAATAAATATATTTTCTGAAGGTATATCAGCAGAAAGCTTTTCCCCATGATTTTCATGTTCCCTGATAGCATGTCGTCCTTTTGATTTTTTCAAGCCAGTCCTGGACTTGCTTTGAAGGTGGAATCTCCATTTAATTTTGTACTAAAAAATATTACTTTTCTACACAATATTGGACCAGTTATTTGCTATCCAGTTGATCGTCTTTGTATGAACCACTTAAAAATACAATCTTCAAATTCTGTATTTCCAGATTTTTTCGTAACTTTTCGCTCTGTGCTTCCATCTTGTGATATTAAATAATTAGTAAACTTCGTAATATGCAATCCATCACGTACGTACGAAAAGTGGACACAATTCTCCACGTGCAAATCGGATAATCAAGGTCTGGATAATCGAAGTTTATAATAATGTATAATAAGTCATGGTCTCGGTATACAGAAGTAATTTTGTTAATGATTGTTTGATGAATTTGATCAGGTTAGCTTCGATTAAACTCTAATGAGAGAATTATGTAGAAATGTTAATTATAACAGCAAGACAATTATTCTTTTGCCGATCCATTTTAATAATTAATTTCAAATCCGCACGTCCTAAATGGAAGACGGTTGAAATATGACAGAAAACTTTTTTAACTAATTTGTCAATTTTGTTTGCTGAGAAGAAGACGAGGCGGAGGAGCGGCTCCTTCATTGTCGAGCAGATTCAATTTTTCAGAGAGAGGAAAAAAGTTAGCCAAGATGAAAAATGTGGAAATAAAATTGGCGGGTGGAAAAGTTTCGCGGGAGGCTTTAAATGGGGAAACACTAAATGGCGGTGTCATTAAGAATTCCCTCTTCACTTTATTAATTCCTACTTCTGGCTCGACAGTGGCGACACATTTTTATAATAATCCTGAGGGAGACATTCGTATCAAGGAGGAACGCTGATGGAAATCACTTTTTTTGCAACTTCCACTTTTAGATGCAGACTGCTTTCATCAGACAGTTTATTATCTTTCGTTTTTGGCCTCTCCTCCTCGACTCAATTTATAAAAGATTATACGGATATGAATCAACAGGTTTAGGAAAACAATAATGCGCACATTTAAACAACTTCATATTGGAACTATTGGATGGTATATAAGGTCTAAATATTTCTATAAAATACTGCACTTCTTCTTCGTAAAGTATCATTTACGTTATCGATCATATACGATATCCATGGATGAATAGATGTATTAATTCCCCATTGCTTTTCATGCATGTTTGAGCTAGGATAAGATTCTCTAGTCAATATTAAATGATATTTTAATTCATACAACAAATCAATCACTCATAGTCGACTCTACCCAACTCCATAAATCGTCTCAATTTTCACTTTTTCAGATTTAGGATATCAGAACAGACAATTTGTATCGAGACGATCGATCGGATCCATTAATACATCAGATCTTCCAAATTTTGGTAGTGAATGGATAACACGAGACAAGTGCGTTCATTCCTGAATTTTCTTTCTATGAACATAAAATTAATGTTCTAAACGGGAAACTTATAGCACTCCATATCGATATTTCGATTTTTACTGTTGGCTGAATTTGGTTCGATAAGTGCCAGTATGTACATTGCTCATTCAAGTGTCAAGTGCTCGTTTTCCCAATCCTAACGGAAACGAAAACTTTCCTATTCAGAACTATGGCATTGCGATAAAATAATCTTTTGACAATAATTTAATACTGTCAATGGTATTTATCGGATGCGTCAAAACTTTTCCCGAGTTATAGCAAACGTTTCTAATGTATATATTCGTTCAAGTTATATGTTATACAGGGTGTTTTGCACATGGATCAATAGCCACAGAATAGGGTACGACCCTAGAAAAAAAATCCAGTGGTGTCAGATCTGGAGACCGTGCGAGTTATGGCATAAGGCACGTCCCCAGGGAAAAAAATCCTGTGGTGTCAGATCTGGAGATCGAACGAGTATGTAGCTTCTAATTCTAATCATAATGAATATTTTTTAATACTGCATTTTAGAAAAGGATTTCATTGTTGTGATTGGTCAGAGATTGAATAATTGTTTTTTCCTTAAAGCCATAATGTAATTTGGTGGTGTAATTTATTGGGGAGCACAGCGGTTGCCCCTGTCGCCGCATTCGTCGATAATTTGCGTGAGCCCCGCGGTAATGTTTAATATGTCGCCACATGTTGGGCCCTTCGCGACCTTTGGGGCCCATAATTCAATTATCCCCGAAGAGGGGCTATGCATGATTGGCAGAAACTGGCGTTGCCAACGTGACTACGTTTCATAACTTCCGCAGCTGTCGTCCCCCCGACATCCATAAGAAGCACCCCCGATCCTCCGATTCCGAAAAGATTTCATCCGTCACGATCATTCGTGAGATTAATCCCAATCTGAAATTTAGCTAAAACTTGGCGAAGGCTACACGAACGCGACATTCTATGCAAACAACTCCACGGCAAAATTAATAATCCAGTGAACACCCCACTGGATAATTGAGAGTCCTATCTCAATTTGCATATGCACAAAAGCTCACATTTTGGACTATTCATGGGATGATCTAATCTGATGTCGGGCGAGAATATTATATTACCAATAAATAACAATAAGAATTAGCATTAATATTTAAAAAATCGACTATACTATAGATAGAAGGGTATTCAATAGTCACAGAAATTATTTAATAATAAATCTATTTAAAAATAAATACATCATTATAGTAGTCCAATTATTTGCATGTAAAAGCTATCTATTCATTTCCAGTTAGAATATCCAACATTTAATATCCCTGATTGTTCGATACTATGCTTTTTACAGTTACATAGTTAAAAGTAACGCAGGCCTTTTAACAAAAATACATTGCGTTACAAACAACGTAATTAAGGCTTTTCAATTAGGGAATTTGCTAAAAATATCAACCAAAGAGATGCATTTCACCATTAGAAGACTTCAGAAGACTTGGACTTTGAAGAATCGGAAAAGATTGAAGCCATCCAAAATCTATTACAGACACTGAGGATAGCTTTATTTTATTATCGTCCAAAACATTCTCATCTTACAGCTCCTCAGTTGACTGCAAAATTGAATGAAAGCAGGATCGTCTAATGTGTCATTTACTGTGTGCACAGAAGAAATCCAAATTAAACAAATCGAATAAATGAAATAGATTGCTTTGGACACAAAATCTGAACGTGTACGTTAGGCGCCTTCAATTTGATTTAATAAAAGTTGACGGAAAGCTAAATAAAGTAGCTTACTTAAAAATATTTCAAGAAAATGCAATACCTTCAGGCATGTCTTCAATCGAACTATTGTGGGATGAAATCGATCGAAAAGCGAAAAATCGTATACCTACTTATGTCAATATACTCTGTAATAATCTAAAAGAAGATTCAAGATTTATCAAAGGATTGTTTAGTTAAATCATTACAAATAATACCAAAAATATGCATCGCAGCAATGCATGCCAAAGGATGCCATTTTGATGCCATATCATTTAAAGATTTATACAATCTGATTGTGTTAATGAAGATACGCTCAACAATGTGTATGCATATTTTTTAATATCAATAAATGATGAATTATACTAAGTTTTTTAGCGAAATACTAAGCGTTTCCAAACTTATTGTCTGTAGTGTATATATAGGTCGGTTCCGAGGGGAGAATTCACAGAAGCGGCAGCTGTCCCGGGCAATACAATTTTAAAGGTCTCAATTATCAACTCTATTAAAAAACCTAGACAATTTGTAAGCATAAATAAATAAATGAACCTTTTGAGGAGTTCAGTCACATATTTGCGATCACCAGTGATACAGAAAAAGCATCCTTATACGTTGAGCTCAGAGAGAGACAAAGACGAAGGGAGCGTCTTGCGTATATCATGCGATTGTATAGATCAATAACCCAAATTTATCGACTAATAATAACCCAAATTAATCGATTTCAAGTGTATTGATTATGTTTAGGCGATGAAAATGAACAAATTTTGTGTATTATCAACAGTGTTTATTTATTTAAATACAAGCTTCATACACGCTGCGGCGTTCCTGATAGATAAGTGGATTTGTACTGAAGATAAGTGGTGGATATATGTAAGACATCTAGGTTAACTCATTAATTTCATGAAACATGTACCGTTGAATTTCTGCTTTGTATTTGAATCCTTTATTACAAACAGATGACGAATATCAAGATGAAGCCACCTCACTGCATGACATACAATTCCAAGTACTCGCTCTAGTTCTCTACCTCTTATACACAACCGACCTTCTGATAACAGAACAATTGCCAACTTTGCCAAAGCTACAGCACTACTGAGAACCACACAACAGCCTCTCAGCTACTTCAGCATGATCTCAAAAACATACAAAAAATACTAAAGAAGTGGCGTATAAAAGCAAACAAAAGTAAATCAGTACATTTCGATTTCATTTAAAGACGAGATTCCCGTCGTCTTGTCAATCAACCAAAAAACCAAAAGCAAATTTTTCATCTAAATGATCAAAACTGCTTCCGAATATTAAAATATTGCTATCCGAGCCAATCTTAGCACTTAACAACTTAAATGTTTTCAGCTTAGCAATTTAGAACACTCGAAAATATTATTTCAGTAATAAACGTAAACCTATTAAAAACCCAAACAATTCATAAAAATCATTATTTCATGGAGATCTACTTTCCAGGGGGTTGAACCAAATATCAATATGCCGCCTCGAGACCGCACTACTTCAAGTTCCGAAGACAACGAAATCGAACTATGTTAAAGCAAGGATGAAATTAAAATTTTTAAGTCTGAAAGTGAAGAGATTGAGGAATTTTCATTAAGCGAAAAAGAAAATTTTCGCAAATTCCTTCGAAAGCTTAATGACGAATTTTGGCTAATAACCGATGCTAAAATGATATATATACTAGACATTTTGAAATGATGCAGATTATTGCAGGGGTGGACGTTTAAACCATGCGATGACGACAAATCTGGAGGATTTTATTCGCATAGTTTATGGCACATCATTATTTTTTTAAGAACAGCAAACTCAGTATAAAAATCAATTTAAGCGTAAATGATTTAGTACACTACGTTGACTTATCCAAATTGCTACGTACGATAATACATAAAGAATTAAAGATATACTAAATATCTGCAGTGCCAAAAATACGTGCCGTTTCTACACTTTTGTTTAGAAAAGTTATAAAAAAAAATAAGGGGCCTTAAGTTTCGCAATATTTTTTTGCAATACGCGTTGAAATAGTTATTGTTCATTTTATTTAGATTAATTTTGTCGTCTGCAAACAAATCAAATTATGTCTCTTTGTCCGTAAAATCATTTGTGTTTGTACGAAGATTATTGTGCTGCCAAACGAACATGCAGAAAACACTACGTTCTGCGAGATTTGGTGGAGATAAATCCAAGTATTTCCATTGATAGATTAGCTGAGAGACTTGGATCAACTCATTCAATTGTTTATCGACATTTGTTGGTGATGAAACTCGTCCAGAACTTATCAATAGGCACAACGCGAGACCCCATTTTTTGAGAAATAGCATTAAAAAATTAAGGACTTTAAACGAGTATTATTATTGCATCCACCTTATCCATCGTATTCGCATTTTTTCCCCATATTAGAACAGTTTTTGAACACTTTTTATGAATTTGGAAGAAATAAAAACTGTTTTTCTTCGTTTTTTGCTTATAAACCGAAGAATTTCTACAACTGTTGATCAGATGGCAAACTATAAGAGATTTAGAGGGAAAATGTATTTTTGATTAAAATTGTGTTGTTTTTTTCTTACATCATAAAACTGATATTAAAACCGATATCTGAAAAACCACTATCTATATCTAAGACAATAAATTAAAGTTTCAGCATTAGCTTTAGATAGATATTGTAACTTGTACCCCAACTGTCTAGACGAAAAACTGATCAAATAAGCCTTCAATAAATACAGGTTTAAAGTGTTTTGTAACCAATGATCTTAAAATATTCAAATCCTGAATAAATAGATAGACTCCGTCATAATATAAAGACTTAGACGCGCTAATAACATGAACGTCTATTGAAATATAGATTATCAACGAGTTTAGATTTAAAAAAATAAATTGTCCCAAAAATAATAATTTACATGTATCAATAAATAAGTGTAATATAATCAATTCTACATAGAAAACATGAATTTCGAACATAATTAAATACTTCAAAGACAACCACATATTGATTTAGTACGAACAATTGCATCGTGAATTTTATTGCAATCCTATCAAATTGGAATATAAAGTGGACAACAATTTATCCTTGTTGAAGCTCAACTTGTTGATATTCCCACAGGACATCAGCATCAATAGTACGAAGCTGATTAATTTGTATTATGTATGTGGGATGGAAAAAAAATCATATAATCATGTTTGTTAAATATTATGCAAAATTGAAAAAAAAATAGTTTTTCGCGACAGAAATGCGCCACAAATGCGAATATCATATTAAAATGAATAAAATTCGAGGTGTAGGTCTCTGCGCGACAGAAGCAGGAGGGTCAGGGAGAAATGGCGGTCAGGGGAGATAAACAGAGAGGTCGGGTCGCGACCCCAAAGTCAACAGGTTGCCGACGGGCTGCGACCCGACCTCTTCGTCTCCTCTTTCTTCACTTTCCCATATTTATTTTCAATATCCGGCACGACGGAAACAGTATTCGTTTCGCGGCGTCCGATTGAATATTTCTATATTTGAAATGAAATACATCTACGAGCGAATTCGAAAATCACTTTGTCACGTTGCCAACCGAGAAAATTGCTCATTCGCCGTCTTCGCGTTAATTAACGTCGCGTTATAATTGGATACGTTTAGTTTACAAAGCGAAATTTGGTATTTTGTTGTAATTTCTAATTAATTTCGCTCTGACGGATAGCACTATCTGTCAATGAAAATTACAAATGTCATTTGATAGTTCAATCTTGCCATTAAAAAAAAACGAAATCGATCCGATAAATAATTATATTTGATAATGGCAACATTTAATTATAATCGGAATATAGATCATCAGTTATAACGTGGTTCGAATATCAATCAACGATATCGTTAATGATCACTATTAACACTTGTGATAAAAATATTTATATTTTTTCGAACGCCAAATTTTTTTATAATGTGCGATTTATAACGACGCGTCGATTCGATTTATGGTCAATAAATGATCGATGCGGACTCGCTCCGAACGCAACAACTTCAGACCGAGTTTGACAATTTGAATTTGACACATCGCGAATGCAACAAAGGTTGGTTTAAATTTATATTCGATCCGATTCGAAATGCGTGTTTTAATTGCGAGAAATGAAATATTGATTGATTACTTGTGTATTTAGATGGAATGCAGAGGACGCGTGGCGGTGGCGTTGGCGGTGGTGAGCTGCAACCCCCGCGACAGCTGACGAACAAATGTGATGATAATCGGCGGCGCGTCCCGCGGGAAGGGGGTGGGGGCGGTCGCGGTAGCGGCGGAGGCGCTGCACCCCTTTGCACAGAGTTGCACCTGGATGCGTCGCATGCCACCCCGCTCCCAATACTTCACCTCCTCAAATCATGAATAATCAAAGTAAGTAACCATATGACGTATTTTATAATAATCATAATAATCAACTAAAAACAAATATATATTTTTATTTGATACAAACTTATATTCAGGCAAAATGTTTATTTATATGCAATAAATATCATCTAGCTAAATTAATAGATATATAACAGCGCTATGATGTTTGTTACTTATATAAAGTCATCAACATTCTTAATAATACATTTCTCAAATAAACTTCAAAGGATTTCTTAAGGAAATTGTATGAAATGGATTTTTCAAAATTATAAATTTAAATTTAAAAAAATATATATGTTCACGCTCTCTATGGATTTGTTTCAAATGTTTTTCATCCCTGAATTGATTCAATCTTTTTTTTATGTCGCCAAATTTAATCTGTAAGCTTGATTGCAATATTTCCCCGTCTCAAAAGCTGCCAATTATTTATGAATAAATCGACGCTATTGTGCATGGATGCTAAGATTTCAGCGATGTTTCAGTGCTGAAAGACGAACAAAAAGGCTAAGGGATAGTTTACCCCCTCCCGGTGAAAAATCCGGCCAATCAAGACGGTAGGCGGAGCTCAATCAGAACAACCCCTACCCCCACCCTCTCACTAATCCGATTATTTTAAGAATGTGAAAACCTCAAGAGCCTTGGATAAATAATTCATTAAAACGACGTCATATTAAATGATTATAAATATTACAAATAAAATAATTTAATTCAAACAAATCATTCATAATTTTGCAATATTTTTCGTTTGTACTAATTATTTTTTTCCTGCCATTATCGTTATTTTAAATCCATTAAAATCCAACGTATGTGAAATACTTTAGTTCAAAACGTCTGTATCCTGAACTAATTTCATCCCATGCATCCATCTAATACTATGCCCATGGACCCTTTCTTTGAGCAAAAACCCTAAGCATGAACCCCCAAGTGAAATAATTCTTCATAACTACGTAACAGAAAAAAAGCAAATTCACCTTTGATGTCTTGAATGGTAAATGTGAATAAAAAAAATATTTTTAAATACAAAAACACATCCCGTGGTCATCCAACCCCAGTCTTATCCGGCGCCCCCTTTAGTCCGGCATCCACAATTTGTGATTAAAAAAAAGAACCGCGGGAACATTCAAAAGTTCGTCTCCATCATTGATTGTAGACCAGGCAAGAGGTACACTTTCAAGAGAGCTAAATATTCAGAGGTGGAAGAAGCTTTGTATATGTGGTTTCTTCAGAAAATAAACTGGCATACACCTATTTCTTGGCCCATATTGGCCATTAAAGCAAAGTTTTAAAAACAAGGATATAACAAAACTTAGGATGTTTGATGACGGTAACATGTTTTTTTTATTTTTTATAACTGCTATGAACATTGTGTTTATGCCGCTAATTCTATAATATGAAACCTTGTATTGTCTCGGATTTTTTTTCAGATTACAAGTTTTTCCGAACTACAAGGGGGCAGTACTCTGTAATCCGACACTGCCTTGCAAAATGTTTGTCAGATTACCACGGATCTACTGTATTTATGTTTGGCTCTACGTTTGTATCCATTTTCTACTAAATAGGAAGACGGGAAAGCAATCAATAGCTTTTTTACAGTGACCCAAAATACAGTTTATTTAACCAAAATTGGTGATATCCTTGTTCAAACATTGATGTCATCTCCTCGTTTGTGGATAGTTCAATAAATTGCTTCTGTATTAATATGGATTTATCTGACCCTGTGGTTCTACTTGTAAAAAAGTCCAAGTTTTCAAGTTTTGTTTGGATGGAGAAAAAAAGCATTTTTGGATAATAAAGGAACTTCTGTGTGGTAAACGATTATAATCTTTCAACATTTTAAAACAAAGTTAAGCAAATAACCTGTCGTTTAAGGCATTCGTTTTGATTCTAATAACTGCTGTTTTGCATGATCGTTTTTTGCGTTTTGTGCATTAAAATGTGAAGACATCTTTGGATTCACCAATATATACCCCTAGCATAGGTATTAAAAAATATTTGTTTTTCTACGAAAAAACATAGTGCTTCGTCGATGAGTCACTGAGAGATCTTCACCCTATCCTGGCAACGCTCTAGCGAGGAAAAAAGGGACTGGACTCTGCACTCCAGAAAGCCTTTTCAGTAGAATCAAAAAGGTCATATAGAGTAGTTTTCCACTGTCTCCCGAAGAAAACTACTCAATCTTTACAAACCTCCCACACTCCCTATCGAGACGGTCACGAAAGCGTCCATCAATGCGCTTATTCAGAAGGCCCGCTGGGTGAGCATTCTAAATGAAATTCGGAGGTTATGCTACCTTCAATATCGAGCGAATGAGAAGGTGAATGTAATATACAGACGAGATTGATGTAACCCCTTCTTGTGAATGGATATTAAAGTTCTGCAGTGGACTGTTTGTGGCTGCACTATGATGATGATGATATTAAACCTTACGCGAAATTCGCAACATTACCTATGCACATTCAGATTAATTTTAATTTGTCACAGACCCCCTCATCCAACATAAGGACCCTTGGGGTCTGTAAGAACCATCGCGGACCTTTTTTTGGCGGACTTCAACCCAACCCTTTACCCCAAGGGTGCTCAATCTTTTTAGCTTTGGTAGCTACTTTTCAATTATTATTTTTTCTCAAGATCGACTTCATTAAATTATTAATTTTTTATATTATCGTATATTTTTCACTAATTTTCAAAGATATCACATTTTTTTAAAAAACAACTGTAACGTGGACGAACTCAGTTATCATCGTCGCAGGCTGCTCTCTCCAGCCCCTTCAGCCTGCAACAACATCCTCAGCGCGAGCATCCAACGACCCACAGCTATTATGTCCCTCGTAGCATCGCCGAGAAGGACTCCACAGGGGGTGGATAGTGATTGATTCTGAAGATAATTGCTTCTCCACAGCATGTTTATTTGCTCCACTTTGAACAGGCTGCGACTGCGAAGCGTAGAAGACCCAAACTCGAGCTTAGATGTGAATCCAAACTCAAGCTGAGCCTCAGACTGAGCCTTGGTTAAATTTGAAGCTGACTGAGAACAAGACTCCAAGCTCGAAGTTCCCTTAAAGCTGAGCCAAAACTGATTCGAAGCTGGCTTGAAGCCTACTCGGAGGTGAGCCGAAGGCGATTCACAGCTCACTCGGAACGTTCCCCTTCTATCGTAGCGATCTTTCTGGGAAGATAATTTCATTTCCCAGTTTTTATGAAAAGTAAGGTAATTAAGATATGGACATTGCTGCTATCATCATCTGGAATGTTATTGTGTTATGTTTCCAGAAAGTTCGATGATTAGTTTGAAATCTTAACTGTGGGATTATTGCATAAAAGTAAATATAGTATAGTTTTTTTTTTATGTATGAGGCAAGTTCATAAAGTAAGTGTACTGTGACCATAACGGGCTCTGATTTATTTTTATTTTTTAAGGTTCGGCAATACTGAGTGGTAGAGGAGGATCTCCTGACAAAGCGAGCATAGCAGGAATACGGCAGTATGTAAATTCACGTTGTAGTGTCCAGTTGCGTGAAAGATGTCAATAAGAAATCCTGCTATTTGCGAGCAGGTCAATGGTACCAGAGAGTTTCTTGAACGACTTAAATTGGAAGAGGGTTTTCTGAGCTCTATTGTGACTGGAGATAACAAAAAATGAGTTGCTCCACTCATTACACACCTGAGTCAAAAAGACAGTCGATTCCCTATCTGCCAAAAACAAAATTTAAAAAAACATAATTTCGGGAAAAAATACTGGTCTCAGTGTTTTGGAATCGAAAAGCCATCATTTTGGTCGAATTTCTGCCTCAGCTTATAACGATATTGTGAGACTCTAAAATCTCAAAAAGAGAACTCAAAACAAAAGGGGGAAGCCACCAAGGCGCTCTTGGACTCATTTGGGTGGAATGTTTTGTATGATACCCCGTATTTCCTTGACTTGGTGCCTTCAGATTATCATCTTTTCACCTCTTTAAAGGCACACATGGGTGAAATTAGATTTTCTTAGATTAGATTCTCTAGTTTGCGATGGAAATTATGTGGGAAAATAGTCAACAAGTGTATCAATAATATCCTGTATTTTTTTTTTCAAATAAAAAAAGAAAAAGTTCTAAAAAAAAAGAAAATCTTGTACACTTACCTTATGAAATAAAAAAAATGAAAAATTGGTGCATCAAATCAATATCTATTATTTTAGAATTTAATGGATAACTTTTGTGTGTCGTAAGTGAGAAAAGTTGCGAAGCACTATAGTATACAATCCATCTTTCTTTATTTTTATAAATTTCAAAAAGCATTATATAAGAATAATTTGTATACAAACATTGGCGATAAATGAGCAAGCATAAACATAATAAAACGCGGATAAAAGGTTAAAAAAAGTTTTATACTCAGTAATAACACACTCTACTAATAATAAACTCGTATTAACCCCAAAAGGAGTACTATCGGAGATCCTGCGATCCCCCACCACTTATTTAGAAAGAGCACTCTTGTACATTGAGCTCGGAGACAGAGAGAGAACGTAGCGCAGTTTGGGAGACAGAGACGGAGAGCTTCCTCGCATACATCGCACGATTGTATAAATCGTTAGCCCAAAATTATCGATTAATAATGATTTCGATTTAAAGTGTGTTGTTTGTTTACTTGAAGAAATAACCGAATATTGTGTGCTATCGACAGTGTTCGTCGCTGCTTATTGAACGAGTCTTTGTCCAATTATCATTTCCTTCTAAAGCAGGAGCAAATTAATCGATTTTTTGTGTATTGTTTATGTAAAGAAATGCCGTGGTCTTGTATGCTATCAACAGTGTTTATTTACAATTGACTATGCCTCGAATTAAAGATTGTCTTACGCTGATAGGAGCTGACAGAAAGTAAACAGCGTTTATGGCATCAACGACTTCATCGATTTTAAATTTGCTCACTCCTCAAAAGGTAGTAATAGCAGCGTGCGCAACAAATCTGTCTGGAAATTTACAATGAAGATTTCAATCATCTTTTGGCAAATGTTCGTAAGATGTCTGCGTTAATAAAAATAATAATACAAAGTCTAAATAGTAGATATATTCGTCAGCGTCTGCTATAAGATCTTAAAATAATACATTGTTTGATGATGATGATGAGACTACTGATGAGTGCCGAATGAAATCGAACGTGCGTGTTTAAGATATGTTTCCATTCCTATTAAATGAGTATTCTGACATTTTAACTTTAAAAATATTGTAAAATTATGATAGAAGATCATGTGATTCTGGTCTAGTCTAGAATCTTGATTTTCACAAGTTTTTGCGACAGCATTGAATCTTATTAAAGTTTCGAACTCTGCAATCAAATTCTTTGCGTGATAATTTTATCCATATTTTGAGAGTATAATTGTTATTTTTAGGATCTTGATCTAAAAATGCAAATGGAGGGCGACTTTTGACGGTCACTGCGGTCCAAATCATGACCAAGCCAGGTTCATCAATTTTCATAATTACTTGCTTTTTCAAACAATATTCGCCAACTTTTTCACACATATAAATCGGGAGACAGACGTACAATTTTATTTTAAATTGATTGACTGCATATAAATTGATAATCCTTTGACTGAATTTCCACTTTAATGAATCATCATCATCATAGTGCAGCCACAAACAGTCCACTGCAGTGAATAATAAACACAAAGTAAATGTATCAGATTTTTTTATATTTACAATTTTTATTATACAGATCTGATGAAAAAAATAATATAATACATAACTTGTGATAATTTGATGTCACATATGAATGTCATATATGATTTGATGGTAATAAATGTCATATTTGAAATGAAGGATCTTAAAAAATATACACTACAAATAATATTTAACTAAATAAGACTTTATAAAGTTTATCTTTTTAATGTTTTCAATTCACATTTTAAATATTTGACTATAAATAATAAACAATACACAATTTAATTATAAATATATACAGACTACCTAAAATAGTAATATTCAAAGAGTATATAAGGTATTAAGATCTGCGGTAGTTGCCAGTACAAAATAACATATTTAAAATATCCAAACATTGATAATGGTTTTAAATTTGAGTGACATAATCATATAAAATAACGGAAAAACATGTTTTTTCGTTTTTAATGTAAATTGAAAAATACATAAAATTTTAGCCTTGAAGATTATAAATTTAACAAAACTTTGTAGATAAGTTCATTTAAAAATAGATTTTATATAAAATATCTCATAAAATAAAACAAAACGGGATTAAATTGCATCGGATTGGCATTGCTGCATGATTCAAAATTTATTAAAATTAGAATCAAGAAAATAAACCATTTAAAAAACATTTTCCATATTAATTTATTGCTCAATGAAAGGGTCTAGTCTTTCAAGAAATTATTGCTATTTATTATCTCTCATTATATAACTATATTGAGAGGGCCAACCTGAAACAGGAAGCCATTCAGTCTCGAATTTGCTCGGGTAAGTTGTACGGTGACGAGGAGATACCCTCAGTTGGTGTAGGAACGAATCCGAGATGCACTTGAGCGTCAGGTATGTCTTCATCCTACCCCGGCAACGCCCTAACTAGGAAAGAGGGGACTGGACTCCTTGCACTCTAGAAAGCCCTTTCTAGTAGTCAAAAAGGTCGTCTAGAGTAATTTTCCACATGTTCCTATGAAAACTACTCAGTCTTTATAAACCTCCCACACTCCCTAGCAAGACGTTCGCGAAAGCGTTCGTCAATACGTTTATTCAGGATACCCATACGGTGAGCGTTCGAAATAAAACTCGGTGGTAATGCTACCTTCAATATAGAGCGAATGAGGTGGTGAATGTATACTACAGACATGATGGATGTAACCCCTTCCTGTGAATGGATATTGAAGAGGCCCATAGTTCTGCAGTGGATAGTTTGGGCTGCACTATGATGATGATGATGATGATATAAATATAGTTAGTGTAGGATCGATTTCAAAATACACTTGTTCGGCATGGCACTTAGGAGAAAAAGAGGAATTGAACTCTTGTATACTCGTATACCTTCTAAGTAAAACTGTTCAATCCTTAAAACATCCTTCAACATGTTCACCCAAGTGATCTACTGGGTGTGCATTCAAAAAGAGACTGCCCTCAATCTCGGTGATATTTCGAGCATCTAATCGTGCTGAATTACTGCTTTAAAAACATACAAACATGACATGCATCAACCTTAATAATCGGGTTAATTTTTGCAGTCAACCTTGACCAAACATTATTGCTCAAAATGGCTGTAAGATAAATCCATTTATCATTTAAGCAGAATTAGTATGATTATTTAACCACGTGATTGATATAAACAAATATATGCAAATGGAGCGCAATAATGAAGATATCAATTGTAATAAACGGAACTGTAATAAATTTGGTTATCATATAACCTTCAACGCATATTTGCAACAAATTATATTGAACTAGTCTAAAAAAATCATTTGCGTCAACTAAAAATAAATAATACATTGAATAAAAATATATTAATAAATAAAAATATAGATTCTTTATAATATTCCAACTGATATTGATAAAAATGCATATGATTATATTCTTAACTGAAATAATATTTATTAGCATCATCAGCATCAGATGAAACTCGCTGCAAAGCCAACGCCACTCATTCTTCCATTTATGATATAACTTGACACTAACATCAAATTCTTCACTCTCAAAAAATTGCACAAACTCTTCTTTTATTGATTATCCTAGATTCCTACCTCATTTTAGTTTCCAAAATTATGTTATAGTGATGTCAATTTTTGATACATATCAATTTAGTCACTCGAAAACTTCTAATATTGTCCCTAAATAATTTCAGTAAAACGTAACTTCTTCATTTTAATCCATCCATTTCCTATGCATTTTTATATGAAATAAAAAGAATAAAAATTTATTTAAACAAAGATATCTTGAAAGTATTAAACATTTGCACTTTTATGATTTCTGATTACAAATATGGAATTGTAATGGATCTCTGAAGAAAATACATCTTTCAGTCTGCGTTTTAATGTATGCATTTTTTCAAAATTATTTATTTTCATCACATTGACACGTCTGTTCTAAATCAATCAACAAATTTTTCTAAGAGTTCTAAAACTTCCCTTTTAAATTTAATTTTCTCTTTCTTTTTCAAATTTTTCATATCGGCTACTATAGACATCATGAAGTTAAAATCACTAGAATCCGTATCACTATTGAGATTTCTTTCGAATCTTTTCACACACGATGATTCTACTGTGCTATTTTTCAATTCAGGCGAGGAATCACATTTCATTTTTTTTGGAGGAGGAGTTTCCACTGAAGTATTTCTTATTAAATTATTGACATCGATCATCTTCGATGAATTATCTAAATTAGATGAATTTTCACTCTTGATATCTTTTATGGGATCTTCTTCGTCAAATGTTTTATCAGGATCATCTTCGTTGAAATATTCCGGCCATCTGCTCGAACCGGCATTGGCACCTGATTTCGGAATCTGTATACTTCTACTTGAGATGTAAGGTGCAATTCTATAAAAAATATATATTTACTTTTTATGACATTATTGGATAATATTTTTATATAGCTCTTTATATTAAAATACACTAACTTTTTCCTTCTTATGAATTGTCCTAGCCACATCATTTGAAAAAATAAAGGGAATTTAATTTCTTTTTCAGTATCTCCAGATGATGAAACATTATCAGTGTAGCAACGATACGCTCTAACAAAACGATCGCGTAGATTATCCCATCTTTTTCTAACAATAAATTCTGTAATTGAAAAAATATATTATTTATACTGTGAAATATGTAAGTATTCAAAATGAACTATTCTTGAATCATTATTTAAAAATATTTTTTTATACACAAACCATCCATATTCATTCTCTTTGCTACTGACAACCAAGCCCTATTTTTTTCGTTTTCGTCCTTATATGTTTTATCGCGTTTATTATATAGGCTTGGATATTCTTCCACAAGCGTAATTAATTTTTGATCTGTCGATATCTCTCTGAATGCCATAGTCTACTATAAAGCAATCAGCGAAGAATAACAAACACAAATCTGACGTTTTAGCTAACGGGATCAACATAACCTTTAACAGCAATAAGATTTACGAGCGCTATATCGAACACTAGCGTGTTCGTAAATTTACGAATGATTTTAAAAGCTACTTGTAATAACGTTAAAAACCTAATTCATTACATTAAGCTTATCGGTTGTTCAAATTCATTTTTATATTTTGGTTTAAATTATATTTTTTATAACTGCACATTTCTTCCAATTATCCATGAATAAAAATAAGTTATTTAGGATAAAAAAAATATTTTGTATTTGAGTGATCGCAAAAAAATATATTTAAATCGTCATTATAAATCTCATTAGACATAGTATTCAAAATATTCAATTGATATAATTGGCTAAAGATATATAATATTTTGGATTTAAGCGCATGAATGTAAAAATATACATAAATATAGTTGGCTAAATAAGAACAGCTTTGGATCATATAAAAACAAAGCTAAAATATGAAGTGTCATAATTTATTAAATTATAGCTTGTACGTCATATTAAAAAATTTTTTTTGGCCATAACATCGTTTCACTACGACTATTTCATACTTATTTTAAAATATAAATCAAATAGAATATTTTTAACTCTTTCTGTCCCATGTCTCATAATGATGCAAAAAAATAATAAACCATGGCAAGAAAATTTAGTAACATTAAAAAAAAATTAATCGTAAATGAAAATCGTAAATGAAACTTGTTAAATGAACTTTTCATTTTGGAAAAAATAGCGGTTTTATCGATGATCTGTTTTCGGTTTCGTTCCAGTTCGAAGCCCTGCAATTTCTGATTAGTTTAACGTCTATGTATCATCATGCTATACTTTTGGTGAATATTTCTCGTAAAGTTATAATTCGGCTTTGCAATCCAACGATTATATCAGATGATTATGTTAAGGAAAGGGGGGACTGGACTCCTTGTACTCCAGAAAGCCCTTTCCAAGTCAAAAAGGTCGTCTAGGGTAGTTTTCCACCATCTCTCTATGAAAACTACTCGGTCTTTACAAACCCCCCAAACTCCATATCGAGACGTTCGCGAAAGCGTTCGTCAATACGTTCACTCAAGATACCCGTCGGGTGAGCGTTCGAAATAAAACTCGGTGGTAATGCTATTTTCAATATCGAGCGAATGAATGAAGTGAATGTATGACACAGACGAAATGGATGTAACCCCTTCCTTTAAATGGATATTGAAGAGGCCCATAGCTCTGTAGTGGACTGTCAGTGGCTGCACTATGATGATGATGTTAAGCTAGGAACGTTTTTACGTTTCTTCGCAATATTTAGTATATCTTCTAGAATTAACAAGGGAGATGAAGTTATTCAGATTATCACTTGACAGATTGAAGTTAACTCTTGACGCGCTCACTTGAGGACGGCGTCATATCAATTCTGATATTTTTATCGTAATATTTTTGTATAAAATGACAGCTGTTAAAAAATGCCAAATGTGTTTGAAAGTGATTGACAACAGTAATTATATAGCATGAAGTAAACGTTGAATTGGAAAGATTAGTGTTTGTTTGGTCGAAGTAAAAAATATGTTTTTTGTATAGCGCAGACAACTAATAAATGCAGAAAAAGACTTTAGCTCTGTTTCCAGACCATCAAATTCTGTTACATTACTATTTTTTTATTGAAAACTTGATCAAAAACATATAACTCCGCTCCCAGATTCGCTGGAAATGTTTTTTTAAAGATCGCAAAGGGTTAATGAATTGCATATATTATTAAGGATCGATGAATATTATTAAGAATTTGAATAATGCGTGCTTAATATTAAAAAAAACGAGAGTGATAGTAAAAGCAGTTTGGTTTCCGTGACTGTGAAGGATTTCCATAGATATCTGTGGTGAGTGAAGAGGTACTCGCACGCCGAGTATTATGCATTATGGAGTGGTTTGCGTCTCTTCAAAATAAAAAGCAAAATGTAAATTATGTACTATTTTAGAGCACTTCATGGCACTGCATAGCACTTCGTCTCTGGCGAAATGTAGGACGACGGAATAAAATTACTCTCACTATACATAAAACGGGTCGGGACGAAACGGAGAACGTGCCTTATACGTAGTTTAATATCCGGAACGAGCTCCTGATATGCTCAAAATCGCATACATTTCACATAATTTAGGAACAATGTATGTCTATAGATTTATTTTGTTTGGGAGTTTCGATTTAATGCGCAAATCCATGGGCAATTATGTAAATGACAAATGAGAGGTACTTCGACATGGATGTGTGCATATACTCCGATTTGCGATATAATTCCCTATTAAACTTCGATGAATGAATAAAATATTAAATATATTCGGTGTCACCAACTGATCCGTTAGGATTTATAAACATCTTTCGGCGAACATTGATGGGATGATTAGTTCTCTGGTTCTAATTCTTATAAACTATGAATGATACAGTTGTCATCAGTTGAAATAGTTGTCAGTAATAACCGTCTTCCCATTTCCTTTGTATTTGTCAATTAATTTCCGTAGAACTTTTTCACCTAAGTTGACTGCTTTCTGGCCTCCTTCTTCTTTTCCAGTATACAAGATCTTTACAAGGATATACATTTCCCGAATCTAAAAATATTTTCTGCAGCACAGGTAAAAGAAAAATATCATACTAAATATGGGTTTTTCCAAACATATGATGCGAAATTTGTTCTTATTACAAACATAAAAATTTGCTTACGGAACATAAATAAAAACGAGATTTTCCATACAAACTCAATGAAAAAAAAACCAGGGTCTGGCCAGACCACTTTCATTGACTCTAGGGGTATAAATAGAAATATCCTTTTTTCTCGAAACACAAGGATCCCGAACATTTTTTTAAAGCTTTAAATTCTGTAAAACCCTTCAATGAACAAAATCAGGAAGTTTCAGTAAGATTTATACATACCTACTGTTAAAAAAAAACTCATCGCAAAAGCAAAATGGTCTGGCCAGATCATTTAATTGAAATAAGGGCCTCTTATAACTTTTTATGAAGTTATTATGAAGCAGTTAATGTGCGATGCAAATTGTATGGCGCTATCATGTACTCGATGATATATCAGCGTTGGCCCTTTTCGCAGTCGTTGACAATGAGGACATATCGGCGTTCGGCAATGAGAAGGTTAATATTTGCCAAGCATAATGTGTTCGCTTCTGAAGTGTTAAATATGGCGGGCGATGGGAGTCGGAAGAAGCACGCGGAGCAATGCGAAAGAGAGACGAATATATGCGAGACGGGCGTCAGTGCGTCGGCGAGAGGAGAGGAGACGAACGGAAGGCCGCGCCTTTGCACGGGTTCTTTCCGAAATTCAAAATCCATCGGAAGTCGCGTTTTTTGAAACCGCGTCGATTGAAGTCGAAACGAGCGGAGTCGAGTCGTCCGCTTTAAATTTTTCGTCGGATGACATCTACTGCGAGATCTGCGAGATTCGACGGTTAGCGAGAAATAAAACAAATATTTTCGTCTAATTGATATTATAAATACCATCCCTCTCTGCGGCGAGCGTCGATGGAAATAATTTGTCCCGACGCCGACAGGGCGGCGCTCCAGTCGGGCCGTTCCTCTTTTGCGCTTCGTCGTTCCCGTGCGGACTGTTGCATCGTTTACGCCGAAGAGTGCCGCCGTTTTCGATTTCGAAAAATAATTTCAATAATTAATTTCCAGTTTTAAATTATATTCCGGCGCGGTGGCGATCGATATGAAAAGGTTTGCGCGCCGTTCGAACAGATGGCGCTGGCGAGCCGCTGACGTCAAAATAGTTTCTCTCTTCAGTGCAAAGGTATGAAAATAAAATAATTGTAAATCGGCAAACTTATTTTAGTATTTTTTGTGGGAAATATGAACGCAAAGGAGGTCGCCTCGCACTCGTCTCCGGAGATGTCGGCGTTCTTCGCGCTCTCCGCCGACACCGTCCCCTCCGCGCCCCTCGGCCCGCGGCGCCCCTCGCCGCTGAGACGCTCCCGAAATCCCCGCACTTAACGCGGACCGACGCGCGGCTCGGAGGATGTCGACGCCGAGCGCGGAGCCCGCGTAGCGATGCCCTCCGCGGCTCGTCTTCCACGGTACGGAAACCGGTATCTTCATCGTCCGGCCGACGTCGCCCCGGCGGCCCCGGCGGCGCTCCCCGGCGGCCCTCCGACGGCGCATCGACTGCTTGCCGTTTTTCGACCGACCGTGTAAAACTTTCCAAAGTGGTTAGGTTATGTCAATACATATTAACGTGTCTTAACAAATTATGACAGCTATCGCATCCGACGTCTTCTCAGAAAACTCGTTTTCAAATCCCATACGAACGGTAAACGGCGAATCCCGCACTCTGACATGTCATCTGTAAATATAATATATATTTAAATGACAATTTCACTCATCAGGCAGACCCTGACAGGGAAAATAACGAACTCTGTCCAAGAGTTATAAATTATTGCATGGAATTCATCGAGCTATGACCACGAGACGTCTAATCATAATTTGAAATTGTACCCTTAGCAAAGGCAAATTCATCAATGCAACGATTCGTTGAGACAAGCAGCGATCTCGATGACATGTTACCACGAATCACATTGACGTTAGATAACGGGATATTAATAAAATTGTAATTTAATACATTTCCACCATCCATTCTTTGCACGTGGGAGCATTACAGATTTTGATCGCAGCAAATTCAAGTATACACGTATGAATACATTGTTATATTTATAGTAAACGGCCACGTTTACGATGTACATTTACACTTTTAATTAAATTTTATCTTTAACGAAAGGGTAAAGTTCAACACAACGGCACCTTACAAAATCTTCTTGTATATTTTGTTTCGGTGCGTTTTTTTATGAGCCGATCACGCCTAACGCTCACTATCAAAAATCATAATATTACCGTCATTCCTGACACTAATTGCATAACTATTAATGGTAAATTTGTTATCGCCGTGTGAGAATGCATTTACAAATGAATTGTGTGCGATTGTTATTCTGGAAACTATAAAATCAAACATTGTGTTTTGTAGCTCCGTATATTATGAAAACATTTCCAAGTAGATTCTCATTCATCTTTTATCTATAACTGAATCCAGAATAATATGTGGCAATATTTTTGGGCTCCTCCCACAACTTCGGTATCATAATGGACAGTTGAGAATGGGATGGTAGCTTTTGATTTTTTCGGAACGTATGAAACCGTTGCAACATTATCTGTAAATGCAAACACAGATTAATATATTATTTATTAGGGATGAAAGTAATCCGGATAACAAGAATACGGATAGTCAGATATATAAGTTGTCCTGAATTACACTTTTATTGAAGCTTCAGAATGTGCAGAACCAATATCTCCTCTTTCCACCACTTTCTTTAATTATTTCTTCATCATTCAAAATTTGGTCCTCAGAATCATTTGCATCGCAATTTAACCACTCGGTTACATCTTCGTCGCATTTGGCACATATAGAAATTTTTGTTATTGCTTCTGCAATGTCTTCTATATCGGGTTCTACCACGTTACTGGGACTTACCAATGGTCTTTTCAAAATTTTGTTCCATGATTTTTTAAAGTTGACACGTCTAAAGAATTCCAACTACCTGCTGCGATGTAGCAACAATCTTTCCAAGATCCACAGCAAAAGTGTTGATCATAAAATTTGCCTTTAACTTTGCTAAATTTATGATTTTTCCAAAAGTATAATAAAGAAATTGTCTCTTTCAGAACTTTGTTGCCGGATCGACTGACTGATGTGGATCAGACCCTAGAAGAAAGTACGCTCGCCATGGCGCCGGTTACGAAGCTCGTGAAAGTGGACAACTGGGGGGAGTTTTTCCTCCAGCGTCTCAAGTCGTTCTTCAACCGTACGGACTACTGCGACCTCACCTTGCAGTTTCGAGACTTCGCCCAGTTGAAGGTCCACCGTCTGGTGTTGAGCGCCTGCACGAAGTACTTCGAGCTGCTCGAGCGATCCTGCGAAATGTACGACGACTGCCTGATCATGCCGGACGATCTCCAGGCTGATGTTGTCGTTCCGATAGTCAATTTCATGTATACGGGACAGCTCGAATACGACTACGAGCTCTACGACCGCCTGTATTCGACTGCCCAGATCATGAACATGACCGTCCTGACAAAGCTTCTGCACGCTCAGAAGGTTTCGCCGCCGGAGGCTCGCGAGCCCCCGCCCGGGAAGGAAGCCATCATCATGAACGATCGGCTGGCTGACAAAGCTCGACCCTCGACGAGCGACGATTTCACAATATTTGACAAGAAGAACGTCACCGCCGGACGCAAATACGGACCGGGACCGGGATGCAGGGAGGGAGCGCCAAAGGGACACACGGGCTCTGATCTCGATGCAGCCCGTCCGACGCGTTACGAGCTCCCCGAGGGGCTGGACAACGACGATCTCTTCGAACCCTCCTTCGCGGATATATCATATGAGAGCCTGCCGATCATGAAACCGAATAAGAGAAGAAATTCAAACGAGCCTTCGGGCAGTATATACGACGAAGGATCCAGCTCGAGGAAGTTCGACGAATTGAGAAAGATCATGGGCTACAAGAGACAGCGTCTGTCCAGTGAGAGTTCGCCGAAGGAGATGGACCCCGATGAGATTGTCTACCGAGAGAAGATGCGATCGGATCGCGTCGTTCGCGAGAACCTCTCCGACGATGACAACGAAGACTCGTTTGGAAATCTGCTAGACTATCGAAAGCCAGTCGACCGGGTCCGGGAGAAGGAGAACTCGGGTGTTGTCTTTGACAGTTTGAATAAATACAATCAGTCACAGAGGGAATCGTTGCATGGTAAATCTGAAGAGAAAAATTCAAACATATCCATCAACCACGCTAAAATCATTAGCGAAGTTCTCAAAAAGTATCCCCACCTCGTAAAATCGGAGAAAAAACATAAAGTTGAAAATAGTGACGGGAAAAGAAACCAATTCCACGCAGAGCTATATTCTTGAGCCGAACAAAAGAGATTTTTCATCCATTTCAAATTCAAATCAAAGAATCAATTCCAAAGAGGACGGCCCCAAACCTGATTGGATATACGTTCCGAGAAATGTCAACGCTGAAACGATGGCCAATCTCGTAGCTCTCGGCGCCGAGAATACCACGGGACCCTGGTTGTGTCTGATTTGTGGAACGCCTACGAAAGCATTGAAATTTTTGACTTACAATAAGTTTTATAGGCATCTAGTGGATCAACATAAGGAGAGAATTCCACCAAAAATATGCGAATACTGCGGATTCAAATCTGGCAAACGTAATCATCTGCTCCATCATATGTACACTAAACACGATATCCCACCCCCTCCCCATTATCATTTTCCAAAATGTAATTTCTGTTCTTACATTGCTTTGACGGAAGCCTTTTTAGTGAAACATAAATTGACGCACGTCGATAGTAAAGATTTCACTTGCAGCGGTTGTAATTCCACATATAAAACTCGAGCACAGCTTCTTTATCATATTCATACTTCGGGACACAAAGTTACCCCGGATAGAAAAATTTCAACCAAGTGCGTCTACTGCAATAAAGTATTCCTGCGCGAGGCTAATCTGTATACGCATTTAAAAGTAGCTCACAAAGAAGTTGCAAAGAGTGATGGTATTATTGAAAATTCTGACGATGATTATGAAGACAATAAATATGTACAAAACATTACTTCATATGATTATGCAGAACCCCAAGAAGAACACGTGGAAATTAAAGAAGAGTTCGATGGTAAAATACAGATCATATCTAACACTCAGTTGAACAAACCTTATGCGAAGTCACCTCAAAAGCTCCTGAATGCCAATTTTATTGGTAAGATCAGAGAGAAAATCAAAGAATACGAGCCACCTACTAAGCAGTATCAAAAAGTAGATCAATCACATACAATTGACATAGCAGATCAAAATCCAAAAGTAGATACAATGGGAGGTAATATTTCAAGAAATATCGCAAATAATATTAATCTCGTTGATGTTGTTGTATTGAATGAAAATGAATATATTTTACAAAATGAAGATGATGACATCTCGATTGATCAATCTTTAAAACATGATCAGATAAGCTTAGAAGTTCCTCAAGGAATGATTCTTTCTAATATACCAGAACAACAATCTGTTGATATTTCCGTTCAACAAAATGTCAGAATTCCTCAAATAATGAGTATGAATACAATAAAAACTCATAAATTAAATCAACCTTCACATAACATCATCACTGCGCAAAATCAACCTGTGCAGCTTTTATACGGTAACCAACAATATAAAGCTATAGTATCATCATCGCCTATAATATATAGCAATACAGCGAAAACAGCAGTATTAAATGATACTAATAAATTTTTGCCAGGTCAGATAAGCAATATACAGTTGGGAAATACGCAAGAAGGAGATGTAATGGTATTAAACGAGGAAGATTTCCAAATAGCTTGCTCTCAGTCTATACCGACTGATGGTTCGAATATTGTTGTTGTATATAGTCATCCTGTTCAAAATAATAAGGAGTTTGTTGAAGTTGCTGAACAGCAATTTGAAAATATAACTAGTGATAATCAAGAAATTGAAACACACATGGAACAAATTCACGCAGAAGAATGTGAACCGAAACAAAGTACTCCAGATCATGAGTTAGTACATGAAACTGTTGAAACATGGCAAGAAGAAACCGTTATTGATTCAGCTCATGAAATTAAGGAGAATAGTACGATTGAAAATAATACCGTTGCTGAAAATGTAGTTTGTGAAGATCAATCAACTGCCGAGTGCGTAATGGAAGTTGAAGAGGATGAAGCTACAACCGAAATCGATAAAGAGAATATGGAAGAAGTAATTTTACAAGATGATCAAGTTGAAGCTTCTGAATCTCCAGAAATTGTTATTTCAGAACAAGGAGATGAATACCAAGAAGATGTAAAAGACGAGGAAGTTATAAAGTGCCCTAAGGAAAATAATGAAGATGAACAAGTTGACACTACTTCAATGACTGTTGCAGAATGTGAAGATGTCAAACCTGAGACAGAACAAGAAGAAGAGCAAGAAGTATCGATTACCGCAAATGATTGCATCGAAACTAACGGGATACACGATTACGCTTTACAACATAAAGAATCAGAAGACGTTGTAATCGCTGAAGAAATACAATCTAAAGAAGTTAGTGTTGACGTTGCAACGGAATGGCCCGAGGACACTGATTCGTCCAAAGAACTAAAAGCGGAATTGAGTGATAATGGAAGTAGTAAAATCCTCGAAATAGAAAAATCAAATTTAGATCAAACCGTTGAAGTTGAAGAGTCTATAGAAAATATTCAAGAAGAGATCAAAAAACAAGCACAGGATCATTTATTAGAAAAGGAATTGAGCGTTGAAACTATAAGGGAAATCCCACTCGCAGTCGATTCGGAAGATGTAAAAAATGAATCGGAAGCAAAAGAAACGCCGTCTGAAGACGATAAAGAAGTTGTTTTAGAATATAATAGTTGCAGTTCGCACGAATCTAACCAAGAAGTAAACAAAATTGAGAAAGGAAAAAGCATCGAAAAAATATCTCATCTTCTTACAGAATGGGAAGATAACGAATCGCAATCGGACGTTATAGCGCCCGTCGAGAACAAAGAAAACAATGTTAATTTAAAAGATTCCCATATAGAGAAATTAGTGAGCGATTGGGTCGATGAAGACGATGAAAAATAATATTTATAAAAGTATTAACACTTTATCGACTGCACACATTTGCACAAAATTTACCATGAATACGGCGCGACTTTTGTAATATTCTATTAATTTGCATGATTTTTATTCGATTAGATTTTGAACCAAATTTTTAGAGAGTATTTAAAATACATCGAGTTATTAATTCGTCAAGTGAATTAAATATGCAATTACATACGTTTTAGTCATGTAGTTTTTTCATTCGACCCGCTGTGGTTTATTCCTTGTAAATTCTGTTACTATTGTAACGAAATCACGTTTTATGTAAAACTTTCTACTGTTTTTCGAGAGGTCGAAAATAAAAGTAGTTGAATTAATCGCTGCTGAATAATAATGCGTATTCATAAAGTTTATGATATAGGAATCCGAAGAACTGAATTCATAACAAAGTATTTATTACTTTTATTTGAAAAATAATACCGATTTAAAGGCATGATAAAAGATGAACACATTAAACCTCTGAAATTATCTATCATCGT
This sequence comes from Stenopsyche tienmushanensis, assembly GCA_008973525.1. Taxonomy (NCBI): domain Eukaryota; kingdom Metazoa; phylum Arthropoda; class Insecta; order Trichoptera; family Stenopsychidae; genus Stenopsyche; species Stenopsyche tienmushanensis. The sequence goes on from WACJ01000015.1 coordinate 1,314,007, forward strand.
TCACGTGTGGTTGATAATATTGTAACCTCGTTCATGACTGACTATTAGAATGTAAGGAATTTGATTCGATACAAAATTATTTATGCATGCTGAAATAGGCAAAATTCTTAAACGGCTGGCATCTGTTGAATATTGGAAGACATTTATAAATTCTATCATCAATTGATATTTCATGTATATATCCTGCCATCTCTTTATCAACTTAGATATAAAAGATCCTTTTTTTTCCGATAGTTTAATAAGCCAGTACGGCGTCCGGGATTTATAAAGCTTAATACATACCGGATGCGATGTGGTATGGGAGTGGTTGCTGAAGTGTTAATATAAACAGCATAAAATATATTTTTATGGTTTTCTTTTAAATAAATACCTTTAAATCAATGCGTTGAATAAATAAGGTAAACAATTAACTTCAAAAAGATTTCTTTATTTTTGTGTAAAGTGAATAATTTTAGTTAGCAAAGAAATATACACGTTTCTTTATGTGAAAAATATTTCATAACGTTTTATAAATGTTTCAATGTAAGCTGTAAGAATTATGAATTAATATGATTTATAGGGATAAGTTATTTTTTAAATTTGTAATGTATGTATATATATATATTAATGGCTTGGAATTTAACGGAATATTAGTATTTTATATATTTTTAACATTAATGCATTTTATCGTAAAGAATTGAAATGTGCTAGTGCGTAAAATTAAATACGCGGTTTTAATTTTGTATTATTGAAGCGAATTTTTACCGAGAGTTAACAACATCCGATCATATCAATGATAATATAAGTGAAAACACCAAACTTCCAATTTCCATTTTATACATACAAGAACATCATAGTTACTAGCCTATTATAAATGTATGCTTATGTTAAACACGTATGACTATGAAATTAAATAAGTCCTCTTGCGCATAGCTCATATTGTAGTTTTTATATATTTTGACTTTTATGATTATAAAAGCAGCATTTAATTTTTTAGTATTTCCTTTTAAGTAATGAAATTCCTTTTTAGTAATAAAATATTGTTTTTTTTATGAATATTGTTTTTAGATTTACATATTAAATATTTTTTTAATAAATCAGACTATATGCATATATTCATGGGGATGGTTGATATAATTTAATAGAACTCTGAATAAAGAAAATTATAAGTATGTTATGCTGTTTTGTTGTAGCAATATTTTTTAGGTAGGAATACCTAATCAAAAAATACACCACACCATATTCCTTCTTTTTTTTGCAATTCCTTCAAAATGAAATCCTACAAACTTATTGAGTGATGTGTTATTATAGGGAATTCTCGGCTTTTGTACGCATGATTCTATTGGTACCAAGTAGGAATTCTGAAGTCAGCTTTTTCAAAGTCCCGGGACTCAAGACTCATTTTTTCTTCAATTACGTACAGATTTTTTAAAAGTAAATATTTATATATGTTACGTATACATATATGTGTAAGTTAAAAGAACCATCTTGTTCTATCTTTCTGAATTATCATTTTCGAAGTCACTTTCTTCAGTGTTTTGTTCATCTTCATTGGAATAATCTAAATATTTTTCTGGCACAATGTTTCAATTACAGCTATATATAGCATGATTTATGTAAAGTTTATTGACCACGAGACTTTCACGCCCAAACACTAGCACCATCAGTCGTTGTTGCTACTATTTCACGTTCAAAAACAATTCCAAATTTACTCAACTGACTTTCAACAATTTTACGAATTTCAAAAGAATCACATTTTACCGAAATGTAAACAAGTCCTAGATATATCGTTTTCAGAATATACTATATTAAAATATCTTCTATTTATTATGCTCGTTCACTCATCCATTGTCAGGCCAAAGCGAGCATTTACTTCTTTTAAGCCTTTTTATATTGGAAATTACTTCACTTATTTTTTTTTGCAAAATATTGAGATCAATCTCATTATGTCGGATAGATTTTTTGGTAATGAAAACCCTTTTAGTGTAACATATTCACGAATGGAATCACTATTCTAAATCCCTCTTATAGAAAAACCATACAGCGCAGGTTTCTGAAAGCAACGGACAACGATTTCTGAAAGCGTTTTCCTCTTTACAAAATTTATTATTGGTGGATGGAATATTCAAATTGTTTTCGCACTGTTTGAACATTCCGCATCGGCGATGTTGTCTTCGGTGTTTTTATTCAAAAAATTCCGATGTACCCTTTCAAGATGTCTCGCTAGTCCAGTTGTGTTTGAGACCCTTTGCATGTGATTGGTTTTGGACAGTGGGTGTATTGGGCTATCTCCTTTTTTGTAGTGGTTTTGTAACGTTCCCATACTTCCGATTGGCTTCTTTTCATTATGCACTACAATAATGATAAAATATATATAACAAAACGATAATACTTTTTAATTTACGTATAATATTAAATAATGTAAAATACTATCGTAAAAATGTTTTTAATGATGTTAGAACTGTCACATGCTTTCTTGAAATGTATGTACAGTTGTTTCACAGTTTACACAGTAACAAGCAATTCACCGTCTTAAATAAGTCTTAGGAAATTTATGAACGACAAGGGACATGTTATGAAATTAGGAGAAACAGACAAGATAAACAAAATATATTGAAATATACATTTCACTTCAAAAAAATTAACATTTTCCATGTTTATTATAGCAAATTGTCATAAAATCTGTAATTGTTGATATACATAATTTTTTTTAAACCCTTTGAATAGTGAACTAATTTAACATCTTCATAATCGTTTGTCTGCCATTTATCTAAATTTGGGTTAACGATCTATACAATCGTACGATGTATGTAAGATACTCTCTATCTCTATTTCTTTCCAAACTCAACGTACAAGACATTCCGTCTCTGTATCCGAACTCAACGTATAAGAATGTTCTTTATGAGTCACTGAAATTCGGGTATAACATTGTGTCTTACTTTTTTGAGGGATTAATTTCGTTTTTCAATTGCATTTTATATTAAGTCATTAAAACAAATATTGTCCTTGTCGGCATCTGATTTTATTTGAATTTATGGCAACTATGTCAATTTATTGTTCATTCATTCTTTCAGTATCATTATGATTATCTTCACACAATCCGTAATACACTTTGGTTTCGTACGTCACGGTCATATGAGATCGGTTGAGTAATAAGCAATTGTCTCCTTTTAACTTTCTATTATGGGATCTAAATATTCTACTTTATCAGCTAATCATATGCCGTCATCTATTATTTTTGCGAGTCATTATTTATGGTAGATTCATTCAACATTTCGACTAATTCTTCGTTCAGTGTATGGTCCTCAAAAATTTCTACGACATCTTAAATAGCAAAATCGATAAATGCTGATTGTCATTTGGTATTCATCTTCTATAGCGTCAACATGGTGCATCCATACAATACTTTTACTATGTCTATGTTATTCCCGCAAGTATAAACAGTAAGTTGACAAAGTTTTATCGCAATCTGATGAACGGTATGGCAGCGCATTACATACGAACAAACAGAGATAGATTTTTATATATTAGAAGATAGGCAATGAAATGCATGTTGTTTAAGCCTTTTCTTCAAAATATATATTGACAATGTATTCAAATAATATAATGAAAAAATATTAGGAAACAAACGCATTTTTGGACGCTGAAGCATCGGGGGGGTACGGAGATAAAGGGATGTCCACCCCAGGACTAGCTGTCTTCAGCAGTTCGTTACCGGGTCTCGTGGGATCAACATCTCTTCGTGGACTATATCCTCACGACTTCCATCTGCTCTATGAGCTTCCACTGGTATTATTAGGACTTGCCATGCAAAGATCCTCCGCCAACTTAGCTTAATTAGCCGCTCTTTTGTGGTCACTCATAAGTAGCGTCTGCTTCGCTTATTTTTATTTTACCAGCATTCTGTCTTTTGATTTAATCTCCCTGCTCTTGTTTCTGAATCCCGTCACCAAAAGTTATAAAGAATGCTGACCTCCGTCGTTAATCAGAGCCAGATCGACATTCGGAGCTGCTCTGTACATCACCGTACTGCGGTCGTCTTTCAAGCAGTTTTGAGCGCCTCTCCAGTAAGAATCTTGCGTTAGCAAATCGCAACAACGAAGATAGCTAGCCGCCTTGTGTCAGCAAGCAGTCTATACTACATTGCTGTAAAATACTACTTTTATCGTACAAAAAAAAATCATTTTCAGTCATTGAGAAGTCAAATCTAATGATGAAATAAAAAACTCTAATATACTTATGTTATTTTATTTTATGTCACTTTCAACTCACTTTGGTTACATCATTAAAAAATGGAGTCTGAAAATCTTTCACAATTCGTCTTACACAATCAACAATGTCAATTCTTCAATGTATTGATACAAAATTTCATTTAAAAGTAAAGATGGTGAATTTTCACTTTATATCGACAATTCTGTATCAATTCATAGGTAATTTACTACATTAGCCATACAATATGATATGAAATCGTTTACATGTATCAATTTTTTAATATTGCTTATTGTTGAAATTTGATTGAAATGTCGACTGATCTGAAAATCTGGCATTCGAAACCAATCACTAAATAAATTTTGGAATAAAATCATTGTATTATTTCATATTGTGTAGAAGCGTTGACATCTGAACGTCTTAAATATTTGACATGTTTATTTTTCTATTATTTCCAAAATTATTTAGCCGTTGATTGCTATATAAAAGAGGTTTCCAATTCCTTTTTATATTTTAATAATAATTGATTCTTTCATCAAGTCGCCACTGTGTAAATTGATTTTTAAATTATCATTTTAGGAATCTAGTTCGAAAAATACTCCACTGGAATAAATATAATTTAAATACAGGTTATGGTCGTAGTCCGCGTTGTTTTTTACGCTGGAGCCGGGCGACAGAAATCAAGGCTAACGGAGACGCGCATGCGAGTCCTCCGAACTTCAACCTGTTATCACTTTATTTTTTTAAAATACGGATATAAAAAGGTTGGAAACCCCCCCATCATGTTGAAATACAAAATATTAACACTTACATTAAAATAATTACTTCACTAGAAACACAGCTAATTATAAATTTCAATGTGAGATTATTTTAACACGCAAAGAACTTTCAATAAAACGTACAGTATTAACTCGGTGAAATCGATGCATTCAAGGATTTCATTTAATCTTGAATTATATTCCATACGCTTGAATGAAGATACCGTTTCATTAACCGAGGAGATACCGTGTAGCAACGCATACATAAAATAACCATACTCACATTTCCAATCCGTTGTTTAATTCATTTTTATTAAAATTCCAACCCAAACTATAAGTTTTCTGCGCATTAAATTATGAAAAAGATAGTAAAATATGATACACAGAAACTCCATTTTTTTTTTTAAATAATAATTAGAACTTAAGATCAGGAATGCTTATAAATTCAATCGCAAACTGATATGATAAGCACTATAGAAATCAATAGAAAACAAGTTGTGTTTGATTCGTATTGCATAGTATATTTAATCTCAGGTCGCACCCGGTATACATGATAGTGTAATACATACTTTATGTTTGCATTACATTAAAGATGCCGATCATTACCGTGTATATTAATTAGTGATCCAATATTACAAATATCCAACTGAATTCAAACATGACAAATAATTTTAAGTTAGAGCGTGAAAAATATGCGTTTTTCTTACCAAATAATATAAAAATATATTACGAATCTTATAAAATGATACATCATCTTTGATGGTATGTGTATATATTTATATATGCACTTGAAAATAAGAGAAAATTGAACAAACTCATTGATATATCGCATACTGAGATTCGTTCTATTCCGTATCTACTTTTATTGCAGACATTATGAATGATGATTTCGTTTACAATCAACGAGTAAGGGATAATATTACGCTCCCACCGAACAAATTGCAATAGTGGATATAGAACGAAGATGATCTTCAGCCTGCAATGTGCCGTAGTTGTTGTTTAAGACTAAAAAAATGTTTTCTAGTCTGCTTGGCCGGCTGCTTGCCGCAACAGAACGTAGATTTTTTCTTTGATCCAGTCTTTGTTATATGGCGCATAAGTATTTGTAGATTTCTGATACACGAGACAACTCAAATCTGCTAACTGTAATTATTAAATTAGAGATACAAGTCCACTATTTATTTATGCGAAAGATGATTATGAAAAGCATGATTTAAAAAAATAGAATACCTGATCTACAAAATCAAATAGTTGTGAGATATCATATGTGATCGTGGGAGTATTGGGATTTTTTCTTTTAAGATGTTCTTCGTATATTTTACATACACCCTCCATGCAGTCATTGACACTTTCATAGTCAGAATAAGTGCGGGTTTCTGGACGGGATCCGGGTTGCACCAATAATATTGTGTGAGACTGTAAATGTTTTTATTATTTTACCATGAATTCACAAATACGACATAAATCTATAAGATATTGTGCTAGTAATCTTGTTTATAAATTCACTTTTTAGTAAAAAGTAGGTTGAATAAATAACGCTTGGTGTGGAAACTAAACAAATAATTCCATCTTATTATATACTCAATAATATGCAAAAATACAAGTATATAACACTTTTGTGAAGAAATGACAATGTTGGACGTTTTAAGCTATCAAAAATATTATTTGTTTGACTTTTGATAAAAATTTAACCTAACAACCGGCTAAAGAAAATAAAACATTTCTCGACTTAAAATAGCACATCTTATAAAAAATACTGAAAAATTACTATAAACTCACCATAATTGCGATTTGTAGAACTACAAGCTCGCGACACAATAATAAAAACGCCAATTGAGCCTAAACAATAAACTGATGGCCGAAGAATAATACCTTAACATAAACATATACGGCCATTGAAAATGAGCAATAGACAATTATCATTAAAAATATATTTTATTCACTAAATAAGTATTAATCAAACAAAGAATATTTTAAAAAATCATATTTTCATAAAAAGATTAATTTAAATATTTTTTCACATTTTATTAAAATGAAAATTTAAATTTGGTTGCTATAAAGAGGATAATATTAAAACACTTATAATCACTAACACATATTGTTTTATGCATAGCATCAGAAAAAACGTTAACTTAAAAATACTGCATCGATATTAATTGAACAAAACATTAATATTAATTTAAAAACATTACTCATGTATAAATTCACTCATCATAAATTATTGATTATGTTATTATAAAATATATGACATTATTTGGACAAAATTTATAGCATTGACGTTCGTGCAGTGTGTTTACAGACTTTTTCTATTTCTAAACTTGTAAAATTGGAGATTTCTTTTTCTTTCGAATGTTCGTTTTATTTACGATATCAAAAATAGTTCACTAAGTTGTTATTTGATCATTGGCCAATTTTTTTTGTTTTTTCAGCTGTTATTCATTATTTATGACTGTCTAACAATTTGCGTCTGTAGCAATTCTATTGCTTAAATTCTGAATGAAAATTTTATTTCATATATTATACATAAATGTGGATTGTTTTTTCTTATATGGGAATTTAATTTTTATTTACTGAGCTTCACAAAAATATTGATATCCGCTTTCGTTTATATTTGTAAATTATTTACTTTATAATTTATCTTTTATTTATATTATTATGAGTGTGTAGTTTTTTCAAAAGCTTATGGTAGGAAAATATTGTGTTTCGACTGGAATTTTCCTCAATGACAGATGAATACAATTTGTTTGGCAGCTGATGCAATAAGGCTAAATATTGCTTGATAATTATTGTTATCGTTTTTTTATTTCTTTGTGTGCGAAGTCGAATATGTTTATAGTATTTAATTACGATATTACATGATACATAAAATAATACACATTTGCGAGCGAAATAGAAAATGTTATACGGCGGAAAAATATTAAAAGTAGCAGAAATGTACTAAATATATAAAAAGATTCAGATTTTCGCGATCCATCTTTGCCTGGTCTAATCTCGTTATAATAATGATCTAAAAGAAGGAGTGACGCGTTGCTGAGATCATTTCGTTTATTGGGAATTGCGTCCTTCAATTTAGCGATCGTCAACATGTTTGATTACAGTCATCGTAATATTCTCGCACGTTCTCGCAATTTCATACAAATCTAAATTAATGCGTTTATTGTATTTTTATTTATCATTATGCAGTATGCTTAAAATGATAAGATATGATTATAAAATAGGATGACTAATTCGTTCTTAATTTTCAAGAATTTTATTTTTTTGCCTGATTGTTTGATGAGATAAATTTTATGATTTGAGATTGTCGATGTGTTTTAAGTGTTTCTTTTTTGAAAGTAGAATGTGTGTGCGAACGAACTAAGCAATTAAAATTAATGGATGAATTTTACCTAATTGTATCACTTTCAACTTTTCGCATTGAATATTAATGGCATGATGTATATATACGTCAAATGTAAACGATATCGAAATTGGTTAAGATGTATAGATACGTCCTTGAAATATATGTTGGGTCCTAAAGCAGGCGGGACTTTTTTTGTTTGTTTAACCTGTTAAGTGGGCATGACGTATATATACGTCCAATATATCTGCTTCGAAATTGGTTAGGACGTGTATATACGTCCTCGAAATATATGTCGGATTCTAAAGCATGCGGAACTTTTTTTTGTTTAACGAATGTGTGAGTTGTCGACACATGTTTTGACATGAATTTAAGATGGGTAGGAAATTGGTCGCACTTCGCTTTATTGTTGGGGTGGACGTGTACTTAGTAAGCGATGACTAGTAGCATAAGGTGAGATTCAAAGGCAAACTTATAACTCCTGTTTTAGTACTCAACATATATTTCGAGGACGTATATATACGTCCTAAACAATTTCGATGCAGTTTGTGTTGAACTTATATATACGTCATGCCCACTTAACAGGTTAATGAGATGGTGGACCGGGGCTTTCCCGATCGAAACACAATCACAACTGACTTAGATATGTATATTAAAAGTTAGTTGTGAGTGATGGTGTAATCCACGCAGATGTCTAATAGCGCTCTCAGCGCCAACAGCACCATGTCATCTGCATACGAGATGAGGGTCATGCACTTTCCGCCCACCTGACAACCGACTGCGGTCTCTCTGAGTGCCAAAGAGAGATCTGGCAACATAGAGCCTCTCTATCTAAATCAGCACCTGCTGCTGAAAGAACTCAATAGATGACCATTTCAGCGCACTAACCACGATACCAACTGGTTGATAATAATCATTAAAATATAAAATTGCAATAATTGGCACATGCAATCAAACATTTTTAAGCCAAATCCAAAATTATCAGAACATGGAATATTCATAACAAAATATGTAGTTATTAATGAAAAAAATATTTTAAAAAGTTGCTTATTTTAAAAGTAATGGCATTTTATGCCAGGGGACAGACGCCCGCGAAGTGTCCCCGTACATAATGAAACGGAATCAGATGAAAGGTTTGGATCATCTGAAATATTTCAAGCATGTGTTTACGAATTTAAATGTTGCCATAAACAAACATGACGAATTATTTTTCATTTGAAAATTATTTTTGCACAAGTGAGTCATTACAGCATCAAAAAATGTGCGAACTTCTTTGACTTGGTTGTTATACCCTTTTATGATTTATAAAATACATCAGTTGTGGTTACAAGTTTGTTTAATTTTAAAAAGCATGTACATAGTTGGTGTTCGTTGTGTATGAAAGAGACGGCGATATCGTGACGCGTTAGGCGTTGAAGAGGGGCAGGAAAAAATGGAGGGGGGTTTCGATGGTTTTAAGCGACTAGCAACACCTTAGCTGACATTTCACTAAAATGGCTACTACGAGTGTGTAATGAATTTTGTGACTAGTGTTTTTCGAAATCATGGAGAGTGTGCAAAGTGAAAACAAATACGAACGACGTTATAACCTACCTGCGATGAGATATCAGCATTCGTCTGCTCGAAGATTTGCCAAGGAATCCAAAGTCGTACATCAAGTTGCCGACGGTCGTTTCCGCAAAAAGTTTTTCGTTAATTTTATGACCTTGGATATCAAGAACGGTTTTTCCTGGCCCTAATTTGATTGAATATCGATTTTAAAATAGTGACGTAGTCGAAGACTTCCATCGTTCGAACAGTGGAATCCATCAAAACGTCAAAATGAGTAGAAACAAATCCACACAGTCATTCGTCCTTCCCAGAAGTGTTCCGACTGTGCCTGCACCTTTCGCGCGTCCGTACGCATCGACGTCGTCTGCTATGATCGGCAACGGCGCCGATTCTTCCATCACCAACATGTTGAAATGTAATCTGTTGAACTTTGAAAAAAGTAAATCTTGTTCTCAACCGTATTTTTCAAGATCTCCCGAATCTTACGACAAGCTACAAAGAATCAAATGCAACTCCTGGATAAACCCCAAACAAGACACCCCATGCTCCCAAGTTCTGATCAACAGTCCCCGAAACATTCGTAACAAAGTGGACTATACCAAAGTAACACCTAAAATAGGTGTATCAAAAGAAATATTTCCTATGATAATGCCTACACACGATGCCTCGATTCCAACAATAACCACAAAAGCAACGTCCGACAGTCCCAAAAGAGTCAGTAGATTTTTGAAAACAGAATCGATCGAAGTACCCAAAGATTCTTGTGAAGAAGTCGACGAGTGTCCAGTTTCTAAATGTCAAGATAAGTTAGCCCATTTAAAACAATTACTCTCTAAAAATTCTAAAAAATCATTCAACAAAGAAAAGAGTAACGTACAAAGCTCGATCGAAATTGATACGCTAGAAAACAAAAAAGAATCTGTCGAATCTACAACTTCTGAGGCGAAAATCAACAAAGAAATGGAAAATAATATTGATTCAAAAATTGACATTTCTCATAGTAACGACAAAGATCAATCTATAAATGCTGATTTATTTTTGAGAGAAAGCATGCCCATGGAAAATAAAAATATAAATTCTTGTAATATTAATAACGTATGTAGTGAAAATAATTTAATCAATTTACAACCGATGGATTCATGTAAACATTTAAACTCTTTAGAAGACCAATCAATGACGGATAATAATAGTGCAATTAATAATTGTTCAAAAAATCTAGCAATGAAAGAAAATTCAAGTATCAATTCTCAAAGTCCACCGCTTATACTTTCTACTAAAGACTCGTTAATGATTGAGATTGATGCTATACAAAAAAAAAGTTGTAACAAAAAGGAAAACAACAAAGTTGTCCCAAATAATTTCTCTGGCGAGCTTATAGATAAAAAGGCTATATTAAATTGTAAGGTTGACAAAAATAGTTTGATGAAATCTGAAAATAGTTCTGACCTAAAGGAAAATACAGCAAATGCATGCTCTGCGCTCTTTAGTATTCTAAACGTCGACGAAGCTGACGAGAGTGCATGTGCAATATATGACCAAAGCCCGCAGTATGTTGAAATGTCTCCATCTTTTGAAATATCCGAGCAAATGTTTGGCAACAAAATGGACAAAATGCTAGAGGGTCGCACCAAAAAAGGCAAACATAAGAAAGACAAAAAGAATAAGAGCCCCGATGACAAAAACGGGCAGGACCATTCTCAAAAGAATCTCAAAAGTAAACTCAACAAAAATGTTTCTCATACTCTAAAAAATGAGGATGTAAGTACAAAATCTAGTCGTACGAAGAAAAATAAAAAACCAAAAAAATCCGAAAATCGGAACGTATTCATCATAGACGAGACCGACCGTGTTCCAAAAACTTCGGTTAACAATGACACTGCCGAGAAAAACGACATGCAATGTTCGACGAATGATAATGTAATCTCAACGTTTTACTTTTGCCCCGAAACTTCCAAGCTCTTCACCGAGCAGAAATCTCAAGACGATCAAAAATCAAAGCGGAAAACATCGCCCATTAAAAATTTGTGCGGTTTAGTCTCACAGCTGAAAACCAAAGTGCTAGGAAATAAAAAGTCTGATGAAAACAACGCGTTAAAGAATTGTTCCAGTTCGGAATCATTACAGAGTGCCGACTTTGATGAGATATCTGGCAAATTCCAGACGCAGTCTTCCGGTTACGAATCAAGCGATGACGGATTCACCATAGTGTTTTCCGATGCCGTAGAAAACGTGTCCGACGACAAAATTGTAAATGCTGAACCCGTTGACGGCAACAAGAGAATTCGACAAACGTCAGAGTGTGGTTCTGAAGATTCCTTTATTATTTGTTTCGAGCCGGAATGTGGTGTCGGAGATTGCTATACGTACGATGATATAGAGACAAGTGACAGTGACGAAAGTAGTGACGATGATAGTGATACATATCAAAATGATGATCAGGATTCCGTGGACGGCAATCTAATAGAAAAAGAGCCAGATGTCAAAATTCTCAAAGGATGTATAAAAAAGACGAGGTCTAGAGGTTCATCGCCGAGATATGCCTCGAAAGTGGACCAAGATAAAAAGGTAAACACTTTAATTTTATAATCATCATTATCATCATAGTGCACTGTCCCAAAAACAAACAGTGCACTGCAGAACTATGGGCTTCTTCAATATCCCATATTACATCCATCTCATCTGTATCATACATTCACTTCCTCATTCGCTCGATATTGGAAGTAGCATAACATCCGAGTTTCATTTAGAACGCTCACCCAGCTGGTCTCCTGAATGAATGTATTGACGAACGCTTTCACAACCGTCTCGATAGGGAGTGTGGGAGCTTTGTAAAGACTGAGTAGTTTTCTCCGGGAGACAGTGGAAAATTACTCTATATGACCTTTTTGATTCTAATGGAAAGGGCTTTCTGGAATTCAAAGAGTCCAGTCCCTATTTTCCTCGCTAGGGCGTTGACAGGCTAGGGTGAAGACATGTGACGCTTAAGTGCACCTCTGATTTGCTCCTAGACCAAATGAGGGTTTCTCGAATTCGAAACTGTCGATCCTCAGTTAGAAGGCAACGGAAGATAATGCTGTTATCGTTGCAAATTGAAGTTCTTCATATGCCTCTCCTCAAGGCTGTCTATTTGATGTTCTACTTGTCCTTATTCTGTTCCTAAAGCTTCTTGGCTCCTAACTGGTAAGGTTCATTATGCTCTATATTGTTGGGTAGTGTCGACTATATAAGAGATAGTGCAACAAGCAAGCCATGATTTGTAAAAAAATAAATAATGATGTATGAAAATCATACAATAATTTTTATGGCGTTGCAAATAATAATAGGTTTTATGGAAATTTATTTTACATTTCCACACCTTAAACACGGACAATAAAAAACGCCGGGAAGATAAAGTATATTTTTATCATATAGTCCAAAGTGCAGTTAATTAATAACGTGCAATGGTAACTATTAAATGTCTGATAATATGAACGGCTTTGTATCTATGGATATTTTTCATTTTTATCCACTGTGGCGCGTTTTTATCCAACTCTTGGCTCCTTGTCAATCCATCAGGTTTATTTACAAGCGATTCGAATACATTGGCAACGTGCATGACAGTGACTATCTCCGAATTATAAATGTTCTATTGTGCTCGGAACAAATTTTGAGACTCTTTTAAAGGTCAAGAAAACTTAAAAAATAATCCCGTTCGTTTCCGTTCAAAATGTCATTTCATCAATCGATGCTAGTGAAACCATTGATGTTCTTTGCGTAGTCACAAACATATTTTGTTATGCTTCCATTTGTACAAATTTATTATTTGATTTATGATATATCAGGAAGAATTTCTTTGGAGCTCGTTCCCGGTTTATGTTCCTTCCGTACTAAATATAAATCATTGGGATTTTCACGCGTTGTATATAAATCTATATTTAATATGTTCCGCTTTTAAGTTAAATATTTCACAGTGAGACCTCCGTTTTATTGGCTTGATACAGCTTTTTTGCGTTTATAAAAGCGTCCGTCAGCAAGTTGACAAAGCTTAATCAACATGTTTATATTTTTAAATGTTTTAATAATGGAAAATTGTATTTTTTGTAATTTTGTAATATATATTACCTTGAATGTTCATAAATAAATCAATTTTGTTATGGTGATTTACGTTGAAAGTCATAGTGGAAAATTTATGTTATTTCATATATATTGTTATTGCAAAAATTTCAATATTCATACTGAATTAAGAAAGATTATAAAAATAAAATAGCAATGATAAGACCTTGTCGCTAAGTCATGTAATATTTTCATAAAATGATACGTTCATCATCAATTATGTTCAAATCCAATGTCAACGTCCCGGGGACTTTATAATAAGTGTCCTCTGTAAATTCTTTCTGGACGAAGGTCATCGTCGAAATTCCAAGACCCAAGATCGTCCTGACCTCTGTTTGAACTGCCTACCTAAAAGCGAGATCTCAACTGTAACCGGTTGTTCAAATAAGTCTACACACTGTGTAAATTTCTTTCTTTTTTGTGTCGTTAAGCCAAAGCAACGTAACATTTTGGCGCACATCTACAGAACAATTATATTTTTAACGAAATCGATCTGAACATTCGTTCTCTAATACTCTTTTAATTCTCGTCTGTCTCGATACATCAAATGGGCTCGGATTTCTATTTTTTTATAACGTCTATATCGACACTGGCTATAATTAATCTGGACCAGCAGCAGATCAACGTTCTTTCATCCCATTGTCTATTATTTTAATTGCAGATAACAGTTGGCAGACGACATCGTCATACTTGACATTGCGGATGTTAAACGGTTCGTTCGTTATTAATGTGAATTTTCCTGAAAATATCTACTGCGCGATAGCTCGAAACCTTCGAATATCAACAACACGAAGCTGTTGATCTAAATGATCTAAAAATCGCCATGTTTCTGCGATTTTATCGCTGCGCAAGCGAATAAATCGAGCATGATGGGTGTAAATGCCAGAATACACGCAAAAAACCCGCGAAATTTGACGTCAATGCCGATGACGCGCAAGAAAGAACATTTTAAATCCAGTAAATCGTGACTTTATGAAATCATTCAAATGGGGATTGCATCGTTTTTTAGATATTCGCAAAAATGTCAGTCGAAGAACTCGTATTTGTTTAGATACGCTGACATTAATCAGCAATTTCAAAAGAAGCTTTGTAATTCAAGAAATTGCCCACGATAAATAAATAAGCCGTTGTAACAATACGTCGTTTATCAACGCGCATAGGATTTTTTTAGTTTTTGTACAACAAAGGCGGTAAAACCCAAAAAAACAACATGGACTCATTTTATTGTTGAATCTTGATGTATTGAATATTTCTAGAATCGCCGTGCAATGAACGATTTTTTTGCTTTTGAACTATTAGGGCATATCATATGAACGTTCGGAATTTGTAGGTAGGATAGGTTGTTCTATTTTTATGTAAGTTCGCACTTTTTATTTCTCAACCTGTTGAGCGGGGAAGTTCCTAGATTTCAATTCCGGGGGAGCTTTCAATATCGCAACATACAGTGGGCGCGCACATTTTCGTTAGGACGTATATATACGTCTCGCCCACCTGGCGTGAGTTCATTATTATTTTAATAATGCTTAGAATTTATAAAAAAAACAAAGAAACATATTTTTAGAGAAGCTAACAAATACAAAACAATAAACAAAAACACATAACGAAAATGGAAACACAGTTTAAAAAAATAGAATATATTCATACATAAATTCAAAACTCAACTTATGTGTGATATATTTTAAAACAGTTGTTGACACCTCACAATTCGGACACCAGTATGTAGATTTTTTCCCTTTTTTTTTGTAATAAACTCGACATTTCCTGGATTTAGTTCCCTTTCATTTGTTCTTTGAAAATGCCTTTCAACTAAGCGTTAGGGTTTAGGTGTAATGCTGCTTTTTGATAGCATAGGTTGGCTTATTACTATGTTGTCTGAACTGTGCATCGATACGTCTTTTTTGTTTTTTCGTTTTAAAACTATAAGTTTGCCTTTGAATCTTACCTTGTGCTACCAGTCACCGCTTACTAAATACACGTCCACTCAAACATAATAGCGAAGTGCAACCAATTTGCTACATATCTTAAATTCATTTCAAAGCATGTATCGACCACTCACACATTCGATAAACAAAAAAAAGTTCCGCCTGCTTTAGGACTCAACATATATTTCGAGGACGTATATATACGTCCTAACCAATTTCGTTGCAGTTTACGTTGGACGTGTATATACGTGTCCTGGAAATTTATTGTCATTCCACTGCTACTTAGAACTTTCCCTGTTGTTTCAAGACAGCGGATCACGTTCTATGGTCATGTCCAAGCATGGTGGACAATCGGGAAATTTTCCTGCGTTGTGTCAGAGTTTCCACTTCAGGACCTGTTGGACACGCAGAACTAGTGGCTGGTCCCCGCTAGGGAATCCAATCCCGGGATCACGGACAGTTTTAGGTGCTCATGAATCCCGGGATTAGTAAATTGACCAGGACGATGAAGGCTACTAAATCGATACATTCACGTTGAAATCTGGACGCTTGGAAACAATAGCGTAACTACTAATCGGCGAGCTTAGGCGACGGTACAAAACAAAATAAAAATCGCATAATGGTGTTCAAATGAAAAGATACCCGAAATGTTCTCTATAAGATATACCATTGAATATGATACAGTAAAAATAGACGGGGTCGAGAGATCGACAAACCGAAAATGGTTAGCCATGTTCATCGCAGCTGGAGTCTCTCTTTGTTTATAGTCAGAAATAAGTATCCCGAACAGACTCGATCATTCTCAGGAGCTCCCATCTTGTATAATTTATGCAAATTAAAATCATCGCACTCATCTTTTGAGAATTTTGACATCTGGCTCTTTTTCTATTAGATTGCCGTCCACAGAATCCTGATCATCATTTTGATATGTATCCGATATACGTTCCGATTTTCGGATTTTTTTGGTTTTTTATTTTTCTTCGTACGACTAGATTTTGTACTTACATCCTCATTTTTTAGAGTATGAGAAACATTTTTGTTGAGTTTACTTTAGAGATTCTTTTGAGAATGGTCCTGCCCGTTTTTGTCATTGGGGCTCTTATTCTTTTTGTCATTCTTATGATGATTGCTTTTTTTGGTGCGACCCTCCAGCATTTTTTTTGGGTATTTCATCAATCTCAATCACTAACCCCTAAAAGAGTGCTATCCCAGGGCCTGTGACCCCCCCCCCCTCCTCTCCATTTATTCAGAAAGAGCACTCTTGTACATTGAGCTCGGAGACAGACAGAGACAGAGAGAGAACGTAGCGAAGTTCGGGAGACAGAGACGGAGAGTTACCCTGGAGAGCTGGCATTAATCACATCATCGATTTTAAATTTGCTCACTCCTCAAAAGGTTGACGAGTCTTTAGTAGAAAGTATAAGCTGTGGACTTTGAGAATTGATGCTTTAATTTTCTTTCAAATAGTACAGAAATTGTTTTTTTTTTCTTAAATAAGATTATCGTATCGTTGTTCGATCGTTTCGATCGAGACGGATTAATTGACACGACACAAATTCAAATGCTGAGCGAGGGCAAGAAATCCGGAAGATAATTGAATTGCCAATAGGATGCAGTTCGAAATGTCAGAAATAAGGAAATGAGATTAGAAAGTGGCCATGCAAAATTGAATTGGCGATCTTGTGTGACCGCCTGCAATATCGAATATTATAATTTTGTTATACATTTTTATTGGCAATTTAAAAAACGTATTTCATAACATTCGATTTGAATGATTTGCACGGTGACCTGCGTGACAAATCCGTCGTTTGAATCGATGAATGTATGGGGAAAATATTATATGTGCAATTTAAGAGTGAGCGGTTTTGCCTTACAAGGGCACCATATGTATGAATGCCATTTAGGCCCGATCCACACTATGGTGCCGGTAATGGTTCGATCTCGCTCTCGGTCTCGGTCCGGTCAAATATTCTCATACAAAAAACGGGATTGGAACGATCCGATAGTGTGAATACTCTGATTGCTTCTTGTGTAAGAATATTTGATCGGACCGAGACCGGAGTGAGATCGAACCGTCAACGGCATCATAGTGTGGATGGGGCCTTATACGGCAAAATGACGCATGCGTTTAAATTATAAAAACCTTGCTATACGGCCGCTCTTTATACGGCATTTCGCTATAACAGTCTTTTTTAAAACGTGAAGATGATTCAAAGGAAATAAATCATAGTGTTGATGATTTATTTCCTATTTTATCCAAAATATCTTGATATGTACTCTTTATAAAATTAAATAAAAATAAAAAATTGCTTTAAAAAACCGCATAACCGCAGAAATCGCACAAAAAAAGTTGCATAAAAAGAGATTTGAGTGTATATGCTTCCTTGTATATCATCATTGAAAAATGGAGTACTATAGAATAATACGATGGACCCGAATGACTATTTCAACGTACTGGCGAAGCACGTGACACTATAATGGTCGCGTGGTACACGATGACCTTAGATACTTGGTAATGTTGCTATGACGATCTTTGTGTAATGATTTATCAACTCTTGCCTGCTGATGCTTATTTTGAACTAGATTACACTATAATTCTATTGATGTTAATTCGACACGCTTTCTCCTAACTTCGTCGTTATACGACTCTTGCCGCGAAAAAATCAGACACGCAGAACATTTTTGGCGCCATTTATGCTAAATATGTTGTTCAAAGTATATTTATAGCGATTTCCAAACAATGTCCTTTGTTTATATTGTTGAGCATTTGATCCATTGTAGCATGCTGCAATTTGGAGTGAAATAAACAAGAAATATAATGCAATATCAGTACGAATTGCCTACTTTTTTGAATTTATTTTTTATCAATCCTGCCCATACAAATCTATTTTGGTTTCATAATATATCAAAATCAAACAGGGGGACACAATAGTCGTACGATATTACATCACAATTTTATCTCACATGTCTAAAATTGACTATTTCGATCGATTAATTAAGCAAATACTTTATTCTTGATAGAGAAGGTCGAAGCTTTGATTTTGTATTCATTCATGACAAATTGTTATCGTATTGGCGACTGAAAATGATGATGATTGAATCGGTTAGAATCGATGCGACATCATCGTCCTTCTTAGGATTCGATGATATCATGGCGACATCATGATTTTCTTATTTACTTCTCACAAGCTAACGAATGATCTTAAATATTTGTTGAAATCTTGATTTCAATAAGAGTGCCCTTTGGGACAAATCTGGCTGAATCGATTACCATAAGAGCGTCATAGTAAATGCGTAATATTGACAGCGCTTATCTATAGATACCTATAGGGCATTTGATTACATTTTGAATTGACATTTGGTATTTTATCTAGATTCTAGAACGATGAAATAATGTTTTGGATCCAAACGATATGGTAATTTTTATTGCATTTGATTTTCTTGGTGCACTTTTGCCTTGTGATTTGGACATAGTTTGAGATCTCTCTTTGCAGCATTCTATGAAAATCAGAGAAGATCTTGTGCGCTGTAGTAGACCATTTGTGGTGATGGTTATATAATGACAGCTATATATATTTCATTACATTACTGGTATAAACTTCCGGTTAAAATTAAGCGCCTAAGATAATCTTACATATACGCAATCATAGAACAATGCAATCCCACAAACATGGCCAAAACGAGGGCGTGGCAAAGCAGGCGCCACACAAAACCCAAAATACTTTTATATGAGTCGAGCCCTACCCGATCAGTCTTCTTCGGACAGTATCGTTTTGTAATGAGAATTTATAATCGTCCTGTAGATATGTTCATGTATGGCGTCCGATTGCGAGGTGCTCATTCGTCATGTCAGCGTTCTGAAAAGCGGACCGGTTGGACACATAGACCTTGCGGCTACTCCGTCCTCTTTTAGGGCTTTTTGCAGCATTTTTCATTACTATTCGCCTCCGGTCTGTTTCCTTGCCGCTATCACTATCTATCGCAAACTGGCGCAAACATCATCCGCTATCGCAAACTGGCGACGATCGCGAGGCACGTGACCTCCATCCGAGGCGGCGATCTGTCGCGGGACCAAAATGTGCGTCTTTCTCGTCTCGTCTCCACTTCACTTATTTGCCCGCATTTCGGTTAATCCGGGCGGGTGTTAATTACAAAAAGTACGGAACATTTTGATCCACGAAACATTTAATACGCGCTTATTGAATAATTTGCGTTCATTTGAAGCCTTAAAAATCTCATGGATAAACACAATAAAGTACTGATTGAAAGAAGAATGGAGTTCGCTTGAAGTGAACATCCATTGTTGATGATTTGAAGCAGCGAGTGGATAAGAGAAATTGCTTGGGTCATGAACATTAACGCACAAATTTATTAAAATCTCATAAAGATGTAAATGAATGTGTTTGATAATAAATAGCAAATTGTAGATAGTTTGAAGTCGAATTTTCAACAATAATTTGTTGCATACGCTGCTTTAAATCATCTAATGTTTCAAGTAATTTACTGTTGTAAATAACATTTATTATAGTAAAATAATATTGAATCAAGTGCAAATATACCATGCATCTGATTTGCACAGCGTACGCTTTTAAATGATGCAAATTCGCATTATAATTTAAACGTGCTGTTGACTAGAAACTGGTTCTTAATTTAGAATTATTATCGGACAAGAGTCGCTATAACTAATAAACGCACTGGACATATTTTTGTCATTGCAATGAATCTGTTTTTATAGTGCCAAAAGGCGCGTCCCGGATTGAACGAAATGCTTTTGTACCACGCGAAAATGCGTGGTCCTGGATCGCAACGCGTTAATATTAGTTCGCATGTCATGGAATTCCTACTTTTATATTTGTGAGGTAATATTTTATTTTAACTACGTGACTACTCCACGGTGAATCTCATTATTTGGTCTGCCTATATAACGTCACGATGTGTTATCGTAAGCAATGTTCTTCTATCTCAGGAAAGTCTATTGGTATTTTCCACTACCGCAATGCGCTATCAGCTCGGCTTTTGTACTGGACGACGTGATCATTTTCTTTGCGTATAACGTTGATTCGATAAGTATTGCGATACATCTTATCTGCCTCGATAACTCTTACAAATTTCTGTTTTTCTTGCCGACGTTCTTCAGAGCATTTCTGCTGTCCTGGACACTGCGAACGTGACAATGTTTGTATACAAAAGACGCTCAGTTGTTGGGTAAACAAACGCAACAGTCTGCTCTTAAAAAATACACAAGGTAAACGTCATTCGGATGTTGCGAACGACCTTTTACCGACGAACGAATGTTCAGCAGATTCAGCATCCTTATCGAAGCTCTCGAATTTCCATGACCATAAGAAGAGATCGCGCGAGCAAATTTTATACATCGGCCTCTGGGTCTGTTCGCCTTCGAACATTGTCTTAAACTGGCCACAGTCCAAGATCAGCTTAATTATATCAGTCGAAATATACGATATAATAATGTATTACAGAAAAATACATATTTATTTCAGTCGCAGTCGACATGTCATTTTTGATCTTTCAGCCTTGAATGAAAACATATATAACAGCAATTAAAGAGCGTTTCTTTTCTTTAGCACATTTACGCGGAAGGCGGAACCACATCGATGCAGGCGAAGGTAACCATCATGCATCATGTGCGACGATGGACGAAATTATTCTCCATTCTATTCCATTCCTCTTTTAGTTGCAATATATTATATCCCTTTGTCAAATCTAAACTTTGAGTAGTGAGCCAATTTAAATTCGTCATAATCTTAGATGCTATATTTGTATGTCCGCCACTTATCATCCGTACAAATCCGCTTATCTATCAGGACCGTCGCAGCGTGTATGAAGCTTGTACATAAATAAATAAACACTGTAATATTCGGTCATTTATTCAAATACACTTGAAATCGATTCATTATATCATTATTAGTCGATAAATTTGGGTTAACGATCTATACAATCGTACGATGTACGCAAGATATTCGCTCCGTCTTTGTTTACCTCCGAGTTTAACGTGTAAGAATGCTCCTTCTGATTCATTGAAATTCGCTCGCAAATAGGCGACTGCACCACCATACGGGTTAATGTATTCAATGCAAATTGTTGGTAAACTTCAATTTCTCAATAGCGTACACGTGATAGTATTGGCCAATTCGTCGTAGAAAAAAAAGCAAGGATGTGCTTAAATTTGAACTTGATATGTTGATAAACAGGTCTGATGGATCCTTCCAACTAATCTCGTCGGATTTGTGATCGAGGATCGACAACCAAACTAACCCCGCAATCAAAGTGTTATGTAACTCACAGCCCTATTGTCCCAGTTGTCTATGAACTTTGTTTACCTGATCATCCCAACGTAGATGAGCTCTTCCGACTCGCTTCAGAATCTACACTGCACGGCTTGCCCAACGAAGATCATGTCCATGACCTCCCGATTGGACTCAGTTGTTTCGATGCCTGAGGTTTCATCCCGGATTCTATGCATTATTGCAATATAAACACTCTGATACCATAGTGTTTGTGCGTCAAATTCAAAATAACCAACCAAACAACCATCGATAAGTTGATAACAACGCCGCGGAATTACCAAAATGCACGATGACTCTGTAAAGTGCAATGTCTACATGAAATATATCGCCTTGTGGCGAAATAGGCATATATTTTTTTAATTATGCTTGGTTGCCAACGCGTTTGTTGTCTTGAAATACAATAATAAAATTGGGTTCTGGGCCATTTTGTTTCGCTTATCTTGTTTATTTGAATGCATATCATCGACCAGTACTTGCACACTCAGAAAAACAAGTATGGCGGAAACAACAAACTACTTCACAACAACGGGCTTCTTGAAAACAATTACAATCGGGGCATTTCAAAAACATGTTGAATTTTTCATCATGTTTTTTTTTTAATTTCGTTCATCCGCTGCATCAATGACTCAACGCACCCAAATAAGTGGGTGGGTAAAACTGGATGATGTTTCAAAATTCCGATAAAGAGTGACTCGCATGCTAAAATTGACTAAAAATGCATACATTGCAATTTATGTAGGAATCGTATCCGTCGAGTGGCCTTATGGTTGATAACACTTTTTATTCCGGCAATCCTGAAATTTGTATAAAAAGGGAGAGAAGTAGGGAATACAATCCCGAGCTAAAATGGTTTAATATAAAAAATAATTTGAAATAATTTTATTTATTTAAGAAAAGGTATCGTCATCAGATATTTAAATACCAGTTCGAGTTGATGACCGTGTGAGCCTCCATTTTCGTATAACACCATCAATGTGACTGATAAAATACCTTTCTGCTGAGATACGGACTAAAACTCGCAAAATTCCCGATTTCCCGACAAATTATTTATTTCCGTCGCTGCAGATGAATACTTATATACTATAATACTTTGATGTGATTCGTAATTGTATTACGGAGGAATACAAAAATTCTGAACCCCGTATCTATTATATTGGGTTGGTGCAAAAGTTAAGGCCGTTTTTTATGATCCTAGGTAAAAAAAATTTTTCTTCAAAAATGATGAATAGCATCTTCTTTTTAATGATTCCATTGTATAAAGGATGCTTTTCCTCTACTTTCTGTTCAGTTTTGGCCTGGCCAGAGTACAGTGAAAAGCCCTTGTATTTTTTCAAAATGTCGGTCGATAAAGTGCATTTACGTCATTGTTTACTTTATGAATTCCGAAAAGACAATACCGCGAGTGTGAAAACCAAAAACATTTGCGAAGTGTATGGAACAGATGTCATCAAAGTTCGACAGGTACGAAAATGGTTTACAAAATTCCGATCTGGGGATTTTTCACTAATTGATAAACCACATATCGGGCGGCCATTGAAGTCTGATGACGACAAGTTTAAAGTCATAATTGACACCAATCCACTTCTAACCACCAGGGAGATCACGTCGATGATGGGAGTCGACCAAAGAATCGTATTAAGACATTTGAAGGGTATGGGGATGGTTTCGCGGTACGACGTTTGGATACCTTATCAATTGTCGGCTGCCAATTTATTGGATAGTGTTTCAACGTGCGTTACTTTGAGTGCTAGACAAAAATGTGAACCTTTTTTGCATCGTTTGGTAACGGAAGATGAGAAATGGGTCGTGTACAACAACGTGACAAGAAAAAGACATTGGGCTATACCTGGACAAGCCCCATTAACAACTTTGAAGGTCGAAATCCACAAAAAAAAGTTATGCTTTGTGTTTGGTGGGATTGTAAGGGTATTGTGTATTTTGAACTCTTGGAACCCAATCAGACAATTACAGCAGAACGATATTGTCAGAAATTATCCAAATTGAACATCGCCTTTCAATAGAATAGACCAGAATTGGTAAACAGAAAAGGGGTAGCGTTTCATCACGACAACGCGCGACCACGTAAGACTTTGATAACCCAACACAAGCTAAATGAGTTGAATTGGGATGTTATCAAGCATCCACCGTGCTCTCCAGATCTTGCTCCTTCCGATATTTATTTATTCCGATCACTGCAAAATGTTTTAAATGATAAAAAAGTTGATACAATAGAGCAGGTAAAAACATCCCTTACTACATTTTTCGCATCAAAATCCACGGAATTTTACACTAATGTATATTGATATTCCCATTATTAGAGTCGAGGTGTAGTAAATACATCACCGGTAGAAGGGAAAGATTTATATAACAATTTGAAAAACATATATGTACTGTATATATGTATACATATATTAGACAGTTACTGCCCTTAGACGTCGCCTAAGCTCACCAATCAGTAGTTACGCCACTGTTTTTAAGCGTTCAGATTTTGGCGGAAATGTCTCGATTTAGTAGCCTTCATCGTGCTGTTGATGATGATGGGATCTTGAACGAGGGCTTGAGGTTGCGGTCCTAGACCTATGCCTCTTTATCTGTTTGTTGGACCAGGATTGGATTCCCTAGAGACAAGCGTGTAAATAAAAATGGGGAATACAATTTTTAGATTATTTTTTTTATCGATTCGTGTAATCTTATCATTTCCAGGTAATGGAAAATAGTATTGATGTATTTAAGAACAATGCTTGGAATTTTGAATTAGATATGCGAGCGTAATTAATCATTAACAATATGTATTTCAAGTATCGCTGCGGTTTTCCCATTTAATAACATGAATGCGTCAATGATCAACATCCATGAAATGGCATCATTTTTTGGTCTCAATTTCAATAATTGTTAATGGATATTTGTATAAAAAAATATATATGTATAACAATAAAACGCATGAGATTTGTTTGTTGTTTGGATTTTGGGTAATTCCCACTCTTTTTCTATGAGACTTAATGAGATGAAAAATCATGTAAGAATATGATATTATCGATTTATTTGGTTGTCGTCATATTCATGTGGTGATTTCCCATTGCTTTCTACGTCCGTTTATATTGTGGTAAGATTATTTGAATAGTATATTTTAGATAGAAGAAGATCATATCACAAAAGTTTAACACATGAGTGACTACCGTTTGATGCGATTGCCAGACTTTGACAATAATTTTATGCAAACTAAATCCAACACAATTTCATCATATTTCAATAAAATTACCATTTATTCCCCTAAGGCCCCACGGTAAAAGTACGTGCGGCCATGAGAAATGAGTCCGGCTGCATTGGCATTCTATAAAAGTATATTTTCGCACTTCTGACTGATTGGTGTAATTTTCCTTTTTTAAAATCCGTTTTGGTTATACATCTTGGTGACATTGACATAATCTATTTCGAGGATGAGTTTTTTGTATTGTCATGATGATGTATTGTTGTGAAATCCGCAGGGACGAATAGTAAATTTATCAGTAATTGCAATCTCAAAGAGAACAATTGATAGAAAGGTGGTCGATAAAATGCAATATAATGCTGCCTTACGCAGCCCACCAAGTTTCATATTAGCATGAAGAGCATCGACGAGAAGCGATGGGGTTCCGCTCTCAGTAGCGATGGGGCTCCGCAGTCTCGAGACGAACTCGCAGCATATGCGACGGAAATCCGTATTTTATCTCCGCAGAGAGGGCGATTCTTTATCTACGAGCGCTCATCCGACGACACCGAAAAGGAGGAATTCTCAAAAGGGAAACAATTAAAACATTATGAATTTTCAATACTCAAATTTATTTACTTTTTTTTACTCGTGTTGCGATGCGAATAGTAAGAAGCCATCACACATACGACGATATATCGTCGTTGGCACTTTTCGCAAGTGCTGACAATGCCGCTATATCGGCATCCGGCATTAAGAGGGCTATCTAATAATGTCAATTCAATTACTATAAAAAAATGATTGACCATATAGACGAGTGATATCTATCTGGGGTCTATCTATTTGTACTATGATCACAGATGTTGAAATCGACCAATCAGCTTATGTAGGACGCTGTTTAATCATCTCCACGCCGGCTATATTTATTTCGTTGCGTGATGTAAAATCAAGAAATAGACTTTGAAATATTTGACATGTCCATATGAATTTCAATTCTCAATGGCGATTTTGCTCTCAAAATCTTGCTCAAAGTCTCATAATCTTGCTTGCAAAAGTCTCGAAAGGGCAAAGACCAGATAGTTGACCTAAATAAATCCTGAGACAGTGACCCAGCTTTTGAAATTAGGAAGCAGCATCTTGCTCGATTTATAAAGGTCTAAATAGGTCGCTCACTGAGTCAGATTGGCAGGATGACCTTGAAATATCCGTGTGTCAGCCTCAGATATTGTCTGAGTTTCGTCATTTCTGAGAATTGTTCTTCGAACGTTGAACGGAAATCCGTGGTTGACGTCATCTGTTTACTGTGACGCAGAGATACTTCCATAGATGATCTTCTGCGTCATTTTTTACGCATCAATCAGGAGCTGATGATTATACACCTTCACAGTTTGCATCAAATGCGATTGTTTTGACATGGACATATACAACACATGCGGTTTTGGTTCGACTTATTATGCACATCTCCCTCAGATAGAAAACACACCTATTTGTTGTTTTAGACCACACGATACAAATGCAAGAATTACACAATGTTCTACCGTTGTTGCTAAAGAAACACTTTGTTGTGTCTGTTCTTGGCGAAATTCCTTTCACAAATTTGAAATATCACTCCTTCACATTGCATATAAAAAGTGACTAGTCGCTTCGTATGATTGTGTTTATCATTCATACATGTCCTCATAAAGTATTGGCATTTGTTCATTTAATAATAAATTTCCACATACGCAGTTCTGCATAAGGAAATATCACATATGTGATGGTATTTTGAATTAACAATAAAACACCTACTTTATTGTCGACGTCAGATATATTTTCATATTCAATTCAGGCAATGTTTATTACTCATTTTATTATGATAAATCAGCATAGGGTTTGCTGAATCATTGTTCTTGTTCTTCTTCTCATTGATTGGGAAGTTGACGTATACTTTGTACTGAGCATTTTGACTATTATTTTGTCTTACCAGGCTAACGCTAAAGTATCTTATTTTCTGTATGCTATCTTTTGTCCCACACCTAATCTTGGTTTTTTTATTTGATTATGTAAACCCTTTTGTTGGTCATTATCGTGCCAGTGAGAAAACATTTCCTTTTCAAGAGTTCTCCAGCAACAGTTGGATTGGTGTAAATATATGATAGCATTTTATGTCTGAGTTCGCCTATTGTAGATTATCTAAAAGGTGTAGAACGAATAACAGATAAAATGTAAAAATATACGTACTATCAAAATAATATTGAATTACCGGACACAAATAATTTTCAAGATATTCACTGCGCCACAACATGACGCAGACTATTGTTTTATGCTTTTTACCTGCACCCACCACAAGCAGCCGACTCAATTCCCATGAACTAATTTTTTTCCACATTCCAGATGACAAATTAATGGTCAGACAATAAGATAGTATTCACTTGATTCTTACACTTAAAAAAATACCAAAATCCTATTTGAAGTTTACACGTAGCGGCCATATGAGTTGTAAGGGTTTTAAATTTGTATTCATGGCATAAATTTGAAATAGTACCGAATGATTTCTTGGCATTCAAATCAATTCATCATAACAAGCGACTATTATGCAATGTATAATTTGAGCCGATCGCTCCAAGAGAAAGTTTTTTTTTTTGTGGAAAACTGCTGATGAATTTACCGTTATATAACGCTGTGTTCCGATTTTAGATCGATCAATAAATATGCTTTTCAGTGTATCAAGTAATGCAGTAGGGTCGCAATCCGTGTAAAAATATCGTTGTAGCCTTGTCACCGAAGATGCTCAATATAAAGAATGTCTCTTATTTGTTTATTATATCGAAATCAAACATTTATAACAATAATTGGAACAAAAACCCTGTATATGCTCTATAATCAACTTTCTAAAAAACAAGGATTTATTCATTATTGTTTATTATTTTTTCAATGATTTTACATAATTACATTTTTGATTTAATAATACAGAACTAAGTGTATGTAGATATTTTTTAAATATTTAAATATTGCATTTCCATGCATAAAATCAAATGTTTATTATAATTTTTATGTACCGATATTTAAAAGTTTTTGCTTATATAATGTTATTGCCAATAGAAACTATATGTAACATTGTAACATTTTTGTCGTCAGTGGGCAAGCATCAGTCATCGATCAAAAGTTGTTTTTCAATCTTCCTAAATCATATGCCAAAGAAGGGAGATGAACAACTTTTGGTCAATGACTGATGATTGCTCACTGACGACAAAAATTTTACAACGTTACATATAATTTATATTAATGGAATAAACATGAACGTGTAAATATTGCTGCATTGCACGTTATATTAGCTTTAAATACATTTAAAAAAATGTGCATACTTATGTTAAACATTTGATTTTTTCAGATCTTCCATTATCCAAATGGAATTCATAATTGGGAGCATCATTATATGCTCCCCTTCATATATATGAAGTGTCCCATAAATTTGCACATATTTTGTAGAAATAATCGTATATTCAAAATGCACAATATGTATTTTGAATATACGATTATTTCTACAAAATATGTGCAAACTTATGGGACACTTTATATATATGTCGTTTTGCTCTTCAGGTTTCGTTTGATCCAACGCCCCCTCGAGTTCACAAGATGATCGCATGGAGCTATGCATATAAGCAAGCGAGAATCGGTAAATGGCAGAATTATTCACGGGATGCCGAGCGGTTCAAGCAGCGAATAATGGAAGCGTCGGTCAGTTTAGATTGGGTTTTCAAACGAGAGCACCGGAGCCGAGTGTACTTCCAGAGATTTAGACCTATATTGATGAGACAAATCCGCGAAGAAAAACAAGCCAAACTATTAGAAGTTGCTCGCTTGAAAAAGGAAAAGGAAGACGAAGAAGAGAGACTGCTGAACGAAAAACTAGAAGCTACCCAACAAGAAGACCCGGATAAAGAGAGCGAAGATAGCGAAACGGTGAGTTTTAAAGAAGAGAATGTCTTTAAAGACGGCGTTGAAAATTCGTTTAAAAGCCTAAAATCAGATTGTAACAAAACCAAATTGATTGTTGTCTCTTAGTGTGATAAAATTAAATGGTTATTTAAATTTACATTACGCTTAAAACTTTTGTTAAATTTATTGTATATTGGATTTTAAAATAAAATATTGTTTGGAAGATATTGTATGTTCACATTACCCACTGCAATTCCAAGATCCTTTAATTGAAAATCTTATATGTATGAATATAAAAATAAAAAAATTGACAAACGATTATGATCTTGAATATTTTTTCAAAGTGGGTTTTAAAATTGACTTTTAAAATTAACACTGAAAGCTCGACATTAAAACGTAGGGAAGTATTTAATGTAGAAAATTCTTGGAAATATGCTTATCTGTGATATATGTGATTTTAATCTTCAGATTAACAAACCATTTATAAGTCGTCTCTTTAATTTCATATTTGGATATTTGACATTTTTTCTATGTACAG
Organism: Stenopsyche tienmushanensis; assembly: GCA_008973525.1. Classification (NCBI taxonomy): domain Eukaryota; kingdom Metazoa; phylum Arthropoda; class Insecta; order Trichoptera; family Stenopsychidae; genus Stenopsyche; species Stenopsyche tienmushanensis. The sequence continues at coordinate 1,343,806 of WACJ01000015.1, forward strand.
TCAAGCTATTGAATCTTGCTATAATATAATTGAAAGATAAAGCTTCATTCCAATCTATTATTACACATTTTTGTTCTATGTATCCTAATTACTTTACATGGTGTATGTCATTAAAAAATGTAAATGAGTCGAATATGAATATAATTATTGATGTACATTTATTGTGTTCAAATCAATGGACCTGATTTAATTACTAATAATATATCATAGCGTATTTAAACATATTTTCTTATATTTCGAAGGGAATTTAATCTCATAAAATATAATACTACTCTAGCAGTTGTCAATACATTCATATAATCACACATAAAATTGGGATAACTCTTGATTTGGACATTGGCGGATAAAAAATTGGTAATATTTTTAATGGAGAGTTTAGCATTTTTTTCATTTATTGAATAGAAAAATCAGTCTAAATAATAATATGTAATTAGCATTTAATTTTGCAATCTAAATCAAACCGTGCATATAAAAATGAAGATGTAAATATGTCCCAAGCACTGACTAAATATATTTATGTGTATAATGTATAAATATTATTTCGATTCCTATATCTTTTTTTGTTGTTGTTTGAAAAGTCATGTTGTCATTTCTAAGAACTTGATGGTTACGGGTATTAATATCTACATATGGATTGTTCTACAGTATAAAAGAAATCATTTTATTTAAATTTAATATATTGGTATTGTTTAACTGTTGTTTTTATTTATAGATTTTTATTATGAGAATTATATCTCTCCATTAGTAGTGTGTTTCATCTCAGTTGCTAAATTTGAGTTGAAATTCAAACATTAACATTAATCTTTAATTATAAACTAAACCCAATAACTCAATTCAGTTTGTTTTCGTTTACTTAAATGCTTAGAAATTAATTGGGTTTATATTTTTCTTTGATATGTGCAATTAATTTATAATACTTGTACACCTCAATTTTCAATTACGATTAAAGATATGTCTATATTTTTTTAAATACCGATTGTGAAAAGAAAATTTCTTCCAGCGTCGACGGCATACGATTCTACGTTCATCTTAGTTTCGTTTTCATGCGATAGTTTTAAACTCCCCGATACAATATTCTATTCTTATAATACTGCCGTGGAATGTAAACATTTGTATTTACGCTCGAATGTTTGTACAATTGTTGGAACACATCTGAGATTATTTGCATTTGCGCATTTGACTCGGTGTGGATTTGAAAAAGACAGCATTATATTTTTTTCCATGTCTTATTCCAAGCGAGCGGGCATATTTTTAAAACGTTTTGTAAATTATTTCATGTTGTATTTAATTTTTGGACGTATTTTGTTCATCTTATTATGTTCTAGGATAGTTTTGGCAACTGAGTATTATATTGTTGACCGTCTAACACATTGCGTGAATATTAATTTGTATCAATAAACGCAACAGATTGTAAATTCAGAGAGGCTGTATTTTTCATACTGCAAATACACAAATAATGCAGGAAATACCCCGTAAATTTATTTGTAATTATTTCAAAAAAATATTTTTATATTAGATCATAGTGTGAAATTAAAAAAAATGTTTTAATTGTTATTATAATTTAGCAAAATTGTGATATATTCATAATATATATTACATATATTAAGGGACGTTTCTACCTTGTTGCGCGTTAAAGATATCGATTTTTTAATGCGAAAAGTATTAAATATAGAATGTTGATATTTAGTATATTGACTAAGCGATCTTTATTGAACATAAAAATATTTTTAAAGTTTGACATAGTATGGTAATGAGAGTGGAGTGAGCCACGTATGTCGATGCGCAAGCGATGACATTCTTCACCATGGAAGTCCCAAGTCCTCAACAGACGATTTGTAGCACAAACGATAAACATATTTTTATTTTATATAATAATGTGTATAGCTTAGACTACAATCAATTGCAAAATAAAATATTGCAAAATAAAAAAAAACAGTGAGCAATCGATGAAGACGTTTATTATACACGTGCCTGCCAAATTTCATAAAAAAATGCTTATCTAGGACGCGTGGGAGCACTTCCATGAGCTTGGAAAAAGTAGTTTCGTGATAAACGCGTTAAAAGTTTCTACTCTCCTCGGCTTCTGCTCATCGGCCTATAACTATGCTTTTTTTTGAACCAACAAGATAGAAACGTCCCTTAAGTTGGTTACCGACACCCGATCCTTGTATGTTTATAAAAATAAACCGAAGAACGTAAAGACCTTTATTTTAGATTTGTATAAAAATCACATTAATATATAGCTGTTGTAGAAATATTTTATGTTATTGTAATCGCAAGTAGTTGCGCTACTTTCTATATCGTATTAGTATTATTTTATAAAACTTGTATCTGCAAATTGTATCTTGACATTGATTGATGTTATTTAGGTATTAAATTATTTTTATGCTCTGGAATGAAGATTCTTGTCGTTAGTTTCATAGAAAAAAGCCCTCGCTGTTAATAGAAATATTCCCATTAGCGGCAATCAATAAGCGCATACCTAGAGTCACGAAACCAAACGAGAAATTGTTGTCTAATGATGTACTCCATGATATTATATATAAATTCCATGTGTGTCCCTGTGGACTCTATAGACAAATTTTATTTTATCCTGCACATGCGAAAAAGACTGGACTATTTTTGCATATCTGTATTTTTTTAGTCGTAGTTAAAGAAATAATTCCCTACTAATTGCCTATTAACATCTGACTTTATTTTTTTCATATTTATCATAGTTAAAACAATACAATATCATAATTATATTGGTTTTTTTTTTTGTATATTTCTAATCAGCCGGAACAGTCTGAATAAGATGCTCATATTCAAGGCATGTAATTTATTTAAAGTTTGTTAAAAAAATGGCATTGTTATTTTTTATACTTTAGTGTCAAATTTTTTTAGTTACTGTTAATTTTTTTAATGGCGTAGATAAGTTTTTAATATCATTGACTAAGTCAGTTCTTCTATATCTCTTTCTAAGTCAAGGGCCTTCTTATTGACTAAGTATTTATTTGATATTTTATTGTGAACATACATTTGCAATTCTTGTAATTAACACACTTAGGATAGCAATGGTGTTTGTTAAAATATGGGTTAAAAGATTTTTGTATCTATTTGAATTATTTTAAATAAAATGTGTGAATAATTTCATCGATAAAATTGTAAATATTATATAAATAAAAGCAAAAAAAAATATAATTTTATCTTATAATTTTCCTTCTATAATATGCATCTTGCTATGTACTTAACATCCTGGATTGCCAAATCAAAGACATGAATTTATCTGGTATCGAAATGTACATCATTGAGATCACCATCAGTTTTAATTAATTCCTGTTGATAACATTGTTGTTAATAAGATCACTTAGGTGTGTTTTATATAAACTTCCTCTGATACTATCTCCCATTTCTTACCCACATCCTCTTTGTATAAAAACTCTGCACCTATATTCCCTGTTTATTTCACACATCACTTCAAATCAGATCAGTCCAGAGATTCGTTTCACGCCTTGCGACAGCACGCCATCGGCTCAGTATCGACATGTGCTTATACCGTAAAACCAATTCAGAAATATATTTGTGTTCAAATCATTGCTTTCACTGAAGAATCACCGATGAAGAAAACACACACCAAACATACAAATCTTAAAACATAACACTTTTTTAATATAAAAGCAATTAATCGATCCTTTTCTGCTACTCTAAAATAATCTAAATCTAAAAAAAAACTACACAAGATACTACCCAATAATATGTAGCGTGATGAATCTTCCCGGTTCGGAGCCAAAGAGCATTAGGAACAGAACAAGGACAAGAAGAACATCAAGCAGACGGCCTTGAGGAGAGGCAAATGAAGAATTTCACTTTGCAACGATAACAGCATTGTCTTCCGTTGCCTTCTATATCGTTCTGAAATCGTCAAACTGAGAGGATCAACCTGAAATAGGAAAGCACTCAGTCTCGAATTCGCTCGGGTAAGTTGCACGTGGATGGAGAGACACCCTCAGCTGGTGTAGGTGCAAATCCGAGATGCATTTAAGCGGCACGTAAGTCTTCACCCTAGCCCGGCAATGCCCTAGCGAGGAAGAAGGGACTGGACTCTTTGCATTCCAGAAAGGCCTTTCCAGTACAATCAAAAAGGTCTCCCGAAGAAAACTAAGTCTTTACGAACCTCCCACACTTCTTCCATACTATTGTCTGCTTTATTACAAAATTATATGGTTGTAGTTATCAGATAATTTTACCTCAATTCCTAGCTTGATGACTACATTCTTTGCCAATAAAAATAGCTCTCGTTTATAAATGTTTTAATTATTTTCTCAACAGAAAATATGATTAAATCATCAGTAATTGTAGAATAAATTCAATTTACTTTTGCTTTAACAGTGTATTTTTTTTATCATGTAATGGACTTGTTAACGTCAAAGAGTTTTATGCAAGCTCAGTGTGATACTACAATATTAACTCCAAGATAAGATTCCTCGACAAATTAATCATAATTCATAGAACATATTAATTTTAGGCAAGTAAATGATTGAATGCAAATTTGAGTTCACCAATAAAAATTTATTTCAACTTTATAACGGCAATTGTATTAATTAGTCTAAACGCACGTTAATATTCATACATGCGATAGTTAATATCATTCATCTGCATTTTTGCATTCTGCTTTACTATGTAATCTTTCGACATGACTCACATGTTATCAACGGCTGTTAAATATTAAAATTTGATTCTGCCGCATGTATCGATTTGCTTAAAAATAATAGATTATATAAAATAGTTATAATTAAATAATTACAATAATTTGAAATTGGCATTATATAACACGGATGATTTGAATACTTGTAGATATTCATCTTTGAATTTATTTAATTATATTATTTTCAATATTATGTATTAGATTCGTATGTTCAAATATAACAGCTTTCTCATGGCGATTATATAATTTATATAAATACTTATTTTTTTTTGTATTTCCGTTTGCCGATAAAATTAATTTCTTGCATTACAGCTTCTTTAAATTTGTCGTAAGTTTGATTCGTAATCATTTCCATTTGTTCGTCCGGCTCGCTCTGAAAGTAAATGATATTGATTAGAAAACATTTTTATGAATTTGATATTTTACCGTAAATATAAACAGGTTTATATTCACAAATCAATAACAGGTATGTTCTCAAAATTGTAACAATAACATAAAATCACCTTTAAAACTTCACTGATTGAGTAAAATATTTTTTCTATATCCTCGGTAAGATTAGAGATGGTAACGTATTTTTGATCTTTCAAATTTTTTTTCAGTTCATAAATTGTTGTGTAGTTAAGAATGCGAGATTTTTCATATATCTAAAAAAAATATAATTTAAAATAGTAATTTTCTAACAAAAGTTACTTTCGATCATAAAAATATTGAGAATGAATATTGAAATAGGAAAGCACTCAGTCTCGAATTCGCTCAGGTAAGTTACATGTGGGCGGGGAGACACCCTCAGTTGGTGTTGGAGCGAATGTAAGATGCACTTAAGCATCACGTATATCTTCACCCTAGCCCGGCAACGCCCTAGAGAGGAAAGGAGGGACTGGACTCAAAAAGGTCGTGCAAACATTCGTCAATACGTTCATTCAGGAGATCTGCTGGGTGAGCGTTCTAAATGAAACTCGGAGTTTGTGCAACTTTCAATATCGAGCGAATGAGGAGGTGAATGTACAATACAGACGAGATGAATGTAACCCCTTCCTGTGAACGGATATTAAAGCGGCCCATAGTTCGGCAATGGAATGTTTGTGGCTGCACTATGGTGATGATGAATCTAAATATATAAATGGAAAAGTTACCTTATTTATGTTGTTCGAAGTAAACTTAGAAAATAGTTCCTTCTCCAATAAATGAATCAACACATTTCCAATTCTTTTCATCGTATTGTTAGCTATTTTTTTTTTCATCTTTTTGTACGATTTATCTAAATCGACATCGATTTGTTTAGCATTGACGACGTTCTCTGCGTTTTTAAATTTAGAAAAATTACTGACAAAATTGGACGCTGCTTGTTTAGCTGCTTCCCAAATTGTGTCAGTTTTCAAAGTGTTATTTGAACCACCGCTATGATCATAGTTCATCGACGAATCTGAAGTCTGGTTTTGAATATTACATATTTTATTTGATTGACGATGGAACGTTAAACTTTGTTTAGCGGGACTCTTTTGATCCCAGTAATTTGGTGATAAATCCTGTGCGTTTATATTACCACCATCGGATCCGATGTATATGTTAGTCTCGCTGATGTAAAGATTGCAATCTTGATTTTTATTCTCAGGTTTATTAATTTGGAGACTGTGATCCGTGTCTAGATTATAATTTGAATCTTGCATACCGTCAGTATTATGTCGATTATCTCGTTGGCAACAAGGATCATTTAAATTTATGAAATCTTTTTTGTAGCGTTTACTAATGTCGTTCAAAGACGGCTTATAAATTTCTTTCGCAGAATCGTACGGCTTTGCATAAATATTGCTTTCCGAAGCGGCATGAATTGCTCGATTCATATTTGTGTTCTCGTTTTGGAGATTGAAATTAGTACGTTGAAGTTTATTGTTCTTATTTAATAGCTCAACGTGTCCATCTTTTTTTAAATAATTGTATGCATTAATGCTCAATTTTTCATTAGGATTTTGGATCTTGTATTGCTTTAAATAGTCTAAGTTGTCGTTGTTGTTTAAAATTTTCTTTAAATTATTTTCATTGGTCGCTTCATTAGGAAAACTGCCGTCTAAGGTTTTAATTGTTGTAAGAACATCATCAATTAGATATCTTGTACACTCTTGCCATTCGTAGAATGTTTCTCTTATTTGTGGATTGTAATATTTGTCTTCGATACGATTGTAGATCTCATGTTTTTCGAGCAAAATCATTTGAAGCGACTTCCATCCGTCTAACAATCTGAGTAGAGCAAATATGAAATTCTTCTCAATCCATAATATGCCCTGAGATTGATAGTTGATTTCAGCTAAATTAGGTCTCTTGATATGTTCTTTAGCTTTTGAACAAATATGCTGCATATTTTTATAACAGAATCTACGTTTATTGTCGATTGCTATTTTTTCAGCGAGTGTACAAGCTTCGATAGCTAAATGAGCAATTTGTTTAGATATCTCCTCGTTGGAGAATTTTTTTTCAGTTGTCATAAATTCATGTTTTAAGAATTTAAGATCATTCCCGACTTTTTTAGCGTCTTTGTGAAAACGCGAGGCAAAATTTTTCCCAATATTAATCGACGATTCATTTTCTGTCTTTGATTGTTTCGTTATAGGTACCACTGGTCTGGAAGGATTTATAAAATTTGGTTTATGCGTTTTGATTATTTTTCTTTCTGCTCTTTTGGGTATCTCGACGGGACATTTGAGACCGAAGATGAAAGAATCCATCGAAGAATTTTCATCGTTATGTGAAGGTCTTTCATTGTTTTTTTGCATGATGAACCCTCGATGATCTCGGTTAAAATGCGAATTCTTATTTCATATTTCACCTAGAATATAAATAAAATTGAAAAATAATACAATTAAATTTGATTCGTTCAATGAAAATTATATAAATCCATTCCGTTTATACGATACAATCGTTATTAATTCCTCGCTTTAAAAATATACAGTTCTAATAAATACTTAAATTCATCATTTAATGTTTATCAAATTAATGCAAAGCAATCGTATATAACCTGAAGAATGGATTTTTCCTGATTTATTGAATGCTTCTCCCTTAATTCCGATGATGGCAAACAAATGAATATTTTATTTGAATTATTTATTCAATTCAATTCAATCCATAGCAATAAAAATAAATAAATATTTCATGATACATTTAGAATTAATGCAAAAAAATTGCTATCAATCACAATCTGCAATGGATGGCGATACAAAGATGGCAAGTATTTAATGCTTTTTCAATTTAATGTTAATTACAGAAATCGTTCTGTTATTCTTTTTAATAATGTCAAACGTTCAAGTCAATTGGAGAGTCAAGAAAGATAATTTAAATGACAAACGATGCAAATTATCATCAACGATGCTTGGCAATACATTCGTGGAGATCTCCCAAGTTCAAAATTTAACGTAGCTTAATGAACGACAACATATTAAGATTTTTTTGTGTTCCGCCTGATCCTATGGAGCGTTCATACAGAGTCGCATATTTATAGATCTGGTGTATTTGAGTTTTAATATAAAAGCAGCGTCTCATTAATAAATACATTCGACCTCAATTGATCCCTCTCAATTGAGATTCTTAGATACTTCTAATCAGGCTGGAAGGCCTGCTATATATTTGTCGACGCCACAAATTGTTCAACGAGGAATAGAGATTATTTGGGGAATATTCCTCTCGTGGAAATGAAAGGCTAACTTTAAAGCCGCCTGTGATTATTACTTATAACTAATTTATATTTTTATTTTGTTGATTTAAAAAAAAGGTTTGAAAATGTGCTAAATATTTTGATTTGTTTCATATTCTTTATGCATATTGCAAATTTATATTTTTATACATATTATTTATTAAATATTACAAACTATTTTTTAGCATAAAACAATTTCTTACAGTAACATTTTGACATTCAGAAAGGAAAATTATATGAAGATGACAAAGCAGAAACCACTATGATTGGACGGGTACGATTCAATTAATGTACATCACATTTTTATTGCTTTATATTAAAGACGTCAATACATTTCGATGATATTTAAAATGTTTAACAGTACATCACTGTATTTTTTTTTTTAATCAGTGAAAGAAAGCATAATTTAATATAAACTGAAAGCATGTTATTGTATGAAATATGTTTATAATTTACAATATCATTTCATCAATGTCAGCTACATGATTCACTCATCATTTAAAAGAAAAGATTTAAATTATGTGGATTTTATGTTCGATAAAATCACATTTGGACGAAGGTAGGAATGAAGCTTTAACACTAACTATACAGGCATTTCAAATATATACAACTAACCATATGGTTTTTCGGAACGAATTAATATTTGTTTTGTAAGGAATAATGCATAATACAGGGTGTTTTGCACATGGACTGACAATTTTTTTTTGGGGGGGTTAAGAGGGTCTTTTGTCACGTTTCATACATAGGCCCTGTATCCTAATTGTCTGATTTGTCGAAATAGAATTTTTTTCAACATTTTGGAAAAATACCCAAAATTTCACATTTAAATCGACATAACTTTTTAAACTATTCGTAGCCCCCATTTTCGTATAACACCATCAATGTGACTGATAAAATTCCTTTCTGTTGAGACACGGACTAAAATTCGCGAAATTCCCGATTTCCCGACAAATCATTAATTTCCGTCGCTGCAAATGAATACTTATATACTATAATACTTTGATGTGATTCGTAATTGTATTACGGAGGGATACAAAAATTCTGAACCCCGTATCTATTATATTTCATATTGATATTCCCATTATTAGAGTCGAGGTGTAGTAAATACATCACCGGTAGGGTTATAATAATTTGAAAAATATATTTGTACTGTATTTATGTATACATAGGTTAGACAGTTACTGCCCCTAGGCGTCGCCTCAGCTCGCTAATTAGTAGTTACGCCACTGTTTCGGCGGGAATGTCTCGATTTAGTAGCCTTCATCGTGCTGGTGAGGTGTACGATTTTTGTTTGATATAAATTTCAAACTCGAAAAATTCGGGATTTTGTTTACTAAACCCGGGATTTATGAGCACCTAAAACCGTCAGGGATCCGGGATTCCTAGATACGTGTCAGGTTTGTAGGTCTTTTGACAATTTTAAATAATTATTTTCCATGCATCTGAAGTTTGTCAATTTTTAGATGTTGGTTTCGAGGTTTTTTTCATCAAACAGGAAGAATTTTTAAATTTGTGAGAAAGCGTTCTTGCTCTTAAAAAACAGGTCGCCATTTCGAATTCCATAGATATGAAATAGCCAAATCAGTAAGGCAAATCATATTTGAAGTCCTGAGATAAGGTCCCAGGAAGATAAATTTAGAAAAATATATAATACGTGAAAAAACAAAGATAAGCAGTCTTCTGACTACTCATTGTACTCAATACAAAAGATTGATCTCAGCAAAGAAAAGGAGCTAAAGAAAGGAACTTAAATAACCTAAGTCTTTAGATAAAGTAAGATTATCAAAAGGAAAAACAGTCAATGTGCAATCTTAAATTATATTTTGAAATCAATCATTTGACCGCTCTCGGTAAAGTTAGTGTTAAAACCCTAATCTTTCTTGCCTAGTCTTATGGAAATATCTAATATCTTTAACCAAAATTGTTTATTTGTACAATGTCTTTAAATCAGTGATCAATTTATTATATGAGAGACTCTAGACGCATTAGAAGGTTGAGGCCCCTTAGAATCGAGATAGTCCCTAGTAATATACGAGACTTGATGCTTTAAGGGATGTTTCTACCTTGTTGGCTAAAAAAAATCTTTTTTTGTTCGTGTATCGGAAAGAACCAATGTTTAAGAATAAATTCAATAAATTTCGATATAAATGAAATTCGCAAAGTTATAAGCCGATGAAGAGAAGTTGCGCTTTGCAAAGCTGAGGAGAGGAGAAATTTTAAACCCGTTTTTCTCGAAACTACTTTTTTCAAGCTCATGCAAGTGCTCCCACACGCCCTAGATGAGCATTCTTTGTAAAATTTAGGAGGCATGTGTATAATAAACGTCTTCATCGTAGACTACAATTATCCAAAAATATTCAAAAGTGCTTATTTAATTTACAAAAAACTACAAAAAATGTTGGTAAAAACAATTTTTTTTTCGATCGCTCACTGTTTTTTTTTTATTTTGCAATATTTCTCATTAATTGTAGTCTAAGCTATACACATTATTATACAAAATAAAAATATGTTTATCGTTTGTGCTACAAATCGCCTGTTGAGGACTTGGGACTTCCATGGTGAAGAATGTCATCGCTCGCGCACCGACATATGTGGCTTCCTTCACTCCCATTACCATACTTAATCAGACTTTAAAAAATATTTTTATATTCAATAAAGATCGCCTAGTCAATATACTAAATATCAACATTCTATATTTAATACTTTTCGCATAAAAAAATGTTAAAAAATCCAGCACTTTTAGGTCCAACAAGACAAAAACGTCCCTTAAGAATTAAATGCACCCCACGCAAATATGTCTTACGTCAGGCGAAAAACAATATTATGCGAAACCCGACAAGAATGTGTTAAGCGGTATGTTGGCTGATAAGTCTGATAATAATAATTAAAACCCAATTATCCCTGGGTTTATTGCATGCAGGTATTTTTGCTACTTTAAAGTGGATTTCATTCAATTCGGACCTTCATCTTCAGTTTCCGGGGAATTTGTTATTGGTTTTTGAATATTATTTTTGCGCTTCGCGATGCTATCAGTACCATTGAAACATTTAATGGTACAATATATAAATATATATCAAGTTTCTGATATTTGACTCGGCGAACAATATTCGGTTGGAGCTTGTCGACGAAATTGAAGTGTCTTTAGCGCCAAGACAATCGATGTTATGATACTCTTCAGGGACATGTTATCATGATTTTGTTTATACTTTATAAATGTCCGTATTTATATTTTTAATATGCTAAAATTTAAAATCCCTGCACACCTGTTTTGTATTTATAAAATAATGGAGGCGACAGGTTTGAAAATTGGATGCTTGTGCGTCAGCAGCATGACGTCTTTTGAGGTATGTTAGCACCAAGCTGTGGTTCTTCTTGCAATCGATTTCACATTTTGCTAATAAGTCATGCCCAGGGGTCCGAAAAAACCCATTTCATTGCCTCCTTTCACCGCATCCAGGACGATAACCTCACACTTTAAGGTCAGCCCAGAGCCTTAATGATGATCTAACATTGGTTAAATTTTCGTCCAAAAGACGTGATGACCTCTGGGTTACCACCGACAATATGCTCTGGCAGCTTATAATTTACGTACAAACAAACCATGTTCAATAAATTATAAAAAGTACACATTAATACATCTTACATCATTAGCTTTATATGTTGGATGCTGTAAAACCCTCGCCGACACGCCGACTGATCAAAAACATCGATTTAAATTATAGGGTTGGATGAGATTCGTGCATAGTTTGTATAATCAGGGCCTTGGCCAGTTAAATTTTGATCTTTTTAAAAGGACTGACTTTTTAAAATCCAGCCACGTTCCCAAATTAAATATCCCCTGTATCTAATTAAATTCCATTTTTTCCAAATATTCGTCAGTCCTTGAACTCTTTGATTTAAAGTTCGTCATGAACAATGGATGCTACGAGGAAATGTTAGTTCGAGATTGAGTTCGGATAAATCTTACAAAAGTAGGAAGCTTATAATCTGTGTGGAAATATTGCCAAAAATAAATTCTCATACAAATATGCAATCAGTGTTTCTCAAACTTAATACATATACACTTGGGTCTGTTTTTATGCGATAGATACGTTCCGCGGGGAATCGCATATAAAAAGTCGCATAAAAAAGACTTGAACTACATATATAGAAAACTGAGGGATAGGTTTCATTATTTTTGAAAACCGCATAACTTCAAAATCGCATAAAAAAGATCCGCATAAAAACTTTTTAATCAAGACAAGTGTTGTTGCATCCATAAAGCTTGCTGATATTGATTTGCATTCAGCCTAGATATTTAATATGACGCTTTCTTAGCTAAAAGTAGAAATTGCTTATCTTAAGCATTCAAAGTAAAGCACAGCAAAAAAATGAAAATGAAAGTCGGACTTTACCAAACCGAATTATTGAGCATTATCGAAGCATTTTAAGAGCTCTTACATTTCTTAGTTTCTTCGGCACATCTTCTTTGAATACTCCACTATATGAATAATTTTGTATTTCTTTAAAAACTGATCGTGCATATTGTTCTGCTGCCAATATTGAATATAAAAATATTTCTTAAATAATGCACTTTATAAATATTGAAGAACGCATATAAAGAGCGACAGACCGCATGTAAAATAACGAATGACGTTGTCGATTGCATCAATATTCTATCGTAATATTATTTTTTATGCACTTTATTTAATCGTAAGTGCGAATGGTCGTAATCACAGTTAATAATAGTTAATTTGTACATAAGCTTAAATAAAACTTTTGGGCTCATGTTATATTTTGTTAAAAATTGATTGGATGTTCCTATTAAAAATGCAAAACACGAATTGAATCGCGATTTCAATAATACTTGACCGGCAATGTAAATTTTAGGCGTACAAGGAATTAATCGATTATATTTTAGCATTGTTGTTTGAACTTAAGTAAAGCTTGAAGTGAAGTGTTAACCGTCAATAGATGCCAATGGCTTAGAAAATTTAAATTTAGCAATGGGGATTTAGAGGTGTCCTTAAGTCCGGAGGATATTCAAAATTGTATGATCATCTGCTGAAATTGCTAAGCGAATCAGATGTTCGGCGAAAACGTGCATTTTAAAAAATATTTTATTTCTTAATTAAATCGTAAACAGAGATGTTAAAAGTTTGTGATAATATATGCAAAAAAAAGCATTTAGCCAAATAAAACAATAATTCCAACTCTTAAGCCAAACACCGTAATATGCCCTTTGCATCTGATAAGATATCAATAATGACATCAACGATGGCCAGTGACTAAATTCAAAAGTCCAATTGGGTGACTCTATATGATCAAATTTAAGCTTATAATTTGGTGTGTTTACTCTTGTCAAACATCAGATTTTAAATCTGTCTAATAACAGCCAACGTTTTCCACATTGCGATGTGTTTTTTTAAAGATGAGAACTCTTTGATGTTCCTCAGCTTCAGCATGACGCCGCCATATCAATTACCAAAACCAGACAGACACAAGCGATGTTGAGGATTTGCAGATGGCCTATGGTTATAAAATGAGATAAAAGCGAAGAAATAATTAAAATTTTATCTCTATCCGATATTTCGAACCTCCTGTTGGGTTCATGTTCACGAATTAGTTGTATAACACGGATTAAATGCATGATATATTCACGGACTAAAAACATGATTCAGTATAACTGAGTCTCCCAAATATTATGCATTTGGTTTTAGATACGTTGATTGTCAATATTAACCCTTCTCCGGCAATATTAATCATATTTAGAAGGCTTTGAAGATCATATAAACTTTCAGCCAATATGACTGTGTCGTCAATATATCTGATATAATTTATTGCGACTCCATTGATCTTCACTTCCAGATTAGAGTTATATTATAATAATAAGGGTGACAAAATACAACCTTGTCGGATTCCTCTTTGTATAGCTATAGCCTCTGTATTTCCACTTCTAATGTCTGATCCCTGTCGTTTGATGCTACTAAAGGTTTTTAATAAAGTCCTGGTCTTTAGAGTCTATATTGCGTTCTCTGAGCATATCCATTAGTGTTGTGTGCCTTATCCTATCAAATGCTTTTTCTTAGTCTATAAAGCATGCGAATACTTCTTTGCGTTGGTCAAGTTTGTACACGTTATGATTAGTTGGTCAGTCTCCATAGTCGCAAGAGGGAGGTTGTGTTTATCGCGTCTGTCGCGCGTCTTAGATTTCGAACAACACGTTAGCATTATGTTACAAAAAGTACCAAAGAAGCTCATGAAACATTAAAATCGGTGTATGGCGATAATGTGGTAACTCTAACGCAACGGTCGGGACGTCCATCGATCTCAAAAAAAGACGAAAGCGTTCAAAAAGCGGCAAAAATTGTTCGTGTAATCAGACAAATAACTATTAGAAAGCTTACCGAAGAAGTTAACATCTCTTACGAGTATATATATATAGTATATATATTGTCTCAGTTTACACGGAATTGAAGGATCGTCTTCAAGCAGATCCGAACTTCATGATCAAAATTATAACTGGAGATGAAAGTTGGGTCTATGGCTATGATCCTGATATAAAAATGTCGTCCTAAAAAGTCATGTCAGTCTTTAGTCGAACTTTTGAATACATATATACAAAGTATAGAATTGCATACATATTTGTGAGAACCTGGCTGAAATCCTGACCTGAGACATTTGAGACTTGAATGACTTGAATAAAGCCCATTAAATTAGCTTTGAGTGTTCTCCCGATAGTCGGAGGTAAAACGACTCGGCGCTCGATACGCTTTGCGAAAATAATTCGTTTCTGTGATACGTTGAGTTCTTTCTGTGACTTGTCGGCACCCTCAACGCCGGGGACCCCCCCCCCTGCACTCTCCCCCGCGCAAGTTCATTCGTACGCTCTGACGAAACGCCGACTACACTTGTATATAAAATTCGCGAGTGACGCCGAAAAACATTGTTTTTACGACATCTGCACAAAAAATGGAACATCTTCACCGCGTCACTTGGGAGGAACTACAACAAGGATAATAACGCAAGTAAGATCATAATAATCCAAGCTTCCAAGGTAAGTGAATTAACAAATACTCGCACCTATCCGCCTCCTACTATCACATAAACGCGGGAACACTGGGAGCAAAATGCTTTTTCGACTGCTCCCATAATACAATCTTGACTATAAAACTATTTGATATGGACCTGACTATTTGATATTACTTGATAACTGACTTTAACCTATTCGTTTCAGCTATGTCTATATATTTTTTTCCAGTTACTCCCAGTCTGACCGATTAAATATTATTTGATTGTGCCCGGTAGACACTAAACGTCAAAGTTCGAATACTGTGATGCGACATAACTACCCCTTGCTAATACAATTTGACTAATACTTTTGCGGCCTAACCACATTTGACTACTCCTAACTATTATACTTATACGATTTTATGTATTTTAACTATTGGCCACTTGACTAGTACCTTTTTACAGAGTAGATACTTAAATACTCTTCTAACAGCAAGCTGATACCCAGTTTATATACTATTCATTGCTTTTTATACGAATCTTAACTTGCATGTCGCTCGTTGTCTCTTGCATGGTCTTCCCTACTTAGCAGTATGGAACTCGAGGAACCTCACCGGTTCGGATCCGAGAGGCTCTAGGAACGGAGCAGGAACAAGAAGAACACCAAGAAGACGGCTTCGAGGAGATGCATTTGATGATCTTTACTTTGCAACGAAAAACAACATTGTCTTCCGTTGACTTCTATATCGTTTTGTAATCGCCGAACTGAGAGGGGCAACCTGAAAAAATGGCGAAACCACTCAGTTTCGAATTCGCTCTGGTAGGTTGTACGGTGACGGGGAGACACCCTCAGTTGGTGTAGGAGCGAATCCGAGATGCACTTAAGCGTCACGTATGTCTTCACCCTACCCCGGCAACGCCCTAGCGAGGAAAGGGGGGACTGGACTCCTTGTACTCCAGAAAGCCCTTTCCAGTAGAGTCAAAAAGGTCGTCTAGAGTAGTTTTCCACCATCTTCCTATGAAAACTACTCAGTCTTTAGGTGAAATATGAAGGCTGATGACCCTCGTGCATTCGGAACCACATTACACAGATCGTCGTAATACTGCAAGGTTGCCTTCCTTAAAAATTGCAAAACGATCTAACAGATGACTGAATCAATACAGAGCAATTGTCATTATGAATGATGTTTCGAACGTTACTAATAGACGTCCTCGTTCAAGGCGATAAAGGCTCGGATGGAAAACTGCTGCACGATCTTGAGAACAGATTTTATCAATTTTTGTTTACGGTCCGAGAAAAAATTGTACCAAAAGGCAAAATCCCGAGTCAAGGTCCATCAGCCCGGAAGACGGATGTAGAATTGGGTGGTCACTCTTCATCTCGGACGTTACCACAACTTTTTGTTAGTTATGACAATAACGATTGTCGATTTACTCAGCAGCCATAGCGCAAAGATTGTTTATTGATTTAATGTGCGTTCTTAATTGATAGCTATATTTAAATATATGCTATAATCTGAATGTGAGGTCGAAGAATTTAGGTTACTATATAGGGACCTTCGTAAATTTGTAGTTGCCACACGTGGAAAAGGGCGTTTATGTAAGCCATTAGTTAAATAACTGTTAATTTCCGGTTTTATTTCATTGATAAACTTTTTTATAGACCGATGTGATTATCCAACTTTGTAGAAGTAAAATGTATTTCATCGCCTGTCAAATATACTTTCGTCTCTAGTATTTCTTTGTTGCAATTTTGGCAACCAATTGCAATTGACGCCACAATGTATGTTGTCTTAGTAACAAAAAGGATATGTCATCGGGCTTGTTAAATATGGAGATCGCCATTTCAAGTGTGACTTTCGGCGATCATTAGGATCTAAATCATGACTTGAGTAGATTCTTGCATTTTCGTAATCAATCGTTGTTTTTAAATATTGTTGGACTTCTACAATCAGGGCCGTAACAAGGGGTTGACACAGCAGGTGCCCGTCACGGGCGCAACTGGGCTTGGGGTGCAAAATGCAGAATACCGACGCGATCGATAGTTGCACATGGTTTTTATTATTTATTGATCATTCTACTTTACATGAATCAATACTGATTGGCTTTTTCCGTTTTTATAATATATGCTATATTGTCTAAACATTATTTTCTTCATTAACGCTTAAATATTGGGCCACCCTAATCAGCATAAGCCCGCTTATAAAATTTAAATAATCCACCCGATCAGTCTTCTTCGGACAACTACGTTTTGTAATGAGAGTTCGTAATCGTTCTGTAGATATGTTCGGGTACAGCGGTCCGAAAAGCGGACCGATTGGACACACAGATCTTGCGTCCACTCCGTCCTCTTTTAAGACTTTTTGTGGTATTTTTTATGATCTGTACGATCACGGAAGCTCCCACAGAGAATTACATAGGTAATTCGTGCTAAATGAGGTCACGAACGGGCCTAGACGTCAGTGTTCTTGCGGAAATGGATATTAAATTCAGATTTCGCACTGTGCTGTGTATTTTTATCAGAGGAGGGCTCATATGTTCCTTTGTCTCAGATGTGAAGTGATGGACCCATGTTTCATCTTGAATTTATGCAAAAAATCGGCCCTATTGCTGTGAAACATCGCCTCGATTAAAACATCAGCACGACGCTTTTTTTGTTCCACTATGAGCAAACGCGGCACCCATTTTGGTCTACCAAGATATCCATTTTGTAGATTTTATTCACCATTTCTGGGGTGGGTACCTCATTTTATCGAGCACTGCGCTGTTCGTCTTGGCACCTCGTACGGCCTCGTTTAAACTCTGCCACACAAAATCCTACTGTTGTAAACGAGGGGTATTAGGTATTTATATTATTTTGCAATATAAACAGTCAACCTTTAGCAAATAAATTTTGGTGTTGAAAACGAGTCACGTAGATGATTGAATAGAAGCATCAATGATGAGGAACTGCAGGCGAAAGTTGAATGAAATTCATTGACTACTCTAAAATGCATTCAAATATTAGATACGTCCATAAACACCATAATTCATTCAATTTTTCGGTGTCTTTGTTCTTTCAAACCGTGCTTTTTTCCTTGTTAGAATTTATAAAGATTTTGCAGAATGTGACAAGCATAACTGATCGGGGCTTTTAGAGCAACTGATCGGGGCTTTTATAGAAACTGTCAACCATTGAAACGATGAATGCGAAAATATTATAAATAAATACATTAAAATACCATATTTAAAATGAGTTGGATGCCATAATTTTCACTAACCAGATTGACCTTTAGGTAATAAATTATCATGTTGATAACTAATTTGGATGACTTACAAGTGCTAAATCGCTGGAGCGCATATCTAAAGACTATATATATTTAATCGTATTAACACGGTAATTCTTATATGAGCTGGTAAACCAGTCATATTCCGCACAACCCTTGAATGCTGATGTTTGCATGGTTTTATTATGTATTGTATTAGTATACTGGAGATAATCGATTTAAGATAAATTACAGTTTGTTCCAATTAAGTTCATTCATATCACAAAATATTAATGTGATTCATCCTGGATGTTTTTGCTGAAATTGTTTCAACTCTCAAGTTTTGTTAATGAAGCCTTATTAGGTTGCTGAAATCGTTTTTGCAATAGATATAAATTACAGTTACAGGCAATGTGAACACAATGCAATTGCATTTTTTGGGCTACAACAGCAAACTGTTGGGGAAATGAAAATGTTTGGAACATCATCAACAATGACAAGTCATTTGGTAAGACAAATTGGTGAAAGATGAGCAAAGGCTTCTATGGGTCTATTAAAGAAATAAGCTGCAGTAGACATCGCAAGGATGAAAATGATATTGTATCAATATCAATTTATTTTCTTGTTGTAAATTCATAGTATTTGGTGCCCACAGGGCTAATGTAAATATCAATGGTCAAATATTTAAGATTTAATATTTCATACCTATTACAATTTAATCGAAAGCAAATTGATCGTACAAGGCCCCGACCTGCTTTTCAAAGATTATCCCAACACTCCTCGCAGTCGCTCGTGTAAAACCTTTTCAAATGGCAATCATTATTGTCGTACAGCTTCCTATATCGTCGATTGATATGAAAAACGTGTTTGCATAGATTAGAAAAATACAGAACGAATAAATTAATTGTAAATCCAATTGGCTCCATAATCTATCGCGTCTTCTTATTCCATTGCTGAATTGTTGCGATTTCGTATTTCACAATTCGCTTTCAGCAAGAATGCACATTTCCCCGAATATTAATTGTGCAACAGTCGTGAAATAAATTTTCAGCCGACGATTTGATCAGCATCCAATCGCACTGACCGATTTACAATTGTTTAATTCTGTTTACATCCTATTTCCCACATTTTTATGGCCGCACGTCAAGGTTCATTATGAAGATTAAAAAACCATTGTTACATGGAAAAAATAAAATCTATTCGTTCAAAATTATATGATCTCAGAACAAAAAGAAATACGCATTAGGACGAAATTTCAGCGCGCAAAACCTGAATTCGATTGTTGTTCACCAGTGACATTGATTCAAAGTCATACGTATCTGAACATCCAGCAACTTCAGATCGAGAACAAAAAAAAATGCATTTTACCGCCGATAAAGCAAATATTTCTATCCTCTTTGTATGAATTAAAATTGAATTCAATACGTCTATCGACCTTCAAATATTGCGGTTCAATTGGTTTTAAAATCTGGTAATGGCAATTCGCGACGAAGACCGTTCGAGGAACCGAGTTTTTCTAAGCATCCATTTTTGTATGTAAAGCAAACGTCTAATTTGTTTTTTTTTTTGCACTCAGGTGGCAATGACAATTTCGCAGTTTTTGTATATAAATCCAAATCCGTTATAATTATTCTTGTGTGAAATATATACTTTTATCGAGTAAAAAATTGTATCACCTCGTTCGTCTCAACTTCCTCTTTTAAAGCTCCGTCAATCATTAAAATCGATTGATTGACCATGACGACACTTGGGAGAGACGAAACGACCTTCTTCGTTAGGAAGTGTCGTTATGGTATGAGCAAGTGACGAACCCCTTGTAGTTTTTGCACCAGTATGGATCATTCTTTTTTATTTAGCAGGAAACAATTAAGTATTTTAATCTCGTTTCTTAATTTGACTGAAAAGGACTCTCTCTCTCTGATTTTTTTAAAAGCCATCTCTGATTATTTTTCATCGAAAACCTTTGGTTTTGGATTTTTAAATTTTCGATATTCTTAAAAAAAATGTCGAATAATAAGTTCTGCATTTATCTAAATCATAGCTTTTAAACTGGGTATTCAAGAATCCCGAAAAATTCGAGATTGACCAGGACGATGAAGGGGCAATAACTGTCTAATCTATGTATACATATATAAAGTACATATATGTTTTTTAAATTGTTATATTAACCTTTCCCTGCCGGTGATGTATTTACTACACCTCGACTCTAATAATGGGAATATCGATATGAAATATAATAGATACGGGGTTCAGAATTTTTGTATTCCTCCGTAATATAATTACGAATCACATCATAGTATTATAGTATATACGCATTCATCTGCAGCGACGGAAATAAATAATTTGTCGAGAAATCGGCAATTTTGCGATTTTTAGTCCGTGCCTCAGCAGAAAGGAATTTTATCAGTCACATTAAATGGTGTTATATGAAAATGAAGGCTCACGCGGTCATCAACTCGAACTAGCATTTAAATATCTGATAGTTATCGGAATAATCGAGGATAAATTGGGTGTCAATTCCCTCTACTTATTTTTAGTGTCAATTAAAACTATTGTTATGTATTTGAATTTATCAACGAAGAAAACACTTTAAAGCGCCTCAATTTTAGCCTTCTGATAGTTCGTGCGGCACTCACTTATCCAGAATTTTTATCTTTCCTATTTCTACATTATTTTTGCTTTATTCGAGTTATTCTTTCACAAATCGATCCTTTTCCGAATGCTCAGTTAATATTTCCACTTTTTTTTCACTGCAATTTCACCCCAATTTGAACTTATACAAAAGGTTTTTCTCGTTTGTTCGTTCCCGCAAACAAACAGAACAGTTTGTTTGCGGATTTGGCACTTAAAAAGCCCTTGGCGCAATTTTAGTTTTGGACCCCTGGATCCATCCGGTCCTCAATAAATGCGGATTCCTATTACGATTTCCCTATTACGCTAGATTGTGAATGTGAGACAGAGACGGAGAGAGTATCTTGCGTACATCGAACGATTGTATAGATTATTAACCCAAATTTATGGACTAATAATGATATATCATCATCATCATAGCGCAGCCACTAACAGTCCACTACAGAACTATGGGCCTCTTCAATATCCATTCATAGGAAAGGGGTTACATCCATTTCGTCTGTATCATACATTCACCTCCTCATTCGCTCGATATTGAAGGTAGCATTACCACCGAGTTTTATTTTGAACGCTCACCCAACGGGTATCCTGAGTGAACAATAATGATATATAATGAATCGTTTCAAGTGGATTTAGTGTGTATTGTTTATATTTACTCGAAGAAATTACCGAATATTGTGTGCTATCGACAGTGTTTATTTATTTATGTACAAGGTTCATACATGCTGCTACGGTCCTGACAGATAAATGGATTTGTACGGATGATAAGTGGCGGACAAGCAAATATAGCATCTATGTTGATGATGATTTTAAATTAGCTCACAGCTACAAACAGCAGAAACACAACTGACCATTGAAATAAATGATGTCAATAAACGACTTTTTTAATCCGGTACCCCTAATATAATTAAAATAAAGAAAAAATTCGTTTATATGGTTGATAATTGCGAATTTATGTAATTTTTCGTTAACAGACCATACTCAATTTAATTCGAATATTAAATAATTTCAAGCTTGTAGACTTTCAATAATATTATTTCAAAAATAATATACCAAATACTACCTGTTAATTTACTATGACACTTCGATTAATCCTTGATATTAATCATAGTTGAATATTATATAATAATAGGGTCGATCGAGAACTTTTTTATGCATACAATCGTAATCTATTAAGTGGTGGACAAATTGATTCATAATATCCTATTTGAATACAATAGTTAATCTTATTGACATTGAATACTTATTATTAAGACTAATTGATGAAAATAAATATTACGAGAAAAAGCTTGATTTATGGATAGTATTAAACATATTTTTTAGTTGCGAGAAATATCTTGCCTTCTAATGTGTCTCAAAAAAATCAAATAACATAAAAACCATCATAGTGCAACAACATGCAATCATAGTAAGGCGTTTCTGCTTCATAAATTCACCTCTACATACGCTCGATATCAAGGAAAAGATAGTTATAAAGTTTTAATCGTATATCATATTGATATATTGTACAGGGTCTTTCAAAAGGGATGCTCAAAATTTGTTCGGTTATAGCGGGCATATTGTTAAAGTAACATCTATCAAATTTATTGTGAAGAGAATAAATTTGATATAAATAAGTTCGAGGAATGTTTCGCCATAGAAGGCCCTCGGTACGCATTTATCCCCATAAATGCCGTAAAAAGATCTATGTGTACAACCGGTCCGCTTTTCGGACCGCTAACATGACGAATGAGCGCCTCGTGGTCGGATGTCATATCAGAACACGTCTAAAGAACGATTACGAGTTCTCATTACAAAACGAAGTTGTCCGAAGAAATTAAATTTAAAAAAAGAGTGGATATCTCGAGTGATTAGATAAGAGTGGTAGCGAAGCTGGGATCGTAAAGAAATCAATGATTAAAATTGTCATTGGAGTTTTTGTGTACCAATAAATTCTCATTGCTTAGCATAATTGCTATAAATTAATGCGAAAGAAACTAGGCGATAGACGTTGTATACATAACAATTAATCGCCATATAAATTAGTACACGTATTTTACCATGAGCTTGCTTTAGTTTCCTAATCTTAAATATGTCTTCATTGCAAGGTTTCGTTCAAATATTGAAGGTTGTCAGTGTATTTGGTTGTAGAAAAATATTAATTGATATAGCCCTTTTATTACATGATTTTTTACAAAGGTTTTTATATGTGTAGTACAACAAATAGTATTTAAACATACATCCAAAGAAATGTAACATTCTTTGCTGGAATTCTTAGTATGATATCTCAGAGATGGGTCTATTGAAATGTTTCTGCTATCATTAATGACATTCATAGACGGCATATGAATGTAAGATTTTGACAAAGATAATATTTTATTGTGTAGTCTAAAAAAAGACAACATGTCCCCAATATGCAACAAGAATTTTATCGAGGGTTCTTAAATGAAGCCTGACAAGAAATAGAGAACAGGAGGCTAGATAAGAAATACGATAAGATTAGGTGAAGAATAAGGAAACAATATCTCCACAATGGATCTGCAAATACAAAGAATCGGTTTTGTTATTTATGGAAGAAGTTATTGCAAAGAAATTTGTCACAGTGCAATCATTGAAATATACATTTGAACTTAATAGGCTTTTAAGTTATAATATCGATTGGTATGTGCTTGTTTTTAAATTATGTCTTTTGTGATTTTAAATGCTCTTGTGATTATTGTTGCAAATATTGATGAACAATCGATGGACATTCTTTTAAATATAGACAATTAAATCAAATTAAGAGACTCGAGAAGAAGTTATTTGAACAACAATAGAAATGCAATAATTTAAAATTATTTGATGCAAAATTGTGGAACAATTGGATACATGCTAAAATGGTCGTTAATTAATAGATGAAACAATTTAATTCTATGTTGGATATCATGAAACTTTCTATATTTTCTCTAAGCATGCTTTCTGATTTAGTAATTAATTGAGTGAATTTATCCTTTAGGAAATTCTTCAGTAATGATTTTGTATCCCCCATTACTTATTCATATTAATTGTCCTCTTGATCCATATAATAAAAATTGTATTTTGCATCATTTTCAAAAAATATTAAAGACACATATCTAAAATGATTAGGGTGAGATTATATAAAGTCCCATCCCCTCATGGGGATCAGAACATTTTTATACGATTTATTCACACCGAGTTATCAATAATTGAATCCATTTTTTTAAACGTATTACCCGTCAATGCATGTAATATCTAAAATATTGAAAACGATATATTCTGATGCGTTTATTTAACCCTCTTAGTGCCGAACAACGATATATCGTCGGTTGAAACACTCGCGCAAAGTTCCAACTGGCGCCTTAATATTATATGGAGCTCTTGTATAATAGATAAGCATAATGTTAAGGAGAAATAAATTGGGACAATGAGTCAAAGTCTGAATGCTATCACAAGAGGCATATCAGAAAGGTCTTCAGGGAAGTTTCTACCTGGAAAAATGATAGTCGATGGTATTATCGAAATGTTTACACGACCCGAGGAGCTTCACGGTGCTAAATATGCCAATAACATAGGCGACAGGGGTATGAAAACCTTCAAATCATATGGTTTCAAACACGAACCACCACTTGGAATTAAGATTCAGATACATATTAGGTGTAACTATTAAACTTTTCATTTTATTCGCACATAAACTTTGGTTTATGCGGTGTGCGAACTATGTGCGGCTTATCTCTTGACTACACTTTCTAAGCTCATGGAAGTGCTCCCATACGCCCTGGATGAGTATTATTTATCAAATTTGGCAAGCGTATGTACAATAAACGTCTTCATCGTTTAGACTACAATTATCTAAAAATATTCAAACGTTTTTATTTAATGAACCAAAAACTACAAAAAATATTGGTAAAAACACAAACTTTTTTTCAATTGCTCACTATTTTTTTATTTTCCAATATTTTTCATTAATTGTAATCTAAGCTATACACAATATTGTACAAATTAAAAATATGTTTAATTTTTATGCTGCATATTATTTATCCAGGATTTAGGACTTCCGCGGTGAAGAATATCATCGCTCGCGCTTTGGCATACGTAGCTCCCCCAAATTCCACTATCATATTTTGCCAAATTAAAAAAATAAATATGTTCAATAAAGATCGCCTAATCAATATACTAAATATAAACATTATATATTTAATATTTTCGCACAAAAAAATGTTATTAACGATATGTGGCTGCAATAAGAAGCAAATCGAAGATATATTCCTATTGAATTCTATAAATTTATCCTTTGCTCTTCCGATGTATAGCATTTGACTGTAAGATTTTCACACTCTACGTGCTCTCTATAGAGTCTAATTACCTCATTATAATTTACAATTTCGCTAGACTTTCTGACGTTATGATAATATTGTCTGCAAGTGCGGATTCTTAAGCCTGCTCTGGTTTCAGCGATATTGCATCGTATTTGAATGGATGGGTTAAATATTTTTTATTAGTTTAAACAATAGACAACACGCAGCCATTGAAAATGATCATCCATCGATAATAGTCATATGGTAAGTAATAACATCTGTATACTATTGTATTCGTGCATCGACAAAAAGATCGTTCATCAGCTGTGGTTTTGATAGATGAAGCATTTTTCATGAATTTGTTGAGCAAACAATTTTGGACGCTATGGAATAATCAAATTTCCGGTAGAGTTTTCCTTGTTGTATGCTTATTTTGTTAAATGATTAGGATGAGATTTTAACAAATAGAGAATATTTAGCAAACAGAGGCATATGAATAGAAAGATGTTAAATTTCTCCAGATGGGGGTCAATGAGCTTCTTTCTGTACTTGCATGTTGAATGTAATCCAGTTTGTATATGTAACGACAATTAAAAAAGGTTGGTGATCCCCTCCTTTTCCAAAAGCTGGCCATGTCTAGCAATAATGCAGAAGCAATGAGCTCGATCATTTGGCACTGTTAAAATATTGGCTCTTGCATTTGTGGTCATCAGTCAGTGCTGGTCCGCATTTGAGGTCGCACGTCTTCCTCACAACGTTCTTCAGCATTATCGTGTCATGACGTGCCTTCTGACTTAACATAGAACTGTTCATCCAATTCGCGATTATTCAATTCAAATATTAACGCTCGTCCAGGACGATTAGTAAAAAAGCATCAAATCTGCCGCCTTAATCCACGATCTCAACGTTGATGCATTGTTGCAATTAATTCAATCACAACTCAACCACCCTTCCGATCTCTAAGATGACCCAGGGTGCTCCCGCCGGAAACCATGATTCCGATCATCCGGATAACAAAGTTTCTACTAACATATTTGGTGGCAAGCAGAAGAAGAGGTACTCGTTGGATAACTTCAATGCCAAGTTCAGAAAATCACCATCGACTTTGGATGAACTGTGAGTATTCATGAACTACCTGCATTTCAACGGTCTTCCATTTAAGACGATAATTAAACCGGTTCTTTCCGTGTTTTCCCCCTTCTGCGATGATTGAAATGAGTCCTTTTTGTGAAGTTTTACTGCGTACATGCAATTCATTCGGAGGAATCCAACGGTACATTCAGCCGAGAGCAAAATAAATAAAATATCCAATAATTTTCACAGACAACAATACCATCTGTTGTATCAATGACACGAACAAATAAATTTTATAACTCCAATTACAATCAAATATCGAACATATGATATTATAAGAAGTACCTACATAATGCATACAATACGACATATTTCAATTTAATTTATGGACCTCATTAGTGTGCTTTTATCCCATTATACGAATTATTTTTTGATTGAACCCATAAGCACAAGCGGTTATAATTATTGATTATCAAAATTCTATACGACTTTTTAAATTGTTGTATTGCAAGACAGCATCCCTGACATGAGCATCTCTTTCATTCGATGCAAGGTGAACAAAATTTTGCAAAAATAATTAGATAAATGCACAAAACTGGGTTACATTGCACGCTTTATAATTTTCGTAAATGTCCAAATGGATTTTTCGTTCAATTTAAATATAAAATGTCAAATATACAGTATTGACACAGCCGAATTTATATTGATCATAAGACCTATTCACAATGACACATTAGCAGAGTAATATGTCATCGTGAATAGGGCGTAACCGATTTAATACAAATATATTTGTTAAATACAAGACTATAGATTAAATATACGCGGCTGGATCTTGTACAGTGTTGCTATATTTAAAAAAAATATGATGATATTGCGGATCTGACCACAATGGACGATATGAGATAATTAGATCTACGAAGGTTAATCTTTGAAAGTACTGATCGTTTCTAGTAAGCGCGAGGGCATCCGCCGTCTGAAGCTCTTAATAATGTTGTATGCACATAAATAACGTAGATTTTTTAAATTGTAACCTGCATAGGCGTGGTAGGGCTAATCGTCTTGAACATCACGAAAAGCGAAACTCCCAGCGGCAGTCTGTCGGTTAACGAGGGAGAATCGTTTGCAGTGTGTTCGTCGCATACATCATAGACACGCTATGCGCATGCGCTGCATCCCAACTACTATGTATTTAAAAGCCTGTTTTATTATATATTATACAACACAGTGCGATTTTTAGCGCAATGCATATCATAGTTTATAGAAATGCTCTTTCCATTCATATATTTGTGGTTTTTTGACTTTTTGCTATATAAAAGCGATTGAATGTCACAGTTCAATTTGGTCGGATATTGCGGTTGCTTTGTAAAATCCGATGGAGTGTATTCATTTCGTTAAAATATTTGCATTGAGAAACTGCTTCTGTAGTTTATTTACTGAACGACCTTCGTATGGAGCTCCATTTTCTTTGATATATATATTGATCCTATTTGAAACATCCGCTTTACTTTTTCTTTCCATTCACAAGTTCTCTAATTGAGCAGAGAATATTCTTCCTGTCTTTAAAAATAGTCCGTCAGATTATTTAAAAACTCTCCTCGAAAACTTAGGCGTTTTGCCAAAGATGTATATATTTTTTGGACATAGCTGATAAAACTTTTATAATTTTACAACATCGTTTACATTGTTTGACTAAGATAAAAAAAATAATTTAAATGAACTGCCGTCAAGTAAGATGTAATGTCATTGTTGACTTTTTAATATTTGAATTTTTTATTATGCTATTTAATGAAGATTTGGCTCAAAAAGTCTTGAAAATGAACCGGTGGTCAGATTTCTATAATCTCAATTATTCGCATTTCAATTTTGATGAAATGATATGCGGCTCTCTCGTACTTTCTACTGTCGACATCTTGGAAAGGCGACCCATTTTTAGCAACGCATCTTAATTATATCAAATGCACTTACTTTGTATACGCGAGATGATGAAGCAAATTTAGAAATAGTTTTATGGATGCCATGATTTTTTTCAAATATCTGTCGATATTTAAAATTATTAGCACAATATAAATGCAATGTAAATCAACATCAGCAACAAGTATACATCAATATCATATATCAGGAAGTTAACAAAGAATACGGTACTTAAAGCTTATAATTATTGAATTTATTATTCATAATATCATGGAGGAAATATTATTTTATATTCGATGCGCATAATTATGGATAATAATGAATTTGATCGTATTATTTCGATTCAAAGCTGATGATAAACATCAAAGCCTTTCCCAGACACTTTGGTTAACGCAAGATACTCAATAAAGTGAATGTCTGAAGTGTTTGGTTTCTTTGAAAATACGATGTCTATATCCATTTAAAATAACCAATTATTGCTAGATAATATTAGGTTATCCTGAAAGAAATCCATCATTTTTTTTTCAACATGAAACATTAACAACTAAATTTAATTTTGCTATAAATTTTCCATCTCCTTCTTATAAAAACTAGATGCTTTCGTTACATCATAACTTAAGATTTATCCTGTAATTTTCCTGTGGATAAACCTATTTATCACTAGGGCTGTAACAAGGGCGCGGCAAAGTAGGTGCCCGCCACGGGCGCCTAGCCAGCTTTTCGAGCGATTGTAAAATTTAAACACTCGATCAGTCTTTTTCAGGCAACTTCGTTTCATAATGAGAGTTTGTAATCATTTTGTAGATATGTTCAGATATAGCATCCAAACGCGAGGCGCTCATTGGGTCATATCAGCGGTCCGAAAGGCGGACCGATTGGACATACAAACCTTGTGGCTACTCTGTCCACTTTTAAAGCTCTTTGGGTCATTTTCTATGATCTTTAAGTTCACGGAAGCAACGTAGCATCTCGACAATTTCTATTATAGTATTTTTTAAAACAGTAACCGCCATCTATACGTTATATCGGCTACTTTTGGGACTATCTTTGTATATTATTTTAAAACATACATTATAATTGTATTTAATATATTGCATTTATAGTTGTATTTATTAATTTTAAAAAATAAATTGTATTGCAATCTTCAAACGAGAGCGTGCAAAAATAATGGATTTCTTTCGGGGTGACCTAATATTTTATAATGTTGACCCTTCGATTGACCTCAATTTTCGTTCGATTCCTAATAAAATATAATTATTAAAGATAAATTCGTGTTAGTAAAAGCAAGGGCAAGTTTGGGTGTAAGGTTAAAAAAACCTTGTCGATCTACGACCTAAACCTTTAGGGCTTAACATCTTCGAAGGTGATCCACATTCGTGGATCATTGAGTCAGTGAACTCTCTGACAGATCTCATTGATAAAAGTTACAATTTACTTTAATACTTATATTTTTGAATTAAAATCAATACAAAAAAATATATATACACCAAATTAGGCTAGTGTTAGATCTATTATACCTACAAATAATGATTAAATTTTAAAATATTTTGATATGATCAAGATCTGTTTTAAAGCTTTATCGTCGATGAAATGGCAAAAAATTGAATTCGCACACGTGGAAATGTGCGTTTTCGCACTGCTGAACAATGGGTACGAATGATTGATCATTTCACGGTTTTTAGGCTTGTTCGGCGCGACAGGTTTTCCTTTCATTTTTCTTCCACGACCATCAGGTCATTGTCGAGTCCTCCAGCCACGTCCGGTGCTACTTCGAAGGTTTCAAGTGATATCACAATCGGAAAACTATGAGCTCCGTGACAATACATCGACGGTGTACTTTGTTCAGAGGAAGGAGGAGGAGGTGGTGTGAATAATTCTACTTTGAGTAATAAGGACTGGCGACTTACCTTCTTGTCAATAAACTCTTCCAACGCTTTGTTTTTAATGGATCAACCTCGTAAATTCAATTTAACGATGATAAGAACCACGGGATAAAATGTATTGAATTCCAATTAAAACAGACATCAACATGAATTGTTTTATTTAAAGATGTGCATCCTCCATAGCATATGACACTTTCAACG
This sequence comes from Stenopsyche tienmushanensis, assembly GCA_008973525.1. NCBI lineage: Eukaryota > Metazoa > Arthropoda > Insecta > Trichoptera > Stenopsychidae > Stenopsyche > Stenopsyche tienmushanensis. The sequence continues at coordinate 1,374,381 of WACJ01000015.1, forward strand.
AAATATTCATTTTTGACATGTGTTACTGCAGTGCATATTTTTGGTATTCTTTGTAGCAATTTAAATAAACATATTGCCACAAGAAGATTTACGATTTTTCACTTTTCGATCGATTTCATCCCACAATAGCTTGATTAAATAATGAAGATATCCTCGATATTCGTAGTGGATTTTGGACAATCCGATTTTTTACTGTCCTTCAGAGTCTCAGTCTTCTGATATCGAGTTCACATTATGATGCATTGTTAATGTTTTATATAAATCTCGATAATATGTTAAGCGTTTCCCAATGTGAATATGTTGGAATGTTAAAATTAGTGAGCCATTTTATTCCGATCTCCAAGCAAACAGCTTTAAAGAGCTCTTCAATGTCTTGATGGAATGTATGCAGAATGAAATGACTGGAACTGAGCGTTACAAATGCTGCAGATGTTTATTATCGACAGTTGCAGAGAGATTAAGTGTTAAATGATTTCATAACATAGTAAAATTCATCTACTAACCTATTTTGATATTAAACCAGCTACATTTTCTAGAAAGGCATAATTGTCAATTATTATGATAACTATTTAATATCAGAGGCATTAAAATACAGTGAATTTGTTACACGATAATGATTTTCTTTTCGATTCTTCTCTTAACACATTATCGGCGGGCTATTTGAGCGTATCGCATATGCGTGGGCGATTTTTTGCAATACACCATTTTTTTTAATTCTCACTAAAATACGCATAACTTTCGAAGTTATAAACATATCTTAATCATTTTATTTTATTTTTATTCAATGATATCTGCAGATTACACTTATAGGCACTAAAATAAAAAAATACACCCTTAAAACACTTAAGTATGTTCTTAAAACTTCGTCTTATAATAAAAATGAAAGTTTAAATTATTATTTTGAATGACTGAAACGAAAGACACGACGGTTCACATAAAATTAAATCAATATTCAATTTCAGAACTGAAAAAGATGTGTGTCATGTGTGAAAAAATGTGTTCTTTGAGATAGAAAAAACCTGTAAGACGGTCTTCAATTAGCATTTACTTGTGACATTTATATCGAGAATGATACATTTTAGCAAATGTGTAAATTTTATGAATTGAGCGAAATCGGCAAAGATTAGTGTTCAAGTTGGGTGTTCATTCACAAATAAAATTTGGACATCTTCATATTTTCAATATCTATGATATAGACCAGGGGTAGTCAACCCTTTTATGCATACGCCCCCAATTTTATATTTTTGTATGTAGTAAAATTTTCTAACTACCAACCAGTGTCACAGTAACATCATTCAACCTAAACAACAGCAAAATATTTATGATTTTCGTAAGGAACAAACGAAGGTCCTCTTTTGGAAACATTCAGACGCTTCTTCTGTTTGTTCATAATTTAAAACAACACTAAAACATCATTCTACAAGATTCGAGGAATTAATAGATGTCAATAAATTGAATATAATTTTCCACATTCAATCATTCAATATCCTATGGAGCTAGATCATCTTTCATAGATGTAATAACGTGGCAAAACTTATCGTCGCATGTAAAATTTGTCGATAGCTGTAAAATAATTTAATTACATTGATTGCGAAGAGAAAGGCCCTTTTCAATGATTTTGAAAGTTAACTTTCTTATGGAGACAGCTTCTAAGACGTCATGAATGCTTCTGTCTTTTGGGTGTAAAAGTGAACATTTTTTTAATACAAAAAGTATTAAATATAGAATGTTGATATTAAGTGTGTCGACTAGGCGATCTTTATTGAATATAAAAATATTTTTTAAAGTTTGAAAAAGTATGATAGTGGGAGTGGGGGGAGCCACATATATCGGTGCGCGAGCGATGACATTCTTAACCATGGAAGTTCTAAGTCCTCAACAGGTGATTTGTAGCAAAAACGATAAACATATTTTTATATTGTATAATATTGTGTATAGCTTAGACTACAATCAAAGAGAAATATTGTAAAATAAAAAAAAAACAGGGAGCAATTCAATTTTTTTTTTGTTTTTACCAACATTTTTTGTAGTTTTTTGTTCATTAAATAAACACTTTTGAATATTTTTGGATAATTATAGTCTATAGGATGAAGACGTTTATTATACACGTGTCTGCCAAATTTCATAAAGAATGCTCATCTAGGGCTTGTGGGAGCACTTCCATGAGCTTGAAAAAAACTGCGTTTAAAATTTCTCCTCTCCTCAGCTTTGCGAATAGTAGCTTCTGCTCGTCGTCCTATAACTTTTCGAATTTCATTTATATCGACTTGAAATTTACTGATCGTATTCTACGTTCTCTATTTCTACTTTGTTTCATTCGTGTAGTCTTCTTATTTAATATACTTTCAGCGATATCGTTTTTATCACCATGGACAGACGCCATGTCTCACATCCATGAAAGATATCAGTTCGTGTTATATATGGCTTTGCTCAGTATTTCGACGGCTCGGTGGATTTGACGTCTGTTCAAGTCGAGACGGTAACAATGAATCGTAGAAAGGATAATGGTAAGAATGTTCGAGTATGATGTTACATCACATTGCTGGATGCACCGTCCTTTACGCCAACGCATCACGTCACTGCTGCTTGCAACACCACTTTTTGCTGCAAGAATCGCTGATGACGGAGATTACCAGTCACATGTGATGAAGGCCAGAACGAATGGACACTCATTAATGCCAAATATTTATTCGGCAGTTCTATATTTTTTGAGATTAATTTGACCCTTCGAGTGACCCCAATTTCGAACGGTCATTTCGTTGCGAATTTATTGGTCAACATTTTTTGCGGTGTTTAATTTATTCACTATGTCGACAAAGAAAGAATTATCTTCAATTATGAGCAATATCGTGGCTTTGGTACATAATAGCTTTTGATATGACATTGAAGGAATTTCAAAATATTATTATTACGTGCCTGGTTCTTGCAGTGTTTTCTATGATTGTCAGCTTCGATAGTGCTAATGAATCATATATCTATCGTTATTATTTTATTATTATGATTATTGTTCAATCATCATCCGTATAGCAACTCAATGTACCAGCTTCATCTATGCGGCGCAGTATCTTTTTTTTCGTTTTTTCACCTCGCAACATGACCTGTTCACTGCCATTCAAACGCTTAACTCTAAGAAATTCCACAATATTTTGTTATTTATTTTGTTCGTGCCTTCTTTTATTGTGATTCTTTATAGATTTTCTGTTATGACATATATTAGGGATAACGGACGAAATTTTCCTTTTTTAAACAAAAAGTAAATTTATATATTCTTCCTCGATAGCTACAACTTACTTCCATATTTTCTAATAGTTTAATTATGCCCGTTTTTACTTCATCCATTTTTAAATTTTTTGTCGGACAAAAACTGCTGCATTGATCTAAAAAAAATGGTAGTTAGAAGTAATTTTAGACCAAGTAATTCCTTTACAATCTTACCATACAGATAAAATTATTTTTTTGACTGTTACTAGTGGTACCTGTCCTTTGGAAAGCCACTGTTTTTTACGACATTGGTTCGAATATATAACCCAATTCTTATCTTCAATTTTTATACATATTATACGTCTGTACATATTTTTTTCATCACTTACATCGAGGATTTCCGTAAATACTTTATTTCATCACTTATATCAGTGGTTTCCATCTGCGTGCCCGCGGGCGCCCGTGGAGTCATTTTGTGTGCACGATTAAAACATTTTTCATTTTAAAAAGTCAAACATTCAAACAATTAGATAACCATATTGGTTTCACCAAAATTCGAAGCAGTTTGTGTAAATTGACTTAAATTTACTTGGGAAAAATAAAGATATAGCACAAATGATTAGTTCTACAAGAGCTTTCAAAGCTAAAATACAGTTTTGGTTAAATACATTTAAAAAAATCTCTGGTACATTTTTGAAGTAACTTTAACGTTCGATGCTGCTCTTCTGACAATAAGAGATCGGCTATCTTCGTCGCTGCGACTCTTGGAATGGTCGCGTTGTTCGTTCGCGAACCCGCTGTTGATCGCGGCGCAATCCGTAACAATGGTCCCGACCCGCGAATCGGCTGCGATGAACGACGGAACACGTCTATGTTTTCATTAGCTCGGTGATAGAGGTAAAAATGAGGCAGACGCTGCAGGTGATCAATAAAACGTCGAACAATCGGCATAACGTATTTATTCAATTAATCCACACAAATAGGGTAACCAGAGGCATGCAAGCGAACGTGCGTTCTAGCGGGTAATAACCCACTCGATGGTAGACGCTTTGTTGTAGCATCTTCTCGAACTCGAAGATCCTTCTCTGTTGGGGTCCATAAGCGAAGAGAGACCATCCAGCAATTTTTCATAATCGAAATTATTATTTTTAAACCCTTTCACACTACTAAAATTGCTAATTCCAAAGCAAAAATTCTTCAAAAAGATACACCAAAAATTGAAGAAGAAATTTTAGATGTACAAAATGACATTATCTTAAAATTGAACGGACTGGCTGAAAACATTTGGAATTTATCTGACCACAAAGAGCATACATAAATATTTTTTAATATGTTTAAAATGTGTGCAAATCTTTTTTTTTTAATCCACCCTACGCCCGTTCCTCTTCTTCTAAATCTCAAGTACGCCCGTCGCCACAATAAGATTAAAAACCCCTGACTCACACGATGTGGTATCCACACACTCTGTTTATGAATCATGACAATTATTTTTAAATGCTCTTGTATTCTAGACAAAGAGTATACGAGACTATTTATTATTATGTTGAATAGTTTGTTTGGATTTGCTTCAACTTCAATGCGTAACATCTCATTGTCCAATTTCACTTTGAATTTTAATTTTTAAACTAAAATTTATATTTATTTTGAAACATCCCTGACACTGCCAAATAGTCAATTTATCTCTGCTAATTTAACCTCTTTTTGTCGCAGCAATTGTATTACTTTTTTGATGATTTCGTACAAAATGCTTATCCGATACAAATCTTTCAAAGTTGTGCTTTAAATATCCACCGAAGCAACCGAAACACAACCGGCCATTTAAATGGACGATGTCAAAAAACGCATTTTTTATCCGGTACCTCCAAATATATTTGAACAAACAATTCAATATTTTGATATGAGGCGGATTATAGAATTAAGATGGCTATTAATTTTGAGTTGTGGCACCCGTTCGCAAAGACAAAAACGAAAACAATGAGTGTGTACCGTGCGAAGAGATTCCAAGGCCCGAGATATTATAAATGCCGGTTGCTAAACATTGCGCGGTCGGAGACGGGTTATTGGCTGTGTGATATTATCACTCGTTTCTATTATTATGTTATTTATGTTACTAAAACCTCATCATTCTTACGAACATGTATCAATGTCGTTTTTTTCTCTCTGTATGACGTTAGTGCTAATGATCTGCACTCACCCACTTTTGTGGATGTAGCGAGTAGTACAACTGATTCTCTTTCTGCGCGGACTTTTTTACGCGGTCATGAAATAATCTGCACAGTATCTGCATAAGTATCTGCGCAGATTTGTGTCGATTGTAAGTTTTATTAATTAATTTTTTGGTATTTTTTTTTTTAATAATTGTAACGGTATTGTAAACGGTTGTGAAATTTGAGGTCCTATTGATTTTTAGCCAACAGAAAAATGTATTATACATTTGGACTATAATCATCATTATTGGCAATATTTTCCCACATAGGACTACTATCGATAGCAGTCACTTTTATACAAAAATATTACTAATATAAAATTACACCTTACAATTTTTTTTGCTAGAAATTTCCAACAAAAGTGCGACATGGCCGATAATTAGATGCTAAACTACAGTCAGCAAGTAACACTTAACTGTGAGATGTGTTAAGATTCAAAATTACTCAGTCAGATAATATAAATACACTCAAACTTTTTTTGGGCTACTTTTTTTGTGCGATTTCAAAGTTATGCGGTTTTTTAGGATTTTTTTTTTAAATTTCATAAAAAGTATGTATCAGGATATTTTGAATGAAATAATTAATAATAAATCATCCTAACCGAAATATGGAAAAAAAATACAATTTTGTACCGTTTAAAAAATCATATTACATCTACTATCGCTGAATTACGACCACACACTTTTAAGGGCTTTTTCTAGTATAGAATTTTGGAAAAATCGTTTTTTTTTAAATTTAGACTTTTAAAAATATATTATCCAAAGAAATTTCTAAAATTCCAATTGCTTATGGAGTTATAGCTATTTTAGTGAGGCTATTCTTCTACTTGGTTATACTATTTCTTCCGAAGAAGAGATCGATTTTGAGTCATCTCGAAAATCGTAACGATTATTTTTTTAGTGGATATCTGGCATTAGAGATGCCAGATGCCAGACATCCTTAAAATGTTACCAAAAATGTTATTTTTTGATTTAATTATTGTTTTCCTGTTATTAAATTTTTTGTGCGATTTTTGGTATATTTTACATACCTGTTTCGAAGTTATGCGGATTTTTAAAATCCATGGAACGCATCTCCACTTTTTTTATGCAAGTCATAACTTTATTGAGCGATTTTTCGCGGAATGCATCTACCGCACAAAAAAGGTTTAAGTGTACATATTTCTTTTTCTTTAGATCATTATATATATACTCATGGATATAGATGGTTTTTATTCTTATCTTTTGATAAGAATAAAAATCAATATTTATAAATAATTCCTTCTATGTCTTCATAGTATTGTGAGCGATTTTTCCTTGATCTCATCTTACTTATAATTTTGATTATTTAGTCTGTAAATGCTACTTCCTGGATGCTATTTATATATTAAAGCAAAATGCAGTTCTTTCCTCTAAATTTAATGCCAGGCGTGCTGAAAATTTAAAGTTTAAATTTTAAATTGTTATAATATTATTAAATATCAATATGTTTTCATGAGTAGAATTCACAAGCAATAAAAAAAGTTCTATTAGTCAAACATAATGGACTATTTATGTTGAAAGAAACGTTTTATATACGTAGTTTTATGCAGAGGATGTTTATTGATTGATGTTTATTGAATGCATGATAACATATTCTTATTGGAATTCAACTCCCACAATATTTTTTTTACGTTATCCTATTAAAAAACGCGTTAAAAATACAGAACTTGTAAAGTCGTTTGATAAATCTTTAATATTATTTCCAGGTATTCATGTGCTGTACCAATAACGATTATTAATATGGAATCTTAAAGGCGCTTTAATTGATTTTGCCTTCCATTTTTTTTATAATGTATCTATTATAGTTTATGATGCAGTCTCAGTTTGTTCTGTTATTATATAAGATACACGCTGCCTGTATGCTGCTAACCCAGCAATCGATAACACTGTCCTGTAACCTCACTCCAATTGTCCAGGGCTAGAAGTACGACGTCTTTGTTTGCCTGTTTAGTCAAACGTAGATGAACTATGATGAACTCTTCCAACGAGTCTGCTGCCACTCGGCCCCGAATCTAACACAGCATGAGGGACTCCATGTTCTACTTAGCCTGTCCAAAGAAAGTTCAATTTAGACGATCTTGACGATCGACGCTTTGCCGTACACGTCCATGACCTCCCGATTAGAACTCATAGCTTCAGCGCTTGAGATTTGATCTCAGAGATATCCAATTTTTCATGCATTTTGATATTCGATCTTATCGATAGTTATTTGTTATCTAATAAGGTCGTGTAGTTGGAACACAGGATCTTAAATGTAGAACAAAAACCCAGCCTGGATTTCGATTTGGCTCTCATGCTATTGCTTGAGGACGCCTGCCATAGAAAATAGATGAATCAAATAGAAAAATGTCTTAATAAGCGGACATCATTTTTTTAGCAAAAGATTTACGAGATAAAAATGCAAATCTTTTGAATACAAAATCAATGAAATAACGGCAGAGCAATGCAAAAATATATACGAAGGCATAAATATTTCCTATTTAAACAAATCAGAATTCGATTCATCACAGTATTTATTATGTATATTTTCTATAATATTTTCTACAACATGATTTTTAATAACTTTTCTACTTAATTAAACTGCTTGTACGTAACAAATTTAAAAATGCATTGCATTTAAATAAATCAATTTGCATGATTAGTTGTATGAATTTGCATCGATAGGAAGTAAGCAGCATTTCTCAAAGGTTTAATTAATATTCTTTATATTCCTGCATCAATCATTATGTGACTTTGTATATAATATAATGCCATTTGTTTGCAATACACATCGTTGTTTTTCTGCGCTTTTTCTTTTATAAAAAAGTGGTTTTCTATTATATATATAATCATTGAACTACCCTTGAATTTTCATTATTATCTCAATTATGCAGAGCTATTCAGCCTAATCATAGATATATTGTAATTGATACCGACTTAATGGACAATAAATTAATAAACGACCAGTTTTGATGGATTTCATTGATGGAAAATATTTGTTGTATGTTTTTGCATTCCTGTCTATTTTTAAAAATATTTAATTTTCACGTCCTGAATATAAAATTAATATGTAATAAAATGCAAATCCTAGGATCCGTATATAACGCTATGTACTCGTATTTATTAATTAAACCAGTAATACTACTTCCATTATTATTATCATAGTGTGTCTCGAAGGCAATCAGCTTTAGGATTCAAAGCTTTTCAATATTAATTAAAGAACAAGAATCATAGCCATGTCATCTAATTGACTGATAATGTCCATCAGATTATATATCCATAACCATAAGTTACATAAAAGCATAATATTTATTATTAATTTTATATAAATTTACATCATGGCATAATAATATTAACACATTATCTGCGGGGAGCATATTTTTATGAATTTCGCTGTCTTTTGGTTGACGTTGACTAAAATGATATTAGACAATATTACAGTTATTTTTTCATATTACTTAGCTTATGAAGATTTAATGAAACCAATTTTATAAAATTGAGCACATTCCCAATACACAGAGTGACCAAAAATTATGTTTATTTTTCGGAAACATTTTATTTCAATACAATTATAGTAATAATAACCAATTAGCAATAATAACCAAAGGAGTGGTGATACTCGGCTAATGACGCCACTCCAGAACAATCAAGGGGGAATAAAAAAAATAATCAACGATAAGAATGATGCGAGTATTTTAATTATCAAAACAAACGCCTGCTCTCAAGACAACACGAAAGAAAGTCGTCTTATCTTTGTTGAAACAGTTGAACCTTTTGAGAAAAGAGCTTTGCTGAATCGATGAAGTTGTTGATGTCATAATCGCTTTATACCGATTACATCGGGGGTCTCACACCCTGGGATAGTACTCCTTTATGGGTCAATGTAGTAATATAGGGATACCTTTACGGCACGACTTTGCCATCTCATATGAAGCCTGAAGACATTTACGACATAGGGTGTTAATATATGCACATTTTAATGTCTAAAATGGTGCATCCTCGACTTGCATCCATCTTGTTTAGACATTCAACATATTTTATCTGAATTTATTGGGCGTCCGAAATATCTCCCATAAGGTTCCCATGCTATGTGATTATTTTGCATCGTATTATAGACAACAATGCTAATGACATAGTTTGCTTTCTCAGTACAATAACATCGTTATGAAAATCGTAAGTGTAACATAAAGATTACAATTACAGTGTAAACGGTCACGCAATTGTTTCGTAACATTCATACTACTGTTGTCTGCTAAACACATCATTGATTCAAACAACATATTTTTACTGCATTATTAATATCTGTCATCATCCAGTATGTCATTTATTGTCAATGGAGCACAGTGGAACTATCGTTGGAATTAAAAGAACGTGTCTGGAAATTATTAAACGGCAACGATTTTTTCCACAAATTGAAGATTAATAGGCGATATTGTGCTTTTTTTACGTTTGGGGGGGGAGAAACGTTTCGGTTTTGACCTTAATCACGTAATATAAGACCTCACAAGTCACATCGAAGACACCATTAAACTTTCTGTCGTTTGCCACAGCAGTCATGCATAAAGTCTGAGACCCACTGAAGCAATCTTATATAATCGTGACAACGTAGAAGACGCTTTTTAAAAATAAATTTTAAAATACAGCCAATGAATCGAACTGTAATGTGTATTTTATTCGTTGACATGTTTGGCGGCGCTTCTCTTGTATATTATAAATTTATTTCTGCAGACTTGAGATCCTCGTTGATACATTACAGCTAAAATGACATTTTATTTGACCTAAAATATTACATATTTCCTCAAGAAACATTGTTTGAGTTTCTAATCAATTAATTAATTTAGCACAACAATATTTCTCGAAGTTTTATAAGGCAATCGAACCGTAATAAAAAGAAAACGAAACTAATTCTTGTCATTTTCACGAATATTCAGACATTTTTATATATGATATCGATACATCAATGTATTTCTGCATTTATGTATTAATATTTTCCTTTCGCCTGATGTGGAGTGTATTTGCGATAATCTATAATTTGATAATTTGTTTGATATAAAAAATAGCTTGAAGGCGAAAGAATTGTATTTATTTATCTAAGAAAATCAGCCTCCACACTCGTTGGAGGCATCGTCATTAGATATTTAAATCCTAGTTCCTAGTAGAGTTGATGACTGCGTGAGCCCCCATTTTCGTATAATACCATCAATGTGACTGATAAAATTTCTTTCTCCTGAGACACGGACTAAAACTCGCAAAATTCCCAATTTCCCGACAAATTATTTATTTCCGTCGCTGCAGATGAATACTTATAAACTATAATACTTTGATGTGCTTTGTAATTATATTAGGGAGAAACACAAAAATTCTGAACCCCGTATCTATTATTTTTCATATCTATATTCCCATTATTAAAGTCGAGGTGTAGTAAATACATCACCGGTAGGGAAATGTTAATATAACCATTTACAAAACATATATGTACTGTATATATGTATACATAGATTAGACAGTTACTGCCATTTGTATTCAACAATATCAGCAGATTACACTCATAGGCACCAAAATAAAATAAAAATATTTACACTCTTAAAACACCTAATTATTCTTATGTTCTTACAAATCGTCTTATAATACTGATGAAAGTTTATATTATTATTTTAAATTAAATTAATATTCAATTTCATAACGAAAAAATTTGTGTCGTGTGTGAAAAAAAATATCATTCTGGCGTTTCACTTTTCGTGACGTTCAAGCCAATTTACCCTACCGCGTATATACAATTTCACTTCAATTATATTTTTATTGAAAATAATGCTTAATATATGAGAAGAAAATATATTTAGCTATTTTCGATCTTTATTTCGTCTTGTTTGATGGTTATTCTGGACAAATATTTTTTAATAATTCCAAAGCAAAATATTTGGATATTATTATGATGAATGTTTAATGTTTTTATTTAATAAACTAGCTGATACCCAGAACTCCAAAAATATCGTTTGAAATTTGCAAGAGTTATCTTGTTTAATTAGGAATGATAGAAATAATGAAATTTATTTTATTTTATACAAACATTGATTTTTATATATAAGATCTACTGTAAGTTAATTGTACTATATCTATATTATTTGAGAAAGTGCAAACAATAAGTTGGCAAAGTTTTATCGCAATCGAATGAACGGTAAGGTAGGGCATAAAATACGAACAAACATTTTTTTATTTTTGTATATTAGACCATGCCTATGTTATTTGCGTAATCCTTAGCAATAAGTGGACGAAGTTTTATTGCAATCTAATAAACGGTATGGTAGTGAATTACATACGAACAAACAGAGATTCTATGTTTATATAATCACAAATTTAATGCCCCTTAATTCTTAGTGCCCCAGGCGGTCACTCACAGGCCGTCACTAATAACTCATGATTAAAAGAGACAATATCGCAATTGTTGCATTAATTTAGTATAGTAATAGGCTAGTTAAAATGTCTAGTATTATATATTATCGAACTGTTATTGGAACTCTTCGTGATCTATGCATGGCTTTAAGGTGGATTGATATTTTTTTGATTTAAAATGAGCTCATAGAATTCAGACAGTTGGCGGCTATTCAATGATTTATCAGAAAGAAAACCTTGAAATTTAAAAGGAATGTCCATTTCATCGCCGAACACTCATTGTTGCTGTTAATCTCAAAAAATACGGAAACAAGCGATTTGCGTCCGAAATCAAGACGGAAAACCCAGATGACTGAGAGGTTCTACGTAAAACGCATAAAAAGCTGGCAAATCCGAATCGAATACCTTCGTTGGACTATATTTAGACTTCCAAGCAGAGCAGGGTTAATGATGGTATGTTATTCTTCGGACGGACTTATAAAACTGGAAACCGGTTTCTTAGGGCCATTGAACAGGAAAAGGCTATCAAGAGGGGAAAAAATAATTGATTTATGTCGCGTTTTTGAGGAATTTGAAAGAAGCATGCTGATCACAATGATAAGGTTCTCTAAGAAGATTTCGTGTCATTCAGCGTCCAAAAATTTTTATATACTTAATTAATATTGATGCCTTAATAACGTCTCAATTAGCACCATATGAATCTGTATTTGGCCAATTTACGCTACCAGTGTTTTAGTCGATCCTCAAACAACCATTCATATCTTGTTAAAATTAGCATCATTTAATAACAGAAGTACTCAATCACATATTGTTTCAATATGGGACAAATTTTCTAAAGGCCCTTGATCCTTTTATAAAAGATAATTTTAATGCACTTTCTACTTTTTTACATGATGCAAGGTCGTTTTTATAAAAAAAGACGTTCCGGTTAATTTCACAGCTAAATAAATTATCACGGTTTAATTCCAATTCCAAATTTTTAAGCTCTTGATACCAATTTTATTTTTGTATTCCGAATTTCTTAAAAATGCAAAATATGATCCGGTTCAATGGATGATTTTGAATCGTTGCTGCGTTCATTATAATTTAAACATATTGTCTAAACACTGGCGAAAATGATTCATTCCGGCAGTCTCATCCATTTTCATTAAAATCTTGACAACTTTAAATTGGATCAATCAGCTGTTAATTGGTGTGGCCATCAAATCAATTGTCCGTCAATGATCTGAATGCGACTTTTATTTTGACGACTTCCCGCGAATCTGCGCTTTGATATTATCAAATGAAATATCGGCGTTATTACGAAATAATTACGTCAGTTTGACTCGCTCCAACTCGATATAAATATAAACGATATAATGTCAAAATAACCATTAAAAGAGGTGTGTACATTCGAAGCGTTAATGTCCAAAACCACGCGGTTAAACCTGAATTTATCTTTTTTCATACGGGAAAATCCATTGAGATATTGGTTTTTTTTGTTTAAGCGAAACAGATACAACGTGTTCTTGGAAATTCGTACGTAATTGGCAGAATAATATTTACTAATCCATTAGAAATACCTCGATATATATTTTATATATGACTAATGAAAAGATAATGTATTTATTCATAATGAATCACATTTTAATTTACCCGCACACTAGACTTAGGTCAGGGGTCGGAAGTTTGTCAAGTGAGAAGAGCTAAATTGTCATGAAAACTGTATAACAAAGATATCAGAGAGCCGCATATATTAGGTGTATCGAAAAATCCTTGCCGATTAACAGTGAAAGACTTCATCTATTTTTTAATTTTTAATTTACAAAATCATTCAAAATATAATTTCAAAAAGTAGAGAAAGGTAGAGAAATTCGAGGGATTTCAAAAAAATACATTATCATGGAAACCTGACTGAAATCAAAATCTGGCGCAAATGACATAAAACCATTGCTTTAAAAAATATTCAAAGCTTGAAGATCTGACTACATTTCTTGGCCAAGAGATAGAACAGCATCTTTTATCAATTTATTAAGATTTGTCCATGGATAAATTACTTCAAAGATGCTTGGGTGGCCATACCCAAAATGCTAATGAATGTTTTAATGTTTGTGTGTTTGTGAATGTTTAAATAATTTAATCTTCATTTTGAAGATGATGAATATATTAATTATAATTATCGGCATCTACTGTAAAGTTTTTGCTGAAAATACCGACGAAGCGCGGGTAGCGAGGTAGAACCGTAATAGTCTTTCTGAGACAAAAGCAGCTCATAGAGCCCGAAAACAATAGTTAGTCGAAGATAATCACCTTTTTGAGAAAGTTGAAGATCTATTATATGCACCTGGAATCATTGATTGATCGGTATGTCACTAAAATTGATAGTTTTATCGCATTGAATCTTTAAACGAGATTATATCGAAACTGCATTTTCAAAATGTTCGCCAGTTGTAGCTTAAAAAGTTGTTGATCAATCTGACTGAAATTTTGGGATGTTTTTCACTATAATATTATCCAGTCAACTAAGCTAAAGTTTTAAGGTTTTCGCGTAAATGAATCATTTTTTTGGGGTAAAAATGATCAAGAAAATGGTAAAAAATATAAAAGTTTAACTAAAAAGCCTACTATTTTTTTAGTTTTATACTTTTTAAAATTTTTGTAGTTTCTCACAATCAAACGACCAAACGCACCAAATTATCTTATGGGTCGTCATCCAGGCTTCGAAATCGGAAATAGTTTTTGTCTCAATGAAAGCCATTGATGTTTATGATTTATTTTGTCACAAATAACCAATTTTTTATCCCCAGTTTTGGACTTCTTTGAAATCTTTTATTTACTCGTGAATAAAAGTTGTGTGTGTTCTTAAAAAAAACTTACGGAAATAGTGTCTTCACCGTATCTGGATACGTTGGAAGTTTTTCTAAAACAGACGTGTATCAAAATCGGCAAGGACTTATCGATACTAATGGAAGCTAACCACATACAACAGTTATAGAACTTGTTTGTGAAAGGTGTTGCGTCTATTTATCGTCATCTTATCATTGTTGCTGAATCATCGTGAATATGCACCATGTTTTTACTGCGTTTTAGTTCCTAACTACGAATACCGAACGTTCATGTGTAACACCCCAATAATAGTTCAATCAAATGACGTGATGCCTTTAACTATTAGAATTAAATTGATAATGATTAGACTATTATTTTAAATAAGCGTCTATTCAATTTATTTCAGATCGTTAATGGCACCCTTACACGTTTGCAGTCAATATTGACGATTAAAATGCGTGAAGCAATTCCCCAATTAAGGTTAATTACACAGACAAAGAAAAGCCTGATTATTTATAGCCTTTTCCTTGAATTTACACGCAATTACTCGTCGCAAATTTATCATCTTGCATGCAATTCCGGCGACAAGATTTTGCGTGTATTTTTTCTTACGGGGTTTATAATTTAATTTTTGCATCCAACGCTACATATGAAATCGTACAACATCCGAAATTGTTCAATTAAAGCCTTTAATATGGAACGTACAATATATAAGAAAATTTGATAGCGTTCATTTATTAGACACGTATGCGTTCTTAAAACACGTCCTTATCAAATATCGACCTGTAAATGATATACACGGAGGAAGAACATTTTTGTATGCGAGTGCTTATTATCTTCTTCTGCCCTTTATCTTGCGTTCGTGAACGATTCGTCTCCTAATGGAATTACTGCAAATTATCATTTAGATTTTGACGCTATGCGCATGCGCCGTGCCGCCTCTATTGTGTTTGTATGTGGCTTTATACACAGCATAAAGCAACCGCTACACCAGTAGCAAACCTATTTTATTATATATTACACAAGCGCGCAACACTCTCACTTTTTATTTGCTTTGAATCTTCTTCGTTTTTGAACGAAATTGATTCGTTATAATTGGCGTATTCGTTTGCGAGAAATTTATTCCTAGAATTGTATAATACTCATAGTTATGTACACAAAGGTCAATGTCGCCGTCTAATTTGGTTGCAATTAAATCTTTTTTCAGATGCTCTCAAGCATCGACGTCGGGCATGACGTCAACTCGATAAAATAATTGAATCATATTCCTACCAATAATTTAAACGAAAAACATGTCCAAAACATTTTGCGATTAAGCACGCCACTCGTTTGAACGGTATTTGAATATGAAGATTGCGGAATTGATTTTTAGTTGCACTCTTTATTACTGTAGCATGTTTCTATAAGAGATGAAGGTCGGTCAAAAAAGATTGTTGGCCATGAAAGGTCGAGCTAGAAGCAGCAGCCTCTTCCTAATTGACTATATGTATAGAGCAGGAGCTCCCAAACTTTTTGAGAAAGGGCCTTTTTTATCTTTAAAGAAGTGATTTTTCTTTAAAATCAATAAAGCTGTCTGAAGCTCTCGAATGTTTTTAATGCGATCTTCGATTGCGATTTCAAATGATATGACGTCACAATTGAGATGATTAACAGGTTTACTCCGTCCTTGTATTTTTTCTATTTAAAACATTGAGATTTTCACATACATATATACCATTTTAAGAAGAGGCCCATAGTTCTGTAGTGGACTGTTAGTGGCTGCGCTATGATGATGATATACCAATTTAGACATTTCTACGACTCAATTATCGCACTACAGTATAATATAATATACTCAATATTCCATACTCAACTTCAATCATTTCAAAAGAACTTTTAAATTTGAAGCCTTCTAAAGAAATATTTCCAAAAACATATATTATAATAAAATATGCATGTTACTGGTGTAGTGGTTGCTTTATGCTTTGTATGGACACACACTCACAGTAGAAGCGGCGCGGCATATGCAATTTATAATGTATGTGATGCCTGCCATCCAATTGCCACTAGGAGTTTCATTTTTCGTGACGTTGAAGCCCATACAAGTTTCACTTTTAAAAGTACGATTAACCCTTTGATTAATGTGCTAATTTTAAATCATCATATACTTAGATGCTATATTCGAATTTCCACCACTTATCGTTCAAATCCACTTATCTGTCAGACCGCCGCAGCGTGTATGAAGTTTGTATATATATAAATAAACATCGTCAACAGCATACAATATTCTATCATTTCTTCGCGTAAACATAAACAAAACGCTTGAAATACATGTAAAATCGATTAATTATATCAGAACCGTAACGAGGGCAAATAAATGCAATATATTAAATATTATTATAATAGAAATTGTCTGCCTTATAAACTTTAGGTTTCAAGATTCCTGAGAAGAAGGAAAAACTAAGATTTTATAACTTGAAACTAAAAAACTAGCTATGATAGCAGCATAAATTAGTAAGATAGATAAATAGATATTTTTTATGGATAGGGGGGGGGGGATTTCTAGACTCGTTCGCGACCTCATCTGACGCGAACCACCTATGTAAGTTAGCCTCTGAGGGGAATTTCGTGATTGGAGGTTTGTGTGTCCAACCGGTCCGCTTTTCGGACTACTGACATTACGAATGAGCACCTCTCGATTGGACGCCATACCCAAACATGTCCACAGAACGATTATAAACTCTCATTGCCAAACGAAGTTGTCCGAAGAAGACTGATTGGATGGATTGTTTGTTTGTCTTTATTGCAGGCTTATATCGGCTGGGTCGACCCAATGTTTAATCAATAACGAAGAAAAAAGGAGAAAAAACAACTTAGTATATATTATAAAAATGAACAGTCAATCAGTGTTGATTCATGTAAAGTAGAATGATCAAATAAAATAAAACCATGTGCAACATTCGACTGGGTCGGTATTCGGCATTTTGCACCCCAATCTCACATAATATTATGTGATTGTGATTATTTTTATTTATCCTTTACAGACCCTTTTAGATACATTTAAATATATAACTTAAAAAAAAGAAAACTTATTCATATTTGATTTGTTAGTAATTAGTAGATATATCTTATTAAATATATTAGTATTTATTACTTATTTTTGTTTCTTTTTTTTGTTGTCTTTGCAGATGCGACGTATTTGGTTTTTTTGGAATGGTGTTCTTGGTTGTTATTCATCTGAGTCTTCAGAGAATAAGGAAATCCCTTTGATATCTGAATTGTTAGATGTATTAATATTTTTTTATTTTGATGAATTTGTCCATGTAACTTGTTATCTCTAATTCTCTTTTTTTAATTTCTGCTGCCTTTTTTCTTCCGTAATTCGTTTAGATGTTCTTCTTTCTAGATGGTTCTCGGACTATTCATTTATCGTACCTTAGAAAGGCATCTTTTTCAGTTGTTCCATTAGTATTCTCTTTTGGTCCAAAATTTGAGGTTGGAAATCTTTTTTAAGATGTATAGCTTTGGATTTTACAACATATCATTATTAGTCGATAAATTTGTACGATGTACGCAAGATACTCTCTCAGTCTCTGTCTCCCATTCATAATCTCCGACCTGCCAGATAATATCTCTGTCTCTGTTTCTCTCCAAACTCTTCGTGCAAGACAATCTCCGTCTTTGTCTTTCTTCGAGCTCAACGTATAAGGATGCTCTTTCTGAATCATTGGAATTCGAACACAAATACGTGTCTTAACTCCACAAAAGGTTAAAGACGTAAATAAAAATCTGGTTTGCTCAAACTATACTTTAAAACTCTCTTCATTCACTTCACGAAGATTTTTTGTCGTGAATTCACAACCAAATCATAAAATTTTACAATGGTCGAGGATCGGATAAAAAAATTTAAAGAGCCGGATTCAGCCCGCGAGCCATAGTTTATTGAACGCTGGTGTAGAATAACGAGATGAATGATTGTATTTGTCTCATTGATTATTTACTTTTTCGCCGAATTCGATTTATTTTCCATTATTTACATTGTGCCCATTCAACATTTTGTCTTTGCTCATTTACGTTAGAATAAAAATTCTAAGCACATTTTATTATTTCGCAGAAAATTTGTCAATAGTCAACTGAAGGAAGAAAAAGAAGAAAAAAAGCTGAAGAAAAAGGGAGAAGAACCTTTTGTGTCATTTGTTGGACTGGTGAGTAAACAGTTTTGTTTATTTTCGATGAAAAAAAAAATTCAAAGCCAATAGTTAAATTTTAGCTTTTTTTCAAACCCATTGAATAAAAAATGAAGATTTGATAATAACACTTTATAGTCCGGGTGCTTAGCACTAAATTTCGCCCGGAGTTATAAAA
This sequence comes from Stenopsyche tienmushanensis, assembly GCA_008973525.1. Lineage (NCBI taxonomy): Eukaryota > Metazoa > Arthropoda > Insecta > Trichoptera > Stenopsychidae > Stenopsyche > Stenopsyche tienmushanensis. The sequence continues at coordinate 1,393,327 of WACJ01000015.1, forward strand.
AATAATAATTTATTCACACACATTCGTTGTGAAAATTAATACGCTATATAGAATTAATATAAATAGTACTATCCGACCATAATATAGAACCGCTTGAATTTATTAAACGATATCAGATCGATTGTATTTAATGCAAGACTCATAAATTGAGTGCAACGTATACAATGAAAAAGCATTTGCTTTTCTTATGGACACAGATCTGACGCAATGTCTGCTGCAACGATGGGCGTACAACATTCTAAAAGCAAACAGCCATTAGAGAATGTGAACCTTTCCTTCCGTTAATAAAAGTTTCCCAATCATATTTTATGCACTATTCAAGGGCAACAGGCTACATAGGAAATGACGTTATTATTCGATATCGCATTAGATTCTCATTTATATTTCCGCATAGAACAGCTTCATACCAAAGCTTTCCTCTTCCGATGAGATTCCAAAATTTTGCTCAGAGGGCTATTATTTTATGACGGAAATCTGAAAACGATTAACCAGCGAAATGTGGCAATGTCGAAACCAATTTCGTATCGACAAATGTGCTTTATGTAATCAATGAAAACATCGAGAAGAAAATGAAAAACAAACAATTACTTAAATCGAATGATTCACCACATTATATAACAAGCGTGAACATTTAGTACAAACTTGACCGGTCGTAATTAAAGACGCTTGCTGTTATCTTAATCGATTTGTATTTTGAATTTAAATGACACCAGTTCATGAAGATTCGTAATAGCAATGAACTTATAAAAACTATCCAAGGTGTTTATTTTATTTTCATATTGTTAAGTGGAAAAACTTGAATGAAATGCTCTGGTATTAAAAGTAATTAGAACATATTCATTAGGATTTGATAATATTATAATATTTAATGGATATTTAAATACACTCTTAACTAAATACTATTTGACTTATTTCTGTGAATATTTTGATTATTATGCTACGATATATTTTTATAGTGAAGTCTGTTATCAAATCCTGACTACATAAAAGATTATATTCTTAGAAATAATAAAAAAAACATGTAGATGGTTATACACGCCATATTTTTCCTCAGTCTCAAGCTTTTCACGGTCCGATAGCGAACAGACCCGCGTGAAGCTATCAATCTAAGAGCATATATATAGTTCGGGATACAGCTCGAGAGCTAATTATCAATTATTCTACTTATATTAATACAGTTCATAATATCCCGATATTTCTTAGTTCGTGTTGAATTATAAAAGCCTTGGGATACTCACTCGCTTGGGGCAGCAAAGAAACAGTTAGTCAACTTTGCAATTAATTATAAGATATATTTATTGTACATCACTCAAATTCTGAACGACTTTTCAAATTCCAACGCAAGCTTTTTTTATGCGATTTTTTTTATGCGACTACCCGTGAAACGCGTCTATCGCATAAAACAAACCAAAGTGTATATATATATTATTGTATATCGATATGAAATATAATAAATACTGAATTTTAGAATGTCATATGGCGTACTAAATACGTAGCATCGTAAGGGAAAGGTTAAAATAATAAATCTCCTTCCTGGTATGCTAATGAAGTGATCAATTTCTTAGTCACAAAAATCCCACGTCATAAAGCGGATGATGGGTGCCAGAAGCATTTCAACGGGTACTTCCCCGCTTTTAAAGAATGAGACACAATCAAAAAGTATTTCAACCATAAGGTCAAGTATTTATTTTTTCCGCACACGTTATTGGGGCAACGAAATGATGCACAAGAATAAATTTAAAACTGGTTTTAGCGTGTGGCATCGACTATTTGTTGATATTTCTCGAATGTTTGTCCTGAAAATACGCGTTCTACATGCATATAAATTTAATTTCTTTTGAATGTCGTGATATTTTCAATTATCATTAAAAAAAACCCAAATTTTCAAAAAAAAAAAACCACCATTGCAAAAAATATTATTAAATGCATGCTTATTGTAGATGGATTAGCTTTGTGATTGTTTCAAATTGAAGCCAATAAATGAAAATCTCGTTTGTGAACAATGATATAAAGGGGATTCATTGCTCGTAATAACCGATATGCATCCATAAATTTGTTGTTGATGTACATTTTCTCTTGCATTTTACTAGTAATTTATATCACATAAAGATATTGATCATAATCTAATTCAGCATTTATCTTATATCTTTATCGCATATGATTAAATTTATCAAGTCATCAATTATTACAATTGTGTTTGGATAGGACAATCGGTTCAACAAATATTTCTATGAATTTGATATTTTCTCAGAAAGTCAAAGGTTAAATATTTTGGCTGCTGCAATTTCAAATAACACCTAATTTCAACTATTTAAATTTTAATCCTATTTTTTTTGAGTACAATCAGTATTGACAATAAATTTTTATATCAATATCGCTTATTTTTTTTCCTTGTTGATGTAAAAATTTAATAAAATCGTTAAAAACGAAAATTATCAATCCTATGTTAAAATAGAAAGCGATGTAAGATTATGTTGATTTATTATATCTGAGTGATATTTTGATAACAATCATTGGTGTGCGTTTTTTCTCTCCTAGAAAATAAGATACTTTTTTAATTTTTGCTATAAAAAATGCATTGAGGTTATAAATCACGGAAAAATCCTACTGCTTTGTCAACTGTTTTTAAAATTGCCCTAATTATAAATTAAATGTCATAGAAGATGCCCTTCTCAACAGTGTAATTAATTATGATAGTATCAACAAAAAAAAGGATGTGGTTTTGTTTCTGAGAAGCGTTTCTTATGACGATATCTCTTTTTGACATCATTTTTTTGTCATGATCTGTTGTTGATAATAGAAACAAGCTTATAACGATTGACTCATCGATGACAATGCTCTGATTGGAAATAAAATATTTGCTATACACTTAAGACAATCGGTTGATCTGCTAAATTGTAACTCTTCAAGCTTAGATTTATATGAAAGTATTAAGAAATTTTGTTGTAATAATTATGAATCGTATATTCATAGAACAAAGAAGAGCTGATTGAATAAATATAATTTCTATTCAATACATTTGACCCAAATCTACTTTGAAACTGTAATCAATATTTCTATTTTAATTAAATAAATCGATAAGACAATCATACATTTTGACTATAAAATGTAATTTGGATCGTTAGATATAATTTTTCTCCACCTATCTGGTTTTGTAATTTTTCCCATACAAATAATGCTGAATAGGTCTAAAAAGATGGAAATTTTTTTGCAATAAAATCATTATGATTATTCGAATAAAATCGAAATGAAGGTACCCCATCGGTACGGGAGGGTTAAGGGAGATAATCCCTTTAGATGCTCGAAAATTAGGTTGTTTTTCATGATTTTTTAAATGGTGATAAAATAATCGTATGATTTTAAATTTTTGACATTATTTCACCACAACCTTAAAGTGCTAATTTATTTTATTTTTTTAAAAACAAAAAGCAAAATGGCGGAGATAAGAAGACGCCATTTCTCATGATATTTAAACGGCTCGCCACTTGTCAAAGGTTTCCTGTTGAGCTGAAAACGAAAATAGAAATATTTTTTGATTTTTAATATGTGTAAGCAGTGAACTAAGCTATACAAGTTTAAAAAAGTATAAAATTAAAAATTTAGTAGGCTTTTTAGTTAAACTTTAATATTTTTTACCATTTTCTTGATCATTTTTACCCCAAAAAAATTATTCATTTACGTGAAAAACTTAAAACGTTAGCTTAGTTGACTAGATAATATTATAGTGATAAATATCCCAAAAGTTCAGTCAGATTGATCTATAACTTTTTAGGCTACAACTGGCGAACATTTTGAAAATGTATTTCGAGATAATCTCGTTTAATGTTGCAATATGATAAAACTATCAATTTTAGTGACTTACTGATCAACCAATGATTCCAGGTGCATATAATAGATCTTCAGCTTTCTCAAAAAGTTGATTATCTTCGACTAACTATTGTTTTCGGGTTATACGAGCTGCTTTTGCCTCAGAAAGACTATTACGGTTCTACCTCGCTACCCGCGCTTCATCGGTGTTTCCAGCAAAAACTTTATAGTAGATGCCGATAATTATAATTAATATATTCATCATATTCAAAATGAAGCTGTAGTTGTTATTAAATATCCCAGCAGCAATGTATGTTGATATTTCAATGATTTTTACACCAGAATGCAGGTGCTTTGAAGCCAGTCTCCAAACTGTTGAGTTAAATGTCGAGTATGGTCACCAAAGCATCTTTGAAGAGATAGATAAGAGATGCTGTTCTATCTCTTCGCCAAGAAATGGACTCAGGTCTTCAAGCTTTGGATATTTTTTAAACCGATAGCTTTCTGCCATTTGCGCCAGCTTTTGACTCCAGTTGGGCTCCCAAGATAATGTTTTTTTTTTTAATTCCTCGAACTTTTCTGCTTTTCTTTCCATACATCGAAAGAGTACAAAACACGAATTGAAAGTGGAGCATCCTAAGTGCAACTAATCCCCAAAAACGGTCAACCAATAAAACGAAAACCATTTTGGGTTCTACTTATATTTCTTTCGTCGACCTTCATTATTTTGCAATTAATTTTCAATCAACCACAATGTACATGTTTTTAATGTCAAAAAATGGCAATTCATTATTGATCAATCTGTTACCATTTAGAGAAGTACGCTCCAGCCACATAGCGTACAATGCAAATTAGTTGATGGACGTAGGAAAAAAATATGGTATCATTGCCCTTTGAACTGTGTTACAAAAGTTTTCATCGACTCTAATTGATTAGTGCTCTGGAATATGGCGATGGCGATAGAATTTTGTGGCTAAACGTGATTAATGGAATACGAACAATGGGCTCCTACTAGCCTACTGTCGGTGCATATTTTCAAAACTTTTCAAATAATTATTGGCAGCTGGTGAACGTATCGAACAATCACCATCATTATACGGCTGAGGTACAATACTATTTTTCCTTATCTCAATTGGTACAATAATGTGATTCGATCGCTGTTTCTTTTAATAAATGAGGAAAAACCCAACGAGATTTTCCTCGTCTCACTTCCAAGGTTTTTAAAATGCTTATAACGTTGATTTTTTCATGAGTATAATTTTCTTTTCGGTTCTTGAAATCATATTTAGTACTCATTAGAACAGTTTTTTTTACCGTCACACAGTCTTTAAGTCATTTTCCTTTATAGAACGAAATCAACCAATGTGCTAATACTAATTTCACAATATTACTAGTGTATCAATTGTCGTTAAGTACTTAAAATGATTATAACCAGTTGACAAATGTAGGTGACAAAGAAGTTTAACATTTGTCAAATGCAGTTTTCCCAACAACGGTTCCGTTTCAGTTACGGTATGCAATCTGTGGTTATCGTAAAGCAGCAACACTACTGTGATATTTGAATTATTTGATGTTACAAGCACCCTTTAAATAAAATAAACTTGTTCAATTCCTCAAGAATTATATATAGATAGTGTGTATAACTAAAGGCCAAAAGCAATTATTGATTAATAGCTGAATGTCGAACTTATTAACGTCTTGCTACCGTAAATTGACCAAAAATTATATGAAAACGCTCATAAAAACATTCTTCTAGTGCTTCTGATTTTTTAAAATTTGGAATTCTTTAGGTAAAAAGTTCCATATCAATAATGTTGAACTCTTTAGGGAAGAAGTTTATCCTTTCTAACCGTTCATTTTTCCGGTTATATTGGGATTGATGCCGATTCTTTATTACGGCACTCCAATTAATATACATTCCATTATAGGAATTAAGAAAATACAACTTGTTCCTAGTCCTCCACAGTCCTTACGGAGTAAGTTCTGGCAAATTACCAACCTTGCCTTTCGATGCCTGGCTGTAAATAGAGGCTTATTTTTCTTGGTAACAGCGATGTAATTAGACTCCATGAGTATTTGTCGGATAGTTGAAGAACTAGCCTATATTCCATATTAGTTCTGGAGCTCTTGCTGAACCTGGCTGGCATTGTCGCCCTTTGGAAGGTTTATCATCTTGCACACTAATATTTCTACTCTAAAAGTCCAGAAGGTAAATAACAAGGAATGACCTGCCTTTGAAGCACTTTGAATTATTCCCGCCAAAATTGACCCAATAAACTTAGTTCGTTGCAACTGTAATATCCAAACCTTGTTCTTATTAATCTGATACACATTGCTATTAGATGTGTGGTTCAGAATCTAGCCCACTATGCTAATATTTGGTCCTAGCGTATTATATATTATATTAATGTACAATTAATGTGTAATTTTACAATATGTCCCTTTAAAATCGCAAATACTCAAGATCATCATTTAGTATGTTATCAAAACTGTGCTATAATATTTGAAATATAGAGACTAAAACTAAATTTTCTAATCTGCGGTGAAAGCAGTACAATATGGCAGATTTTCAACACCCATATGTCGTCCCAAATTGTACTCAATAATAAATAAAAAACATAATTAAAAACACGTTTGACGACGCGACAGCTTATATACGTAATGTGTCTATAATTATTTTATCATTAGACTTAAACGTTTTACTAATGTGTTTTCTTATACTGTATTGTGGAAATTGCGACTTTCCGATAATTTAACAGACATTTACCTGAAGAAAACTTTATGGTAAATTATGTTATTTAATATTACAGAGCAACACACAGCACGAGCATGAATAACATGAGCAATAACAGAAAAATAATATTTATACACATTCCGTACAAGTTGACCTTATAAATGTCATGGAAACTGTGCTCATGAATAACTTGATGTTTTTTATTCGACTTTATTTTTAATAATGCACGTATCATGCATTCATCTCCTCATGGTAGTACGACTTCTGTGTTTAATCTGTGAACGCTCACCCAGCGAGTCACCAGGGTGAACGTATCGAAGGGTGCATCCAAAATTATCTTCATATGGAATCGATGAGTTCAAAACAATATAGAAAGGCAACGTTATTATTATGTTTTAATTAAGGAATATTTAACAGAATTATAGTTTCGTATAAATATCATTAGAGATTAAAATAACTCATCTGTTTCTAGAAGGAAGAAAAGAAGCAAAGCCAATGTGAAGAAGACGTTGATCTTTATATGGAAATTTGAATAGAAAAAAATATTTATATCATAACATATTATATAACAAGTAAAAAAGAATGAATAATACATTAGGTGCGAAACAGGCCCATTACAGAAATCCAAGGATTTTATATGACGCGGAAAATAAATGTGGCAAAAATGTCAAATTTTGTTAAAAACCGGCAGGTTATATAACAAAAGTATATAGCCTAAAGCCAGTCTTCTCGTTAAATCGTCCAAAATGCATATAATCACTGAAGTATGTCTATTTATATTTTGACATTAACGAAAAGTGTTATATAAAATTGTTAAATATTTATCTATTTAGATCTAATATCAGAGTTTGTGATATTAAGCATTGACACACAATATAATTATCATAGTGCAGCCACAAACAATCCACTGCAGAGCTATGGGCCTCTTAAATATCCATTCATAGGAAGGGGTTACATCCAATTCGTCTATATCATATATTCACCTCCTCATTCACTCGATATTGAAGGTAGCTTGACTATCGAGTTTTATTTAGAATGCTCACCCAATGGGCCACTTGTCTCGACTGGACTGGACTGTCTCGATAGGTAAATTTGTAATGAATGAATATTTTTCCTCAGGAGATAGTGAAAAACTACTCTAGGCGACCTTGTTGATTTTATTGGAAAGGGCTTTCTGGAGTACAAAGAGTCCAGTACTCCCTTTCTTCTCAAGGGCGCTGCCGGTCTAGGTAGAAGTCCTGAATAATTGATGCCCTCAAACATAACAAACGCCATCCAACAAATTCAGCCAGATTTATGCGACAAAGTCATCGAAAATTGGACATGAATACCTGCCACCAAACAAAGAATCGGCGAACATTTGAACGACGCTATATTTCATACTTAATGCCATGAAATATTATTTTAAATAAGTAAAAAAATGAGTGGGTATCTCACACGTAACTTGTTTTATTTACATTTAAAAAACGAGCATTCTTATTGTAAGGCCTTATATGTTATCAATGATATATCATCGGCTTAAAATCATCTATTTTTTTTAATAAGAGAAGAAATTTCATTAATTAAAAATATATCATAAATTAAACTAATTTCAAATATACATTTGGATGAATAATCCAATACACATGATGTGCTCAAGTTTTAGAGAATGTTTTACTTGAATTGAAAAAGGTTTGACTTGGCGTAAAAATAGTGTATCATAAACACAGCGGAATATATCAATATATATACGCGCCGATCTCATCTATTACACATGAACCTCTCTGATTTATTTCATCTATCTGCTAATCATCATCGATCATCAATCAACCGCTCATCTCCTAAGACAAGAAACAATGATACATGTGGCATCTGAAGGTTACAAGCGTTATTTCCCCCATTAAATGAATTATCTAGGACTTAAATTTACCAGTACAATTCACACGTAAATCACTTTTGTTATCGATCGCAACCATTGTTCGAACTTAATCTGCATTTTATGCAGTCGTAAAAAATGCATTCATTATTGTTCACGGGCACGAATGCTTTTGGGGGGAAAAAAATGTAAAAACTTAAAAAACGAACGTATTAATCGATCAAATGCGATTAGTACACATTTAGAATGGATTTGTTCCCTAAACAAGTTTGTGTGTTTTAATTGATATTCTTAGAACGGTTGATATTTTCCCCAATATTAATATTTCCTATGGAAAATACTCAATTTATGATGACGGTTGTTGTTAGTCAGAAGAAAAAATCGTTGCGGATAAGTTCTCTTTGTTTATATAATAACAAAATGGCCTTCGATATTACAATTTGACGGCTATTTTCATTCTCGATACGCAAAATAATTATATTTTTTCTAAAAATAACCAATCAGAAAAGTAAATTCCCCATTTAATGGACGCTTTACAAAGTTTTTCTCTCAAATCCCCGGCAAATCTTTAGTGTTTTGCAACAGCCTAAGCAGGAAAATCATTTAATTGAATAATATGATCGATTAATGTTTGAGTTTGTATTCAATCATGCAGTTTTAAAATGCATTAAAGCGTCTTGGAATTTGTCTTTTAATAGCAATAAGGATAAATTAACAAGAATTATTAGGGTAAATTCTCGATTATGCGAGCTATTGGCTGACAGTAGGTGCATGCATAATCGACGCATCCTAATAATCTAATCATTTTCTTAAAATACATTCATCTGAAGTGGAATAATGGGAATAATCTGTATGCATTTAAAATTTAGACTGAATTTTACCGTATCAATAAATATCCCTAAAATATTACTAGATGTTCCAGTTCCTCACAAGGCATGGGCACTTCAGGGCTTCGCTTTTTAGGTTCAGACTTTCCTCGATTTCGGAGCGTCCGTGTGAAGATTCGATCATGGACGCAGATCACGTTCTGTGGACATGTTCGGGCATGGCGTCCGATCGCGAGGCGCTCATTCGAAGCGGTCTGAAAGGTGGACCGGTTGGACACACAAACCTTGTGGCCACTACCTCATCTTTTAGACCATTTAGGGTTTTTTGTGTAAATTATGGAGATAAATGCATCCCCAGAGCTTTCTACGATCTACTGTTCCCGAAAACCAGGAGTACAAAAATTGAGATATTTGCTGAAAATTCGCTGTTGGTTCTTGGGATTCAAGAGGATTAATGTATATAAAAACAGCGATGTAAAAACTGAATGAACGAAAAATTATCAATGAAGTTTGCACGCTAACAATTAATAACGACCAGTCCGCAAGGTTCCCCAGAGAGTATAGACAGTGCGTTCGTCCTGCAACCCTCAGGATCCAGTCCCATCTGTCTGCCGATTTGACTTTGAAGCGTAGCGATGAATCCATGTTACATCCATTGTTACATATCGCATGAAAAAAATATTTTTATTGCGCTGAAATGGCTCCAAACAGCGCTCTGAATTGTGGACGCGTTGTTGTTTTTGATCGAGCGTGAGCAAACGCGTTACTTTGAACAGAGCTTTCTCATGGACAAAAGTCGATGCAAAATAGCGAATACTTTCTGATATCTTTGAAGAGTCAGCTATATCAATTAACTTCAATTTATGATCGGCCAAAACTATTTTGTGGATTTTTAATGTTTTCTGAAAAAAGTCCCGAATTTCTTTGTATTTTTTCCCATCAATAGTGGCGCCAACTATATGTATTTGTATCATTCTATAAATAATAAATAATCGACACTTGGTCAAGAAGTTTATAGGAAATAATTGAAAATATTTTCTTCATCACTTTATAGAATTGTGTTCAATTCTCATGTGCAAAATAGCATTTTTTAAAGAATTGATTTTGAATTTATTCAATATGGAAGAGAAGTGTGATTGAATCTCCTTGATTTCTTAGAAATCCTTTGTCTGCAGATGATATATATTCAACGAGGAAATCATCTGAAGTAAAATATTCAGCAAGCGCGATGACTTTTTAATTTATCAACACAATGGTGTGAGACAACCTTGAAAAGCTTTGTTGGATTGCGAAAGTCCCGAAAGAAAGAACCCGTATTCAGGTATATAACAGAATATGCAGTCGGGTAACAGGAAAGAGCAACTTGAAGCCATACGCGTTGAAAATACTTGTTCTTGCTGTTCATGTAATAAAATCGCGAACAAAATTGAGAAATAAGAATGTCGAATAGTGTGGGTGTTGGGGTTGACATCAAACGTACGCAGAGAAACTTGTTTGATAAAATACCAAAATAAACAGAATGCAAAATAAGATCAAGACGAACGTCACTACACTATTTTGATTATATATATTTCAATTGTGTATTTAATTTTTTTAACGCCAAGTTAAACCCTTTTTATCAGTTTAAAAAAAAAATTGAAAAAGTTTAACCTGAATTGAAAAAGGTTTAATTTGAAATGAAAAAGTTTAACTTGAGTTGAAAAAGGTTTAACTTGGCGTTAAAATACTGCACTCCCATTCTTCATCAATCAAAAATATTAATTCAATTCGTTTTTATAAATGCTATTTAATATCTGGTTCTTGTGGTAATTGGTGGTAAATGTTAATTGTAGTCTGAAGATGATTTTATTATTTTTCAAATATCACTAATCTGCTGGGTTTTTACAATGATTCTGTAAATCAATGAAATTCTTTATAATTTTATATATTCTGAAAGGAATCTTGTCATGACACTTTTCGATTTCCCAGAATTCAAGACTGACACGAAATGGACTTTATAAAAGACATAGATACAAAACTACAATACTTGATGACGAATATAAGTCCATTCCTGGAAATGGATTGCCTTAATTTTAATTTAAGTATTGATAACACATCAATGCATCAGGTTAAAAAAAATCCCATTATTACAACTCGACTCTGTGTAGTAAATACACCATAGGAAAAGAAAAGTTATACACACAAAACAAACGTATTTATTTAACATGTTATATGCAAATAATATTCATATTATACTATTAGTATAATTTGCATTAAAAAAACATTTTCGGGTCAAGATGGCATTTTGAAATTTTTACATACATTTTTTTTTATAAAAATAATCACTTTTTTATTATCCATTATTCTAGTTTATTGCCATCAATCGACTTTCGCATACAAATCATTCCTCAAGGTATTCTAAGGTTTTGTCGCGGAAATTAGTGTTCACAATCTGTCTTAAAAGTATTATAAACAAGCAAAAAAGTAGTACAATTTACAGTTAGTGTCTCGAATCATATAATATGCATGCATTTGCTGTTGTAAATGAATGTTCACTGACGGCAAAGTATTTATAACGTAAAACCTTAATGTTACTGAAAACAATATTTTATTGATAATTTGTATTGGTTTTTAAAACTTAGCTGTATTAATTGGGTTAAAACATATATAAAGAATCTATTATAATAGACCCTCAATTTATGCTGCCAGCTTTTGGTATATTGAGGAAATTATAGTAAACTAGCTCCACCTTCTGAAACATCGCACTCTCCCCTCAATTGTATATTAATAATTAAAAAATTGTTAGATTGAAAGCATTCATATCTTCGATCGACGATCTTGATTCAGGTTTACTTTCATTTTCTGGATCTGAAACATTAAATACCCAGACTGTTTTACGATCATCATCAAAATACTATATTGGGCGTATATGGAAGACAATGGAAAGCCGTTACACGAAAATGATTTCCCTAATAAACACTTTCAAAGATCTAGTTATATCGATCCCGTGAAATGATCACGATAGATCAACCATAACGGAGTTATCCATTAAGTGTTATAAATTTAACGAAGAGTTCAACGGCCAAGTGTGCGAATCTCTCTCTCTCTTGCATTCCGCACACGTTTCGAGGAATCCCCGATACCTGACAGATGACTATAGTTGTCTGCATGCGGAAAATGGCAGCGGTCGAGGTGGGGAAGTCTTGTTCGCGCGATTTAAATTCCCCACAAGGCCTTGGTGATCCACCTCAGGTTCTCGAGCTCATCATTTACAAATATGTACATACAAATATCATCAGCTTTAAATTGATTTAAAATTTATCGGCGATATTTCGTCGTTAACGACACTTGCGCAAAATGTCAACGGCGATATATCGCTGCATATGCCTTAGCGCTCTAATATTCGTATCACATAAGAACTCTATTTCAAAATAACTTTATAGAACGTTATAGGAAAAATTTATTTAATAGTTTAAATGCCGTTATAAAAAATAACGCCTCATGGGATTATTTTTGTCAAATTATTAAATAACGTAAAATTGGCTCAAAATTCTTTGCTTGGATACAGTTTTTTCGGTGGACACTAAAAGGGATATATTTGTCGATGATGTAGATCCATTATCGTCGTTTCGGTGATTTCCACAAGAAAAAACCCACGTCTAATTACACATTAGACAAAATGAATAAACATAATAGCCTACTAATTGTTTGTGAAGTGTTATCAAAATGATTTGTTTTCAATGAAATTGTGACTATTTTTATGCGTATTCAATATGTTATGATGCTGAATTCTATCTCGTTGTCCATTTATTAATGCGAAAAGTATAAAATATAGAATATTGATATTTAGTATATTGACTAGGCGATCTTTATTGAATATAAAAATATTTTTTAAAGTCTGACAAAGTATGGAAGTGGGAGTGGGGGGAGTCACGTATATCGGTACGCGAGCGATGATATTTTTCACCACGGAAGTTCTAAATTCTAAACAAGTAATTTGTAACAAAAAAATTAAACATATTTTTACTCTGTATAATATTTTGTATAGCTTAGACTACAATCAAAAAGAAATATTGGAAAATAAAAAAATAGTGAGTGATCGAAGAAGAGTTTGGGTTTTTATCAACATTTTTTTGTAGTTTTTTGTTCATTTAATAAACATTTTTGAATAATTGTAGTCTATATGATGAAGACGTTTATTATACACGTGCCTGCCAAATTTCATAAAGAAGGGTTATCTAGGGCATGTGGGAGCACTTCCATGAGCTTGGAAAGGGTAGTTTCGAGAAAAACGCGTTTTAAGTCTCTCCCCTCTTCAGATTCGCGAAGCGCAGCTTCTCCTCGTCGGCCTAGGTAAAAACAACCCCAACAAGGTCCTTAAATGCTCAATTATCACAGCTATAATACATAATATATAACGTATAAGCATTCCGCTGGTTAGAACTCAGGAAATCTTACTGAACAATGTTAACAAAGGAAGAATCTAAGGTGTACAAGGATATCCCCAGTTGGTGTATTCACACCCAGTGACTCGATGACTGAGCACTCAAAATGAAATTAGGACGTCTTCCTACATTAAGTAGACAAGGATTAAATCCATTCATATGATATTGAAAAGTCTCTAGATCTACAGCTATCTATAATATAATCTTAAAACCAAAGTCTATCACCAGACCAGTAGCACGCCTATTTTATTATATATTACACAACACAGTCACATTTCTTAGCCAACTATTTCCCTTAACAAATGGAAAAAAAGCAGCGCATAAAATCAATTTTTCCAAGGCGCTAAAAAGTTTTAATTCTACCACGTGAGACTCTTGTGTATTATATTTTTGTGTATAATGAATAGGATTTATACATTTAAAAGGTTGTTCATTCCTCTTCGAGAAGCCAGTCCAGATAAAAGCTGCAATTTCCAACGATACCAAAGCGAATGCGTGCGTAGATGCAATTTAAAATGCAATGATATTCGCAATCGTCATATAGCGCAAATAAAGGTGGCTAAAATATCAACAAAAAGGAACAATGTCATCGATTTAAAATCAAATTAAAACTGTTTCAAAATGATACAAATTCGCCTAATTCCTAAATTTAAAAGCTCCCCTTTTGAACACCGGCGAGGTTTTCCTCGTTGATAATTGACGGTGCATCTTTTCTACGAGGACATCGAGTCGTTCTCAGAAAGCACGTCGAATTCTCACATTCGCTGTGAGGTAAATCACAAGCGTATTAATAGATGAATAATCGTTTTATTTCTGCATTCGATCGCATATTTCGAAATGGATTTAGCAAAATCTATAAAGCATGGTGTCGTCTGATGACGATCGTCGACGCTCGAAAACCGGTCGATATATCAACCTGTCCGTTGTTACGTCACAAATTTTCTTGTGATTCATATACAACCCGCAGCATGTACGCACGTTGACTGCACCGCGGGATTCTCCTATTGGCGCTTAAAAGAGTACGGAGACGAGTTCAGCGGCCAGTCCAGCTCCGATCGCGCCACGACTTACTCACCCCCATGTAGCTTCAGCGATTTTCATATTTCAAACTATAAATCGTCTTTAAAATAAAACAATCTGTGATTTTTGTTAATTGTGTATGTTAAAATTGTGATTTTATTATTTTAAAAATATTATAAAAAAACTTTAAATTTCATCGTCTATCGGCAATATAAAGTGTGTTAAAATTTATTATTTGAATAATATCATATTTAATTTTTAATGTTAACGTCTGTGCGTTGTACAATTTAAATGCACGAAAATTAATGCGTTATGCTCAATTTTAATGCATGAAAATTATTGCATTATGTTCAATTTGAAAGTGTCAAATTCAAATATTCATCGTCGAATTAATTTGTTCTAAACATGGAAAATCATTTTTGTTATTAATATTCTAATGCATCATTAATAACGCGAAGATTTTTCAGTAGTATCAATAATTCAAATGCAGCATCAATGCACCTTGAAACTTTTCAACGCGCTGTCATATAAACGAATAATTTCTTCATTTGACATTAATCATTGCAATGTTACCACACTAAAAAAATACATAATTAATTGCGAGCTAATTGTGGGGAATTTTTTACCCATCGCCACCGCAAGAAAATTAATAATTAGATTTGTATCCATAAACGAACAATCCTTCAATAATAAATTAATAATAGTTCGTCGGCTACGTTACACTGAAAATTCAAATACATTTTATATTGCCGTCAATCGATGAATTTTATGAAGCGTTTTATAAATAAAGATATCAATCTTTGCAGAAATGCCATTGTGATCTGAATCAACTGTGATATTATTTGTTAAGTTAAATCTATCGAAATATGAAAATGAAATTAAAAAACCCCGCAGCGAAGCATTTAAAATTTACGGAATTGGTGAGTTTTTCCTCGAACACTAAATAATGTATGCGCGGGTGGATGCTCGCATTTTATTCTGTTAAGACCCGTTTTTAATTCGAATTTAAATCTGACATTGACATAATGTTTTTGTTTTCAAGGTGAAGTTTGCATTGAATTGACATTTTACATAATTTTCCATATTTTATTATTTTTGTAATTTGTGATAATCAATTACTTATTTTCCGACATGGACAACCTTTAGCGACCCACAGCGTTTTAGTAATAACAAAAACATTAGACGATAATAGACATAATTCTTAATGCGTTTGCATATCACTCAAATGGATTCCAAAAAATCATTTTTAAAATATTAAACTTCCATAGTATTTGCATTGATGTGTTTGCCTTATTATGATTTACTAAGAGGTAAATTCTTAACATAACACACTGCCAGTCACGTATTTTAACCATATTAAAAAAGCATGTAAAAGACAAATTGAAACCAGTCAGTTAATATTTATTCAATATTTCCTAGAATTCTAAATTGCATATTGATCATATGTTGTATATGATAAAAGTCTTGATGTTTAATTCAATATCCATTTGTTTATATTTAATAAAAAAATATACTAGGGAAAATATTTTTAATAGAGGTCGTATAAAAATACGCAGCACCCATTGAAGGTCGATTTTTATCAGCATTTTAGCAAGCCTTCTATGCCAATTAATAGCTTTTGGTTTTTGACCTTAGGCATATAAGTAACTATGACTACTGCCCATTGAAACATTTTATTCAGATGATAAAGAAAGCTCACCTTGACCTCATGAAACGCCCTCAAATAGCCTGTGGATTAAGGGGAAAAAATAAAATCAAACAATTCAGAATGTATTTATAAATGTTAAAATAAATAGATTAAGTGAGGCAACGAGCTTAAATGAAACCATAGGAAGAAAAACAGAGTGTACACACTGGAATGTCGTTATATTTGTTTTAGAAAAACACTCGTCCGCTTCTGATAGATGATTATCTCACATATGAACTTCATTTATTTACAATTAATTTTTAACGCGTAGATATGAAACAATCGTTATTTACAATTTGTATTAAATTTTTATTTGCAGTTCCGTTACGCGACATGGCCAGAAATAATTGCCACGTGGTTCGGAGTACTCATGGGTCTTACGACAGCATGGGGACTTCCGCTCGTAATCATGATATACGGAGAGTTCACAAATTTGATGGTAGAACGATCATCAGCTTGGGGCACAACGACGCCCACGTTAGTTCTACAATATTTTGGAGGAGGAACAATAATGTATGTATAAATTTTGTAACGCGATTTACAAATAATTCGGATAATCAATAATGTATTGTTATATATCATTAGAACAAATGGCACAACGGAACAAAATTCGGAAGCTTTAGCAGATGACGCTAGAGCTTTTGGACTCAGCAGTCTTGTTATAGCTGGATTGCAATTTTTATCCGGCGTATTGAGTGTGCATTCTTTAAATTGGAGTGCAAATAGACAAGTAAGATATTATCCAGCAGCATATTTGTGTTAAATTTTATAAAATTGTACGACATCAAACATATTTTTTATTTACAGATTGCCAGAATTCGTTTATTGTTCTTAAAATCAGTTTTAAGACAAGATATGGCATGGTATGACACACAACAAAATCTTAATTTTGCCAGTAAAATTACTGAGTAAGTATATTATATATAATACATATATAAATCAAATTTGCCTGTTATTAATTTAGCTGCTGAATTTTTAGCGACTTGAACAAATTAAACGAGGGTATGGGTGAAAAAATTGGAATGTTCTGCTATCTCGTATTTTCTTTTATATTTTCCGTGATCGTTGCATTCCTTTACGGATGGAAGTTGACGCTTGTTGTTATGATATCAACACCTGTTATTATAATCTGTGCTGCATTGGTTGCCAAGGTAAAGTTTTTATACTCTTGAATTCATCAATATTACGCTCAATAATTATGTCATTTTTGTATAATGTGAAATATTTATTATGAATTCAGGCTCAATCCTCATTAACAGTTAAAGAACTCAATAGCTACAGTTATGCTGGAAGTGCAGCAGAAGAAGTTCTCAGCGCTATTAGGACAGTAATTGCTTTTGGCGGAGAAGAAAAAGAAATACAAAGGTAATATACATTGGAAAATTATGATATCCGATTAAGAAATGTAAATAAAAAACGATTTTAATATAAACATATTTTAAATTTAGATATTCTGACCGTTTGGACCCGGCAAATAAAGCTGCCGTACATCGTGGAATGATCACCGGTCTCGGTGGTGGCATAATGTGGCTCATTATGTATTGCTCGTTTTCCCTCGCTTTCTGGTATGGCGTTTCTCTGATACAATCTGAAGAGCATTTACCCGCAGCCGAAAGAAATTATACCCCTGGGATTTTAGTGATTGTATGTATAATATCGTCTTATTATATTAAGTATTTAAATACGATATAGAGACTGAATTTAAATTGATTTTTTAAATAGGTGCTTTGGGGTATTGTCGGTGGGGCCCAAAATTTAGGATTGTGCTCTCCGCATACGGAAGCATTCGCGGCTGCGAGAGGAGCGGCTCATTCCGTATTTGAAACAATCGGTCGTAAGCCAATCATCGACAGTCTCTCAGAAGAAGGCGAGAAGCCAGAGAAATTCGTCGGAAATATGAAATTGAGCGATGTTCATTTTAAATATCCTTCTAGACCAGATGTTAAGGTATATATTTAAATAAATACATTTTTATTATTAATATAATGATACATTTTGTATTAACGGATTTGTTTCTTTTAGGTATTGACTGGTTTAAATTTAGAAATCAAGGCGGGTGAAACCGTTGCACTAGTGGGAAGCTCTGGTTGTGGTAAATCAACTGTATTGCAATTGCTTCAAAGACTTTATGATCCACTCTCTGGAAAAGTTGAAGTCGATGGGCGACCATTGACTGCCCTTAATATCTCGTGGTTAAGATCAAATTTAGGTTCGTTTTGATACTATATTTCAAAATATTTTCAAGTACTTCTGGGACTTCCCGGGACTCGAGACTTATTTTCGCTTCAATTATGTACAGATTTTATAAAGTAAATATTTATATGTGTAAGATAAAAGAACCATCTTGTTCTATCTTTCTGGGTTATTATTTTTGGAGTCACTTTCTTCAGTGTTATGTTCAGTCTTCATTGGAATAATCTAAATCTTCCATAGTAATCTTGCACTTTCTACACACTCCTCTTCATTTTATAATTGTATTATTAAGTTATTTCTATTGTTATAAATAGGTGTTGTCGGGCAAGAGCCTGTTCTCTTCAGTGGAACTATCAAAGAAAATATCGCCAGAGGAAAACCAAATTGCACAGATAAGGAGATCGAAGAAGCAGCCGTTGCTGCTAATTGTCATGATTTTATTACAAAACTGCCACTTGTAAGTCCTTTATTTTTAAAAGCATTATAGATTTAATGTATTAATATATTAATGCATTTTAATGTGTTTGTAAAGGGCTATAGCACAACTATTGGAGAGAGAGGCGCTCAATTATCCGGTGGTCAAAAACAAAGAATAGCAATTGCTAGATCGTTGATCCGTGACCCGAAAGTCCTTCTTTTAGATGAAGCTACATCAGCATTAGACGCTCAAGGAGAGAGAAAAGTTCAAGACGCTTTGGATAAAGCCAGTCATGGACGCACCACTGTTATGGTTTCCCACAGGTAAATATTATTAACTGTATTCCATATCAAAAATATGATTCAGCTGTTATAATATTTATACGACGTTTCATCAATTTTTAGGCTGGCTACAGTTACTAACGCATCAAGAATTGTTTATATCGATCAAGGCAAAGTTGTCGAGCAGGGTACTCACGAGGAACTTTTAAATGCCAAAGGATACTATTGGAAATTAGTACAGACGGATCTTGAAAATCAACAATCAGCCTATGGAACAAAAACCAAGCGAGGAATTGGACGAAGACGAATCGGAAGTGAAAGATGTCATTGCTTATCCAGTGCAGCGAGTTCAAAGCATTCGCGGTCAGTAATTGAAATTTCCGCACTGCGTAATGTTCATGTTTATTGAGATCGTATACTGATTAAATTTATATTGCAGAAAAATCACCGGAAACCATACGGCAAAGAAGTCAAGATAGCCTCCGACGAGTGCAAAAAAGATCCAGTATCAGTTCGGTTCATAGTTTTGGCAGAAACCAGCGAGTTATTCCATTGGAAAGCGACGACGAACTCGACGACGAAGTGGAAAATGAGGTAATTATATTTTTGCATAAAAATTATGCATATGCAATAATTATGCATATGTGATTTTAATTTTCGATTTAATTTTGTGTTTTAGAAGCTAGAAAAATCCGTCAGCAATTGGAAACTTTTGAAATTGAATAAAAAAGAATGGGTTTACATTCTGTTTGGATCGATATCTTCGCTTATCGTTGGAGGCGTGCTTCCCGTGTTTGCTCTTCTTTTTTCTGAAGTGTATGGGGTGAGTTTTTTATTTGACTAATTTTGAGACAATCCGTTATTTATTTCGATTACTAATCAGTTGTTTCTCTTTTGCAGCTTTTATCGTTATCTGATCCCGAGGAAATAAAATCTGGCACCGCCTTTTACTGCGGCTTATTTGTAATTGTCGGTATTCTCTGCGGAGCTGGAACGTTTTTGCAGAGTTATTTGTTTACAACGGCTGGTGTACGATTGACCCAACGTCTGCGTGTCAGAACATTTGCAAACTTTTTGCGACAGGTAATTTAGAGAAGCACATTTACGTGAAATGTGATGGTTGTATTTTATATTGTATACGGATGATTCATAAATATATTGAAATTTTAGGAAATGGGTTGGTATGATGATCAAACGAATTCAGTCGGTGCACTCTGCGCGAGATTGAGTGGAGATGCAGCGGCCGTACAAGGGGTAAAGATACGATTTAAATATAAAAGCCTGATTAATACATAATTATGTCGTATTTATTTAATTTATAATTATTTTATTCTAGGCTACTGGCATGAGAATTGGAACAATTCTTCAAGGAATTTCGACTTTGGTTATCGGAGTTTTGATGGCAATGGTTTTCTCTTGGAAAATGACACTCGTTTCCCTTGTGACTATACCTTTAGTGAGTTAATTTCTTTTCATCAACTGATTATTATCAATATTATACGAATATGCATCAAATTAATAATATTTTTAAACAGGTTTTGGGTGGTATATACTTTGAAGGTAGAATTATCAGAAACTCGCAACTCAAAGAAAGAAAAGCCATGGAAGGCGCATCAAAAATCGCAACTGAAGCTATTATGAATATTCGAACAGTGCATAGCATGAGTAAGCTATTAAACGCTATAATTTTTAATTGAATTAATTCTTATTGAATATTATTGATATTGGATTTATAAATTTGTAGGCGCCGAAGAGCAATTTTTGGAAAGATACGAACAGGAAATTCACATAGCACAAGAGAGCCGGTGGTATTAGATCGCGTCTACGTGGAGCAGTTTACAGTCTTGGTCTTACAGCGCCGTCGTTCGGATACGGAATATCTTTGTATTACGGAGGCCTCCTTGTTGCATATGAAGGGCTTCACTTCAAAAATGTCATTCTGTAAATAAATTAATTACGATACGAATTCTCATTATATTAATGATGGATTAAATTTGTTAATAATAATGTTTATACTTTTAGCGTATCGGAAGCATTGATTTTCGGCTCCTGGATGTTGGGTCAAGTTTTAGCTTTTGCGCCTAATTTCAACGCGGCTAAAATCTCCGGTGCCAGAATTTTGAGGCTGATGGAAAGAGCTCCACAAATTAAGAGCAAGGACGATCTTGTCGTTGATGAAAATTGGGTAAGACATTAATCAAATAGAATTATTGTACACAATCATGTTATTATAAATTATTAATGATTATCAATTTTTATTATCGTAGAAAGCAAATGGTGCTATTGAATATACTGGAGTAGAATTTAGTTATCCAGTCAGACGTGAAATGAAGGTATTAAAAGGACTTCAATTGAGCGTTGAACCTGGAAAAACAGTAGCATTGGTTGGACACTCCTGGTTGCGGTAAATCCACAGCTGTACAACTTTTGCAGCGTCTTTATGAACCAAAAAGAGGCAATATTGTAAGTTATTTAAAATAACAATGTTAAATAATGCGATATTCTTTGATTTGTTGTAATCTAAAATGTTATCTCATATTTTTTAAGTCGTTGGATGGAAAAAATGTATCAACTGGTTTGACAATTCCACAATTGAGAGGTCAATTTGGTTTGGTCTCTCAAGAACCAACATTATTCGATAGAACAATAGCTGAAAATATTGCATATGGAGATAATAGCCGAAAAGTTTCTCGCCAGGAAATAATTCAAGCCGCTATGAAGACTAATATTCATACCTTTATAACTGGATTACCTTTGGTAAGAATGGAGTTATTTAAATTTAAAAAATCAGTATCGAAGGATTACATATAATTAACGTTTATTTTGTAACTTTTTTAGGGGTATGATACACCATTAGGGGCAAAAGGTGCTCAGCTGTCCGGAGGACAAAAGCAAAGGATCGCCATTGCCAGAGCTTTAGTTAGAAATCCCAGAGTATTATTATTGGATGAAGCAACTTCAGCACTTGATACGCAAAGTGAAAAGGTAAACAAATTTTGAAATAAGACGATATTCATGGATGACATTTTACGTCTTGTTTCAATGATAAACCATTATTTTTTTAAATCTTAGTTGGTGCAGCAAGCCTTAGATGTAGCAAAGGAAGGTAGAACTTGTATCACAATAGCTCATAGACTTTCCACCATTCAGAATGCCGACGTCATATGCGTTATCGATAAAGGTAATTTGAATTTCGTATTATCTAAGATGTATTTACTTTATTTGAATAAAACATTGAATAAAAATACGATTGTTTAACAGGAAAAGTTGCAGAGAAAGGCAAACATCATGAATTGATGGCGAAAAAAGGTTTATACGCCGAATTATATGCGATGCAAGCTTTAGCAGTAGATAGCGGAAATACAAAACAAAATGGAACACCACCTGCACCAAATGAAAATCAAACTGAGAAATAACTCGTTTGTTAAATTAGATTTATTAGGATTCAATGTCTCAAATTTTAATTATAAGTATTGTTAATATTGAAAAAAAAAATCCAACTGTTATTGTACAGTTTATTGCGTCATATTTACAAGGAAACTTACTTGAAGAATTTTCATTAACCGGTTTTAATCTCTCAAGTATTTAATTGTTACTAATAATCAATTATTATTGACATAATCAATGAAAATGCATCCATAACTATGATTTTCATTGTCGATAGATTTCTATCGTGCATTATATTAAATGCCACGAAGGCCGAATGTAGGATTGATTTTCTTTTTAACAAGAAAATTTTAATTCTTAATCGATTTATAACGAGAGAAACTCTTCAAATGATGCAATTGTGATTTTTTAAATTGATATCTATAACTTATGACTGTTATTTATTATATGATATATGTTTACTGATGAATTAAAGCAAAAACATACACGGACGGATGTATGTTTTGAATGTATTTTCTATTAAGTTAGTATTAATAGACGGTGTTATTCTCGCGTACTTGGAGAATACACACACACAGCATAAAGAAACACTTTATCGACAAGAAATTTCCCTCTCTGGAAGAGGATTTCATTTCAAAATTTAATGTAAAATTATTCCCATGAATTATTATAAGATTTTCAGAATTTGATCAATTAATTAATGACACGGGTATTCCATTGTGAAATTAACATTCTTTTAAACGTAAGAATTCTATACGCACGGACCTCGACTTATGAATTTAATTTTACAATTTGTTCATAAGCTGGATGACTATTTTCATCGTGACGCGTGTTTAAATTTGTATTAACTATCTAAATTAACATTCAAATTATATCTATTTGGTTTGAGGTCCACTAACATTTTGATAAATATAAAAACCTATAAAGAAGGTTACTTCATACATTATACTGATCAAGCAATATTCTTTAAAATAACTCTTTATTTATAGCGTATTTTCTATAAATATTAATTCGAAATATATTACAAATAATATATAAAAATATTTCAGTATTAATTATGCTTAATTGTAAATAATTTCTAGCATGGTATATTGTTTTAGTAAATTTACAGCATACAGAATATTAATGATAAGATTTGATTTGATGCGTCCAATATGTAGGACCGTTGTTGCTTTCAATTCTAGTTGATATTGAATGTTATGTAAATTTTCCTTTAAATTTGAAGTGCCTTCAATGTGATAATATTGAGTAGTGATGTGTTAGTGAACTGTTTGTTCTTTTAGTTTAGAGTTAATTAGATATTAATTGTTATTTATCAAATTGATAAAACATAAGTGGGCTTTAATTGTATGCGTCAAATTCACACAGAATACATTTTAATACTGTTCGAAATCAAGAGTTAAAATTATAATAAATACACATTTATAATAAGTGACGAAAGCCAACGAACTTATCTTTGAAGAAATTCAAGATGAAAATTTTACACTTAGGGCCCACTCGTCTGTTTTATATAAAAATAATGTTTGCCCACCATTTATTATTTGTATGCAATTTTTGTATGAACCGCTCAACTTATTCTTCAAGTTGAAGTTGGTGAATTAAAGAAAAATATTAATATTTTTTTAAGACAATTATTTTAAAATATGTGTAACAAATAAACTTTAAAACTGAAAATGTGTTTAATTTAATGTGCGTTTGATTGGACATTTGTTTGAGAATATTGATGTGAAATTGCTATTTATAACAATGGTTCGATCGCTTTAAAATTAGGTTCAAAAGCCACTGGTTTTTCCAGCACAAGCTGTAACTTATCAGCCGGTGATGTAACATTTGTGTATCAACAAATCAATATTTATAAATCCACTGCAGAACTATGGGCTTCTTCAATATCCATTAACAGGAAGGGGTTACATCATACATTCACCTCCTTATTCGCTCGATATTGAAGATAGCATAACATCTGAGTTTCATTTAGAACGCTCAACCAGCGGGTCTCCTGAATGAACGTATCGACGACCACTTTCACGACTGTCTCGATAAGGAGTGTGGGAGGTTTGTAAAGACTGAGCAGTTTTCCTCGGGAGACCTTTTTGATTATATTGGAAAGAGTTTTCCAGAGTGCAAAGATTCCAGTCCCTCTTTTCCTCGCTAGGATGAAGACATACATGATGCTTAAGTGCATTTCGGATTCGCTCCTACACCAACTGAGGACGTCACCCTGTCCACGTGCAACATATCTGAGCAGATTTGAGACTGAATGGTTTCCTATTTCAGGTTGCCCCTCTCAGTTCGGCGATTTCAAAACGATATAGAAGGCAACGGAAGACAATGCTGTTATTGTTGCAAAGTAAAATTCTTCATTTGCCTCTCTCCTCAAGGCCGTCTGCTTGATGGTCTTCTTGTCCTTGTTCTGTTCCTCAAGCTTCTTTACTGAGAATCAGTAATGTTCATCACGCTACATATTATTGGGTAGTATCAACTATGTAAGGGATAGTGAGTGCCAAACAAGTCAAGGTTTGTAAAAGTAGCAACGAATAGTAGACAAACTGAGTACTAGCTTGCTGTTTAAAAGAAAATTTAAGTATTTAATCCGTAAATAGGTAATATTGAAGTAACCTACACCAACTGTAGGTGAGTAAGGCATTTAGATCTTGAATCACCATCGATTTGAGCTTTCTTGTTTCTATATCTTTGCATATATTTTATATTTTTCATTAATTCTTTTTATAAATCTTGCAATCTGCTGTGATAATATTATAATTCTATAAATTAAATTTATCAACTACAGATAATCATTCTTATTAAGTACGAAGACGCTCCGACTCATAAAAAACTACATAACAACCGATCTCAGAAGTGGGATCATACATATGTCGACATATTGTCGCCAACGGATTAGAAAATGTTGCACATTCTTGAATATAGTCTATTTAATTTTACATGCAACAAGCAAATTTATACGAAACCTTTGACGGAAGTCCGCTAAGAATAAATACAACCAGTAATTTAGTCAACAGAATATTTTATGCGTGTTTTCATTTACATTTAGAAATATAATTTATTTGGATTTTGGAGCCTAACAATCAAATCAATATTTCATTGTTTTTAAAATTTTATTTATTCGCCAATAATGAATTACATTTCTTAATCATAATAAAAATATAAAAATGTTTTCATAGAAATAAAGTATGATTTTTGTATGAAAAAATCTTTGGGCTAATTTTACAACTAAATTCCATGACATTATTTAAAAAAAAAATAGCAAATGAACTAAATATTTACTTATAATAATAATTAACATATTTAGTTTTATAAAATAATTCAAATTACCGTGCGTTTTGAAGCAAAATTTATTATACAAATAGAATGTTGATAATGAACTTAATAAATACATCAATTTAATTTATAAAGAATAATTAATTATTACAAATTATGAAATTAAAAAATAGCATTGGAACGTATAATTATTTTTTTTTAAAAAATTAACATTAATTCAAATCAATGAAATATTTTTAAATCGCGAATCAAATGATAGGAAACAAACGCTCAATTACCTTCCATTTTGGCACTTCTGCAGATCTTAGTCACCGAGTGAAGCGATCGACAGCCACTACAAAAGATTCAGAGAAACTGACGTGCGCATGATGCGTATAAGGCATCAATCTCACAATTAAAATAAGAAAAAAATAAACAGCAACGCTCGTTTTACAAGTCTTACATTTTCAGTCTCTCTTTCAAAAATATCAATTAGCGCCATATTAATTTACCATTCTTAATTTAGATCGTATACAAATAAAAAATAATATGACTACATGGGATGGTTTAAACTAATTAAATTATAAATGCTGCCCTCAATTTCGCTAATAATTAAATATTTGTGATAAGTACTCAAAATATCAAACATTACGAATTAAAGTGATAAACATAATGACAATATCTACGGACAGACACAATATGAAATAACAATATTATATTTGAATACATATCATATTTATGTAAATTTAATAATGAAGTGAATGAATGTTAACATTATGAATTTAAGCTTAAAACAAAATTTACATATGATATTTGCTATGGGACTAATTCGTGGATTAAAAGTAAGTTCGTCGATCATATTTCATTAATAAAAGAAATGTTCATTGCCTATTTGTGTATCCAGTGTTAAAAGAGTAAATACAGAACATTCAAAAATGAGTATTTTAAAAACTACTGCAGATTCAGAGAGTACAACATCATTAATTTCATCATAGTATAAATGTAAGGAAACGAGAACCATTTATAATTATGTTAATCTCGGGAATGTATTCATTCATGAATACTGAGTGTAACTTATTTACGATATTAAATTAAAACAACATGCATACTTGATGATCATTAATCAATAGAACGAAAGTAGTAACTTACCTTAGACATTTATTTATTAAGATGCAAAAAATAAATACTGCATTATGAAAATTAACTATCCAAATAATTACAGCAAGACTCGTATATTTTCAAATTTAATCAATTTAATTTATCACAAAAAGGAAGCACAAAATTACAGCATAATTAATTTTGTTATCTTCAGTTTGACGTCGAATTTTAAACAATATTCATGAGAATAAGGGGACGATGAAATTAATTAAGGGTGAATACTTCACGTCATGCATTTTATATTATAATAATGCTTAAATTTATTACTGACCTAACATACGTCACCGAATTTCTTACACAATTTCAATTTAGCTAAATCATTTTTCCACAGTTGATTCTTTCAATCTATCGGTGTATAAATTTGCTATGCATTTATCCAATAATAAGGCAAACATAACATCACTCCTAGACTCATTCCGACGATGACCGACTTTAGTCTTCATATACGTGTAAATCTTACAACTATTAAAATTATTCAATCAAAAGAAATTTAATATTCCACAGTCAAATGCCATATATTCTCAATTGGTACAATTTTTTAATAGCGAAAATATAAAATCATAATACGTTAAAAAAAAACTATTTTTATCTTGTAAACCATTTAATTTGTATTTAGTAAAAAGTCAAATATTTGTTGTGCTGTTTTAGAAATTATAAATTTTGAGCGTTATCTGCGTGTCAATGTAATTTCTTTAGAATTTAATCAAGTTTTAACTATACGATTTACATTTATTCGGAATATTAAAAAAAAAACTGGGATATAAAATCAACAATTTGCGAGAAAATTAATTTAAATCGATACATAGTATCCTTGTGATCATATCATAAATAACAAATAATAAAACTATACTTCTTTATAAAACTATTAAATTTAAATATTTATTCAAAGTCTCATCACTAAACTAGCCAGTCTTCCATTTGATAAATTTACAACAATGCACTTTTCTCCGTTGAAATATACAAAATGTCTTATTTAAAAATCACTATTAGATTTGATGTTTCGAATTAGGGTTTGATCGATGCAAGCTGGCCAGTAAGATTTGGTAATGTTTTCCTCAGCTGCTAGGTTTTGAATCTAGAATAGGTCTAATTGGTGGGTTAGTTGAAAATACGCCTCAAATGTCTACTTCGCGGATCTTTCGCTTCATTTTTGTATTGCCGGAATCTCGTTTTATTATGTCTTGTTTTAAATGGTAATAAGCCTCGATCCTTGAGATAGCATAGTTCTGAAAAAATATTTTTAAAACGCTAAATAAAACATCAATCAAAAAGACCACGAGGATTTTCTATATATTATATTACATGTTTAGGAAAAGAATATTGTTATTTTATGACCAATTTCAATTATCGATTGCGATTTATCAACTGATTTTTCACAACATATGTTGGCCGAAGTACCAAAAGGAAGCTGTGATATGTAAAACATATATTTAATAATCTATTTACAATTTTAAAAAATTACGGGAAAAAGAAATTTACTTGAAATTTCACGTTTTATCATCCTTGAAATAAAAGTCAGCAAACATTGCCATTAGAATAATTTGTGATGTAACGGGAGACGTTTTGGATATTTGAAAATTTGAAACATAGTCCAGAAGGTTTCCATCATAATTAGATTTTGTTTAAAATGTTAAAAAATCCAACATCATACCTAAAAAAATTGCACACAATCTCAAATGCTCTTAGTAAATTGTAAGGAGTACATTAAAAATATTGACTATTGTGGAAAACAATGAAAATGGATACTGCACAAATAAAATAATAAAATCCTTGATGAACAAATACATCAGGGCTTCAAACCGCTATTTCTTCATTTTGGTTTCGTTTAGGTGGTTTTCGCAAAAAGCGATTTTTTTTAATGATCTATTTTATATAACAATCTATCCTCTGAGAGATATTAAGTCCTGCTTCTGAAGTCTGCCTGTGGCAGTGAGACAGAAGGAAATGTTTCTCGTCTATTAGTGAAAGTGACATGCATAGATTTACTTTCATTAGCCTTTATGCGCCATTCCTTGAGCCATTTTTGTATGTTGTTAAGGTCATGTTGGATCAGTTGAGATGCTATTGCGAGATTGTTGTGCAAGGTTAGAAGAGCTGTGTCGTCTGCGAAGATGGCAGTTGTCGTGGCGTCTGTTGTTGGAATGTCGGCTGTGTATAAAAGGCATAAATCTGGACCAAGTACGTTGCCTTGGGGGACGCCGGATTTTATATCATGGAGTGTGGTGGTTTCATCTTCGTATTTGACGTAGAATGTTCTGTTGATCAGGTATGATTTGAATATGAAGAAGTAATTTGTAGGCAGTTATTTTCCAATTTTATATAGCAAGCCTGGATGCCACACTTTGTCAAAAGCCTGAGTTTCGTTCAGGAATGCTACTGAGCAATATTTTTTGTCTTCTAAGTCTTTGTGTATTCTATTAAAGATCCTGTGTATTTTTTCCACAGTCGCATGTTGTTTTTCACAACTATTGGCTTAAGTCTCTTCAGTAGTAGTTTTTCAAAAATTTTAGAAGTTATTGGGAGTAAGCTGATGGTTCTGTATGATTTGACGTCATGTATATTCTTGCCGGGCTTGGGGATCAGAATAATCTTAGCAACTTTCCATTGCGGGGGATATAGCCCATTTTAGTACCGCATTGAATGTTTGTACCAAGAACATAAATCCTTTGGTAGGGAGTTCCTTTACCATTCTTCCCGTAATAAGATCATAGCCAGGCGATATTTTTATATTAACTGATTTGACTTCTCGACTTGTGAATTTTTTGATTTTATTGTATTTGGGGGCCGGTGAATCTCATCTTCGCTTTCTGAAGTATCCATGTTATTGTGTGGAATGAATACTTTTGTCAAGTGACTAGCGAATATTTCCGCCTTTTCTTCTATAATTATTTATATTATTCTAGCCCATTCTCTGTTTTTCTTTTCGATAGGCGGTGATGTTGTTTGGGGTTATTTTAGGTATTTTGTGGCTTTCCATAATGATGTTCTATGGCTTCAGTGGCGGTAAGCCTGTTGAGGTAGTTGCTGATTGCTTCGTTTTCATTTTTTATGTATTAAATTTATGTTCTAGCATAATTTGTAAGATTTTATTACTTCTTCATATTAATTTACTCTCTTTAATTATTCGCAAATATATAGGAATAGATAAGCCAAACAAAATATATAATAACACTGGAATTTGGGTTGATAACAATATTATCTGAAGTATTGATTTAACAAGATGAACAAAGATAAAATATTACAATATTATCAGATGAATAAAAATACTTTAGATATTTTAAACTGGTTCAGTTCCGGTCTTCGTTCTGATAAAAATAATGATTTTACTGGATTTCGGTTCGAAGCCCTGAATTAATACATGCAAAGAATTTTTGCAATTGGAAGCAAAAACACTACTTTAATAAAATCCAATCATTAAAAATGAAAAGTAAATATGTATTCTACTTAAAATATTGCATATTTTGCATGTTGTAAAAAATATTTGCAGCACAATAACATTCTATGTTATACTACTCTGAACATTTATGGATGATAATATTACGAATAAAAACGGCATTTTTAATTGAGCATTTCGAGTCAAAACCAAATAAATTTTACGAGAAGAAATGAAAAAAATTATGATTTGGATTATTTTGTTAATCGAATCAACAGTTTCATGCATAAAATTATATTCTTTTCCAGCACATCTAATATAATGTATATGTTCGACTTTTTTTTTAAAACAACAGTACATTTTAACACTTACCCAATAACCGAATGGAATTTGGCTATTAGTTGAATTAACTAGAGCCCAGAGACACCAAAACAGATGACTCGCAAGTGTGAAAGCTTCAACTTCGGTATTTAAATGATTTATTTCCTCTTCCGATGGCATCTCGCCTCCGTTAATCTTCAACAAGTATTGTTTCATAAATATTTCCTAAAAACAACAAAAACCATAAATACACGGATTATTAAGAATAATACTTCTCGGATATATTGGGTTTATATTTGAACGATCCATGAAAAGAAACGTCATTAAGAAAACTATCGATTGATGATTATTGTGCATCATAACTTGTTATTTTATATGAATTTGATAACATTGATGAAATGTTATAACAGTAAGCAAAAAAAAATTAAATACTTATAATAATAGCTTACATAAAATCTTGTAATACAGATATTTTATTTCTTTTTATAATATATGAAAGTTTATATTGCGTTTTAGACTATTTTTTAAAATTGTATATTGAAATTGAATAGTATATAACTTAAAACGGATTGTATTCTGATATTATGAGATGGTGCAAGAAAAATGTAACAAAATTGTATTATGTTCAAAATTATATATAAAAAGATTTTTTTTTAAATGTGTGTATGTATGTGTGGTACTATCTATCACCAATAACTATCCAACAATATATTTTGTGACTATATAATTTAAATTGACCTTAAGATTTGAACACATTTAGTGATTATAAGCTAAAAATGATGACAGAAGTTACTTGCATTTCATTTAGAGAGAACTTTTTATTCTCTACTCTGATAATATTTTTGTGCCCAAGGTTAATTATACAAATAATAGATTGTCCCGTTAGGAATGTCGTTTTTAAATGAAAAACGGCAACTTACAATGTATTTTCTTTCAGTAAATACAACCTTTTCCCATCTATTTAATATTTTTTTAATTCAGGTAGAATAAAATTCCTCAATTTTTCGATGCCAATCTAATTTCTTTAATTTGTTTTCGGTCATCTTTGATTTATAGGGTCGCGCACTATCATGTTGCTAAAGAATTTGGCAACGATTGACTACACTTGGCCTCTTTGTACTCAACGCCACTTTTAAATATTCTAATTGTTAACAATAAATCTCCCTCGTTATGGTTTGACCATATGGAAGGACTCCATGGTAGATATCCCTTTGCAGTTCCACTATATATTTAAAAGAGATTTTTTACTGTTAGACCCGGTCGAAGGGTTGGTTTTTTATACCTACCTCTTTGAAAGTCATTATCTTTTGCGTTTTTTATTTGAGTACAACACCCACTTTTCATCTTCTCTTTATCAATTAAATCATGACATGTACTCGTGCGCACCGCCTTGATCTCATCAGTAATATCGTGCGGTATCCACACTCCACGGCATAAAGATCAACATCTTGAAATGTTAGTCGACTAACGAAATATACAATACGTGTTGTCAAAGGGACGACTTAGACACAAGAAAAAGAAAATATGAAAAAACGGCATTCCTAATAGGATAATCTAATATGTAAATTAAAAGCATATAAAGCATTTAAAAAGCAGTATTTTTATAAAAAGTAATATTTACAAAAACTTCTAGAATATTTATTTTGTACGACGTTGAGAAATATTTCATAATAAAAGTAAATTTAACACATTGAATTAATCCAGTTACATTTTTAATAATCTTGGAGTTTAAACAACACCATCTATTTCCACTGTATGTTCTATTATAAAAACCAACATTCTTCAAATTGATAAAATCATCCTTGTATAAAATTTATCTAACATTAATCTAATTTATTCAAAGATTGAAAGATCAAAATCAATGATCAACAAAAAGAATATTCTCTCCTCTATACAAATATGATAGCAAATTATCTTAAATAAATATAAACGCTTTAAAAAGATAAATATACACTGTAAAAAAATCAGTTTTGAGTATCTTGCAATATAACCATAAGACAATGTGTTAATAATTTTTTTATGAATATGCAAGAAAATCACTTTGTTTATTCAATTGAAAGTCATTAAACAATCATCAGTCGGTGATTCAATAAAATGAAATATACACACATGAGCAAATGTCTTTATTAAAAACTGATAGATTGAACAACGACTTACAATATGATAGAATCTAAGCCCTTATTAAATTAAAGTATAATCTCTGTTGAAACTTTACAATTAATTTTTATATAGTCATCATCATACCAAAATTTCTCAAATGTGTTCAATTCCCTCGGGCATTGTGTGTCACTTGTATTTGCTATAATGATTTCAACACAATTACTGTTTCTGCGCACTTTTGCACACAGAGTGCGAGGGGTTATATAGCACACTGTTGCGTGTACACATGATGTGGCCATAGCTTTCTTCAGCCGGGAGATTGCACAAGAGCACCGACGGTACCAAGGATGAACGTTATTGAGCTCGTCTAAAAAACCAAGCAATAAAAAGCAGACACGCACAGATAATATGGACGACCCAAATTTAACAGGAAGACTTCCGACACCCTCAGGTATATTTTGAATAAGTTTATATTATTAAATAAATCAATATTAAAACACATTTCCAATCATACTCTCATTAAAATCTGCTGTATTAGATGCATAGCACATAATCTCAATACGTACTAATAACACACTTTAAATACGGCTTTAAAATAAAATCGTCATCATACATTATCGATAATCCAATTTCGGGATTTATTCTGTTAAAAGTATTGTAAGAAAATGTAAAGAAATTATCCATCCAGACTCTTCAAACAATAATTCAATAAATAATGTTGAGATAACCAATTAAACTTGACATCACTCAGTTAAAAAATACTAAGCAATCATAACGTGTACATCATTCCTATTCATAACTGACGTTGAATAATATTAACAATATAAGACATGTTATCTCAACGACACATCAACTAAATCTTCAAAAACATATTAATTATTGATGCTGCAATTTCAATATTGCCTAATAATTGAAATTTAACTCATCAACGGCCAAATTTTCAGACATGCAAATCACCCAAAAATTAGGTATTAATGATTCAGGACAAATAAATTTAAGTATCGAGCCCCCAAGGTGTCTATTTAAAAACATTGGTCATTGATACGTTAAAATTGATCTTTGAAAAAAACACATGAAGAGCATCAACAACTAATTTAAATAGATTATTTACTAGAGAAACGTTATAAAAATGATTAAATTCATAAATCAATTATGTGATGCGTAATCAATAATTTTTGATCTTATTGAATATAGTTTACCGACTATAAAATATTTTGTAATATCCATGCATTCTTAGCGTTTCAATTATGTTATAGTTTCCATTATACTAATAATGGATTTTCATTTAATAGAAAGATGGATATAAAAAATGTTTTACAGTGTGTAAGAATTATGTTTGATAATAAACTAAGCCATTAATATTCAAGATTGTTGAATTTGATGTGAAATTTTGAGCGGCAATGTTATACTTCAAATGTTTCAAATAATTTATTGTTAAAGATTAGATAAATCTTACCAATAAATAAGTAGAGTACCTGTAAACTCAAAGAATATTGAAAGAACGAAACAAAACAAAAGGTTCTTAACTATGCAACAGTGAAATGATGATGTGATTCAAAATAACAATAAAAGGAAAGACGATCATTACCTTTTGTTCTAAAGTTGGATATTGATCTACTTTTTCATAGTAATAGGGATGATCTGGGTTAGAATAATCGTAAGTCCATTCTAAGAAATGATTGGCCAAGTCGAATCCTCGATGATTGTATGCGCAGTATTCGTAATCTATTAATACTAATTTTGGTTCTCCGTTTTCCAAAGATCCATCCGAGATATGACTACATATTGAATCGGATGTATTGCAGTCATCGTCGCCGTTGAACGAGTTCTTTCGTCGGTTTATTGAATTTCGCCTCGTTTCGAGGGGCATATCGGCATCTACAATCCTGGATAACTCCTCGGAATTCCCAGTCATATCATCGTCTTTAGTATTATCACACAAATAAGAATCTGATGAGCTATCGTGGTTGATTGCGGAATAATCGACGTTTACATCGTCGTTTGTTTCATCGGTAGACGGAATAATGTCTTCTTTCAACAAAATATTGCCTAAAAACAAAGATAAACGGATAAATCTTGCAAACCTGTAAGACGCTTTAATAGTGTATGATCAGATCAATAAAATACATACCTTCTTGTAAATCATTATGGCAGAATACTACAGGAGAATCAATTGATGAAAGATACATTTTCAACCATGCTACTTCTTTTTCATATTTAACTTTTTTAAGTTTATTTACCAATAAAACATCATCTTTACCCTGTAAATTTAAAATATGTATTATTTTAACGCGTAATGTGACGCATCTATACTGTATATGTATTATTAAAAAGCACAAACATTTTGTTTATCAAACGATTCTAAATTTTTAAGTCCGGTTTCGAGCCATTTTGCGATTTTTTTCCATAACCATTGAGGTTCTTTGCACAAAGGAACATCCATCGAATGTATAGCAGCCATTTTTTCAGCAATTTTCATGGAGAGTGCAGGCTCAGATAGTTCTCGGGTTACCAATTGTCTTGCCTTTAAGAAAAATTAAAACGTTATACATTTGTTCGTAAATTATTATAATTTATTATAAAAATAAATTTAAACAACAAACAGGAATATATTCTTCGATTCTTCCGCCAGAAAAAACACCGTGAAGTCTTGGTCCAAGACGTCTCTCAGACAACAGCGTGAAAATTACCGAATCCATAATTATATTGTCAACGCCTCTATCATTCTGTCCATATATACGAATGAGAACCTTTAAAAACATTAAAATACAGTGGTCAATCATAAGCATTATTTAATTTAAAAATTCTGCCTATTAGGCAATAATATGATGGATTCTTGGATGTCTTTTAAATATATGATTAGAATAAGTTGTGTTTAAATACGATAATAAAAGAATTTTATAAGGGAAATAAAATAATCTAGACTGACAATTCTTAGTCAATATGCTCTTGAAGTCTTCCTTATTTCTCAAGATGGTTTGTCTCTTAGTAAGGTTTTATCATTATTAATAATTACAATGTTATCAGCAATCAATTTACACTATGATAAGCCACATAATTAAGACGGTTTACATAGTGTCAACAATAAGCAAAGAATTTATAAAGCGTAATAAGTTTACTTTTAAGACTTATATTTTTGTTATTTTTTTTTCTTCCTTTTTTTAAACAATCTATCAGTTCTTCATATGGCGTTGCTGGCTCGTGTAGATCCCAATTCATTAATGATGACCTAATGTTTATTCATTTGAATCTTTTGTCCAGGTCATGAACCATACATCTTTTCAGCTTACGCATCCCAGATGCTTGGCTGATTAGCTCGTCAACAAGGCGATGTGTTCAATCCTTTTTTTGTATTCTTGGCTATGATTTTCAATCTCCTGCCTCACTGTTGGTATGCTTAATTCTCTCTGTATCGTTTCATTTGTCATGCACCCATGGAATGTTGCCTATAATACGCAGCACTTTGGATTGAAAGCGTTGGAGAATGTCTTCCACGTTAAACGTCTATCTAGGTGCATGCCGAGATATTTAACTATGTCTGCCTGTGGCAGTGTGCAATCAATCAGTGAGACAGGAGGACATGTCTCTTGTCTATTGGTGAAAGTGACATGCGTAGATTTACTTTCATTAGCCTTTATGCGCTATTCCTTGAGCCATGTTGTTGAGGTCATGTTGGAGCAGTTGAGATGCTAATGCTGCGAGGTTAGAAGAGCTGTGTTGTCCGCGAAGATGGCAGTTGTCATGATGTCTGTTGTCGGAATATCGGCTGTGTGTAAAAGGTATAAAACTGGACCAAGTACGCTGCCTTGTGGGATGCCGGATTTTATATCATGGAGTGTTGTGGCTTCATCTTCGTATTTGACGTAGAATGTTCTGTTGGTCAGGTATGATTTGAATATGAAAAAGTAATTTGTAGGCAGTTATTTTCCAATTTTATATAGCAAGTCTGGATGCAACACTTGCCAAAATCCTGAGTTTCGTCCAGGAATGCTACTGAGCAATATTTTCTGTCTTCTAAGTCCTTGTGTATTCTATTAAAGATCCTATGTATTTGTTCCAAAGTCGCATGTTGTTTTTCACAACTATTGGCTTACGTCTCTTCAGTAGTAGTTTTTCAAACATTTTAGAAGTTATTGGGAGTAAGCTGATGGTTCTGTATGATTTGACGTCATGTATATTCTTGCCGGGCTTGGGGATCAGAATAATCTTAACAACTTTCCATTGCGGGGGGAAATAGCCCATTTTAGTACCACATTGAATGTTTGTACCAAGAACTTAAATCCTTTGGTAGGGAGTTCGTTTACCATTCTTCCCGTAATGAGATTGTAGCCAGAAGATTTTTTTATGTCGACCGGGGTCAAACGAAACATGTGCTACACCTTCCTGACAACAGCTAAAAAATAGTCCCTATTTGAATAGCATTGTAACTTATGATGAGAAATGGGTCATTTATGATAATATACGACAATAAAATCAACGGATTTCTTGAAAAGAACCCCCAATTCCAAACCCAAAGTAGAATTAGCTATAAAAAAGGTTATTTTATGCATATAGTGGGATTTGCGGGGAATAATTGATTATGAATTAATGAAACCGGAATAAACTATAACTGCATAAGTTCATTGTCGACAATTAGAAGTTAAGCAAAAAAAAATAAAAGAGAAACTTCTTTATTCACTGGAACTCACCCTGATGAATTTCTGTGTAGAACTTTTCAGGCCCATAGAGAAATACATTAAAAAGTTTTTCCTAAGCCGGAAAGTTTTTATAAAAAAGGATTGAAAGACCGCCAAAGCGATGATAAGATGTGTTGAATAATCAAGGGAATTATATTTTATAATGATGCATATAAAATTTTTGTTATCGCAACTTTTAATCGCAGATTTGAATTTTACAATAAGAAATTAGATTTACAAAAAGAATAACACATTATTAAAGTACAAAACAATACGAATTTAATCAAAACGTAAACTTACATCTTTGGGTTCTTCTAAGACGAAAGAGGTCTGTCTGTTGAATGAATTGCCAAGTATTTTTTTAACAATCGATTTTTTTTCTCCATCGTTGATTGAAATATTTGTAGTTCTTTCATTTTGATGGTTTTCTGTAGGTTGAATCTTTTTAGCTGGTACTAGTTTATCGGGTAGAGCAACGTAATATAAGAAATTTGAAAGTCCACCGCTGAAATTTAAAAAAAAATATAGTGTACAGTTCATGGGGTTGTTTCTTAAATAATTCACAGCAAAAATGCATTCGAATTTTTAAATACTAACCTTATTCTTCTAAACACAAGGTCTTGGGAAGACACAGTTTTCCACGCTCCGTGCAAATAGTCTCTACAAATTTTTGCTGCTGCTTCTCTCATTTCTGAGTCGTTGCAGCACATAGATAAATACTGCAAAATAAAGATTTTGCTAATTAATTAATGCATAATTTAGTATTTATATATACATATAACTAGATAGCTAAAAAGACATAGACATATCGCAATAGAGATAATGTCATCATTGATTTCATTGCTGAATTACTTATTAGTGATTGATTATAAATTAAATTAAATGGTCTTTCAATTATATTCTCTTAAATGCAAAATGCAACGCTAAGAATAAAGATAATGTATATTGAATGCTGCAAATTTAGACATCAGAGTTAGAGGAGGTGAAGGACTATATTTATCTGGAGCAGATGAGATGAAAATAGCTCAGGGAGAGAAATAAATGGATAGCAATTACAATGGTCATATTGTCCTTTAGTGTATTCTGGACTGAATATAATGATTATATTCACTATTATGAGCAAATAATAGTTACTAAAGTTTAACTTCAATACAGTATCACTATCAGGCTTATGCAAGAATATAGTATATACTTGAAGAAAAAGCGATAATAGGAGACAATTTGATTGATTTCACGGGAATGTAATCCTCGGATGCTTGCAGTACCATCAAAACTAGGTGGGATTTAAAGCTCATAATAGCCGAAGCGAGGTTCGATATACTCACAAGTAAGAACGGACGCATCGTTGCTTTTAGTTCGTTATTTAAATGAAGACTGAGAAGAAAAAATACTATCTAATCTATGATATGCTGTTTATAATTTAACATTTCAATCATTGCCAATATATTATTGACTTAAAAAAAATACATTCTATCATTCACAGATCTAACATTAAAGATAACATTAATTTTTTTTTCATAAATATCAATAAGTCTTATCTAAAAACCATGTGCATCGAGTTTTGATTAAAATTCTTGTCGATGTTGTACAATTTGAATTATATTTATTTACATGCTTTGTATACATTTTATTTTTTGTATCCGTTGTGACTTATTTTACCAGTTCTCGCAGTAATAAATCTTCAACTCTACAATATTTCAGTACATGGAATTTTGAAACTGAATGCAGATAAAACTGAAGCAATTATTATTCAGTCGGACATACAGCTCATATTAAAACGTAGCTTTGTCAAGTGAAATAGCCAAGTTAAATATCTTCGAGTGATTAAGCTCCAAACTAACGTGGGGAACTACAATTCATTATTTTGTTTGAGCCGATACAAGTGTGATGCAATCAAATAAGACAATTTCATTAGACGTATTCTGGATTTTCGCTAAGAAAGAATATCATTGCATTTCCAACAAAGCTATCTTAAAATTACTCCTATTTTTGACGACGTATTCATGCGAAGAAAGTTCTTCAACTCTTGTATTAATTAAAAATTAAAAGCAGTCATGCTTAAAAGGTCTCGACTAAGAACTTTGGGTTGCCGAATCGAGCTAAATATAAAACTTTTGTGTTAATTGAAACATATCGCAGATATCATATTAATTAGTCATTATTTTATAATAATTGTTAAGATTGCATAAAAGTAAATATAATATAGTTTTTATATATGAGGCAAGTTCATAAAGTTAGTGTACTGTGACCATAATGGACTGTTGTTTGTTGTTTTTTAAGGGTTGGCGGCAATACTGAGTAGCAGAGGAGGATCTCCTGACAAAGTGAGCATAGTAGGGACACAGTAGTACATAAACTCCATTGTTGTAGTGTCCAGTTATATTGATAAGAAATCTCGCCAAGTGCGAGCGGGTCAATAGCACCCATGAGTTTCTTGAGCGACTTAAATTGACTTGAGATAAAAAATGGCATAATTTTGGTCGAATTTCTGCTTTAGGGGGAGATCATCAATGCACAATAATATAGTGAAATCATAAAAAACTCAAAAGGGGCATTCAAAATCATCAATCAATAGCTATTATATCAGCTTTTGATGTGCCGTGGAATTTAAGGAAGAATTTTTTACAAATTTATAACAATTACTATTAAGTCAGCAAGTATTTCTTTAGACTCCCTAGCAATTTTTGCCAGGCTTGATACACTAATATCATCATCATCATAGTGCAGCCACTAACAGTCCACTACAGAACTATGGGCCTCTTCAATATCCATTCATAGGAAGGGGTTACATTCTTCTCGTCTGTGTCTGATACACTAGTATATTGTACCATATTTATTACAAATTAAGGTTATTTTTATTATTAAATGTTAGGTTATATAAAATGTATGAATCCATCTTAGCTCTTGAATTAAATAGTGAACATTACTTTGAGATATGTTTCACGGTAATTATGTTACTAGAATAAAATAAATATATCATTGTAATTCATGCCAGCAATATTTAAGTGACATTACCTGTCAATTTTTTTTTTATAACTTGTATTTTGGCCATAGCAACATCAATACACGGTATGAATTTTATATTGACAGGCAGACGAATGATTGAATTATCGTCAGTTTCATCAGCATATTTCATCTCGACTTTTATACATTGTTATCGAATATACTGCGTTCAATACAGACAATTATGAATTTATTGACATAAATCTGTTAAGCATTTTATCGCTTTATTTGGATATAAAACGCTCTATT
Organism: Stenopsyche tienmushanensis; assembly: GCA_008973525.1. Lineage (NCBI taxonomy): Eukaryota > Metazoa > Arthropoda > Insecta > Trichoptera > Stenopsychidae > Stenopsyche > Stenopsyche tienmushanensis. Next base: position 1,434,095 of record WACJ01000015.1, read on the forward strand.
ATAGTATATCAGCGTCTACATTAGTAACGGCAATTTGCTGGTATATACGAATAGGTCAATAAAAACATGCAATTTATGCAACAAAAAAAAAACATCCATAGCTAATGCATATTGCAAGAGGCGCCACATTATTACTGATTCATTGGCAATTATTCAAGATTATTGTTGACAAAACAAGACTTTGTTGGTTCTATATGACATATTGCACAAGATGATAAATGAGTCAGGCCTATAGGAGTTCTTAAATACACAAGTTTATTATTCCAATTTAAATGTTAGTTAAATTTGCAGACAATAAAAAATAAACAATGCAAATCTCTTGTTTGCTTAAAAATTATATGTCGCTTCGTTTGATAAATGTTATCATAGATACGTTACAGGTTAAATAAAATGAGTAATAAACGCTCATGACTAATGAAGTATTGTATATATCCGTCAAAAAATTGACTAAATTAAAGCTAACTGAAAATTCGTCACGAGGAAAATTCCCACTAAGCCATTGGCATTTTCTTTATTTTGAGAAATGAGACAATCGTACAAAGCTTGATATTATCGATCTGAGAAAATTAATTTGATCGTTATATAAGGCATTATTAATACGCCTAGACGTTTTGTGATATTAATAGGCTTGTATGTTTACCATTTTATACCAATTTGCGATGTTAAGATCGCATGCCAAAAGAACGCAATTTTGCCATGGCATCGAAATAACAATTTTATAAATGGCAAAAGAAAAACGTCATGGAGTATCGTAAAAACGACATCAACAATACGGTTCATGGACGAAGCTATAATATTATTGTCATGAATCGTATCATCATCATAATCATCATCCCTTTTATTCCCATCCAGATAAAAGCATAAAGCCTGTCATCCAATCTAATTTATATATTCACCTCGGCATGCGCTCGATATTGAAGATATTTATCAAGTACAGACCAATATTCTTACATATGAAATTATGTAGAATTTAATCTGACTGTGATATTAGTCCTGAAAATTCTATTTTCATCTCATTGTAATTAAAAATGTATTTTTATCAGGCCAGATGAATGATCGATCCAAAATTTGTACTGTTTTGTATGTCCATAATACCTTTTCGTCTTCAAACTGTTTATAAACAGGCTACCATAGGACTATCCTCAATCGATCCATAATACAAAGGTCTAGTCTCAATTCTTCTAGAATTCGATGGAATGAAAACAATTCACAAGGCAGCCGAAGACAATATTAAATTTTGTATCGTCGTTGATATCATTTTATTAATATAATAGGATATGAATCCACCTATTTAAATATGGTAAATTTGACTATTTAACTGCATGATATAAAATATTCCACAAGAGACCGATAGCAAATGCATAAGCTAGAATTATAGACATATTTCTGGGGGATGAAAGGTCGAAATAATCGATAAGATGAAATATTCGCCGTTATATAAAAATCTTAACACATTAACTACGGGGTCATATCGCGCGCGTCTGCCCCGTGACGCGAGAAATCTTTCAACCTCTCGCTTAAAAAGTTATATTTATTAAAATAACCAACATATTTAAATAGCTTGTTCAAGATGCAGTATTTTCACGCCGAGTTAAACCTTTTTAATTTCAAGGCAAACCTTTTTTAATTCAAGTTAAACTGTCAGATGGCAAATATTCATGAAATTGTTAAGATAAAGAAAAGCGAAAGATGAGGAGCGATGCCAATCTGACAAATATGTTGGTCCAATCATTGCATACATATAACATATATCATCATCATAGTGCAGCCAAAAACAGTCCACTGCAGAATTAGGGCCTCTTCAATATCCATTCATAGGAAGGGGTTACATACATTCTGTCTGTATCATATATTCACCTAATCATTCGCTCGATATTGAAGGTAGAATGACCTCCGAGCTTTATTTAGAACGCTCGTCCAACGAGCCACCTGGATGAAAGTATCGAAGGGCGCTTTCTCGATAGGGAATGTGGAAAATTTGTAAAGACTGAGTAATTTTCCTCAGGGAATAGTGAAAAACTACTCTAGACGACCTTGTTAATTTTACTGGAAAGGACTTTCTGGAGTACATAGAGTCCAGTACCCTCTTTCCTCGCGAGGGTGTTGTCAGACTAGGGTGAAGTCTCTGAATCTCGGACTACATATATAATACGTAGTGTATAAAGATGGTCTAAAAGTGAAATTTGACAAAGTATAATAGTGGGAATGGAGAAAGCCACGTATGTCGGTGCGCGAGCGATGACATTCTTCACCATGGAAGTCCTAAGTCCTGAACAGATGATTTGCAGGAATTAAATTAAACATATTTTTACTTTGTATAATATTGTGTATATCTTAGACTACAATTAAGAAGAAATATTGGAAAATAAAAAAATAGTGAGCGATCGAAAAAAAGTTTGTGTTTTTATCAACATTTTTTGTAGTTTTTTGTTCATTAAATAAACACTTTTGGATATTTTTGGATAATTGTAGTATATACGATGAAGACGTTTATTATACACGTGTCTGCCAAATTTCATAAAGAATGCTCGTCTAGGGTTTGTGGGAGCACTTCCATGAGCTTGAAAAAAAACGCGATTAAAGTTTCTCCTCTCCTCAGCTTCGCGAAGCACAGCTTTTCATCGTCGGCCTATATTAATCCTCCACCACAAAAATATCAAAACAATATAACCTTCTTAGCTAATAGTTGAAATAATGCACAATCTACAGACCACAGCAGATATTTTATTGTTTCGTTGATGCCCTTCGCGAAAAGGATACAAAAAAGCCATCTCATGATATTTTGTGGTTTATAAATACACGCTGATGTTTCACATTAACTCATAAAACGCGCTTTAGTACGAAGAATTGGACTGGAAATTAAATAAAAACTAAAGTTTGATTCATAAATGTGCTCAATTTTGCAAAAATATTTTCAATGTTAAAAGACTATGGGCAAACGAGGCCGAAGTTTACCCGAATGTAAGGTGTTAACTAGAATTATCGATTAAATAGGGAATGATTACGTTATATTAACTACGCAATTATTTACTTTATAGCAGTAACGATCATTCTTCTCATTAGCAAATGTGGTTTAAAAAATAAAGCTGATTTCTACAATTTTTCCATATTTTTTTTTAATTTTGTATTTGTCATTCTTACGTTTTTTAACGGATTTTACCCCAAACTTCCGAATTTACGTTAAATTATTTTTTCAGTTAATGTGTTAAGCATTTCTACATTCATACACAAATACAATATGCGCTTGAAAATCATTATCTTATTAGGCACATTGGTGTTTATCGATACGCTTGGATTGAAATACGAGCCCTTATTAATTTGAGAAGAATAAAAAATGCATTTATGACGTTTATTGCATAGAAATCGACGCGTTATTTTTTTTCCATCGTCTTTGATAAAACACATTCCGTATTTGTACTCACAATGCACATTTTAACAGCTCCCCTATTTTACACGAGGTGCGTCACGAGAACAGGTTTTCTTTGCATTTCACAGTGGCTAATGCAAATGGCACAGATTAAACTTAAAATCTATACAACAGACTGGATGGAGCTTACCATCTAGATCATGTAACCCGTATATATACGTCACTGTCGGAACATTCTCGACCTCGGAATACTCATAACGGTATTGCGAATCGATACAAACGAGGCGTGCAGTAAATTCGCGAAATTTTCTTTTATAAAATGAAGGTCTATGTAAAAACGTTCGTGTCAAACGAAACGTTCGCGGCGACTTAACAACAGCAGGGGGTGGATGATCAATAGGGGTCGGTCCTGCGCGGACTGCACTTTGGATTCGAACATCCCCCAGGATGATTTCGTCCGGTATTTCAAATGATCTGTGATAAAACGACGGCTAGTTCATAAATCATAACATCTGTTGGACTTCAAACCGAACTGTTGTACGCACAATGACTAAAAACGATAAACACACAAATTCATCATATATACAAATTTATTCCGGCGTATTTGCTAACTCAACAACTCATCCTTTGCCATCGCCGAACGCTTTCGATGACTACACAAATGTGTGATTCACATTTCTGCTGCGAGATGATATTCAATATTTTTGTGCTTATTAAAAGCAATTTGTTTCGAGACTGTATGAAAATACAAAAAAAATGAATAGATTAATAAAATAGATAACGAGGACGTTTATATGATAGGAGTGAGCACCTGCGGCCCACACATATCAAATCGATGAGATATTTATGGATGGTATTTTCCAATATGGCAGTTATCGATGGATAATGCATCGAATGCACATGGAGAAATATTTCGCTCCATGAATTATAAAAAGGATTCGATCTACCCACTAAATATCAGGTTGAGTCATAAATAGTTGCCGATGAAAGGAATCCATCATAATTATTCGATTTTACTCTTGACGAGTCATCCGTATTGGTGAGTATAAAGTATCATTAGATAGGTATGAGTTCTATCAGTCTTTTGACAATAGTTAACTGTGTCACATCTTATGTAACACAATAAAAAAATAGTTTTTAAAATTTCCGATTTTTATTATGACATTTTGAAAGTGTTATTGGAGCAAAATCCACATCAATCAATAAGAGAATTGTCAGGGAAGCTAAATACGTCACAATCAACCATTTGCCGGCACTCGGACAAAAAGAAGAAGGTTATCAAATTGGGAGTGTGGATGCCACATAATCTTAATGAAGGCAATACATAAAATCGCATGTCTATTGCCACAAGTTTCCCTTTACGGCAAAAAATTAGCCATTTTTAAACAGAATAATTATTGGAGATGAAAAATGGGTAACGTACGATATTGTTGTAAGCGAAATACAGTGACTTGATCAAAATCAGTGCAGATAAATACACTCAAGAGCTAGAATAGAATCAAATTCTGGATTTAAACCTGCTGAATGAATTTATAAAGAGGATATTGACAAGTTACCAGTAAAATGAGAGAAATTTATCACTAATAATGATGATGAATATGTAATAGAATTGCTTTGTTATTTTTAGCTAAATAAGTGTTTGAAAAAAAAAATCGGCAATTATTTATGACTCAACCTAATAAATCATTGCGTGCAATTTCTGCGTGTTTATCGTCTGTGCTTCCGTAGAAACGCTCATAAATGTTTCAAAGATGGATGTGAAGCGATATGCAAGCTGTCACAAATCTCAACTATTAATTCAATATGTCACAAGCAATCTAATGCAGGATTAGGGTTGTAGATGTGTGCATCTGATATTGATGAGTTTTCATTCGTGGATGCTCAGCATACAGACGAACAGAGTGATCGAACATTGTATTATCGACCTTCTCAGTCACCTAGTTTAAATATTACAACGGTCAAGAAGGCTGTCTTGCAAGGATGATGCTAAATTACCCATAACTGTCATAAACATTGTATTTATAATACCAGTTTAACGATGAAACATAATACAGATAACTATCGTTGATATGCGGTATGCATTCTGGAGAAGGTCGCGATTAGGGGTCCCGAATAACAAATATGAAATTGGTAAAGCATTCGAATATTTTATATGTTTTTAACAAGGTAAAATTGGAGTTAAATTTTTACCTGTATCTGATATTTCGAACCTCCTGTCGGGTTCATGTTCGCGGATTAAATCAATCCGCATCTATGTAGCCGAACTTGATTTTCTCGAGAATGAGAATATTTTATTTATTTCAGAGGTATAAGTTCGACTATTTGAAATTGAAAAAGGTAATATATTCAGATAAGCAGAAGAAATTGATACGACAGTTTCTCCCCGAGTCTCCAATGACTAGTCGCGATTGATAAGGGGAGCAGCGATTAACGGGGGAATTAACTCTTTACAGTCCATGCGCGCGTTTACGCCGAATAAAAAAACCAGCAGTACATATTTAATATAAATACGATCGACAGCATGTGATTCGCGAGAAAATTTTGGTGGTTCGCAAAGAAATCCAGCTTTATTGTATAACATAGGAGGAACATTTATCGCGAAAATAAAACTGAGTGATGATACTCTGATAAATATGACCGGGGAGGATAAATCATTATAATATATTTCATATCAGACAGCACAACAGATCTCAAAATGTTAAAATTCGTATACGATTGGAGAAGAATTATTTAAACACTGCATGTTAACAGCCTGTGGAGAAATTGAAATTCAGATTCCCGTGTCTGCGCTCATACTATTGAGCGCAGAATCGAAGATATGAACCAAAATATTGAAAATCACATAATAAAAATGGTGAAAAACTCATCGTTTTATTCGATTTAACTTGAAAAATCTACTGATATTATAAACAAAGCACTCTTACTATGTTTTATAAGGGTTGCCTATGAAGAATTGTTACACGAAGAACCACTTTTTTCGCTTTTATTTGAGATACTTTGCGAAGAAATGGATTCAGAGTATAGTCATCTTCTTCGTCATGATCGAGGGGCAGAATACTGACCCGACTTTTCACCTTGTGGGATGAAGTTAAATTATTTTTCCAGCGACAAAATAATCCGAATCTTCAGAATCCAATCTCGGGGTCCCAGATCCTGTACAGTTTTAGGTGATCATGAATCCCGGGATTACTAAACATAATCCCGAAAAATTCTGGATTGAAATTTTTATCTAAGAGAAATCGCACACCTCACCAGCACGATGAAGGCTACTAAATCGAGACATTCCCGTCGAAATCTGGACGCTTGGAAACAGTGGCGTACCTACTAATTGGCAAGCTTAGGCGACGCCTAGGGGCAGTGACTGTCTAATCTATGTTTACATATATACAGTACATATATGTTTTTCAAATTATTATATTAACCTTTCCCTGCCGGTGATGTATTTACTACACCTCGACTCTAATCATGGGATTATCGATATGAAATATAATAGATACGGGGTTCAGATTTTTTTTATTCCTTCGTATTATAATTACGAAGCACATCAAAGTATTATAGTATATAAGTATTCATCTGCAGCGACGGAAATAAATAATTTGTCGAGAAATCGGGAATTTTGCGAGTTTTAGTCCGTATCTCAGCAGAAAGGTATTTTATCAGTCACATTGATGGTGTATTATTAGACTTATTAGTCATTTTTGATCAAATTTATCAATGTAATTTCTCAAACTGAGCCAATCGTGGACCCAAAAAGATTGCCGACTGCTGATATTTGTCATACAATTCAAATATCATCTTTATAAATGTAACATTATTCATTAATTAAATATTATTTTTATGCAAAAGTTATCGCAAAATGTGTGGATTGGACAATGAAATATGCTTTGTCGTCAACAATTTCAAATAGACTTCGATAACCACATCCGACTTCTTCGCCTTTATTTCCTATCTTTCATTGCGAGCAAAACACTGTGACGAATAAGAGCGTTTTAAGATTTTTTTAAATCTCATCATTATGGAACTCGTATTTTATGGAATTAGATTTTAAAAAACCAGTATTATGGCGTGGTGCATCCATACTCCAGTCGCTAGCATACTAAATAAATTATCAGCAAAGAATCGACCCAGTACCGCAAATGTTGTCGACGACTAGGCTAGACAGCGAAGAAACCACAACAGAAAAACGTTTATACAACAGTCTCCCAAACTAAAGCAAGTTAATATTTTGGGAGTCGAAAAGTCTTTATATATATATATATATATATAGAGTTTTTCAGATTTACGCGAGTCATATTTAAATTATTTTAATTATTAAAATATTAATAAATAGCCGGGTGTTCGATCGCGTTAAGGTTTTTGGTAAAAAATTAAAAAACGAATTTTTTTTTTACCTTATCCGATATTTCGGACCACTCGTCGGGTCCATTCTCAAGGATTGACTGTCAATCCTTGAGAATGGACCCGACGAGTGGTCCGAAATATCGGATAAGGTAAAAAAAAAATTCGTTTTTTAATTTTTTACCAAAAACCTTAACGCGATCGAACACCCGGCTATTTATTAATATTTTAATAATTAAAATAATTTATATATATATATATATATATATATATATGTATATAATGTTCTTTGAGTCTTATTAAGTGCATCTCGTTGCCATTTGGCAACAAACTATATACGTGAAGTAATCTGACTGATTGGCAACATACCAATGATGTGTCTAGCATTATTTTTCACCAATATATCAACACCTTATTTAGATATATTTTGATTTTGATAGAGAAGAAATATGTCCATACAAATTCAATTAAAGAAGGCATTTCCATGAACATAATCACATGTACTTTATTATATTACAGTTAAAATCGCTCATTTCTGATTCGACAACATCCTGTTCTTGTTTTCTTTATCAATGTTGCCTTTATTTTTATAGCAATTCTTATCAATATTTTTAGAACAGCGGACGAACATTCGACTGGCATGATTTAGAATTTTTGGAAGATTCTATGAATTTGAAAATAAAACATTGCCAAATTTCCGTACAAGTTTCGCCATCTTCATACGAGTTTTTAACTATAGATCATAAATATATGGCATGGTTAAAACAGAATGTAAAAAACATGTAATTGGATCGTCCAATAGTGAATTATTGCGAAATTCAATCTCATTATTAAGCTTTATTCCTTAAATGACAACTTGTTATTTGAGGATAATGCATCGATTTCAATCAAAATACAGTGTAGGATACACACAGATTTTATATACGCGCTCTGCTCAACTTTACGCGTAAAAAAATCCAGCGTTAATCGATGAATTAAATGTATTTTTACTAAATAAAAAAATCATAGATTTAAATGCCAATGTAAGTAAAAATGTTGAGATTCTACCAAAAGAACACTAGAGATCATCTCATTATTATGTACAGTTATTTAGTATTAAGAACCGTTATATTCCTTTCATGGAAAAAAAGGTTAGAATGATGTTGCCTTTACAAAATAATATCTATTGTGTGGAACAATATTTTGCAATCGAAATCTATGGACAGCCTGGAATCCATCAAATAATATTCAGTTTATGAATATAAGAATTTTAGATAGGAGTGGATACAATTAGAGATCAATTAGTGAGTTGTTAAATTATCATTGTTTTTAATTATATTTTAATTACAGTTTGCAGATGGGTTACCCCCCTTAGCACCCCAGACTTGATCAATCTCCTATTTATTATTTTTGTACCAGAAAATCAGAATAAACCCATTTCTCTCCTCCCAAAATCCCCCAATTCCCAAATTTAATGACACGATAAAAATATCTACAGTCTGGATTTGAGCCATAACCAGAAAAGTATTCAAAAACAAAAATAGGAAGAATTGTGGTTTATTCAAATGTGTTGATATTGGCGAATCCAAAATCGCGGTTGATCTTTTCGTACAATGCAAAAAAACACTCTATTGTGCAAAACAGTGTTAAATTAGAGGATTAAAGTAGTTTAACAAATTCATTCATTGTGGGGTCTGCTAAATTTATTAAGATAGGTCGAAAAGGGTCTGCGATACCATTTTTATGGGCAATACTTTGATATGCAGATTAATCTATTAGACTAGACTTTTTTATCGACAGTTTATTTCAGGTTATCAACATCCGCCAAAAATTGAGATATATATTTAAATCATTAAAAATATCGTACGCTTGGATGGTTTTAAGATAAAGTTTAGTGACTCGAATCGACAGCCGATAGGTCTGTGTCTCCATCCCAACGGAATGAGTAATTTTTTAATGGTTCTTAACTTGGTGTTCGCATATAAAACAGATAGAATGAATTCAGACATGGTTGATATCGGCAAATTGTGGCACAGACCTGACAGTATCGACATAACATCGCCTGAAATAGATCATAGAATACAGCGCAAACTCGCTTCCCAGCTGTAATGTCTACGTCATAGACCTTAGACAGCTTACCAGCACTGTCGTCTTGATATTCATCTTATCTTTACGGGGCAGCTTCTGTGGCAAAATGTCAAGGCCTTTGAGACAATAAAAAATAATTTCGCAAGTACGTTTGGGAAACTTTTAGATAGCATTCGCATACGTAGAATTTAAAAAAAACGGAGAAAGCTCGCGTTATGAACGGCAGACGTAATTGATCCACGTCATTAAAATCTCTGTTGAAATACTGGCTTCCCTCGACATAAATATGAAAATGAGAAGCAACATTCATAACATAATAGAATCGAAGATTCTAAGAATGCAAATATACACGCAGAGCAGGAGGAAAACATCATCGAATTTACTGTCAAGGTAACGAAATCCATTAACACTTCTTATGCGGAGTTAGTTTAGCGGTTCTATATCCGCCAAAAATTTGATGTTATAGATCAAATCGTGAAGAAAATTGTCTAACGACAGAGAATCCCATATTGTAGCTAATGCCGATAAATGCGTTACAAATTGTATAACGATACCAGATCACGTTAAATGTAAACCAAAATTCAGTAAACGGTGACCAGCCAGATTACCGTTAAGATATAAACGCTGCTGCTGCATACGATTGCACGGACTATACGAGAAGATGTAATTGTAAAACCGTCCAGATACGAGTACAGCATCACACAGTACGTAGAAGATATTTCTTGTAAAAGATAAAAAATAGTATATGTAATGAAATAGCTCAAGAGGCGTTATGATTTAGGATGGTCGCTGTTAGAGTGTTAAAGTGTGTGAAGAACGCATGATAATGACATCTAATTGGCAATTGGAATAGGTGAAACAATATACGATTACCTTAAAAGATGTTTCTATCTTGTTGGTTCAAAAAAAATATTTTTTCCCCAGTATTTAAGAATACGTTCAGTAAAATTCAAGCCGATACAAATAAAATTCGCAAAGTTATAGGCCGATGAAAAGAATCTGGAGAAGGATTTATCAAAGTAAATGCGCCTCAAGGAGTGTCCTCAGTACGATTGTAGTTCGAAGATAACATACGATTTTCAAAGTTAAAACCGTGGTGCTAAATGTTTAAAACAAGAAAATTTAATTGCGGAAAAAATGAGCATTTTTTTCTGATCATGTGTAGCCGGACGAATGGATGGAGGTGGGCGAGCGTCTGACAAAAAGATTATCTAGCTAACTCTTTATTCAGCACGAGAAAGAAAGATCTGGCTGCGAGAAGGACATCTTCCCGCAGCCAAGGCTAACCGACGACTCGTTTATTTTTTTTTGCTGACCCCGGGATTGGGATTTTCAATATTTTAAGAAATTACCTTGATGAATTAAGTCAAAAATTACCAATAAGTCCATTTGTTCAATATAAAAAATCACTTGAAGGCCAAAGAATTTTATTTATTTAAGAAAAGATAAAAATACAATTCAAAAATGGATAAATAAAACACTAAAAAATTCAAATATTATTTAGAAAATATGCCCTAAGTAACATTAACATTAAACATTAGTGTTTCTTCATTTAGTCTGGATTTGATTTTGGAAGTCAGACAACTTGCTGCTGAAAATGCACGCTTAGCTTCCACACTCGTTGGAGGTATCGTCATCAGATATTTAAATGCTAGTTCGAGTTGATGATCGCGTGAGCCCCCATTTTCGTATAACACCATCAATGTGACTGATAAAATTCTTTTCTGCTGAGACACGGACTAAAAATCGCAAAATTCCCGATTTCCCAATTTCCCGACAAATTATTTATTTCCGTCGCTGCAGATAAATATTTATTTACTATAATACTTTGATATGATTTGTAATTATATTACGGAGGAATACAAAAATTCTGAACCCCGTATCTATTATATTTCATATCGATATTACCATTATTCGTCGAGGTGTAGTAAATACATCACCGGTAGGGAAAGGTTACTATAACAATTTGAAAAACATACATGTACGCTATATATGTATAGTATACATTGTATACATAGATTAGACAATCACTGCTCCTATGCGTCGCCTAAGTTCGCCAATTAGTAATTACGCCACTGTTTCCAAGCGTCTAGATTTCGTCGGGGATGTCTCGATTTAGTAGCCTTCATCGTGCTGGTGAGTTGTACGATTTCTATTAGATACAAATTTCAATCCCGAATTTTTCGGAATTACGTTTTCTAATCCCGGGATTCTTAAGTACCTAAAACTGTCCGGGATCCCGGGATTGGATTCCCTAGGTAGAATTAAGACCGAATACGAGACGAAGAATTTAAAAATGATCGTAAAGAGCATGTGGAAAACGATGTAGACGTTTTATATTGCATACTATGATGCATTTTGATGCCTTGTTATATTTGCACGCTAAGCGTATAACCACAAAACACATTTTACCAAAGTTGGTCACAGAAATACTTCTTTATATACTCTTCATTGCTTCCGAAAGTAAGAGCTTAGATTATCTAGTGATTATCCTGAAAATTTAAAGTCTCGCTTATAGGAACAGGAGCAGGCTGAAAGTGAAGTTGCTAACGCATAAAAATGAGTTCATTGTTCAGTACATTTGAAAAGGCGCAATACATGTCGACCATTGTTTGGAATTTTTTCCACTGTCCTCGATTGTTGACAAAACAGAATGCAAATGTTCCTAATTGTCAGATTGCATTCTAGCAAATATAAATGCATACAATACACATTCCAAAACATAATCGACATGCTGATTATAGCTATTATAGATAGCTTTTCATTTGGGTTCACATTTATGTGGATAATATCCTCGTTTACAATGTGTTCATCCGTCTGCTGGAGATATCTCAGCAGTCGCCCGGGCCATTACATAAGCACGATTGATACATTGAATATAAAATGACTTTCTGCGAAATGTTTACAGTGAAAAGCTTATTATTGATACAACTCGCAAAATACGTCTATCCTTCGGGGTATTTTTGGCCACAACCTTGGTCTCGTGGGCGGTGGACGCTTATTGCTCTTTTTGCATGAACTGCCTGCGGGGTTCGTGATTATTGGATGGATCCTTTTAGCAATCTATGATTTGCTACATTTCTTGGAATTGCCTTTCGTGATTCCAATAACAAAAATGTGCAATAAGGAAAACAACTAGTCTCTGACGAGTGGTTAACAGAAGACCACCGCACCGTCTAATAATAACCTATGTAACTTCCATTGGAACTGCAATAAAGCATTCTGCATTATTTAGCATTTTGTCTTTTTCGCCATCGCGAAAGTCGATATTTTAAAGCAGGTGATTTGCAAAATGGCAAAATGCTAAATAATGCATTTTCAATGAAAGGAGTTCCATCGATCTCTCAAGATCGACTTATAGAACCGGTTTCAGCCACATGTAAACTGCAGTGAAAATTATCAACATATTCCAATCAATCCCATATCGTTTATACTCTGTTGAAGTTTTAATCTGATAAAGAGCACATATACGATATAATGGAAATCAATAGTTATAGTAGTAGATTGTATCGAAATTAATCAGCATTAAACGATGCTCATCGTAGACAGCTTTGACATTGCGAATCAAGGCTGATTGAGTTAATGTTTCACATTTCTGTATCGTTTTGAAATCTGATGCATCAAGGCGATTTCCTCGTCAAAATAAAAGGTAAATTGGCAAACGGAAGAAGATAACGAATCGCTGCTAAAATAGTCATACAGCAAAAGTTGTCGACAACCTCAAAATAGCCCATGGCATTCGTCACAAACATTTCGTTTTTTCAAACTCAAATACTTAACCCGTGATAGATCTGCTTGAACATTACAACAGGGATCAACAAATAATCGATCGTGTCTTTAAAGGGTAGATTTAATTTGGTTTTATTTCAATGATGGTTTTTATTTTACTTGATCATTCTACTTTTCATGAAGCAACACTGATTGACTCCGAGTTGTCTAATCCCTCTTTTCTTTGTCTTCGCTTAAACATTGGGCCGACCTAGTTGACATAAGCCCGCAATGAAATAACGACAACAATATTTTCGACTGATTGTAAAATTTAAACAACCCACCCGATCAATATTCTTCGGATAACTTCGTTTTGTAATGAGAGTTCGTAATCGTTATGTAGGCATGTTCTGGTATGGCGTTCGATCGCGAGGCGTTCATTCGTCATGTCAGCGATCCAAAAAGCGGACCAGTTGGACTCACAGATCTTGTGGCCACTCCGTCCTCTTTTAGGCCTTTTTACGGCATTTTCGGGGCCTTCTATGATCTGTTAGCTCGCGCACTTACAGTCGACGATCATCCAATACCATTTTGTGGATTTTTTTTACCATTTCTGGGGTGGTCGACCGGTGGTTCGTATTTTATTTAAAAATATTCATTATAATAATATTTAATATATTGATTTTATAATAGACTTTTTGTCGCACGACAATTTTAAACGTCTAGCAACGCAGTTTTATGAATAAGTATATTACACCATATTTTCCGCCTATTATTGTGTTTTAGTATAAAATAATAACATGTCATAAAACTGTGCATTTTTACTATTTTCCCTCCTTATAGTTACTAATCAAGTTAATTTTTATTATGGAAAAAAATATGGCCAATCATTAAATTCTCGTATATATTGCAAGCGAAGATGCGACTTCGAAATCCGAACCAATTTCACGCCATTGTGACTGTCAAACCACCGATAACGACGCGCTTATTTGGGTTGAACATCAGCTCATTGTATTGTTTAGAGATCATACGAAGCAATCTTTGAATGGAAAATTCAAAACTGAAAACATGTTAAAAATATCGGTTTATTTCGGTTCGATCTTCGACTCTTATCGTCCGTACAAATCTACTTATCTGTCAAGACCGTCGCAGCGTATATGAAGCTTGTATATAAATAAATAAACACTGTCGATAGCACACAAATATTCGGTAATTTCTTTAAGTAAACATAAACAATACAGATGCAATCGATTCACATAACATTATTAGTCGATAAATTTGGGTTAACGATCTATACAATCGTACGTTATACGCAAGATACTCTATCCGTCCCCGTTTATCTCCAAGCACAACGTGCAAACACTCTGCGTTTCTGTCTGTCTCCGAGCTCAACGTGTAAGAATGCTCTTTCTGAATTATCTGCTGCTTTAAGGGGTTAATTTGAACGCTAGTCAACAACAATTTGAACGATTTTTCAGATTGTTTCATATATGTTAAGTAAATACATGGATTAAATACTCTCTGCTTGTGGCTTATTTATAATGTTGACGATATAGAATTGTCATTGAGCTACAAAATCGATTCTGCCATATTTTGAGGTCATATACACGAGGTAACATTACTACAGATTAAAAATGCTTCGACGTTGTTGCACATGACAATTAAAGTGCACAACGTCATAAGAACGGACAGTCGACCGATTATGCTGTTAATTGCTATACATATTGTATATTTTTATTATCAACTATAAATGCTTCCATACACAATGTAATTATCGATTTAAAAAAGAAACAAATGGCTGGGAAGGGATACATTGATTTTCAAACAGTTGTAATGAATCACATCTGAGCAAAAAACGCGATGACAAAGGATCGAATGCATATAATTATAGTCTAAAACCACAAATGATTTCTTTACCAGATCGCATTCGGCACGGGATATGCCAAAAAGGAGTCATGATTCAATATGGAAAAGAGGGGGACGAATATCATTAATAATTCGATTGATAATTGAATGCTCCCAAAAATGGTACCCCTAATCTAGTCGCAAAAACAGAATTTATAACAATGCGCTTAAAAAAATAAAAATGATGAACGATGGGGTAGGGTTAACTCGTAAACCGGTTTCATATAACCAATAGGCACTGTGCTCTTCTCATGGAAGTTAGCAAAGTTTTAACTCAGAGAAGACATACTCTTGGAAAAATAAATCACATTATCATGTATTAAAACAAAGAATTTCGGGATTTATAAGGAGGAATTGGAATACTTCAAAATTTGTTGAATTGAAAGCAAAAGTTGAACGAAGCTTTATATCAATATACACTACTACCGATAACAAGTTTGGAACCGTTAATATTTCGTGAAAAAACTTTCTATAAAATATCTCCAGTATTTATAAATATTATTCCAGAGCATATTGGCATAAGAATCTGAAGAAGAATTCTGTTTAAAAAAAGGCACAGAATTTTGAAGTGTTTTAGGAATCATTATTGTGCTGTAATGTGAAATTTTATCCTAATATTCAAAGACCTAAATATTTAGACGTGTTTTTAAGATTGCGAGGCGTCCATTCGTCAAGTCAACGGTTCAAAAAGCGGACCAGTTGGACACACAGACTTTATGACCACTCCGTCCTCTTTTAGGCCTTTTATGTCATTTTCGGGACCTTCTATGATCTGTTAGCTCGCGCACTTACAGTCGACGATCATCCAATACCATTTTGTGGATTTTTTTTACCATTTCTGGGGTGGTTACCTCATTTGGTCGACCACTGCGCTGTTCGTCTTGGCAGCTCGTACAGTTTCGTTTAAACTCTGCCATCCAACGTACTATTGGGACTATCTTCGTATATTATTTTAAAATATACATAATAATAGTATTATTTAATTTGATTTCGATCCATCTTATGCCGAAAGTTATTTGAAAACTTTCTACGCAAAACTCTTGCAAGTATGCAAAAGCAAAATATTATCCGATTGCGAACGAACATTCAGATTGCAAAAATCTCTTTCGTGCTGTCGAGTGTAATGACTTTAAAGTCTTTTTTCCCCCTATTTTTAGTCCATTCTCCGTCCGTTTTCTAATGCATCGTTAACTTTTTGTTCCGTTTTTAAATAATTCGAGTCCATAAGACGCCTTCAGCACTTTTGTTGTTCGGTTTGCATCTGTCTGCAGACCAGCAGAAGCTATACTGCATTTTTTGTTGGGTTTTTAACGAGAACTTTGTTCCAGTTTGCGCTGTTTTCACTTCTACGCGTTTCATGTAACCATAAGAATCATCTGTAATTAGAGACATTGAAACGATTCGCAGAAGAGAGTGTCGATACAAATGAGGGTATTTTTCCATGCCAAAGGGTCATTTATAACGAATTTCAACATTGCCTGCATATATATTTTTGCGGAAGGAAAACGATAATAATCACTGATCGATAGATCGATCGTTGATTGTTCTCTTTTTTTTCTTTAGAAGATAGATCGCCTTGATTCTTAGATTACAGATTTGGGTTGGGATAATAGCGATAATGACAAGTGTAATAATTACATACACTTATCGATCGTATTATAAAAAAAGATTAAATGTCCATCAATACAAATATTTTGCAATAGATTTTATCTGTCATAATATTTTAGTGACATATTACAATGGTTTTATTATTGTACAGCAAAATTATTTAGACAATAGCTCAAATTGTATTTGAAATATTTAAATGTAAAAATTACATGCATTTATTATGCAAAATTTTGCATAAATTTGATATGCGAACAAAAGCTATTTGTCATTCAATTGTCATACAAAACTATGAAAAAGATTTTTAAAAAAACTTGGATTGGAATAGGCCAGTGATGACGAATCTATGACATTCGTGTCAAATAAATTTCAGGCGAGAAGCATTATTTTTTGATTGTTCAAACCCAAAAACAACGCCAACAACAGTCAAGTCCAAAAACAGTCAACATGGACAAAGATTAGAATTTCGATTTCGGGATTGCATTAGACCTATATGTCTAATTACTAATAAGTCCATTTGTTATATATAAAAAATAACTTAAAAGCGAAAGAATTTTATTTATTTAAGAAAAGATAAAAATACAATTCAAAATTGCCGATTTCCCGAAAAAATATTTATTTCCGTCGCTGCAGATGAATACTTATATACTATAATACTCTGAGTTGTTTCGTAATTATATTAGGGAGGAACATAATAATTCTGAATCCCGTATCTATTATATATCATATCGATAATCCCATTATTAGAGTCGAGGTGTAGTAAATACATCACCGGTAGGGAAGGGTTAATATAACAATTTAAAAAACATAGATTAGACAGTTACTGCCCCTAGGTGTCGCCTAAGCTCGCCAAATAGTAGTTACGCTACTGTTTCCAAGCGTTCAGATTTCGGCAGGAATGTCTCGAAGTAGCCTTCATCGTGCTGGTGAGTTGTACGATTTCTGTTAGATACAAATTCCAATCCCGAATTTTTCGGAATTACGTTTACTGATCCCGGGATTCGTGAGTACCTAAAACTGTCCGGGATCCGGGATTGGATTCCATAACCAAGATGTATCGTCAAGAATAATAGATTATTGTGTATACTGTGTAATGAAACGTGGAATATAGAGACATTTTGAAACAAATGATTGCCAGTTATTGAAAAAAAGCGAGGACGAAAGAAAGGAATACATTTCCAGGCAGCTAAACTTCAACTTTAAATTTGTCAGAGGCTCAACAAATTTAGCATTCCTCAATGAAGAATAATTTATTGAAGAAACTCTTCCAAGATGTGCAATTATTAAGCAAATTTCTGAGTTGCCAATCAGTAGAAATTTGAGAATGTGGAAGGAAATCGCTTGGAGAACGAAGAAGAATACGAACTAGAAATTTGAAGAGCTTGGATTATTATTGTACTTGGATAGTAATTCTGATATCTCGATGATTTTCTTTTCTTGAGAAATGAGAATTCTCGATTTTATTTCTCAGATTTCTCGAATTCTTGATAAAATATTCATGTAAATATAAATATTGTGACTTCAGGACGTATTTTTGGTTTCTTAGCCTCTTGAGGAGTTCAGTCGCATATTTGCGATCGAATTCTAGTGATTCAGAAATAGCATTCTCACACGTTGAGCTCGGAGAGAGAGAGAGACGGAGAATATCTTGCACGTTGAGTTTGGAGATAGATAGAGACGGATGGTCGTTGGTCAGAAACGTGTGGTCACTTCACTTCAATAATCGGCATGCTAGTAAACCACGCTCGTGGAATCCGCCCATTATTAGCGATTTAGGCGACTCAAACAAACCGCCCATATAAATTTGGATGTAACTGGAGAATCGCCATGTATATTATTCTAGTCGGATCAATACCGTTGTCTGGTCGCGTCGTAGATAACATACGATCCATCTTATCAATTCAGTTATCAAAGGTCCCGAACAATAACAACAACAAAATCAAACATCCGGGAAACAAAGAAACGATCATATTGATCTTTTAAATTAAACTTCGTTTCTTTCCAAAATATGGACATACAATGACAATAATATTACCGTTAGATGATTTTCTATTATTACATTAATATTTTTTTATCACTATTATAGTATAAATACATGTAATAAATAGAGATTTATCGGCGATACTATTTGTTTGTTTTACGTATGTCGATCTTCGGACTACCTCATATATTTTGGATGAGTTATATATTTTAAATTATAAATGTGCATATAGATATGAATAGAAACACATGGTAAAATGTGAAAATATTAAAAAACATATATATAGCATACATTTCTTGTTTTTTCATAATTGGCAATTTAAAAATAAATATGAATCTAGATCGCAATTTAAAGCACAAACGGGAAATTGACGACAATTATGCACGCTATTTGGATTATCTGAGATTAAAAATAAATTTCACCAGCATATAAAAGCAAACATTTATGCCCCGCAGTGCGTAGAATTTTTTGCCAGCGTTTTGTTTGGCCAGGTGATATATAGTCAATTATTAATCGGGCAAATGCGCCATTGAAGTCTCATGCAAATGCGTTCCATCGAGGTGATTCTTTTCGTCGTCGTCTTTTCGAAAATAAAAATTCATGGCCGTTGAACGACGCGATTTAGGACCAATTAAAAAATTGTTTTACCTGTCAAAATAATCAAAATGGCGCGCGGCCTAATGCGGATCTAAATAATTTTATCGCTAAAATAATCAATAAAAATGAGAATTTCCACGAAATTGAAAACATGACTACCTAAAAAAAACGTTTGAATTAAATGATAAACGATAATTAATTGAATAGTAATGAAACATGCGATTCATTATCATTAATATCTAGTGACGATATAATCTGATGACATTTGGGGTTAAAATAAATTCGTCTACGTTTAAAGTAAATCATTGATAAAATCTTTAACGCACTACTGATAATAACGACATCCAAGAAATGGGAGTCACCTGGCCGCATTCATTGCAATTGCATTAAGTGACACATTAGAAAATATATTTTGCAACAGCATATACATGTCAAAGGTTTCACACGAAACATTTAATTCATACACGGTTACATTTTTATTTTGAGTAGTGAACACTACCAAAGCTGTCATATAAAATATAAATATTTTATCGCAAGTGTTTTGGAGGTAAATAAACAATCATTCGCGTTACACCTGAAAGACATAATTATTGAGTGTTTATTTTTGATGGACTATGTCATAAAATCACAAATAAACTTAATCCCCAGCGAATGGACAGACTTGACGTAAAGTCGATTTTTTTCATGACGACGATCTATTGCACGAAAAGAGCCAGAATTTCAGCAATCGAGAAAGTTATGCAGCGGCGTGTCCGCGTGATGAAATAACAGGACGGAGTGAAGATTCAAATTTCGGACGATATCGAAAATGCGACCATAAGCAAAATCCGCAAGGGCCGTCTGCCGGCCGCTCTCGTACGTCATTCGCAGGCTTCTCGCCGAATCGCGAAAACCTGCGGAAAAAATCGGGAAAATTGTGCCCCTCACCTCAGACATGTCGGCGAAGATCTCTTTTCGCGCCTTAAATTTTTATTTCGAAAGTCTTTTTATTTAGAAATCACTCCACACAAACGCCGAAACGCAAATTTTGCGAGAGAAACACACACAAGCAACCGCAGCAAAGGCTGTAACGCTACTGACTACACCGCCACCTACTCGGCTGGAACCAAATTCCTATTCAAAAATACTGATAAGTAGGGAATCGAACCACTTTTTGGCCTAAAAAGCTATTTTTAATATCAACTGCATAACTAATTAATTTACGTTGAAAATATTTACAACTATCAAATGTAATTAAATAGTCATTTTAATTATTAATAAATAAAAAAAATGGTTTAAAATTAGTATAAAACACTACATTTATATATTTGTTGTTTAATTTGAACATATTTATTTTTAATTTAAAACACGAAAATAAAATCTTTCTTCAAAATATATGGGAATTTTATATTTTAACAATGGATAATTTGCGTTTTTTATGGCTTTAACGATGAAAATCCACAGCGTAATTTCATAATAATATTATATAATTATTTTAAAATATCAATGTAATTTAAATAATGTTTTAAATAATTTTATTATTACAACAAATTTAGTGGCGAATAAAATGTTTTTGATTTTATATTTTTATGTTGATAAATTAATTTGTTTTTAATAAACAATTTTTCAAATTTGCCAATTAAAAATTGTGCAAAGATACCCGTATTGAATGGCTATCCGGTCATGGCCGACATTTGAAAAAAAAACAGCTGATGAAGGGTTGATGTTAGATAAGTGTGGCGGGTAGCGGGTAGTGAGTATGAGTCGCGTGTGGGGTGCAATTCGGGCGGCGCTGTCCAAGAGCCGCGAGACGTTGGGTCCGCGCGCCGCTAATCTCAAAGAGCGCCTCCCCAAACAACCCATAACGAAAGCCGTCGCCAAGTACGAGGCTTTCACGGGCGTTCAGGAAGTCCGCGATCTTCAGAAGAATGTCGTCGCAGCTCAGGTCATTGTCGAAAAATCCCAGTTTCTCCCAATCGCCTCCTTTCTGATTCAATACCACAACCTTGAAACATTTCCATGTAACTATTTCGACGATTAACCTTCAAAATTACACTATTTCATTTGAATCTTGAAGAAGATTTCGTCAAAATAATGTCAGTCGTTCTAAATTACCAAAAATAAAATCGTTCTTTACACATTTTAATTGATCATTTTCTATTTATAGTGTAATCATTTCTAACCTTTTGATCAGTGTCTGTCATGTTGACAGTTATCCAATAGCGTGAGAAAATTATCGCGATAAGGATTTCGATATTTTAGATATAAACTGAATATTTGAATGAGGAGATATAATATTAATATAGTCTAATGTATTTTACATTTTTGACCTTGTATAAAACTTAAATTGTAGGAAAAATTTACTGCTGCTCAAGAAAAAAGACGTCAGGCTGGGGAAAAACTTATGGAAGTCCAACAGCGAGTAAAAGAAATACACGATGAGATGCAAACAGTGTCTAAAGGCGATCCCAACTATCTTAAATTAATAACTGAAGAGCATAAAGTAAGTTTTTCAAATACATAGCTATCTATATGTTTACCATATATCAGATATCTCAGACATGAAGCAATTTAAATGGACACTTCTTAAGTTAACGACGATTATTAAAATAGCCTCAATAAATGAAAATCATCCAAAGTGCATTCAATACGTTATTGTATGAATATAATTCATTTCAAAACTGTATTTCAGATTATTGTCGATGAAGGAACATTAAGAAATGAATTTGCCAAAATTGAAAGAGAAGAAAGAGACTATTTCAACGTAATGACAGCAGCTGTAAAACTAAGTCACGAAACTGAAAGAATTTATGCTGAAAAAAATAAATATTTATATCTTGTCGCATCTATTGTTGGTAAGCAACTAAATATTGTTTTAACTCATTTTTTTCAGGAATATATTGTATATAGTTTTGATATTTAGTGAAATACAAGTTCATATCTAAAATGACCATTTAATAAGATATATACAACAAAACACTAATTAAATAATTAATGATTAACAAAATTCCATTTTGGTATTTCATAAAACCTAATAGACCAAAGTAATGTATTTTTTAGGCACAGTATTAGGGGTACTCGGCAGTACGATCAATAACAAAATGAAGATGAAAGAGTTCAAAGAGATGATAATGGAAGAAAGATCCGGAAGCAGACTGTGGAATTTAAATTTCAGTGAAGGCAATACACAAAAAAAATTACAAGAGATAGAATCTAGAGTCGTCGCCATATCAACTAACCAAAAAACAATTCTAGGTAAGAACACATATTTTTATCAATGAAGAAAAGTGTTAAATGTTAAAATTATAAAACCGTTGTATGCATATCTTGCATTCTTTTGTAGATTATCTCATAAAAACGGAAAAGATGATTGAAACTCAGTTCGGGAACACGAAACATCTCATAAATGTAAATATGACACAAAAATCGTCACATAGCAAATCTAGCAAACAAATAGACCCGATCCCGTCAGTTGCACAGCCTACTGAAGAAGAACTGTATACAAATGATATTGAGCAATGGAAAAGCACAGTATATTTTGCTGTTGGCGCGGGAGTTGCTGGCTATCTGTTAGGAAAAGCAATTTAAATAAAGGGTTTATAAAAATATATAATTATAACTGTACAATAAGTGCCCTTTCCATTTTATTGCCATCGATAAATTTGTTATAAATCCTATATTTTGCAATAATAATGTTAAGAAACCAATTTGTGGACTTATTGAGTTTTTCTTGTTTTATATATGTGTAGTTTTTGTATATGTACATGTTGTTTTTTTAATAAAACCAGCTTTTATTATAAATTCAGTTTTGATTGTTAAATTTGTTTTATTGTTAAAAAAAATTTTTAAAAAAATGAAAAAAACAGATACATCAACCCTACAGGACCCATAAGTAAAGTTTTATATTGGATATTTAAGCCTATACTGTACCTCTTTATATATTATTTTATTGTAAGCCCTTATGAAATTATTCCATGTAAATAATAAAAAATGAAATGATTATGTATGCCTAATTTATTATAATTTAATTTTTTTCGTCATAAAGTGTATTATTTAAATAGGAAATAGACAATCACTTGCATAATGTATAAGTTTATTTAATGATATCTACCAATCAACATTGCCCTTCTAAATGCATCACATATAATGAAATGAGTTTGCGACGGACAGTCAATAAAAAGCATCTCGGCGCTTGCACCATAAATAACTCGATTCCGTGGATATGTTGCTTTTCGTGCCTTGGCGTTAAAACTTTGTCCACTTATTGCTAAGAATTCCGCGAGTAACATAGGCATAGTCTAACATATAAATCAATGTTTGTCCGTATTTAATGCGCTGTCATACCATTCATTCGATTGCGATAAAACTTTGCCAACTTATTGTTTGCACTTTTTCAAATAATATAGGTATAGTACAATTAACTTACAGTAGATCTTATATATAAAAATCAATGTTTGTTCATATTTATAATAAAACTAACAAAATAAAATAAATATCATTTATATTTTTCCCTTATTTAATTTCGAATTCTTAAAGGAATTCCTTATACGTGGGCAAAAAAAAACATAATTCGCGAAGTAGTCTTACAAACATACTTGATCGGATTATTTCCTGTATACCATGTAATTCTTCGTGCTAGACACCCGAAATCTTTTGAAGAAGCATCTGAATATTTTGGATATTCTGATTGGTGCATTTTTGGCAATCAAATCTGCAGTATAAAAGATCGATATTCTCTCGTCTTATATGCAATTTGTCAACCTTAACGTGTGCACATTCTCGCAGTTGCAGAAAATATTTTATAAATACATACTAATATTTCATAGCAATTATCTCTTGTAAATTATATCAGATTTAAAAAATACATATGGTCAATCATGTAGAATCAAATAAAATATATATGTAGGTTGAGTTTGATGTAATTTGCAATAAACTGCTACTATTAAATTATATATAACGACCAAATAATAATGTGGGAGGTGTGCATTACCTTATGAGATAAGGATAAATAAAACAAATATTGTAATGATTACATTTTATTGTTACTGAAGGGCACCCTGTATTCAGTCAGTGGATGCTTTAATTAACATGTATATGCATACACACAAAATTAAAATGTTAAGCTTCTCACAATGCAGTAGAGAGAGAAATGCATTTAAATATGTAATTGAAATATGTTAATAATGTCTTTTTTATATTTTAAGTGGCAGTTTAAAAAAATGAATTAAAAGGCAAACTAAACACCTTCTAATAGCCAAAAATAAAAATCTCATAACATTAAGAAATGTGAAAAATTCCCTTCATTTTCTATTTTAACTGCTGTCCCATTTTTTCCATTCCATGCCGTCTGGTGGATGGATTTTTACTTTTTCCTTGGATACCTCATTCCAATTAGTACTGAGAACAGTCCCCCCTGACTCCATCTGAAAAACGGTAAGGATATTTGTAAATTTAATGATCTAAGTATATAATATATTATTGATTTCATAAATACGTACAAAACTTTTATTCATTGCTTTGCGAACTTCGTCAGTACTTTGACTATATATTTGTTCAAAGAGATTTTTGAGTCCTTCTTCGCCTTCTGGTTTCTCCTCAGCTTCCTAAAATATAGCATAAATACATGAAAATCATATTAGCATGCACAAATATATAAAAACATGACAATATTTTATTATAAGAAAACTCATTAATTGAAATTAACATGAAAAAAATAAATACAATAGGTTTTTAAAATATGCTAAATCGAAAGCTTAAAATATATGCTAATAATTTTCACTTCAAGGATTATTAGTTTATGAAGAATTACCGAAAACGTATTAATTCATTAAGGTGAGAAATACTCAAACATAACACAATTTACAAACCTGTTTTTTGAGTTCCTTCTCTATTTGGTTCCAATCTTTTTGGAATGGGCAAGAACTTGGATACTTTGGGCCGGAAGCATCAATTATGTCTGTCAAATATATAATAAAAATATTATTTTTTGCAAACATATATCCATATATAAGTCAAGAATGGGGATCTGCAAGATGTAGTCAAATCATGGATTGCGAGTCACATTAGGTTGCTTGGAATTTTTAATATGGCGCAAATGCATAAATGGGATAATTCATAACTATGAACGATAACAGAAATATTATGGTCTTTCATTTTTTTAGCATTCTTATACAGTGGAACCTCAGCTCGGAGTTTTTCAAGTTATGAGCCGAAACAAGTCAAAATTTTTGTCTCCGTTAACAAGCAAAATTTCGGGTTACGAGTCTCATCGGCCCAAGTTACCAGGTCATATCCTGCAGCACATGGATCAGCAAGTTATCTCTAACTTCAAGAAATTGTAAACGAAAGGGCTTTTCAAACTCTGCTTCAACGTCATCAAGGGCACGCAGCTTATCCTACGAGAGCTTTGGAAAAACCACTTTAATATTGTAGGGTGCCTGAAATTCGCAGGGTGTTTCAAGAAGATCACTGAACTCTGCGTGGAGAAAGATGTGGCCTGAGGTGATTTTAGAACAAGATTTCGAGTGAAAAGGAGCCTGTCGAAGAAATTGTATCCTTGGGCAAATCTTTAGGTAAACAAATTTGACACCGAAAAACTCGTTGCAGAACATAGCGAAGACCTCAGCGTCGCGAGTTGAAGGAGTTGCATGAATAACAATACCGTCAACTAAAGGAGGCTCTGTCGGGAGAGAGAGAGAGAAAGAAACTAGACAGCAGAGATCATCCAGGTAAAGCAGTAACTATTAGGGCTATTCATTTATATAATAATGTTGTTATGGCTCATTTCAGCAGTGTGTTGAAAAATTGCCAAAAACAAGTGTCGAATGAAAAATTCTTTAAGAGAAAAGTTAAAGATAATGAAGAAAGTGCGCCAAAATCATCTAAAAAAGTAAAAGTCAGTGATTGTGAATCTGTTAAGAGTTCTCCCGAGATACAGCTGATCAAGAGAGACAGAAACAGCGACTAACCCTCCCACCACCTCCGGCATTCCAGCACGACGCCTTTTTCAAGGTAAATTATTTATTATTAAATGGATTTTTTTTATAGTAATGTTTTTGGGGGTCCGGAGCAAATAATTATATTTCCATGATTTTTTATGGGAAAACTCGTTTCGGAGTTACGAGCTTCCTTCCGGAATGAATTAAACTAGTAACCCAAGGTTCCACTGTATATATAATACACAGAATATGATTAAAAATCTTACATTGGCTTTACTACCAAAAACCTTAGTGAAATAAAGTGCATAAACAAAAATATTAAACAAATTTACTATAATACAATGAAAAACATATTTTTTTAACAAGCAACGCATTACAGACTCTACACACAAATTGTAGTAGCAGTGAAATATGTACGCTACAGCTATATAGATATCTAATAGTCGTAAATTTGACATCATTTTTTCTGAGAAAATTCGAATATATTGTTAGTCTGCTGTTGATTATACTCTGGATAAAATCGCATTGCAAAAATTAATCTAGTGTTCCTTGTTTGGTCTGCTTACGTTTATTATAGTGTCATTTGAGCAAAATTTGAACATCATCACCATCAACACCTTCAATGCCTCTGGAAATGGCTAAAAAACTTATTCCAAACACCCTTCATAAAGACTAGATAACTTCATTCCACACTTCGTCGAAACCAAAACGCCGAAAGAAAAAAAAATCAAAAAGGATCGCACTATAATGTGTACTCGCTGGGGTTGCAATAAACCTATACCAGATATTTAAGAATAAATAGCGTTTAGTGATTACTGTTGAAAATAGATCTACAAAATGCAAACAATTTTGTAAAAAATTTAGTTTAATTATATAATAATATAATCACTTTGCGGTATTGGCTTGATTTCTTCATTTCTAGGTTGATCAATCTTCTGCTCGAGATTGTTCCATCGTAAACCTTGTTTCTTTTTCAATTTAATTTCAATCTTAGATGCCATGGTATTGTGGACGCATTGACTGGGATCTATCTCGTGAGACAGATCTATTTCCAGACTATATTCAGAATCAGAATTTGGTATGGGGCTCGTTACTGATAGCTATGAAAAAATAAAAGCATATTTAGAAAAGTAGAAAAATTCAATCAAGCCCAAATTAAGCAAAAACAACTTACCGAATAATCCCCATAAACTACTTTAACTTTATCTTTGGGAGCATTTTTTAAAAGGACTGTGACTACGACGTGAGTTTCTGTTTGGTACCAATCATGTTTCACTTTGGGCTGGCTGCTAGACGCTACTGCCTTCATTAAAAACGTAAATAAAACAAATTTAAATTTAACTCTAAAACGATTAATTATTTCATTTGAAATAGTACGCAATCTCAAATCGGGTTCTTTATTTTATCTTTGAATTCATTAATTTTTAACCTAAACAATAATATAACACACAAATTGTGCCTGATTGTGGTTAATTGTATAGCTACAAGATTATATCTATTTTGAGTTAGAAACGTAATTAATTTCTGAATAAATGCGTTCTTTTAATTCTAAATTTGTTATTTAAAATCGTCTCAATTGTAAGTTCTTCAGACTTTTCACAGTCAGACAAAGGATAGCAAATGATTTTTCTACCAGCTTCCAGAACAGTCTATCAAAATATAGTCTAACCTCTGCAGAAAGGGAGGAACTTTCCCCGCATGCAGCCATTCTGACTTCTATCCCTGTTATTATAAGCTTTTTCTATGGAATTAAAATATTTTTCTGAGTTACACGATGAGACAAAATCACACCGACATTCCTTGTTCTTAAAATAATGTTGTGGTCATAAATCATAATTCTTCGACCATATACGATTGCAGTACATGACATTACAAAATTAACACGGAAGAATTAATTGAATTATCTGGTCGTAATATTAAATGCATTTTAAAATTCATATTGATATTTATTAAAAGCTGATATTTTCAAAAAAGGTTTAGAAAATAAATAGAAAATTTATATACTTTCAAACGATTTCAAATTAATTTTAATGTTATTCACATTGCTGTCTTTTTAATAATTTTTGTATTTTATAAGCATTTTTCAATATTCAGTTTTTTAAATAAATAATATGAATCCGATTAATTTATTTAATTATTAAATAAAATTAATATTTCATCGTTCTTATTTAATTACATTTTTTTATTGTGTTACATTTATAATTTACCACATGTAAATAGAGCTTAATATTTATGCCAAGCGCAGTTGCTATCGCACGACGTCAGTGTCGCTTTTGTAGTTATTGTCTTAAGTCGTTTCCTGGCTTTCATTCTGGATTATGCTGGTAATAATAAACTTGGCATACTTTAATAATTGCATTCCAGTCAAAGTGTAACATGGTTATAATAAAACAAAGCGAAACTCTAAAAATTTGGGATTCTTATCAGTATTTATATAGCTGTCAAATTAATATTATTTTTTTATTTTGGTCTAAAAAAATTTATTGAGCATATCCATGCTTAGATTTTAGCTGTCAATTTATATTAAAATTATTTATTCGCAACTTTCATAAAGCTATTTAGTGATTTATATTATGATTATTAGCTTTAATAATTATATTCGTACTTGTATAGGAAATAATGCATATGTATAGGAAAATAATTTAAAATTTTAATGTGTTGAAAAACCTATTTTTTTAAAAAATATAATCCCATAAATTGTTTCAGATGCTCTTGATCCGACCTTCAGTATTAAACCATCTATCATCAAAGTGTTCGCTTCATAAGCTCTCACAAAGCAGTTCGACTGGCCAAATATTAAATCTTTATAAATACAGTTTTTTCCCAATTAAAATAAAGAGAAGATTCATTAATAATTTCATTAAAATGGAAGGTAAACGACGGATTGCTGTTTGCCAAATGACTGCAACTAGCGATAAGGAAAATAATTTCAATATAATTTCAAATTTAGTTGAAAATGCAACCAATGAAAATGCTCAGGTTTGAATATGCTATTTATTATATAAATAGTTATTAAATAGTTCACTTCTAAATATATACTATTTATTTACAGATGGTCTTTCTTCCAGAAGCGTGTGATTATTTATGTGACAACAAGAAAGATATGTTAAGTTTTTCTGAGAAAATTGTCGGCGGGAATACAGTCAATCGTTATAGAGATCTTGCTAAAAAGTTCAATACTTGGTTGTCTTTGGGTGGACTTCATGAAAAGGTAAAATATCTTCAAATAATATTGAAAGATGTTCATCTCCAAATGTGCAAAAATTATCTCATATATGTAATATTTTATGTAGGATGAAACTAATGAGGCTAAAATTTTCAACACTCACGTCATCATCGATAATAATGGAGAAATAGTACAAACATATCGAAAGCTTCATCTATTCGATGTAGAAATACCAGAAAAAAATGTGCGACTCAAGGAATCGGATACAGCTATTGGGGGAAATCATATAGTATTGCCTGTGGATAGTCCAGTTGGGCGTATCGGAATGTCAATTTGCTATGATCTTAGATTTCCTGAACTAAGTACGCAATTAAGTAAATTTGGAGCAGATATATTAACATATCCTTCAGCATTTACTCATGCGACTGGACAAGCTCACTGGGAAGTTTTACTCAGGTTTGTAATCATAGCATCAGGGCCGTAACAAGGGCATAGTAAAGCAGTTGCCCGCCACGGGCGCAAGTGGGCATGGGGCGCAAAACTCACAATACCGACCCGGTCGAGAATTGCACATGGTTTTTATTTTACTTGATCATTTTACTTAACTCTGTCCGTTTTTATAATATTTACTAAGTTGTCTAATTCCTCTTTTCTTCGCTAACGCTTAAACATTATAAAATTTAAATATCCCACCCGATCAGTCTTCATTGGACAACTTTGTTTCATAATAAGAGTTTGTAATCGTTCTGTAGACATCATCAGCGGTCCGAAAAGCGGACCGATTGGACATACAAACCTTGTGGCCATTCTGTCGTCTTTTAGGGTGTTTTGAATCATTTTCTATGATCTATACAATCATGGAAGCGACTTAGCGTCTAAATACTATCCATCATAGTATTATTTTTAAAACAGTAGCTGCCATCTATACGTGGGACTATGTTTGTATATTATTTTAAAACATACATTATAGTCGTATTTAATATATTGTATTTATAATCGTATCAGTTTTATATTTTTATATATTAAATAGATTTCCGGGGGGAGGGGTAGGGACGGAAGTTAGATACTTGCCACAAGCGATTTATACCCTTTTTTGGCTCTGCATTAGATTATCTTTAATTTCAAGTAAATCATGCGATTTAAATGTTTTATTATTTTTGTAACAGGAGTAGAGCTATAGAAAATCAATGTTTTGTAATAGCAGCGGCTCAAATTGGTCAACATAATGCAAAACGAAGATCTTATGGACATGCTATGTGTGTAGATCCCTGGGGAAAAATATTAGCAACATGTGGTGATAAAAGCGATCATCCTTGCTATGCTATAGCTGATTTAGATTATGATAGATTAGAAGAAGTTCGAAGAAATATGCCAGTTTTTGAGCATAGAAGGTTAATTATAAATCCTACATTGTTATAGATAATTTTTTAATCTATTAACAACTATAAAAATATATATTTTCTTTTTCAGAAATGATATTTATAATTTATTTACTCAGAATGTGAGAAAAGCTCAATTACAAGAACACATTACAACACCAAAATCATCCCCAGATAAAGCATCCAATGAAAATAATTTAGTAGAAGAAAAGGATGAAACAGATATAGACGAACTCTGTTATGATTTTTCTGATATCAAAGTTAGAGCATCTACTGTATTTTACAGTACTGAATTAAGTTATGCTTTTGTAAATATAAGGTAAATGCTGTATGAGTATAACTTATGTGTAAACAAATTATAATTGAAAATAGATAAGAGTTTATTCCTCAAACTTTATTAATATATTTATTCATAAATATAGGTGTGTGGTTCCAGGTCACGTTTTAGTGGCACCTAAACGAAAAGCAAAGCGTACTGAAGATTTGACTTCAGAAGAAATATGTGACCTTTTCCAAGCAGTCGTCAAAGTTCAAAGTGTAAATATTCTTTCTAATATTTTTAAATATAATAGAGACCTCACAAATTGGCTGACATTCCCTTTGAATTACCTTAATGACTTTGAATTACACATCCATTTAGCTTTTTTCTGTTAAAATTGTTTATCTTTAATATATAAAAACTAATTTTTGTTTTTTCGTATTTAATGTGCTGCCATACTGTTCATCTGATTGCGATAAAAAATTTTCAACTTATTGTTTACGCTTACCGGAATATCATAGGCATAGTAAAAATATTGTTTGTGTACGCAATTTGTTATGCGAGATGTTTAGCATATGCACTATGTTGGTGCATATTGGTCTGATGTATGTATTTAGCTTTGGATTCAACTCCAAAAATCGATTCAACATCTCTGATAATCGGTGCTATTATAAATTTGAATTCTTAATTTACCTCTTAAATAATTATTAGCGCACCCTTTTTTTTAGCGCAATTAAAAGTATATGAAAGCACTTCAATAAATATAATCAAAACATAAAAACTTTCTTTGTGTGGCATTACAACGCATGCCGTGTAATCACTAGTATATGTTTTACAATATATAAAGAAAGAAATGTATACTTTGATATTTTTGGACAATGATTGATGATTTTTAATTAATTTTAGGTGATGGAAAAAGTCCACCAAACCAAATCATGCAATATGACTATCCAAGATGGACCAGATGCAGGTCAAACTGTTGAGGTATAATGAAATTTGGAATACGTATTTTTGTGTGATCTGTAATATAATTGAGTTTAATGGTTTCATTATATTTAGCATGTTCACTGCCATATACTGCCTCGTCACCGAGGAGATTTCAAAGATGTCGATCAAATTTATACGGAACTGGCTAAACACGATGCTCGGCCCGGAAGACACATCGTCATGCCTCTGAAACCTCCGAGGCAGTTAAGCGAGATGAGGGAGGAAGCGGCTATGTTGAGAAAGTATTTTGTTGAGGGCTAATTTTAATTGAATATAATGAAACACATTTTAAAATCAATACTGTTATTTGTTATAGCTAAAAGGTTTTTGAATACGATGATTTTGTGCTCTATTGTATGTTATAAATATTAAACTACTGAATTTAGTATAACTTGTTTGTGTTTTTAATACAAAATTCAATTTTAAAACGACTATTTTACATAAATGTCTTCAAAATGTTTCATATGATATTAAAAAACATCTTATATGATGTTTTTTAATATCATATGAAACATTTTGTGATGTTTATATTATTTTGAGATTATCTGAGGGAAAGGGGGGCTCATAATTTTTAATATGGATTGTACAGGACGAAGAAAAGTCTACACATGTACACCAGTAAATACAACACCAGAACTGTATGTTCAAATTGACATTCTACTACCATTATTATAACTAATTAAGGGAAATCCAAACCAAATTTAAAGAAAATGAAGGACTCTTTATTTCAGAATATCAAGAAGCTATGATATTAGCATGGATGGGTAAGCAAAAAGTGATTATTTTAAATTATTAGCATACAAATTATACCCAAGTCACGTCACAAATTTCTGAGAAAATATTAAAACGATGGATGAAATTATAAGCAAAAAAGTAGATATACATATTTTGATCTTATAGATCAATTGGTTGGTGGTTTTAGAGAAGGTATGGCTCAACAGAAGACATCCTTCAGGCAACTTTGAAACGCAAGAATAAAAGTAGGGAAGACATCATCAATTTATCAAATGCAGCCATAACATAAAAATACTGGAAAAGCGTAGCAGTCTTGCGTTAATGGAAGATAGGGCTGCAATGCAGATGGAGAGGTGGTCTGCGTTGGTCGTCAGCCGTCACCTCTCACTTTCTTCCCTTCAGTTAGGTACTGCCTGAGATGTCACTGGGCCATCCCGGATCACTGGATGTCTCAGTTCATCGCGGAACACGGGCTAATTGGAGACTCATTGGTTAGGTTTGGGCTTTCAACAACTTCGGAGTGTCCATGCGGAGATCCGTTCATGAACGCAGACCATGTTCTGTGCACATTTATGGGCAAGGCGTCCGATCGCGAAAAAAGAAAGAGAAAAAAGAGTCGTATCATGAAATCGATTTTTTGGCGAAGCGCGGCAAGTGCCCAGCTGTTATATTTACGGCTGTCCGAGGAAAACTGCTTGTTTTAAATTTGACAATAGTTCCAATAATAGTTCAAACAAATGTGCTTCTTAGAATTTCGATGTTTGCCATAAGCCGCACGTTTAGGCGATAACGAACGAATATTTCAAGCAATCTTTAATCTATCATTCAGTCTATCAGAAAGGCAAATGATGAATATAATGAAATTGTATTTAATTTAAACCCTTTTAATCCTGTATTTACTGTCGCTGTATTATATATCAATCAATATTTAATACATTTTTTAAAATACAAACAACATAAATCACACAGCATTATAAAAATATTTATTTTATACAATTTGTATTTGGTTTCACAAAACAAAGATGCGAATGATAAATGAAAATATGTACTTTTTTTAAAATAAAAAATTCACAACCGAGATATATATGTACATTTACATGCAGATACATTTTAAAATAAGTGAAAGTCCTAGATGCCTTAATTTTGCATAATAAATTAGATGTATTAGCTTGACAATAATAGCATGTGGGTTTTAATTAAATATTCAATATGAAAATGTGGAAGTTACTTTATATTTGAGTTTGAATGTAGACCATAGTACAATAACCGAGATGATAATATTTTTTTGTCTTATTTTCATGATATTTTGATTACAAACGAGTGATAACTATAAATAAAATGTTGACTTATCCATTTACTTTAGCTCATCATTAAATCTATCATATAAAATTTATTGGCTTAGCAAGATTCGTTTTCCTTTTAATCAATATAGACAAATATAATATTAATATATAATGATAATTACTATTGTGTAAACAATGGACATGTTTTCATATATAAAAAGTAGTTTAAATATAAAATAATAGTACCATTTATTGATAAATATGCAGGGGTCGTATGTGTTAAATATGTATATCATATTTAGCACATTCTGTAGATAAATTTATTCATATCACAGCAATTGTTTGATATGATAATTTCCTGGAAATTTTGATTAAAAAATTATCAATGGCATTGAATCTTACCAAGTTTCTATCAAATTTGCATTTTTAGACTGTTGATATTCATTGGAATTCAAAAAAATTACACGATTAAGAATAAATGTCAAGACAAAAACTCGTAGTTTGGCTTTTCAATTATTATGTATTGGATTGAAGTTTTAAGTAATTTTATAAAGTAAATACATCATTCAATTAAAAATGAAATATTATGGAACAATCAAAATATGAATAAATAAAAGCTATTTTACTTTACATTTTAAAAATGGTAACACAAGATCTTTGTAAACACAAATACATATTTATATGTTTGAATGTAAATAACTTCATGTAGATATCTAAATTATTACATTTTTATTATATGGATTTAAAGACAGCATGACAAATTACTATTTACAATATAAATCTAAAAAGTACATCAGTTTTTTAAGTATTAATATTGACAATATAAGCATACTTTGGACGGAAAAAATAAACACTTAAAAATTAATTGGTCCCATTTTCTCTTATCTTTTGATAAATGTTTTTAAAAAATTGCTTAAGAATCATTGACAACCAAATATTATCTGTATTTTCATAATAAATAAAATATGATTTAAAAAAAAAAACAGTATTATTCGAACACATTAACTTTCCAAATCGAAATATTATATGCCAAATAGAATCCATGTCACATATTTCATCAATAAACTCAATTGTAATATTTTTATGAAGAAAATTGTACTAAACTATATATGTACATGTGTAATTTTATATACAAACATATTTACATTCATGTAAAATTGTCAATAAAAATATTAACTCATCAACATCGAAAATAAACTATATCGTACAAAAAATAATTAACCATTCAACAAGTTTCAGAATATTTATTAGAAAATATTTGCAATAGTTCGTTTACATTTATGATTTTAAATATTTTTTTCTTGCAAAATGCATTGCAATACCGATTATTGAAGAGAATGTTGCTATTGCTCCAACTTTCACTCCGTCAAGTCTTCCACCCCAAAGCCATCCTTTAGGCAAACAATTTACTGCATGAGTCAAGTCGATGCATAATTTTAAACATGTTATGAAATCGAGCCAAAATTTCGCTTCCATTTGTTTCATTACTTGTTCTGTCTGCGGTGATTTCAACAAGCAGTCCCTTTGTTTATTAGTAATTTGAAATTGCTTAATGCACCTGTATTAATGTTAATATAATTAAAAAATTGGGAACATATTATAATGTAAAAATATTTAAGCTAAACTAAATTAATTATTTAATTGTATTTGTATGTAATATGAAAGATAAGAACGTCTTAAAAATTGATACAGTTAATATAATATATAGATTAATACTAATGCGGTAATTTATTATTTAATCTCTACAATGGAAAAATATACTCTTACCTTATTAACGTTATATACAACGACGTTGTCCAAAATACAGTATTAGTGGTGTCAAAATGTGTCATTTCATCGTTTGTTAATTTAAGTATTCCGCATTCTCCTAGCCAACATATTTTTTCAATTGGAAAAAATAATTGATCAACAACATTTCCCAATACTCCAAGAATACTGGATATTCTATCGGGTTCCTGTAAAATTTATTAAATATTTCATTTATAATCAAATGAATTAATACCTTCAATTAAAAAGTTTTGCTACAACTAATTTATTCGTTAATATACTGACATGTTTTCCAAGTCCATACTCTATAGAATGCCTTAACATCGGTAAATCATCGAATAGTCTCAAGGTGGCTCGAGTAGCTGATAATTTACTGCTTGCTTCCAATAAACCTTCATTTTTAGTCACACTTCCCCATAACTTTAAGGTGTAACAAGCTAAACGGACAACCTTTAATAAAAATACATTTCAATATTTTACAGTTTTGTTAATTTGTACTTGTTTTTTTATCTACTCTACAATTCATACTCAACTGTACATATTTACAGTTTTAGAATAAAAATAAATGTTGATATACTAGATAATGCTTGACAAATGAAAAAAAAACATAGTGCAGATATGACATAGATTGAATAGAATGATATGGATAAACATAGTATTTGATAAGTAAAAAGTAAATGGATATTTCAAGTTGATTCAAACATAATCCTAGATAAAATAAGTGTTCAAAACTTTTATCAAACACATGAACATTTTTTCATTTGTGATTGCAAAAAATAGATTATCACAAAAAACTCTTTTAAATATTTAAATTACATTCATTATGCACATAATTTTTTTACAAGAATTATGTGGATTTCTTCGGAAAATTTTTTCAAGTATTTTAATGATCAAAGGCGAGCATTAATATTTTATTGCAATTTAATTTTATACAAATCGTTGTTATTTTATTATTTACATAAAAATAAATGCATAAATACCTTGTCCCTGCCGTTATATGTTTCCAGGAGCTCACACAATGGCTCCATATTGAAATGTGTAACTCTATCACTTTCCCTTTCTCCGCAAACAGGTTCTAACGCAACTGACTAACCTTCAATACCGGAACTGTCACCACGAAACGTCAAACTATACAGAGTTGCCGTAACTCTTCCTATTTGACAATACTTAAAAAAAAAATGACCTTTGATTTATTTCATTATGGTAACATCGTTTATTTCATTATTTATTTTTAATTCAAATTTCAATACTAAATTAATTATATTATATTATTTAATCACAGAACGCTTTGAGAGAATAATAAACTAAATGTTAAAAATATTTGAATGAAAATATATTTTTTTATTTGGCTTAGAAATTAATATTGTTTCAAAAGTTTTAAGAATTTATCAATATTATATTAAACATAGGAATGTGTAATTATCTAAAAACACTTTTAACAAGGCGAAGATAATCCAAATTGTTATTATTAGTCTTTGAACGATCAAGGGCATGATTAAAGTATATGGTATCAAATATGTCTGTTATGATCATTGAGATCTGCACGAAGCTTCGTTGCGAGTTGACCGCCGCCATATTTGCGTAAATTGATTCGGCAAGTAAAGCACCATGAGCTCGCGGCATCGGGAGAAGAGCCATTCTCGGCATCGTGAACGAGATCGGGACCGGGACCGCGATCGAGATCGTGATAGAGATCGCGATCGGGACCGTGATCGAGATCGCCATCGATCTAAAAGGTATACAACGATCCACTTTTACTATCAATCTGTCTTGCTTAATTATTTAATTTTCTCCCGTACAACACGGTTGATGATATATTTAACTTGAAAATCATAAAAGATGTGATATTCAATGACCTTGATCTAATTGATTGATTTTTTAATTACGCTTATTTTTAATCCCATTTTAAATGACGTTTATGATTATAAGCTATCAGACCAAAGTCCTAATGATTTTTTTAATTTCCGGCTGTTAACACATTTAATGTCACCTTAATATGAGTAAAAAGTCTCACTGCACCATCCATAAACTTATGGTAGGCTTATGCTGGTTACTGCTGTCGGACATAATTGTATCATTGATGATTGACATGGTACAAAACGCGTTAGCATTTTATATGTGGGGTTGGTTGGCTTGAGTATGCATTGAACACGGGTGTCAGTCACACAATATGGATATTTGGACTGCTGGGCATAATTAATCATAATTTTTAAAGTAATCATAGTGTACAAAATAAGTAGATGAAATGACATATATGACTGTATAATATCAGGGCATGAAATATATTATCGTAATTTTTATTTTCAATTTTTCACAAATAGTACTTATAAAGGAGAGAAATTATCCTCTCGCATTCAATAAGTTGCAGCAAATAATGATGACTGCTCCCACAAACAATGTGTTAATATATAAGCTAATTAAAAAATATGATTTTTTATCATTGTGTTATTTGTAAGTTTTGCTTTTTTATATATATAATTTTTAATGTTTTAATTTTTTGTCATTTCAGAGATAGAAGTCGGCATAGGAGCCGAGATAAAGATAGGAAAAGCAAAGACAGGGAGCGAAAATCTAAAGATCATCGCAGTAGAAGTCGAAGTCGTAGCAGAAGCCGCAGCAGGGGTAGAAATAAATCTAAAGACAGGTCTAGATTTTATCAAATTTTTATCAATCAATAAGACAAAAAAATCTTGATTTTGTTGATTTTCTATTGACTATCAACAAATTGCTTCTCTACCAATCACTCATTTGCCTGACCTTTATTTATAGAGCGCCCATTTGGAGTAATCCTTATCATACTTAATTAGAAAAAACGTCAAGTTGTTCAAAATAGAGCATTTAAAGTTCCTTCATATAGCTATAAAACTACGAATAATAAAAACAGTAAACAAGATCGCAAATGGGTCTTTCTCAATTTTTTTGTAAGGTAGTTGTCTATAACCCCTGTGGTGACGAGCCGCACCCGGGAAAGTTTTATTTAGATAGGAATTTTTAGTTAGGAGAGGAGAGAATCGATGAGTGAATAGCGAAATTATAATTATATATAAATGACAATTTAATTATTGTTGCAAATTCAATCACTCACTCACAGGCGTCCCTGCACATCTTCATTAATTGCCACTGTATTTACTTTTTAAAATCCAGGAAATCAGAGAAAACCTGAATTGAGACGGTTGATGATGAATATTAACAATTAGAGAGAGAAAAGCAGATTTCCATAGACGCTATTGCAATGGCGACTGAGTGAACTTCTGCCGGCTATCGGCCAGCTTTTGACGACGCTGGTATAAGGGTCCACGCCCCTTACTTAGGCCTCTTCTTTTTGGTTTAAACTTCAATGAATACCAAGTACAATGATCAGGGATGTGTTGAATGTTTAAGATTTGTCCTGGATAAACGTATTAAGATGTTAAATAATTAACAGATTACGGATTTATAACTAATTCGATCTTGAATGATGCCTAAATCCATAGCGAAATGATTGATACAACCACCCAGATAATCAGGAATGTTGATTCAAATAAAGCCGGGATGACTTAAATATGGGGCAAAATGAATGTGTTATGCCAACATGTTTTAAAAATCTTTGTCGTTCGGAAACCTGCCGACTTTTCGAGTTCCCATTTCGTGGCCTTCACCGCTGCGACAGTCTCCGACAGTCGCCTTATTCGGCCGCGGAGACCGCATCGGGTGTTTATTAGAAGCGCCGTGGACTCCTTTGGAAAGAAGCGGTTCTAGATTATCTATCTGTTTCATAGAAAGTATTGTACAAATCGCATGCGCTCTATGTTTGGTTCGGGTCCCAAAAATAATATCTTCATTCATTCCCAAAGCAACCATTGACTTCGGATGTGCCCACTTCTTTGAATTGGTTCACCAAAACAAATTTCGAAGAATGCGTATACGAGCTTAGTCTGTTTATTCAAATTATGATCTGGAGTACGCGTAAGAGGCTTTTGTTTACGCCATTCAGATTTAGCCGGAGTGACGTTATCATCATACCTGTCACCACATGCAGGCTCCCTGTCTTCATTCAGGATACCCGTTGG
The DNA here is from genome assembly GCA_008973525.1 of Stenopsyche tienmushanensis. NCBI lineage: Eukaryota > Metazoa > Arthropoda > Insecta > Trichoptera > Stenopsychidae > Stenopsyche > Stenopsyche tienmushanensis. The sequence continues at coordinate 1,474,205 of WACJ01000015.1, forward strand.
GTGAGCGTTCGAAATAAAACTCGGTGGTAATGCTACAACATCGAGCGAATGAGGAGGTGAATGTATGAAACAGACGAGATGGATGTAACCCCTTCCTATGAATGGATATTGAAGAGGCTCATAGTTCTGTAGTGGACTGTTATTGGCTGCACTATGATGATGATGATTATAGTTTGTAATTAAAATATGTGATATAATTCCAAAGCGTAAGTTTAAGCAGTTGTATGAATGTATAGACTAGATACTATGGGTATAAGTTGGATACTAATGCAGCTCAACACTCAGGAAACTGCTTCTATTTATTCTTCACATATATATTAATTGATTGTATTATATATTTTTACAATATTATTATATAAACAGAAATAAAAATTTAAATCATTTTCAGAGATGGAACTATCGCATTATTAGATCAAATGGTGGGAACTACGACAACGACTACGTCTCGGCCCGGTGGAAATTCGTTAGTTGACAGATTAACACAAGCAGCTATCATTGCTGCAGCTAATGCCGCCGGTACTGCATTACCAAGCGCAGGACGTATATCAGTGTCCGATAGCACTTCTCAGATTAGTGGCACATCGGAAGGTGATCGATCTCCCGGTATGTATTTATTGTGTGCTGCATTTTAGTAAACGGACTATTTGATTGCAATTATTAACTCGATTCTGCCTTTTTTTTTAAGGTAATAGAGAAACTGGTGAGGAAAAAAAAACTCGTCGAAAACGATCACGTTGGGCTGGGTCGGAACATGATAAGACTTTCATTCCTGGTTTACCGACAATTCTACCACCTACGCTCACAAAGCAACAGGAGGAACAATATCTTTGTAAGTAGATATACTTGTGCGGTCATACTCACTCATTTTCTTTTTGCAATCGATTATGTTTTTAAGTTACTCCTATGAAATTACTCACATTTTCATTTGAAGTCCATACCTTTACATATCCTAATCAAAGCTAGTTTAATATATTTTATTCTTTTCACAGTATTTTTAGGATTCACTTAACAACACATGTGAATAATTTCTTTATTTACAGGCTATCATAGTTTCTTCTTTTACATTTTTACCATTACATTTTAAAATGCAATATTTTTTTATTTCAGGCATTAATATATGAAAGTTATTAAAAAAAAGTTTTTTTTATGTAAATGTTTGTTAGTAAATAATCTTTTCCATACAACTCTTTAACATAAATATTCCATATTTTATTTCAGGTTTAATAGTATTTATTTTTTATATAATGGTTTCAGGTTCTTTATTCAGTTAAATAATATACATTTGAAAAATTCATTAATTAGGTATTTTTTCACACAATTAGGTTTATTGTTAATAGGCAAGGTAAGAAACTTTAAATTGACATTGTTAAAGGAACGAATTGAACCTGTTACGTGCCCAGAGATAAACGCATTTCACACTCTCAGGCTCAGAATTTAAATCTCAAATTAAACTCAAAGCAAATGGAAAAAATTGCAAATTCTATATATATGCGATAAAATCCATCAAGTAAAAGATAATTACTTTACTACATTACTTTTAGTAATAAAATAATCCAAACAGGATTAAATCCACGGAATGTTTCGGCTTCTTTGTAAAATCTCCAAATCAGTGCTGGATTAAGATTCTAACATTCGACTCCCATTCAGCCCTCCTTAGAGGTCTTAGAAAGCCTAGTTTTTCAATTAAAGATTGGTATTTCAACCATAATTTCAAGTATATTTCAATGGATGAGAATGTCCTTTGAATTATGCAACGGGTCAAAAAACCTATAGGAAAATCTGCCACCCCGTTTTTTCTTCTTCTGTTGATGTTATTGAACAAATTAGGTTTTGAAGTCTGAGGTGTTCTAATTTCAGTGTTGAACTATTATGGTCTTCCAATAGTTTTTTTTTTAATGTTTCTCTACATAGAGCATGAGAATTGTAATATAATTAGACTTGAATACGAGTTATTCATATATAACGTACCTAGTTGGCATGAAGCTTATGATGTGTTGTGACGGTGCTTATAGATATGGCTACATTTTGTATAAATTTAATTTAATGCTTGAGTTTGTATATATAAAAACATACAAACATAACCAAGGAGATTCATCAGAATACTTTTTTTACACATTAGATCTATATTACAAATTATACACAATTATGAATACATTCAACCCTCTTATAACGTCGAGATAGGGACTGTGGTATAGAAAAGACGCTATAGAAAGTCAAACGCCCATACAAAATATGGGGTTAGGTTTTTTCAATTGATATGGGCGATTTTAAAGAAATTAGCAATTTTTGTATTTTAAATGACCTTGAACATGTTTAATTTGTTGTATTTTGCTCGGTCTATTTCATTCGCAGCAGTCAGGGGAGTTGCATACACTTGGCCTTCTGTATAACCTCTCATTTGTATGATTGCCGACCTCAAATCGACGCTTACGGGAATAATTTTTACAGAGACCTTATTATGTTATTCCCTGAAAATCCCTGAAAGATATAAACAACGCATTAAAAAAACGTGGATCGATTTACTGGATGATAAATGGTTCGGCAGCTATAAAAGTACGGTCTTATCTCTGGAATGCTATAACCAAAAACGATTAGTGAAGTCAAAAGACAAAACATAATGAATCGCTATAGGAGAAGATCGCCACAAAAGATAAGGAAAAAATCATTATAGAAATGCACTTTATAGCAGGGTTGACTGTATTTCATCGTATTGTCCCAACATCTGGTTATCGTTATATGTGAATAACGTTGCATTCGCAATACTATCTTCTATCGAAGCCTGTTTATCTTCTAATGGCTGTTTAAGTAAACTCTGACAATGAATAGCACCTTTTCTACTAATGTATCTACAGTTTAAAATCTTAATATACTTAAATGGGAACATTTACAGTATGAGAATGGAACCGGTTATATAATGATGATGCGCATTTACATGGGCACGGAACTCGTTAAACGATAGCATATTCATTCTACACACCCTAACTTATCGAGGTCAAAAAATAATATCTCATTTCATTTATGATTCAAGTAACTCTTGTTTAAGATATTACACATATTAGATTTTTGTCCTGTTATATATACAATCCTAATCACAATATTTTGTCTAATTATGGGTTTTTTGGCCCTTGCCTAACCCACTTTGGTTACAGTGCAACTGCAGATAGAAGAGGTCAGCCGAAAGCTAAGATCTGGTGATTTGGGGATTCCGGCGAACATCGAAGAAAGGTCTGGAAATTTTGCCGATGCAGTGGCAGCACATCGTATCTGCTGCTGTTCATCTTAATAATGACAGATAATCTTTACAATAATATTTCATTTGTTTAATCTAATGGCAATAGCATTTTCACCAATCAGGAAAAATATCATGGATGATCAACTTTGGCTTTATAGTCGGCTCAGACTTTGGTAGTCTATATCGAATGCAGTCAGGTTTCACTGATGGCACATTACCATTGTGTCTCCAGTGGTTTCTTTATTTGTTTTATCGATGTTTTCTAAAAGATAAATAAGTTATAGCATGAATATGTATTTGGTGAAATTCAACAGTAATATCAATTTTTTATTTGTGATGAACGAAAAATTAAATTCTTGTCTTGTTAAAATTTTGTAATCATTTTGCTTACAGAATGAATTTTCTTTAATAAACATTCTGGTTTAATTTTACAGCAAAAAAATCTTCGGAGACTTAATCGGTAATATAGTAAGAAATGAAAGTATGTATATGTTGGGGCTGAAACGATGAAAAAATTGACTGTGTTTTCCAGGCATTAAATCATTTATAAGAATATGATATATCTTTTGGAAATTTAAATCGGTCGTGAGCTTAATCGGTTGTAAGAATGCCAAAATACGATATTTTAAAATGCATTTGTAATTGTATTCAAGCAGTTGATGCCAAAATATATTATTATCCAGAACACATTTTGACATAAATGTGTGGTTTTAAATACGGCGATAATTCAAAAGCTATCCGTATTTTATTTTTGGCTTAAAAAAAGGTTCCAAACATGATTTTCATATTCCGGTAAATATTTAACATCTAGAATACGCATAGTTTATTTTTTTCAGTTATCAAACCTAACATGTATACTTTAGGCATTGTTCTTTTATTTGGCTTAAATCTTTATATGCAGCAATATGACATTCATGGAAACTTATGAACAAATTCATTGGTGATCATTAATTCCTCGGGGAATAATAATTGAAATAATATACTTCGAGCGATTTAGTATCAGAGACGAGATTGATTATCATTAAAAAACGAGGCATTTCAATACAATATTAAATACATTTCTAATAATAGTTTTGTGTGAAATAAATTCTTCCAAATTTGTGCGCGATGATTTTTTGTTGTTGTAAAAAGTCGGTTTTATTTTACGAATATGATCGCCAAAGAATTAATATATATATACATTTATAAAGAACATAATATATATTTTTTAAATGCTGCTACTCCATTCTCCTTTCTAAAATAATGTAACATCATTCTATAATTTTCTAAATGAAAGAGGTTATACTTAAATAGACGGAAAATTGTGCATTAATTGATATTACTGATTAAAATATATTTAAATCCAATAAACGCGTTAGATAGGACATAGGTTACTTTTCTCTATTCGTATTTTCTATATTCGGTTCGGTGCAATCGCAACGCATTCTAGATGCTTAGATTTTTTGAGGGGTCAATTTCGGGTATTAATTTTCATCAAACATATTATTGTACATTGTGACTTTGACGTGGAAGAGTTTTAATGATTAAAAATCAATTAACGATTTATAGACCTCTACACAAAATCTATTCATCCAGATTACCGTGGACCGTGGATTCTTTTCCTTTAATTTAAATTTTGAAATACATAATTTTCCACTATTAAAGCAATTACCGATCCACAAATTACTGTTGTAATTAAAAAACATTAAATTATCTCTATTCAAAATTTAAACACTGATCAAATTTTAAATCCTACTAACCAATCACAGATTTTAATCTCCATGCAAATATGGTTAACCTGTAAACGTATTATTTTCCTTTTTAAATATAAATTTCTCAGCATACCGTCGATGTTCATGATTGAATTTTATTTATAAATGTGTCTTTTTTGTTCAACAGATCGCCTTCGCCCGAACCAATCTATTCTTCTGATGGCAAGAGACTAAACATGCGTGAATATAGAACTCGCCGCAAATTAGAAGAAAAGCGTCATGCGCTAGTGCAGCAAATGCTCTCGATAAATCCTGATTTTAAACCGCCCAGCGACTATAAGTAAGTTTTGAACTACACGCAATGTTTAATAATAATTTAAAAATGTATTTTTTTATTTTTTATATTCGTTTAATTTCAGACCTCCAATTATCAGAGTGAACGATAGGGTTATGATTCCACAGGAAGAACATCCTGATATTAATTTCGTTGGATTATTGATTGGTCCGCGTGGGAATACTCTGAAATGTGAGCATTTTATTTGAATTATTTTTAATTTATTACGCCGCTTTAATTTATCAAAATGATTTATCGTGGACGTTGTATTTTTTCAGCGATGGAAAAGGAAACAGGGGCAAAGATTATCATCAGAGGTAAAGGCTCGGTTAAAGAAGGTAAAGTTGGACGAAAAGACGGTCAACCTTTACCAGGCGAAGATGAGCATTTACACGCTTACATCACGGCAACCAATCCAGAATGCGTTAAAAAAGCCGTAGAGAAGGTAATTGCTTGTTTAATGTTTATATCCAATAGTTTACGTACGTAAAATGTATTTAATTCTACAAATAGAATTTAAAAAAATTAACATCTGTAATGTAGAAGAAAAATAATAGTGGTCTTACGAAAATAGAAAGACGGGTTGCAATGCAAATCTGTCAGTTTTCTGATTTTCTTCTTAAGAGTAAGATTATAGATAAGAGTAGTAAAACTCGGATAATGACGCCACTCCAAAACAGTACACGATGCATCATATAAGCACCAGTCAAGGTTGTAAACAAAATTCCTCAGAACAATAAGAGTGATATTAGTATAAACATGAAGCTTCAAGAACAATCTGGAAAATATTAATATAGGTCGGGTTTGAATTGGAACTTGGTCTTGAGTCAGTTAGCGTCCATCACAGTAAGAGCTAGTTGAGTCTTAGGATTCAACGGATCGTCTTGGCTGTGGGAAGGTCTGATCTTCTCCGATCTCATAACCATGGTCTTGGCGAAATAATAAAGATCTGGAGCCAACTGTTGTATTTTCTTCGCCCTTGTCTCCCTTCTATGTGGACCTCTTCTATGAACCGATATTGAACAGACTCAGGGAGGCTGTCCGTTTGAAAGTGTAGTGTTTGATAATCATTTTGCATAAAATTAAAAATGCACTAATATATTACCCTTATTTATAGATTAAAGAAGTTATTCGTCAAGGTGTAGAGGTTCCAGAGGGACAAAATGACTTGAGGAGAATGCAGTTGCGTGAACTAGCACAACTTAATGGAACATTAAGAGAAGGCGATGCTCGTAATCGATGCACTAATTGTGGTGCCACCGATCACAAAAGCTGGCTGGTATGTGATAAAATACTAAATAATAGAATCAATTCCTGTATGAAAATATATACTATGTGATCTCTTGTCTTATTGCAGTGTCCTGATAAACCAAATGTGACCAACAATATCGTTTGTTCGTCTTGTGGTGGAGCTGGACACATCGCCGGTGATTGTCGCGCCAAGCGACCCGGCCAAGGTGGTCCGCCACCGGCCGCTGCTCGTGCAAAAATAGATGAGGAATACATGTCACTGATGGCTGAGCTCGGAGAGGGTCCACCGCCTGATCAACAGAAACAGAGTTCTGCAATCAGAAGGAATACATTCGGAAATCCTTTCGGTGATCCAAATAGAAATCCACCTAGAGCTATAATGCCCGCGTTGCCTGCTCCTCCGCCTCATATGATTCCAAGTTCTCTTCCGCCTCCGCCGGGCTTTGGCGCGGGAGCTCCTCCGCCATTCGGACCTCCCCCTCCGCCGCCCGGTGCTCCCCCTGCGATGCCAGTGGTTGAACAATGCTCAACCTCCTCCGCCAGGTAGTGGACCTCCGGCTCCTGCACCTCCTCCGCCGAATATTAATAATCAAGTTCCACCTCTCATCGGACCGCCTGGATTTGGTACATCGAATCCGATGATGAATATGATGGGACCGCCCATGAGACCCGGGGCACCGCCGATGTCTTCGCCTGGACCACCCGGTTCGATGGGTTCGTCTATAACGTCGATGGCTCCACCTGGAGCTCCTATGGGTCCACCGGGTACGACTATTGGACCACCAGGTGCATCTATTGGACCTCCAGGTGCGCCGATATGTCCACCGTCCTCTCAAATGGGGCCCCCTGGAGTGCCTTTGGGCCCTCCCGGAGTCGGTCCTCCACCGATGCTGGGACAAAATCAGACGAATTCTCAAGAGCAGAATGGACAGGTATGATTTTTCACAGGAGGAGAAGTAACTGATTTAATGTATATTTATTTTAATCGTGTTCATTTTTTTTTAATAGAGCGAGAGCAAGAGTACTATTCCGCCTCCGCCGAGGTTCAGCATGGGTCCACAGATGAGTATGCCAACATCAGGTGCAAGCTGGAGACCACCTTTTCCTCCGCCGATTTGGGGTGCTCCACCAGCTCCTCCAAATATACTGGCTGCTCCGCCGCCGCCACCTCCTCCTAGCTAAACTTTCATCAATAATTTAATTATGAATATGTATTTATAATTGTAATTATTGGAATCTTAAGTTTAATCTTTACTTTTGTTTCACACTTTGATTATGAATTACATTTTTCTAGCGATTTACAAATGAATTCAGCTGGGGAAACATTATTTTATGTGAGTGGTTTGCAGAACACTAACGTGTTATTGATGTACATGTTTAGATTATATATTTAAATTACATGCATTTATTTAGGAATTTTTATCTAAAAATATATCAATATTGTGACGAGGGTGATCAATGATTTACTATTTCAGCTAAGCGTCACCTAAAAATTAATGCAAACTGCCTGCATTGTTTCCTAGTTGCTTTTTATAAACCAATTAAATCTTTAATGAGCACTACAAAATTGATAACCCATAATGTATTATGCCATTGTTTAATGTAAATTGGAATAAAATTAAACAAAATCAATACTTTAGTTTTTTTTATTTTCTTAATATACATCCTTTAAAATCATAATTCATAAATACAGTTTTAATATACAGACAGGTAAGATTGTTCTAATTCCACTTAGTGTGCCTCATAATCGAGAAAGTCTTCAATTTTCACAAATTCTAAATATCACTATAAGTAAAAATCTTTACTCTTTAAAAGGTGGAAAAATATACATTTCAGTTGACAACTCCGACTTACACTATGCGATAAATACATGTTTAATACTACTCCATGCTGTATCATTAAACGTCTACTGAGATTATTCAGGTCCGCATCTCTAGGCGCGTATTCGCCAGCAATTCTTTCCGATCGCCATTTCTATTCGAACTGCTTCAACTCAAAAGAATAACAGTATTTTATTGATTATTACTCAATCTAGCAGAGTCGAAACTAACTTACTTTTAAATTATCGATAAATGTGTAAGTGCATAATGTTGCACAGCACTATAGTAAAATGTGCTCATTTGTGCATTGATAAGACTCGAGAACAGTACTGCTGAAATATTAAATCAATTTCAAACTTATTTTTGTACTCAAATTGAAATTCAAGATAATTTGCTTTGTGCAGTGTATATAATTAAAGATTTATATTCCCTATGACAATAAGCTTAGTTCAGAAATATTTGTTTTAACGCATTTCCCACCCTTTACTGATTTTGTTTTTATAATATAAAATACATCTGAGGCTTTATTGCCAAAATGTTATATAATCTAATATTTTTGCACAATTTTATTACATCTTTGCATTTTGGGGTATTTGTATATGACCTTTTCAAAGCGAAATGTATGCTCGTTTAAATCCTACCTTTAAAGATTTCTTCTTTTAAATCAAAATCGGTTGAATGAAAATAAATGCATCCACCCAAGACTTAACATTTGATTTTCTCATTGCACCGTCAATGGCCTAGAACTACCATAGTTTAAATATTTAAAAAAAAAAATAAGCGACATTACACATGAAATACACTATTAACGCTAACAGTGCATTTTGAAATTGCAAACAATTTACTGAATCGGGATACAAAACGATAACAAAAAATATATTAACATCAAATATTTCTATTCATTTATTGCCATATTATATAACGAGACGAGTTTATACTATTCTAAGGGGTTAACAGCCCATATACAATATTGAGGTACTTTTAGATGATAAATTTATTTCAGGTGAGAGGGGGTGATACAATAATATGAATTGCCAATCAATCAATAAATTCACTATGATTGATAGGAGGTTTATTTGTTAATTAAATTCAACAAATATAAACTGATCCTCTAAAACATCGTTGCAGAAATATACTCAAAATAACTGAATTTAACATATTTAAAATTGGTTCTTGAATACAAATAATACATTTTAAAATGTTATCAATATTTTGAGGCGTTAATAATATGGATTGATGCTTTTTTACAATATGGCAGTATTAGAAACTGATTATGCATTAAAAAAGAAAGTTGCGTGTAGAAAAGCAGAAGATAATTTTAAATGAAAAATCATACATATACAAAAATCATCATCTCATATACAACACAAAACAATATTTTTTTTCAACTAAAAACAGTCTAATCACTTTTATAAAATATTGAATTCTGATTATACCCATAATTATTCTTTGACCTGCAGATATTGTCTACAAATACACTATTATATTTATTGTTGATTAAATACAAAAATAATTATATGGATATCGATAATGACGACGATGTCTGGTTTGTGAATTCAAAAAGAAAACCAACATCAATTTCTGATTAAATTAATATAAATTGAACAAGAGCAAGATCTTTAGATTCCATATAAGGATATGCACTAACGTTTTATGAACAGTACACCTTTATTATAGATACATAGATTACATCTACCTTATAAATATCAATCATGTGTGTTCGCGATGGTATATGAATTTCCGCTCCCGCTCATAAAGTGTTACATGCGATATATTCACACGTTGAATTCATCGAAGAAAAATAAATACAATTTTTATTTTCAACAATACAATATAAAAATATGTTTGTGTATATAAAATATTGATATTTTTCAACCCTCCCGTGTCTACGACGTGACATTGGTCTACATGCAAGCGGAACAACAAATTCATATTTACATCACACCAATTTTACAAATTGAATAGCACAACCGGATAAAACGAAACATTCTTCGAATAAAAAATATGCATTGGACAAAACTACGCTACATCGCCGCATCCTGCGGAATACGCAGAGCACCGTATGAGGCGGGTTAAAGAGGGCATCGTTATCTCTCGGCGGAAAAATATAAATTCATTTCTTATCATTTGTGGTACAACATTTAAAACATTACACATATACGTAGAAGAAACAAAATACTACAATTAAACTTCCTAAAATCAAAGAGCGGAGTTGCGCAGCGCTCTACTCTCGCTCGTCCGGCACTACAATATAACTAGTGTGCCGATTGATGTATAAGAAAGTCAATGTTTTAAGCAATTCAAATTTTTGACATAAAATAAGGCTTTATGTGGTCAAAGAGTATTTATCGAATATTTAATCTATTTAATTTTGAAGAGGTATAGGGACATTTTTTCATCGAGCGTCTTTTGCTGTGAGTTTCTCTATCAATTCTTGCAATGGTGCTAACTCTCGACGGTCAATTAAGCCGAATTCCTGAAAGTATAAGAAATATTAAAAATTTAAACATAAATAAAGTTAAATAACTGAATAATCGATGAAAATTATAAAGATCATCTTATTTTAAATTACGTTTCGTTTAGCGCTTCCTTGATTAATGCATATTTCAATATAAAGTGGTCTACTCGAAGCTTAAAAAAATACAATACATCCTTGTTCGGTCTGGTATTAATATTGCATTTCTAAAATGTACCATTTTAACATTGTTTCGTTCAGCGCTTTCTTGTCTAGGGCGCATCATAACACTGTTTCATTTAGCAGTTTCTTGTCTAGGACGCATCTTAATGCGTTCCTAGACTACTTACGAGTGGTAAACAAAGTATTGCTCTACTACCCATTTGAATGCGTATCTTTTAATTAAAGTAAGGTTCTCATATCCAAAAAATTAACAGTTTAACAATAGTACGATCACTTAAAATTTAATCAAATATTACTGAATATAAATAGCATACATAAATATTATTACTGGGTATATTAATCCATTGTAATCAATTTTTATTTGGAAATCAGGAAATTGTGGTTGAATTGTGGAAACTTTAATGATAACACTATTTTCAACAATAACAAATTGAATAGTTTCATTTGATTTTGATTTTTTCTATAATAACAAATTAGAATTAATCCCGACGCAAATTGAAAACTCGATGGAATCAATCCTTCCCATTTAGATACCTTGACTACTAAATTATTGGATTAACCCTTTGCACTCGAGCGGTGCCTCTCGAGCACCACGATCGATGCCGCAAATTGAGTGATAATGATGTTTATTTAGGTTTGACCTAATGAATATCGCTTCATGAATGTACTCCTGGCCTTTTGTGGATCATACGAGGTGTCGAGTGACACAATGTATTATATGGCTACAAAGATGTCTTATTTCAAAAACACGCGCAACCTTCGACATTAGTTCGAGCTCAACTTTCTTGGCAATCAGAATATTTGGCATTGGTTTTATTTTATTTTTTTGAGAGGGTTTTTAGCAATGCTTTTTATGGAACAATTTGCGACCATTTTGATATGGTTTTTCATGGCGTATATACGTTTTTAGAAATATGGTCGCCAGTCACACCTGTAGATTTGAACCCAAGATAATTGAGTTACGAGTCCAAACACTGAATTTATTGATAGATCGAAACATGTGGTTTTAAACAGTTGGCAAAATGCGAAACAATGCAATTCAAAATGAAAAATATCATGGACGGATTTATCGTTATGATGATTTAAAGATATTAAAAATAGGCTTACCTGAACAAAAAATATAAAATGCTTGAACGAAGTAGTTTAAATGAGCCTCCTCTCCCAATTGCACTACCTCTTCAAAATGTTGATGGTACACATGCGCATAAACTCTGAACAGCCTTTTTAATATAGTTTTAGCAATTGAAAGGAAATTTTTGGGAAAGGGAACTCCTATTTTGGACGGGAAGAGCATTTCGTCGTCCAGCTGATCCTGCACCCAGGTCATAAGAAAGTCTATGTATTTGGGGGCTGAACATTTTATTGGTTTTTTGACTGTGTGTCCATCCGCCCAATGGTATTCGTATTTTGGACCTGCTGACATAATCGGGCAAGTTTCCTCCGTGCAAAACTCTGTTATAGTTCCATACAGCATGTTTATTTGATTGAAAAAATCTACGGCTAAAAAAGGACAAATATATTAGAAAACGTACATTTTTAATTTGAAACATTTGCGCAAAATCCACGTACTATTGACTGCTACCCATTCGTTGATGTCTTCACCTTCCGGAAGCGTTACTGCCAATCGGAGATTGCCCGAGCCTAATGTAGCCGCCGCGTGTTTCATAAGGTCATATTGATGCGTGCCTTCCGGTATGTTTTTTTTTGGTTTGAAGGTCTTGTTAGACCTGCCTCCACTGCAATATGAAATAATGATAAATTAATTACCTAAAATGAAGCATTTTTATATAAGCTTTTTCCAAATTTGAACCGTAAAAAGAGACATGGTAATTTTTTTAATGCACTTTCATAAACGTAGCTGATTTTGTTCCTGTTTATATATCCTCTAAGTTGTTATAGTTTTTTTATCCTTGTTGTATTAACTAAAAATGATGGACAACATATCTATTTAAATTGAGATCAAAGGCTTTGGCTGTGAAAAATCTATTGATGGTTTCATGACGGTTTCGAATTTGAATACCGAGGGTTGTATCTCCGCAAATGTCAATAATAAAAATATTGAAATGGTCCTAAAAAATATGAAAATCCTTAGCTTTAGTCTGAACCCGTCGTCTCCATTGAGCAGATCAAATGACATAAATGCCAACTCAAGCCACATTAGTTTCAGAACCAAGTGGCAGCAGATCCGTTAGACGACCACATTTACACTGGACCAGGTAGACAGAAACGCCATACGTCTAGGCTTAAGTAATATATTCATCCCAGTCCCCGAATTAATATATATTATTTATGGAGATATATTATTTACCAAAATATCATATTTGAGTGATAATCTTTAGTACGTATCCCCCGTGTGAAATGATCACCCAATATATAACAATATAAATGATGTTAATAACGAAGATAAACTTTTCGATATTGCGTCTATAATTTGTGCACCGTATTTTCTGAACCAAGTCGTTGGTTATCGTAGCGCATTTATTCGTTCACATTAATTATATTTACATAGCCTTTGAAGAATTCATCTTCTGTATTTGCACTCAACAGATTTTAAAATATTTTCTAGTACAACACCAAAAGTTTCCAAGATCAAAATAATTGAAAATTAAATAAATTATTCATATAAAATAAATTTGAGCCGATTTGCTTTTTATTCTAATTGTGACATTTTGGCATTATCTCTATGACTTTATTTAATGTTACATTTAATGTCGCGACCACTTCCTATTATAACGTTTGTTAATCAAATATTACATTTAATTCAAATAACATGTAAATGCTGAAGTACCATTTAACTAAATTTCCATAGTACGGAGACCAGTTATGCATAAAATGTGTAAGCCCCGGACATCACATTTTATTGAATATAAACAGAAAATATTTCTAAAACATTCCTTTATCATTTAGCATGAAATGTGTTAAGTGATAACTAGAACTAGAGAAACTTCGATATTAAATACAATCTGGGTTGAACATCCGGTAGAATAGCAACTGGATTTTATCACATTAAACAATAACCTTTTGTTTTCCAAAAAGAAATTATAGTTTTATAATTAATGTAACGGGGAATAAAATTATTTGTCAATATTACAGGTTAGGCTGCTATTTAACACCCAGGAAAAAATTCCAATGCTGCACAAGGCAACGTTATGATAATGATTAATTAACACAATGAAAAACACCTTTTGAAACTCGTCGAAGATGCCATAAATAAAAAATAAGAATATTTTTAATATGATTCAACAGATTTCTTTCTCAGCACTAAGCGTTTAACAATGAGACCTTCGTAACTAATATGATGATTAGATAAGTATTGATAAATAATACTATTTGGTAAGTAAAATTGTTCAATTATCATTTTATTCTGTAATATTTGAGATAAGAATCTAAAAGAAAGCATTTATTTTATAAGTATACACATTAAATATGCGGTTTGCCAAGGTGATCGCATCGAAGGAGGATACCAAAAGGATAAGACAGGCAGCATTGACAAGGACAACGCTGTCGACACTGTCAACTGATGGGGGTATAAACCTGAGTGTCATGTCTGGCAAATGCCTAACAGTTGGGCCGAACACGACTAGAGGTTAATGGGAAGGGGTTTTTAGTGGGTATACGAGAAATCAGAATCTAATACTACTGCTGGGTACGACAACAAACTGATCTACAGTAAACACATTGAAGCAGTTGCGCAGAAGGTAGCCAGTGAGCTCAGACGGCTCATGCTCAACATCGGAGGGCCAAAGCCGTGCAGAAGAAGAACCATAAACAAGGTTATACACTCAATCCTTCTGTACGGAGCCCCGATATGGCACGAGTCGCTCAGACATGAGAGCTATAGGAAGAAGCTGGCAAGGGTCCAACAGCAGGTACGAGTCACCATAGCATACAGAACAGTATCTGAAGAAGTGGTGCTCATGATCGCTGGATCTCCAAGCAAAGAAGAGGGCCTTGGACTTGAAGATCCCAAAAATCACATTGAATATAACCATAAACTGAAGGAAGCCTGGCAGCAGAGATGGGATCAGTCCAGCAAGTCCGACTTATCCCGGTTGTAAGCCAATGGAGGGCCCGACAAACAGACAAACGACCTACCGCTTGACTCAAGTGCTCACTGGACATGGATGTTTCGGTGCGTACTTGAAGCGGATCGGCAAAGAAGCATCCGCGATGTGCCACCACTGCCAAGCGGAGGTCGATGATGCTGAACACACCGTCAATGACTGTAAGGCTTGGACACCTCAGAGAAAAATGCTGAAACAAGCACTTGGGGTTGCCGAGCTCGCCGTTGAGAACACGGTCCACAGCATGATTTTATATTTTATGACCTTTGGCAAGATTTATTTGAAGAAATCAAGAGCGCCAAAGAAAGCAGTGTGAGAGAGATGCAGAGCAGCCCTCCCACACTAGAATAGGGCCAGCTACTAAAGGCCAGACTACCTGTCCTCCTGAATCTATGTGTTAAACAATACCAGGGGGACAGAGGACAAAGGAGGGGTTTAGTCAGTAATAATCTGACATTACCCTGGGATCAAATCCAGGGTGTCTTATGTAAGATTCCCCTCCCACAGAAAAAAAGAAAAGTGTTTTTAGTGTGTGTGAGAGAGCGAAATAAAATAATACGCTATTCAATGCATACTGCATTGGTGAAATCCAGACACAAGGACATAGTTGCGATGGTGTCTTTCAGCTAAGAACTTATATTATGCATTGCAAGCACTTAGTCCTTTTAATTTGAGTGCCGATATATCGGACACACCTTTGATGTGCTAAAAGGAACTCTGCACCGAATATTTAGGCGCAGTACTTTGATAATTTATAGAATATACTGCCAACATAGGAAACAACTTGAACCAAAAAAAGCATAAAAAGTAAACACTGTACTGAACTTTGTCGCAAAATTGTTAAAAAAACTGGCTGAGGTTTAAAGGGTCAATATGCATTTTGATTCAGCCTTTCGCCAAAAGCTTATTGAGCAATTGAGATGAATCTATTGTCAGGACTCATGATTGAGCGTCGACGTTAAGCACTGATGAATCCTGATTAAACGGAAAGCTCAGTAACGGGTTATTATTTTTTATAACTGCTATAAGTACTCCTTTCCAAAAAGTTCTGGACTACAAGGGATCGGGGGCAGTACTCTATAGTCTGACAAATTGGACAATCGATTATCTGAAAACTGTGGGTCTGCTGTACTTATAAAACAGTTGCTCAATATAACTATTAAGCATTTGTAACTTGATGAAATAACTAAAATTATATTTATCTTTAGTTTTATATTTTTTTAATACCTGTCACTAATATAACACATGATGAAAAGGTTACAGATTATAAAGCACTTGTATATAAACCCAAGAGTAATAGTGACGACAAATTAAGATCTAAGCAGATTCTCATAGGACTAAATTTTATATTTATTAATTATAAAATCGTGAATTAAAAATAACATTGCAAAAATATGTTAAATATTGAATTTATTTGAATATACTCAATATATAACCTGATTTTTATATCACTTATCAAAAATTACCATTTTAAATATAATATTTAATACTTATATATAGGAGTAAAACATATTTTATATATTTAAATATCATATTTTGAAGTCTGAAACTGATCCAAAATAATTGATCCAAATTTTAAATTTTTCTTCACAAGACAAAAGTAAACAATAAAATTCTATTATAACGGTTAAAAATGCCATAAAAATGAAAATTTACACAATATAACTGATGTAAAAATCACTTTTTTGCTTCATTATTTTATTATCATATTTACTCGTACTAAACAATAATAAAAACGTACGAAAATCGATCATCATTCCATATATTTAAATTAAGTCATCCATCTGTCAAATTATATGCAAAAATTTTAATATCCCAGAATTATATTTCAATCCTGAAAATTCAAGCTCTATGCGCACACAAATAATAGCTGGTGTATTATCGCACACCGTCTTCAAATACACAGTGCGATATCAGTCCGAAATAAACGAATTCTCAAGAGAAATAAAAAAAATAGAAACATCATAAGAATCGGCTTTTTTCGCATCCTTATAGATTCACGGCTTCCGGACGAAAGAATGTCGAGACTTTGAATAGAAAGTGGAAACGGGCGGTATTCGGACGGGGTGAGAAGTGCGGAGGATGAAAGTGCGCTACTCACAAGAGGAAGCTCATGGCGCGGGGCTCCGCTAGCCGCTGGTCGCTAGCCGCTAGTCGACGGGCTCGCGAACGCGCAACACGTCCTTGTCAATCGCGATCGACCGGCGTTCGCGAACACATCATCCAACCCTAAAAATATCTACCCGATTGTCAAAATAACTCATTAAATGATTATCATTTATGCGTCTAATAAAAATATTCTCAGCGTAAAATATTACAGATGAGCTCACAATACAATACATATTTTCATGATCTTGCATTATCATACAAATTGCTGTAATATGATTAATTATATTTTTTATGTGGAAATATATTAAAAATCAATTTTTTAGCACTGTTCTTCAATATACTTTCTTTTGGATAATTGATAAACATGTTTTTGTATTGATTTATTTATTTAACAGGAGATATTTTGTAAATTCAAATTTATTAAAATGTTTCATTTCAATTATAAATATTTGTTGAAGAGGATTTGATCATGTTTATATAAAAATAAAATTTACCTACCTCCAATATTATTATTAGCTTTGTTTTTGATGCATAAATTAATATTTTATTTTTTAAAATATGTTTTGATATTTGCACGACGAAGCAATTTATATTTAGTTATTTTATCAATCAAATTCAAGAAATAACCTTATTTGTTTATATTTTTCTATTCATTTAGGGATAATTAACAATTGTATTATTTGACTTGGCCAGAATAAGCTATTGAGTATTCTTTCATATGGCAACATAGGAGACATATCGTGTCGATTTTTCTGTAGTGGCTGCATTACGGTTTCTACACTAGGCTTTTTATCGCGAAGGTCTCCTTAGAAATCAGCTGCAGCCATGAAGGGCCTAACTATGGATTCCCTGAGGCACCACCGCTCTGTAAGCAGCCTTCCCTTTACCCACTGAACCTTTCGAACCCTTCAAAATCCCACCCGATTCTTACATAATTCAACACGCACTCGTATGACTTAAGCTATTTTTCATACCCC